>OY856366.1:12839600-14259400 GCA_963693475.1 Ectropis crepuscularia | reverse complement strand
GCTCAGGATGTATCAGAAAATGTCGACATGTATATTGTCGAGAATCAGTTTTGAATGGATCAGTTGATCACGGTTTAACTGAAAAAAAAAACTAGAACTCGCTATTCCTATTAATGTTAATGTTACTTTGTATTTTATAAAAAAAGCTTATAATATAATACTCTGGTATTATCGAATGATGGTGTTAAATTGGCATGTACTAGTTGTATTAAGAAATTAATATGGAAATAACAAATACGCCAGATAACCTTTTTTTCGAAAATATGTCTGAACCAAGAGTTTTAAGTTTTCTTCGAGTTTGAAGTCTTTAGTTGAACAACGAAGTTGTTATTGGTCCGGGGCGATCAATACCATCACATACTGTTGCAATAAAATCACAAGAATAAAGAGGCAATCTAAACAAACCATTCAATTCATAAATGGAGCTCTAAAATAACTCTTAACATACACAAATTACGTGTTATGTTGTTTGTCCGCGACGGACTCTGCGTCTCTGGTTTGCGCACCGCGTAAGGCTTGATCCAACTTGAAACATGGGATAGTCTTTGTATGGAGGTTTCCGAGCGAACTTGAAGCGGGCCGCTAGTGTATATATAATTATATTACTGCCTTGATGCCTTCCTAAATCACACTTGATGATGGTCAGGAAAATGTTATCTGAAATCTAGCTGAAGCGAAGATTCGGTTTAGAACAGCACTTTAGTTAATCGAGTTATACCTATAAGTTGTAATGAGTGATATCTGTCCTGTTGCATTTGATAATAAAGGGCACTTCTTCAATTGTGACAAGCAGCCAAAACTTAAAAAAAAAAGTTGGAGCTACATAATTTGCTCGTTGAATAAAGCAATTGCTTCTCGTCGGAAAAATAAAAAGATTTAGAAGTTTGCCACAATTTATTATATGAAGGATACGAAGCCAGCAATATACGAGTACAAGACGTATCGTACGTCTCATGACAAAAAAACGGGCAAAGCCTCGAACTATCGAAGTGGCATTTCTTTCACGCTACAACTTAACAGACTCCCTGGGGTTTGACGTCAGTATTAACGGTTTAAAGCCTGGACTTGAAGGCGGTTTCGAAGTAGGTACTCTAAGTACATCGAAGAACCAAATGGGCTTAAATAGCTTTTCATGATTTGCGGGCCGTTTTGGCCGATCCACACAGATTCAACTAAGTACGGCGTGGCAGGTATTCTTGGGTCCTTAGGACAGTCTCTTTTAACAGTATAAAGACAACCTCAGAGGAGCAAAAGCTCCACTCGTTCGAACCTGAAACCCTCTCATTATCATCTTCTTTTGGTAAATTTAGAGTTAACCTTCAGAGTACGCAACTTAAAATATTGTCAGACCGCAATGCGCCGAGAACAACACTCACTAACAGATCTAGTACCGTGTATTGCTCGTTGAAGGGTGTAGTTCCATGAATTCAATTGCGACATCGAATATTGAGCCGTCAACCTACATTTGGATGATTTAGAATAGGAGTCCCAAGGAGAAGTAAGTTATAGATTCATATCCTAGACTTTATTAGAGTATCCTGAAGATTGTATGGAATACAATACAATGCAATACAAAATACTTTATTATAGCACAAAATAATACAAAAAAAGTGAGTAAACTTGTAATTAAAATGTTGTACACAAAAGTCTATCCTATCGCTAATAGCGATCTCTTCTAGATGACCTTTTGGTTGTTACGACAAGGTAACAAGTGAAGGTATGGGTGTGGTATCCATGATATAGGTACTTACGTACATAAATAATGACACAAATAGAATACATATAATTTAAAAGTAAATACGCCATACAGATATGATACATATATATTGCTATACCTACTTTATACTAATATTATAAAGATCTAGATCTTGTTTGTTGAACGCACTAATCTCTGGAACCACCAGGCTGATTTTAGAGTTATTACACCGTTGGATGTGTGCGTGGTCTTTGAGGGCTTTAGGCTATAAATATACCTACCGCAAGCGAAGCTGGGGTGGGTGGCTAGTAAATAATATAATGCCTGAACATAATATAATAAAATATACTTACATAAACACACTTCATAACATAGAATACCTACGCGTAAAGGACAATACGCACATGTTTACGAAACGAGGCTAAAAGAATCCGAAAGTAGTAATAAATGAATGTTGTATAAATAATAAATATATTATAAGAAATAAATATCGTCAAAATTAAGATATCATCTATAGAGTAATGAACGACAATGATCAGATCCGAAACATACGTGCAAACTTCATCAATAAGGTTCAACGATGAGGATTTAGTGAGAATGTAAGGCGCAGAACGCCAAGTAATGATAAAATTAGCTATTAAATTTCAAGGCCTATATTGTATTAGAAATTTTGACAAATATAAAAAAATCTGATTAATGATATGCCTCTAATAGCCACGGTCGATATGAAGACGTGGTAGTCGCAGATAAACTCAAGTCATTGATGGCGTTTAATATGTGTTTTAATACGTTATATTCAAATCAAGTTCCAATAGAGACTATCAGATTGTTAATCACGAAACAATCAAGGATTCCGTATAAGTATACCTATAAGTAAAAATTATTTAATCACCCATATGAAGCAGGTTATAATGCTAAATGTTTAGATACGTTGAAATTGCCTAGTAGAGAAACCATTGACTCACGTCAATTCATCATCATTAATTTGTGAGTAAATTATTACTTTGGATTATGTTCAACGAATAAAACTTTTAGTAAAGTTATTACAACTAAGACCAAAAACTGTTGTAAACAATTGTTACGTTACTTAATTATTGAAATGAAATTTATTCGGCACTTACAAACACTTGAAGTTCACAGATTATTATCTATCCTTGATTGGTAATTCCGATTGAGAAGCATTGTTACCCAACCTAGGATTAAACCTGTGTTATAGCGTAACAATATTAGGTATATAATATGAATAATTCGGTTATAATTGTTTTGTTTCTTATGAAATGCAGGTTATCTTTTGACTACCGCAAAGTATGGATAAAGTAGATATGTTATCGTATATGACTGAAATTAAAGATATGTATACCTATATAATTATAATTTTAATGTGATAATCGTCAGAAATTAAAGCATAACAATATATCAAGGTTTACTTAATTGTTCTTACCGTTGATTCGCTGATTCGGTATTTTGAATTGAACACTATTATAATTATATAAAGCTAGCCCATATTTTTGTAGTACATTTTGCAAAAGAACAAAATGGACACATGGTAAACAGGTGACTAGATACAGGCTTAGGCCTAGTTAGAGATTCATTGACAGAAGCTTCATTTATAATGCAACAATAATACCTACTATGTTCTTGTCGTACAATCTTATTATTGTGAATTGTAAATACAAATATAATAAACATTGTTATACTGTGTGTGTCAATAAAATGATTTGATTTGATAATGTAACTATGAAAATATTTTCCTTGTTAAGTATACTGACACATTTAAAGAAATATTAAAAAAAAAAAAATTATAGTGACTGATGATGCTATGTGCTCAATTTTATTTGTTTTCTTTCGGATATTACTAATTATTTATGTTCCTTAATTTGAAACACAAATTGTAACTACTTGTAACATACATAATTATTATTTAAAATATAGATAGAAACTAAATGATAATGGATACGGACTATAACGTACTTATTACATTTTGGCTGTCAAACCTGGATGACCAACAATATCCACATAAGAAAATTAAAAACATCCCAAAACGCCCATGGAAAGGTGTATGATGGAAAAAAAGTTATCGAAAAAAATAAGAACAACAACTTTAAGAGCAAAATCAAAAATAAAAGATGTAACAATAACTGTTAGAAAGCTTAAGTGGAAATCGGCAGGATACGAGGATACATAATAATTAGAGGAAAAGAAAAATGGTCAAAGTCAATTATGTACCGGTTCACTAGAGATCGGAAAAGAAATCGTGGCAGACCACTCAGAATATGGGTCGATGACATAGAAGCGACAGCAAAAAAGCTAACGTGTGGGAAGAAGTTTGAAGGCAGCTGGAGGAGGCCTTTACCAATAAGTAAACAGACGGTGCGATGGCAATCTAAATTTAAGAATTTTAAATTGTAATAACATTGAAAAATTGTAAGCATTATCTGAATAGAGGCTATTATTATTATTACTATAGAAATAGAGCAGAATTACTGGTATGATTTTGTCAAGATATGTGAAATAAATTTAAAACCCTGCAACATGTATATTTAACAATTTATTATTGTAGCGCGAGGACTCGCTTCAGCAGGATGGCCGAGCTGTTAGCAATATTAGTAATTTAAATGAGTTCTTATTGAAAGAATAGTAAGAATACCGAAATACACTCTATGGCAACCCTAAAATTCCGGATTTGATTTTATGTTTAGTCTGTGGCTTGATAGTTTTGGCGGGAAACAATCTAGCTCTTGTTTTTTGGCTCGAAAAACATGTTAATAAGGTAAATCATATGCAGCAGCAAGTCTAAGCGAAAGGTTTAAATTAAAAGTACTAGTAAACCGATAAATATCTAAGTAAATTAATACTTGATAATTGTACATCTGTTACTGAATTTAAGGTACTGTAAAGCGTTTTCTTTAATAATGTTACATTTACAAAATGTACTAGTTCAGCTGCACGAGGCAGCTGTGAATAAGTTGGTATGATGAAGGATTGCTTTCGAAATATAATGCTGTAGACTGATCATAGCTGTTTTATTTATGGACTAATTGTCTTCTTAATTTAGAATAAATTACGTACTTAACACATATATGGGATAAAATCCCCAAAGTTATAGGTACTATGATTGGCAATTGTCCTCTAAACAAGCACTTATTCAATATAGGTGTGACAGACAGCCCTCTATGCAGGGTACAGGTTGCATGGAGGAAGAAGTAATTCCACCGAATGTGATTGTGGAGTCCAGGAGCGTGGCAGATTACCGGACAGAATTCTTTCATTCTCCAGCTACAGTCTCGGAGGCCTTCAACAAAGATTCGGATGTATGAGCAACGTCCAATGGCCAATACTTAAGAAGCTAAGTGTGGAAAAGGCCCCGTCTAAGTAACTATAGCAATATGTATATTACTGTGTTGTTTTACAGATATGTTTTGGAAATAAAAGTAACATGTAGACCACAAATTATCTATTATTTTGTCCTACTGAATATATAATGTAGGAACATTACATATTTCCTACATTAAATATTATATAGGTACCTATTTATAAAGTCGTGGTGGCATAGTGGTGAGAATGTCAGACACGATCGTATAATCATAAATTCTAATATCTGCAAGTTTAAAACTTTGCTGCTGTAAATTGATTAGTTTCCTGGTATTTAACAAAAAGGCCAGTAATTTCTTCGTTATTACTATACAAGGTGATTATTATAACTAAAAAATAAAATGAAAGAGATCATTTATTTTAAGTATCTTAGTAAGTATTTAAATAATCATTGAAGAATTTAATTCTACATCATTTAGCAATACAGTTGGAAAAAAGAGATAGTGTAGGTACTAGACTACAATAAGCAGTGCTTTTTTACCATTAGGACAACTGTTAATAAGAGACCAAACAAACATTTCCAGAAATTAGTTAATAGTAAAAATTTCTCCACAAAAAATTCAAAAAGCTATTAAAATTACAACGATCCCAACTTTTTAGTGACTACAAGGATTTTTATTATCAAGGAGATAGTAATAAGTGAGATGAATTTATTATTGATATAATATGCATTTCTATACATTACTAAAAGTTGCAGTGTTTCTTTGAGGACTGAGGACAACTGTTAATAAAAGATTGGTCGCTTATTAGAGACCAATCTCTTATTCACAGATTGATACTAAACTGCACAATAATACCCATTTGGTATTTTATAATTTCTAAAGCTATTAAAATTACAACGATCCCAAGTTTTTACTGACTACTTACAAGGATTTCTATTTATAAGGAGACTAGCTGTGCCCCGCGGTTTCACCCACGTCTATTTGAGGAAAATCCATACTAAAATATCCATTGCTGGCCACTTTATTACGTTTTACGGAACCCTAAAATTACGTAAATAAGCAACAATCAAGCAACAATGCATTGTTGTAGAACAAATTTGATTACTTCAAATGACACAAACTTCAAATGTAGACACGCGCCGTCACAGACTTCAGCGACCAAAGAGAATTTAAATTCACGGAAAGAAGCTAAAGCTCTCGAAGAGAAATATTTTTCCCCGTTTTCTTTACATTCTTCACTCATACTCCGTACCTATTAATAGTAGCGTAATGTTATATACCCTATAGCTTTCCTCGATAAATGGAGTATCCAACAAAAAAAGAATCTTTCGTTTCGGTCCAGTAGTTTCCGAGATCCTAGCGTTCAAACAAACAAACAAACAAGCTCTTCAGCTTTATAATATTAGTATAGATTCTAATATTTCAGATGAATTTACTATTTACATAATATGCATTTAGATACATTACTAAAAGTTGCAGTGTTCTTCTCTACATAATTGATGGGATATTTAAATACCTAAATAGAGCAAAACTAATTTAACTTATATCACAATTGATGTTGATGTGTACTGTACCTATTTAAATGATTATATTCTTACGAGATGAAACTGGGCTTAGGATTAGCTTACTGATTAACCTTGTAGGTTAATATGTTACTCTATAAGATGAGTTAATTACATATTGCTCAACCACTGAAACTACTGCGTCGTTGACCCACATTTAAACACGGGTTTACACCGAGGCACGAGTTGCAGCGTCAGCTCTTCGTGACGCCCAACCGAGGTGACTTACGGCCTCTTAGTTTAGATAGTTAGATCTCACTTCAGCTAGGCTCGTTTATTATAATTTTACCATACATAGTTCAGTTCATAAGATTTAATTGTAATTTAAATTAATTAATTACATATATATAAGATACTAATATTATAACCCTTAATTTGATTATGTAAAGTATGCTTAACAGTCTGGTTGAAAAATAAAGTGGCCAAGTGCGAGTTGGACTCGCCCATGAAGGGTTCCGTTGCAGCAAGTAACATTATATACATAGTACACATAGTTCTTGTAGTTCGTTGTAACTTTGATCGAAGTTTCAATAATAGTGTATTTATGACGTAGTAAAAAAACTACTCATCAGATCGAGTTCAAACTAATTTTCGTTGGTAGTTTACATGGTAATGTACATCATATATTTTTTTTAGATTTTTCATTCACTTACTTTAGAAGTTAGAGGGGGGGGGACACACATTTTACCACTTTGGAAGTGTCTCTCGCGCAAATTATTCAGTATAGACGAAAATGATTTTAGAAACCTCAACATTATTTTTGAAGACCTATCAATAGACACCCCACACGTGTAGGTTTGATGAAAAAAAATATTTTGAGTTTCAGTTCTCAGTATGGGGGGCAACCCTAATTTTTCTTTTTTTTTAATTTTTCTGTTGAAATCTTAATGCGGTTCATAGAATACATCCACTTACCAAGTTTCAACAGTGCAGTTTTCATTGTTTCGGCAAAAAGTGGCTGTGACATACGGACGGACAGACAGACAGACAGACAGACAGACAGACAGACAGACATGACGAATCTATAAGGGTTCCGTTTTTACGTTTTACGGAACCCTAAAAAGATACAAGTTATGTGTGCGTTCAAACAGTTATTTTTCAATTGTTTGTGATCTCTTTTATGTAATATTTTTTCGGGTAATTTTTAATATTACCGTATAGTAAGAATATTTTTGAGATTTGAGCGTAAAGATGACGAGCAAACGACGAGCTATTCGAACTATTCAAGAAAATATATCTTTTAAATAAAGGAATGTGCATAAAATATAAAAGTAACGGTTTAAATCGGTTGATGTGTGTTTAAACTTTGTTTCTATTTATTTTTCAAGCGTTCGACTCATGAAGCAAGGATATGGTAGGCCTCTGACAAATGTGTTAAGTCCACTCAACAAAGTTCGATGATAGGTAAACGGCGCTTAGTTTTTTGTGTTGGGTATTCTCAACAAAAATAAGAAAAAGTACAATTTACCATGTGGTATATTGTACTTTTTCTTATTTTATTAGATCAGGAATCACAAAATCCTGTTGTATGTGCTTGCTTAACCTACTTGGCTAGTCTTGCACTTGACCAGTTAATTTATTTTACTGGCCAGCTGCTGTTTATTGCCTTATTAAGTAACTACCTTCTTACCAGCAGTATGGAAACCTCTAACACTTTCTACGTTCTACAGTTACGGTAAACCTACCTACACGGTATTGTCCCGTAGATAATGTCACATTTGAGAAAATCCACTATTTTCCAGAACATGGAATAGGGTATGGTCGATGTACATACTACAAAAAAGGTTTCACGACTGTGTATTGCCTGAAATGCAACGTAAGCCTTTGTTTTCTCAAAGAACGTAACTGTAATTTTAATTATCATTACAAAACGAATAAAATTTGCTACCTTTATCTACATCATTGAACAAATAAATGAATATAACACTAATTGGTTTTGATTTTGAACTATCATTTTATGCAACTTGTTAAGCCAGCTTAACATAATTAACAGTAAGTCCATATTTCAACATCCGTTTTTGTTGAGTATAATTAACACGCATTTTCCGGAAAACCTTTAAAGGGAGATTTTTTTTCACATTTTTTCTTTATTATTTAGGGTACCAAAAAACAGGTCTATTGAAAAATTACTTCGTTTCTTCATGTTCTTTTTTTGCCAAATTAAGGGCTTCGTGACGCCCAACCGAGGTGACTTACGGCCTCTTAGTTTAGATAGTTAGATCTCACTTCAGCTAGGCTCGTTTATTATAATTTTACCATACATAGTTCAGTTCATAAGATTTAATTGTAATTTAAATTAATTAATTACAAATATATAAGATACTAATATTATAAAGAAGTAAAGTTTGTGTAATCTCGGGATCTACTGAACCGATTTTAAAAATTCTTTCACCAATAGAAAGCCACATTATTGCTGAGTGTCATAGGTAATATAAAAAACCAAAAAATAAAAAAGGCTTTTACGTGGTAGTCCGTTTTGCCGTGTAGTGAATCGGAGAAAAAAATTGGCAGTCATAGGAACTGCCGATAGAAGTGAAAACTTAAAACTCAGAAGTTGAAGCCTACTTTGGAAACTACAAAACTCTTTACTGTTTCTGTTGCCCTAGTACTGGTCACAGACTAAGTAGAGAGATACGTACTGGTACCTAGGAGCAAACGCAACTCTTTTATATTTCTGTTGTCCTGGTATCTGGAGATAAACGCTGGGCTGTTGGAGGTAGGTAATCGAAATTCTTTACTGTTTCTGTTGCCCTGGTACCTACCTGCCGTTTTAGCGAGTTTACCCGAAGATTTCATATCCGATCCGATCCATTATCATATCCAAGCGTGACTTTATATTGATGAATCCATTTCACAGCCCACGAAAATTCTGTCTATAGCGCGCCTAAAGAAGTTTTCACTTCAAAAACGGTCGAATGAAAGCTTTTCTTACGAACGCTGCCTTAACTATGAAAGACATATTTTTGAGTTCTAGAGAAAAGATGTGGAGCTTGAAAATGCCTACAAAAAAAAATTGTTGTCTGTAAAGTCGGTTTACTGACGATAGTTCAACGTGACAACGTCTTAAGAAAATACTGATGGAATGGTAGCATTTTTCAAAAGAAAATTTTAATTTCATTTGTTTAATAGATTTGTATGTAAACAGCAATCAGTAGAATTTAGTCATTTTCAATCAAAACAATGCAAAAAAGCTTTTAGATGCCGGGGATCGAACCCGGGGCATTTCACATGCAAAGCGAACGCTCTACCACTGAGCTACATCCTCGCTTGAACTACTGGTCGAAATAATTAATACAACTGTAACAAGGTAACGACCGTCGGTCGTTACCGTCGGTAACGTTACATGACGTCATGTTTTGCGGGCGTGCAGCCGGCTTCATCGATTTATAAGACGTTATCACGTCAAAAGTCAACGACAGCATAATATGTCTAACATGTACCTATGTTTAAGTTACAAAAAGTAGTTTTTTTAATATTAGTACAGATAATTTAATTTTTAATATTAATAAAATAATTTAAATCGTTAGGTCATATTTATTAGCCATATTACCAAAAAATATGAATCTTTATGAAAATAAGTAAACTCATTGTCTTAAGTGTGAAGCCCAAAGCAACGGACGGCGCGCGATGGCTTCGGGTTTAATTCGGTTCGCGTACGTGCTCGCTTCGGGAGATGGGGGCGTGGCCTTTTACATCTGAAAGGTAGGTCCGCGCGGCTCAGTCGCGTGGTCAGCTGAAATGTGGGAAAACACTCTACGAGAAGCCTAAATTTCTCAATGTCCCTTGAAGTTGAGGGAGTTGTTTGTCGTGATATTGTTATTTTGTTACCCATCTGAACCACTCAGTTTGTGGGAAAACTTCAAAGACGATTATGTGACGACATAAGACATAGAATACGACAGCAGAATCTTCTTCACTTGAAATTCACTTTACCCTATAATGATGACATGTACAATGAAGGTCTATTACAAATAGAAAATAGACTTTTAGAACTAAATGAGAAAACCTTAAGATTTTGGCTTACCTTCTCCAATTCGGCCACATAACAATGAATCGGACATAATACTGATACGTTCCTACGATACCAATGAGTTGTGAAAACTTACCGAAATTAGTCAGAGACCAGAGACAAGCTTTTGATGCAATAATTGACAGTGTGTTAAATAACAGAGGTTTAATTTTCTTTCTTGACGCCCCGGGAGGCACTGGCAAAACGTTTCTTGCAAATTTGGTATTGGCAAAAGTAAGACAATCCGTGAGAAATGGACTAGCCGTTGCCTCTTCGGGGATTGCCGCTACTCTGTTAAATAATGGGAAAACAGCACACTCCGCCTCTGACAGTCTCACTAGAGCAACAGTCAGTTTGTTCCATACGTAAAAATGGGCCACTCGGGAAACTTTTACAAGAAACATCTTTAATTATATGGGGCGAATGTACCATGAGTCATAGAGCTCATGTTGAAGCAGTAAACCGAACGCTCATCGATCTCAGAAACTCTGATGCCCTAATGGGTGGCGTTACTTTTGTTTTCGCGGGCGATTTTCAGCAAACACTGCCTGTAGTAACAAAAGGAACACGCGCCGATGTCATCAGAGCATGCTTAAAATCATCTCACTTATGGAGTTCGGTTGCATCTCTCAATTTACGAACAAACATGAGAGCCCATTTGAGCGACAACTACGATGACGACTTTCCGCGTCAACTACTCAATCTTGGCGAAGGAGAAATTGTCTCTCCTAACACCAACAGCAATGACATTAAACTTGACGAGACATTAGGACACATATTGCACAGGTAGGAACATCTTATTGACGCAATATATCCCAGTCTTGAAAATTTATTGGAGAGAGATTATCATTGGCTTTGTTCTAGGGCAATAGTGTCACCCAGAAACGATACAGTGAATGAAATAAATAAACTAATTTTAGAGAAAATTGCCGGTCAGGTCAAATACTGTAAGTCTATTGATACGGTGTGTAATATTGAGGATACAGTGCAATATCCCCAAGAATTTTAAATTCTTTGAAACCTTCTGGCTTACCTCCTCACGACCTTGTGTTAAAAGTTGGCATTCCAATCATGCTATTAAGAAACTTGAGCCCCCCCCCCACATGTGTAATGGGACAAGGCTGCTTACAAAAGAGTTACGGGACAATATAATCGTGGCGACCATTCTCACAGGGCCAGCAGTGAGACAACTGGCTTATATTCCGCGTGTTATGGACCCGCGTTCCGGTCCCGATGTTCGATGTAGTGGACTGTATTAAAAGGCTCGATGTTCAAGTTCAAAGTTCTGGTTCTTTATTTCTCATTCTCGTACAATGGTTGCATACATAATAACGCTTATGATCTATATTTATACTAATTTACAGGGTCTAGTCTAGTACAGAGGTGCCGTAGTGAGCTCGCGCGGCGCCGACCAATCAGAGGCCGCGCAGCGCCGTCGCTCCGTCTCGCTCGCACGTCGCTCCGTCCTGCTCGGCCGCGGAGAGGTCCGCCGTCCGCAACATCCTCCCCTCGGCGTAGCTTGCGCAGCCCTCTTGAAGTGTTTCCAGGACGGCGAGCTTGTAGGCCGGGCGACGAAAGACCCCCATCTTCGTCTGGATGTCGACGATGCGCACGCCGCCGTCGGGCCCGGGATAAGTTTTCTGAACGATTCCCATCGGCCATACGTTCCGGGGCAGCGTGCGGTCCACCAACACGACGACATCTCCGTTTTCAATGTTTTTGTTCTTATTCGCAGCTTCGCCTCGCGGAGTCAGCGTGGGCAAGTACTCGCGCACCCACCGCCGCCAGAAGCTGTCCGCGAGCGCTTGACTCGCGCGCCACGCTCGCCGGTCCGCCTCGTCGCATGGGCCGGTAGCGGGCAGGCCACCTGACGACCCCAATAGGAAATGATTGGGGGTGAGCGCCTCGGGGTCACGCGCGTCCACGCTCACGTGTGTTAGCGGGCGCGCGTTCACGGCGTACTCGGCCTCCGCCAACACGGTGCGCAGTACCTCTTCCGTCGGCGCCTTCTCGTGTAGTATCGCCGTTAGCGCCGTCTTAACGGAGCGCACTAGACGCTCCCACGCGCCGCCCTGTCTTGGCGCGCCGGGTGCGATATATTTCCAGCGCATGCGGTGCCGCAGGCCCTCCTCTCGTAGAAGCGGAGCCCACTCCTCGTAGGCGGCCCTCAGCTCGCGGTCCGCCCCGCGGAACGCGGTAGCGTTATCGGACCACATCTCGCGTGGCCATCCGCGCCGCGCCGCCATTCGCCGTAGGGCCATAATCGCCGCGCAGGAGCTTAGGGACGCCACTTCTTCCAGGTGTACAGCTCGCGTCGTCAGGCAAGTGAAGAGCGCTACCCAGCGCTTCTCGCGTCTTCGACCAATTTTCACGGTTAGAGGTCCGAAGTAATCGCAGGCGCTGTAGGAGAACGCCCGCTGAAACGGCTCGAGGCGGGCTCGTGGTAGGTCCCCTTTGGTCGGCGCGTTCGGTTTCGCTCGCTTTACGCGACAGAATTGACATCGGTATTCCGCCGCTCGTACCGCCGGTCGTAGGTGAATGACCCAGTATCGCTGCCGTAGGTCGTTCGTCACGCGTTCTCTGCTTCCGTGCCCGGCGGCGCAGTGCGCTTGATGTACTATAAGCTTCGTAAGCGCGTGCCGCCCGTCTAAGATGATCGGTCGCTTAGCTTCGACGGGCGCATCCGCGGCATTTATTCGTCCGCGTAACCGTAGTAGCCCCCCTTCAAGCGCCGGGTCGAGCTTATACAGCCGGCTCGCTTTAGGTATCGGGCGAGCGGCTTGTAACATCTGTATCTCGGCGGCGAAGCTCTCTCGTTGCGCTCGTTGTAACAATAACTTCTCCGCGCGTTCTATGTGCTCTAGTTCGAGGCGCGTCGCTCGGCGCCGGCATATATCGATGAATGCCAGCGCGCGCCCTACAGCGCGAACTAGTACCTCGTACCGCGAGTGACGTTCCGGCGCGGGCATCCAGGCGTAGTTCGGCTCGCTGTCTTCGGCGACATGTAAAACCTCTTCCGCGTCTTCGCTTGTGGACTGCGCCGCCGGCCACTGTGTCTCGGGCCGATATAGAAAGCTCGGCCCGCGAAACCAGCGGTCCTCCGATGTGATATCGGCGGTCGCGAATCTCGTCGCGTCGTCGGCGGCGTTCTCCGAGGTAGGTACCCAGCGCCACTGAGTCTTATCTGTCGCTTCCGAAATCTCGCCAAGTCGATGCGCGACGAATGGTGTGTAACGTCGCCGATCGTTGCGTATCCACTGCAGGACGGTGGTCGAGTCCGTCCAGTAGATCGTGCGACTCACGTTTAATCTGTGCTCGCTCAGTATAGCCGCGGCCAGGCGCGTACCTATAACGGCCGCCTGTAGTTCAAGGCGCGGAATGCTCTGAGTTCGTCGCGGCGCCACCTTCGCTTTTCCCGCGACTTGCGTTACAGTAATTACACCGTCGGCTCGGATCGCTCTCCAGTAAGCGACTGTCGCATAGGCCTCTTCGCTCGCGTCGCACATAACGTGTAGTTCGATGTGTTTACACGTTTCTAACTCGTAGCTGCGTCGGAGGCGTAGATTCTCGATGTTAGGTAACTGCTGTAACCATGAAGTGAAGCGCTCTGCGTGTTCGTCGGGAATCGGTTCGTCCCATGTTATCGATTCTCTCCACAAGGCTTGTAGTACGATCCGTCCGCGGATCGTGTAGTTCGTCGCTAGGCCGATGGGGTCAAACAGCGACATTACCGCGCTTAACGTCTCGCGCTTGGTCGGCGCGCGAGCTTGAGCGCGCACTTGGTCAGGCACACGATGCATTCCGGTGTTGAAGCCCATCTCGTCTCGCTCGGCGTTCCAACAGAGCCCGAGTATTTTATTGCTCGCGGCTCCCCCCAGTCGAGTGGGCGCGTTCGCTCGTAGTGCGTCCGGAACATCGCTTATAGCGGCTGGCGTGTTTGAACTCCAACCTCGCAGCGTGAAGCCGGCCTTAGCGTGTACTTGTCGTACCTCCTCTATGGTCTGGCGGGCTTCGATCGTGTCGTCGTAACTATCGACGTAGTCGTCCATATAATGGCTATGCGTTATGGCCATATGCGCTCGGGGATGGGTGTGCGCGTGCGCGCGTGCGTTGTGGTCGCGCACGCTATGCGCGAGGAAGGGTGAGCTAGCCGCGCCGAAGATTAAGCTCGTCATCTTGTATGCGCGCGGCGGGCCCTCTCGGTCGTTTCCTCGCCATAGAAACTGCTGTGCGGGTTGATCTTCGGGCCGCACCTTTATTCGTAAAAACATCTCTTGTATATCGGCGGTCACGGCGATAGGTTTTTCTCGAAAGCGGAAGATGACCCCCGGCAGGGACAGCAGCAGGTCGGGCCCCTCCAGTAGTCGGTCGTTCAAACAGACTTGGTTGCTTCGGTGCGCCGCGTCGAATACTAGGCGTCGCTTGTCGGGTTTGTTCGGGTTTCTCACTGCGAAATGCGGTAGGTACCAGCTGACGGCACTTAGAGACTCGGTGCCGTCGCATGGCGTCGCGTAACCCTTTTCCAACAAGTTTTCTATCTGCGCGTTATATTCCGCCGCGAAGCTCGGGTCTCGATCCATCTTCTTTTCGATACCTCTCAGTCGAAATAACGCCGCGCTGTAGCTCGCGGGCATAGTGACGTCATCGCCGCGCCACGGTAGGCCCACCTCATATGCGCCGTCGATCTTCTTTATCGTGTTCTCGAATATTCTCACAGCTCGCTTATCCGCTTCGCTTATTCGGGGCTTCAGTGATACGCCCAGAGATTCGATCTTGAAGTGGCTCTCGACGAGTTCGTGCAGTTGTCGATCGTGCGTCTCGCTCTCTCGTATGCGCGGGTCGGGTGCATACACGTGCAAGACGCTCTCGTTTCTGTATATGAAGTTACGCGGCGCAGTTCCATGTACCACCCAGCCCAGCTGAGTTCGAGATGCGGCTGGTTCGTTCGCCGCGCCGATGCGTAGCTCCCGTGACACGATGAGCTCCCAGTAGTCGGCGCCCACGAGTATGAGCGGGCGCGCTCGTTCGTAGCATAGCTCGTTCCCGATGTCTTGCAGGTGTCGATGTCGGAGGAGCGATCGCGGCGCAGTTTGTTCTCGTAACTGCAAGTCGCGGATCGTTCGCGCTTTCACTGTGTATAGCGCTGTCTCGCTCTCGCTCCTCAGTTGTACGGTCACGAGTTTGCTATCTCTCTCTCGCTGGCTCATGTTCACGCCGTTCATCTTTAAAGTTTGGCTGGGACCGTCGGCGCCGATGCATGCTGCCAACTTCTGGTCGATCAATGTGATGGTGGCGCCCTCATCGAGTAAAGCGTATGTCGACACTTCACCCTTAGGGCCGGAGACCACGACGGGACAAACTTTCAGTAGTACTTCTCGCTGATCGGTAGCGTTCGTAGTAGCGACCGATAGTACTACGCCGTTGTGAGCGGGCTTCGATGGCACAGTGGTTAGCGAGGCCGGCTCATATGTCGCGACTTTGGGTTCTTCGTGCAAAGTCGCGTGATGTGGTCGGTGACATTTGTTGACGCCGCACGCCTTTTCCTTGCAGTGTAACCGCCGGTGTTTCTTGGTTATACACTTGAAACATAAACCTTTTTCTTTGACAAGGTTCCATCTCTGCGCGTAGTTCAGGGCGCGATATTCCGGGCACTGCGGTAGCCCGTGTTGATTTCCGCACTTCGGACAGCGGTCGAGTTGCTCAGCACCTTCTTCTTGATCGGTGTTGTATACGGCAGGCTTCTTTCTCGCGACGAGTGTGACGTTCGGCTTCGTCTCGTTCCTGCCGGCCGCCGCGCACGTAAACTGTGGTTCGTACGCGTAGCGCAACGCTATCTTCGCTTCGTGCATTAAGAAGCGCGACAGTGTAACTATGTCAGGCTCTTTCATGTCTTCATGCGCGTGCGCGTACTCGTACCACTTATTGCGTAGCGTCGGAGTGAGTTTCGACAATATCTCTCGCGTTAGTTGTTGATCGTACAGGCAGCCCCGGCGATCCATACTTTGAAGCGCGGACACGGTGTTCTGTACTTTGACGGCAAGTTTATTGAGCTCTCTCGCCGTCAAGCCCAGCTTCGGGAGTCGCTTAATGTCTTCCGTGACCTTATCAATGATCGTCTCGGGCGATCCGAAGCTCTGTTCTAATGTTTCCATAATGCGGTCGGGCGTGGCGTCGGTCATGAGGTGAGCGGACACGGCTTCTAGCGCATCCCCGGTTAGCGCTGCTTGTAGGCGAAGAACGTTCTCGACGGGCGGGATCTTAAACAGCGCCGTCGACTCCCTCATTGCTGCCTTGAAGCGTAGCCACTCGGTCGGGTTGCCGCTGAACTTCGGTAGGTCGCCGTTGTACCGACGCTGCGGCCTAGACATGCGGTCTAGGGCTTCCGCGATCTGCGTTCCGTAACCACGTGCGCGACCCGGAGTTAGCGACCGGTCCCGTTGCTCACGTTTTCTTGTTTCATGTTCGGCGGGCCGCGGTAGTTCGTGCCGCTCCCCCCGTGTAGCGGTACCGTGGACCCACTCGTGGACCCGCTGGCGTTGTTCTTCGACGTTAATCGCCGGCTCGTCGCGCACGCTTCCCTCGGCGTCGACTAGCGCGATTTGAGCGGCGAGTCTGCGTTTGATGAGGTCCGCTTCGATCTCGAGCTCCTTTCGTTTGATGGCGGCGAGCTTCTCGGCAGCTTCCAACTCAGCCAGTCGCACTTGCAGCGTAGAGTTCGTGGTACGCCGCGATCGGTGCGAAAGGTTGGAGTGCTGCGGTGAGACAGCCCGCTCCGGCCCTCGAGCGTTCGCTGTTGTGGCTGCGGCTAGGAGTGTACCGCCCGGCGCGGTCGTTTGGCCGAGGGTACACGTTTCCCCCGCGGGCATCGACGGTGACGCCGGCGGGAGCGTTTGCAGCCTCCGCAACCTTTCTTGCTCAACACGTCGGAGTTCTTCAGCGCTCATCCTCTCTGTTTCAGATCTTGTGATGACCATTGGTGACGAAGTCTTCGACGACGGACTGGTTCGTTCTTCAATCCGGCTCGAAGGACCAAATGTTATGGACCCGCGTTCCGGTCCCGATGTTCGATGTAGTGGACTGTATTAAAAGGCTCGATGTTCAAGTTCAAAGTTCTGGTTCTTTATTTCTCATTCTCGTACAATGGTTGCATACATAATAACGCTTATGATCTATATTTATACTAATTTACAGGGTCTAGTCTAGTACAGAGGTGCCGTAGTGAGCTCGCGCGGCGCCGACCAATCAGAGGCCGCGCAGCGCCGTCGCTCCGTCTCGCTCGCACGTCGCTCCGTCCTGCTCGGCCGCGGAGAGGTCCGCCGTCCGCAACACCGCGGATACCCATGATTCCCACTGATTTACCCATACCGTTTAAAAGGCTACAGTTTCCAGTGAAGATCTCTTTTGCCCTCACCATTAACAAGTTCCAAGGTCAAACATTTTCTCTGGTGGGCATTGACCTGAGAAAGCCGTGTTTTTCCCATGGGCAGTTATATGTTGGGTTATCTCGGGTTGGAACTCCTGATAGACAATATATTTTGCTACCTAATGATAACATTACATCCAATATAGTTTACAGAGAAGTTTTTAACAATTAAAATTACCATAACCAAACTAACATTTCCCGCGACTTGGTCCTCATGGAATTCGGTTATCGCAAATCCCGCAGAAAATGGTTTTTCTTTTGGACAGAGTTACTTTCGAATTTTGTATTAACATGCACATAACACTCTGTACTAAAAAATGATTATTAACATAATGCCCAACGAAGTGGGCACGGGTCAGCTAGTATAAGATAATTTGTTTTTTTCTGCGTATCGAAGTCTGGATACTTGTCCCCCGGGCTGCGGCCAGTAGATTCGGAATCCCAGATGAGGGCTACATAGCCTATCAGCGACTAGCGGAAATACGGGAAAATTACCGGAACAACTTGCTGTGCACTGACTCTAGGATCCTACCGACTGCGCCATTATGTTAGCTGCAGCCAGAGGGCTAAAAAAAACACGGGCGTCACGACGAGCTGACGCTGCAACTCGTGCCTCGGTGTAAACCCGTGTTTAAATGTGGGTCAGCGACGCAGTAGTTTCAGTGGTTCAGCAATATGTAATTAGTTCAACAACAAAACGAAAACATGCTGGCTTCTTGTATCTGGCTTATAATATCATAATTTCTTTTCTTCGTCTCTTCTTTGACAATTTTATGAATTTCCTATAAGCTTTGTAAAGTAGTATCGAGTATAGCATCCTGTGTAGCTTCAAATGCCGAGTTGACGTAAGTGCGACATCACTAAGTCGTTTACGATGAATCACATTTACAGGAACAGTAACATTCATGTGTTGTTGTTTTTTTTATGAGTTAAAAGTTAAAACTATAAAACTAATACTTTTTCTTGTGATTTCAAAACAAAACAAACAATGGTTCCGTTGACTTTGACAACATCAACAGATTGACAAGTATGAGGTGAAAACGAAGAATGTAGAAACTATGATTTATTGTGCAAAGAGAATGTAAATACTACGTATTATTGTGTTGCAGATGCAAATTTCCAGATGTTATTGTTCGATTTACTCGTTTATTATGCAGTTTATAAGTAAAGTAGTCATTCAAATTCGCAAAATAAACCCGAAATAGAGTTATTTGACGATTATATTTTATTATAGTACTTATATTTCTACCATGAGTTAACTTTTCTACTTAATGTGAAATGAAATGAAATTTATTCCACACAAAATAGAGTACAATTTAAGATGTTCTTAAAATTAACTAAGCGATCATTCTATTTTGCCAAGATCTCTGGCATATGGAATTATAATTATTGGTTTTGCATAAATTATATGTCAGTTGAGAAATTATACATAGGTAATAAAGAAAGAAGTATTATCATAAAATCCGATTCAACATGTTCAATAGTTTTTTAACATTGAGTCACATGCAGGTTATGGTTTGTGTTTTTTTTTTTAATTAATAGAATAAATTATTATAGAATAGGATAAATTATGTCTGTAGAAAAATTATATGGAGGCAATATTAAAGAAAGAAATATTCTTTTAACATTAACACAAAATAAAATACATTTTTCATAGCTTTTCTATCATTGAGTCACAGGGGAGTCAAATGGTTTGAGGTAAAATAAAAAATTGTAATGTCGACACAGAGGACAGAGGTTAAGATAGATATTAACTCACATTTCTGTTGCGTAAATGGGCATACAGAAGATAGTATATAAATATACTAATGTGTGAATGTATTCGAAAACTAGATGGGACAGCTTGTCTCTTGTCTTTGGTCTGGCCAAAAGAAATTCCTACGCCAATCCGATTGGCGTCGTGAATCGCAAATTCCGATCCATTCGGTAGCGGGACCGCTACCAATGAATCGGTTCGGGTGCAACCGACTGGTATCAGAATAACTATGCTGACCTGCTACTGTCACTGCAGGGAATCGTATTCCGATTCCGAGAGAAACCTATCGCGGTGAGAGCGGACATTCAGGAAATGTTCCTGAGAATCAAGATCCGCCCGGAAGACCAACCTGCGCAGCAATTTTTATGGCGAGGCCGAGACCGTACGAACCCGCCACAAGCCTTCAAAATGACGAGCATGATCTTCGGCGCCGCGAGCTGCCTGTTTTTGGCACACAGCGTGAGTAACCACAACGCGCACGCCCACGCCAAGTCACATCCACGAGCGCTAGCTGCCATCACGGGCAGCCACTATATGGACGACCTCGTAGACAGCTACGACAACGAAGACGAGGCCCGCCGCACAATTCACGAGCTGCGCGAAGTACATGGAAACGCCGGCTTCACGCTGCGGAGCTGGAACACGAACGACCTGGCAGAACTCCGCGACATACCTCGCGAGCTACACGCGACTGAACCCACCACACTGGGGGGAGCAAGCCCCGAAAGCAAGGTTCTTGGGCTATGTTGGGACCCAAAGGAAGACGAGCTCGGATTCATCACAGCCATGAGCCGCGTACCGAGCGAAGTACGCATGCAGAGCCGCGCACCGACGAAGCGAGAGGCGCTCAGTGCGGTCATGTCCATTTACGACCCACTGGGCCTGATCAGCCTCTACTCAATCCGCGCGAAAATAATTCTACAGAACCTATGGCGGTTACAAATACCGTGGGACGAACCGATTCCCGCCGAGGAAGCCGAGCAATTCGCCAGCTGGATCGAGCAGTTAACAGAAATATCTAGACTACGCTCGCTACGAAGCTACGCTCTACAAGGCTACAAGAACATCGAACTTCACATCATGTGCGACGCCAGCGAGCAAGCATACGCGACCGTAGCGTATTGGCGCGCTACACAAGACACAAGACGAAGAAGTAAACGTCGTGCTGGTCGCCGCCAAGGCCAAGGTAGCGCCGAGGCGGGCGCAAACAATCCCGCGCCTGGAACTACAAGCGGCAGTCATCGGCGCGAGGCTCGCTGACACCATCAAGCGAGAACACCACGTCAATGTGGCACGCACCATCTACTGGACCGACTCATCGACCGTGGTACAGTGGATAAAGAACGACACACGACGCTATACGCCCTTCGTAGAACACAGACTCGGCCAGATAGCCGAACTCACGCATCGAGACGAATGGCGATGGTTACCGACAGAGTACAACGTGGCCGACGTGGCGACAAGGCTCACGAGCACACCTATCACATCAAACGATCAGTGGTTCCATGGGCCGAGCTTCCTCCACCAACCAGAGGACCATTGGCCGTCAAGGAAGATCGGCTTTGAAGACAGCGAGCCCGAAGTGCTACACATAACAGAGAGCGACAAGACGAGCTCCGACTGGTTGCCTGACCCCACACGATTCTCGTGATACGAAGTCCTAGTTCGCACAGTAGCACGCGTCCTGGCGTTTATAGATATGTGCCGGCGCCGAGCTACGCGCCTCGGGTTGGAGCACGTCGAACGAGCGGAACAGCTACTACTCCAGAGGGCACAGCAAGAGAGCTTCGACGACGAGCTACGCTATGTACGAGCCTCCCGTCCAATGCCGAAGACGAGTCGCCTCTACAAGCTCGATCCAGTCGTCGAGGACGGCTTACTGCGGGTACGAGGCCGTATCAATGCCTCGGACGCACCGATCGAGACCAAGCGCCCGATTATTTTGAACGGGCGCCACGCAGTAACGAGATTACTAGTACATCAAGCGCATTGTAGAGCCGCGCATGGAAATCGAGAACGATTTACAAACGATCTGCGCCAACGGTACTGGATCATACATCTACGACCCACAGTACGCGCGACGGAACACAGTTACACGTTTTGTCGCGTGAGGAAAGCGACACCGAACGCGCCGATTACCGGAGACTTGCCAAAGGCCCGCCTACAGAGTTATCAACGCGCATTTTCCTATTGCGCCTGCGATTATTTTGGACCGATGTGGATCAAGATAGGCCGGCGTCGAGAGAAACGCTGGGGCGCGCTATATACGTGTCTCACCACAAGAGCGGTCCACCTGGAGATCGTCGCCTCCCTGAGCAGCTGCTCAGCCATAATGGCGTTACGACGGATGGCAGCGCGACGCGGGTGGCCCCGCGAATTTTGGTCCGACAACGCGACAGCCTTTCGCGGGGCGGACCAAGAACTCAAGAAAGCCTACAAAGAATGGGAGCCGCTGCTGCGTGAAGAAGGCCTTCGCAACCGCATACGGTGCATGTTCATCGCCCCCGGAGCCCCAAGACATGGAGGAGCCTGGGAACGACTCGTGCGGTCAGTGAAGACCAGCCTATCAATCACCTTGAAGGAAAAGGTCCCCACAGAAGAGGTCCTGCAGACGGTACTGGCCGAGGCCGAGTACGCTATCAACGCGCGTCCGCTAACCTATGTGAGCGTAGACGCGCGTGACCCAGAGGCGCTCACCCTGAACCACTTCCTGCTGGGGTCCTCAGCCGGGCTACCAACGACGGGGCCATGCAGCTTGGCGGATCGACGGACCTGGCGTACCTACTAGCCAGGCGCTCGCCGACAGTTTCTGACGGAGCTGGGTACGAGAGTACCTACCAACACTCGTACCACGAGGAGGAGCCGATCGAGCTAATCGGAACATTGAAAAAGGAGATGTCGTCGTCGTTATAGACCGCACGATGCCCCGCAACGTCTGGCCGATGGGAATCGTAGTAAAAACATTCCCCGGGCCTGATGGCGGCGTGCGGGTCGTCGACATCAAGACCAAGAACGGGATCTTCCGCCGTCCGTCCTACAAACTCGCCGTCCTGGAGCAAGAGAGAGATGGCTACGAGGGGAGGATGTTGAGGACGACAAGTCCTTCGGCGGCAGACGACGGCGGGGCGAGGCGCGGGGCGAGGAGCGGGGCGAGCAGCGGGACAAGGAGGGGGAACGGCCGTGCGTCGGCGGCGACTGAGCGCTGCGCATCGCGCTACTGGCGCACTTAGTCACTAAGTCCCGTAGTAATATTTAGAATAAGACTCGCCCATATTTTGAAATAAAGTCAGTACACAGTCATCACTCGACATTCGGAACAAGTCTTATCTTCACCTGCCTACTTCAACAACCAAGCACCCTGAACGCGAACCATCAGTACTACAGTCCACAAGTTAGGTTTGCGTTTTAAACATGAATAAGGTCAACCGGGGCTAATGCGTCATAATACTTTGAATGGCAAATTCATATGATTATAACAAACATATTGTGTATCATTTTAAGCTATACGTTATGGTAGAAGTTATGAAATTGTATCTAATTTCACAATTTAATACCATATAATGACATTTTAAATAACTTCTATAGTGCTCGCAGTATAAGTCTGCGCGCGACTGGTGGCGTACTTAATGTTGCCAGGTCAAGCTAATAGGTTCCCTTCCTGTTCAATGGGAACGTACAACTTCATAAAACAGGTACGGGAAGGGATTTTTCAGGGCAGCAATTTAATAAGTAACTACACGACAACTGAGACACAAGAACGAATGTCTCGAAGTAATGAACGCCTTTGCAGTGCTGGTTTGGTTCAGTATGACCAAGTATCATTGGTAATTGGTACAGGCTGTCTGAGTCTCTTACCACCAGGAAAACTTTATTATAGTTTATTACATTATAAAAAATCTGTCATTTTCAACCTACACCAACATCGAAATAACAAGAGTTTAATTTAAACTTGTAAATCTTTTATTGAGACCATAAATAACACTATTTGAAAATTTGGCGCATAAACGTTCTTTTAATGAGTCATTGGCTTCCATAGAATCATCTTCTTTTTTCAATAGGGTTAAAATCACGATGAATCACGGCGGTAACCGCAAAAGTTCCTGTCCATGTTCCTTTAATAGTTATTCTACTTGGTATTGTGGGTCTTCTTTGTGCCTCTTTATTCGAGAAACTGCGGATTTATCCTACAATCGTCGAAATCTGTTTCATTTTTCTTAAGCCACTTTTGGCTTTCTTCTTTTACATTGCCCATTGTAGCCGCTTTATTTATCTGAGTGCAGTGGTATAATGCGTTGTCCATTACCACGTGATAGTACTTTCTGAAACGCCTACAATAAAAATACAGTAATGAATACAGAGTTAAGGATCAAAGAGCATCCAAGCTAACGTTGAAAAAAAAATTAAGTAAAATTTCTTTTGGCGCACTGCTGTTAGGTGTAATGGTCGATCGGGTGAACATGGAACCGCCGAGTGTACCCGAGCGAGAAAGATACAATCAGCTGATCTTCACTGCTGTGTACAGTATTATCTATTTTGATTTGTATTTTATGAAAAAAAAAACATTTATAACTAGTTTCTCACATTCGGTCTTAAGCACTCACATTTTTTCCCACGGTTAAATTGGCGATAAAACAATCAAACCCAAAGCCGCACCTCAACCTAAAGCCTCAGCTTTAAAATATGCCGATAATAGGTGGAGATTTGATTGATATGGTATCCCTACATGTTAGTTGTCAAATAGCTCTGCGTTTGGAAAACTGCACTTTTGGCCCGTTATTGTATCGTTCTTCTTCACAACCACGATTGATTTTCAAGAACCAGCCACGGCCAGCACTTTTAATCACTTTCGGCATAATAAAAGCTATTAATTATTTTGGAAATTAATAAATACACCAAACGTAAACAAACTTTTGTCAACTGACGTATATAAGAAGTTGACGGCCTGTCAATTAGTTCCATATTTTGCTACGCGCAAAGTTATATTGCGAGCACTCTACGAGTAAATGACGTTTCTATGAAGGCTGGGATTTTTTGACGCAATAGTCCTAGATGGGCGAAAGCGTCTTTAACTAGTATTGTGTGAAAAAATCCGGGTTGTCAAAAATGGTCAACCGCGTTTTATAAAATAAATAAATAATTTGAGGACTCTGCGTTCGCAAGTGAGAGCGAGTAGATTTGTGCCGCAATTTCAGTGTGATTAATAATATTCTGAGTGCGAGATTTCCCTAAAACAAGTTTGTTGTCCTCAGTGTAAAGACTAGCTTTTGTTTGCGTTGTTTTCTGTCTCCTATCACAAGAAAAACCTCTAAAAATGAATCACAACCGGCCGCCAGATCCTGTACCGCCTGATATATCGTATAGCACTTCTGGCACTACAACTGCGCACAAGAGGCACCTAGATGATAATCCAAGTGCTCCGAACAATAAAATAATAAATTCTCCGAGTGCATCCATTGAATCGATATATGTGGACCCATTAATGTCTATTGGAGTATTATGTTACGCAGGGACCGACAAAGGCCCTTTTATCGTCCATGTTTCCCGATCTGAACCGGAACCTTCGATGGGAACAACCCTAAAACCAATTAAATTCGGTCAATTTCTGATGATGAACAAGGTCCAAAATATATGTTTAGATGGTGTTAAGCGTGTAGGGCGCAACAAGGTATCAGTACAATTCACCACTGCAGAAGACGCCAACAGCTTCTTAGTTTTACCTATCCTCGCATCAAACAACTATACTGTTTCAATTCCCACCTATAACATTACCAGGATGGGTATTATCAGACGAGTGCCTACGGATCTGTCTATGACAGAGTTTGTAGAATCACTTAGTCTTCCCTCGAACTGTGGTAAAGTATTGAAGGCACGTAGGTTCAACAGAAAAAGTGTTGTAGATGGCATCGTGACATGGATCCCCACACAAACTATTGTTGTCACTTTTCATGGACAAGTACTCCCTACAAAGGTTTTTTTATTTTATACTGCTTTGCCGGTGGAACTTTACGAATATCCTACAATCCAGTGTTTGGCATGCTGTAGATTTGGTCACACTAAGGCTCAATGTAGGTCTAAGCCGAGGTGTTATCGCTGTACTGATGAACATTTTGGCGACAACTGCAAGTTATCGGAACAAGAATCAAACTGCCTACAATGCTCGGGCAACCATTTTGCTACTAGCAAAACTTGCCCTGAGCTAAATCGACAAAAATCTATTAAAAAGGTTATGGCACAAGAGAGCGTCTCCTACGAGCAAGCTGCAACTAGATTCCCTAGGTTGACAAAGTCATATGCCGAGGTTACACAAACACAACCCATTACTATGTCTCAGGTAGTAGGAACTCCATCTACCCCTACTCTGCAACATCGCCGCATATATGTCAAATCCACAAACAACAGTCCTCGCCCAAGACCCCCACTAGGGAAGTCTTATAATAAAGCTGCCCACCAAAATCTGACCTCTCAGCCACTGTCCATGATGCCAAATGGTAGTGCAATAAATACGTCCCAGGAATATGCTACCCAAAAGGAGGATATGCTGGAGACCCTGATTTCCTTATTAACCACTTTCATTTCAATGAACTCTTTACCGTCCCACGTTGCCTCCCAACTTACACATTTATTATCTTATTCCAACCAACATGGCCAACAACCTAGTAGCTGTCCAATGGAACTGCCAGAGCATGCGTCGCAAGAAGCATGAACTGGTAAGTCTAACATATGATTACAAGCCATCTGTTGTGGCCATCTCAGAAACATGGTGGAACCCCGGTACCTGCTTTCAGATGCCTGGGTTCTTCTGTTTGCGGGATGACCGAGCAGATGGATATGCAGGGGCTGCCTTACTAGTAAGGCGTTCCCTCTCCTACTCCCTTCTATCCCTTCCTCCCCACTCTCCTGATATCAATATTATTGGTATCAGATCCCTAAATACCTCTTTTATATCTATTTACATTCCTCATCCAACTCCTTTATTAATCCCAGACCTGCGACTGCTCCTATCATCCATCCCACCCCCTATGGTAATCATGGGGGACTTCAACTCCCATCATGTCATGTGGGGCTCCACACATTCAGACAGCTTTGGGCGCTCCCTCTTGGACATTTTTAATGAAACTGATTTATGTGTGATAAATGATGGCTCCTCTACCCGTAGGGTGCAGCCCGCACAAAATCCTAAGAGTGTTCTGGACCTTACTCTAGCGTCTGCATCTGTGGCCTACTCCCTGTCATGGAAAGTTCTCCCTATCTCTTATGGTAGTGACCACTTTCCAATTGTCATTACACTATCTAACCAATCTATTCCATTCTGCAACCCTTCCCCTTCCCTTAAGTACAGAACCAATTCTGCAGACTGGGCTGCTTACTCCTCGGATCTAGATAATAAATTAGATACCTCCCAGACTTCTGCAATTGAACCTGATCCCTTAACTTTATACAGTGCCTTCATCGACTATATCCTTTCATCGGCAGATAAGAATATTCCCATTAAAAAACCCAACAAAGGGTTCAAAATCTCAACTCCCTGGTGGGACACGGACTGTTCACAAGCAGCTAAAAAACGCAAAGAAGCAGAGAAAGAGTACAACAGGAACATGTCTTTGGAAAACTTTATTAATTATAAAAGAACTGCAGCAGAATTTAGGAAAATAACCAGAAAAAAGAAAAAGCTTGGCTGGTTCAACTTCTGTGAAAGTCTCTCTCCGAAAACTCCTGCATCCATGGTTTGGAAACAAATAAAAAGATTCAGATGCTCTGTAAAGACGGACGATAGCAACGTATCGAGTAATGACCCCTCATCATGGATAGAATCTTTTTCTGACAATATTTCACCCCCTTTTGCTCCCCATTCAGATTCGATTCCTTCTAGCCCAGCTCTGCTTCAATCTCAGAATTTTCTTGACAGTCCTTTCACTTTTAATGAACTTGCGCAAATACTAGACGGACTGACAGACTCATCACCAGGGGTAGATGGAATACCTTACTCTTTTATTGTCAAGTCCTCTGATAAATGCAAAGAAATTCTTGTTAACTTAATTAATAAATTCTTTGAAACTGGGTCTATCCCGAGTCAGTGGAAAACACAAATTATCATACCAATTTTGAAACCGGGTAAAGAGGCTTCAAATGCACATAGCTATAGACCTATAGCCCTATCATCTGTTTTGGCTAAAATTACAGAACATTTAATTAAAAATAGGCTTGAGTGGTTTGCTGAGACTCACAACATAATAGCTAAGTCGCAATTTGGGTTCAGAGTAGCGATTCTGAAACCATTCGGTTGCATCCGACACGGAATCTCATCGCTCGGTCTTTGTCTTATCTGTTTAGCATGACAAAGACCGAGAGATGAGATTCCGTGTCGGATGCAACCGAATGGTTTCAGAATCGCTACCCAGAAAAGGGATGAGTACACTAGACAACCTCGGCATTCTTACAACTGACATCCAAATTGCGTTAAAGAAAAAACAATATTTAGTTGCAGCTTTTCTAGATATTGCCTCGGCATATGATAATGTGCAACTTCCGGTACTCAGGAATAAACTAATTCATCTGAATTTCCCAGTGAAGCTGGTACGGTTCATTTGCAGCATGCTCATGGAACGCTCTGTTGTAATTAAAGCTGGCGGAAAACTCTTTCCATCAAAAACCGTCTGGAAAGGCCTGCCTCAAGGGGCAGTCTGGAGCCCTATATTGTATAGCTTGTATACCTATGATCTTGAATTCTGTGTGAGACCATTCTGCAGTGTGTTACAATATGCTGATGATATAGCTCTATACAAATATGGTGAATCTTTGGAGGAAATAACAGTCAGGATGGAAACAGCCTTGGAATACCTATCCAACTACCTATTTGACCAAGGTATGTCAGTATCTGCCTCTAAAAGCTCAGCAATAGTGTTTA
This sequence comes from Ectropis crepuscularia, assembly GCA_963693475.1. Lineage (NCBI taxonomy): Eukaryota > Metazoa > Arthropoda > Insecta > Lepidoptera > Geometridae > Ectropis > Ectropis crepuscularia. The sequence goes on along the minus strand of OY856366.1, from coordinate 14,230,735 downwards.
CAAAAAAAAGGACAATCCCAACTGTTAACCTACACATAGGGTTAGAGGAAATTCCTCAAACCAATTATACAAAATTCTTAGGTTTATACTTTGATTCCAGACTAACTGGCAATCAACATTTTGATTATATCTCACAAAAATGTGAAAAAAATATTAATATTTTGAGATCCCTTTCTGGTGCCTGGTGGGGTTCACACCCCTATTCACAGAAGCTACTCTATAATGCCATAGTTCGGAGCCACATGGATTATGGGTCATTCCTTCTTAATGTTAATAATAAGGCAGGTCACAATAAAATTGCTAAAATACAATCAAAGTGCATGCGCATAATTCTGGGTGCTATGAAATCTTCACCCATTAATGCCATGCAGGTGGAATGCGGTGAACCTCCTTTGATTTTTCGCAACCAATATATGTCAGATAGATTCCTCTATAAATTATTTCAAAACTCTACCCATCCGCTCCTTCCAAAATTAAAATGTCTTTCTCGTCTATATGGATCACAGACATCGGATGATATCCCATGCCTGGTATACAGTTACATTAAACTCTCAAGGTTTCCTGATCCCATTGCTAGATTTCCCTCCAATCCCTTGTACTTGACCCCCTATGACTCCCTGGTCCTCAAACCCAATGTCCTACTCCATTTTGGAATCAACAAAAATGACAATAATGCCGGCGCACTATTTAATGAACGCATGAACTCCGAGTATCGTGGTTGGTACCCTATCTTTACGGACGCCTCCAAGTTGTCTCAAGATAGCATTTTGGGTGCAGCCGTTTGGATACCAGCAACCAAAATTTGTTTAAGTTTTAAAGCTCCCTCCCTCTCTTCTATCTTTACAGGAGAAGCTCTTGCCATCCTGGAAGCTATTCGGTTTATTAAAGCTCTATAGCTAATTTAAATAAGTGCATTATCTTCTCCGACTCCAAGAGTTGCCTTCAGTCCATAATATCTAGCCCTTTCCGTTCCTCATCCCGCTTCCCCCTCATTCTTGATATAAGAAAAGAACTCTTTGAGTGTCAAAGTGCTGGAGTCCGTATTCTCCTTGCCTGGATTCCAGGTCACACTGGCATACCGGGAAATGAGAGTGCGGATTCTTGTGCCAAGGCAGCTTACCAAATTGGATCCCTAGAAAATTACAAAGTCTTTGCTCATGACCTCATCCTCCTGCCTAGAATGCATCTTGAGACAACTTGGTCAAGACACTGGAAAATATCCCAAAAAGTCAAAGGTAGATACTACGCAGACATCCAACCAGATATTCCTAAAACACCATGGTTTTACAGATTTCGACATGCCAACAAAGTCACCACTTCTACACTTTGCCGGTTGCGCCTTGGACATGTTTGTACTCCTGTGCATTTAGCTAAATTGCGGATTCGGGATCATTCCATATGCGATTGTGGTTTGGAAGAAGGAAACGTGGACGATATCTTTTTCAACTGCCCTAATTTAATAAGTCGCTCGCTTTACGAACTCATCCCTCCTTGTATTCCTCGTCCCACATCTATGAAGTGTCTTTTGTTCCTTTCCTCGACCCCATTAGTTAACTGTATATTATGTAAATTTATAATTAAAAATAATATTAGATTGTGAGAACTGTATAAGATGTAAATAATGTGTATATATGCATGCTATTTGTGTTAACCAAATATCTCATTCCTAATCCTTACTAACAAAGTGTCTGAGCTTTGTGTTGTCTTATTTGTTTTGGGATAATCAGTAGTCAGAAGTAACTTATCGTTTCAATTAACTAGTCAAACTCTTTTATTTTGTTTATTATCGAGGCCGTCTACAAAGCTGCCACGAAACGGACATTGGCAGAAATGTGACAGTTAAAGTCACAGCGCACGCCATTCATCAAGAAAAAAAAAAAAAAACTAGTATTGTGGAATTGGAAGAGCTAATAATAATTATAATCACAATAATTTATAAAAACAAGTAAGTACGTCAAACGGGGTGAATAGGCACAGAACTGAACTTTAGGCAAATTTATCACTAATTATGGCTGATAATATTAAAATGATTTTGGTGTGAAAACTTGAGTCGCATCATGAAGATTTTTACTGATTTTACTCTAGATCATGTAAAGCACCCAGTTTCTCACAATTCTCAAATTATGGGTAATCCCTATTTAAACACGTAATGGGGTGAATCGAGACGGGGATTGGCACTAAAGGGAAAATCCGTAAGGGCTGTCACAATTTTCTTTAGATAGGTAGGTAGATACCTACCTAAGTACTTGTTGGTATAAAATACGTTTGAGCAAAAACAACTGACAATATAATCAAATAAATTTTAGTGAATAATGCGATGATAAATAAATATGTAATAATAATACTGTTATATTTAATTGACAGAGGATAAAAAATTACATTTATGATTTAAATAATGTAGGTAAGTGAAAATACTTTAATACAAAATCAATATTTTTAGTACAAATGAAAAAACTCAGCCTGTCACACAATCATACTTAACTATTGTTAAATCTCTTTTTATTAAAATAATCAGATTTTTTATAAAAAAAAATGGTTGTCTGTAAAGTCGGTTTACTGACGATAGTTAAACGTGACAACGTCTTAAGAAATCAGTACGCTGATAGCGCGAGTAGTGATACCGCTCGACTCGGCGGGTGGCGCCCTCAGCGCTCAGCTTCGTCCGCATGGCACTGACGACGAACTAACGGTAACGTTACATGACGTCATGTTTTGCGGGCGTGCAGCCGGCTTCACCGAATTATAAGACGTTATCACGTCAATAAAAACAGCAACATCAAATGTCTTATATTAGTGAATACTTTATCTTATGACACGTACAAGTTCAAATTGTTTATTTAAGGACAAAGTTACATGAAAAGAGCAAGCGATAGCAACATTAATTCATCAATTCTATTGAACACGATCTTTTTTAAAAACAAAACTCGCTTGTGAATATTAGTAATGAAAAAGTCAGTTCTCATTATATGGCTGATTGCTTTGAAATTAGAGCCACTTTATGAGCAAATGTGTTAAAAATTACTTTATTAATTAAGTGACAACCCTGTCCCTATATTCCCTTTACTGTCTCTGGTCATACTGCACCGTCCCTATTTATTAAACATTTAGTCCCTATTGACCCCCTAACCGTCCCTAAAAACCCCCGACACGTACCTATAAACCTCTTATTATGCTAAGAAACGGTTTGTCATAACAAAATACAATTTTATAGGTTTTAAAGTCTTTAAATTATACATAAATTACGATACACAGGTTCCAGAATAAACACGGTACTCGCAGATAGTTGTTTCGACACAAATTTAACCGTAAAACTATTTAAACTGTTAAAGTAAAAGACGGCTCAATAGAAGGTAGTTCAAAGAAGCAACTTCAGAATGTTGTTTTGTCAATTTATTCCTAATTTCATGTCAAATACATGTTCCCAGTCCAGAAAATATGTATGCTACCATACATTCTTGCCATTTTATAGAATATGATTTGTCGATTTTCAGAGTAATTGTCATAAATATTTCAATCTCGATTTTTTCCCTATTCACCCCGTTTGACGGTATGTTTTATAGTACATTATTATCTTGAACACCAAATTCTGCCCTTAGTTTAGGGAAAGTAGTCAAACAAAAATATTACTACACGACAGCAAAAGTGCAGGAGACTTGACCAAAATTGGATCATTGTATAAGATTTTAAATATATATTGAGGAACCGTTAATGTTTTTATTATCGACTAAAACATTGAAAAAAAAAATAACGCCGCAAGCAGGTAATCAAGAACGTGATTATGTACTTACTACTAAAAGAAAACAAACTTAGGTAGTAAATTCATGACTTTTTTTTTTTTTACTTTTATAGGTTTATACTTGACGGCCATCTCGCCCGATGTTAAGCGACGATGCGGTCTACGATGGAGCGTGTTTACCTACAAAAAAACCGATTCACTCTCAATTTGAAGACACAAAGATTGTAACTATCGGGGAAAACCCACTCAGGCCACTCATTCCACAGCCTGGACGTTCTTATCAAAAACTAGAGTCAAATCTCTTTGTTCGTGTCTTTGGAACATCAACCATGAAACGATGCCGCTTCTTCGAGTTACGAGAAGTCCGATAGAAAAAAGGGCTAGGTGGTATTAGATCATGCAGATCAGATGCACACTCTCCGAAGTGTATCCGATAATAAACCGATAAGCTAGCAATTTTTCGGCGATGTTCAAGAGTTTGCAGTCTTTTTCGCACAAGAGAATTATTGCCTATGAGCCTTTTAGCACGCCTCTCGATCGATTCCAGAGCCTCAAGCTGATACTTAGCCGATCCATCCCAAAGGTGCGAACAGTACTCCATACAAGAGCGAATCTGTGCTTTATATAATAAAAGCAATTGTTCAGACTTGAAGTACTTTCGCACCTTTGAGAGGACACCTAGTTTTTTGGCAGCTAATTTAGCCTTGGACTCGATATATGAGCCAAAGTTGAGTGTAGATGTCAGGGTAACACCCAAAAGCTCAAGATGGTCAGTAACCGGCACGGATATACACCTCGAAAAGTAGGAGTCTGTAGAAATTGACTCCTTTTTGCGGAGAACAGACACGCCTGCGTCTTTCCTTCATTTAACTTGGCCAGATTGGTTTCGCCCCATTCAGAGACTGCCTCAAGGGCCAAGTTCAAACGCTCGACCATACTCTCTCTCAATACCTTAGTTTGTTGACCGCTGGCTCTCGCGCTAGATATGTAACTCTCTACAACGGTGCTATCATCTGCGTACCCAAAGATACCGGGCTTCAGCAGATCGTTGATATGTAGCAGAAAAAGCGTCGCAGAGAGTACCGACCCTTGAGGGACTCTGGCATTGATACCCATTTGGTCCGACGAGCAGCCATCAATGACAACTCGTATGGACCGATCTCTCAAGAAGTCCGATATCCACGCAATAAAACCTGGAGACAAACCATAACTAGAAAGCTTGCTAATAAGGCCATCATGCCAAACCCTGTCAAAAGCCTTCGAGATATCCAGGGAGACTGCAAGTGCTTCCCCGTGTTTCTCGATAGCTTCACTCCAGATGTGAGTGACATACGCCAGAATATCCCCAGTCGACCGGTTTCGGCGAAACCCGTATTGCCGGTCACTGAGGAGGTCGTTAGATTCTAGATATGCCAGGAGCCTGCGGTTTAAGACACGTTCCATAGTCTTGCAGAGTATGGACGTGACCGAGATGGGCCTGTAGTTGGCAGGTTTAATGTTTGTAATACACAACAATACAGTATTAGAACTTATGCCTTTTTAATTATGTTTAACTATAAAGTTGTGATTAATATTGCATTTTGACTCTCGGTCTACAGCGGAACAAGTGAGAAATAAAAACTTCCAATCGTCACCACTGGAGACGAACGAAACTTATTTTCTCCAATCGTACCCAGTGGAGAAGATTTTCAGTAAGTATATAATTATTTCAACAATTCTACTCTAAAGAAGCAATACATAAACAATTCTCTATAATGCATTTTGGTTCTAAAAATTTACTTTTATAGGTAAAGTAGAATTTGGATATATAACTAGCTTCTCAGCAGATGACGCAGAAAACGGAAGGATCATATCAAAGTAAATATTATGAACCTACTTACAAACACATATGTTTACTACTTTAGGTACCTCAGATATACCCTCAGAGATCACGTACATGTCCAACAGACAAAGAATTTTTGAAATCAGTCCAGTAGTTCCTGATATCAACACGCTACGTTCAAACAAAACACCTCTTCAGCTTTATAATATTAGTATAGAATATAGATAAATGCGCAAATTTGATTTTCCTATTTAGGTAATTCAAATCTGTGATTTTAAAATTCTTCAAATTTCTGTAAAAATTCAAATTAAATCACATTTAATTAAAATCACATATTTGGTTTTGGTTGTTTGGTTTTTTATTTGGTTGGTTCTTAAACATTCCAAATTACAAACATAGGCACATACGTAATGTATAGTTAGTTAGTTTAGCGGGGCCTTTTCCGCACCTAGCCTCTTTATTGGGCCATTGTACGTGTATACGTAATGTATAATAAAGTGTTTTTGTCTATTTTTAAAACATTTTCTCTTCACAGAAATCATTTTGTAGAGCGTTTCTCACTCTTTGACAAGTTCATAGAGATCTTGCCATAACAGGTGATAAACACTAACTGTGATTTACACGCGCCAATAAGAAGAGGTGAAGCACTCGGGGCGGAGCGCTGACATCTTTGTATTTGTACGTATGCTTGTGTAAAAAAATCACATCGCACGTCGTTTTAACCGGACGTATCATAAATAATGGTTGCTATAAGCTATAAGCCCCTCGTAGTGTAAACCGGAGTCGTATTTAACGGTTATTTTTCTTAGCACCTAACTCTGTAACTTATCTTGAGTGAACATTATCGTTGCTAAAAGATGTTATAAGCGGAGTCGTTATAAGTGAATTCTACTGCACCTAGGTATAATGTTTTTTTAATTATGAACATTTTTGTAAAATCTCATCAGTTTTTTGGCTCTGGTGAACATTTTCCATTTTGTGAGCTACAGCAGGTTTGTTTTTTCCAGTCGATATTATCAATGACCTTGCATAGAAAATGCAAATCTGTGATTTGGGAAATAAATTTGCCAATTCACAATGCAAGTATTTTAAAAGAATATTACTTCAATTTGTGTTGTTTTATTCACAGTGATAAATTATCATTTTCTATAGAATCTGCTCCTGATTACAAAACTTTATACATGCATATTTATAAGAGAAATTAAACCCAACTTACTTAAATTTGACTTGCACTACTAACACTTGGTTTTACCTATCTCATAAGTCCAGGGTATTACCTATTTTCTTATCTGTGGGTATTATACCAATGCTTAATTGGTGTTTCAAAGCTAGTTTATAATGTCGTATGTATGTCATCTGGCATATCGGTAGGAACTGAGTAAATTCTTGGATGTGCAGTGTACGTGAAAGAAAGCCAGGTTGGTGCATCACCCCTCCTTTGTTTTATTTTCCAGTGAGACTCTTCAGTTCATTTTGCTTACCTACTTTCGAAGGAAATAAAATAATTTATAGCTGGCGCCTCCAGTATTGTTTTTCACCATATGTGTTAATTTATGAATTCTTAAGATACATCACATTCCTTTGGTTTTTTCCAGTATGTGTTAATTTGTGTTGTTTTAAACGTCTTGCTTGTGATGCTCTATAATCACACATATCACATCCAAATGGTTTTTCTCCAGTATGTGTTAATTTGTGATTTCTTAAGTTGTTTGCGTGTGATGCTCTATAATCACCACATATAAGCACAATATAAGTTCAGGTTATTACCTATTTTCTTATCTGTGGGTATTATTACCAATGCTTAATTGGTGTTTCAAAGCTAATGTTTATAATGTCCTAAAATCACATCTGGCATATCGGCTGTGAAGCTCTGTTGTCACACTTTCACACAATCACATTCATAGTATTATTTTTTCACCCATATGTGTTAATTTATGTATTCTTAAGATCCATCACATTCATTCGGTTTTTTCCCGTATGTGTTAATTTGTGTTGTTTTAAACGTCTTGCGTGTGACGCTCTATAATCACACATATCACATCAATACGGTTTTTCTCCAGTATGTGTTAATTTGTGTTGTTTTAAATTTGTTGCTCGTGATGCTCTATAATCACACATATCACATTCATATGGTTTTTCTCCAGTATGAGTTAATTTGTGTTTACTTAAGTTGTTTGCGTGTGATGCTCTATAATCACACATATCACATTCATATGGTTTTTCTCCAGTATGTGTTAATTTGTGTTGTTTTAAATTTGATGCTAGTGATGCTCTATAATTACACATATCACATCCATATGGTTTTTCTCCAGTATGTGTTAATTGGTGTTGTTTTAAATTTGATGCTAGTGATGCTCTATAATCACACATATCACATCCATATGGTTTTTCTCCAGTATGTGTTAATTTGTGTTTACTTAAGTTGTCTGCGTGTGATGCTCTATAATCACACATATCACATTCATATGGTTTTTCTCCAGTATGTCTTAATTTGTGTTGTTTTAAATTTGATGCTAGTGATGCTCTATAATTACACATATCACATCTATATGGTTTTTCTCCAGTATGTGTTAATTGGTGTTGTTTTAAATTTGATGTTAGTGATGCTCTATAATCACACATATCACATCCATATGGTTTTTCTCCAGTATGTGTTAATTTGTGTTGTTTTAAATGTGTTGCTCGTGATGCTCTATAATCACACATATCACATCCATATGGTTTTTCTCCAGTATGTGTTAATTTGTGTATTCTTAAGTTGTATGCTTGTGATGTTCTATAATCACACATTTCACATCCATATAGTTTTTCTCCAGTATGTGTTAATTTGTGTATTCTTAAGCTGTATGCTTGTGATGCTCTATAATCACACATATCACATCCATATGGTTTTTCTCCAGTATGTGTTAATTGGTGTTGTTTTAAATTTGATGCTATTGATGCTCTATAATCACACATATCACATCCATATGGTTTTTCTCCAGTATGTGTTAATTTGTGTTGTTTTATATGTGTTGCTTGTGATGCTCTATAATCACACATATCACATTCATATGGTTTTTCTCCAGTATGTGTTAATTTGTGTTGTTTTAAACTTGATGCTAGTGATGCTCTGTAATCACAGACATCACATTCAAATGGTTTTTCTCCAGTATGTTTTATTTTGTGTTGTTTTAATGTAGCTGCTTGTGAAACTTGATAATCAGACAGTATATCACAGTCATGTGGTGTTTCTCCAGTATGTGACATTTTTTTAACTTTCAAATGACATTTTTTAGTAGGTTTATATCCACTTGTATTACCACATTGGAATGATTTTCCTTCGGAGTGTATCTGGACATGTTTGTGTAAACCACTGGATGGAGGTGTTGTGCCGCACATGGAGTGGCTGTGTTCCTGTTCGAAAGGCAGAGGATTTACTGCTGCATGTATGCTCTCCTCTCTGCTGGAGTTATCAGTTGGCGACAAGTCAGTCTTTATATCAGCTGTGTCCATTTGCTCAGGGTCACTCGCCATTTTGTACTTACCAACAGATAAGACAATACAATAAAATGATGTTTTAACTGATCCTGCTGTTAGCTTTTACAAGCAATGTGGTAAGAATAGGTTACAACTTTATGGCTTACGTTTGAGAATGCAAGTACTGTGTAAACTATAGCGAGTATGAAGAGATTAATCACATGTATGGTATAATCCTAACATTGGCAGGCTGTTAGACGGTTTGGTGTATATCTGCGACTTGAATGATTCTTGTGATCTCAGGAATTTCAAAGCAACCAGTAATGTATTAAATTTGCACGTTTACGCATTTAATTGCACATTTTACCACAAGCATATTTGAGTGCTCGCAATGTCGCAACAATATAACTCTGCGCGTAGCAAAATATGGAACTAATTGACAGGCAGTGTGACCATATGTGGCAGGTTCCTGCCATTTTGGCAGGATTTGGGCGTTATTTTAGCCTTCGGCATGATAGGTTGACGTTTTATGAAAACTGGCAGTTTTTGGCAGTATTGTTGGATCGGAAATAGGCATGCGCAAAACATTACCTCAAAACGAAATGCAACATCACGCATCACGTTCAAGAAAGTAATATCACTTGGTACCATCACCCATCACCCTAAACATTACTCGGGATAATTCACAGATATGCAATAAATGAAGGAGTAGCATTTCACACTGTGCTGCCAACTCTACGTATTTTAACGTAGATCTACCAACGTAATTTAGACTTCCTATGAACTTCGGACTCAAATTCTACGTATATTTTAAAGATTTTTTTTACCAACAAACCATGAATGAATGCGCTGAATAAACACATTAATCTCTATTACGTTTGCGTTTTTTACGTTAAGTTCCGTTACGTTGAGTTTGGAGAGATGATAAAATAAATAAAACAGTGTTTTATTTAATATCACGAAACATAATTTCTTCAATTTACCTTAAAAATAAGTACGAAAGTACGTAGAATCACAAACTTTTTAAATTCTGTGTATTCTTCTAACCTCGTCTACGTTTTTTTTTAATCAAATTGGCAACACTGCTTACATTGACATTTTGACTTTTGGCGCGACTGAAAGCGCGGTTAAAACTGATGAAGCATTTTGGCGCCATCAAATTTAAACAATTAAAGATTTGCATTCTATAAAAGAAAGAATGAACCTTGTTGCAATAGCCATATGTTTCAAATTTAAAATTCCAAAATTAGGAAAGAGATATATTGAACGAGTAATGCTACTCCGACCGAGACATAGGTATAGTGTTGGGTAGGACATGACATACAAAAGAGTTTGTAAGAGTAGCCTCTTTTTTGTACTGAGCCAGTACAATGTACCACTTCAAATGAGGCGAGGCGTACTAAAGCTCGGCGATACATTTGAAGTTCCGAGTACAAACATGACATTTGGCGTTATTGCAGTACAATTACAGTCGGAACTCTGATTGATGACATACTAAAAAACAGTAAGGACGGAGGACGGAGGGTAAGTCACGCGACTTTGCGACTGCCGCGACATAAAATTTGAAGTAGTACAATATAAAATGTTGAGCCGCTCTTACATCTTGACGTCATGTACGGGACAAATGTACCGGCTCTTGTATGTCCTACTCAACACTACATAGGTAGTGAATAATATTATACCGAGAAGAAGTAATGTGTGATCTGTGGTGTGATGTGTGATGGTCAAATCTGTCGCGTAATGAGTGATGTTGCATTCACTCTTCAAGTGATATTACCTAGGTGATATTACACGCATTACTTACACATGTCTAATCGGAAACCATTTTTGTTCCATAACTTATATTCCCGATAATGACCACCCGGGGGTGAAAATAAGAGCATAACGATACACAAAATTAACTAACGCTTTCAATTTAGTTGATTAGTTCTCACACACCATAGTAAACTCAGTAGATTATAGTAAAGCGTCACTAGTGGGGAATTCTCCGATAAATTCAACCATACTTCTTCGTTCCTTTGCAGGTATGTATTGTAATTTTCGTAACATTCAGCCCAATGACGGTTGTATTTCATTTTAACCAACCATAGAAAAGTTAAATACAATGAATAAATCAATGTATAAACAATATAAACATGTAAAAATGGAGGTATACAATAAAAATTGCAATAAAAATTTGCTTAACATCCCAATGATATTATAAATGGAAATGTTTGGAGATTTGAATGTCAGAATCACGTTGGTACGTCTGAACGCATCGGGTTGATATTTGGAACACAAATAGATTATAGTTTGGAAGAACACATAGGCTACGTTTTATCCCGAAAAATAACGGAAACAGGAAATACTTTAGTAAAACCGCGGGGCACTGCTAGTATATGATATTACTAGGATGTCAATGTTTGGATGTTTGTTGCTCAATCACGTCGAAAAGTATAAACGGATCTTGTTGAAATTTGTAACACGGTTATATTACAATCTCGAAGAAAATATGGGCTACTTTTTATCCCGGGAAAATAACAGGAACGGGAACTGTCGGGATAAAACCCCGGGGCGCTGTATTACGACATAATCTTGTGTATTTATGGTTTTTCTTTGATAAATACAGCGATAATTGTGGTTGGCAATATTTTGGCATTTTTTGCCCCAAGCGTTGGCAGGATTTGGCAGGATTTCACCCGCAGTATGGCAGGGTCCGTGATTTAGAGATGGTCACACTGTTGACAGGCCGTCAACTTCTTAGTTACCTACGTCAGTCGACAAAAGTTTGTTTACGTTTGGTGTATTTATTAATTTCCAAAATAATTAATAGCTTTTATTATGCCAAAAGTGATTAAAAGTGCTGGCCGTGTCTGGTTCTTGAAAACCAATCGTGGTTGTGAAGAAGAACGATACAATAACGGGTCAAAAGTGCAGTTTTCCAAACGCAGAGCTATTTGACAACTAATATGTAGGGATACCATAGCAATCAAATCTCCACCTATTATCGGCATATTTTAAAGCTGAGGCTTTAGGTTGAGGTGCGGCTTTGGGTTTGATTGTTTTATCGCCAATTTACCCGTGGGAAAAAATGTGAGTGCTTAAGACCGAATGTGAGAAACTAGTTATAAATGTTTTTTTTTCATAATATACAAATCAAAATAGAAAAGACAGTTACACAGCAGTGTAGATCAGCTGATTGTATCTTTCTCGCTCGGGTACACTCGGTGGTTCCATGTTCACCCGATCGACCCTTTCACCTAACAGCGGTGCGCCAAAAGAAATTTTACTTAATTTTTTTTTCAACGTTAGCTTGGATGCTCTTTGATCCTTAACTCTGTATTAATTACTGTATTTTTATTGTAGGCGTTTCAGAACGTACTGTCACGTGGTAATGGACAACGCATTATACCACTGCACTCAGATAAATAAAGCGGCTACAATGGGCAATGTAAAAGAAGAAAGCCAAAAGTGGCTTAAGAAAAATGAAATAGATTTCGACGATTGTAGGACAAATCCGCAGTTACTCGAATAAAGAGGCACAAAGAAGACCCACAATACCAAGTAGAATAACTATTAAAGGAACATGGACAGGAACTTTTGCGGTTTTTGCGTTACGTGATTTTAACCCTATTGAAAAAAGAAGATGATTTTATGGAAGCCAATGACTCATTAAAAGAACGTTTATGCGCCAAATTTTCAAATAGTTTTATTTATGGTCTCAATAAAAGATTTACAAGTTTAAATTAAATTCTTGTTATTTCGATGTTGGTGTAGGTTGAAAATGACAGATTTTTTATAATGTAATAAACTATAATAAAGTTTTCCTGGTGGTAAGAGACTCAGACAGCCTGTACCAATTAGGGGGCGTCCATAAATTACGTGAGATGATTTAGGGGGGGAGGGGGTCGAGTCAAATCTCATGTAATCTCACGTTAGGGGGAGGGAGGGTCTCGACAAATATCACGTAATTTTTGTTCTGATTGAAAAAAAAAGATTATACTGTTTTGTTCCATTCAATCCAAATTGTATGTACATGCTCAAGATTAATCTTGAGCGTCATCGTATTAATACGATTCAGATTATTCACTATTTCGAAGGAGCAGATGATTTTACGAGGGCTGACGAGAAGATTGTGGAGCTGGAAGAAGAAGTGGACAAGTTGCGCTGGGATATCATAGGGTTATCCGAAGTCCGTAGACAGGGCGAGGACAGAATAACCCTCGAATCCGGCAACTTGTTCTACTACCGGGAGGGAGATCAACAATCCCAAGGGGGTGTCGGGTTTATCGTCCGCAAGTCTCTTGTCAACAACGTGTTAATGATCGAGAGTGTGTCGAGCAGGGTTGTATACCTTGTACTTAAAATAACCGACCGGTATTCATTGAAGGTCATACAGGTATACGCACCGACCTCGACACATCCCGACGAAGAGGTTGAGACCATGTATGAGGACATCTCCAAAGCCATACATGTCTCGCCAACACATTTCACAGTTGTGATGGGAGACTTCAACGCGAAACTAGGCAAACGTAGCGGTGATGAGTTGAGAGTGGGACAATTCGGATATGGGCAGCGGAACCCAAGAGGGCAACGTCTAGCTGATTTCTTGGAAAGGGAGAGCCTCTTTATGATGAACTCCTTTTTCAAGAAACAGCCACAACGAAAATGGACCTGGATTAGCCCAGATGGTTCCACAAAAAATGAGATCGACTTCATTATGACGACTAAACGGCAAATATTCAGCGATGTCTCTGTGATCAGTAGGGTTAAGACCGGCAGCGATCACCGTATTGTAAGAGGCACGCTGAATCTAAACATTAAGTTCGAAAGATCACGTCTAATGAAGTCCACGCTCCGACCAAATTATGCTCAAATCGAAGATCCCGATAACTTTCAACTCGAACTTCAAAATCGCTTCGAAGCCTTAGATGAATGCGTAACGGCGGACGAAATAAACGATAGGCTGGTGGAAACTGTTCAAGCAGTTGGCAGAAAATTTTATAAGAGCCGACGCCAGAATAGAACCCAAAAGCTCTCCGATCATACTCTGAATCTCATGGCGGTTAGGCGAGATATGCGATTGCAGTCTTCGGTCGACATGACGGCATACAGACAGCTCAATAGACAGATATCTACTTGTTTGCGACGCGACATACGCTGCTTCAATACTTCGTGTATTGAAGAAGCGATTAAGCGGAACAAAGGCTCGAAAGTGTTCGCAAGAAATCTGTCTCTTGGGCAAAGTCAATTGACCAAACTGAAGACCGATAGTGGTAACGTCGTCTCGTCGAAGCCCGAGATTTTGGAGGAGATTGAGAGGTTCTATGAACAGTTATACACCTCTACACAAGCACAACCTGTCGTTAGCATGGCAAAAGACCCCAGAGCCAAGCTGACCCGACACTTTACCGAAGACATCCCGGAAGTCAGCCTGTATGAGATTAGGATGGCCCTCAAACAACTTAAGAACAACAAGGCACCTGGCGATGACGGAATTACGACTGAGCTTCTGAGAGCGGGTGGAAAACCGGTACTTAAAGTCCTCCAGAGGCTGTTCGACTCCGTCATACTTGACGGTAATACGCCAGAAGCGTGGAGCAGAAGTGTGGTGGTGCTCTTCTTCAAAAAAGGTGACAACACCTTGTTGAAGAACTACAGACCCATCTCACTTCTGAGCCACGTTTATAAGTTGTTTTCGAGGGTAATCACGAATCGTCTCGCACGCAGGTTTGACGACTTCCAGCCACCCGAACAAGCCGGTTTCCGAAAAGGCTATAGTACCATAGATCACATCCATACGCTTCGGCAGATTATACAGAAAACCGAGGAGTATAATCGGCCACTATGTATAGCGTATGTGGACTATGAGAAAGCCTTCGATTCCATCGAGACCTGGGCAGTGCTTCAGTCTCTTCAGCGAAGCATCGACTATCGCTATATCGAAGTGTTGAAGTGTATCTACAGCAAAGCCACAATGTCTGTCCGATTACAGGACCAGTGCACAAAACACATCCAGCTACAGAAAGGCGTGAGACAGGGAGATGTTATATCTCCGAAACTGTTCACTGCCGCGCTGGAAGATGTTTTCAAGCTACTGGACTGGAACGGCTACGGCATCAATATCAACGGCGAATGCATCACTCACCTTCGATTTGCCGACGACATAGTCATTGTGGCGGAGTCGCTGGAGGACCTCGGTGCTATGCTCAGGGACCTCAGTAGAGTATCCCAGCAGGTAGGTTTGAAGATGAATATGGACAAGACGAAGGTCATGTCAAGTGTTCATGTCTCACCTGTACCGGTTAATGTTGGGAATACCGCACTCGAAGTTGTTGACGAATACGTCTACCTGGGTCAAAAGATCCGATTAGGTAGATCCAACTTCGACAAAGAGGTCCAGCGAAGAATCCAACTCGGATGGGCAGCGTTCGGGAAACTTCGGCACATCTTTGAGTCCAAAATACCCCAATGCCTAAAGACAAAAGTCTTTAACCAATGCGTGTTGCCAGTGATGGCTTATGGAACTGAGACGTGGTCCTTAACTGTGGGCCTCATAACAAAGCTCAAAGTCACACAGCGAGCTATGGAGAGAGCTATGCTCGGAGTCTCTTTGCGCGACAGAATCCGTAATGAGGATATTCGCAAAAGAACGAAAGTGGCCGACATAGCTCAAAGAGTAAGCAAGCTGAAGTGGCAATGGGCAGGCCACATCGCTCGCAGAACTGACAACCGATGGGGAAGAAAGGTTCTCGAGTGGCGACCACGAACCGGAAGACGCAGTGTTGGACGGCCTCCCACTAGATGGACAGATGACCTAACAAAGGTCGCTGGAAACCGCTGGTTGCAGGTTGCGCGGGACCGTTCGTTGTGGAAATCTAGGGGGGAGGCCTTTGTTCAGCAGTGGACGTCTTGCGGCTGATGATGATGATGATGATGAGATGATTTTACAGAAAATCATATGCACATGTTTGTGCCAATAGTCTCTCTTGAGACCGCTCATAATTCTCCAGTACCTGGGTAACCGAGCTTTGCTCGGTTTAAATAGTAAATATACTTAGATACGTACAGATAAAAGAAACCAAGAAATAGATTTTCTTAAAAAAAAGAAAACATGAAAAAAATGAGAAGCCGTCTGGATTCGAACCCGGAGCTATTAATTCGTGACCGCCCGACTTCCCATCTGAGCTATTACGCTGTCGCGTCACGCGGCGAAATTTACCTTCGCAATCTAATGTCTAATGTGACAGTTTTTCATTGTCTAAAAACGCGCATAATATGCGTTTATAAAAAATGAAACCTAGTTAGATTGATTTATCGTCCCCGAAACCCCCTGCATACATGATTTCATCAAAATCGTTCGAGCCGTTTCCGAGATTCAGATTCTATATATATATATATACATATTTATATAGGTACAAGAATTGCTCGTTTAAAGGTATAAGATGGACTGAATTAGAGTAGGTATTCTTTTCTTTTTATCATAGTAGATTGTCAAATTACTAGTCTAAACTAGTCGTAAATAAAAGCACGAAGCAAAGTGTTTGTTTTCTTTCTACAATAACAACCCAACGCGTTTACGTAAGAAACCCACATTCTGAAAAATCTCACGTGAGATTGGGGGATGGGGGAGGGGGTTGAACAAAATCTCACGACATCTCACCAACGGGGGAGGGGGGGCCAGAAAATTAAAAAAAACACCTCACGTAATTTATGGACGCCCCCTTACCAATGATACTAACGGCGTTAATTACTTCGAGACATTCGTACTTGAGTCTCAGTTGTCGTGTAGTTACTTAAATTGCTTCCCTGAAAAATCCCTTCCCGTACCTGTTTTATGAAGTTGTACGTTCCCAATGAACGGGAAGGGAACCTATTAGCTTGACCTGGCAACATTAAGTACGCCACCAGTCGCGCGCAGACTTATACTGCGAGCACTATAGTCACTATAGTACTGTTTACATGATTTCTATTTGACATTTGACCACAGATCACTATATACTACAGATAGGACAGTTCGGTATTGTGACCCTTAGTTCCGATTCCAACATAAAAGCGCTAGCGTCGCTAGCGTCACAATAAAAAATAATCACTGCGATAATAGTGATGTTCACGTACAGCCGAGTTTGATACTTAGCTATTCGATTTCGATTAATCGAGTAATAGTGATGTGCTAATGAACAAATCGATTGATAGGTTCCATTGTAGGTTGCTAATTATTTTTTATTAAACATATAAAAAAACAACATATCAATTTGCTAAAAGTATTTTATTTACTTTTTCTTAATTTATTGCGTTTTACAAGAGCCAGTCTTTGTGGCAATTTGTTTTCGTCGATGAATCTTTCGGGGAGCGATCCGTGTAATATTTTGTTTATAGTGTTACACCTTACACCAATTGTGAATATGTATTCTACATATTAGTTTGATGAACCATGCACTGATGACTTTTCTGTGTAAAGAACAACCTAACCATTCAAGGTTAAGGTTAAGGTGCATCCACAAATTTTATGTTGTTGAGGGTTTGTCACGATAGTGAACATAAGAGGATTTTATTGGGAGGAGAGAGGTAAAGGTTGAATGATAAACAGTTATAAAACAAGTATATTAAAGAAATAAATAAAGATTAAAGGAAATGAATAGGATAAAAAAAAAGACGTAACTTAAAATAAGGAAATTTTGAAAATTATCTGTCTTGAAAGGCCAGTGAGTAAAGTGCTTCCAAACAGGTTCCCAGGATGTAATTGTTGATCGGTCGGGGCTCGCAGCCGTCAGCGAGGATGGCTCCACCTAGCACGGTAGAGTTCACTGCCAGCAGTCCTCGTGAGTGTAGTAGTCGTCAGCGAGGATGGCTCCACCTAGCACGGTAGAGTTCTCAGCCAGCAGTCCTCGTGAGTGTAGTAGTCGTCAGCGAGGATGGCTCCACCTAGCACGGTAGAGTTCTCAGCCAGCAGTCCTCGTGAGTGTAGTATTCGTCAGCGAGGATGGCTCCACTTAGCACGGTAGAGTTCTCGGCCAGCAGTCCTCGTGAGTGTAGTTGCTTCCAAACAGTTCCACAGGGTGTAAGTACTTCCAAGTAAGTTCACGGGATGTAGTTGTTGAACGGTAGTGGCTCTCAGCCGTTTAGACCTTCAAGGTTTATTATGGATGTTGATCGCTTGGAAGTCTCCTGTATGGTAATGTTCCTCTGTTGGAAGCTGGATTCTCACTGACCTCTCAAACGATTTGATTAAAAATGTAGACTTTTAGTGTTTTGAATCTGGAGAAAATAAACTTTATTTTAATATAACAATTCAAAGAGGATTAGTTCTAAAAACTATACAACCTTATGAAAAAGGGTAGAGGTTGCTAAGTGACGAATGGTGTTTGAAGTATTGACATAAAGAAATTATGTAAACAGATCAGATTTTTAGAAAAACGTAATTATTATAGATTTAGAATGAAATATATAATACCAGAACAATATCATAATAATAAGAAAATTATTTTCTATCGTATGGACACAATTAAAAGGAAATTAGTGATGTGAAAATTTTGGTATGTAAATATCTAAGAATTCTATGAATAAATGTTAGTTTTGAGATGAAAATAGAGGTAAAATGTACGTTTACATATTGTAGTCAATATGTAATGTTACATTGTATGTAAATATCTAAGAATTCTATGAATAAATGTTAGTTTTGAGATGAAAATAGAGGTAAAATGTACGTTTACATATTGTAGTCAATATGTAATGTTACATTATTCCCCACGACTGCGGAAATTTTACGCTTCTGTAAAATTTGGGAAGAGGTTCTAAAGGGTTTAAGAGAGGTATTACCTTCACACAAACATAAATTCATTCAAATAACCTTTCAAGTCTTTCACTCATCACTTCCATTCTGTTTGGGTGTAAGTTCACATTCAATGACGAACACTCAAAGCATACACTCTCGGCGATGGCAGGCTTTTTTAAAGAGTCATCAACCGCTCTAATAATCGGCTTATTTAAAGAGTTATCACCCGCTCTATGAGAAAAAATAATAATAATAATAAGAATGATAAGAAGGATGAACATAGGGCTTGATAGTTAGGCTTATTTATAGAGTTATCATCCGCTCTTTATAAGGGGAAGAAAGTAATTAAAGATGAGCATAAGGGCTCAAAAGATAGCATGAGCGGTAGAGCTCAAGAGCTAACATGAGCGGTAGGGCTCAAGATATCTTGAACGGTAGGGTTCAAGATAAGAGTATGAGTTTAGGGCTCATACAAAATCCAAGAGTTAGATACTCATTGGTTAAAGAGTTAATGAGTTTAGAGCTCATTAACTTGAGAAAGTAAAAAAAAAAAAGACCACTAAGTCTTGGGTAACGTTTAAATACGTTAGAAAAATACTAAAGAGTAAATAAAATACTGTAGGTTAATGATGAAGAGAGATCATGAGGATGAGATGAGGAGAGGAGAGGAGAGGATGAGAAGAGAAGTTAATAACCAAAGAGTGCCGAAAAGAAAATATTAAGTATATATACTAGTGTAAGTATGTTTTAGAATTTAGAAGAATTCAGGGGTTGAGGGATTAAAGAATAAGCAAGAGAGGGGGGGTTGTTTTTGAAGGTTGGGCGCCAAATGTCACGATAGTGAACATAAGAGGATTTTATTGGGAGGAGAGAGGTAAAGGTTGAATGATAAACAGTTATAAAACAAGTATATTAAAGAAATAAATAAAGATTAAAGGAAATGAATAGGATAAAAAAAAAGACGTAACTTAAAATAAGGAAATTTTGAAAATTATCTGTCTTGAAAGGCCAGTGAGTAAAGTGCTTCCAAACAGGTTCCCAGGATGTAATTGTTGATCGGTCGGGGCTCGCAGCCGTCAGCGAGGATGGCTCCACCTAGCACGGTAGAGTTCACTGCCAGCAGTCCTCGTGAGTGTAGTAGTCGTCAGCGAGGATGGCTCCACCTAGCACGGTAGAGTTCTCAGCCAGCAGTCCTCGTGAGTGTAGTAGTCGTCAGCGAGGATGGCTCCACCTAGCACGGTAGAGTTCTCAGCCAGCAGTCCTCGTGAGTGTAGTATTCGTCAGCGAGGATGGCTCCACTTAGCACGGTAGAGTTCTCGGCCAGCAGTCCTCGTGAGTGTAGTTGCTTCCAAACAGTTCCACAGGGTGTAAGTACTTCCAAGTAAGTTCACGGGATGTAGTTGTTGAACGGTAGTGGCTCTCAGCCGTTTAGACCTTCAAGGTTTATTATGGATGTTGATCGCTTGGAAGTCTCCTGTATGGTAATGTTCCTCTGTTGGAAGCTGGATTCTCACTGACCTCTCAAACGATTTGATTAAAAATGTAGACTTTTAGTGTTTTGAATCTGGAGAAAATAAACTTTATTTTAATATTAACAATTCAAAGAGGATTAGTTCTAAAAACTATACAACCTTATGAAAAAGGGTAGAGGTTGCTAAGTGACGAATGGTGTTTGAAGTATTGACATAAAGAAATTATGTAAACAGATCAGATTTTTAGAAAAACGTAATTATTATAGATTTAGAATGAAATATATAATACCAGAACAATATCATAATAATAAGAAAATTATTTTCTATCGTATGGACACAATTAAAAGGAAATTAGTGATGTGAAAATTTTGGTATGTAAATATCTAAGAATTCTATGAATAAATGTTAGTTTTGAGATGAAAATAGAGGTAAAATGTACGTTTACATATTGTAGTCAATATGTAATGTTACATTGTATGTAAATATCTAAGAATTCTATGAATAAATGTTAGTTTTGAGATGAAAATAGAGGTAAAATGTACGTTTACATATTGTAGTCAATATGTAATGTTACAGGTTTTCTTAGCTTCACGCCAGAATTCAAAATGCCCTGAGTTAGGTTTAATTGGTCCCCATAATTTCCCTTTTGTAGTGCTTTTACGAGACCCATTAACACTATCAAAGAGTTGGTCGATAAAATCCACAGCTTCTGCAGTTGTGGCCATTGTCTTGCTCACACTCCCCTCTCCGATAATTTTCTGAAACATTATTAAAAAATATTAGTGAAAGAATGTGTTTATAAGAATTTGAGTTTACAAATAATTTGCACTGTGTGGGAATCAAACCCACAACCCTCGGATTCGCAGGCAGATTTACTACTCACTTAGCCACGAGGCCAGTCGGATACCTGAATGTACCGGATTACCTCATTGTAAATAAATAAGTAACACTTATATATTAAGTTAAATTAAAAGAAGAAATTGCACAACAGTTCACATTTTTCTATTAACTCAAAATGAAAGCTATGCTCACCAAATAATGATGTATATTGCAACATAGCACTCGTCTTGGCACTCATTCCTTGAGCAGCCACACTAACTTTCACTTTCTTCATTTTGTTAGCTCGTATATGTTGTTCTGTCAGATTTTTGTTCATCCTAGTTGACAGTCCATTTCATAAACAGCCCTTTTAGAGAAGAGGAGGGTCATATACAACACTCAGTTGCCGGCATGCAATTTCAACTGTTCCATCTGAAAAGTGAAAAACATTCATAGTTAAGGCCAGACAAGAAATAATTTTAAATGTAATAGTGTTCAGCATGAATTTTTAATATTATTTTACAAACCATCTTATTAATTACAGAATATCCTCTTCCGTGTAGTCTCTTGTCGTAGCATTTTAATTGCTGTGCGGAATGTCGATCCTTGCTCGCATACAAGTGGTATGGGTAGTAATCCAGCTTGTGCTACTTTAGCCACCACTTCTTTTAAAATGTTCACCAAGGAAGCTGCTGGTATTGTGCTCTCACAAAAATAAAAACAGATTGGTTGTCTCCAGTTAGAGCATATGCCTCTAATCATAAAAACAAGGGCATGGTCACAGTATTTAAGTGACCTTTCATCTTTCAAATCTTTGAACCCTCGGACTTCATCCTGTGACTCCACATAATTTAAATGAGGGGTGAGAGCAATCTCATCAAACAGAATAGAACACAATTTTTTTGGAGTGTTCCAATTTTTTTTTTTCCAGAAGCTGGAATATATTGTCATTTGTGCCTGTTCTAATGACAATTTTTTCCGCCAATCTATTTAAGGTGCACTTGTTAGGCAACTTGAATATTTTTTGAAGCAGTCTGTACCCTTTTGGACTCTCTTTCATAAGAGTAAGAGCCAATAATTTTTCCTTTTTAGTGAATCGGACTGCTTTTCTTCCTATGTCTACCAGTTTCAATTGCATAATAAAAAAATCTTGTGCATTTTTGGTCATGTTCCATCTGAAAAGTGAAAAACATTCATAGTTAAGGCCAGACAAGAAATAATTTTAAATGTAATAGTGTTCAGCATGAATTTTTAATATTATTTTACAAGCCATCTTATTAATTACAGAATATCCTCTTCCGTGTAGTCTCTTGTCGTAGCATTTTAATTGCTGTGCGGAATGTCGATCCTTGCTCGCATACAAGTGGTATGGGTAGTAATCCAGCAGTGACCTTTCATCTTTCAAATCTTTGAACCCTCGGACTTCATCCTGTGACTCCACATAATTTAAATGAGGGGTGAGAGCAATCTCATCAAACAGAATAGAACACAATTTTTTTGGAGTGATCCAATTTTTTTTTTTTCCAGAAGCTGGAATATATTGTCATTTGTGCCTGTTCTAATGACAATTTTTTCCGCCAATCTATTTAAGGTGCACTTGTTAGGCAACTTGAATATTTTTTGAAGCAGTCTGTACCCTTTTGGACTCTCTTTCATAAGAGTAAGAGCCAATAATTTTTCCTTTTTAGTGAATCGGACTGCTTTTCTTCCTATGTCTACCAGTTTCAATTGCATAATAAAAAAATCTTGTGCATTTTTGGTCATTTTTTCAAATTTCTCAAATATCATTGTATAAGATTTTAAATATATATTAAGGAACCGTTAATGTTTTTATTCTGCATAGCGGGGTTTAAAGATATCGACTAAAATATTGAAAAAAAAATAACGCCGCGAGCAGGTAATCAAGAACGTGATTATGTACTTACTACTAAAAGAAAACAAACTTAGGTAGTAAATTCATGACTAATTTTTTTTTTTAACTTTTATAGGTTTACACTTGACGGCCATCTCGCCTGATGTTAAGCGACGATGCGGTCTACGATGGAGCGTGTTTACCTACAAAAAAACTGATTCAATCTCGATTTTAAGACACAAAGATTGTAACTATCGGGGAAAACCCACTCAGGCAACGCATTCCACAGCCTAGACGTTCTTATCACAAAAGTAGAGTCAAATCTCTTCGTTCGTGTCTTTGGAACATCGACCATGAAACGATGTCGCTTTTTCGAGCTACGAGCATTCCGATAGAAGAAAGGACAAGGTGGTATCAAATCATGCAGATCAGTCGCACACTCTCCGAAGTGTATCCGATAAAAAACCAATAGGCTAGCAATTTTCCGGCTATGTTCAAGACTTTGGAGTCTTTTTCGCACAAGAGTGTCGTTGACTATGAGCCTTTTGGCACGTCTCTCGATCGATTCCAGGGCTTCCAGCTGATACTTAGCCGATCCATCCCAAAGGTGCGAACAGTAGGGTAAAAGAGGGTAATGGGGGTCACTTAAGCTAGAACTCAAATAAAAATCTAATTAAAAAGAAAGTATTTATTGCAACCGTCTTTAAATATAGTATACTTATTAAACTATCATTAGAGATCAATTTCAGTCACTTTGGCAATCAACTTTGGAAATTATAAAAGTTAAAAAAAAAAAACAGATTTGACTCCCATTACACCAACGTAGGGGTAATGGTGATCACCCTGGGGGCAATCGGAATCAAATAAAATCTAGCATACATCGCAAACATAATCTTCAGCTGACTCCCATCCAGTGCACCCCGCGTGAGCCCATAGCCCACACGAGATCCACCTGTACCACATCTCGTTTTTTCTTACAAATTCCCATTTGTTTCCAGCATCTTCTGCGTCATCATCCTCATCGTACTGGCATAAGTGGTCAGTGCCAACATCTGATACAGAAGTTTCGTTCTGTTCTTATAATACTAGGCGCTTTGCCTTTTCAGGACCCTTCTTCTGTACTTTAGTCTTTCTTCCTTGTCCTTTGCCTTTCCATGTATTCTCTTTTCCTTTACCATTATCGCTTGCGGGTAATAGGAGTCACCTGACTCTCATTTCCCCCAACTGCATCAATTAATAAAAAATAAACATAAAAAAAAAACTGTAACACACTGATATAATCTTAACTGCACATTACAATTTGGAACGTCTAATTAAGTAAGTGTAAATGTCATAATCGCATACTGCAATATATTCGGCACTTACCTTGCAATTTGCATTGACGTAAAATTACATCAGCGGAGCACAAAAACAAAAAACGGTCGTTTGTGGTCGGTGCATGGATTGGCTGGCCCGAGCCGCTCGTGGCAGTGCGGGGTTCCGGAGCGGGAGCTGAGGACGCTGTGTACGCGTCGGTCTCATGTAGTGTTTCGCGGTGGTGTGGGTGACTCCCATTGCCCGCTGACTCCCATTACCCTCTTTTACCCTACTCCATACAGGAGCGAATCTGTGCTTGATATAATGTAAGCAACTGTTCAGACTTGAAGTACCTTCGCACCTTTGAGAGGACAGCTAGTTTTTTGGCAGCTAGTTTAGCCTTGGACTCGATATACGAGCCAAAGTTGAGCGTAGAGGTCAAAGTAACGCCCAAAAGCTCAAGACGGTCAGAAACCGGCACGGATACACCTCTGAAAGTCGGAGTCAGTTCGAAAGGATTCCTTTTAGCGGAGAACAGACACGCCTGTGTCTTACCCTCGTTGAACTTGACC
Source organism: Ectropis crepuscularia (assembly GCA_963693475.1). Lineage (NCBI taxonomy): Eukaryota > Metazoa > Arthropoda > Insecta > Lepidoptera > Geometridae > Ectropis > Ectropis crepuscularia. Next base: position 14,205,953 of record OY856366.1, on the reverse strand, counting down.
AGATTGGCATCGCCCCATTTAGAAACAGCCTCAAGGGTCAAGCTCAAACGCTCGATCAGACTCTCCCTCAGTACCTACCTGAGTTTGCTGCCCACTGGCTCTCGCGCTAGATATGTAACTCTCTACAATCAGGCGCGGTCCCAGCCTCGAATTTTGGGGGGGGTCACCAGTACGCAGCCTCAGATTTGGGGGGGGGGGGGTAACGAGTAGAAATACAATAAATCGAGTAAAAAAGACTTTACTAGTAGCGCCCCACGATTTTACCCGCGTAGTTGAAGCTCCAGTTGTTTTCCCGCGTTTAAAAATAGTTTATGTACTACTAGACAATTTGAATTTTATTTTTATTTTTAATCTAATGTACATGAGACACTCTGAAAGTTTTGAGAAACTAAAAAACTAACTTGTATGAAAAAAAAATTGTACTAAATCTTTTCAAAGAACTCTCCACCAGCCTCTATACAAAGTTTCATGCGTCTGAACCAATTTTCAAAACATTTTTTCCAGTCCTCCGCAGACACCTCTCCACGGCCTTCTCAAACGCTGTTAGCGCGTCTACCGGCGATGAACACTGTATCCCTTTGAGCTGATTTTTAATTTTAGGGAATAAAAAAAAATCACACAGAGCCAAATCAGGACTGTAAGGAGGGTGCCCCAAGACTCTGACCGGTGTGGAGTCCAGGAAGTCCTTCGTTTTGACCGCTGAGTGCGCGGGCGCGTTGTCGTGGTGAAGAAGGACCCCGCGGAGCCCGGTGTTCGGTCGCTTGTTTCTCATTGCAGAAAAAACTTCTGGCAAGCATTTTATGCTGGACCATTCGGCGTTGATACTGCTTTGGTCTCGAAGTGGAATTGAAATTAGGTACCCCGTCAAAGTGAAGAAACTAGCGATCAAGATTTTCCTTGCGCGCGTCGATCGCTTCACTTTCGTAGGTGTTGGTTCATTTTGAAACAGCCAAACTGTCGACTGCTTTGTTTCTGGATCGTATTGATAAATCCAGGATTCGTCACCTGTCACAATGTCGTAAACGCGCCGTGACGAGCCTGCATCCAATTTTTGTATCATATTACGGCACCAATCCACACGGGCCTGCTTCTGAGCTAGCTTAGGTGAGGTTGTGCGGCACCCAGCGGGAAACTATCCTCCTTACGCGAAGGTGCTCGTGCAAAATCTTGTGAGCACTTCCTGAACCAATCTGCAAAGTATGCTGAATCTCTTCGTACGTAATGCGTCTGTTTTCTTGAATTACATTTTTTACTGCCAGCACACTTTCTTCGGTGACAGCCGTCGTAGGACGACCACTCTTTTGTTCATCCCCCAAAGTAAAACGACCGCGTTTGAAGTCGCTATACCAGCGGTAGATGGTTGCTTTTGAAGGTCCTTCATCCATAAAACCAATTCGAAGTCGATCAAATGACTCGTCAGGTTTTAAGCCACATTTGAAATCGTAAATAAAGTGGCCAAGTGCGAGTTGGACTCGCCCATGAAGGGTTCCGTTGCAGCAAGTAACATTATGTACACATAGTTCTTGTAGTTCGTTGTAACTTTCATCGAAGTTTCAATAATAATGTATTTATGACGTACTAAAAAAAATCTACTTATCAGATCGAGTTCAAACCAATTTTCGTTGGTAATTTACATGGTAATGTACATCATATATTTTTTTTAGATTTTCCATTCTCTTACTTTAGAAGTAAGAGGGGGGGGGGGGGACACATTTTACCACTTTGGAAGTGTGTCTCGCGCAAACTATAAAAAAAATATTGGCTCTCAAAAAAATGCGGAGGGAAATTTGAAAATCGAACAGTTGTATTTATACATTTAAATAATCGAAGTTTTCAAAATAATTACAAGTGTCTTATACATAGAAACTTTTTTTTGCAAAACTTTCTAAGTAAAGTGACCTGGTTTATGATTTTGGGGGGGGTCATGTCCCCCGTGACCCCCCCCCCTGGAGCCGCGCATGTCTACAATGGTGCTATCATCTGCGTACCCAAAGATACCGGGCTTCAACATATCATTGATATGTAGCAGGAAGAGCGTCGCAGAGAGTACCGACCCTTGAGGGACTCCGGCATTTGATCCGACGACATACTTTGCGACTTACTGTGCTCAAAATAATGTCGACTCAACGCAGAAGGACCGGAGATTCGGCAAAACCACAAAAAAATACGAAACCTTTGGAAAAATAACGAAATTCCTTGTGTTGTGTGAGTTTCGAACGAATCGGATGTACTTTAAGTAAAATTCAACAGAAGAAAAAAAGATAAAAAAAAACATGGCTGACTTTGAATAGTCATTAAGGTAGGTACTTTTTAATCATACCAATTTGCAATCCCTGCTTGAAACCCCAAGAACATGTATTTATATGCCTAAAACAACAACAGCCACTTTGCTTAACCAATTCTGTTCTAGAGACCTCACAGCAGTGAGACTTATTACAGAAAACCAAACCGTCCTAGTACTAGCATCAGTGTACCTGCCGGGTGAGGGGGTGTAACGTTACATATTGACTACAATATGTAAACGTACATTCCTACTTTCATTCTAAAAACATCACTTTCATAGGAGAGATGTGTGTATTTACATACCAAAATTTTCATATCACTAATTTCCTTTTAATTGTGTCCATACGATAGAGAATAATTTTCTTATTATTATGATATTGTTCTGGTATTATATATATCATTCTAAACCTATAATAATTACGTTTTTCTAAAAATTTTATTTGTTTACATATTGTCATTACTATAAACATCATTCGTCACTTAGCAACCTCTACCCTTTTTCATAAGGTTGTATAGTTTTTAGAACTAATCCTCTTTGAATTGTTAATATTAAAATAAAGTTTATTTTCTCCAGATTCAAAACACTAAAAGTCTACATTTTTAATCAAATCGTTTGAGAGGTCAGTGAGAATCCAGCTTCCAACAGAGGAACATTACCATACAGGAGACTTCCAAGCGATCAACATCCATAATAAACCTTGAAGGTCTAAACGGCTGAGAGCCACTACCGTTCAACAACTACATCCCGTGAACTTACTTGGAAGTACTTACACCCTGTGGAACTGTTTGGAAGCAACTACACTCACGAGGACTGCTGGCCGAGAACTCTACCGTGCTAAGTGGAGCCATCCTCGCTGAGGAATACTACACTCACGAGGACTGCTGGCTGAGAACTCTACCGTGCTAGGTGGAGCCATCCTCGCTGACGACTACTACACTCACGAGGACTGCTGGCTGAGAACTCTACCGTGCTAGGTGGAGCCATCCTCGCTGACGACTACTACACTCACGAGGACTGCTGGCAGTGAACTCTACCGTGCTAGGTGGAGCCATCCTCGCTGACGGCTGCGAGCCCCGACCGATCAACAATTACATCCTGGGAACCTGTTTGGAAGCACTTTACTCACTGGCCTTTCAAGACAGATAATTTTCAAAATTTCCTTATTTTAAGTTACGTCTTTTTTTTTTTTATCCTATTCATTTCCTTTAATCTTTATTTATTTCTTTAATATACTTGTTTTATAACTGTTTATCATTCAACCTTTACCTCTCTCCTCCCAATAAAATCCTCTTATGTTCACTAACGTGACATTTGGCGCCCAACCTTCAAAAACAACCCCCCCTCTCTTGCTTATTCTTTAATCCCTCAACCCCTGAATTCTTCTAAATTCTAAAAAATACTTACACTAGTATATATACTTAATATTTTCTTTTCGGCACTCTTTGGATAATAACTTCCCTCCTCGCTCTCTTCTCATCCTCTCCTCTCCTCTCCTCTCCTCATCTCATCCTCATGATCTCTCTTCATCATTAACCTACAGTATTTCATTTACTCTTTAGTATTTTTCTAACGTATTTAAACGTTACCCAAGACTTAGTGGTCTTTTGTTTTTTTTTTACTTTTTCAAGTTAATGAGCTCTAAACTCATTAACTCTTTAACCAATGAGTATCTAACTCTTGGATTTTGTATGAGCCCTAAACTCATACGCTTATCTTGAACCCTACCGTTCAAGGTATCTCTTGAGCCCTACCGCTCATATTAGCTTTTGAGTCCTACCGCTCGTGCTATCTTTTGAGCCCTTATGCTCATCCTTAATTACTTTCTTCCCCTTATAAAGAGCGGATGATAACTCTATAAATAAGCCTAACTATCAAGCCCTATGTTCATCCCTTATATCATTCTTATTTTCTTCTATCCATAGAGCGGGTGATAACTCTTTAAATAAGCCGACTATTAGAGCGGTTGATGACTCTTTAAAAAAGCCTGCCATCGCCGAGAGTGTATGCTTTGAGTGTTCGTCATTGAATGTGAACTTACACCCAAACAGAATGGAAGAGATGAATGAAAAAATTTGAAAGGTTACTTGAATGGATTTATGTTTGCGTGAAGGTAATACCTCTCTTAAACCCATTAGAAATTCTTCCCAAATTTTACCGAAGCGTAAAATTTCCGCAGTCGTCGGGAATATGTAACGTTACATATTGACTACATTATGTAAACGTACATTCCTACTTTCATTCTAAAAACATCACTTTCATAGGAGAGATGTGTGTATTTACATACCAAAATTTTCATATCACTAATTTCCTTTTAATTGTGTCCATACGATAGAGAATAATTTTCTTATTATTATGATATTGTTCTGGTATTATATATATCATTCTAAACCTATAATAATTACGTTTTTCTAAAAATTTTATTTGTTTACATATTGTCATTACTATAAACATCATTCGTCACTTAGCAACCTCTACCCTTTTTCATAAGGTTGTATAGTTTTTAGAACTAATCCTCTTTGAATTGTTAATATTAAAATAAAGTTTATTTTCTCCAGATTCAAAACACTAAAAGTCTACATTTTTAATCAAATCGTTTGAGAGGTCAGTGAGAATCCAGCTTCCAACAGAGGAACATTACCATACAGGAGACTTCCAAGCGATCAACATCCATAATAAACCTTGAAGGTCTAAACGGCTGAGAGCCACTACCGTTCAACAACTACATCCCGTGAACTTACTTGGAAGTACTTACACCCTGTGGAACTGTTTGGAAGCAACTACACTCACGAGGACTGCTGGCCGAGAACTCTACCGTGCTAAGTGGAGCCATCCTCGCTGACGAATACTACACTCACGAGGACTGCTGGCTGAGAACTCTACCGTGCTAGGTGGAGCCATCCTCGCTGACGACTACTACACTCACGAGGACTGCTGGCTGAGAACTCTACCGTGCTAGGTGGAGCCATCCTCGCTGACGACTACTACACTCACGAGGACTGCTGGCAGTGAACTCTACCGTGCTAGGTGGAGCCATCCTCGCTGACGGCTGCGAGCCCCGACCGATCAACAATTACATCCTGGGAACCTGTTTGGAAGCACTTTACTCACTGGCCTTTCAAGACAGATAATTTTCAAAATTTCCTTATTTTAAGTTACGTCTTTTTTTTTTTTATCCTATTCATTTCCTTTAATCTTTATTTATTTCTTTAATATACTTGTTTTATAACTGTTTATCATTCAACCTTTACCTCTCTCCTCCCAACAAAATCCTCTTATGTTCACTAACGTGACAGGGGATATTCCCCCAAAAGAACTGGCCGACCTGGTACAACACTGCGAAGAACATCACTGGGAGCTGATCGCATCCGCGGACAGCAACGCTCACCACTCGCTGTGGGGAAGTAGAAATACCAACAAAAGGGGTGAGTCTTTAGCCGAATATTTATTCCAGACAAACCTCAACATTATGAACAGGGGTACGGAACCTACTTTTGTAAGCTCTAGGTACCAAACTATCATAGATATTACACTGGCAACCAACGCGGTGGCTAGCCAAATCGAGGGATGGCACGTATCAAACGAGCCATCTTTTGCGGACCACCGCCGCGTTTGTTTCCAACTGCGATATAAGTCAACAGACCCTGTTCCATATCGTAACCCCCGTAAAACCGATATAACAAGGTACACAGCATCATTAAACAAAACATTAGGAAACACACACCTAACTGACACAACACTTTGTACAAACAACATAGAAACGAACGTACAATTCCTAACAAAAACACTATTGGATAGTTACAAACTGGCATGTCCGGTGGTAAAATCAAACAACGTAGGTAAGGGTTCTTGGTGGGGGCCAGAACTCGAGAGACTACGCCATAAACTAAGGACGCTCTATAACAGGGCAAAAAACACCAGATCCATGGTGGACTGGGACAACTACAAAGCTGCACAAAAGCATTATAAGAGGCGAATCAGGTTCCGCAGAACGGAATCCTGGCACAACTTCTGTAATAGCATAAATTCAACAAACCAAGCCGGAAGAATAAAGAAAGTTCTAGCCAAAGGCGAGCTCAACCTCCCGGGCTCCCAAAAAAAGGAAGACAGCACTTACACAAACACAGACAACGAAACAAGTGCAGTACTTCTGGAGACTCACTTTCCTGGATGCCAGATCACAGGAGAACCAGAGTGGCCAGAAGAAAACCACTGCACACCAACAACCCAAGAATGGGAAGTTGCAAATAAGGTAGTAACCGCGGATAGAATAAAATGGGCACTTAAAAGTTTCAAACCTTTCAAATCCGCAGGGCTGGATGGTATATTCCCAGCGTTACTACAATGGCAACCAAACCAGGTAACAGAGCACATCTTTGTAATACACAACAATACAGTATTACTGTATTACTGGCCTCGTGGCTTAGTGGGTAGTAGCTCTGCCTGCGAAGCCGAGGGTCGTGGGTTCGATTCCCACCCAGTGCAAATATTTGTGTGATGAATTCTAATGTTTGCACTGTGTCTGGGATTTTCTATGTATAATAAGTATGTATTTAAAAACTATATAAGTATTATATCAGCTATCTGGCCGCCATCACACAAGCTTTGCTTAGTTTGCGGTCAAGATGGTGCTGTGTGTGAATTGTCCACCAATATTTATTATAGTATTAGAACTTATGCCTTTTTAATTATGTTTAACTATAAAGTTGTGATTATTGCATTTTTACTCTCGGTCTACAGCGGAACAAGTGAGAAATAAAAACTTCCAATCGTCACCACTGGAGACGAACGAAACTTATTTTCTCCAATCGTACCCAGTGGAGAAGATTTTCAGTAATTATATAATTAAGTACTTCAACAATTCTACTCTAAAGAAGCGATACATAAACAATTCTCTATAATGCATTTTGGTTCTAAAAATTTACTTTTATAGGTAAAGTAGAATTTGGATATAACTAGCTTCTCAGCGGTATATGCAGAAAACGGAAAGATCATATCAAAGTAAATATTATGAACCTACTTCCAAACATACGTTTACTACTTTAGGTACATATACCCTATAGCACTCAGAGATCACGTAAATACATGTCCAACAGACAAAGAATTTTTGAAATCAGTCCAGTAGTTCCTGATATCAACACGCTACATTCAAACAAAACACCTCTTCAGCTTTATAATATTAGTATAGAATAAATGCGCAAATTCGATTTTCCTATTTAGGTAATTCCAACATTTAATGAAAATCACATATTTGGTTTTGGTTGTTTGGTTTTTTATTTGGTTGGTTCTTAAACATTCCAAGTTACAAACATAGGTACATACGTAATGTATAATAAAGTGTTTTTGTCTATTTTTAAAACATTTTCTCTTCACAGAAATCATTTTGTAGAGCGTTTCTCACTCTTTGACAAGTTCATAGAGATCTTGCCATAACAGGTGATAAACACTAACTGTGATTTACACGCGCCAATAAGAAGAGGTGAAGCACTCGGGGCGGAGCGCTGACGTCTTTGTACGTATGCTTGTGTAAACAAATCACATCGCACGTCGTTTTAACCGGACGTATCATAAATAATGGTTGCTATAAGCCCCTCATAGTGTAAACCGGAGTCGTATTTAACGGTTATTTTTCTTAGCACCTAACTCTGTAACTTATCTTGAGTGAACATTATCGTTGCTAAAAGACGTTATAAGCGGAGTCGTTATAAGTGAATTCTACTGCACCTAGGTATAATGTTTTTTTAATTATGAACATTTTTGTAAAATCTCATCAGTTTTTTGGCTCTGGTGAACATTTTCCATTTTGTGAGCTACAGCAGGTTTGCTTTTTCCAGTCGATATCATCAATGACCTTGCATAGAAAATACAAATCTGTGATTTGGGAAATAAATTTGCCAATTCACAATGCAAGTATTTTAAAAGAATATTACTTCAATTTGTGTTGTTTTATTCACAGTAATAAATTATCATTTTCTATAGAATCTGCTCCTGATTACAAAACTTTATACATGCATATTTATAAGAGAAATTAAACCCAACTTACTTAAATTCGACTTGCACTACTAACACTAGGTTTTACCTATCTCATAAGTCCAGGGTATTACCTATTTTCTTATCTGTGGGTATTATACCAATGCTTAATTGGTGTTTCAAAGCTAGTTTATAATGTCGTATGTATGTCATCTGGCATATCGGTAGGAACCGAGTAAATTCTTGGATGTGCAGTGTACGTGAAAGAAAGCCAGGTTGGTGCATCCCCCCTCCTTTGTTTTATTTTCCAGTGAGACTCTTCAGTTCATTTTGCTTATCTACTTTCGAAGAAAATAAAATAATTTATGGCTGGCGCCTCCAGTATTGTTTTTCACCATGTGTTAATTTATGAATTCTTAAGATACATCACATTCCTTTGGTTTTTTCCAGTATGTGTTAATTTGTGTTGTTTTAAACGTCTTGCTTGTGATGCTCTATAATCACACATATCACATCCAAATGGTTTTTCTCCAGTATGTGTTAATTTGTGATTTCTTAAGTTGTTTGCGTGTGATGCTCTATAATCACACATATCACATCCATATGGTTTTTCTCCAGTATGATTTAATTTGTGTTTTCTTAAGCTGCTTGCATGTGATGCTCTATAATCACACATATCACATCCATGTGGTTTTTCTCCAGTATGTGTTAATTTGTGTGTTTTCAAGTTGTCTGGTCGTGATGCTCTATAATCACACATATCACATCCATATGGCTTTTCTCCAGTATGTGTTAATTTGTGTTGTTTTAAATGTGTTGCTTTTGATGCTCTATAATCACACATATCACACTCATATTGTTTTTCTCCAGTATGTGTTAATTTGTGTTGTTTTAAATGTTTTCCTTGTGATGCTCTATAATCACACATATCACATTCATATGATTTTTCTTTAGTATGTATTAATTTGTGTTGTTTTAAATATGATGCTAGTGATGCTCTATAATCACACATATCACATTCATATTGTTTTTCTCCAGTATGTGTTAATTTGTGTTGTTTTAAATGTGTTGCTTGTGATGCTCTATAATCACACATATCACACACATATTGTTTTTCTCCAGTATGTGTTAATTTGTGTTTTCTTAAGTTGTTTGCGTTTGATGCTCTATAATCACACATATCACATCCATATGGTTTTTTTCCAGTATGTGTTAATTTGTGTTGTTTTAAACGTCTTGCTTGTGATGCTCTATAATCACACATATCACATCCATATGGTTTTACTCCAGTATGTGTTAATTTGTGTTTTCTTAAGTTGCTTGCGTGTGATGCTCTATAATCACACATATCACATCCATATGGTTTTTCTCCAGTATGTGTTAATTTGTGTTTTTTTAAGCTGCTTGCATGTGATGCTCTATAATCACACATATCACATCCATATGGTTTTTCTCCAGTATGTGTTAATTTGTGTGTTTTCAAGTTGTCTGGTCGTGATGCTCTATAATCACACATATCACATCCATATGGCTTTTCTCCAGTATGTGTTAATTTGTGTTGTTTTAAATGTGTTGCTTGTGATGCTCTATAATCACACATATCACACTCATATTGTTTTTGTCCAGTATGTGTTAATTTGTGTTGTTTTAAATGTTTTGCTTGTGATGCTCTATAATCACACATATCACATCCATATGGTTTTTTTCCAGTATGTGTTAATTTGTGTTGTTTTAAATTTGATGCTAGTGATGCTCTATAATCACACATATCACATTCATATTGTTTTTCTCCAGTATGTGTTAATTTGTGTTGTTTTAAATGTGTTGCTTGTGATGCTCTATAATCACACATATCACATCCATATGGTTTTTTTCCAGTATGTGTTAATTTGTGTGTTTTCAAGTTGTCTGGTCGTGATGCTCTATAATCACACATATCACATTTATATTGTTTTTCTCCAGTATGTGTTAATTTGTATTGTTTTAAATGTGTTGCTCGTGATGATCTGTAATCACATACATCACATTCAAATGGTTTTTCCCCCATATGTTTTGTTTTGTGTTGTTTTAATGTAGCTGCTTGTGAAACTTGATAATCAGACATATCACAGTCATGTGGTGTTTCTCCAGTATGTGACATTTTTTTAACTTTTAAATGACATTTTTTAGTTGGTTTATATTCACTTGTATTACCACATTGCAATGATTTTCCTTCGTGTATCTGGACATGTTCATTTAAACCACTGGATGGAGGTGTTGTGCCGCACATGGAGTGGCTGTGTTCCTGTTTGAAAGACAGAGGATTTACTGCTGCAGGTATGCTCTCCTCTCTGCTGGAGTTATCAATTAGCGACAAGTCAGTCTTTATATCAGCTGTGTCCATTTGCTCAGGGTCACTCGCCATTTTGTACTTACCAACAGATAAGACAATACAATAAAATGATGTCAAACTGATCCTGCTGTTAGCTGTTACAAGCAATGTGGTAAGAGTAGGTTACAACTTTATGGCTTACGTTTGAGAATGCAAGTACTGTGTAAACTATAGCGAGAACGATGAGATTAAACACATGTATGGTATAATCCTAACATTGGCAGGCTGTTAGACGGCTTGGTGTATATCTGCGACTTGAATGATTCTTGTGATCTCAGGAATTTCAAAGCAACCAGTAATATATTAAATTTGCACGTTTACGCATTTTAATTGCACATTTTACCACAAGCATATTTACATCACAAAACATATTACTATTTAATATTTATATTCAAGACTTTTCTCTTTGACCAGTTTAACCACAAGCCACAAGTTCACAGAATCACAGATGCACAGAGGTATCTCTCTACTTAGTCTGTGGCACAGAGCACACAGCACAGATCACAGATACAAGCACAGACTATACTCTATGCGCTGTAGCATGAGTCCTATAACAGTTCGAACTAGTTTCGTAGCACGAAACGTTTTATGAAAATTGCTATGATTTACAATATTATTACTTAGTATTACAGCTGCTCCACATTTGTAATATTTTGAATCATTAATAGCTATCATCAATAAATTAAATGAGAGCCAACTAGAATGTTCTAGCCCACAAATAAAATAAAATTGAAATTAAATAAACGAAATTTTATGCGTACAGCGTAACATAAAAACGTATATAGTGATGGGGTAGATGGGACTGCAAAAATGCATAGTCAAAATAGACTGAAACCTAGGGCGGCAGTTTTTAGAGGGCGGCAAATCTAGTAAAAAATTGTATGATTTTATTACTTTTTTAATAATTATGTCATTAATCGATTTAAGAATTAAAGATTTGGACTTGGATCAGAATCTTTGATAAGTTACTTTTCAAATATCATTTACGATGTGTTTTCTCTTTTGGTAAATTTATTAAGTCAAAAAACAGTTTGGAGATGAGATAAGCCCCCTGATTTAAAATGCGATTGGATTGCCATTGTAGACCGCATTGTTGCTTAACATCTTTCTTAACATTCCTGCCAAAGCATTTAAGTTATTTTTTTAAGATGTTAAAGAATAACAATCATTTTTAACTTTTTTTTTTGTAAGAGGAACATAACACTGGCAACAAAAAGTGGCAGCACATCAAAAAGTGAAACTAAGAAAAGGAAAATTAGGTGACAGAAGTTGAATAGCCTAGGGGCAGCCAATGTGTAAATTCACCATATAATGTGCCAAGTATTGAGTAACGAGATAAGCAAGACACGTATCTGATGAGAAACAACATGCTTGGTTGCCCATAAGAGTATAGCGATACGCAGCTAATGTGATAAGTGTGCTAAGTGGCCTGTGATCAACCCTATCATCATCAGACAGAGATGAGATCTTGTCAAATACAGTTATTTATTACATTGTAGGTATTAGTTAACTTTCTTTCTATGGTTGGGAACACAGTTCTTGTGTGTTTGCGTTTAACAGATTTATCCCATACTTTTTGTTGTTATTTTTCTATGTTTAAGGCATGTTAAGGCATTTAGATTCCATATTTCTGAAGTATTTGACTTACACAGCTCTACTATGTCCGCCCTATTATTCTTCTTTGCAACTTCTTTACCTACATTTCATTCTTTTGCCATTTGAACACAAACATAATGTAAACGTTATACAGGACTTTCATGTATATTTTATACCTAAGTCACACTATAAGTTTTGCGTAACTTATTTATCTATTTAATTTAAACACTTCACAGACTCTGGGGTCCGTGACCTTTGTCATTACTATAATCTTTTTTTATTTACATAGTTCTTGGATTAGGAGAAAAAGAGGAAAATAAGGGGGGTGGTGAACATTTAAAACCTAATTCTAGTACTAGTCAGTCCGATTTCGTTTGTTGAGCCGATCACTACCGGTTGGGGTTCCGATAGTAATATAATAAATAAATAGACTCGACATCGTCTTTTGCCTAAGCCGCCTCCTCCCGGCCCAGAGTCTCCACTAGGGCCGCATTTTTGCGTAACTTAAATAAATACAACATGTTACAACCAAAATATTATATGTATTGCTTTTCAAAATAATTTTTCGTAACACAATAGCTAGAACAAACATTTATTTGCTTCGTATCAAGTGCCTACATACAGAGTTTCATGGTTATATTTTCAACGTTTGGGAACTTCCATATTAACATTCATCCCCATTTCAACCCCAATTTCACCCTGTTCAGTTCGAAATTACAAAATTGATAGAACAAACATTTAATTGCTTCGTTTCAATTGTTTACATACACAATTTGAGAACTTTAGAAATTGCGAATTTTCATACAACCGTTCATCCCTTGTTTCAAACTCTTAGGGGTTGAATTTCGCAAAACCCCGTCTTAGCGACCGCCTACATGCTAAAAAGCACCTTCAAGCAAAATTTCAGATTCCTAGCGTTTGTAGTTTCTGAGATTTCTTGATGAGTGACCTTTCGCTTTTATATATGTAGATTATGCTAGAATTAATAAAGTAGCCAAGTGCGAGTTGGACTCGCCCATGAAGGGTTCCGTTGCAGCAAGTAACATAATATACATAGTACGCATAGTTCTTGTAGTTCGTTGTAACTTTGATCGAAGTTTTAATAATAGTGTATTTATGACGTACTAAAAAAACTACTCATCAGATCGAGTTCAAACTAATTTTCGTTGGTAGTTTTCATGGTAATGTACATCATATATTTTTTTTTAGTTTTTTCATTCTCTTACTTTAAAAGTTAGAGGGGAGGGACACACATTTTACCACTTTGGAAGCGTCTCTCGCGCAAATTATTCAGTGTAGACAAAAATTATATTAGAAACCTCAACATCATTTTTGAAGACCTATCGATAGACACCCCACACGTGTAGGTTTGATGAAAAAAATTTTTTCGAGTTTCAGGTCTCAGTATGGGGGGCATCCCTAATTTTTGTTTTTTTTTTTTAATTTTTGTAAAAATCTTATTGCGGTTCACAGAATACATCTACTTACCAAGTTTCAACAGTGTAGTTCTCATAGTTTCGGCAAAAAGTGGCTGTGACATACGGACGGACAGACAGACAGACAGACATGACGAATCTATAAAGGTTCCGTTTTTACGTTTTACGGAACCCTAAAAATGAAATATGTTATCTAAGTTGCGGGGGCGGCATTTTTAAGTTTTTGCCTGCCTAATATTGAAATTTGCCTGCTTAAAGTCACAACCCTCTCTTGTCACAGTTACAGGCGTACATGAATCTAATGGAAGTTGGATGACATTGTAAAAAGGCTACCCAGATACAAAATCTCCTTAATTTTGGGGGAATTTCAATAAATTATCACCGCAAAAATATTTATATTTCCATTAATAGGATTTAACACACAATGCTAATAAAAGTCTAAAATGATGTATCTTTGAAAGATTTACACATAACAATGTAAGTCATTTTTAAAAACAATCTCAAAATTCGTGTTTTTAATTTATTCTTCGAATGTCTAAAACGCTTTACGACGTCAGTGGCTCATGTAAACGAAAAACTTGGTTATGTTTTATTTTGATATTTTTAATTTTTTCGGTTAATATTATTACACAATTTTCGATATTCTGTAACAGCAATAGAGAATAAAGTTTCATTATGGAAGACGGCTAAAATATAAAATAGCTAGCTGACCCAACAAATTTTTTTCCGCCATATTTTCCAAATTCAAAGACTTATATTCTATGTTAAAATTAAATCAATACATAAAAGATAACATCTGTTTTTAATAGGGCTATATACTGAAATAAAGTTTTAAAAATATTAAACGACTGTATATATACATATTTATCACATTAATGTCTATTGAGAAATAAAAAATTATATCAATGAAATTTGGCGCCTTCACCGCGGTAGATGTTTTTGAACATGTAAACAGGACGTTTAAGTAAAGTAACCTAAATACTCCATGCATAAAGTAGGTAGGTATATTGTTAATGAGCCGTTTTCCGATGAGACAAAAAGATATGGTTTAATAAAACGATAATAGGAGGCGCTTGTAGGTCTTTTGGTTTGTTGTCAAAAGCGGTAGGCATAATGGGACTCAATTCATTCAATTTGCGAAAGCACGACTTCTAATAATAAATAATAAACTACTTTATCCATGTACGCATTTTATTCGAATGAAAACTATATCAAAACATCAAAATTTCAAAACAAATTCGTAAACCTGATGAAAGACAAAATATATATTTTTTAAATTTATTCTTGGCTATGGATACTAATCCTTCAGCCGAGAGAGTATCTCTCTACTTAGTCTGTGGATAAAATATTGTCGTATCAGTGTTGCTATTTATATCTTTGAATTTTCCTTCTACTTTGGCTTAGTTGGTGTCTATTGCCTCGGGAGTTCTAAAGATTTTTACTGAAAAGGGATTGTGATCAGTAACGGTTTTTTATTACATTATCAACCTAATTAGCTATTTTTATTCCCAATATTTTAAAATTAAAAAAGACACTTTTTACACTATACTTTTTCCCTGAAAACGGGTAGGGTCTCTAAAGGGATTACACTGTTGAGAGTATATGGTAGAGACAGGTTTATCTGCATCTCGAACAATCGCCATCTAGTGCGTCCGTTGGAACTATTTTTGTCTCGTCGGAAACTCCCTCATTGCTGCTACATATTAGATGTTCCGACTTTTGGTAAGACCAACTTTGTGTGTTTTAAATTTGCAATCGTTTATTCAAATTCGTTCTCAATTCGTTAATATTATCTTTACAGAAATAGTATTCAGGCTGACATAGTAGACAATCATTTATGATCTCGTTTTGATAATTTCAACCATGAAATTCTCATTTTTATACTAGTTGGCACTTGAAGCCATAATGTTCGCGGGGTTTTAACACTTGTATTCTTACAGTGCATCACAAAGCCATATGAACTGTAACTAACTCATTATTAATTTACGAAAATATATTTATTCTTTTTGAGAAGCGTATTATTGTTTAAACCACTGCGTCACAAACATAGCGATGTATTCGCCGGTCTTTTTCCTCGAAATTCAAAATTGAACATTTGAAATAAACGTTTGAAAATTATTTGGGTTAAAATATTGTTATAAATTTTTTGTCTTCTTAGCAACTAAAGATTAAATTAAAATACTTTTAGATAGAGGGTGTATTAGGCTATTGCGGGAAAAAAATGTTTCAGAGCTACGTTCAAACGTTGGCTACACTTACTGAATATGGTACCTATCATATACCTGTAGCATAACGACACGTTTCAGCTGGAATGAATTACTCCCTAAATTTTGAAAATTTTGGGAAAATCGGGCGACCTTAGTTCTCATTTTGGCCACGATCCATTAGTTTGTTATACGCCTCTACGTGATACTGACAGTTTGACGTCATACTTACACATATTATTACTTAATCTGTGTTACAGTGTCACGTCTGTCTCGGGAATCATGCTTAAGGCTCACGGAGTATAGATAGAGAGATATTCTGATGCAAGATGCAAGTCCATTCTTCAACCACAGATTGCTATTATTTTCAACGAAAGTAAAGCTGAATCAAAGCGGAATGGATAAACTTCAACTTCTTCAAATTCAACTTCTTAGTTTAATGGCGCGTGCTGTGACTTATGGTTGTGACATCTCTGCCAATGTCCGTTTCGTGGCAGCTTCATAAACGGCAGCGATTGACATTAATTTTAGAATTTGGACGGTTAATTCGAAGTTGCATTTATATTGATTATTCTAAATAAACAAATGAGGCGTGCCCATTGAACTCTTAAAACACTAAGAAGCGGCACGCGCTCATCTACGATCACAATGTAAAATCAGGTGACGTCTCCTGATTGAGTCTCAGTCGCAACAGGAGCCACAAGTTGAGTGGACGTTCGCTAACAATTCAAAAAAATCCGATATGAGCCGTAATAGTGTCTTATTCTGCTTTTGCAAGGTGCACAAACAGTTCAAAGACCAAGAACAAATTCCATGGTATCACTTTTCATGCGTAAGTACACAAAATCTTTAATTATTTCCATAACAGTTCACTGATTATTACATCTAACATTATTTTTTGTTGAAAACAGTTTTACAATTGGCCATTTCTAAAAAGAGACAGATATACATACAGCGTAAGAGTGCAACACGACCGGCGATATGTTAGTTGCGGCTATTTTGTCTCTTTCACGCCAGTGCATTTGTGTCTTTCTATTCTTGTCGAAAAAAATATCTAAACAAATGTGATGTCTGTGATGTATAGCTATCTCATTTCCTCCTACTGCCTACTTGTCATGATGTCTTTGTCATTCATTCAAACGTCTCTCACGATGCAAGTGAAGCTGTCTGCACATTGCGTATACTTGTGTGAGATTTTCGTTACATTATGCTGTCTTTATATTAGAGCGTAGGTACCTTATCTTCGTTTACTTAGTTTCATCAAAGGGCGTGCCAAAAGAAGTTTTCACTTCAAAACAAAAACGACAACACAAAAGCTTTAGACAAATACACAAACACTTTGTTAGTGGGGAATAACCAAAGACGTCATATCAAAAATACTAATATAGGTAATAATAACAATATAGGGTTATTACCAATGAAACTATGGATTTTATGTCAGCGTTCAAAACCGGCCCCACTCAACAACAGACAAAACGCCTCAAGTCAGCTAAATTTACGTCAGTCGTTGTATGACTCTGCACCTTAGCGGTCGCATTGTGTACTCCCTTAAGATGGTGTTTTGCATCGTAACGTCGTGCAAGAGTTATAACAAAAAGGTGAAAAAGAAAGACGGTATATCATATTTTCAGTAAGTAGGTACATCTCATTCTGTCAATTTAGGGTCGTTAATACTCGAAAAACCAATTTATAAACAATTCTTTAGGATACTTCAATTCAAATACTTCAATACCTACGTAACGTGTCCGATAGGGATTGCCATCCGGAAAAACGAATTTGATATTCCGGTGGATCCGGCATAAGGTGTTATCCCGAACGGATGAATCGATTTTATTTTTGAAGTGAACATTTCTTTGGGCTCACTATGCAAAGATTTTTGAAGTGAAAACTTTTTTAGGCGCGCTATAGACAGAATTTTCGTGGGCTGTGAAATGGATTCATCAATCGTCACGCTTGGATATGATAATGGATCGGGTCGGATATGAAATCTTCGGGTAAACTCGGTAAAAACGGCCAGGTAGGTACCAGGCCAACAGAAACAGTAAAGAGTTTCGATTACCTACCTCCAACAGCCCAGCGTTTATCTCCAGATACCAGGACAACAGAAATATAAAAGAGTTGCGTTTGCCCCTAGGTACCAGTACCAGGGCAACAGAAACAGTAAAGAGTTGCAATGTTCTGTACAACTTCGTTCCATCAGAATGTCCCTTGACACCTCCCAAGTATTTTGAAGTGAAAACTTCTTTTGGCGCGCAGGCGCGCTTTTAGACAGATTTTTCGTGGGGTGTGAATTGAATTCTAGCGTCACTGGCGTCACGCTCGGGTATGATAAGAAATCTTCGGATAAACTCGGGGCCACGCCCATTGGCCATCTAGAAATGCGTCAGCCAATGGGAAATGCTGAAAGAGCGTGGCCTAACCATCTAGAAATGCGTGAGCCAATGGAAAATGCTAACGCATTTCTAAATGGCCATGCCATGATGGTCAGGCCACGCCATCCGGTACACCCGTGTAGTTTCCAAAGTAGGCTTCAAATTCTGAGTTACACGTTTTCACTTCTATCGGCAGTTCCTATGACTGCCAATTTTTTCGTGGGTTGTGTGTGAATGAATCATCGTGACGCCCGTAAATGAAAAAAATGTTCTGATGAACGAGAAGGAGCAAGAAAGAAACAATCAGCTGCTGTTGTCTGGCTGCTGTCACCGTGTTTTGACGTGACTCCATCTCATAAATCGATGAACGCCGGGTGCATCTGTGAAAAAGTGTCCCGTTACGATCATTGTCCCGTTACGCTCATAGTAAGCTTATACCGCATCTATTTTAACCCTCAACCAAAAAATGGGTGGCGTAAGTTTTACGTCGATGTCTGTCTGTCTATCTGTCTATCTGTCTATCTGCCTGTGGCAACGTAAAGCTCAAACGGATAGGCCGATTTCAATGTGATTTTTTATTTGAAGGTTAATGTTTGTGCGGTGGTTCTTTGCTATGTTTGGTTAATATCGATTCAAGATGGCCGCCTCCACAAAATGGTGGACAAAATCTTTACAACTTACCTCAATATGGGTGTCAAATGAAAGGACTTGATTAGTAAAATACTAAATACTATGACAAATTTCAAATCCAAGATGGTTATCACCACAAAATGGCGAAATACTTTAATCATACAGTCTAACCATTTCCTGTACCTTGATTCACAACGCAATCGAGTTGATCTTGTCACGGAATTAAAGTTCTCAATCTTTGTCTTATCCGTTTAGAACGAAAGATAAGAGAATTGTCATTCCGAATTTCAATCTTTCGGATTGGGTTGCAATTAGTACGCAGATTTTTTGTCCATAGATTCATGTTCATGTGATATCGATTGGTGTGATTGACGCATATTTCGACAAATTTAATTCGTAAAACTAATATTTATAACATTGGAAATAATATGAGTACTGTTTCTAAACGCAATCCGAATGGCTAACATTTGGAATGATAATAATGAACCATTGTTTCTCTCATTCATTCTAAACGGGTAAAACAAAGACCTAGAGGTTTGATTCCGTGTCGAAATTAATCCGACTGAGTTCAGGGTAGCGATTCTGAAACCATTCGGTTGCATCCGACACGGAATCTCATCTCTCGGTCTCTGTCATGCTTATCAGATAAGACAAAGACCGAGAGATGAGATTCCGTGTCGGATGCAACCGAATGGTTTCAGAATCGCTACCCAGAATAGCTACGCTGGTGTTCACGTATTTTAAATTTAAAAGCAATAAATATTAATTATTCGATGAAAATCAAAATTTATATAGTCGTGATTTTTTATTTATATAACCCACCTTTATTTTTCCTGATACCTGATATCCTTACTTACACTTGACTAACTTACTAACAGTTGGTATTGAGCCGAAAAACGAAAATTATCCCGATTTGATAAATCAGCTGACAAGTGATCGACGGGAATTCAGTCGGATCCGGCCGGACTGTAAATTACGCCGGATCGCAATCACTAGTGCGATATTACGAGTCAGTTGTCAAAGTCAAATGATTTTGTCAATTTTGGCGAGTTGAACTGGGGGCTGTGTATTGGTGCTATTTTGTTTCAGACCTTATGTCCGTTTATATAATACGTCAATGGTTATTACAATCAACATGCATAGGTATCCTATTTACATAAATATATTACAGTCTTAAATTATTCTTAACTATAAATTATAACTTTCAAAACTATAGTGCGTTCCAGCAAGGTGTGTAGAAAACCAAAAAAAAGGTGATACCATAACATAAACATTGTTTAATCTTAGTTTTTTTATGAAATTGCCTTAAAATATTTTTCACAAATAGGATTCGACTTTATTGCGATCTTAAATACCATATAGGTACTTAGATTTGTATTGATCAAATAATTCTATACTATCTTATTTTAAAAGTTATAGAAAGTAATGGTAGGATGATAGAAAAATGATTTTAAGTACTAGCAATTTGATCTGTGTTTCTCAAACTCTCAATGTTCAAGACATTTATACTTCTTTTCATCAAATTATTCTTATTAAGGACGCGCCTATTTTTCTAACATACCCCTCTCATGCCCATATTGTGAAAATGCCCATTTCCATTATATTCAAGTATGGATTAATTTTACTCTATTTATTTTTGTTATTAATTTGGAATTTTTAGTTGTAATGTAATTTGATTTTAATGTAATGTATTATTTGATTTTTATTGCAATGGGATCTTAAATTGACGTCTGTTTTTTTTTAATTGTTGACTTGTATTGGTAATATTTGAATATCTTGAATATTATGACATGAATTACGTTAGCTGCAGACGGAGGGCTCAAAAAAAACCAAATGTTCTTTTATAAATTTAATTAATTAATTTAAATTACAATTAAATCTTATGAACTGAACTATGGTTAAATTATACTAAGTGAGCCTAGCTGAAGTGAAGCGAGAACTGACTATCTAAACTAGGAGGCGTCCGTAAGTAACCTCGGTCGGGCGTCACGAAGAGCTGACGCTGCAACTCGTGCCTCGGTGTAAACCCGTGTTCAAATGTGGGTCAGCGACGCAGCAGTTTCAGTAGTTGAGCAATATGTAATTCCTCCACCCGCAGAACAGGAACTATTTTCCAACGTTCAGTGAAAATGTTGCTGGAAAACTCTTATGCTCAACTTCTTCGTACTTAAGTTGGTCGGTGGTTTGCTTTTCGCCTTTTTGATTGTTTAATGATTCGTTTTGGTTGTGGAAGTAACGTCGGTAAAACTTGACGGTGATGACTATGCAGGTACCACATAGCAATATGTAGAGAGGGATAGTGGTGTGGTATACGGTGTACGTTGTATCAGTGTTCAATTTCATCTCCGGCTGCATCAAGATTTGATTGTAGGAGCTATGGAGTTTCTTCAGGTCGATAGACTTCAAGAGTATCTTCGATGTTGGAGTATTTTTCGTAAAGTTGTAAGTGACGTCTGTGATCAGGAGTGGTTGGCCAGATATTTCTTCATTTTGGTTTGTTATAACAAACTTGGGCGTTGATAAGGTGCAGTTTGTCGGCAAGGTCACAAGATAGCTTCCCTGAAGTTGTTTAACTTCTTCTCGCCCGCATTGTAGATGGGCTCTAGTGTTGCGAGGAAAGGTGGCGATGTAATCCCTGTTGCTCAGCTGATCGATGGCTTCTGTTTCTAAGTTGACTGTGGTGAAGTTGCAGTGTTCCAGTGAATGATGAGAGATAAGGTCTCGTACACAATCCTGATGGTTGCTGATTCGGGCGAATATATCTTCTACGCAGAGGTACTCCTTGTCTATCTTCGGGCATTCAGCCTCCATGTACGCATAGCTGTCTTTATTGGTTGCTATGAATGGATAAGGAGGGATGAGGATTTGGTTATGCCTGTTGGGTGCAATTGGGAGTTTATAAAAATCAAAGGAACTAGAAGTGACTATTGGGATTTGAAAAACTATAACTACCCGTCTTCCGGTAAAATATGAACCGGGCTTAATAATATTATAATAATCTCGTAAATTTAGACTTAATACTCTATTTTCCCCATAAATTAATCTAACCTTATCTACCATTTTTTCTAAAGTAATTACATCTACCATTGAATGGTGTGTACTCGATGTACGCACAAAAGCTAAAATATTTTCTAATCGAACTATTTCTCTAAACAAGTCATCTACATTTTCTGTAATAATAGTTAGTAGTTGACCGAAACGAGCGTATTTTGCTGGTTTCGCGTCATTATCAAGTAGCGATTCTAAGGTGGTGTTAATTCGCTGTTGATTTTTAATTAACTGATCAATGACGTCGTTATGTTGCGTCATCCATTCCTTACTGAGACTTATATGAGAGTTGAGCTCAGTTACAATTTTATTTTCGTTGCCTTTTAGATGTTTGATTGCGTTGTCAAATCGAATGGCGTCCTGGTGATCTAGATTGCCAGTGATTCCTTTAATTATAGACCCTAGTCCGTCGATGAGACCTCTTTTTGTTCGGATGTTGGGTTCAAAACTTTGCAAGTGGTTTAAGACTTTATCAATTTTGTGGGTTAAATAGTCAATTTGAAGGTCATAAAATTCAAACGTGTCCTTGCTTAATTTTTGTTCAAAGTCTTTTAACTGTTTTTTGACTTTAGAGGCTTTGTTTTCTAAGTCGTCTAACTCAATATATTGCAAAAAGCTATGATAGTGAGTTATGAGGCGAGTTGGTCCTAATTTATAAGGGAGAAGTCCGGGCCCGTCGTCAAGACTCTCAAGTCTTATCTCCTGCGCGCGAACTAGGTGCACCATCACCATCAGTATTCTGCAACAAGTTAGCGCTGTTAGGCACTCGCTTTAGGCGAGTTTTTGCTACCGGGCCTTTTTTTCGCGATGTATAAATGTGTATTGGTAGGTTTGCAAGAACCGTGTCCTTGGTGTACCTTGGTGCTAATTTCTGGCGGCTAGCAAGCGGATTCTTAATAAAAATTTGTTGCTGTGGTTCGTATTGAGTCTCGGGTTCTCTATCCTTGTTCCTATTCTCAATCAATGCTGTTCGATTGTGCAGAGCCGACTCGTTAATAGTGTCATAAACTATCTTCATTTGGTCTCTGTGATTTTGGGTGTATTGCTGTAGTAAATGCTGTGTCATGTCAACTACTACTGGGTCTCTCGGGTCAAAATGACCTGTTATAATGTCATAGGGACGGCATTTAGTAAAACTATGTACTGAGCTATTGTAGGCGATGAGGGCATACGGTATCAAATTTATTACAGGTTCATTTTTACGTTGCAATTTGAGAAGTCTTAGATGTTCTAGTAGAGTTGAATGAAAACGTTCTATAATTCCGTTCTCATTTGGTGAATGTGGAAGAATCTTATGGTGTTGGACGTTATGGGTTCTTAAAAATTCGGAAAACAATTGATTTGAAAATTCTGTTCCGTTATCTGTTACTACAGTAAATGGGAGGCCATGGTGTGTACAATATTTAAGTAATGCTTGTAAAATGCTTATAGCTGTGCCATCTCTAAGATGGTACGCCTGTCCGTACTTTGAAAACGCATCCATGAAGGTGACGTATTTTTCGCTATCTACTGTGAGTAAGTCCATGTGCACTATTTCCATGGGCTTTGTTGGTGGTGGTACAACATTGAAACGCTGTTTTATGAGATTGCGATCATATTTGCCTTGACCACATACTGTGCATTCATTAATAAACTTAGTTATCTGATCCTTCATTTTGGGCCAGAAATATTTTTGCGACAGTGACATGTAACACTCGTTTATTCCCCGGTGGTTCGTTTTACCTTCGTGATAATGCTTAATTATTTCTTGTTGGCTGAGGTACGGTTTAACATTTTCAAGCTCAATTTTTGTGAGTACGAGGTTCATAGATGAGCTTTTAAAACTATTTTGAATAATGGGAATAATGGAATATAGTCCTAATGGGGGGTTAATTAGAATTCCTGTTTTAATTTTTGGGTTTACATATTCTTTAATTGCGTTTATGATATCATGCTCGAGATTGTCTTCGGCGACATGTAGAGAAACACGTGTATGTGTTTCAAAAGGTTTCGACACCACTGGTCGTTTTTTGATGCCTTTAACTATAGTGAAAATTAGTTGACGATGAAATTTGTTAAGAGGGTCGTCACTAATGGGGACCTCAAGTATGGGGTCTTCTGCGCTAGTGTGAACGGTCATAGTGCTTGATCCAATGTCGGGTGCTGTTATGGTTTCAGAATTAGCTTGTACGATTACTGAATCAGAAGGATTTCCTAAGATAGAATTAATCTCATCAATCTCATCAATAAGGGCTGCTTGTTCGTTAGTGTGAATTTCTACGCGCGATAAAGCATCAGCATTTGTGTTCGCTCTACCTTTCTTGTACTCGACGGTATAATCATACTCACTGAGCTTTAACCGCCAGCGAGTGAGGCGTGAGTTCGGCTCTTTCAGACTCATTATCCACTGAAGTGGTTTGTGGTCTGTTAGTATTTTAAATTTCCTTCCGAATAGGTAGGGTCTAAAATACTTAGTAGCCCATACTATGGCTAAGAGCTCTTTCTCGATGGTACTGTAGTTTTGTTCACTGTCGTTTAGAGTGCGTGATGCGTAAGAAATCGGTTTGTCTGATCCAACTGGACCTTGAGAGAGGATAGCTCCAATGGCGACATTTGAAGCGTCTGTTGTCAAGAGAAACTCCTTTTCAAAGTCAGGATATCTCAGTATAGGGTCATTGGTCAAGAGAGTTTTGCATTTCTCAAAACTATTGACATATTCGGGGGTTAAAGTAATTTTCTTACCCTTCTTTAAACATTGTGTCAATGGCTTTGTGATGCGTGCAAAATCTGGGATAAATTTTCGATAGTATCCCACAAGTCCAAGAAATTGCTTTATTTCTTTGGGCGTTTTAGGGATAGGATATTTTCTTATTGCGTCTACTTTATCAGGGTTTGGCTTTACACCCTCACGGCTGATGATGTGTCCTAAGTAAGCGGTCTCTAACTTCAAAAATTCGGACTTGTCCATTTGAATTTTGAAGTTAGATTCTCTTAGTCGTTGGAACACTTTCTCCAGGTTGATGATGTGTTCCTGTAGGGAGGTACTAAAGACGATAATATCATCTAAATAAACCAGGCAGGTCTGATTCTGCAGTCCCCTAAGGATATTGTCCATAACTCTCTGAAAAGTGGAAGGTGAATTCTTTAGACCCATTGGCATTCTTAAAAATTCAAAATGACCATGTTCTACGTTGAATGCGGTCTTCTGAATGTCAGCTGGATCCATTTCCACTTGATAGAACCCACTCGCGAGGTCAAGAGTCGTAAAATATTGGCACTTCCCTAATTTATCCAGAACATCGGATATGTTGGGGATCGGGTATTTGTCGTCTATGGTTTTCTGATTTACTTTGCGGAAATCTACCACTAGACGCCACTTCTGTTTGCCTGAAGCATCCATCTTCTTGGGAACTATCCAGATGGGTGAACTCCATGCAGACTCAGAAGGCTGTATGATACCTTGGGCCAACATTTTGTTAATTTGATCGCTAACCTCTTGCCGGTGTACAAAAGGATAACGATAACTTTTCGTATGAACCGGAACCTCGTCAGAAGTACGAATGCGGTGTTTTATTTTATTGGTGAAGGTCAAATTTTCACCTTCCATGTGGAATACATCCGCATACTTTGAGCAGAGTGCTAAAAGATTCGTTTTTTCTTCCGGGTTGAGATGTTCGGTTCGAAGTCGTGATAGAACATCTTTAGTTCGCCTCGATGGATAGTCACTGCGTGTGGTTTGGATGGTAAACATCTCCGCTGTTGCAGGACAGTCCATTGAAAAAACTAAGTCGTGACGGGTTGGGTTACTAACTTCGATGAAGCCACGGCTATCCTTAACCGTAGTAACGCATTCATTTAATGTACAGTTAGATATTAACTGCTCTGGGATGAACGCGTCTCCGTCATGGAAATTGATAGGAATTTTAAGTATTTTTCTACTGTTCGCCGGTATGATGTCCTCATATAGATTACAATTACGTGAGTCGTACATCAATAACGGGTTACTAGAGTGTCTCGTCAATAATATCCTATTTTTTAAGTCGATGTTCGATTCCCATTTTTCAAGTAGGTCGAGTCCAACAAGTCCGTCAAAATAGTCATGAAATCTATAAATGAACATGGTTAGGTCTTCTTGCTCATTTAGTTCGTTAAAACATGGTATGGTAATTGAGTAGTTGTTTCGGGTCGTAGCATGGATATTTGTAACTTCAAAAGGATCGTAATTGCATGGTACTTCTGAGTAAAAATTTTGTACCGCTTCGGGGCTAATAAATGACTGGTTAGCGCCGGTGTCTATGAGAAATTTAAGAGGGGGGTCATTTATTTGAATAAATGGAAGCTGCCTTTGAGTTTGCAGGTTAACTTCTATTTTAATTTGTCGGATTTCGGAAGGTTCCGAAAATTCTCATTTTCAGGTGAGGAGGTCTCTCCCTGTATCTCTTCTACACAGTATTCCTCGGGGTACTGTGATTCTGGTTCATATGTGTAGTTGTCGGAATAGTCAGGGTAGTTGCATAGGTCTGCTTCATAGTCGTAAGGGTAATCATTATAATAGGAGTAGTCATCGGACACGTTGTTAAAATTCATCTCCCTTGTTTTAAAATAGTTATTTGGTGGAGGGTTACCGTGTCGAGACCAGTCATGCCCTGTCAGTCTTGGGACTGTAGGGGGTAAGACTCTAGGCGTGAAATTCTGTACACCACTCATTGGCCTGGCGTTACTCTGTGGAGGCTGATAATTAGGTCGCGGTGCTAATCGAAAGGTGTTACTTCTGGCGTTGTAATTTGGTGGAGGCGCACCAAACATTTGTTGCGTGCGCGTCGGCATACGAACGGGAGGCCCTTGGTTAAATCTGATGTGTGGTTGCGATGCTTGTGGTAGTCCAAACCTATGTGGTTGGGGCGGTGCATGCGAAACTACGGGCATAGGCATAGGCCTTTGTAGAACAGGGGCTGATAGCATAGGCTGATGATGATATGTATGCCGCGGTATGATAAAAGGCATTTCAGCTTTTGAATGAACTTTAGGTGGTATGCCTGTATTTCTTTCCTGTAGGTACAGGATATTTAATTCCTCCTGTACGAACCTAAGTGCTTCTTCGATTGAAGCTGGGCGCATACATCTAATTCGGGAACCTAGAGGGTCATGTAGCCCACGTACAAACGCCTGCATCGTTAGTTTTTTATATAACACCCTTTTTGACTCTACTGTCGTCTGAACGTTTTCGTGTAACGATATATATGTCATAATCGTACTACACAGAGACTGACAATAGTCGTAAAACTCCTGAGGTGATCGCGGTCCTTGGGTGGCTAAAGACAGATCGTTATAAAGGGTGGTTTCATCCCTTTGATCAGCGAAATTATTAATTAAAGAGTCACGTATCCCTAACCAATTGTCAGGAACACCGTTCGAGTTGATTATTGTGGCTGCTGCCCCCGTTATTTTATTTAAAATTCCGTTCAGTAAACATAAATTACCTAACTGACCATCGGGCGCAGCACTCATATATGTCTCTACTAACTGGTCACATATTTTTATGAAACGTGTGAGAACGTTTGGGTTCCCGTCAAAGTCGGGAACTGGCCGAAGGGCCTTAAAAATTGTATCAACCCTATCAGACATCTTGCTACTGTAGTCTGTATCTAAGTCTACTTCTCTAATTCTATCTAATACACTAAGACGGCGAGACTGTCGAGATGCAGTCCCCCGGTCACCCCGATTTCTAGGATGAAAAATTTTTAAAGCTTAAAAAGGTAAGGTGGGACGAGATGGAGTCCAGGAAGCAACACAAAAAGAAAGTTTTGCGCACTTACATGTACATTTGGCTTCTCTGCGTATCGAAGTCTGGATACTTGTCCCCCGGGCTGCGGCCAGTAGATTCGGAATCCCAGATGAGGGCTAGATAGCCTATCAGCGACTAGCGGAAGTACGGGAAGATTACCGGAACAACTTGCTGTGACACTGACTCTAGGATCCTACCGACTGCGCCAATTACGTTAGCTGCAGACGGAGGGCTCAAAAAAAACCAAATGTTCTTTTATAAATTTAATTAATTAATTTAAATTACAATTAAATCTTATGAACTGAACTATGGTTAAATTATACTAAGTGAGCCTAGCTGAAGTGAAGCGAGAACTGACTATCTAAACTAGGAGGCGTCCGTAAGTAACCTCGGTCGGGCGTCACGAAGAGCTGACGCTGCAACTCGTGCCTCGGTGTAAACCCGTGTTCAAATGTGGGTCAGCGACGCAGCAGTTTCAGTAGTTGAGCAATATGTAATTCATGTAACTACTCGTTATCAATAAAAGAGTAAGAGTATGACTAAAGAACTCCGAGAAAAAGGTTTCTTGTGTCGTAACGAGTTGAGAGAAAATCGCATACCTCTAAATACGCGTTCCAAATTACGCTGTTTACTATCAAAAGCTTGTATAATTTTCACTCTAAAATGCCATAAATTTTGTGTTATTTTGATCGAAATTTTTGTATGTGTTTCCAGAATAATACATCATAGTGTTATTATCAGTTTTGGGTAACGCGAGGACAATTTGAACGAGATTTAATTATTGTTAAAAATAAAATGAACGTTTTCATATAAGGAAACATCTCAATTACTTTTCTAAGTCACTGGTTCCAGTGTTACATTCTTCTCCGAACTCAAATGCTTTGCCTTTCCTTTTTTTACGTGGGGGAAATAAATGTACGTAAGTATGCCCGCCATACTCTCATTATGAAATGAGAGGAGATCTCCATCTACCCTCATTTGGGATTCATCATCATCGCAGGGTGACCAACACTACACACAACACTAACCATATCAGGTTTCTCCAAACTCAGTGCGCTATGCACACATTTATTTATTAGAGGATTCTGCGACGCCGATAACCGTAAACCGGGTAGTTTTCGGTTATTGGCATCGTGGTCATCGCGTCGTAGTTGAAATATATACCTATGTTTTTTATTTTCCAATGCTTCCCGAACCATTCTTGCGTAGTAATGACAGTCGGTACATAGAACCTTCTGGTCGTGGATCTCGATCCAATGACCAGTTTTAGCAACAATCAAATGTTCAGCAATTGCAGATTCTTGTGTCTGACGATTTTTTACAGCGGCAATGTGTTGATTGTTCCATGTCCCAGCAGTGGGAACATATATTTGGGTGTTTATGATATGCATACATTTATATTTAGCCTTGTTTTGCGAC
The DNA here is from genome assembly GCA_963693475.1 of Ectropis crepuscularia. Taxonomy (NCBI): domain Eukaryota; kingdom Metazoa; phylum Arthropoda; class Insecta; order Lepidoptera; family Geometridae; genus Ectropis; species Ectropis crepuscularia. The sequence goes on along the minus strand of OY856366.1, from coordinate 14,176,862 downwards.
GAAAATTTAAAAGGGCAAGCAATGAAAGGTACTACAAACTATCTTGTAAAACAATGGTTAAGAAATGCTGGTCTGTCATATTGAGAGTGGTTTGTTTACCTTTTATTCACAGAAAGGACAATGCCCATTTTTGACCCGCTAAAATAGTTGTCGTGTAGACATACGAGTTATATATTAAAAAATTGGTGATTTTTTGTTGTACTCGTGTGCGAAGTTATATAACTTTCTAACATTCCAAAATAAAATAATTTGCATTTGTTTAAATTAAACCTACCATTTACCAACAAAGCTGACTTGTAAAATATTGCAATAACGAAACGGTACCTGCGTTTCGTTTCAGTGATCCGCGTTAGATTGAAATTGAAAATGGATATTATGTATATCAATTTCTTTCACAATGTCGTTTATTTACTACTTTTACATATTTAAATAACGATATATATAAATACGGCGACAAAGAAACTATAGTGCTCGCAATATAAGTCTGCGCGCGACTGGTGGCGTACTTAATGTTGCCAGGTCAAGCTAATAGGTTCCCTCCCCTTTCATTGCAAACTTTCAACTTCATAAAACAGGTACGGGACGGCATTTTTTAGGGAAGCAATATAACTAACTACATATAAATTATAGGACAACTGAGATTGGAACGAATGTCTCGAAGTAATTAACGCCGTTACAGTGCTGGTTCAGTGCAGTTTGGTTCAGTATGACCAAGTCATTGGTACTGGTTAATGACTGTCTGAGTCCCTTACCACCAGGAGAACTTTATTTTAGTTAATTACATTATAAAAAATCTGTAACCTACACCAACAACGAAATAATGATAATTTAATTTAAACTTGGAAATCTTTTATTGAGATCATAAATAACACTATTTGAAAATTTGGCGTATGAATGTTCTTTCTCATCTTATTTTTCAATAAGGTTAAGATCACGATGGATCGGTTAAGATCACGATGGATCACAGCGGTAACCGCAAAACTTCTTGTCCATGTCCTTTTAACAGTCATTCTACTTAGTATTGTGGGTCTTCTTTGTGCCTCTTTATTAGATACATTGTAGCCTTTTTATTTATCTGAGTGCAGTGGTATGATGCTTTGTCCATTACCACGTAATTGTACGTTCTGAAACGCCTATAATAAAAAATACAGTAATGAATACGGAGTAAATGATTACAGAGCATTCAAGCTAAAACAGTTAAGTGAAATTTCTTTTGGCGCACCGCCCACAGATTTTCCCTTCTGTGGTAAATGAAGCTGACGCTGTTAAGTGAAAGGGTCGATCGGGTGAACGTGGGACCGCCGAGTACCCGAGCGAGAAAGATACAATCAGCTGATCTTTACTGCTGTGTCACTGTGTTTCCTATTTTGATTTGTATGTTATGAAAAAAATAATTGAATATAACTTGTTTCTCACATTCGGTCTTAAGCACTCACATTTTTTTCCACGGGTATTGATATTGGCGATAAAACATTCAAACCTCAAAAATAAAACCTCAGCTTAAAAATACGCCGATAATAGGTGGAGATTTGATTGCTATGGTATCCCTACATATTAGTTGTCAAATAGCTCTGCGTTTGGAAAACTGCATTTTTGGCCCGTTATTGTAGCGTTCTTCTTCACAACCACGATTGATTTTCAAGAACCAGCCACGGCCAGCACTTTTAATCACTTTCGGCATAATAAAAGCTATTATTACTTTGGAAAATACACCAAACGTAAACAAACTTTTGTCAACTGACGTTAACAAGAAGTTGACGGCCTGTCAATTAGTTCCATATTTTGCTACGCGCAGAGTTATATTGCGAGCACTTTATCAAAGCTTTTTTTGGTAATGTAAACGAGGAAAAAGGTGACATGCAATTTTCACCAAATCCAAATTGGTCAAAGATCAATGTCAAATTGACAAATCAAAAAAAAGTAAACAAGCAAAATGCATGGTTTTCTTCCTAACTTTGGTTTTCTTCTTGTTTAAATTGGTTTTAACAAAACTGGGAATTATGTGATTCAGTGCTCCTTATTATTTACATAATTGTGGTAATAATTACATAAAACCATATATTGTTGTGATGGCTTGCTTGTGTTTTCTGATGGAAACCCTCGATTGTTATGAACCTTCTAAGACCACTGTCTCGAATACCAAAATAATGAAATATTTATATCACAATTAAGATATTCCTTTCTGTGACAATATTTCTATGCGAATGAAGTGTTCATACTCTACAGGAAATATGGGGATAGCGCTAAGTTGCTACAAAACCTATGCAATTACCAATTTTAAAACCCTGAGTTGCTTTTAGAAGACAGACACAAGCTGAAGCAAATAAAATAGATATAATATGTATATTTTAGTTGAAAATGATAGGGACAACCAGCAGAGGCCATCTTTCAGTACTGCTGTACTTGCATTGCAGAGTTCTTTGTGAGATTTCTAGGATGGCCAGACACCAGGACCACATAAATCCACGAGCAGAGTATTTTGGCTATGAAGTAGTTTTGGGCTATTAAATATATAAAGTTATTATTAAATGTACATATAATTATATGATAGTAAACAATATATTTTATTTATCCTCTCTTGCATTGGTTTGAATATAGATTCAGTAGAAAGATATCGGTGAACAGTATTATCTACAATACAATACAATACAATACAATAATTCTTTATTACATCCACAATTTTACAATACATTTAACACTAATAGATACAATTTACGATTCAATAATTTGCAGAGCAATGGGCGGCCTTATCGCTTAAAGCGATCTCTTCCAGGCAACCTTAGGAAGAACTTGTTTTTAAAAATATCGTGTGCTGTAGGTAGTGTTAATATAACATAAGAAGTAACACGTTAGTATACTATAACATAGCTTAATTATAATGATTGAAATACTATATTTTGGAAAAAAAAAAAAACGTATATATACATATATAAAATAACCATAGTTCAAATTCACAAATACATAAACATTACATAAATAACAAATACATATTTATATACATTACATAATAAACGTTCCAATTACGAAGAGGAAAGATAATGTTCATACACAAGATTACTGAAGATAGGAAGTGACTTAGCTTGTCTTATATTCAGAGGAAGATCATTCCACAGCAGAACAGCCTGCGCAGTGAATGATTTGGTATAGGAAAGGTTAGTATGAGTAGAAGAAGGAAACTTAAGTTTAAGGGTGCGAGTGGAGCGAAGGGGACAAGATTTAGGTTCAATAAAATTAAACCTATCCTTCAGGTAAAAAGGAGTGGTAGGATTAAAAAGGATCTTGTAAAGTAAGGAGAGGATGTGAGCATTTTTGTACTACACTGATTTAAGTATTTTTTCAGGAAACCATGATAGGATGAGCGAAACATGTGCCTGATGGTAAGCAAGAAAACATGCTTGCCTTTAACAAGACACACTGTCTATGTCTGAAGACAAGTCTACATCATCAGACCTAGCCCTGCACTCAGTTAGTTTAAGGCTTGTTTACCCTATGATAATTCCATCCGAGAACTATTTTATGGTAATCAGTTGGTAGTGAGAAGTACTACCAGACACCAGGACCACATAAATCCACGAGCAGAGTATTTTGGCTATGAAGTAGTTTTGGGCTATTAAATATATAAAGTTATTATTAAATGTACATATAATTATATGATAGTAAACAATATATTTTATTTATCCTCTCTTGCATTGGTTTGAATATAGATTCAGTAGAAAGATATCGGTGAACAGTATTATCTACACTGATTTAAGTATTTTTTCAGGAAACCATGATAGGATGAGCGAAACATGTGCCTGATGGTAAGCAAGAAAACATGCTTGCCTTTAACAAGACACACTGTCTATGTCTGAAGACAAGTCTACATCATCAGACCTAGCCCTGCACTCAGTTAGTTTAAGGCTTGTTTACCCTATGATAATTCCATCCGAGAACTATTTTATGGTAATCAGTTGGTAGTGAGAAGTACTATTATTCCTATTTATTCTGATAAGAAATATGTTTTGAAAGACAATACCATAGTTCTTTCTTTTCTTTTCTATTCTAATCCAAAAGAAAACATAATTATAAAATATTTTGACAGTAAACATAACCTTACTTTTGGTTTAACTGTAACTCATTTTTGGTATTTAGGAAATGAAAAACACCAACAGCAGACGTTTATAGAAGCATTAACAATCCTAATTAGATACTATTCATCTCTATACACTTTCAGTATCAAAAAAAGTTGGCCAGGTTTTTCAATGTATGGGACGTGGGCATTGTCCTTTGGAATGAGGTATAGAGCATGTATTCCGGAATTCCGAAGTCTAGGAGAAACTTTTTCGAAAGGAGACGGCTCATTTCTGCCCCAAGTCGTTTCAAGTTTGTGTAATTAATTAGCCCCGGAGACCTAAGCAAGTTATTTAATTTAAATAACATATAATTAAATAATCCAAACTGTACATTCAATACTAACCTGCCAAGCGGGGATTGCAAATTGGTGATTAAAAAGTACCTTAATGACTACGTATAAGTAATTTTGTATTAAGGTACTGTTGACAATAAAAGTGAGATGCTTGTGATATTCAGTTTATTTGTGCACTTTTTACAACAATACAGTAAAGAGCAACGGACCAGCCGGCGTCCATGATAAGAAGGGAACAAGGCGTCAGTAAGTGTTGCCAGCACACAACTACCACAGACGTAATAATATTTATTATAATTAAGATTGGCTGTGGATTATGTTACATTAACAGGTTAAGGGGGGGGGGGGACAGCAAATTACCCCATTTGAAAGTTAATATAAAGTGAAAATAAGTTTACACTAAGTTATTGTAGCGACTATTACAGTAACAATACAATTTAACTTTCAACATAACTAACGCAGATTTCATGTTACAATAGAAATAAAGAAATAATTCAGATAACATTTAAGTACTTAAATTACATTGAATCAAATTTGCTAGGTTTTAAATTATATCATCTTTCATCAAATTACTTGTATTACTTGTTACCGAAGTGCTCTTATGGAGTCTTAATTAATCATTATTAGTTTTCAAAATATGTATGTAAGCCGATGAAACAATTAAAGAAAGTGTCTATTACATCTTGGTTTCATTTTTCTTAAAACTAGCTCTTAAAACTATGTGCTGGCTGGCCTTTGCATGTTACAGTTATATATTCAAAATTAACTTAATAAGTACTTATATTTAAATTTTAGAATGTAAATCTTAGTTTAACAGTATAAGACTTCTGGGTAGCGATTCTGAAACCATTCGGTTGCATCCGACACGGAATCTCATATCTCGGTCTTTGTCTTATCTGATAAGCATGACAGAGACCGAGAGATGAGATTCCGTGTCGGATGCAACCGAATGGTTTCAGAATCGCTACCCTGATACAATAATTAAACAAATAAATTAATCAGTATCAGTGGGAAGAACCACTAATAGTGAGATGGCTCTACTATGGACTTTGCCATCAGCTGTTTTGACATCAACAATTCGGACCTTATTGTCCACGCCAGTATAAACTCTTTGAATCCTGCCTAAAGGGCACTGAAGGACTGGAGTGTTGGGGTGCCTGAGCAGAACGATCATGCCTTGTTTAATGTTTGGATATTATTTATAGCACTTAGTGCGTTTATTAAGTGCAGGTACTCGTTTGACCAATCACGCCAAAACCTTTGTCGCATCTGTTCACAGCACCTCCAGTACTTCAGTCTGTTTGAAGGGATCTCTGTTATGTCGGGCTGTGGGAATGAATTTAGAGCGCTACCTATCAAGAAGTGGCCTGGTGTGAGACATGAGTAATCATTAGGATCACTAGACATGCTTGTAAGAGGTCTTGAGTTTAGTATGCTTTCTATTTCACATAATAATGTACTAAATTGCTCAAACGTATGTATTTTTGAGCCTGTCACCCTTTTAAAGATGGTTTTGGTCGAACGAACCGCAGCTTCCCATAGGCTCCCTTGAGCCGGGCTATAGGCTGGAATGTATTTGAACTGAATGCCCTTTTTGGTGGCAAAATTATTAACATTGGCTTGAAAATCAGAGCTTTGATGTAACTTGTAAAGCTCATTTAACACATTATTGTCACCTTTGAATGTGCTTGCATTATCACAGTAAACATTGGATGGACAACCTCTTCTTGATATGAAGCGCTTAAAGGCAGCCAGGAAAGCCTCGGTGGCGAGGTCTGCAACCAGCTCTAAATGAGCAGCCTTGGTGGTAAAGCAGACAAATACTGCCACATACCCCTTTGAAATTACACTACTTCTTATGGTGTGTTGTTTGACTTCAAACGGACCACAGTAATCAACACCCACTCTTTCAAATGGCCTTGCAGGTGTTACTATATCCCTTGGGAGTGAGCCCATAAGCTATTTGGCTCCCTCAGCCTTAAATTTATTACATGTTAAGCATTTATGTATAACGGATTTTATTTGTCGTTGTCCATTAATGAAGTGATATTTTTGACAAAGGCTGTTTGTGGTTAATTTTGCCCCGGAATGTAATAAAGAAAGATGCTCATTCAATATAATTAATTTAGTGACATGACACTTATTGGGTAGAATTATGGAGAATTTTTGATCATATGAAAGATTAGAATGCTGTAGTCTGCCTCCAACTCTAAGCAGCCCATCGCCATCTAAGATCGGATGGAGTGATTTTAAATTAGAATTAATTTGTTTACTGAGATTTATGAAGTTAATTTCATTACTAAATTGATATGACTGAATTCCCCTTATTATAGTTTGAGAGGCTAGCCTTAGCTCAGTGACTGACAGATGTTCTTTATAGCTGAAATTTATATTTTTGCATTTGTTTGTGAATCTTAAAATATAGCACATTATTCGCTGCCATTTTGTATACGAGGAGTATTTGCTGTAGAGAGACCATAAATTATCATCATCATTAGTGGGACAGCTCAGTTACAAAATTGTTACATGTTAACGGAGATTCTATTACAATCATATATAAATTATAATTATGGTTTACTAAGTAATCTGGCCCTTGTCGCCACAACTCATTTGCATGTTTGCTGTTAGGGCTGGCACCTCTTGAGAGAATGTCAGCTGGGTTAAGTAATCCTGGAGTATAGAGCCAAGTCATATTATTCGACTTTGCATTTATTTCTTTTACTCTATTGCCTACGTAGGCAGGGAGTGTAGTGGTTGAAGACTGGAGCCATCCTAGTACAATTTTTGAGTCAGAAAATAAGTAAATGGACTTGATACTTGTTAATGTATTTGAAACCTTAGCTATTAGTTTTGCAAGCAGCAATGCACCATTCAGTTCCAGTTTTGGAACAGTGAGTTTAGAATGAAGTGGTGCTATTTTGGATTTTGAATATAGTAAGAAAATATGGTGAACACCCTGTATTTGTACTTTAATATAGACACAACAACCATACGCGTCAGTAGAAGCGTCACAGTAACCAATTAATTCAGTGTGCTAAGAATCATAAAGTCTGATGTTACGCTCAACACAAAGCGGAGACATATTTGAGATTTCAGATTGAAACTTAAACCAAATATTAGCCAGGCCAGCAGGCAATGGCTCATCCCAGTATTCCCAGCCTAGATTGCTTTGTCAAATCTGTTGTAATATTAACTCAAAGAGAATGTAAATACTACGTATTAACTTAGCTCTGACAGTAAGTGGACCTGCAAATCCTATCGGATCGAAGAATTTGCTTATTGAGCTGAGCACAGACCTTTTGGTGGGAGTGCTGTTGATGTCACTACTGCACCAGTAATTTTGAATACATCATCTTTGGTGTGATACGACAGACCTAATGTCTTTACAGTTAGTTTGTCCCAATCCAGATCCTTATTGATGAAACCTAAATTTTCTGTTGGAAATTCCTTTAAGAGGGCAATGTTGTTTGAGCACCACTTATGAAGCTCAAACCCAACTAATTTCAATTGATTTATTAATTGATTTTGCAATTGGTTGGCGACACTGATTGTGTTTTCTCCGCAAATGATATCATCAATATAAGAGTTATTTAATATAGCATGGCAAGCCAATGGAAAGGTGTTCAAGTTTGTTTTAGCAAGTTCTACAAGACATCTAGTCGCTAGATAGGTGGAACAAGTCAACCCATATGTTACTGTTTGGAGTTGAATGCATTTTAGTTGTTCTTCAGGAGAATCGCGCCACAAAATGTTTTGCAGAACCCTGTGATGTGGATGAATAAGTATTTGCCTGAACATATGACGTATATCACACATAAGAGTGTACTTGAATGTGCGAAACTGCAACAAAACATCAAATAGGTAGGTAATTGTTTTTGAACCACAGGCCCGTTCGACAACATTTCATTTAAGCTAATGCCGGACTTGCCCTTTGCACTACCATCGAAGACAGTGCGCAATTTATTTGTTACTTTATCAGTTTTCAGGACAGCATGGTGTGGAAGAAAATATAATGGCTGCTCATCGCGAGATGGCGCTTCTGTATCAATACATTTTGCATGTCCTAAATTTAAATAATCTTGTATGAAGTCAACATACATTTTTTTATATAATGGTTCTCTAGCAAAACGTTTCTCAAGGTTATGAAAGCGCTGTAAGGCTATTGCAAATGATTGTGAGGTATCAATTTCCTTCAAACTGCATTTTAATGGAAGTTTTACTTACTTCGAACCGATTATTTATGATTTTGACAGAGTCCTTGAATACCCTTTCACTATGCTCGTGCTCCGGTAACGATTCTAGAAATATTTCTGGTACCCTTTCTGTTTCCTTTAATACCCTTCGGAATCATATATGATTGTGACTCAAACCTCCTTTGAGGCAAATGGTTGGTGATTTGTTCAACAATAGAGCAGGTTGTTTTTATTTGAAATTGTTCAGTCATTGAGGTAATTACTAAATTGACCGCTGAACTTATTTTATTTACTTGGTCACCTAGTGTGACAATATTTAAAATTTGAGAAAATGGTTGTAAACCTAACCTGTCGGTGAGCTCCTTTGCACAAAAGGATGACTGACTACCAGAGTCTAACAAGCCTCTAACTACCAATTTATTACCAAAAGCATCACTGACTAATACTTTAATTGTGGGCAAAAGCACCTTGGCAGCGGGATTTTTAAATGTAAGCACACTTACTGCTGGCTCTGGTTGTGTGTCCTCACTTTGTTTTTGTTTCTCATTTACTGACTCAACATGCAACGCTGTGTTATAAGTCTTGGACTTGCATAGCTTACACTGAAAATTATAACGACATTTTTGTGCATGTGACCCTAAACAAATTTTACACATTTTATTTTGAATTATAAATTCATTTGTTTTATGTGGGGACATTAGTGAAAACTGAGGGCACTTGAATAACCTGTGAGCTTGGGAGCAACACTTACATTTGATGACATTGCTAGCGGTCACTCCCAAAGACGTCAAATGTAAAAGACACACAAAGGCTGCTCGGAGACCTGATAAAAAATCATATTTACATGTGTTGGTGACTAGTGTAATGATTCGGATTATAATATCGTCTTGTATCACATTCACGCACAGAACATGCCATAATATAAATAATTTAATAAAATCGTCTGCAATCCAAGGATTAATTAAAAAATACACGATTTTCACCGCGACGAAATCAGACTGTTACGTTCGGGTATACTAAAATATTGTAATGACGTTACTTCATTCACTTTCTCTTCTTCTCTCGAGCGATTTCCACTTGAAAATGATTTCTCGCTCACTCGCTTTGTTGATCTTTTTGCGTAGCAAAAAAAATTCTTCATCTATGGTCACTCCAGTCGTCAAGCTTACACTACCTTTGAGTTTGTTTTTATCACCTGCTGTTGGACTACTTTCAAGAGATGCAGCTCTTTTTTCTAAAAATTCTAGCAATTCATTTAAAGTAGGCACAACATTAAAGTCTCTGTCGGAGTGGTACAACCTAACAGTGAGATCTAGTTTCTTGGTTAATAAGCACACAAGCATTGTATCCCAATGCTCAACTGGTCGTTTTAAATTTTTTAAAGCCATTACATTTTGTCGAACACGGGTGACTAAATCTCTCAGCTGCTGAGCTGTACCTCTCTGCACAATAGGTAAATCTAGCAAAACACTAATATGGTTGTTAATTAAATAAATATAAATAAATATTAAATATTGGTGGACAATTCACACACAACACCATCTGACCCCAAACTAAGCAAAGCTTGTGTGATGGCGGCCAGATAGCTGATATAATACTTATATAGTTTTAAATACATACTTATTATACATAGAAACACCCAGACACAGTGCAAACATTTGAATTCATCACACAAATATTTGTACTGGGTGGGGATCGAACCCACGACCCTCGGCTTCGCAGGCAGAGCTACTACCCACTAAGCCACAAGGCCAGTCAGTCAAATTAACAGTGTGGGATTGTCATACCTTTTATTTAATAGATCAAATGCTTGCCTGTATGATTCATTGAAAATTAAAAGACCCTCTATGATCTGCAAGGCCTCACCTTGACACAATGTACGTAGGTAGTACATTTTTTTCAATGTCGCTTAAGTCTTTGTTTTTGTCAATCACTGCAGTGAAAAGATCCTTGAATGGCTTGTACGCTGATATTTCACGTCCATCAAATGTAGCTATGTTTATATTAGGGAGCTTGGGCGACTTGTTCTTCGTTATCAAGTGTGTAGTGGCCTCCAATGGATGTGAAATGTTGGCCTTTAATTTATTAATAGTGGTGCACAGTGCGAAAAATCGCTCCTCCACCGTGTGTCCACCAGTGTAATAATGCATTATTTCAAAAAAGCACATTTGCAAGCGCCATCAATGTTTTTAATCATCTACCTTTGGAATTAAAAACTTTGAGTAGCCCTAAATTTAAACAAGCTCTCAAAAATTGGTTAGTATCTAATACATATTATGATCTCCAAGAATATTTTAGTAAAGATACAAATTAATACATTCTCTCCATTTTTAATATAGTTCGTTGTGTATCTAATGTAAGTTTAGTTATTATGTTATTTAATTGTTAACTATTTTAAAGTCTCTATTTTTCATTACATAAATGATAAATATTGTACGTCCGTAATGGACAGAGCTGTTGGAACTACTTCAATTGTATCACCTATGCTATGTACACAGTTTTTTACAATAAATATTATTCTATTCTATTCCGTTTCATCATCTGCTTCATCAAAGCATATGATGTCTAGCTGCACTTCTTGGAACTTTCCATACGTCTCCTTGAGTGCTTTGTGGTGCGTTTCTATTTCATCAGCATCTAGTTGCTCTAGTGTGGAGAAAAACTTTTCCATGCGGGTTATTGCTTGTTTGCAATGTACTCAAAAATTTTGATTTTACGTTATGGTTCTAACGACGAATGCGATAGAGCGTTGTAGTCTTCTAGTGGCGCCATCTAGTTTGCTTGGGACGGACTAATCGAGCAAGGAACGGTAAAACATCAATTTTGCAGTGTGGGATCCCCCTTATAATATATTCATTTTATTTTATTATTAGTATATTTTGTTATAGCTATAATAGAAATACATCATCTGTAAAAAAATCAACAGTCTAGCTATCGCCGTTCTTGAGATACAGCCTGGTGACAGACGGACGGACGGACAGCCAAGTCTCAGTAATAGGGTTCCATTTTTACCCTTTGGATACGGAACCCTAAAATGTAGGTAATGCTGCAAGAAACAGCGTTTCCATATAAAAATGGTTAAAATCTTGGTGGTGTCTTTTTTTAGTCGAAAAAGAAGTCGAAGTTTAAAAAAAAATTGTCGAGAGTAAATCAGTTTCTTCTAGGTAATCACGTTCCATCGTAGACCGCATCGTCGCTTCACATCAGACGAGACGTCGGTCAAATGCAAACCTATCGTCAGTAAAAAACTTATAACTTATATTTTTTTAATTAAAATAGCACTAATTTTTGCAATAATACGTCACCTGTAAATGTGTACCTATATGTACATAGTACATACATATTAGGTAGACTACAGGCCCGTGAACACAATTTACGGGTCAAATGAACCACCAGGAGACCTATCTTATACCTTTAAACGAGCAATTCTTGTACCTATATAAATATGTATATATATATAGAATCTGAATCTCGGAAACGGCGCGAACGATTTTGATGAAATTATGTATGCAGGGGGTTTCGGGGACGATAAATCGATCTAACTAGGTTTCATTTAAAAAAAACGCATATTATGCACGTTTTTAAACAATGAAAATCTGTCACAGTAGACATTAGAATGCGAAGGTACATTTCGCCGCGTGACGTGACAGCATAATTGGCTCAGACGGGAAGTCGGGCGTTCGTGGCGGTCACGAATTATGAGCTGCGGGTTCGAATCCAGACGGGTTCTCTTTTTTTTTCAAGTAAGTATTCTTTTTTTTAAGAAAATCTAAGAGTATCTAAGTATTTTTAGTACTTATTTAAACCGAGCAAAGCTCGGTGACCCAGGTACTGTAGGATGATAGAAGGGTGTAAAGTATTAAGATTCAGCACTATGCCGTCATTTGTAAGCTGTCCAACTGAGTGTGATTGAAGAGGGGGGGTTGCAACCCTCTACCATTTCTCCTTGTCGCATGATTTTTGTACGGCATTGCGAAATAATGGATTAGAAGAGGTGTTGAAACTGTATGGAACCAATGCCGTACTTAATCAAATGACCAAATTTGCTCTGTAATTTTTTCCGGGAAACTAATAATTAAAAAGTCAAAATGTATAATTTTTATAGTTTCAATACCTCCTTTAATCTATTATTTTGCAACGCCGTACAAAAATAATGCGACAAGGAGAAATGATCGAGAATAGCAACCCCCCGTCTTCAATTGCACTTAGTTGGACAGATTACAAGTGACGGCATAGTGCTGAATCCAAGGACGTTTAAAAAAAGTCGGACATAGTAGTCTGGCTAACGAACGAGTTGTGTCCAAGGAATTTGTATACTACGTAGTATACAAATTCCTTGGTTGTGTCATTTTGAGTCGGCCAGAGCTCTGTCACATACAGGCTAACACGCACACATTCGCACATCGCACACTAGTCGGCCATTATGCGCGCAAAACTCGGCCAGCCAACACGTTTCGCGATAAAAACAAATCTTGACACACAGAACGTCCTGCGCCTTGAAATCCTGTAAAAGCCGTAGTGACCAACGCAATAAACCTCCAGGAATCATGTTTCATAAGTGATTGAATAATTTAAATAAATCTATCATATTCTCAGACTCCAAAAGCTGCCTCCAACCTATAATAGCTAACCCTTTCCGTTCCTCCTCCCGCTTCCCTCTAATTCTTGAAATAAGAAAGGAACTTTATGAGAGTGAGTGTGCTGGAATTCGTGTGCTCCTTGCCTGGATACCGGGTCACACTGGAATACCAGGGAATGAGAATGCGGATTCTTGTGCCAAAGCCGCTGCACAAATTGGATCACTCGAAAGGTACTAAGTTTACACTCATGACCTCATACTTCTGCCTAGAATGCATCTTGAGACAAATTGGTCCCGACACTGGAAAGCATCTCAAAAAGTGAAAGGAAGGTATTATGCGGACATACCACCAGACATTTCTAAAACACCATGGTTTTTCAAACGCCATGCCAACAAGGTTACCCTATCTACAATAATTCGTTTGCGCCTTGGACATGCTTGTACACCTGTGCAATTAGCCAAACTGCGGATTAGGGATCATTCCATTTGTGAGTGTGGTTTGGAAGAGGGAAACGTGGATCATTTGTTTTTTAACTGTCCTAATTTATTAAGTCGCTCGCTCTATGATTGTCTCCCTCCTAGCATCCCTCGTCCTTCATCCATGAAGTGCCTTTTGTCACTTTCCTCAACCCCCTTAATATTTTGTAAAGGAGACGGCCCATTTTCCATTGGCATTTGCCCCACAGAAAAAGTGCGAGAGACTTGACCAAAACTGGATCATTGTATAGGATTTTTAATATAAATTGAGGAACCGTTAATGTTTTTATCCTGCATAGCGGGGTTTATAAGATATCAACTAAAACATTTAAAAAAAATAACGCCGCAAGTAGGTAATCAGGAACGGAAATTTGAACTCATAGCACTTTTTCTTTGTTAAGTATATTTCGGCACCAAAATTGTTGACAATAAAAGTAAGATGCTTGTGATATTCAGTTTATTTGTGCACTTTTTACAACAATACAGTAAAGAGCAACGGACCAGCCGGCGTCCATGATAAGAAGGGAACATGGCGTCAGTAAGTGTTGCCAGCACACAACTACCACAGACTTAATAATATTATAATTAAGATTGTCTGTGGATTATGTTACATTAACAGGTTGGGGGGGACAGCAAATGACCCCATTTGAAAATTAATATAAAGTGAAAATAAGTTTACAATAAGTTATTGTAGCGACTATTACAGTAATAATACAATTTAACTTTCAACATAACTAACTTATAGTCTCTGATGGCACTAGGTGGCGCGGTCGACGTTCGCAACACAAAACGACAAATCGCATCATCCTCGACGTCGTCAGTGTAGTAGGCAAAGGTCCCAGTGTGCCGAGATAAAGCCACAACTGCGTGCAGAACACTTTCATGTATCTTAAGCTTTGCCTTGGTCTTAATGGCGACTACTGACTCATATGTTAGTCTGACTGATAAGTTCCACCACTATAGGTCTCCGTTGCATGTTCTTCCGTCCATTTCTAGTTAGGTCCTCAATGTAGCCTGTTAGGTTTATGTTATATAAATCTTGAAAAATGTCTGTTATCTTATGATGTAAGATTGGTTCTGTTTCATATTCGTGTTCGATTAAACCATATAGTCTTAAGTCATTAAGTCTTGGGGTCTATTCGATATTTCTCTCTCTGCCACACGATGGACCCGGCACCCGCACGGTGAATCCATGGAATGCTAAGAAGTTCATCTCAAATTTTTTGGTGTTGTCGGTGGATTGTTGTGGTGTGTTGTATGTATTTGTGGTAAATTTTTTTATTTCATTTTTCAGTGTCATTATGTTTTCCTGTTCCAGTTTTTCAATTGTTTTGGATAGGGTTACTAGTTGGTTTTTTATTTTTGATTGTTCATTTTGTCAGTTTTTCGATCTACCTCCATTTTCAATTTATTAGTTTTCTGATCTATTTGTTTATCTACTATGTTTCTTATCTCGTTTAGTAATGACTGTTTATTATTTTTCAATTTTTTATCTAAGAGATGACTAATTTTATCCAGCAGGGAGTTTTCATCAGGAGTAGTTTGAGTCTGATTAATAGGAGAATGGTCATGTTTCGTGGTTATAGATTAGTTATGCTTACTTAAGCCGTCACTTAATGAGTCATCGACTGACATGATGGTATCATTCAAGTTTGGAAAAGATTTCCTCACTGGTGTATTGTCGTTTCTGGTTCGTCTATTCGTAACATTTTGACAAGAAGGGCACTTCCACGATTTTTTAAGTTCGAACATATTGTCTAAATAATAGGCCGATGTTATGTTGTGGCACGCATAGTGGTAGTTCCCTAAACAGCTTGTGCATTTTAGTATTTCGGAGTCATAAACAATTGTTTTCATGCATGCTTTACAGTCCATTTTGTAATATAAATCAGAAAATCTAGAGGAAATGTGTACTTATCGTTCGTCTTCTTGCTCGTGTTATGTAGCTTCAACTTATAGCTCGTAGTATCTGGTAATAAGGTCTATTGTTGTTTGTCGCTACTGATCAGCTGGTCGTTATTTTAAATCATATGGTTTTTCTCCAGTATGTGTTAATTTGTGTTGTTTTAAATGTGTTGCTTGTGATGCTCTATAATCACACATATCACACACATATTGTTTTTCTCCAGTATGTGTTAATTTGTGTACTCTTAAGTTGTTTGCATGTGATTATCTATAATCACACATATCACATCCATATGGTTTTTTTTCCAGTATGTGTTAATTTGTGTTGTTTTAAACATCTTGCTTGTGATGCTCTATAATCACATATCACATCCATATGGTTTTTCTCCAGTATGTGTTAATTTGTGTTTTCTTAAGCTGTATGCACGTGATGCTCTATAATCACACATATCACATCCATATGGTTTTTCTCCAGTATGTGTTAATTTGTGTTGTTTTAAATTTGATGCTAGTGATGCTCTATAATCACACATATCACATTCATATGGTTTTTCTCCAGTATGTGTTAATTTGTGTTGTTTTAAATGTGTTGCTTGTGATGCTCTATAATCACACATATCACATCCATATGGTTTTTTTCCAGTATGTGTTAAATTGTGTTGTTTTAAACGTCTTGCTTGTGATGCTCTATAATCACACATATCACATCCATATGGTTTTTCTCCAGTATGTGTTAATTTGTGTTTTCTTAAGCTGTATGCACATGATGCTTTATAATCACACATATCACATCCATATGGTTTTTCTCCAGTATGTGTTAATTTGTGTTTTCTTAAGCTGCTTGCATGTGATGCTCTATAATCACACATATCACATCCATATGGTTTTTCTCCAGTATGTGTTAATTTGTGTGTTTTCAAGTTGTCTGGTCGTGATGCTCTATAATCACACATATCACATTCATATGGTTTTCCTCCAGTATGTGTTAATTTGTGTTGTTTTAAATGTGTTGCTTGTGATGCTCTATAATCACACATATCACATCCATATGGTTTTTCTCCAGTATGTGTTAATTTGTGTTTTCTTAAGCTGTATGCACGTGATGCTCTATAATCACACATATCACATCCATATGGTTTTCCTCCAGTATGTGTTAATTGGTGTTGTTTTAAATTTGATGCTAGTGATGCTCTATAATCACACATATCACATCCATATGGTTTTTCTCCAGTATGTGTTAATTGGTGTTGTTTTAAATTTGATGCTAGTGATGCTCTATAATCACACATATCACATCCATATGGTTTTTCTCCAGTATGTGTTAATTTGTGTTGTTTTAAATTTGTTGCTAGTGATGCTCTATAATCACACATATCACATTCATATGGTTTTTCTCCAGTATGTGTTAATTTGTGTGTTTTCAAGTTGTCTGGTCGTAATGCTCTATAATCACACATATCACATCCATATGGTTTTTCTCCAGTATGTGTTAATTTGTGTGTTTTCAAGTTGTCTGGTCGTGATGCTCTATAATCACACATATCACATTCATATTGTTTTTCTCCGGTATGTGTTAATTTGTGTTGTTTTAAATGTGTTGCTTGTGATGCTCTATAATCACACATATCACATCCATATGGTTTTTCTCCAGTATGTGTTAATTTGTGTGTTTTCAAGTTGTCTGGTCGTGATGCTCTATAATCACACATATCACATTCATATTGTTTTTCTCCGGTATGTGTTAATTTGTGTTGTTTTAAATGTGTTGCTTGTGATGCTCTATAATCACACACATATTGTTTTTCTCCGGTATGTGTTAATTTGTGTTGTTTTAAATGTGTTGCTTGTGATGCTCTATAATCACACACATATTGTTTTTCTCCAGTATGTGTTAATTTGTGTTGTTTTAAATGTGTTGCTTGTGATGCTCTATAATCACACACATATTGTTTTTCTCCAGTATGTGTCAATTTGTGTTGTTTTAAACGTGTTGCTCGTGATGCTCTATAATCACACACATCACATTTGAATGGTTTTTTTCCACTATGTTTTATTTTGTGTTGTTTTAATGTAGCTGCTTGTGAAACTTGATAATCAGACATATCAGAGTCATGTGGTGTTTCTCCAGTATGTGACATTTTTTTAACTTTTAAATGACATTTTTTAGTTGGTTTATATCCACTTGTATTACCACATTGGAATGATTTTCTTTCAGAGTGTATCTGGACATGTTCGTTTAAACCACTGGATGGAGGTGTTGTGCCGCACATGGAGTGGCTGTGTTCCTGTTTGAAAGGCAGAGGATTTACTGCTGCAGGTATGCTCTCCTCTCTGCTGGAGTTATCAATTAGCGACAAGTCAGTCTTTATATCAGCTGTGTCCATTTGCTCAGGGTCACTCGCCATTTTGTACTTACCAACAGATAAGACAATACAATAAAATGATGTCAAACTGATCCTGCTGTTAGCTGTTACAAGCAATGTGGTAAGAGTAGGTTACAACTTTATGGCTTACGTTTGAGAATGCAAGTACTGTGTAAACTATAGCGAGTATGAAGAGATTAATCACATGTATGGTATAATCCTAACATTGGCAGGCTGTTAGACGGCTTGGTGTATACCTGCGACTTGAATGATTCTTGTGATCTCAGGAATTTCAAAGCAACAAGTAATTTATTAAATTTGCACGTTTACGCATTTTAATTGCACATTTTACATCACACCACAGGCATATTTACTTCACAAAACATAATATTAGAATATTACTGTTTACATTAGAGATTAGAGATTTCGCCAGAGTCTATTCGTAATCGTATTAGACGTGTGTAGTTCTTGAATGAATCCTTCAAATTTCAAATGAAGTACTTCAGCTGCGTTTTGTTCATCCTTCACTAGTTCACTTTGAATGCAACCATATCGCTGGTTTGCGAGAATAGCGACGGAACTAAAAATGATTGATTTTAGAAAATGGCATTTTTTAATTTCTTTGTAAATATTTTAGTACATACCGCAAAATGTAAATAATTTATTGAGGGATTGACTTTACTGATTAAAGGAAAATTTATCGTAGTATCAAAAAACATAAAAACATTTTCGAACTTTTATTAAAATTATTTAAAAAATCGTCATACAAAGGGGGGTTTCAGACATCAGTCTTTATTCATGAGACACCAAATTATAAAAATCAAGTTATGTCATTTATTTAGCTTTAAAGCCTCTTAAAAATACAAATTAAAACTTACAACAGTGTTTAAAACTTTTGTACTTATAAGTATAACAAAAAAATAGTTTTATAACAATACAATAGGAACTTTAAATTTAGGTATTTATAACCCTGTTTATCAAAATAAATGAAATAAAAATAAACGTAAATTCTTCAAAATAAGTAATGAAAAAATATCTAAAACAGGAACATTAATTCTTAAAAGGAAATCTAAGTAAAATAAATCATTTATTTTACAACCCCTCATAAAATTGACGATAATAGTTTGGAATTATATTTTTGTTAACTAAATCTACTAGTCCTTTTTTCTTATTTTCTGAGATTCCGTTCCTTTTTTTATAAGCAGATTGCAATCTGTAATTTTCGTCCAAAGCTTTTGATGCACGGCTAGTAATTTTCACACATTTAAATTCATTTTCACCGTAAGATGTTTTATAGAAAAAGAACCCTTTGTGGTCAGCATCTACTTTCAAAATCTTTATATCTGCCATTTTCACAGTCTCATTATCAGTATTTTTATTAAAATTTCTACCCATGTCAGAAGTTAGAGACTTTAATTCGTAAAAACTTCTATGACTCATTTCTACGACTTTGTAAGGAGATCCTTTCTTTTTAGCAGTGCGAATAATTGAAATGTACTGATCCGGTGTATAGATAGGGCCAGATTTCAGAGTCTTTTTGATGCTTCTTTCAATGACAGAATGCACACTGTCTCCTTCGTTTTGTGTGTGTCCTTTTATCAGATATTTATGCGTGATACTATTTATATGAGCTAAAGTAGAAACAGCGTACATGTACATACTAATAATAAATTTATTCTTTTGCTGTCCACAGCAGTTATCAGAATAAAAAATAACATCAAGTTTGGCTTCAGATGTTAGATCTCCAAGACTTTTTAAATACTCTAAAACACAGGTCCCTATTTCTATAGCTCCTCTATTTGCTTCTCCTTCATGCCACACGTAGCAGAACGCATTTTTATTTTTCATCTCATAGATCGTAAAGTTTAAGGTATTCACTTTTGAAACATAGTAAAAATTAGACACATCTCCCCTAGGACATGGCATCACAGCTTGTAAGTCATAAACTGCTACAATAGTTGATTCTTTATCTTCTGCTTCTTTCTTGTCCTTAACCTTCTCCATTCTTGAAAGCTCTTTTTCTTTTAGATGGTTCTCATATTTAGACTTCAGTCGATTTTTATCTTCTCCAGTTGCGTTATTGTAGGCAACACAATCCTCGCACTGATCTTTCTTTGGTTGGTAAAATGCGATATTAAATTCTCCATTAAATATTCTATTAAACATGATATAATTAGCACTTTTCTCTCTTTTTTCTTCACACTGTTTCACATAATCTCTATAAATTTCTGCAATAGTCTTACTTCCATCAATATATTCTTTCTGCGTATCCGCTCGACAGTAATGGCTTTCTATTTTTGGTATCGCCTTAATGAAATTTCTCAAACTATCTTTAATATTATTATCTACGCGACTGTGATTGCCATGTTTCCCTCGAAGATCCTCCACTATAATGCCTGAAACGTCACTTCTTGATTTTTCGGTAACTGTTCGAATAAATCTATCAGATACATCCAGCGTAGACATAAAAAAACTCTTACAAACCCGAATTTTTTCGCCATCTTTGTCTTTAAAATAAAATGCGTTATTATTTCGACGTGTTCCTTTTTTATATTGATATGTCGGGACAATAGAGGTCATATTGAATGCTGCAAAAGTTCTTTTACTTTGCAAATCAGGTAATTTATAATATGCGTCAAAAATATGGCGTCGAGTCTCATCATCAAACTTTGTGTTACACTTTAACTTGCATTTTTCTGTACATCCTGGTCCTAATCGTCTCTCTCGTATAACTTTATTATTTTTGCCTACATATTCTTTCCCTGCATTTCGTAGACGTTTTGCTACATTCGATTTCCAAAGTCCTGGCTGCATTTTCCTCTTACGTGTAATATTTTGGTTTGATTTACGTGAAATATTTTCTTCTTCATTCTCTTCTACTGTTTCAACCGAATCTGACGATAAATCATGATTTTCAATGTGATAATTAGGATCTGCGATACTATCATCCGATGAAAAATCTCTTTCTTCCTTTTCTTCTTCACTTTCAGCATTCATATTGGTCAGTTCAACAGCTTTTGGTTCACTTTCTATTTGTGAAATACTTTCTACTGCAGTCTCATCTTTATTATTATCATTTACTGACTCTATACTTACCTTATTTTCTTTGGTTTTATTTTCTAAGCTATGGCCGTGGAGTCCTTTTTCATTTAAATTTATAATGTTATTGGATTCTTTATTACATTCTTCTGTTTCTCTATTGCTGGAGGAAGATGAGCTAGAAGACGAGGAAGATGAGCTAGAAGTCGAAGAAGATGAGCTAGAAGATGATGATGACGATATGGATGGTGATCTTTGTCGCAAAATCAATTTATTTTCTTCTGAATTATTACCTGAAATCCAATAAACATTTATTTATTAACAGAATAAATACAAAAAGCAATAGTTATTTCACGGGTTTCTTGCAGAGGAACAAGCTATTATGTAATAGAAACACTCACATTTTTGTAATTCCCGGGAATCGAACCCAGGAGATTACGATCAGCCACTAACGTGAGCGTAAACTATTTGCAACAGGACAAACTACTACATCGGAATAAAAATGATATCGAAAAATCTTTCGACTGGTTGAATTCAAATATTTTATTTTGCTTACCTGATGTGTTATTATAATTTATATCATTTTCGATATTTTCATCGCAACTTGTTGCATTTAACGGCAAACTGCTTATAAGTGTATTGGAACCTAAAATATTTTAAATAGTTAAATAGTTGAAAGAATAAATAAAATTGAGATAAACTGCAAATATACGAAAATTGTAGGCTAACCTTGTTCACTATTCGTTAAATCATGTTGATCTTCATTTCCTTTATTTTGACTGGCCGCTTCTTTCAACTTTCCCAAGAATAACATTCTTTCTGCCATCTTGAATAATTCTGTTAAAGATAATTATCTAAAACAAATAATTTAACGTAAATAATTAATCATCAAATAATACCATGTAAAAAACTAACTCAATATTTCTATCCCAAAATCTCTTAAACACAGACGCATTTCGTAATAAGAAGCAAAACCATGCCCACTTTTTTCAAAAATAAGGACGTTTCTTATTTACGACAAAATAAAATCCGTTTATTTTTCGTGAATATAGACTCAAGTTACAAAAAGTCGGTATAAAATACAATATCATAAGCAATCACTCATATTTATTCAAGAATACAGGCGTAAATAGAAATGAGACATAAAAAGATACTTACTTTTATCAGGAACAACGACGGATCACTAAATGAGTCACTATTCTTGAAAAAAAATCAACAATTGTTGCAACCAAACTGTAAATACGTCGGTATTTTCGAGAATCGACCGTGCGTTCACTCTGTTGTCATTGGCTCAACTGAGATGAGTCTTTATTTGTGATTACGCTTCGAGTGTTTTGTCTCAAGTGAATAATGACGCTGTCTCTTTCTAACGAAAGCTGGCGCGATATTGGCGTTGCGTCTCTGTTCACGATAAAATATCAAAGATTTATGATTGTTTGGCATACAGAATTCAATTTGACAGAATTTTGAATTACGTCGGTATTCTCGCAAACCAGCGATATCTTTAGTTCAATTAGTTCATTTAGTTCATAATTTGCTGTCTCGCTCTGTAATACTGAAATAATGTATTGTCTATTTCACTCAAACTCTACTAAGTTGGTTACTCGTTTGTGAACGAACAAACAGTTTAATATACATTGCTTGTGATACAAAGAGTAACATTTAAACAAACAATATTAAAATGGCGATGTATAGCATACAAACATGTTTCTTTGATTTTGAATATGAATAACAATGCGCTCTGTTGTTTTCATTTTCATTCTGTTCTGAGTAGTGAGTATCGGAGAGTTAGAGATGTACAAATGTATGAAACAAAAAACTCGACGAATCAATAATCGATTATCTAATCTTTCGTTAGTCATAGGTCATAGATATTTTGATAACGTTAACGTATTTCTTAAATACTCAAATACTAAATTTTGGTATAAAAATGTTATGACCATATTTGATTATGAATTCATTTATGTATTATGTGCTTGCTAATATTTTATGGCCCGTATACACTATTGGTTGATGTTCAAGTTTTTGAAGTGAAAACTTCTTTAGGCGCACCTAGATAGATTTTTCGTGGGCTGTGAATTGAATTCATTCGTCACGCTTGGGTATGATAAGAAAGCTTCGGGTAAACTCGGGATCATGGCTATTGGCCATCTAGAAATACGTCAGCCAATGAGAAATGCTGAAAGGGCGTGGACAGACCATCATGGCATGACCATCTAGAAACGCATTAGCCAATGGGAAACGCTGACACATTTTTCTAGATGGCCATGCCAAGATGGCGAGGCCACGCCCTCTGTTTACACCAGTGTAGTTTCCAAGGTAAGCTATCAAATTCTGAGTTATAAGTTTTCACTTCTATCGGCAGTTCCTATGACTGCCATTTTTTTTGACGTGACAACGTCTTATAAATTGGTTTGCCGGGTGACACTTCAAGAAACTGCGTTACGCTCCGCTCACGTTATGCGCTCACAATGAGAGCGAGTGAGAGGGACGCGTGCCTTTCACTTTTTATGTCTGTCTCTCTCGCTCTTAGGCGGGCTAACCATGCCCGAGTCGCCGATTCGCTTAGGCGCCTGCATACAAGTTTAGACGTTGCCAGTTAATTGTAAAACGATTGTGTAGTGATAATGTGAAGGTAGTTTCGTCCATCGCAACAATTCAAACAGCAAAGGTAAATAATTTCAGACTGATAATATAACATGATGAAATAAATGACTAAGACATAAGTGAATAGGTTATGTTGTAGTAATCACAATGTTGTGGTAGTTTTCAATCAAAAAAGTAGTACAAATCGTTTCTCAACTAAATTTTGTTAATATGAAATTCAGTGCGAGATTCTTTGTATAAATTAATGTTTTAAATATAATTCTTTGTATAAATAAATGTTTTAAATTGTTACTATTATTTCATCCTTCTTCCTACTATACGAATGAATATTCACATTAAAATTATTTTACCACTCAAAGTCGCTGTCACGTAAAACTTTCGCCCGTATACCGACTTTACAGGCAACCATTTTTTTTTTATATTTTAGCTCCTAGGTAACACAATTAAGTGGCGCCAATGATTACTTTTTGCCACTAAAACGAAACAGTGAAAATTGAGAACTATATTTGAAAAGTCTATATTATAATGCATCTTGAAAATACCTCATCTGTGAAAGAAAACGGAACTTAAACAAAATTATTTGTTTGTGATATAAACACCAAGAATTTTTGCATTGTTACATTTCAATAAAAGATATATTTTCAAATATTATTGCCTCAACAAATTTTACTCAGAGCAATCACACAGCCATTACAGCCACACCCAAAATACACATTACACTACAGCCAAATACAGTTCATTTCTAGTTAAGTAAACTAACTAATGAAAGAGTCTAACTTCAATGATAGGCGAACTAGACAATACTACTGAACGAAAAAATTCACGGTGATCAGAAAATTTGAACACATCTTTTCAATTCAGTGATACATGTTGCGTTTGTTTAATTCTACTTCAAATGAACTAAATGACGTAAATGATGCATTCGACTGGTTGTCTTTCAAATGAACTAAATGAGAGATATACTTCAGTGTTTAGTGAGTTGAAAAGATATGAGTATATCTTTTCATTTCAGTGACACAATTGGCGCACGACTAATTCGTATGCAGTGCAGTTCGTTCATTCAATGCCTGCACAGATAATTAATTTATCGTTCATTCATTCATTCAAAGCTGCCATGCAAAACCTCGGTTTCCGACAAGACAAAAAGATATGGTTCATTAAAACGATATTAGGCGGCGCTTGTAGGTCTTTCGCATAGTTGTCAAAAACGTTGGTCATAATGGCACTCAATACATTAAATTTGCGAAAGCACGACTCATTGTTATAAATAATAAACTACTATGACCATGTACGCATTTTATTCATATGAAAACTATATCAAAACATACAAATTAAACGTAAACCTGACGATAGACAAAACATTTTTTTTTTTAATTTATAATTGTTTATGGATAAGTACTAGTCCTTCAGCCGAGAAAGTATTACTCTACTTAGTCTGTGGATAAAATATTGTCGTATCAGTGTTGCTATCTATATCTTTGAATTTTCCTACTACTTTGGCTTAGAAGATTTTTATTGAAAATTGATTGTGATTATAAACTTCATTGGCTATTTTTATTCCCTATATTTTAAGAGTTTAACAGAAAAGTTGAGAAGAAAAATTGTTTTAGTATGAAATTCCTTCGTATATTTAGGGTTTACAGAAGGTAGACATTACAAACTAATCAGTTGAGATAAGAAAAACATTATAATTGAACTATCCAAAATAAATGATGGATGTGTTTGCGAAACCTGTAAGATTTTAAATTATCACAAATAATTTAGATTAGACTTTTTCCTTGAAAATGGGGAAAGGTTTCATTGTGATTACACTTTTGAGAGTCTATGGTAGAGACAGATCTTGCTGAAACTACATTACGCCATCTAGTGCGTACGGTGGATCTATTTTTGTCTCGTCGGAAACCACGACTTTGGGGACCGTGTCACCTCCGTCCGTGGGGAAGCACCTGTCCACAGAAACCCCCCACACGTGGTCCCTGGGTGGTGCAAATCGGGTGACAAAAATACCGGTGGTAGGCTTTGGCCGTGGCTGGTGACCACCCGCCAGACTGAGTCGTGCCGCCAAGCGGCCTAGCCGTGTTCCGGCATGTAGTCTGGTGACGCCGTTAGGGAGAACGGGTCAGAACAGTTGCTGCATAACTGCAAGACCGGATAGTCGCACACCAAAACTTTACATCGGAAAGCTGGTCATGGAGGGTAGCGGGATCCGAGGCACGGTTTCCGCGACCAACCGCAGTAGCCCAACTGCAGGGGCCCAAGTAGTGAGCTAGCCACTCATGAAAGGCTGCCCCGCCATCTAGCGAAAAATCCCGGGATGCGCTATCCTGCCGGTTGGCGACCGGATGACAAGGCCAGATAGACATCCCCGGGGGGGCTCGGGCGTCCCCGCAGTCTCCAGACCAGTTTCCCATTGGTGTGTTTGTGTTATGTGCTGCGACCGTTGGTTAGCAGTGTGCAGCCTCGTTCTACTTCCGTTTTCCCACCGACAATCACTCTCAAAATAAAACTATGAAAAGTAAACACAGAAACAAAGTAAAACAGCGGCTGCACTCCTTGTCTCTCAAAGTGCACCTCACTAATATTCGAGGTCTGCACTCTAATATCACCCCAGTCCACCATCACCTTGAGACTGAGCAGCCGTCACTCTTGTTTCTTACGGAGACGCAGATAGGATGTCCGTCGGACGTGGCGTACCTAACCTATCCAGGGTATACCTTGGAGCACAACTTCAAGCCGCGTGCTGGAGTGTGCCTGTACGCCCGTGACGATATCTGCTGTCGGCGTCTCCGTAATCTTGAGGACACCAGGTTCTCTATTCTATGGGCGCTGATAGACACAGGCATCGACAAAATTGTCTATGCCTGTGTCTATCGGTCGCACAGTGGAGATCAGGAGACAACTCGGCTCACGGATTATTTGAGTGAGGCAGCGGCCGCAGCTCAGCAGAAGTACCCATCAGCCCAATTAGTGTTACTGGGGGATTTCAACGGCCACCATAAGGAATGGCTGTTCCCATACCGGGACACTGACCACGCTGGACTGGAAACGAGGAAGCTTGCTTTGTCGTTAGACCTAACCCAGCTGGTCCAAGAGGCGACACGGGTACCAGACGTTGAGTCGCATACTCCCTATTGCTTAGACCTTCTGCTGACAACTGATCCAGACCGATACTCCGTGGCGGTATATTCGCCGTTAGGCAGCTCCGACCACTGTCTGGTGAAATCAGTATCCGTTTACCATCCGCCCGATCTCAGCCCCAGAGGCAGCCGGCGGCTATGGAGATACAAGTCAGCAGATTGGGATGAGATGCGCTCTTTCTTTGCATCTTACCCATGGCAGCCACTGTGCTTCTCTTCTGGTGACCCGTCAGCCTGCGCGGATGCTGTGACTGATGTAATACGTACGGGTATGGAATATTTAATTCCATACTCTGACGTTTCATTATCCAGCAAAGCTCGCCCATGGTTCGGTTCTCAGTGTAAAAGTGCTGAAGCATTTAAACATGAGGCCTACCTAGCCTGGGTTGATGCTCGACAGCGTAAGGCAAGGGATACACACCGCAAAAAGAAAGCGTTTAACAGGGCTGCTAAAACATGCAAAAGGGTTCTTCAGAGGGCTCGATTTGACCACATTAGTCGAATAGGGAACAAACTAGCTTCGTACCCTGCGGGTAGCAAAGCGTTTTGGTCCCTAGCTAAATCGGTTGAATCGAACTTCTGCCGCTCCTCACTGCCTCCAATGCTGAAACCTGATGGGGCGCTGGCTCACACCGCAATAGAGAAAGCAAACTTGTTTGCATCTCAGTTTGCGGAATCTTCGCGTCTAGATACTGGTAGTGCGACACCTCCTTCTCCACCTGGCAGTCCGACTTTGATGCCGGAAATGCATATTCGCCAAATGGAGGTTCATAAAGTGCTGCGTAATCTGGATGTGAATAAAGCCAGTGGCCCGGATGGAATTCCTGCCCTAGTATTGAAGGCTTGTGCACCTGAGTTGTCTCCTATACTAACGCACCTGTTTAGACTCTCTTTCCAAACTGGGCAAGTACCGAAATCGTGGAAGCTTGCTAACGTGCAACCTGTGCCCAAAAAAGGTAGTCGTGCTGACCCTGCCAACTACAGGCCCATCTCGGTCACGTCCATACTCTGCAAGACTATGGAACGTGTCTTAAACCGCAGGCTCCTGGCATATCTAGAATCTAACGACCTCCTCAGTGACCGGCAATACGGGTTTCGCCGAAACCGGTCGACTGGGGATATTCTGGCGTATGTCACTCACATCTGGAGTGAAGCTATCGAGAAACACGGGGAAGCACTTGCAGTCTCCCTGGATATCTCGAAGGCTTTTGACAGGGTTTGGCATGATGGCCTTATTAGCAAGCTTTCTAGTTATGGTTTGTCTCCAGGGTTTATTGCGTGGATATCGGACTTTTTGAGGGATCGATCCATACGAGTTGTCATCGATGGCTGCTCGTCGGACCAAATGGGTATCGATGCCGGAGTCCCTCAAGGGTCGGTACTCTCTGCAACGCTTTTTCTGCTACATATCAACGATCTGCTGAAGCCCGGTATCTTTGGGTACGCAGATGATAGCACCGTTGTAGAGAGTTACATATCTAGCGCGAGAGCCAGTGGTCAACAAACTAAGGTATTGAGAGAGAGCATAATTGAGCGTTTGAACTTGGCCCTTGAGGCAGTCTCTGAATGGGGCGAAACCAATCTGGCCAAGTTTAATGAGGGAAAGACGCAGGCGTGTTTGTTCTCCGCAAAAAGGAGTCAATTTTTACAGACTCCTACTTTTCGAGGTGTATCCGTGCCGGTTACTGATCATCTTGAGCTTTTGGGTGTTACCTTGACATCTACACTCAACTTTGGCTCGTATATCGAGTCCAAGGCTAAATTAGCTGCCAAAAAACTAGGTGTCCTCTCAAAGGTGCGAAAGTACTTCAAGTCTGAACAATTGCTTTTATTATATAAAGCACAGATTCGCTCTTGTATGGAGTACTGTTCGCACCTTTGGGATGGATCGGCTAAGTATCAGCTTGAGGCTCTGGAATCGATTGAGAGGCGTGCTAAAAGGCTCATAGGCAATAACACTCTTGTGCGAAAAAGACTGCAAAGTCTTGAACATCGCCGAAAAATTGCTAGCTTATCGGTTTATTATCGGATACACTTCGGAGAGTGTGTATCTGATCTGCATGATCTAATACCACCTAGCCCTTTTTTCTATCGGACTTCCCGTGGCTCGAAGAAGCGGCATCGTTTCATGGTTGATGTTCCAAAGACGCGAACAAAGAGGTTTGACTCTACGTTTGTGATAAGAACGTCTAGACTGTGGAATGAGTTGCCCGAGTGGGTTTTTCCCGGTGGTTATAATCTTGGTGTCTTGTCTCGTCGGATCAGTGACCGGCAATACGGGTTTCGCCGAAACCGGTCGACTGGGGATATTCTGGCGTATGTCACTCACATCTGGAGTGAAGCTATCGAGAAACACGGGGAAGCACTTGCAGTCTCCCTGGATATCTCGAAGGCTTTTGACAGGGTTTGGCATGATGGCCTTATTAGCAAGCTTTCTAGTTATGGTTTGTCTCCAGGGTTTATTGCGTGGATATCGGACTTTTTGAGGGATCGATCCATACGAGTTGTCATCGATGGCTGCTCGTCGGACCAAATGGGTATCGATGCCGGAGTCCCTCAAGGGTCGGTACTCTCTGCAACGCTTTTTCTGCTACATATCAACGATCTGCTGAAGCCCGGTATCTTTGGGTACGCAGATGATAGCACCGTTGTAGAGAGTTACATATCTAGCGCGAGAGCCAGTGGTCAACAAACTAAGGTATTGAGAGAGAGCATAATTGAGCGTTTGAACTTGGCCCTTGAGGCAGTCTCTGAATGGGGCGAAACCAATCTGGCCAAGTTTAATGAGGGAAAGACGCAGGCGTGTTTGTTCTCCGCAAAAAGGAGTCAATTTTTACAGACTCCTACTTTTCGAGGTGTATCCGTGCCGGTTACTGATCATCTTGAGCTTTTGGGTGTTACCTTGACATCTACACTCAACTTTGGCTCGTATATCGAGTCCAAGGCTAAATTAGCTGCCAAAAAACTAGGTGTCCTCTCAAAGGTGCGAAAGTACTTCAAGTCTGAACAATTGCTTTTATTATATAAAGCACAGATTCGCTCTTGTATGGAGTACTGTTCGCACCTTTGGGATGGATCGGCTAAGTATCAGCTTGAGGCTCTGGAATCGATTGAGAGGCGTGCTAAAAGACTCATAGGCAATAACACTCTTGTGCGAAAAAGACTGCAAAGTCTTGAACATCGCCGAAAAATTGCTAGCTTATCGGTTTATTATCGGATACACTTCGGAGAGTGTGCATCTGATCTGCATGATCTAATACCACCTAGCCCTTTTTTCTATCGGACTTCCCGTGGCTCGAAGAAGCGGCATCGTTTCATGGTTGATGTTCCAAAGACGCGAACAAAGAGGTTTGACTCTACGTTTGTGATAAGAACGTCTAGACTGTGGAATGAGTTGCCCGAGTGGGTTTTTCCCGGTGGTTATAATCTTGGTGTCTTCAAATCGAGAGTGAATCGGTTTCTTCTAGGTAAGCACGCTCCATCTTAGACCGCATCGTCGCTTAACATCAGGCGAGATGGTGGTCAAGTGTAAACCTATAAATGTTAAAAAAAAAAAAATACCAGCTCATTATAACACCACACTAACATAACACATGTATTCAATGAGCCGTTTTCCGACGAGACAAAAAGATATGGTTTAATAAAACGATAATAGGAGGCGCTTGTAGGTCTTTTGGTTTGTTGTCAAAAGCGGTAGGCATAATGGGACTCAATTCATTCAATTTGCGAAAGCACGACTTTTAGTTATAAATAATAAACTACTTTATCCATGTTCGCATTTTATTCGAATGAAAACTGTATCAAAACATCAAAATTTCAAAACAAATTCGTAAACCTGATGAGAGACAAAATATATATTTTTTAAATTTATTCTTGGCTATGGATACTAATCTTTCAGCCGAGAGAGTATCTCTCTACTTAGTCTGTGGATAAAATATTGTGGTATCAGTGTTGCTATTTATATCTTTGAATTTTCCTTCTACTTTGGCTTAGTTGGTGTCTATTGCCTCGGGAGTTCTAAAGATTTTTACTGAAAAGGGATTGTGATCAGTAACGGTTTTTGAAGTGAAAACTTCTTTAGGCGCGCTATAGACAGAATTTTCGTGGGCTGTGAAATGTTTTTTTTTTTTTTTAAATAAAGAGTGACGAGACGAGCAGGACATGTGCCTGATGGTAAGCAACATGCCTGCCACATAACAGCACAGTGACACGCAGCTATTGGAACATGAAGAGTCCAAATCATTACCTAGCACTGCACTGCGCTCGTCACCCAGAGATCTAAGTTGTTATATCTCTAAGCCCTGTAATTTCTCTGGAAACATTGCCCTTCAAACCGGAACACAGTAATGTTTGCACATTACTGCTTGGCGGTAGAATAATCGGTAAAGGTGTGGTACTTCCCCAGGCGGACTCTGCTAAGAGTCCTACCACTACCAAAATGGATTCATCAATCGTCACGCTTGGATATGATAATGGATCGGATCGGATCGGATCGGATATGAAATCTTCGGGTAAACTCGGTAAAAACGGCCAGGTAAGTACCTACCAGGGTAACAGAAACAGTAAAGAGTTTCGATTACCTACCTCCAATAGCCCAGCGTTTATCTCCAGATACCAGCAGGTCTACTACGAAAACAAACTCCGAATGATCGGATCCGACCGACAGCTGAATCGGATTGTTGTATTGACACGAAAAACATTCGGATCGATACATCTTGGTCGGAAGTTATAGACTTAGGATGGATGAGGGTCGGATCGAACGAAACGGCCGATTCGATCAACCGACCGATTGTCTATCGAGGTAGGAAACGTCCATACGTTCGGCCGATATATCGTTTATCGGACTTCGTAGTATACCTGCAGGACAACAGAAATATAAAAGAGTTGCGTTTGCCCCTAGGTACCGGTACCAGTACCAGGGCAACAGAAACAGTAGAGTTGCAATATTCTGTATAATTACGTTGATATAAAACTAGATGGCGCAACCATCGATTTAGCTGGCGGTGTTGAAATTATGCGAATGTACATAGACCTACGATGGTTTAACAAATAATTAGTCCTCTGACAAGGTGATGGATAAATTAGACAATTCAATAAGTGAAAACATTTGAGTCAAAAGTTTTCACTTCTATCGGCAGTTCCTATCACAGAGTAAGTAATCACTACTATAGTTCCTATGACTGTAAGAATGTGTCGTTCGTTCAATTTGAGAGAACCGGATCTCACCTGACCCATGAACATAAAGACCCGGGTCGTTCGACCCGTTCAATCGAACCATTGGTTCTTTTTGAGCCAGTGATACATAATAACATTATGTTACTATATTAGTCAATAGAACTACTCGTTCAGTTGCTTTTCGTTTCGTTCACCGTTCAATCATATAATTGGTTCCCTTTGGATCAGTGATACATATAGAAGTTAAGTCAATATAACTACGGATTCAGTTGCTTTTTTCGGTTCGTTCGATACGTTTCGTAGCGATTGCATTAGTCAGTGTAGTACATAGTTTAGTTAACTATCTATTCATTTACGAAATGCAGTCAAAGACCAATCGAAGTGTATATAAAGTTATAAACAGTTTATGAATTACGTTTCGCGATTCGTTTGGATGCCAAAAAATAATGGTTCGGTTATATTGTTGGTGCCGTTCGTCGGCTCATTCGATCTTAACTTCACGCGAGACCCAACCCAATCGAACGAACGAATCGTTTTCAGCTTACTGATCCAATGGTTCTTACGGTTCTCGCGACCCGGGTCATTTGATTCGTTCGTTCGTGAACGACTCATATATATATGACTGCCAATTTTTTTTTATTACATTATCAACCTAATTAGCTATTTTTATTCCCAATATTTTAAAATTAAAAAATACACTTTTTACACTATATTTTTTCCCTGAAAACGGGTAGGGTCTCTAAAGGGATTACACTGTTGAGAGTATATGGTAGAGACAGATCTATCTGCATCTCGAACAATCGCCATCTAGTGCGTCCGTTGGAACTATTTTTGCCTCGTCGGAAACTCCCTCATTAAAAAGTCATGAATAGGGTCTTTAGTCTTTATGGAATGATATGTCATTGAGCACATCAGTTATTCGGGTGCAACCGACTGGTTTCAGAATAACTATGCTGAGCAGATGGCGCTTCGATCGAGGTTTTCTCAGTGTTTGCAACACATAACGGATTTCCCGTCGTATCTAGCGGATTTGGGCACGTCAAGAACGCGAAAATAACTTTCTAATGGCTAACGGAAATAAAAACTACACATTTTCATTACTAAATGTTTATTGCTTTTTTCAAACCGTAAGGTAGGCAAGTACCTAATAGGAACGTATTATGATAATAAAGTCGATCAAAGACTTCTTTTGTAATCCAGACACAAACTTTTCTTTGTTTATGAGCGGGACTTACCTTTGCTAACAGCTGAGCAGTGAAGCCCAAACATGCTATTTTAACTCCACGTTTAGGGTCGCGCCCGTAAGACGCGGCTCAAAAAAATTTCGTGGTATGATTTCACTGCTGCTAAATTATCGGAAACCAATGTTTAACATATATGACTAGCACCGCCCTATGGTTTTACTTGAGTAGTTCCCGTTCCCTTTATTTTCCTGGGATAAAAAGTAGTCTGTGTTTTTCTAAACTATCAGGTGTTTTTAAATAATTTCAGGCCGATCCATGCATTTACCTATACGTTACAACATGATTGGGCAACAAACATTGTCATTTTTGTATTATTAATGATAAGACACTGAAAGCTGGGTAGCGATTCTGAAACCATTCGGTTGCATCCGACACGGAATCTCATCTCTCGGTCATTATCTTATCTGTTTAGCATGACAGACCGAGAGATGAGATTCCGTGTCGGATGCAACCGAATGGTTTCAGAATCGCTACCCTTATATACCTGCAAATATATATAATTTTAAACATTTGACGGTTAATATTGGCATATAAAAATATTAACAGATTTTTGACGGAAATACACAACTAACTTGGCGGATTTCGAAAAATCGTGTGTCCGGATGCGTCCTCAGTCTTACCAATTTATGTGTTTTCTTCAGGGTATTTCAGGGGATAGTTTTAGAGATTTTGGTCGCTTCATATTGTTTTGTATTTTATATGTTAAGTACGTAATTTATTCTGAATTAAGAAGACAATAATTAGTCCATAAATAAAACAGCTATGATCAGTCTACAGCATTATATTTCGGAATCAATCCTTCGTCATACCAACTTATTCACAGCTGCCTCGTGCAGCTGAAGTAGTACATTTTATAATATTATGTTACTTAATTAAAGAAAACGCTTTACAGTACCTTAAATTCAGTAACAGATGTACAATTATAACTTTTATTTAGATATTTATCGGTTTACTAGTACTTTTAATTTAAACCTTTCGCTTAGACTTGCTGCTGCATATGATTTTCCTTATTAACATGTTTTTCGAGCCAAAAACAAGCGCTAGATTGTTTCCCGCCAAAACGCCCAAGCCACAGACTATATACCAATCAAACCCGGAATTGTAGGGTTGCCATAGAGTGCATTTCGGTATTCTTACTATTCTTTCAATAAGAACTTATATAAATTACTAATATTGCTAACAGCTCGGCCATCCTGCAGAAGCGAGTCCTCGCGCTTTAATAATATATTGTTAAGTATACATGTTGAAGGATTTTAAGTTTATTTCACATATCTTGACTAAATTATACGAGTAATTCTGTTCTATTTCTATAGTAATAGGAATAATAGGCTCTATTCAGATAATGCTTACAATTTTTCAATGTTATTACAATT
The DNA here is from genome assembly GCA_963693475.1 of Ectropis crepuscularia. Taxonomy (NCBI): domain Eukaryota; kingdom Metazoa; phylum Arthropoda; class Insecta; order Lepidoptera; family Geometridae; genus Ectropis; species Ectropis crepuscularia. The sequence goes on along the minus strand of OY856366.1, from coordinate 14,142,365 downwards.
TAAAATTCTTAAATTTAGATTGCCATCGCACTGTCTGTTTACTTATTGGCAAAGGCCTCCTCCAACTGCCTTCAAACTTCTTCCAACTTTTTCCCAAACGTAAGCTTTTCTGGTCCATGTAGCACCTGCTGTCGCTTCTATGTCATCGACCCATCTTCTGAGTGGTCTGCCACGATTTATTTTCCTCTAATTATTATGTATCCTGTTCATTTACACTTAAGCTTTCTAACAGTTATTGTCACATCTTTTATTTTTGATTTTGCGCTTAAAGTTGTTGTTCTTATTTTATCAGATAGCCTTTTTTCCCATTATACACTTTTCCATGGCGTTATGAGATGTTTTTAATTTTCTTATGTGGGTATTGTTGGTCGCCCAGGTTTGACAGCCATAATGTAATAAGTACGTTATAGCCCGAATCCATTATCATTTAGTTTCTATCTATATTTTAAATAATATGTATGTTACAAGTAGTTACAATTTGTGTTTTAAATTAAGGAATATAATTTATTAGTAATGTTCGAAAGAAAACAAATAAAATTGAGCACATGGCATCATCAGTTACTATAAGTTTCTTTAAATGTGTCACTATACTTAACAAGGAAAATATTTTCATAGTTACATTATCAAATCAAATCATGCTTTATTGACACACACAGTTTAACAATGTTTATTATATTTGTATTTACAATTCACAATAATAAGATTGTACGACAAGAACATACTAGGTATTATTGTTGCATTATAAATTAAGCTTCTGTCAATAAATCTCAAACTAGGCCAAAGCCTGTATCTAGTCACCTGTTTACCAATGTTGTTGTCCATATTGTTCTTTTGTGAAATAATTGTACTACAAAAATATGGGCTAGCTTTATATAATAATAGTATTCAATTCAAAATACCGAATCAGCGAATCAACGGTAATAACAATCAAGTAAACCTTGATATATTGTTATGTTTTAATTTCTGACGATTATCACATTAAAATTATAATTAGAAATATACATATTATTATCTCTAATTTCAGTCATATACGATAACATATCTACTTTTTCCATAATTTGCAGTCAAAAGATAACCTGCATTTCATAAGAAACAAAACAATCATAACCGAATTATTCATATTGTATACCTAATATATAATATTGTTACGCCATAACACAGGTTTAACCCTAGCTTGGGTAACAATGCTGCTCAATCTGAATTACCAATCAAGGATAGATAATCTGTACTAATTTGTGAACTTCAAATGTTTGTTAATGCCTAATAAATTTCATTTCATTTCATTTCAATAATTAAGTAATGTAACAATTGTTTACAACAGTTTTTGGTCTTAGTTGTAATAACTTTACTAAAAGTTTTGTTCGTTGAACATAGTCCAAAGTAATAATTTACTCACAAATTAATGATGATGACTCACATCAATGGTTTCTCTACTAGGGAATGTAATTATTTTATCATATCTAATCATTTAGCATTAGGTATAACCTGCTTCAAATAGGCGATTAAATAATTTTTACTTATAGGTACTTATACGGAATCCTTGATTGTTTCGTGATCGACAATCTCTATTGGAACTTGATTTGAATATAACGTATTACATGAACATAACATGCACATGAACATATTACATGAATATAACGTAACGTACACCTATTAAACATCCTTGACTTGAGTTTATCTGCGGCTACCACGTCTTCATATCGACCGCGGCTATTAAAGGCATATCATTGATCAGATTTTTAATATTTGTCAAAATTTCTAATACAATACAATACAGGCCTTGAAATTTAATAGCTAATTTTATCATTACTTCCGTTATTAAGGCGTTCCGCGCCTTACATTCTCACTAAATCCTCGTCGTTGAACCTTTTTGATGAAGTATGCACGTATGTTTCGAATCTGATCATTGTCGTTGATTACTCTATAGATAATATCTTAATTTCGACGATATTTATTTCTTATAATATATTTATTATTTATACAACATTCAATGTAAACATGTGCGTATTGTCCTACACGCGTAGGTATTCTATGTTATGAAGTGTATTTATATTTAATGTAAGTATATTTCAATATATTATGTTCATACATTATATTGTTTACCAGCCACCCACCCCAGCTTCGCTTGCGGTAGGTATATTTATAGCCGAAATCCCTCAAAGACCAAACACACATCCAACGGTGTAATAACTCTAAAATCAGCCTGGTGGTTCCAGAGATTAGTGCGTTCAACAAATAAGATCTATATATATCTTTATAATATTAGTATAAAGCAGGTATGGGAATATATATGTACCATATCTGTATAACGCATTTACTTTTAAATGATATGTATTCTATTTGTGTAATTATTTATGTACGTAAGTACCTACATATATCATGGATACCACACCCATACCTTTACTTGTTACCTTGTCCTAACAACCAAAAGGTCATCTAGAAGAGATCGCTATTAGCGATAGGATAGACTTTTGTGTACAACATTTTAATTTCAAGTTTATTCACTTTTTTGTATTGTTTTGTGACATAATAAAGTATTTTGTATTGCATTGTATTGTATTCTATACAATCTTAAGGATACTAATAAAGTCTAGGATATGAATCTATAACTTCTCCTTGGGACTCCTATTTTAAAGCATCCAAATATGGGTTGACAGCTTGAAATTCGAAGTCGCAATTGAATTCTTGGAACTACACCCTTCAACGAGCAATACACGGTACTAGATCTCTGTTAGTGAGTGTGGTTCTCGGCGCATTGCGGTCTGACAATATTTAAGGTTGCATACTCTGAAGGTTAACTCTAAATTTACCAAAAGAGGGTGATAATGAGAGGGTTTCAGGTTTGAACGAGTCGAGCTTTTGCTCCTCTTTGTCTTTTTACTGTCTTAGGACAGTCTCTTTTAGAGACTGTCCTAAGACAGTCTCTTTTAGAGACTGTCCTAAGGACCCAAGAATACCTGCCACGCCGTACTTAGTTGAATCTGTTTGGACCGGCCAAACGGCCGCAAATCATGGAAAGCTATTTAAGCCCAGTTGGTTCTTAGATGTACTTAGAGTACCTACTTCGAAACCGCCTTCAAGTCCAGGCTTTAAACCAGTCTAATTCTAATTCTAATTCGGAATGGGGGTGATTGACCTGCACTGACGTCCCGCTAGGGGTGTATTGTGCACTTCCCCCCAGCCAGCCTACCCAAACCAGCCGAGCTCCTTAAAATAGCGGAGCACGGCCTTGGGTCGCTGGCATACTAGTTTCACTCCCATTTCGTCAGTTGTTGTTTCTCTGTATATTTCATTTGAAGTTTCTTCCAGGAATCCCGATTCTAATCGAATGTTTCTTGTGGCCTCACAGCGTAAGAGCACGTGCTCCACAGTTTCATCCTCCTGCAAACAACCCCTGCATAGGGGACTGTCAGTAGATCCTATTTTGTGAAGATGGTAGTTTAACTCACAGTGACCTGTGATCAAACCTATCATCAGACGGAGATCTGATCTTGATAGATTTAGAAGTTTATTAGTTTTTTTTTTTTTTTTTTACCTTTTATAGGTTTACACTTGACCGCCATCTCGCCTGATGTAAAGCGACGATGCGGTCTACGATGAAGCGTGTTTACCTAGAAAAAACCGATTCACTCTCGATTTGAAGACACAAAGATTGTAACCATCGGGGAAAACCCACTCAGGCAACGTATTCCACAGCCTAGACGTTCTTATCACAAAAGTAGAGTCAAATCTCTTCGTTCGTGTCTTTGGAACATCAACCATGAAACGATGTCGCTTTTTCGAGCTACGAGCATTCCGATAGAAAAAAGGACAAGGTGGTATTAGATCATGTAAATCAGTCGCACACTCTCCGAAGTGTATCCGATAAAAAACCGATAGACTAGCAATTTTACGGCGATGTTCAAGACTTTGAAGTCTTTTTCGCACAAGAGTAGCATTGCCTATGAGCCTTTTGGCACGTCTCTCGATCGATTCCAGAGCTTCCAGCTGATACTTAGCCGAACCATCCCAAAGGTGCGAACAGTACTCCATACAGGAGCGAATCTGTGCTTGATATAATGTAAGCAACTGTTCAGACTTGAAGTACCTTCGCACCTTTGAAAGGACACCTAGTTTTTTGGCAGCTAGTTTAGCCTTAGATTCGATATACGAGCCAAAGTTGAGCGTAGAGGTCAAAGTCACGCCCAAAAGCTCAAGACGGTCAGAAACCGGCACGGATACACCTCTAAAAGTTGGAGTCAGTTCGAATGGACTCCTTTTAGCGGAGAATAGACACGCCTGCGTCTTACTCTCGTTGAACTTGACCAGATTGGCATCGCCCCATTCAGACACCGCCTCAAGGGTCAAGCTCAAACGCTCGATCAGACTCTCTCTCAGTACCTGAGTTTGCTGCCCACTGGCTCTGGCGCTAGATATGTAACTCTCTACAACGGTGCTATCATCTGCGTACCCAAAGATACCGGGCTTCAACAGATCATTGATATGTAGCAGGAAGAGCGTTGCAGAGAGTACCGACCCTTGAGGGACTCCGGCATTAATAGCCATTTGATCAGACGAGCAGCCATCAATGACGACTCGTATGGATCGATCCCTCAAAAAGTCCGATATCCACGCAATAAACCCAGAAGACAAACCATACCTAGAAAGCTTACTTATAAGGCCATCATGCCAAACCCTGTCGAAAGCCTTTGAGATATCCAGGGAGACTGCAAGTGCTTCCCCGTGTTTCTCAATAGCTTCACTCCAGATGTGAGTGACGTACGCTAGAATATCCCCGGTGGACCGGTTTCGGCGAAATCCGTATTGCTGGTCACTGAGGAGGTCGTTTGATTCTAGGTACGTCAGGAGCCTGTGGTTTAAGACACGTTCCATAGTCTTGCAGAGTATGGACGTGACCGAGATGGGCCTGTAGTTGGCAGGGTCAGCACGACTACCCTTTTTGGGCACAGGTTGCACATTAGCAAGCTTCCAAGACTACTTGTCTGAAAAATTCATAGTTTTTATGTTGTGAAGAAGAAATTACCTACATTGGCTAAATTACGTGCAGCTTTGAGAGAAGACATAAATTATCAAGGAAGTATCACAACATTGCACCGTATATTGCATAGCATCGGTTTCAAGTATAAGCGATGCCAATGGAAACGTAAATGACTAATGGAACGTTATGATATTACTGCATGGCGTTCAAGATATTTGGAGAGAATCCGAAGAAATCGCAATGTGGAAAAAAAACCTGTAGTATATTTAGACGAGACTTATATACACAACACTTATCATGCCAAAAGTTGCTGGCAAAGTGAGGAGGAGCCTGGGGTGTTCGTGTCAGAGTCATCAGGGAGTCGTTGGATAATTGCTCATGCAGGAACTGAAAATGGTTTTGTTAATGGTGCATTGTTAATGTTCAAATCCCAATCCAAATCCTCAGATTACCACGATGACATGAACTCAACAAATTTTTTGAAATGGATGAGTGAGAAAGTCGTTCCTAACCTACCTGAAAGGTCACTTGTGGTAATGGACAACGCTCCGTATCATTGCACTCAAATAAATAAAGCACCTACAATGTCAAGTATTAAACGTGACATGCAGGAATGGCTGCGAGGAAAGGGAGTATATTTTGAAGATACTTGGACAAAAGCTGTATTATTTGGATTAATTAAGCAAAACAAAGGTCCACCTACATATGCCGTGGATGAATTATTAAAATCTCACAATCATGAATTGCTAAGATTACCGCCTTATAGCTTAGCCTTATAGATTACCGGTAGCGGATAAAAACGTGGGCCAAGATCCAAAAGAAATTGTACGCCTAACAGAAGAGGCTTTCGAGTCTGTTACAGTGGAAGATTGGGCAGTTCAATGTAAACATGTACAGCATTTGGAGGAATAATATTTAAAAAATGATGGTCTTATGGATGAAGAAATGGATCGATTTATTATATCTACGGCTAGTGATAGTGAAACAGAATCTGATTCTGTTTCTATTCACTCTTCTGACAGTGATCATAGTATGACCGATCATAATTATTCAATAAAACTTTGAATAAAACTTTTTAAATGTTATTTTATTTTTCTAATTTTATTTGAAGTTGGTTGAACATCTATATTTCCATTTTATATTTTAGAAATTACAGGAAGATTAATTTTTCACTAATCTGACCTTAGCAGTATAAACATCAAATAGGTACCTATATAAAAAATATATTCTGTCAAAAACCTTTTTTTTCTTATCTAACTGTTCGAGTACGAAGTTAATAAAATGAAACTAATGAACTATAAATTATTTCCCCTGATTTCCCCATACCATATAAATTTTTGTCGCAATCGACAAACGACAACATGGCCGCACTCCCCATCTGTCAAATTTAGTTCCACAATTGTCCGCGGGACTTCTTTCGTGAAATGGACTCAATCTTATGTCGTTTTTTTTTTCTTTTCGCTGTGTCATTTGAGTTTGACATTGACAACCAGACTAACAAAGCTGACACTTCTGCTCCCCGCGCTTTACTTCAGTAGTCTTAATTTGATTTCATGCCAACGTCACTTCTTGTATAATTTAAAAGAGTTCTAGGTAGGTACTTAGGCTGTGAGCGTAGACAGAGAAACTAATAGTTTCTCTGTCTACGGCTGTGAGTTAAAAAAATCCAAAATTCCACGTTAGGGATACCTATAAATTGGACGGTATCGGCTTATCGATTGTCATTGTCACTAGATCAAATTCATAGTATTCGTTTTATAGTCAGGCGCGGTCCCAGCCTCGAATTTTGGGGCGGGTCACCAGTACGCAGCCTCAGATTGTTTGTTGATTGTTGCAGATTGTTGATTCACGAGTAGAAATACAATAAATCGAGTAAAAAAGACTACTAGTAGCGCCCGATTTTACCCGCGTAGTTGACGCTCCAGTTGTTTTCCCGCGTTTAAAAATAGTTTATGTACTACTAGACATTTTGATTTTTTTTAGATTTTTAATCTAATGTACATGGGACACTCTAAAAGTTTTGAGAAACTAAAAAACTAACTTGTATGAAAAATAAATTTTTACTAAATATTTTCAAAGAACTCTCCACCAGCCTCTATACAAAGTTTCATGCGTCTGAACCAATTTTCAAAACATTTTTGAAGTGAAAACTTCTTTAGGCGCGCTATAGACAGAATTTTCGTGGGCTGTGAAATGGATTCATCAATCGTCACGCTTGGATATGATAATGGATCGGATCGGATATGAAATCTTCGGGTAAACTCGGTAAAAATGGCCAGATAGGTACCAGGGCAACAGAAACAGTAAAGAGTTTCGATTACCTACCTCCAACAGCCCAGCGTTTATCTCCAGATACCAGGACAACAGAAATATAAAAGAGTTGCGTTTGCCCCTAGGTACCAATACCAGGGCAACAGCAAGTTTTCACTTCTATCGGCAGTTCCTATGACTGCCAATTTTTTTTCCAGTCCTCCGCAGACACCTCTCTTCCACGGCCTTCTCAAACGCTGATAGCGCGTCTACCGGCGATGAAAACTGTATCCCTTTGACCTGATTTTTAATTTTAGGGAATAAAAAAAATCACACAGCCAAATCAGGACTGTAAGGAGGGTGCCCCAAGACTCTGACCGGTGTGGAGTCCAGGAAGTCCCTCCTTTTGATCGCTGAGTGCGCGGGCGCGTTGTCGTGGTGAAGAAGGACCCCGCGGAGCCCGGTGTTCGGTCGCTTGTTTCTCATTGCAGAAAAAACTTCTAGCAAGCATTTTATGCTGGACCATTCGACGTTGATACTGCTTTGGTCTCGAAGTGGAATTGAAATTAGGTACCCCGTCAAAGTGAAGAAACTAGCGATAAAAATTTTCCTTGCGCTCGTCGATCGCTTCACTTTCGTAGGTGTTGGTTCATTTTGAAACAGCCAAACTGTCGACTGCTTTGTTTCTGGATCGTATTGATAAATCCAGGATTCGTCACCTGTCACAATGTCGTAAACGCGCCGTGACGAGCCTGCGTCCAATTGTTGTATCATATTACGGCACCAATCCACACGGGCCTGCTTCTGAGCTTAGGTAAGGTTGTGTGGCAACCAGCGGGAAACTATCCTCCTTACGCGAAGGTGCTCGTGCAAAATTTTGTGAACACTTCCTGAACCAATCTGCAGAGTATGCTGAATCTCTTCGTACGTAATGCGTCTGTTTTCTTGAATTAAATTTTTTACTGCCAGCACACTTTCTTCGGTGACAGCCGTCGTAGGATGACCACTCCTTTGTTCATCCCCCAAAGTAAAACGACCGCGTTTGAAGTCGCTATACCAGCGGTAGATGGTTGCTTTTGAAGGTCCTTCATCCATAAAACCAATTCGAAGTCGATCAAATGACTCGTCAGATTTTAAGCCACATTTGAAATCGTAAAAATTAATAGCTCGAAAATGTTCTCGACGCAGATCCATTTAATAAAACAAAAAAAAAAAATTGGCTCTCAAAAAATGCGGAGGGAAATTTGAAAATCGAACAGTTGTATTTATACTTTTAAAATAATCGAAGTTTTCAAAATAATTACAAGTGTCTTATACATAGAAACTTTTTTTTACAAAACTTTCTATGTGACCTGGTATATGATTTTGGGGGGGGGTCATGTCCCCCGTGACCCCCCCCCCCCCCTGGAGCCGCGCATGTTTATAGTATTGAAACACTATCGCGTGTTTTTTAACGCGGTCTGTTCTATGATTGTAAAACATGTATGTATATTTAAAATTTGTCACATTGTCTTCAACCGCGTTTTTGTCGTCATTTTTGATATAAAAACTTTTGGCTCACCACAGACAGATTTTTCGTGGGCTTTCTTTTTGAATTGAATTCTAACGTTACACTCGCAAATGATAAAAAATCTTCGGCTAAACTCGGGACCATGGCCACTGGCCATGTTTTTTTTTTAAATAAAGAGTGACGAGACGAGCACGACATGTGCCTGATGGTACATGAACAGCAACATACCTGCCACATAACAGCACAGTGACACGCAGCTATTGGAACATGAAGAGAGAAGATGTTATATCTCTAAGCGCTGTAATTTCACTGGAAACATTGCCCTTCAAACCGGAACACAGTAAGGTTTGCACATTACTGCTTGGCTGTAGAATTACTGGTAAAAGTGTGGTACTTCCCCAAGCGGACTCTACCAAGAGTCCTACCACTACTAGAAATGCGTTAGCATTTCCCACTGGCCATCTAGATATGCGTCAGCATTTCTAGATGGTCATGATCAAGCGACGCTTTCCGATTTCACCCGCGTAGTTTACAAAGTAAGCTATCAAATTCTCAGTTATACGTTTTCACTTCTATCGGCATTTCCTATGACTGCTATTTTTTTTTGAACCATGCTCAAGCAAAAACACAGATCAAAGGTAAGTAAGGACTGCAGGAAAAAAAATTGGCCAAGTGATTCAATGTTTTTTATGGAATAGTTTCATTCACTGAGTAATAAACAGTATTTACACATAGGTCAAAAGCAAAATTTAGACTTTTTACAGCATACAAAATAAATAAATAACCCACACACAGAGAGACATTTCAAAATGTGAAACCCATCACATAGCCCAAATTTTGTAATAGGTATCGATATTTGACTTAGTTTCGATATTACGATAAAATTATCACATTATCGGACATCTCTATGACACTATTGGTATACTTCTTTCATAAAATTATAGTATTTATCTATGGTCAATATGACGTTTGTGTGTTGATCAAAATAATTATTATTGTTTACATTTTCGTGTATTTTTGTTCTTTATTAGGTCCAAATGTTCTTTTCGCACCTTTTTACCTAAGATTTATAACAAGTGTATTGTACCAGGCTGCAGTTACCTACTTCGGAAAATACGTCTGTTACATACGTTTCCACATTGGAAAGAAAAACACTCCAAATATGACTTATGTCCTGTGAAGTGGTGATTCTTTTGCTAAAAAACTGTTGCGGAACTTAATCAAGATGATTTCCGACTCTAACATTGGACTCGCACTATCGTAGTTAAAATTAAATAACAGAAAGTTTATTGGTACCTACGGCTCAAAACATTTTTAAAAGGAATTGTTCAAGAAGAAATAAATGTATCAAGCCAATTTGCGCCATATTTTTCTCATAGAAACTGGTTCCTTTTAGGCGTAAAAAATTAAATAATGTATGATGTATACCTACCTACTGGCGCGAATGCACGAGTTGGCAAATTAGATCTTTGAGTTGATGCAGTCTGTTTATTTAAAAAAAATAAAAAAAATGGCGCCATATCATTTTCAGCACAGATAAAGTGAATTTAGTCTAGTAACCATAGACCAATGTTCCTTGTTCCCGACATGTCCGTCTGAGTGTATCTCTCTAGCTCTCTACGTCTCTACTTAGTCTGTGATAGTACCTAATCACGGGGGGTAAACCTCACACAAATCTTATGTCATTTTTTTTTTCTTTTCGCTATGTCATTTGAATTTGACAACCAGACTAACAAAGCTGACACTTCTGCTCCCCGCGCTTTACTTCAGTAGTCACAATTTGATTTCATGCCAACGTTACTTCTTGTATAATTTAAAAGAGTTCTAGGTACTTAGTCTGTGAATTACAAAATTCCACGTTAGGGATACCTATAAATTGGACGGTATCGGTTTATCGATTGTCATTGTCACTAGATCAAATTCATAGTATTCGTTTAATAGTATTGAAACACATCGCGTTTTTTTTAACGCGGTCTGTTCTATGGTTGTAAATTTAAAATTTGTCACATTGTCTTCAACCGTGTTTTTGTTGTCATTTTTGTGTGCGTTCGCCCAGCAAAAAAGTATCGCCTTTCAAGAATTGAATGATGCAGATAATTAGTGCCCTATCTCGTGTAAATGTGCCCGAAATTTTAAATTTGTGCCCCCTAAGGTTTCAGATTTATTTAAGAAAAAGAGATTCTGCTGCACGAACGTTCGCCCAGCAAAAAAAAATTTAAATGTTGAGTTAAGCTGGATATTAAATATGCAAAAAGGTAGCTTATATACGAGTATAAATGTGCCCTGAAACTGAAATTTGTGCCTCTTCAGGTTTCAGAGAAATTTCGTTTTTTGCTGGGCGAACGTTTTGGAAATTGCTATATATCGGAAACGGTTGGACGCACAGTCATGAGTTTTTTTATACAGATACATTAAATTTGTGCATATTTGTGCCGAAATTTTCATTAACTTGACTAGCATAGTTCAGGAGTTATTATTTTATTTCCTGAAAAATTGAAAAATGCTCTGGCTCGCGAACGAACAAGACTAAGGACTTCGCGTTTGTGCCGACTGGTACCTATCATATATACACACGATTCTGTAAAGTTTTGCCGATCTACTACATATCATTGGCGAGTTATTAACGATTTTGTATGTTTTTTGAGGTTATCTTGAACGAAAGTATTTAGCATACGAAAACACTACTTTTATGTGAGCTGGCTTATTACAAGCTTCAACACTAATTAGAGCGCTATTTTAAGAATGTGTGCAAAAAATCAATTATGTATACCCGTTAGTTTAGACAATAATGATAAGAAACCATTCGAAATATTTACGGCACAGTAACCAACTAAATACGAGTGAACATTAAAAAGCGGCCGCACGATACTTCATGCTAGCCTTCTTAAATCGTCATGATATAATTTCGTGTCTGGAGAACGTTGCGTACAAAAGTAGAATCGTCGTTTCAAAAATAAACCTTTGCACTCGTTTAGTTATAAATGTTTATTGTTAAGTTAATAATTGTGCTCATTTTAACAAATAACTAAGCAGTAAGTAGTAAGTATGTGTTTTTATGCTCCTAAATTGTAGGGCAAGTGACCCGGTTGTGGCCACCGACCCCTTTGTGGCCATTTAGAACTTCAAATCGTTATAACTAAGGCAAAGACAAATATATTACTCTATGGTTTACGGGAATAGAAATATTAAATATTGGCAACACTGATAGCGTTAACAGCTTTGATGTGTCAAACTTCAATTCAATCCAACAAGTCATTAGTTTTTGACGAGCGTCAATTGTTTTAAGTCTTAGCAAAAAGGCTAAGGCGAGCGGGTGAGTAATCAATCATTATTTTTTAAATCCTTCTTATTTATTTTAATGTTTATGTTAATCCTTCATAAATAATACACTGTCTAAGTGGTACTAATGATATTTTATCGCTATTTGTTTATTAAGTGAGGTTATGAGAGGTGGCCACTAATGGTAGCAAAATGAATGAATTTTCCCATCTTTGGCCACATGACTGGCCAAAAGTGGTGCACGTAGAACCCCACTTTTGGCCATTTAGTTTTTATCGTGATTTTTCAACTTAATTACTTAGCTATTTTGATATAAGTAATCTATTCATTTTCAGAGTTACGATTATAATGCCTCCATCGAAACCAAATACTAAAAAGATCGATGTCGTGAAAAGAAAATTGTTCCAGTACTCACCGCATAAAATAACATTAGCGTTGAACGCAATAAAGAATGGGATGCCCGTTGCCACTGCTAGTAGAGATTTTAACGTACCTCGAACGACTTTGCGTCACAAAATTTCTGGGAAAGCGCCTGAAACTTCTGGACATGTAGGGCCCCAGTCAGTTCTTGGAAGACAAATAGAAAACGAACTTGTCATATGGATCAAAGATTGCGCTCGCGCTGGATTTCCTATCAACAAGGAAGGATTACTGGATTCTGTTAAGAAAATTGTTGTGAAGGGCCAAATTGCTACACCTTTTATAAATGATAGACCTTCAAGATCCTGGTTCGATGGATTTATGGCGAGACATCCTGATTTGAGCCAAAAACATGCCGAGTATATTAATAAAGCTCGTGCCTTAATAACTGAAGAGAAAATTCGAAACTGGTTCCAAGAAATTTCTTCATTGCTCGGTGAAGAAAATTTAAAGATTCTAGAAAACCCTGCGAGAGTGTGGAACTGTGATGAAACATCTTTTTTTCTAGCTCCAAAAGGATCTCTTGTGTTAGCTGAAAAGGGACAACATGTTTACGATACATCAAAAAACAGCGATAAAGAAAATATAACTACCCTATTTACTGTCAATGCCGCTGGTGAATATGCACCTCCTTTAACTATTTATAAATACAAAAGAATGAGTTCTGAAGTTCTTGACAATGCACCAAATGGATGGGGAGTTGGTAAAACCGATAAAGGATGGATGACGGGCGAATCTTTCTATGAATATGTGGCAAACGTCTTCATTCCTTACCTGAAAGAAAAAGAACTTACATTACCAATAATTTTGTTTCTTGACGGCCACAAGTCCCATCTGACTATGCATCTTAGCGAATTGTGTAGGGAAAATGGCATTATAGTTATTGCTCTTGTCCCAAATACAACGCATATGTTGCAACCTTTGGACGTTGCTGTATTTTACCCATTGAAACAGAATTGGCGTCAGATGGTCAAAAAGTGGCGCATTGAAAACGATGGACAAGAAATCACAAAATTTACTTTGCCATCTGCTCTGCAAAGTTTACTCCTTGATAACAGAGATAAGTTTGCAAAAAATGTGCAAGCAGGATTTCAGACATGTGGTTTATTTCCATTTGGTGCTGACTTTGTTAATTACAAGAGAATTATAAAAGATAGAGACCCAAAAACTTTTGAAAACCGACACGAAGTTGCTATTTCTGAATCCAGCTACATTTCATACCTGGAAAGTAAAATCGTCCCACACATACTGAAAGACTTTTATACTACATTTAATTCTGGTAAAGACTGGGAAGGCAACAAAGAGGCATCAATGTTATATGATATATGGCTAGCTTTCAAAAATGATACTACTGCTACAATGTCACAGCCCACCTTGGCATCTCATGATATTGAAAATGCCGTCAGAGAAACTCCTTCACCATCGCTTATCAAGGAAGATAATATATCAAGGAACCAAGAGTACATTGATGACTTAACTGACATTGAAAACGAAGATAGCTCCTCCAGTACTTCTCTTGCAGCAAAAGAGCCATCAGAAGGGCCAGGTCCATCTTCCGTCTATCCTGCTATCGACATTCAAGACTCGGAAAATATAAACAACTCTCACAAAACTTCGGCTCCGGAAAAAGAACCATCAGAAGAGCCAGGTCTATCTTCGGGCAAGTCTGTTACAGATGCTCAAGACTACTCTTTACATTCTGATCAAGTGAAAAACACACTAATTAAAACCACATCTTCAAAGGATTTAAAAATCTGTAATCAAAAGGATATCACAGCAGAAGCACCAGGTCCATCTTCTAGCTATTCTGATACAGATGTTCTAGACTCACAAAACAAAGACAACCCCTGCAATACCTGCCTTACAGCTAAAGCCCCTGCAATAATTGCCCTTCAAACAGCTAGAGATTTAGTGAAAGATTGTGTTTTGTACCCAGGAAAAGTAATACCAAAAAATACTAGAAAAGCAATGTATGTCCCTTCCGTTATCACGTCGAATAAATGGCGGGATATTATGAAGGCAGCTGAAAAAGAAAAAACAGAAAAACTATCTAAGAAAAAAAATAAACCAGGAAATAAAAAGATGAAGAAGAAAGTGTGTAGAATAATCGCATCTTCTGAAGAAAGTAGTGATGACGGTGATGGTAGCGATTCAAATGCTGAAAAAGTGATAGAAGAAAACAAAATGCCAAAAAAAGATCTCAAACGAAAAAGAAAATGTTCTGAGACTGATGACACAAGTTCTGAATTTGAGTTGCCTCTAAATCAGTTAGCAAAGTTAGGAAACAATAAAATGTGTGATGAAAACTTAAAAGTAGGATCAAACGTCATTGTTAAGTATGAAGGTGAATATTTTCCTGGAAGAGTTGAGAAAAAAGATAAAGGATGTTATGAAATTAGCACAATGGTATTATCTACAAATAATACATTCCGATGGCCAGTAAAAACTGATAAAATTTGGTATGGAATTAATGAGATTGTGGAAATTATAAAGTCACCTATTAAAGTTAATAACAGAGGCTTCTTTAAAGTTACTGAGATGGAAAAGTTTTTGCCCAACATTTATTTATAAAATCTTAAAATATAAGTACTTAAATTAAAGACTGCATACCTACCTATAATATGATAAAGTATTATATATATATTTTTTGTGATTTAGAACTATATTGATATTAATCTAAGCATAAATTTAAATTTAAGAAGCAAATACAACTAAAGGTGTTATCATAGGTGTACCTAATTAATAAGAAGTATAATTGTTTATTGCAAAGATAGGTTGCCAAAATTGTTATTTAATTTTAATAAAAGACTGTGCATCATACCTAGTGATAATTATAAGAAAACTTATCAAGACTGGTCATTATAATATTATAGATATCTACCTCGTATAGGTTAATGTTGATCTTCTTAATTGTAATTTTAATTCAAGCTAAGATATTTAATTTCATATTTGTTGTCAATATTATGTTAGCTATTTTTCTCTAAATAAAGACTGTTGGTCGTAAAATATGCGATTTTCGAATAAACTTTTTATTACTTTGAATTATCTGCTTTTTATTTTTTGATGAATTTTGATGGCCAGAACTGGCACATGACTGTGGCCAGAAATGGGGTAAATCTGGCCAAAAATGGCACAAATTCCCATTTTTTTTTCATTTCTACAGGATTATTTTTCCATTGAATTATTATGAAAAAAAATGTATCTTTAGGCTAGATTTATATATCTTTAATCACGTTTCACAAGAAATATGTCCGTGATAACAAAAACTGTAAAATTATATAGCCTCAAAGTCTACAAAATTCTTAAAATGGCCAAAACCGGGTCACCTGCCCTACCCAAGCTATTTAAGAAAATAATCTTTGGCTCATTTTCAAATAAATCATTACCTAGTTGGATGTTTATCTATTTTTATTATTAGGTAGGTACCTACTAGAGATGAAACGGATAGTAGTTAGTAGTACACCTATGTTTTTTATTTAATTAATGTTATTGGCTAAACCTAACCTAACACAAACACATAGTATGTCAAATGGATATGTGGCTGAGTAGAAGTAATTTTATAATAGGAAGTACCAGAAACAGAAACGATTAATCACGCGCGATGGTAAATCGCTAAAAAATCTATTTACCAACATATGTACCTACGTGTTATAAAACTGAAAATAATGATTTGTGATTATTATAATAGGTATGCCTTTCTACTCGTTGTTTTAGTAGTAGTAGTAACAGTACCTACACAGTTTTGTGATAGTATTTTACTGTGATTTTGAATTAATAAGAAATTGAATAGAATTAATGACTTAGGTTAGGAGCGATTACGAAGTACAACATTTCTTGTCCATCATTATGATCCTTTATCTTTGTTGTACCTACTTGCTTTTTTTTGGAATGTTAGTTTTAATGTACACCATTTAATGATCTCAAAGGTACTCAGATAGGTACTTAGTACCTAAGTATATTGTCTACCAACAATAATTCAATAGGAAAATTATCAATATTGTTTTCTTATCTTTTTTTTTTTTTTTTTTATAGCATAGAGTGACGAGACGAGCAGGTCATGTGCCTGATGGTAAGCAACATGCCTGCCACATAACAGCACAGTAACACGCAGCTATTGAAACATGATAGTCCAAATCATTACCTAGCACTGCACTGCGCTCGTCACCCAGAGATCTAAGATATTATGTCTCTAAGCCCTGTAATTTCTCTGGAATCATTGCCCTTCAAACCGGAACACAGTAATGTTTGCACATTATTGCTTGGCGGTAGAATATTTGGCAAAGGTGTGGTACTTCCCCAGGCGGACTCTGCTAAGAGTCCTACCACTACAAATCCTTATCTTCTTTTATCCAAATTGCTTTCATTTCAATCTATTAATGCCACCGATATACCGTTCTCTAAAGACAATTTATTTTTAACAATGCATTACAAATTATAGTGCAGTAATAGTAATATAAAACACAACATTTTGTTTTATTTAAATTTTATTTCATATCTCTAATACAAAATAATTTCCAACTTAACAATTCTGTACGCATCTGTACCATAAAAAATTCATTACAACGCCATCAAGTGAAGAAGGCTAGCATGAAGTATCGTGCGGCCGCCTTTTAATGTTCACTCGTATTTGGTCGGTTACTGTGCCGTAAATATATCGAATGGTTTTCTATCATTAATATCTAAACTAACGGGTATACATAACTGATTTTTTGCACACATATTTTTAAAATAGCGCTCTAATTAGTTTTGAAGCTTGTAATAAGCCAGCTCACATAAAAGTAGTGTTTTCGTATGCTAAATACTTTCGTTCAAGATAACCTCAAAAAACAGACAAAATCGTTAATAACTCGCCAATGATATGTAGTAGATCGGCAAAACTTTACAGGATCGTGTGCATATATGATAGGTACCAGTCGGCACAAACGCGAAGTCCTTAGTCTTGTTCGTTCGCGAGCCAGAGCATTTTTCAATTTTTCAGGAAATAAAATAATAACTCCTGAACTATGCTAGTCAAGTTAATGAAAATTTCGGCACAAATATGCACAAATTTAATGTATCTGTATAAAAAAACTCATGACTGTGCGTCCAACCGTTTCCGATATATAGCAATTTCCAAAACGTTCGCCCAGCAAAAACCGAAATTTCTCTGAAACCTGAAGAGGCACAAATTTCAGTTTCAGGGCACATTTATACTCGTATATAAGCTACCTTTTTGCATATTTAATATCCAGCTAAACCCAACATTTAAATTTTTTTTTGCTGGGCGAACGTTCGTGCAGCAGAATCTCTTTTTCTTAAATAAATCTGTAACCTTAGGGGGCACAAATTTAAAATTTCGGGCACATTTACACGAGATAAGGCACTAATTATCTGCATCATTCAATTCTTGAAAGGCGATACTTTTTTGCTGGGCGAACGCACACGTCATTTTTGATATGAAAACTTTCGGCTCACCACAGACAGATTTTTCGTGGGCTTTCTTTTTGAATTGAATTCTAACGTTACGCTCGCAAATGATAAAAAATCTTCAGCTAAACTCGGAACCATGGCCACTGGCCATGTTTTTTTTTTTTAATAAAGAGAGCAACGAGACGAGCAAGACATGTGCCTGATGGTACACACACATGAACAGCAACATACCTGCCACATAACAGCACAGTGACACGCAGCTATTGTAACATGAAGAGTCCAAATCATTACTTAGCACTGCACTCATCACCCAGAGATCTAAGATGTTATATCTCTAAGCCCTGTAATTTCTCTGGAAACATTTCCCTTCAACCGGTTTGTCACAGTAAGGTTTGCCCATTACTGCTTGGCGGTAGAATAACTGGTAAAGGTGTGGTACTTCCCCAAGCGGAGTCTACCAAGAGTCCTACCACTACTAGAAATGCGTTAGCATTTCCCACTGGCCATCTAGATATGCGTCAGCATTTCTAGATGGTCATGAACAAGCGACGCCTTCCGATTTCACCCGCGTAGTTTACAAAGTAAGCTATCAAATTCTGAGTTATACGTTTTCACTACTATCTGCATTTCCTATGACTGCTATTTTTTTTTTAACCATGCTCAAGCCAAAACACAGAGATCAAAGGTAAGTAAGGACTGCTGGGTAGCGATTCTGAAACCATTCGGTTGCATCCGACACGGAATCTCATCTCTCGGTCTTTGTCTTATCTGTTTAGCATGACAAAGACCGAGAGATGAGATTCCGTGTCGGATGCAACCGAATGGTTTCAGAATCACTACCCAGGAAAGAAAATTGGCCAAGTGATTCAATGTTTTTTATGGAATAGTTTCATTCACTCAGTAATAAACAGTATTTACACATAGGTCAAAAGCTAAATTTAGACTTTTTACAGCATACAAAATAAATAAATAACCCACACACAGAGAGACATTTCAAAATGTGAAACCCATCTCATAGCCCAAATTTTGTAATAGGTATCGATATTTGACCTAGTTTCGATATTACGATAAAATTATCACATTATCGGGCATCTCTATGACACTATTGGTATACTTTTTTCATAAACTTATAGTATTTATCTATGGTCATGGTCAATATGACGTTTGTGTGTTGATCAAAATAATTATAATTGTTTACATTTTCGTGTATTTTTGTTCTTTATTACGTGCAAATGTTCTTTTCGCACCTTTTTACCTAAGATTTATAACAAGTGTATTGTACCAGGCTGCAGTTACTTCGGAAAATACGTCTGTTACATACGTTTCCAAATTGGAAAGAAAAACACTCCAAATATGACTTATATCCTGTGAAGTGGCTATTCTTTTGCTAAAAAACTGTTGCGGAACTTAATCAAGATGATTTCCGACTCTAACATTGGACTCGCACTATCGTAGTTAAAATTAAATAACAGAAAGTTTATTGGTACCTACGGAGCAAAACATTTTTAAAAGAAATTGTTCAAGAAGAAATAAATGTATCAAGCCAATTTTCGCTATATTTTTCTTATAGAAACTGGTTCCTTTTAGGCGTAAAAATTAAATAATGTATGATGTATACCTACCTACTGGCGCGAATGCACGAGTTGGCAAATTAGATCTTTGTGTTGATACAGTTTGTTAAATTAAAAAAAAATAAAAAAATGGCGCCATATCATTTTCAGCACAGATAAAGTGAATTTAGTCTAGAACCATAGACCAATGTTCCTTGTTCCCGACATGTCCGTCTGAGAGTATCTCTCTACTTAGTCTGTGTACCTAATATGTTTTTTGTTTTCTGTTTTGTGAATTTGTGATGTAAATATGCTTGTGGTAAAATGTGCAATTCAAATGCTTAAACGTGCAAATTTAATATATTACTGGTTGCTTTGAAATTCCTGAGATCACAAGAATCATTCAAGTCGCAGATGTATATCTGCAAATCTACCAAGCCATCTAACAGCCTGCCAATGTTAGAATTATACCATACATGTGTTTAATCTCATCATACTCGCTATAGTTTACACAGAACTTGCATTCTCAAACATAAGCCATAAAGTTGTAACCTATTCTTACCACATTGCTTGTAAAAGCTAACAGCAGGATCAGTTAAAACATAATTTTATTGTGTTGTCTTATCTGTTGGTAAGTACAAAATGGCGAGTGACTCTGAGCCAATGGACACAACTGATATAAAGACTGACTTGTCGCTAATTGATAACTCCAGCAGAGAGGAGAGCATACCTGCAGCAGTAAATCCTCTGCCTTTCGAACAGGAACACAGCCACTCTATGTGCGGCACAACACCTCCATCCAGTGCTCTAAACGAACATGTCCAGAGACACTCCGAAGGAAAATCATTGCAATGTGGTGATACAAGTGGATATAAACCAACTAAAAAATGTCATTTAAAAGTTAAAAAAATGTCACATACTGGAGAAACACCACATGACTGTGATATGTCTGATTATCAAGTTTCACAAGCAGCTACATTAAAACAACACAAAATAAAACATACTGGAGAAAAAACATTCAAATGTGATGTATGTGATTACAGAGCATCACGAGCAACACATTTAAAACAACACAAATTAACACATACTGGAGAAAAACCATATGAATGTGATATGTGTGATTATAGAGCATCAGTAGCATCAAATTTAAAACAACACAAATTAACACATACTGGAGAAAAACCATATGGATGTGATATGTGTGATTATAGAGCATCACGTGCAAGCAGCTTAAGAAAACACAAATTAACACATACTGGAGAAAAACCGTATGGATGTGATATGTGTGATTATAGAGCATCAGTAGCATCAAATTTAAAACAACACAAATTAACACATACTGGAGAAAAGCCATATAAATGTGATATGTGTGATTATAGAGCATCACAAACAACACATTTAAAACTACACAAATTGACACATACTGGAGAAAAACAATATGAGTGTGATATGTGTGATTATAGAGCATCACAAACAACACATTTAAAACTACACAAATTGACACATACTGGAGAAAAACAATATGAGTGTGATATGTGTGATTATAGAGCATCACAAGCAACAAATTTAAAAAAACACAAATTATCACATACTGGAGAAAAACCATATGGATGTGATATGTGTGATTTTAGAGCATCACATGCAAGCAGCTTAAGAAAACACAAATTAACACATACTGGAGAAAAACCATATGGATGTGATATGTGTGATTATAGAGCATCACTAGCATCAAATTTAAAACAACACCAATTAACACATACTGGAGAAAAACCATATGGATGTGATATGTGTGATTATAGAGCATCAATAGCATCAAATTTAAAACAACACCAATTAACACATACTGGAGAAAAACCATATGGATGTGATATGTGTGATTATAGAGCATCACAAGCAAGCAGCTTAAGAAAACACAAATTAACACATACTGGAGAAAAACCGTATGGATGTGATATATGTGATTATAGAGCATCAGTAGCATCAAATTTAAAACAACACAAATTAACACATACTGGAGAAAAACCATATGAATGTGATATGTGTGATTATAGAGCATCACAAGCAACAAATTTAAAAAAACACAAATTAACACATACTGGAGAAAAACCATATGGATGTGATATGTGTGATTTTAGAGCATCATGTGCAAGCAGGTTAAGAAAACACAAATTAACACATACTGGAGAAAAACCGTATTGATGTGATTATGTGTGATAATAGAGCATCACTAGCATCAAATTTAAAACAACACCAATTAACACATACTGGAGAAAAACCATATGGATGTGATGTGTGATTATAGAGCATCACAGCCAAAACGCCAGATGTTATTATAGGATATTATGAACAATAGCTTTGAAACACCAATGAATGCATTGGTAGTAATACCCACAGATAAGAAAATAGGTAATACCCTGGACTTATGGAGAAAGGTAAAACCAAGTGTTAGTAGTGCATGTCGAATTTAAGTAAGTTGGGTTTAATATCTCATAACATGTATATAATTTCTCATAACTGTGGGAATGCGGCAAGCATCATGGGCTTTTTTGCGCCGGGAGCAGTTAGGGGTGGGTTATTCGGAGATTAGTTTTATTTTTTTTATTCATTTCATTCATGTTTTCTTTATCCTAACTCTTGATGTGAAGACACAAATACAATACAAAAACAATAAAACTTCTCTTATAAATCTTATATATTTATAAAATTCTCGTGTCACAGTGTTAGTTTCCTTACTCCTCCGAAACGGCTTTACTGATTTTTACCAAATTTTATGTGTATATTCAGTAGGTCTGAGAATCGGCTACTAGCTATTTTTCATATCCCTAAGTGATAAAGTTGTTCAAACCCAAATTTTTTAATTTTTTCGGACAACATTTTTTGTACAAATACAAATACAAAATACAAAAATCTTTATTGCTGTTTGTAGGTAAGATAAGATAATATAAAACATTTTAAAAGTTGCCCCATACAAACTGGCCTCTGCGAGAGGCATGCAATATGTCTGGCAAGACAATTTGTTAGTCTTAAAAAAATTAAATAATAGTCAGCTGATTAAAGTCTTCTTCTTCCTCATCTTCTGTTAATTTCTGGTTTTTATTTATGTCATCTGATTCTTCATCTTTGATTCATTTCTGGCTTCTATTTGGTTGTGATATATATTTGTGTGAGATAAATGTTTGGTGAGCACAATTTCGCCAACGTCTTGTGTTTCATCAGGATATTGTCTTGTGTTTTTGAGTTTGATCAATATGTCCATCCAGGGTCTAAGGTATTGCATTAGTAGATCTTGCAGTTCATCCATGTGAGGAATGTCAAAGAATGAATTGTTATTACGACCTTCAAAACAAATTAACAAAAAATGGCTATGTAGTTAATTTATACGCTGTAGAATTAGGAGCGAGAGGTATACCAGCAAAATCTCTCTATAACCTGCTTAAAGACCTTGTATGGCCAGAAGTCCAGTAAGTTCTATACTAGAACGAGTATCTAAAGCTGCACTAGTAGGATCTTATCGGATTTGGCTGGGCAGGGAGAGAAATACGAGTAGTGAAGGTGAGTGTTGATGTACCTCACTAAAAGGGGCCCCTTTTAAACCTACGCCTGAGTCACAAGTCTTGGGGTCTATTCGAGATTTCTCTCTCTGCCACACGATGGACCCGGCATCCGCACGGTGAATCCACGGAATGCTAAGAAGTATGTTTCTCTCTTTTTGTAATGTGGTGTTAAAAAATACATACAACCCTAAATTTTTACCTTGTTATCACTAACCCCTATTTTTAAAAGCCATTTTAGTAATTTCATCATTTTTCATTCCACTCTATAACTGATCAATTATTGTCTTTTTTGTCATCATAAATCAAGTTTGCCTATATGGCAAATTATATCATAATTATATTATAATTATAACATCATGTAATAATTTATATGGCAAAACAATATTTGCCTTACCTTAAAAAGAAAAATGGTTCTCATTGTAGTAGATAGCTATTCCAAATGGGCTGAAGCTTTCATAATGACAAATCTAACCACAATATCAACCTTAGATATTTATAGATATGGTTACCCACACCAATTCGTGACAGATAATGGAACTAGCTTCACTAGTTCAGAGTTTCAAGATTATTGTAAAAAGTTAGCATACAACACCACCTTATCACCCGGCTACAAATGGTGCAGCTGAAAGATGATCTGATCCATGGATTCAGGGAATTATTGTTAAGGAATCAGTTCCAGGGCTGACTTACTTAATTGATGTCAATGGTACAATTTGTAAAAGACATGTTTTAAATCAAATTATGTCAGTGGGTGATATATTGCTCACAAGCAACGGGTAGCAACTAGGGCATGGCGGTATTGGACTTCTGACAAAACCGGTATTTTTTCGGTATTCAAATTTTTAAAACCGGGATCCCGGTTTTTCGTTATTTTTTCGGTATTATACTTCAGCTATTTGGTATAGTAAATCCGGCACCTACCTACTTAATTTAGCATTTCAAACTCTAAAGTTAAACAAAATATCAATAAATACGCATAAATTTTAAACTTGTTTACGCTCGTTCGTTTTATACAAAAAATTAAACCAACTTCAAAACCACAAAAAGGCACTCAAAAGCGAAAAATAAATTTATAACTATTATAAGTCCAACTTACTATTTCACATCTATTTGATGTTGGAGCGAGTCAAGTGAAAAATCTAGTAGTAGGTAGATGTTATGTACCTAGTAAGTAGTGCAATTACTTGTATCTTTATACTACTATTTATCTTTATACTTGTAAGTACTTGATAGTATTTATGGATTAGTATGGCTGGTACCGACCTCAAACAGATGAGTGAGTAACGCTTAAAATAGTTATAATAATTTATTTTTCGCTTTTGAGTGCCTATTTGTGGTTTTGAAGTTGGTTTAGTTTTTTGTATAAAAATAGTTAAAATGCATCACAAGACCAAATTAAAAAAAAATGATTTACCCCCGACTACCTCGAATTTGTAATCTGTACGACATTCTACTACTTAAGTCCTTTCTTTTGATACCCATATTGAGGTAGTAGTGAAAATAATAATGTAATTCGCCATTTGTTGTGGCGGCCATCTTGGATCGGCCAAAATTGTTATAGTGTATAGTATTTTACTAGTCAAGCCCTATCTTATCATTTGATTACCCATATTGAGGGAGGTTGTGAAGAAATTTTGTATATTTTTACTAAATTTAGATACTTTGTGGAGGCGGCCATCTTGAATCGATGTTAACTAAACATAGCTAAGAACCGCCGCACGGAAATTAACCTTTAAACAAAAAAACAGCATAATCGGCCCATCCGTTTGAGCTCTACGGTGCCACAGACAGACACACACACTGACAGACAGACAGACATCGACCTCAAACTTATAACACCCCTTTTTTGTCGGGGGTTAAAAATACTTTATGTTACTCTTTTTACTGGAAAACAAGTTTTTATTAATACATTTACACTATTTCGTGTAAACCATGAAAAAAATGACGTAAGACTGCCGCTCATCAAGTTTACAATTATAAAATAAATTAAGTGGATTAAAAAAAAAAAAAAAAAAAAAATTATTTCAATAAAAATAGATCTTAACTACACAATATTTTCTTACTTCTATAAACAGGTAGATTCTTTTTGTTAGCCTGAACTAGGTAGAACCTGTGTTTCAGGCGAGATAAATGCTTATTTACCTAAGAGTTACATTTAGGAAGAAAATAAAACTAAACAATTTATTAATAATTCGGTCGGTACGAAATCGGTAAAAAGAAAAGGTATTTAAGAACTTTGCTTATCAAAATTATAGGTATACAATTCCTTAATTATTTTGTAACTACTATCATATGTTCAGTTTCCTCATATGACAGAGTCAGCAAATACTCGGAGACAGTTTGTTTACAGTTATATAAATTTTGGTTGTAAATGCATAACAATCTATTTATTCGATTGTAGAGTAATGGCCCTAGAAATATGAAAAATCTACTTGTGAAAGCGTGTTTTGTGTGTGCCAGCGAGATACATACAATATCCTTACGTCTCTTGTTAGTATTGTTATTGGAGTATGAAAGTATTTTGTGCTGTTTTATTGTCGTGTTCAATATAAATAGTTGTCTTACCGTTAGGATGTTACAGGATTTATAGAGCCGTTCCGTAGAGAAGAGAAATGGGCGAAATGTTGCGACCTTCAATATGGCTCTTTGTGCTCTTTCGACAGAAATCATTAATGACTTAGAAGCTCCTCCCCATGATGTGATACAGTATGTTATTATCGATTGACACAATGCTTTATATACTTGCTTTATTAATTTAGTATCTACGATATGCCGTAATATTTTGAACACATAAATAAGCTTACGAAGTCTGTTTACTAGATTTTTTATATGTAGCCGAAAAGATAGTGAGTCATCAATAATAACACCTAAGTATTTGATGTCATTTGCTCTTTCTATGGTTGGACATTTGTGTAGGCAGGCTGTTGGATTTGTGCAAGTGTGCGCATATAGATTTGGGTTAGCTGTAGATTGTTTAGATTTACGCATAGCAAAATATATGTATTTTGTTTTATTCGCGTTTAGTGTTAGTAGGTTATTTGTTAGCCAATTATTCACCTTGTCAAAACCTCTTTGAGCAAATTCGTGCAGCTTCATCTTGTTTGGGGCGGAAAATAAAATTGCAGTGTCATCAGCGTATGACAATATCTTGCCATGTTGTAGATTTAAGCTGCAGAGGTCGTTTATGTAAACCAAAAAAAGGGTAGAACTGAGGGTCCCGCCTTGAGGAATTCCGAAATTAGTGCTTTTCTCGTCAACGCTGACCACATTGCCTATTCTGACACATTGAGTACGGTCGCTTATGTAGTCTGTGAGAAGTTTAAGCTGGATTCCCCTTACTCCTATTGCTTCTAGTTTGTGTGTAAGGAAGATACACATTGTCTGGTTACCCCCATCGAGCTCTTGCGTTACATTTTCTGTCAGCTGGTGCACTGCATCAGCTGTTGATAGCTTCGATCTAAAACCAAATTGGTTGTTCGATAGAAGCTTGTTATTTTCTAGATACCTTATAAGGCGGGTATTGATAATTTTTTCTAGGATTTTTGATAGTGAGGATAGAAGTGATATAGGTCTGTAGTTTGTTACCTGTTCTTTACTTCCCGATTTATAAATTGGAATGACTACAGCCTTTTTAAGACACTTGGGGAAGACTCCGTTAGTAATACACTGTGAAAAAATATGGGCTAAAGGCGGTACAAGGATATCTTTGAATTTTTTCAAAAATCTGTTGGAGATGTTATCCCATCCAACGGCGCAGTCATCTTTTAACCCAAGGATGATACGTTCTACTTCTTTTTCGTCGGTATCTAGCATAACAAATGACTGCACTCGTGGTTGAGAATAAGATTGGTTTTGTGAGATTGCTCGCTGCGATTGAAGTTTCTGAGCTAGATTTTTCCCTACTGAACAAAAAAAATATTGGTTTTATTTGCTGATAGAGCTGGGGAAGCGTCTGTCTGGAGAAGTTTCGAGTTTGAGTCCGATTGATTCGTCGTGAATGTGACCTTCTTAATGTGATTCCAGATGCGTTTACTGTTGTTACCGGCTTTTGTTAGTTGTTCCCTGTCATAGTTAATTTTTAGTTTTTTCAATAGATCATTACAAAAGTTTCGATATCTTTTGTATGTGGTTTGCAGTATCTGATTTTTTGGGGAAGCTTTTGCTTTCATGTGCAATTTATCTCTGTTTCGGATATACCGTACCAAGCCAGGCGTAATCCATGGCTTAATATTGTTGTATTTCCTGTTTACTTTTTTAATTCTGGTATTTTTATTTATTGCTAGCTGAATGTTTTCGATTAGGTATGACAAGGAAACGCTAGCGTTAGCACAGTTGTAAACTGTACTGTAGTCAATATTGGATAGGTCACATTCAAGCGTATTATAGTCAATCATGCTTTTAATTTGAGGGCAGCATTGTTGTTTTGGTTTACTAATATTCAAGATTGTTAATACAGCATTATGATCTGTTATTGTCGAGTTAGTAACAAGTATACATGATGATGAGCTGGTTTTTAAAATTACGTGATCTAAGCATGATCCACTCTAATGAGTAGGAAAAGTGTGTGCTGGAAGTAAACCATGAAATGAGCATATATCTAGATATTCATGGGCTGTGTTATCGTTACAATCTGGATGAATATTTATATTAATGTCACCTGTTAGTATTATGTTCTTAAATGCTGACAATGCTTGAAAATGTTTTCCCAGCGATTGATTAAAACGTTCGAGGTTTTTGAAACAAGGTGATCTATATACTGCCATTATTGCGGATATTGTTCCGATTTTAATAATTAGGCAATTACAGTCATATAGTCCTGGTTCCTCAACTGTGATATTTAGAGCCGATCTTACATATACTACTACCCCGTCGTTTTGATTAGGATTCATCTTACTATAGTACGTAGTATACCCTTGGATTGTAGGTAGATTTCTATCCCGGGTAGACAGCCAGCATTCTGTCAGCACAATTACGTCACAACTTATTTTCAGTCTATGTAGAAGAACAAGAAAACTGTTCATATTTTTATAAATACTTCGGATATTTTGTGTTAGTATCGTTAATGAGTTAGTGGAATTATGATAATATTGTATGCAGCTCTCAACATCGCACATTTTAGATTCTGCTAGATACGTCTGGTCTATGTCGTTAAACAAATTTATTTCCATTAAATAAATTAATTCAAAGGGTCTAAATGTAAACTAGGTGAAGTGGCGCTCTTAGGCGCCTTCATAATCTATTGAATTGATGTACCTGTTTTCGGCCGTCTTAGCTGGGCAATCGGCGTCGCCTGTTTTGTGCGTGTTCGTTTTTTTAAACCTAGTACAGGTGGCACACTTCGGCGTGTGCGCTTTATTTGGGCACTCATTCATTGCGTGACCTCCTTGCGCGCAGTGTCCACAGGTGGGCGTGGTCTCTCTGCACGTTTTAGCTGCATGTCCGTACTGTTGGCATTTGTAGCATCTCGTTACCAACGTGAAATCTCTAACAGGACAGGATGTCCAGTTAATAAATACTCGGTTCTGCGTGATGGGGGCTTTACGAATTGCAGCGGAAACTTCAATTATGTAGTTACAGGTCTGGGCGTCCTTTTTGCCTGATTTATGGCTTAGTTTGATATTATGTAAAAATGTGTCGCGATCCATCGTCATTTTCTCTGTTACATTTTGCTCGAAGATGCAGGTAAAAACTTCACTTTCTGTCATGTTCGTTGGTACTCCTAAAACTGTAACGCGTGGTCTACGTTTGGAAGATTCGTCCAGAGCCTGAAGAGTTTAGTTGTACGGATTGTTTCAGCTTTAGTAAATCTTCTTTCTTTTCTGTGCTGATAATGACCCCTCCATTTTTGGTCCTAAGGAGGCTTCGAACTTGC
This sequence comes from Ectropis crepuscularia, assembly GCA_963693475.1. Lineage (NCBI taxonomy): Eukaryota > Metazoa > Arthropoda > Insecta > Lepidoptera > Geometridae > Ectropis > Ectropis crepuscularia. Next base: position 14,113,543 of record OY856366.1, on the reverse strand, counting down.
AACTTCATTTCTTCAGGGCGGATGATTTTCTGTACAAGGCTTTTTGTCTCGTCGCTGGATTTATTGTCCTTGGGGTAGATAGCTACGGAGTTTAATGAATTTGGTCTGATAAAATTATTAGCCCCTGTTTTTACCATATTAGCAAAGGACACATTTTGGTTGATCGAGTTATTGGTATTAGTCTCCTGTATGGTATTTTTTATTCCCGTTAGGCACTCTTGCAGGTCACATTTATTATTAAGGTCTTTGATGGTTTGGTGTGCTTGTATGGCCTTTTGTTTTAAATACTGATATAATACAGCCATTTGCGAAGAAGCACTTCCGACTTTGCGGCAAAGATTTGCAACACGTAATTTCTGGTCTGAATTTAACTTGCCCTCCGATGTTATTGAGCAGATTTCATTCAGAGTCTGGTCAACGTTTGTGATCCATTTCTGAATCTCAGAGGTAGACGCCAACTCAAAGTCGATTTGGTTCGATTCTTGTGGTGTTTGCACGGTCTGTTGTTGGGGCGTAGGCGGCGGGCTTCGCCGCATTAGGGTACTGCGGTCAAATGGACTATCCATTTTCAGCACACTTCTGTACACTTATATTGGTACCGAATATTTGGAGATTTTTCTTCTGAATTAATAATCACTAAGACGCACTATATTCATCTTCCTACGTAACTTCTTATCGAGGTCGAACAATGATTATATTAGCGGAATTATTAAATACTTCAACGCACACGTCCGTACGTGACGAACGCGATTGATTATTGATTGATGTTGATTGTTATTTTCGTAATCTAGAGCTGCCTTATGGGTTTTATTTATGAATTTATTTCTTTATTCAAAATACCGAAAAACCGGTATTTGCAATTTCAATACCGGTATTCAGAATTGCCTCAAATAGTCCGGTATTACCGGTTTTTCGGTAATACCGAATACCGGTATCCATGCCCTAGTAGCAACTTATACACAGGTATTTACAATAAATGTAGATTAAGCTATATAATGTTAATTAGATTCGTTAATAGTTCTACCTTGTAAGGATGTAATATTATAAGTTTCTTTTTTAAACTTTGAAAATGTATACAATTTGTATGCTCTTTCTTTTGTTTTTATTAATTGACGTGTAAGGCCCTGACCACACATGCTGCTTTTTGCAGCAAAATCGCGTGATTTAGCAGCTAACGCGGAAACGCGCGCTTTAGCAGCTGAAGCGGAAACGCGCGACTTAGCTGCAAAAAGAAGCTGCACCGCGATGCAGCGACTGTTTGCGGCTGTTTGCGTCTGTCGCGGCCGCCGAGCAATTGTTCCGTTCAGTGTTGCTAACTTGGATTTTTAAAAAGTGTAGACAGGTTTAAAAATACGTAGAGTAATATTAAATTATGTAAAGTTATAGAACTGCGTACTTTTTTTTTGAAGTATTAAGGTAGTAAATGTAGTGTACCAATGTAGTTAGGTGCAGGGTTTTTAACTTGTCTGTGTAGGATTTACGTCGAAGAGTATATGGCCATATTGTCGCTTTTCTTTGCAGACTTTCAAGTAAATCAATATCTTTTTTGAAGTAGTCCTCACATATGTTTCAATGAGTTTATAAAACTATAGAACATAGCATAAGTTTGTTGCAATAACATAATACACAATTGGCGGAAAATCAGGAGAAAAATAACAAATTTAAGTTTGAATTCGGTTTATTCATAAGAAGTCGTTAATGTAAAGTTCATATTTTAAACTAAAATTATGCTTTGTTTTATTATCTATTCAAATGTATTTTTCTTTTTGCAATCGATTCTATAATTCTATTTTAATGAACGTGTTTATCAGGAGAGGTCGCGCGGTTTTTTGTACGCGTCCATCGAGCGGCAAAGTTGGACAGTTGACCGGAAAAAAGTCTGCTAGCGCGGACAGTCAAGTGGCTATCGGTATTAACCGTTTAACACTACAAAGACTGCAAGAAAATCATTAGGTATTATTTATTAGAGTGGTCATGATAAGGATCCAGCTCTACTGAGCCGAGCTGATCATTAGAAGAACTTCGTCAGGTCTTCTCGTCACCCATACCAGAAAGTCTCAAGACAAAAATGTACAATCAGTGCGTCCTACCCGTTATGACAAAATTATTATAATTATTGAGCAAAAACTAGTATAGTTATTAGCAGGCCTTTCTTTGTCAATTCTTTCTTGGGCGCACGCAACAAAAGTTATATGTTTGTAATTTTGGAAAACTTGGTGCAACTTCGGGGGCATTATAAAAAATACCCCTGATATTAGGATGTTAAAGAAAAAAAATTTCATCAAAATGTCACTACATACTATGACTCTAGTGTTTATACCAACGTAGAACGAAATCGATACCCGGGAATATAATAAGGAATTGGGTCTCATTTTTTTATTCCGCGAATAGCGGAAGCACGAATAGGGAGTTTTTGAAGTGAAAACTTCTTTAGGCGCGCTATAGACAGAATTTTCGTGGGCTGTGAAATGGATTCATGATCACGTGATCATCACGCTCGGATATGATAAGAAATTTCGGGTAAACTCGGGATGCTAGAGCGAGAAAGATAATGTGGTCAACAAACGTGCCAGACCGAGAAAGATAATTGTTAGAGGAGGACATGGGACAATAGATACTCTCTCTCTCTCTAGCTGCTCGCTACCAGCAACCAGTGTTGACACCTTAGCGGCTTTTTCGCTGAAACTGGCGAATTTTTGAAACCTTTTAGCGGATTTAGACGACGTGTTACCGACAAAGGGGAATATACTAGTGTAGTGTAGAAGGTTGGAGAAGGAAAAACACAAGGTCATTGGGAGTCAGATCATATTTATAAGGAAATTAACTCATTTTCTCAAACATAAACAACATGGAAGTCTAATACCATAAACTCTACTTCCAATTTCTATACATACAGATAAATATACGTACATTATAGCAGGGACTTTCCCAATTATATTATTAACATTTTATTCAATCATTTGTATTTTCGTTTGAATCTTACATGATAATAATGTTAATTATTGCTTTAAGTTATTCCTTTTCCCTTTAATTTAAATTGCTTAACATTGTAGGTACTTAGACCAGTGCCATTTTATATTCTTACTAGCATCTATATTTCCGGGATAAAAATAGCTTATGTATTCTTCCAGACTATTATTCCCTTAATAATTCAATAAAAACCGGCGACTTTGTTTCATAACTATTTGGCGACAAGCTCAAAATCATAGTGGCAACACTGACGGCTACCAACTCCAAAAGACTTTTCTTTGGGCGGGAAAACACGACGGGTGCTTTAAAATTTTCACAATCAAATTAATTAGTTTTGCTGTGTACATTTTTCGTTTCTTTCGTGTAAATATTTAGTTTTGTATATAGTCAATAGTACTGGGTGGCCCAGAAAGACCGAAGTGGTGTGAATTCCTTATAACTTTTTTATTATAATTTTTTTTTCTTTTCTTTTCAGTATTTTGTAAAGAAGACTTGGATAATTTATAATGGAGCAATACACAATTGAACAACGTGCCCAAATTGTTGAAATTTACTTTTCAAATCAACGGTCCATTGTGTTGACTCAGCGTGCATACCGTCGTCAATTTAATGTGCGGGTTGCACCCTCTCAGTCAACAATAAACCGTCTGGTTGCAAATTTTCGAGAACAAGGAGCAGTAAGGAACCTTCCTGGTCGCGGCAGACACCGAACTGTCCACACGGCTGACAATATTCAAGTGGTACAGGAGAGTATTCGGGAGGATCCAGAAACATCAACCAGGAGACGTTCGTCACAACTGGGCCTCTCAAGAACGTCGCTGCAGCGAATTTTGCACACCATAGGATTGTTTCCATACAAAATTCAACTTGTCCAAGAATTGAAACCAACAGATTACCAGCAACGACTTGACTATGCAATTTATTTCCAGCAAAAAGCACAAGAGAATCCAAATTTTATTCATAACTTAATAATGAGTGACGAAGCCCATTTTCAATTAAATGGGTTCGTTAACAAGCAAAACTGTAGGATATGGGCTACGGAAAACCCGAGAGTACTTCATCAACGACAATTGCACCCAGTTAAGTGTACCGTTTGGTGCGGTGTTTCTTCAGAAAGGATCATTGGCCCATTTTTTTTTGAAAATGAACAAGGTGTCGCCATTTCCGTCAATGGTGATCGATATCGGGCCATGTTGCAAAATTTTGTAAGGCCAGCCGTGGAAAACCATCCGCAAATATGGTTCCAACAGGATGGAGCCACAGCGCACACTACGAGGGCCACAATGACTCTTTTACGCGACATCTTTGGTGAAAGAATAATTTCTCGTAACAGCAATTTTAATTGGCCTCCGCGTTCCCCGGATTTATCCGCTCCAGACTGTTTTCTTTGGGGCTATTTAAAAGGAAATGTTTATGTTAATAAGCCTAGGACTATTGAGGAGTTAAAAACCAATATTCGAGAAGAAATTAACAACATACCACCGGAAGTTTTGCGAAAGGTCATGGAAAATGTGTTGGAAAGAGCACATTTGTGCGAAGCAGAATATGGCCACCACTTGCGGGATATCATTTTTCATAACTAATCCAAAAATATTCCCCATAAATTTAATGTATTTAAAAAAAAAATAAAAAAATATCTCTTAAATAAAAAGTTATAAGCAATTCACACCACTTCGGTCTTTCTGGGCCACCCTGTATAAATAAATATGAGCGTCGCTAGCGACGGGGGTGACCCCGTCGAACAGACCAGAAAAAGAAAACTATTGAAGCCAAATCCAAGTGAAAATGTTTCTTACAAACTATTTAGAAAACCCCTTTATAAGAGACTATTCCCAGAAAATCGTAGTGGAGACTGTGTATGTGGAATCGACGGAACAGGAGAAAGTCGGTAACAAAAATCCTATTACACTCACCAACCTTTTTGCGGACAATGTTAGGCGCATCATAGGGGTGCACCGTGTGAATGCATATAAAGTTGGAGTAACTTTTAAAAAGCCGGCCCCGGCCAACAACTAATACAAAAATCAGCTAATGAAGTTTTCACTTCCGCCGTGTGGTCTTAAGCACACACCTTTTTACTGTAAAGTACTGAACATATTTATAGAAATAGATAATAAAATATGATTTTTTTAGAATCTTACTAACATTTTGCCTCAAAGCAATATAAATAATGGCTGGTAATAAGTCATGTTATGTTGCTAGGTTCGTAGTTCGTAGATTTGCATTAAAGGTCTAAAATACAAAGATCTATGTTAAAATACTCCTCCAGGCCACGTGGTTCGACAGCGTAGTTCGATCAATCGAACCACGGACACTTTTTTTTCCCGTTGGTTCGACTTTGGAATCGCACCACGTGAACTACTGATACTTGGGACCGCGTGGTTCGACTTTAGAATCGCACCACGTGAACTAATAATACTTGGGACCTCGTGGTTCGACTCCATAGTCGAACCACGGTGATAAGTTCATCTGGTTCGATTTATCGAAGTACACTCACAGGCACAATTAACGGGCGAATAACCTTGTATTTCTCTAGTTTGCAGAAATTTATATTTATAGTTAATTTTAAAGTAAATTAAATTGTAGTGAAAGGTGAACTAAATCCATCAAACGAGATGAATTTATTCTGAAGACCAATAGGATGCTTACTATAAATAATGAGATCGATGAACGATTGTTTTTAAAACGATTGGCTTGGAAGGGGTCACTTTTTGTAAGTAAATAGTTCCGAGGGTTACATTTTTTATTTCATACTATAATGTTTCATCGATATCATTATTAGTGAATATCCTATATTTGATTCCTATGTATAGCGCTGGAAGATGTTTTCAACTACTGGACTGGAACAGACATCGTCGGCGCAGAAGTAAACTTGTCAATCTGCAAATGTCAAATTGTGGAGGAGGCGGGTATTTATATAAAAACATATGCTGTAAATCAGGGTGTTTATAGAAACTATTCAAGTAAGTGAAATAGTGAGTCAAAGATTAATATCTTGTATTATATTTTATTAAAATACCATATTTTTTGCTTGTGATGAAGTTATAGCAGATTGGTGAATTTACTACGGTATGTTAAAAGATCTGAAAAGTTTGAGATAGTGCGAAATTAGCTAATGTGGTAGTTTGGTAAGTATACCATCGTACTATTCACCACATTCAGTAAAGGTATTCACTGTAAACTATTGAAACTACAATGGAATATCTTTTATTAATTCATAAAATGTATAGCTAGATGAATGTTATTAAAAAATTAAAACTCATTGGTAGTAGGAAATAATATTATTAAGTTACGTAAGCTTTTACAAGTTACAAGTGAATAAAATTTTTGTTAAACCAACATCAACGTGGTAAATGAAGATCAACGTGACGTGACGGATTCCGAAAAGGCTATAGTACCGTAGACCACATCCATACGCTTCGGCAGATTATACAGAAAACCGAGGAGTATAATCGGCCACTATGTATAGCGTATGTGGACTATGATGTGTGCCTTCGATTCCATCGAGACCTGGGCGGTGCTTCATTCTCTCCAGCGATGCCGCATGGACTATCGCTATATCGAAGTGTTGAAGTGTATTTACAGCAAAGCCACAATGTCTGTCCGATTACAGGACCAGTGCACAAAACATATCCGGCTACAGAAAGGGGTGAGACAGGGAGATGTTATATCTCCGAAACTGTTCACTGCCGCGCTGGAAGATGTTTTCAAGCTACTGGACTGGAACGGACATGGCATCAATATCAACGGCGAATACATCACTCACCTTCGGTTTGCCGACGATATAGTCATTGTGGCGGAGTCGATGGAGGACCTCAGTGCTATGCTCAGGGACCTCAGTAGAGTATCCCAACAGGTAGGTTTGAGGATGAATATGGACAAGACGAAGGTCATGTCAAATGTTCATGCCTCACCTGTACCGGTTATTGTTGGGAATACCACACTCGAAGTTGTTGACGAATACTTCTACCTGGGTCAAAAGACCCAATTGGGTAGATCCAACTTCGACAAAGAGGTCCAGCGAAGGATCCAACTCGGATGAGCAGCGTTCGGGAAACTACGGCACATCTTGGAGTCCAAAATACCCCAATGCTTGAAGACGAAAGTCTTCACTCAGTGCGTGTTGCCAGTGATGACTTATGGAACTGAGACGTGGTCCTTAACTGTAGGCCTCATAACAAAGCTCAAAGTCACACAGCGAGCTATGGAGCGAGCTATGCTCGGAGTCTCTTTGCGCGACAGAATCCCTAATGAGGATATTCGCAAAAGAACGAAAGTAGCCGACATAGCTCGAAGAGTAGCTAAGCTGAAGTGGCAATGGGCAGGCCACATCGCTCGCAGAACTGACAACCGATGGGGAAGAAAGGTTCTCGAGTGGCGACCACAAACCGGAAGACGCAGTGTTGGACGGCCTCCCACTAGATGGACAGATGACCTCACAAAGGTCGCTGGAAACCGCTGGTTGCAGGTTGCGCAGGACCGTTCGTTGTGGAAATCTAGGGGGGAGGCCTATGTTCAGCAGTGGACGTCTTGCGGCTGAAGAAGAAGAAGAAGATCTGCAAAGTAGGATGCTGTTTCACTGTAATCAAGCACATGGAAGAAAAATGATATTTTTTCTGTTGGCCGCCACATCCATCTGACATCATTCTAACTGTTTCAATGTTATTATTTGCTGAAATGTATGTATTTATACAAGTAGAGATTTCAATTGTCCCACTCTTTTCTTCGGTTTCGTCCCACATGAATTATTCTACGTTTTGATTGCCCAAATTATAAATGGTTAAATTATAAACAGCTAATTTGCGCACATAAAAAAACGGATCACTAGCTCCTTTGGGAGTGTTTAGTACTGCTTCTAAATCAAAATTAAATGATAGGATTTTTTCATTATTTTGTGCGTCCAGTTTATCTTCGTCTCTACATTGGCGGGCTTTGTCTCTCCTTAATAAATGATGAGTATGATCTTCATTTTCCTTAGCTTTTTCTTCATCTTCCACAAGTCTTTCTTTGGTTTGTGGAAACTTAATTTATATTCCCTAAATATCGAGCGGTATTTTTCAAAAGAAACCACTTTCATTGCTTTAGTTTCACATGCTTTTTTATATTCATTATACATTGTTTTTATATTTAAAGTTGCATCTAAATATTTCATTATACTATCTCGCCGGCAGTAATAAGATTCGACAGCAGGAAAAGAAAGTATGTGGTTTCGAACAAACGTTTCTTGAGCTTGTGTCAATTTATTTGGAGGTCGCTTTTTGCCTCTTTTGTCAGGTTCTAAGAGACCTTGCTGATTTAGTTTGTTTAAGGCACCTTTGACAAAACCTCCGCTAATAGGTATTGAGAGTATCTAAAAAAAACTCTCGACACAATTTTTTTTCTTCACTAACAGTTAATGTATAGACTAGGGTAAAATGTCGCCGAGAAAGTCCTTTGGTAGTGTCTCTTTTTTTTTCTTAGTCACATGATTAACTGTAAAATGACGCTATTCCTGTAGATTCCGTAAGTTTCGAAATTCGCTATAGATTTTTTCTCTTTCGTCTTCAGAAACCTGCGAAATACAATTGTGTGTAGAAATAAATTCACATTTCGCTAATTTCATAGGTCTGGCTTGTATTACTTTCCCTTTTTTTGTTGTATATAATTCTCCTTTGAGACGTTTACTTTTTTCTTGGTTTATTTTCCATGTCGTAGGTTCCCTTACCTTTCTCTTTTTTGGACCCCTATTTTCTACTGGAATTAAAATAGATTCTTCATCTTCGTTTTCCTCGTCTATATTTTTTCTCTCTTCTGCTGGCAGTAAAATAGGCCTCTCATCTTCATTTCCCTCGTTTACGTTTCCCACTGACATTGAAATGGTCCCTGTCGCTCTGTTTCCCTCATCTGTGTTTTTGCTGTTTTCCGCATGCAATGAAATAGACTCGTCATCTTTGTTTTCTTTGTTCATAATTATTCTCTCTATTTTCTACCGGTAGTAAAATGGATTCTTCGTTTTGCTCCTCTGTATTTCCTAAGATATTTCCTAGTATTGATACTATCGAAGGCGATTGATTATGTGTACGTTTCCTTTTAACACGTCTTTTGCGTTTCGCGATCTTATGGGGTATATTTTCATCTGACCTATAATCACTTGAGTTATTAGTATACATTTCTTCGAAATTAGGGTCCTCTACAGAATCGTCACTGTCAAGCTGTGTTTCGGTTAAAATGTTAAAAGCTTCAAGAGTTCCTGGTGACATAGGGCGTAAAGGGGAAGATGCGTAAGGTGATGAAACAGATGGCATATTCTGCTTCTATTGCATATTCTTCTGAAACCCTTCTGAGAGAATAAAACTATCACTTTATTAATTATTTGTTAGCTTGTAGCTGCTTTAGTTACTTTTTTTTAACCAAAACCATTTTATATGCACCACTTTAAAGAGTTAACCATTGGCTTTTCATGGTTTAAATTACATTTGAACCGAGGAAACGTATTCAATCTGCCACTTAGATCAGTTGATTACTGTATATTTACATACTTTGAGCTCTTTCGGAACCGAGGTAAAGTTTTGAATCTGCCACTTAGACTAGTTTCCCATTCTAATTATGTAATATAAACGATATTTAAACCAAGGTCAAGTATTCAATCTGTAGATTGAATACTCAGATTGATGTAGATATCATTTCAAATATCATTGTAAGAAAATCAACGGGAAGTTGGTTTAAGTGGCAACTTAGACTAGGTTTCCATTGATTTTATGCGATTTAAATGATATCTGAACCAAAGTAAAGTATTCAATTAGACTATTTTCCCATTGTGGTTTTTGTGATTTAAACGATTTCTGATCCAAGGTAAAGTATTCAATCTGCAACTTAGACTAGTTTCCCATTGTAGTTTTTGTGATTTAAACGATATCTGAACCAAGGTAAAGTATTCAATCTGACACTTAGACTAGTTTCCCATTATTGGTTTTGTGATTTAAACGATATCTGAACTAAAGTAAAGTATTCAATCTGCCACTTAGGTTAGTTTCCCGTTGTAGTTTTGTGATTTAATTCATGTCTGAACAAAGGTAAAGTATTCAGTCTGGCACTTCGGCTAGTTGAAAACTGTGATATTTTTGAAGTGTCACATTTTTCGACCATGATGATATACTTGTTTATAATAACATAGATTAGTTCAGCTTTGTATAAATTGCAACTCGTTCAGATATGGTAAAAAACAATTGTGAATATCTTCTATAGTTGTAATGTCACAGATACAATATTTTGCCACATTGTGCGCTGCAAGGAAATGCAGATGTCGATTTATTTAAGTCAAAACTACAAAAAAATCAGATTGGCGAGTTTACTATTGTACCGACGACATGGTATCAATATTAACAGCGAATGCATCACTCACCTTCGGTTTGCCGACGACATAGTCATTGTGCCGGAGTCGGTGCTATGTGCAAGGATCTCAGTAGAGTATCCCAACAGGTAGGTTTGAGGATGAATATGGATAAGACGAAGGTCATGTCAAATGTTTATGTCGCACCTGTACCGATTATTGTTGGGAATACCACACTCGAAGTTGTTGACGAATACGTCTACCTGGGTCAAAAGATCCAATTCGGCAGATCCAACTTCGACAAGAAGGTCCAGCGAAGGATCCAACTTGGATGAGTAGCGTTCGGGAAACTACGGCACATCTTCGAGTCCAAAATACCCCAACGCCTAAAGACGAAAGTCTTTAACCAGTGCGTGTTGCCAGTGATGGCTTATGGAACTAAAACGTTATCCTTAACTGTGCTCATAACAAAGCTCAAAGTCACACAGTGAGCTATGAAGAGAGCTATGGTCGGAGTCTCTTTGCGCGACAGAATTTGTTATGAGGATATTCGCAATAGAACGAAAGTAGCCGACATAGCTGGAAGAGTAGCTAAGCTGAACTGGCAATGGGCAGGCCACATCGCTCGCAGAACTGACAACCGATGGGGAAGAAAGATTCTCGAGTGGCGACCACGAACCGGAGGGCGCAGTGTTGGACGGCCTCCCACTAGATGGACAGATTACTTCACAAAGGTCGCTGGAAACCAATGGTTGCAGGGTCCGCAGAACCGTTCGTTGTGGAAATCTAGGGGGGAGGCCAATGTTCAGCAGTGGACGTCTTGCGGTTGACGATGATGATGATAATCCTATATTTATGGATGGATCCCTAGCTGTGAAATGTACCGTCTCTAAAGAAAACTGACTGTGTATATAAATTTTATCACTTATTTTTCGCGTTTCAGTGCCTATATGTTGTTTTGAAGTCTGTAATTTTTTGTATAAAATGTTTTGAGTTTATTAATGTTACTGTATATAAAGTTATAATGTCCTTGGAAATGTTACGAATTAAGTAAAACATTTAACATGATTAAATACAGCTTAAAATATATGCTTGTCGTTGTGTTGTTGTTTTTATCTAAGTTTAGCAATTGAAAAAAGTCTACATATTCAGATAAATCGAAAAAACACGTAGTTCGATGATCGAACCAACGGGATAAAAAAGTTCACTTGGTTCGATTGATCGAACCAACAGGAAAAGAAAGTTCACGTGGTCCGATTGATCGAACCAACGGGAAAAAAAAGTGTCTGTGGTTCGATTGATCGAACTACGCTGTCGAACCACGTGGCCTGGAGGAAAATACTTACGTTAGAAAATCATGTTTCGTTTCGTAAATAACGTTGGAAACGCAAGCTTCCATGGTACAAGTTTTACTTAGTTTAGGGTCACATGATATTGTGTGTGAAGTGTCCACCAATATTTATTTATTGTTGGATCGGGTGGGCTGTATTTTCCCGATAAATAATGAACTATCGATTTGCAATCATATTTCAGTACGATTATCTGTGGTATGACTTTAATGACAAATTGTGCATGAGTTCTTGCTTTATTTTCTTAAAATTTTAAAACCAACACCGGTTAGTATCATTTGAAAAAAAAACTAAATTATTGAAACTGTAGGGACACAAAGTCTCTGATTACACTGCGTTCAGCTTGCCAATCAAGTCAGTCATTGTTATATTCGAATCATGAACGTACGCTGGAAAATAAATACCACTAAAGTGCATAGCAACTTTTAATTTATTCCCGAGAAAATATCCGTGTTAAGAACAGACATTAATAATTGTAGATATAAGTTAAAAGCAAAAACACGTTAAGTTGGCCACACTGAATTTAAAGTGTAGTTTTGTCAAACACTAGAGCAACCACAGTATAACAAAAATACCAGTAGGACAACTAGTTTTTTTCATTTGGGAGAAATGCTAACAATGCTATCTACTAGCGATAAGGCCACCGCTTGTAACACTAGTTTTATTGTTATTCTCTCCTGTATACGCGTTTTTTGTTTATGGTGTACAATAAAGAGTATCTATCTATCTACTATTCGTAGCTGCTTTTGGCTCTACTATATTAAAGCTTCAATTATTATTTAATTATTTATTGAGCAATTTACTGACCCAATAGGGATTTTAACAATTTTTCGGAATTGCTTTTATTTCTTGAAGATTAAAGATTGTTTACTAAAAAAATAATGTTTAAAAATTTGTGTATTTTTGATGAGTATAAATACAATAGTAATGTAATTCAGATTTTTCCCGCTAAAACACTAACGACTGACATGACGTCACTAACCGCAAAACATTGGAAATTATCTATGATTGCATGTCCAGTTTATCTGTTTTCGTAGGTACTTTTACTTGAATACACACAATCAAAATCGTCGTCGCTAAGATCGCAAACTATAATAAAAATGCAGAGAAGCAAAAAACTACTTAAAAAGGGTACTAATTATTGCCTAAAATATAATAGACATACATTCTAACATATGTCCATGACCCTTCTTACCTATACTAATACGAAGGCAATGAATTCAAAATGTTATGTAAAAAAGATGTACGAGCTTCAATCAGATTTTAGCAAGCTTTCGACATAATCTACTGATTTTTGCCTTGAACTTTAAATACGGAAAGTGACGGAGCTTGTCTTATTTCCACGGGCATGACATTCCACAACTCAACTGCTTGGAATGCAAAAGATTTGCCGTAGAATGTTTTGCAACGTGCAGAGGGCGCTTGCAGGGACAAATTATAGGTTGATATACGATTACATGAGTGTACGCTACTGTAGAATGTAAAGCAGTCTTTCAGATATCGTGGTGTGGCAGTGTTAAATATAATACTGTAAAGCAGTGAAAGAAAATGAGCATTCCGAAGAAAGCAAATGGGGAGCCACTTGAGCTGTAGGAAAAGAAATTAATAAACAGTTGCAAATTAGGTATTTGAAAACAAGCCAAGTCAGATCTTAGTTATGAACCAATTATCCTGAGAGTACAGTTTCATTTATTATGAAAATATTTCAGGATCGCCCATTAAACTTTTCACTCAAGCACCCATTCAGATCTCACTTCTTTTGTTGTTCTGTAATAAATTCTATAAGTAATATTTAGTTTGATTTTAAATTCATATTTATATTTTTGATGGCATATTGTCGTCCTACTGGGTTTTTCATTATACTGTGACTGAGTCGCTTGCAGCTGCCGCTGCATCACGCTTCCGAAAAACGCGAGTCGCAGCTACTTTTTGAAGCGAGATGCAGCGACTAGACGCCTGTCGCAGCTTCTTTTTGAAGCAGGATGCAGCAGCTAGACGCCTGTCACAGCTACTGAAAGTAGCTAGTGTGAACAGGCTGTATTTCATTTATGAATATGGAGGTGTTGTACTAGTATCAAAATATACTACTAGTGACATCTATGTTTATGGTGTGTAGTATGTAATTTACAATCCATAGATGGTACATTGGAATGTTGTGTAAAATGTATGAAGGTACTTCAATAAAAGTTTAGTTTGCACTGAATAACCGACTCGTTTACTTTGGCAACATGCAATAGCTTTACCGCGGCAGTCCCCGAGTGCCACACATCTTTTTTAAATTTGAAAAACCAGGGACTAGTTGGGATAGCCGGTTGGATTTGACCATAGAATTTACCTTTAGTGGTTTTGGACTTCTGCCACTCAGCATTCCACGAATCAAGGAGTTGGGGTTGGCAGGCAGCGGAAAGGTCATGGGCATATACACTGTAGTGGTCTTTATTACCATGTAATGTAGCTTTTTTGGCATAGAAATCTGCATTTTCGTTACCCGGGATGCCTACATGCCCTGGTATCCAAGCTAGAACTATTTGGAGGCCAAGATTAGAGGACTTGAAGAGTTCCTCTTTAATTTTGAGTATAACAGGAAATTTAGTTTTAGTTTTGAATTGGTTAGCCAAAATAGCTTGTAAACAACTTTTTGAGTCTGAAAGGATTAAGGTTTTGGGAATAGAATGGGATGTAACATACTGTATTGCCTCAAGTATAGCTATTGCTTCGCCAGTGAATACAGACGCCAATGGATGACACTTATAACTTAATACAATGCAATATCTTGGAATCCAGACAGATGCACCTACGTCTCCATTCTTACACAATTTAGATGCATCAGTGAAAACAGAAAGCCAATGCCTCCAGTTGCTATCAATAACTTCAGAGAGTGCCTTGTTGGGATCTGTTGTGTCTTTACTGATGCCTAAGTCTAATAATTATTACAGATGGCTGATAGGTTATGGCATGGTAGAAGTTGTGAACAGGGGATTAATAGGAAAGTTGACTGTCGGGAATGGGAGGAGTGAAAGTTTAAAGAAGCTGCGAAGAATGTATGGCAGATTAGTTTGTGTTCTTATCTCTTGTGGTGAAGTAAGTCTGTGGAGTTCAATGAGTTTTGGAAATAAAGGGTGGTCTGTATTCTGAACTATTTTATTGTAAAATCGGTCAGCTAAAAATTGTCTTCGTAGGTATAGGGGGGATCACCAGCTTCTATTTGAATAGCATTAGTGGGTGAGGTTTTCATAGCCCCTAAAACGATGCGAAGGCATTTAGCTTGGATTGATGTCAGTTTATTTAAGGCAGATTTGTTACCAGGCTCCAGCAGGAATGCTCCATAGTCAAAGTGACTACGAATAATAGAATTGTATAATATAATATGCTCGCGTACACTACGAAACCATGTTGCATTCATTTAGATTGAAGCAGCACAATACCATCGTGAATAAGTTTGATGGAATATTAGATCTGGTGTTGGGTTATCAGGGCGATGAGTCGGTCGAAGTAAGTGGTGATACGGAACCTTTGGTACCCGATAGTGTAGACGCGTATCATCCACCCTTGTGGGTGAAATTTCACAGCGTACGGCTGGCGCGACCTCGGGACGGCGTCCGGAGCGCTCGTTTGCCGCGCCCCGATAATCAAGTAAATCAAGTGCAGCGCCAATGGAATTTCCGTAAAGCCAATTTTCGTTCTTTGTAGGGCAGGTGACCCGGTTTTGGCCATTTTAAGAATTTTGTAGACTTTGAGGCTATATCATTTTACAGTTTTTGTTTTCACGGACATATTTCTTGTGAAAAGTGATTAAAGATATATAAATCTAGCCTAAATACATTTTTTTACATAATAATTCAATGGAAAAATAATCCTGTAGAAAAGAAAAAAATGGGAATTTGAGCCATTTTTGGCCAGATTTACCCCATTTCTGGCCACAGTCATGTACCAGTTCTGGCCATCAAAATTCATCAAAAATAAAAAGCAGATAATTCAAAGTAATAAAAAGTTTATTCGAAAATCGCATATTTTACGACCAACAGTCTTTATTTAGAGAAAAATAGCTAACATAATATTGACAACAAATATGAAATATAATATCTCAGCTTGAATTAAAATTACAATTAAGAAGATCAACATTAACCTATACGAGGTAGATATCTATAATATTATAATGACCAGTCTTGATAAGTTTTCTTATAATTATCACTAGGTATGATGCACAGTCTTTTATTAAAATTAAATAACAATTTTGGCAACCTATCTTTGCAATAAACAATTATACTATTAATTATAAATTCCTCTATTGAGCAGGGTACGGTGCCCTCTTGCTGGAAAGAAGCAAACATTGTTCCTATCCCAAAGAAACCTAATCCTAAATCGTTCTCCGAGTACCTTCCTGTCTCTATTCTCCCGTTCCTTTCCAAAGTTCTAGAACGCCTCATTCACTCCCAGCTCAACTCCTTTCTTAATCGTAATGATCTCCTTAGTCCTTTACAGTCCGGCTTTCGTTCTGGTCATAGCACCGTAACTGCTCTTGTAAAAATCACGGATGATATCAGGATGGGAATGGACGACAGGAAACTTACAATCCTTACTCTGCTTGACTTCAGCAATGCATTTAACACGATCGATTTCGATGTCCTACTCGCTATACTCCGCTCTATTAACATATCTCCGACGGCAATTGACTGGTTTCGCAGTTATCTGCTTGGACGTCGGCAACGTGTACGCCTGGGCGAGTCTTTCTCTACTTGGTGCGATACGAGTGCTGGTGTTCCCCAAGGTGGCGTTCTTTCTCCTCTTCTTTTCGCAATCTTTATTAACTCAATTACATCCCATGTTACTTCTTCCTACCACCTATATGCTGATGATTTTCAAATTTATTCGCAGGCATCACTAGACCGTCTGAGTGTAGCTGTGGGGTATATTAATGATGACTTGCGTCGTATCGAGGCCTGGAGTCGATCGTTTGGACTTGCAGTCAATCCCTCGAAGACTCAAGCCATTATTATTGGAAGTAAAAGGCTGATCTCGCGGATAGACTGGGCTGTTCTGCCCCGACTCATGTTTGGCAGTGTTATTATTCCATATAGTTCCCAAATTAAAAACCTAGGGGTTATTTTTGATAGTTGTATGACGTGGGACCCACAATTGCAATCTGTCAAACGCAAGTTGTTTGCCTCTGCCGCGTCATTGAGAAAAATAAGAAACTTTTTACCAACGGCTACTAAAGTTGCGTTAGCACATTCTCTTTTACTACCTATTTTGGACTATGCGGATGCCTGTTACCTCGACTTGACCCAGGAGCAATTTGAAAGACTCGAGCGTCTCCAGAATTTTTGTATCAGGTTTATTTTCGGCCTTCGAAAATACGACCATGTTTCGCAGTTCCGTAAAAAACTCGAGTGGCTCCCTATCAGGCTTCGCCGGGATACACATATACTCTCTCTTTTCTATAATACACTATTTAATCCCATGTCACCCACCTATCTTAGTTCTCGTTTCATATTTCTTTGTGATACTCACTCTAGCAATCTTAGGTCATCTAATAATCTTCTTCTGTCCACTCCGTCTCACACTAGTTCCTTCTGTGGGTCTTCGTTCTGCATGAGAGCGGTTGCTCTCTGGAATGCACTTCCGGTGGGTATTAGGCGTGCGCAGAGCTTAGACTCCTTCAAGGCTCAGATTAAGAAACACTATCTCTCTGAATTAATCGCTTGACTTATCTTACTTCTTATTGTTCCTGAATTATCACTATCATTGGCTATGTATATTTATGTATGTTTATTCTATTTATTTATTATTATGTATTTTTATTTTAATATCTAAATTGTATGTGTAAAATTTTGTTAAGTAGTTTATTATTATTATTTAAACTATCAGTTTGTTATATGTTATTAAGTGACGTCACTTTATTACTATTTTTCTCATGTTCTTACTTCTGCACTCTATCCTCACTGTACTCTTTTTGACATGTTTTCCTGCTGTTAATGGTTGCTTGGAAGAGATCGCTTTTAGCGATAAAGCCGCCATTTATGGCACTAGATAGTAAGTAATTGTTTTATTGTTTAAGTCTTTGTAATTTACTATATAGTGTGCATAATAAAGAGTTTCTGTCTGTCTGTCTGTCTGTATACTTCTTATTAATTAGGTACACTTATGATAACACTTTTAGTTGTATTTGCTTCTTAAATTTAAATTTATGTTTAGATTAATATCAATATAGTTCTAAATCACAAAAAATATATATAATACTTTATCATATTATAGGTAGGTATGCAGTCTTTAATGCAGTCTTTAAGTACTTATATTTTAAGATTTTATAAATAAATGTTGGGCAAAAACTTTTCCATCTCAGTAACTTTAAAGAAGCCTTTGTTATTAACTTTAATAGGTGACTTTATAATTTCCACAATCTCATTAATTCCATACCAAATTTTATCAGTTTTTTCTGGCCATCGGAATGTATTATTTGTAGATAATACCATTGTGCTAATTTCATAACATCCTTTATCTTTGTTCTCAACTCTTCCAGGAAAATATTCACCTTCATACTTAACAATGACGTTTGATCCTACTTTTAAGTTTTCATCACACATTTTATTGTTTCCTAACTTTGCTAACTGATTTAGAGGCAACTCAAATTCAGAACTTGTGTCATCAGTCTCAGAACATTTTCTTTTTCGTTTGAGATCTTTTTTTGGCATTTTGTTTTCTTCTATCACTTTTTCAGCATTTGAATCGCTACCATCACCATCATCACTACTTTCTTCAGAAGATGCGATTATTCTACACACTTTTTTCTTCATCTTTTTATTTCCTGGTTTATTTTTTTTCTTAGATAGTTTTTCTGTTTTTTCTTTATCAGCTGCCTTCATAATATCCCGCCATTTATTAGACGTGATAACGGAAGGGACATACATTGCTTTTCTAGTATTTTTTGGTATTACTTTTCCTGGGTACAAAACACAATCTTTCACTAAATCTCTAGCTGTTTGAAGGGCAATTATTGCAGGGGCTTTAGCTGTAAGGCAGGTATTGCAGGGGTTGTCTTTGTTTTGTGAGTCTAGAACATCTGTATCAGAATAGCTAGAAGATGGACCTGGTGCTTCTGCTGTGATATCCTTTTGATTACATATTTTTAAATCCTTTGAAGATGTGGTTTTAATTAGTGTGTTTTTCACTTGATCAGAATGTAAAGAGTAGTCTTGAGCATCTGTAACAGACTTGCCCGAAGATAGACCTGGCTCTTCTGATGGTTCTTTTTCCGCAGCCGAAGTTTTGTGAGAGTTGTTTATATTTTCCGAGTCTTGAATGTCGATAGCAGGATAGACGGAAGATGGACCTGGCCCTTCTGATGGCTCTTTTGCTGCAAGAGAAGTACTGGAGGAGCTATCTTCGTTTTCAATGTCAGTTAAGTCATCAATGTACTCTTGGTTCCTTGATATATTATCTTCCTTGATAAGCGATGGTGAAGGAGTTTGGACTCTGACGGCATTTTCAATATCATGAGATGCCAAGGTGGGCTGTGACATTGTAGCAGTAGTATCATTTTTGAAAGCTAGCCATATATCATATAACATTGATGCCTCTTTGTTGCCTTCCCAGTCTTTACCAGAATTAAATGTAGTATAAAAGTCTTTCAGTATGTGTGGGACGATTTTACTTTCCAGGTATGAAATGTAGCTGGATTCAGAAATAGCAACTTCGTGTCGGTTTTCAAAAGTTTTTGGGTCTCTATCTTTTATAATTCTCTTGTAATTAACAAAGTCAGCACCAAATGGAAATAAACCACATGTCTGAAATCCTGCTTGCACATTTTTTGCAAACTTATCTCTGTTATCAAGGAGTAAACTTTGCAGAGCAGATGGCAAAGTAAATTTTGTGATTTCTTGTCCATCGTTTTTAATGCGCCACTTTTTGACCATCTGACGCCAATTCTGTTTCAATGGGTAAAATACAGCAACGTCCAAAGGTTGCAACATATGCGTTGTATTTGGTACAAGAGCAATAACTATAATGCCATTTTCCCTACACAATTCGCTAAGATGCATAGTCAGATGGGACTTGTGGCCGTCAAGAAACAAAATTATTGTTAATGTAAGTTCTTTTTCTTTCAGGTAAGGAATGAAGACGTTTGCCACATATTCATAGAAAGATTCGCCCGTCATCCATCCTTTATCGGTTTTACCAACTCCCCATCCATTTGGTGCATTGTCAAGAACTTCAGAACTCATTCTTTTGTATTTATAAATAGTTAAAGGAGGTGCATATTCACCAGCGGCATTGACAGTAAATAGGGTAGTTATATTTTCTTTATCGCTGTTTTTTGATGTATCGTAAACATGTTGTCCCTTTTCAGCTAACACAAGAGATCCTTTTGGAGCTAGAAAAAAAGATGTTTCATCACAGTTCCACACTCTCGCAGGGTTTTCTAGAATCTTTAAATTTTCTTCACCGAGCAATGAAGAAATTTCTTGGAACCAGTTCCGAATTTTCTCTTCAGTTATTAAGGCACGAGCTTTATTAATATACTCGGCATGTTTTTGGCTCAAATCAGGATGTCTCGCCATAAATCCATCGAACCAGGATCTTGAAGGTCTATCATTTATAAAAGGTGTAGCAATTTGGCCCTTCACAACAATTTTCTTAACAGAATCCAGTAATCCTTCCTTGTTGATAGGAAATCCAGCGCGAGCGCAATCTTTGATCCATATGACAAGTTCGTTTTCTATTTGTCTTCCAAGAACTGACTGGGGCCCTACATGTCCAGAAGTTTCAGGCGCTTTTCCAGAAATTTTGTGACGCAAAGTCGTTCGAGGTATTAAAAAATAGTCATCTGCAATAAATTTTTTTTTACTTTTATTACGCTCTCGGCGCTTGTCATACCACACTACACAAATAACAATTTTATTTAATACTCGTACAACACGCGCGCAGCAAAATCTCTAATCCAAAGAGAGTGTATGTGTGAATGTACGTTTGACACGTCGCCCCCCGGTCGCCCGCACTTTAAGCAAAAAAATCTCCAAGTCAATAGAGTGAAAATTCATTTGAAATAGGGGCGCGGCGCGGCACCTGTGCGTCTGTTGCGTCCTTTGACATAGCCGTCCGGGCGCTCGCACTTACAGCCAAATCACACTAGCTACTTTTAGCAACGGCGACAGGCATCTTGACGCTGCGTCACGCTTCAAAAAGTAGCTGCGCTTGGCGTTTAGTCGCTGCATCCCGCTTCAAAAAGTAGCATGTGTGGTCAGGGCCTTAAAGAGAAATCTTATATATAAAATTCTAATAGTGTCACAGTGTTAGTTACCTTACTCCTCCGAAACGGCTTAACTGATTTTTACCAAATTTTATATGCATAAATATTCAGTAGGTCTGAGAATCGGCTACTGTCTATTTTTCATACCCCTAATGATAAGGGTTGTTCAACCCTAAAATTTATTTTTTCATTTTAGGACAAACATTTTTGTTTTTATTTTTTATAATGTGGTAGGTATTAAAAAATATATACAACCCTAAATTTTTACCCTTTTATCACCAACCCCTATTTCTTTATAGTCATTTTAGTAATTTAATCATTTTTCATCCCGCTCGATAACTGATCAATTATCGTCTATTTTGTAATGTTTTTCACTCCATTTTGATTAAAATTTCCCGGAGCTTATGGCAAATCTAAAATTGTTTTATAAAAATGAACATTAATTTTGATTATGAAAGTTTAGGGTTACCAATGTTAGATTTTTAAAATTTAATAATTTATATGGCAAAACAACGTTGGCCGGGTCAGCTAGTGATCTCTAAATCACTACAATTACCTAGGTGTACAATATTTTTTCCCAATGCATCAACAAATACTCCCACTGATATTTTAAGCTACCTATATGTATTCTAATAATTTAATTTCCTAATATCTCAACAGCTCTGCGCATGTGTATATTTAACACTGCCTGTTACAGTAGCAGAAGGTGAAAGATCCTTTTCAAAATTAAAACTAAAAAAAATCATCTTCGTTCAACCTCGTTCAACCATGACCCGAGACAGACTGACAAACTTAGCCATTGTAAGTATAGAATCCAAAATTGATATAATACCCGGTTTACATTATTCCAGTCCAGCTACCGAAACCAGCGCTGAATTGCTTACTGGAAAAATGGAAACCAGCCAGCCAACCAGAAAGCATCAATCCAGTGCCGGTTTATATTATACCCGGCTTACATTATTCCGGGCCGGATTTGGAGAGGGCAAACGGGGCATGCGCCCCGGGGCCTCCATAACAGACACTTTGGGAAATAATAATCAAATTTCAACACTAAAAGTCTTATAATTTTATCGGGTTTTTGCAACCTGGGGGGGGGGGGGGGTGTTTTCTGCCCGCCGTGGTGTAAATAAAACGAGGGCGCGGGCTGAGTCCCGCACCCCGGCGCAGAATAGTCTTAAGACGGCCCTGCTCGGAACCATACGAAACTTGCTCCGGCGTAAGTCAGGGCAGTACATTGGGTCCGACCCAATTTTCCGTAATGGTGAATTACTTGCCGACAGTCATCAGGGCAGCTAGGTGTTTGATGTTCGCCGATGACTTAAAACTTTTCTTGGCTATTGAAACTGAGGCCGACTGCGAAGCACTACAGAGGGACATCGACAGTGTTGGGGTGTGGAGTGGGTTGAATATGCTGGAACTCAACGAATCGAAGTGTAAAACTATTACTTTCACTCGAACTTGTTCACCAATTGTGCATCCGTACAGCATTGGCGGCGTCCCTCTTGAGCGAGTTGAACGGATCAGTGATCTAGGTCTGACTCTTGACGCTAAGCTGACATTTAACGAGCATATTACCGAGGTATGTAGCCGCGCTCATAAATCCTTGGGGTTCGTCATGAGACAGTCCAGCCGTTTCGCGGACAGGAGAACTATCGTCGCTCTCTACTATGCGTTTGTGCGGAGTAAACTGGAATACAACTCCATAATTTGGGACCCCCACGAAGACAAGTACAACATTTATATATATTAGTATATGTTTGCTTGTTAATGTCCATATTATCTTTGTACTAGTACTTACTCGTTTTACTATTGAAGTGTTTAATCGTTTTCTTGTTAACTGTATGTTTATTAAGTATGTTATATATAACTTGACACACGTTTTGGCATGACTGTAAGTGTGCAAGTAGTTGGTAAATCAATAAATAAATAAATAAATAAATAATAGTTTTTGGGAAAATGGATGGGAGCCCCACCATACGCCAGAAAGGGAGCGGAGAATATTAATGTTTTTTTCGCATTTAGAAGCAACATGCTCTGATGGGCTACACCTGTTAATTTGGTATCTAGCCATATGCCTAAAAATTTTACGCAGTTTTTTTGGGGAATTACTTCATTGTTGCATTTTAAAATCAGACTTGGGATTGTTCTTTTATTAGTGAAAACTATTGCGTTACTTTTGGTGGGAGGTATTGATAATCCAATGTCGTTCAAATGATCTTCAAGATACAATAAGGCTAGGTTTAGGGAATTTGCAGCTTCCTCGATGGATTCACCGGAGTAGTAGAGGGCAATGTCATCAGCATATTGTAAGATGTTACAGAAAGGGTTCACAGTTTGGTCTAGGTCAGCTGTGTATAAGCCATATAGAGGGGGACTTAGGACTGAACCTTGGGGGAGACCCTTCCAGACCTTTCTAGACATAGGCATATCCTGGTTTTGAATGAGGATGGTTCTTTAAATCAGAAAGCAGCTAATGAATTGTACCATCTTCTCTGAAACACTCAGCTGCAACAATTTGTTTCTGAGTTTTGGAAGCTGGACGTTGTCATATGCTGAAGCTATATCTAGAAAAACTGCTGCAACGTACTGTTTCTTACTTTTAATTGCGATACGGATGTCGGTAGTTAGTATACTTAGGCTATCCATGGTGCTCATTCCTTTTCTAAAACCGAATTGTGATACTGGTAGTAAGCTATTATTTTCTATATACCATTCCAATCTATTTTTGATAAGAACTTCAGTGATCTTAGCAGCTACGCAGGATAGGGCAATAGGATGTCGGGAGTTGGGATCAGAAGGATGTTTACCAGGTTTAGGGATAGGAATTATCATTTGAGTTTTCCATGAATCTGGGTAGCGATTCTGAAACCATTCGGTTGCATCCGACACGGAATCTCATCTCTCGGTCTTTGTCTTATCTGTTTAGCATGACAAAGACAATGACAAAGCCCTGCTCAAAAAATATGTTTACCAGATCCAGAAAGTAAAGTTTTGTTGCATCATTAGCTCTAGTGATAAAAGAGCCAGGAATGCCATCTACTCCAGGGGCAGAGTCGGTCAGTCCATCTAGAGCCAATCGCAGTTCTTCAAATGAGAAGGGGACATCAAAATAGGTAGATGTATGGGAATGTGATGGGCTGGGATGATGTGGATTCTGATGTACAAAAGGGGGGACCAACTGGTCGGCAAATGGTTCGAACCAGGAAACAGGATCGTTGGCAGCCGGGTTATTTTCTCTGTAAGAGCCTCTGAATCTACGGATTTGTTTCCACACAATGTTAGATGGGGTGGATGGTGATAGGCTTTCGCAGAAACTTAACCAACCCTGTTTCTTTTTAGACGCAAGTATCTTTCTGCATTTTGCAGCTGTCTTCTTATAAATGAGGAAATTATTTGTGGTCATTTGTCGGTTGGCTGTCTTCTTATAAATGAGGAAATTATTTGTGGTCATTTGTCGGTTGTAGTTGGTTTCTGAACTTTTTCGATCATGAACTACCTTTGTACACTCAGAATCCCACCAGGGAGGGGAGAGGAGATTGTTTCTGGGTTTTTTAGATGGATAGACTCATCAGCGGAAGATATGGTAATATCTCCAAGTTTTTGGTAGCACACCAGGGGATTTTCTTCTATTGGGTTAGGAAGAGATGTAATTTTTTCATCCAATTGTGAAGAATATGTTTGTGTCCCATTTGGCTCCAGTTAACCTATATTTTAAGAGAGGGGTGGGAGGGGAGAGATGGGATACCCTGAGACCTAGGCTGATTAAGATGGGGAAATAATCGCTACCATTGGTGAGAGGGAGGATTTGCCAAGATAGGGAGGGAAGCAGACCAGGAGAACAGAGAGTTAAATCCACTGCTGATTTCGGATTTTGAGTGGGTAGAACTCTTCGAGTAGGAGTGCCGTCATTCCCTATGCACAAATTTACTTCATCCAGAGCTTCAAACAGTAATCGACCAAAAGAGTCACTGTGATAGGAACCCCAGGAGGTGTGGTCGGCATTGAAGTCTCCCATAACCACAACTGGAGAAGGAACAGAGGATATGATGAGAAGGATATCGGATATGAGATGTGGAGAAGGATGAGAGATGTATAGGGATATGAAGGAGGAATTAAACGCATGTACAGCGACTGCATTTATTTCAGGACTGTGAGGGGGAAGCTCTCTGCGTGACAAAATCCGAAACGAGGAAGTCCGCAGAAGAACGAAGGTCACCGACATAGCTCTTAAAGTTAGGAAGTTGAAGTAGCAATGGGCAGGCCATATAGCTCGCAGAACCGATAACCGCTGGGGAGTAAAGGTTCTCGAATGGCGAAACGGCAGACGCAGTGTAGGACGGCCCCCCACACGATGGACCGATGATATTGTCTCGGTCGCGGGAAGTCGATGGATGGAGGCGGCACAAGACCGGTCATTGTGGAAATCATTGGGGGAGGCCTATGTCCAGCAGTGGACGTCTGCAGGCTGCAGATGAGATGATGATGAGATGAGGGGGAAGGGGAATTTGGGAGAATGTTTGGGATAATTTGACAAATAATGCACAGCCAGCTGTTCCATCCTGGCGGTCGCTCCGAAGACATGAGAATCCTGGGACTCGATATCGAACTCCAGGGACAAACCACGTCTCCGAGACGGCCACCAAGATGGGGCTGTATTTGTTGATAAGGTGGAGGAGTTCAGGAAGCTTCCGACGGAGGCTCCTGCTGTTCCATTGGATTATTGGGCATAGATCCATGGTGGGCTATATTAAGGTTGGGAATTGGGAGATCATGTGGGCTACGTTGGACGGTAAGGAATTGGGGTCTTGTGTTATCATTTTCATGACAATTGTGAGAAGTTGGGTAAGGAGATCATGAGTGTCTGGTGTTAGGTGATGGGACTGGGATTGAGCTTGCTCTAAGGAATATCCGTTAGGGATTGTGGAAGGACCCTGGGCAATGATGTTCTGATGGGCAATGCGTGCGGTCGTAGGATTTTCCAAGAGGAGCTCTTGGACGTGGGCTCTGGGAAGTAGTCTTTCTGTAGGATTGGAAGGATTGTGATGAAGGGGACGGGAGAGGTTGAATGGCATTGGAGGGTGGGAGTTGTGAGGCTTGCATTTGTGCAACAGGTACGCTTCCAGCAACTTGGCTAAACCTTCTATTTACTTTAGCGGTTTGACTGCATGCTTCATGGTACGAAATCCCATCTCTTGACATTTTCATTTTTATAGCTCGCTGTCTTTCTTGTTCTGGACATGACCTACTTGTGGAGAAGTGGCGCTCAGAGCAGTATAGGCATGAAGCGTCTGACTGTTGCACCACGCAATTGTCTCCACTATGAGGTTGTGTACAACGAAAGCATCGAGGTTGAGAGCGGCACTGGTTTTTTGATGTGTCCGAATCTAAGGCAGTTGTTGCATTGAATGGTGGGGTACTGATATGCCTCTACGGTCAAAGATGAGTAGAACGAGAATATTCTGGTTGGCAGTTGTTGAGCTCTAAATGTGAGAACCACTGTCTGAGTAGGAACCCAATTTACTGTATTCTCGACTTTGTTTTTTCGGTTTAGCCTCCTTGCCTTCAGAACGTAGCTGTTACCAGGGATTTGGATCGAGTTTGCAAAGTCCTCCATGGACCATTCTACAGGGACACCCCTCACTAAGCCCATTCAGGTCACATTGTAAGTTGGGATCATCGCCTCGTATTTACCGATTTTCAGGACAGGGTTGATTAGGAATTTATTGGCGGCTGCAGCATTTAGGAATTCGATAGATATTTTGTTCCTACCTACTTTTATCACCCCATCTTGGCAGACACTATCAATCTTGTTTGTGTGCAAGAATTTTCCAAATTTCATAGGTCTAATCACTGTACCTAAGGTTGGGTCAGGATCAGTTCTAGAAACATGCACTATAAACGGTCCAACGACGATGTTTTCATATTGTTGAATACCTATAATCGACATCGCAGGATGGACATATATTTGCTGTATAGACGCGGTCGCTGTCTCTGAGTTCGTACCAGACTTCTTTACGTGTGCGGATCGGTCTGGCTGAGATGGTAGATGCCTCTTCAAGAGGTTTGGAGTCATCGAATTTTCTGTTTCCATTACATTACTAGGATCGGGCGGATCAGGGGGTTTTGGCGACGGAGAAACATTCTCCATTGTCTCTGCCTTCTACTTGCTATTAAAATATATAAAACTTACCAATAAAATTCCAATAAATAGTACACAAATACAAGAAAAAAACAAACACGTATAGAGGTTATAGCCACCACCGAGTTAGTTCGGATTCTAAATTAATGCAGTCCGAATAATTCAAAACCGGAAAGACAATCCCTGTCTCTGTCATGCCAAACAGATAATACAAAGAACGAGAGATGAGATTCCGTGTCGGATGTCGGATGCAACCGAAACGATTTAGAATCGCTCCCAGGTCTGGTTAAACGACAATGTTTAGTAAAGAGGCTAAGGTTCCAGTACCTCAGTGGACCACTAAGTAGGTAACACACGCAGTTATGAAACGTTCACACGGTTTTCTTACTTAGCCCCGACTATGTGACCACCAAATGGGCCAAAGCTGGATTCGCTCTTGCTATTATATCGTGTATGACGTGATGTCTCGTATCTCCAATGTTTCTTGGTGATTTCTTGCCTTTTTGCTCAAACAACAAACATGTTTCATATTTTCATCTCAAACAATAAACAATAACAAATCAAATATGGCAATAATCTATTTCTAGCAATTTTTTTGAGCACAAACTGCCAACTTTGAAAATTTCAAAACCCAAAAACTAAACACATATTACACACTAAAGTTAATAAAAACTCGTTTATTGTCCATCATCTTACAGAAATATTGAGAAAAACAGAGAAAAATCAATTAAATACAATCTGAAAATCGGATTTGGCTATCCACGACAAAAAAGCTGTCCGAATCCCAACCGATTAGAAAACAGCTGGTAGTCGGTTGCAAACGTCAAAAGTAATCGGAATTGGCGTTGAGAATCGCAAATTGCCAGAACCAGTCGGTAGAGGCCAGTTTCCGTGGCTCAGCCCGACCCGAATGGTTTCAGAATCGCTATGCTGGTAAGCTGTTGATTGAGTTGGCAGCAGCATAATGCCTTCCTCCATTGGAGTCCAAATCATTCCCTATCACCCGGATATTTTTTAAGGTATTTTTTTTTATTATTATCTCTTGGCTCGGTAATTTCTCTTGAAACATTGCCCTTCAAACCGGAATCTGTGATACCTAAATCTGATATTTATATGTCGGAATCGAAACGCAATCGAGTTACAATCGAGTCGTGTCCGGGACGCAAGCGCCACCTGTCGGCGTTCGATGAGTCAACATTCCCCCGGCCGAGCGGAGTGCACGAGACTTCTTGTGCGGCGGTCGGTCAGAGCGGTTGTGTTTGAACCATGGCGCGTTCTACGATACGTACTTTGCTATACAACCTACTTTGTTACCTGTACTTATAAATCCAATAGTGTTTGCGAGTTTTCATCCCACACTACCCATCGACTACGCCCACAGCAGAAGGATGCGACTAATGATGATGATGGCGAGACTCTGTCCGCCGACATATATATTTTGGATAAGCAAATCAAAGTAATTGTGGCGTAGTAGTACTAAAAAACCATTACCACCAACTATTAAGTAGTTTGGAATTATTTTTTGGGTTCCGTAAAACGTAAAAACGGAACTCTTATAGATTCGTCATGTCTGTAAAGTCGGTTTACTGACGATAGTTGAACGTGACAACGTCTTAAGAAAAGAAAATACTGATGGAATTTGTGTTAAGCGCCATCTAGGTAAAACATTCTGAAGCTTTTTGAAAAGCTGTTCAAAGCGCCATCTCTGGGTACATCATTGTACTAGCACAAGTTCTTAACTTCATATCGTCGCTTTTCTAAAACATGGACAGACTCCTTGAACGTAATACACATTTCACTCACTAGATGGTGCAAAAAGTAATAAGGCGAGGTAACGGCGGAACGTTACATGACGTCATGTTTTGCGGGCGTGCAGCCGGCTTCATCGAATTATAAGACGTTATCACGTCAAAAAAGAAAAATTAGGGTTGCCCCCCCATACTTAGAACTGAAACTCTTTTTTTCATCAAACCTACACGTGTGGGATGTCTATCGATAGGTCTTCAAAAATGATGTTGAGGTTTCTAATATAGTTTTTGTCTACACTGAATAATTTGCGCGAAAGACACTTCCAAAGTGGTAAGATGTGTGTCCCCCCCCTCTAACTTCTAAAATAAGAGAATGGAAAAACAAAAAAATATATATGATGTACCTACATTACCATGCAAACTACCAACTAAAATTGGTTTGAACTCGATCTGCGTAGCGATTCTGAAACCATTCGGGTCGGGCTGAGCCACGGAAACTGGCCTTTTCCGACTGGTTCGGGCAATTTGCGATTCTCAACGCCAATTCCGATTACTTTTGACGTTTGCAAACGACTACCAGCTGTTTTCTAATCGGATGGGATTCGGACAGCTTTTTTGTCGTGGATAGCTAAATACGATTTTCAGATTATTGTATTTACTTGATTTTTCTCTGTTTTTCTCAATATTTCTGTAAGATTATGGACAGTAAACGACTTTTTATTAACTTTAGTGTGTAATATGTGTTTAGTTTTTGGAAATTTGGGTTTTGAAATTTTCAAAGTTGGCAGTTTGTGCTCAAAAGAATTGCTAGAAATAGATTATTGCCACATTTGATTTGTTGATAGTTGATATTGTTTATTTTTTGAGATGAAAATATGAAACATGTTTGTTGTTTGAGCAAAAAGCCAAGAAACCACAAAGAAACATTGGAGATACGAGACGTCACGTCAAACAACGATATAACAGCAAGAGCGGAAACAACTTTGGCCCCAGTGGTCAGTGGTGGTCACAAACATAGTCGGAGCTAACTAAGTAAGAAGACCGTGTGATAAGTGCGTGCGTCTATAATATTACTTAGTGCCAGCCCAAAAGGGGTGACCCACGAACCCCTCTGGTCCTTGTATAACAAACAGTATTTTCGTACCTATCTATTCGACTTTAGTTCTATCTATAGATGAAGGAAAGGTTACTATGTACTTCTGCCAGAACTTATTGGCCCCCAATCCCTATAATGACAATGCAGACCCCGTAGGTGTATATAAAAGTAGCACCTTGCCGGTGTACGGCATGTGATTTAACAAACATTAAACTTACTTAGATATAGCTAGATATGTGGGACAAAATCCCCAAAGTTATAGGTACTATGACAATTGTCCTCTAAACAAGCACTTATTCAATATAGGTGTGACAGAAAGCCCTCTATGCAGGGTACAGGATGCATGGAGGAAGAAGTAATGCCACAGAATGTGGTTGTGGAGTGCAGGAGTGTGGCGGACAGAATTCTTCCACTTTCCAACAGCAGTCCCGGAGGCCTTCAACAACAATTCAGATGTATGAGCAACGTCCAATGGCCTAATTAAGAAGCTAAGCGTGGAAAAGACCCCGTCTAACTAACTATAGCAATATATTACTGTGTTGTTTTACAGATATATTATGGAAATAAAAGTTACATGTAGACCATAAATTATCCATTATTTTGTCCTACTCAATATGTAATGTAGGAACATTACATATTTCCTACATTAAATATTATTATATACCTATTTATAAAGCCGTGGTGGCATAGTGAGAGAATGTCAGACACAATTGTTTTATCATAGATTCTAATACCGCCTGTTGTACCAGAGTATCTATTTCTGCAAGTTTAAAACTTTGCTGCTGTAATTTGATTAAAGTTTCCTGGCTATTAACAAAAGAGCCAGTAATTTCTTCATTATTATTATACAAGGTGATTATTATAACTAAAAGATCAAATGAAAAAACATTTATTTCCGTAAGTATTTTAATATTCATTGAAGAATTTATTAATGCTTTATATTCTACATCATTTAGCAATAAAGTTGAAACAAAGAGATAGTGATTTCTTCATTATTACCATACAAGGTGATTGTTATAACTAAAAGATCATTTATTTCAGTAAGTATTTTAATAATCATTGAAGAATTTATTATTGCTTTATATTCTACATCATTTAGCAATAAAGTTGAAACAAAGAGATAGTGATTTCTTCATTATTACCATACAAGGTGATTGTTATAACCAAAAGATCATTTATTTCAGTAAGTATTTTAATAATAATTTAAGAATTTATTGATGCTTTAAATTCTGCATCATTTAGCAATAAAGTTGAAAAAAGAGATAGTGTACTAGACTAAAATAAGCAGTGCTTTTTTACCATTGAGGACAACTGTTAGTAAGAGACCAAACAAAAATTTGTAAAAAATTATAAAATGTTTTCCACACAAAAACATAATTCAGAGGCAATAAAACATTTAGACTTTTTATTCATACCACATTTTATTTTTCAATTATAGACATAATACAATCCTAACTAACTGCATAATAATACCTAATTGGTATTTTGTAATTTCTAAAGCTATTAAAATTACAACAATCCCAAGTTTTTACTAACTACAAGGATTTTTCAAATCAAATCAAATCATTTATTTCCTTGTGGGCCTAGGTTATACAGATTTTAATTAGGGTTAGTAACGTTCTCCAGGTCCTGCTTGGTTTGCGTACAAGTCATAATTCAAAGTTACAATTACCAGGTACATCATAGATACATTGTTACAACTATAAGAATGTTTTCAAAGAAATATTAAGTTATTCTAACAATATCAAAATGCCTTAACAAATAAATATAAATTCAAATACATCAAATTAGGTAATTTAATGCGTGTCAAAGCAATATAAATATAATAAAAAATGTCGTCATGAGTTCAGTGAAACATACATGTCATTTATTTACAAGGAGATACTAATATTTCAGATGAATTTACTATTATTTTTTTAATTTATTTCATAAACACTATAATTGTTACATATATGAATAAATTCGCTCTTTAAACCTGCACAAGGTTTGTCTAGGACAAATAGTTCTCGGCATTTTTTAAAAAATAAATAAAAAAAGTGAACACTTGTCGACATAATACCTAACATTATCACAATATACATAACAGATAGATGTCAGCGCACGCGCACCTAAGCATTCTATAATCATAATATGCATTTATATACATTACTAAAAGCTGCAGTGTTTCTTCTACATAATTGATAGGATATTTAAATACCTAAATAGAGCAAAACCTGATTTAACTTATATCACAATTGATGTTAATATGTACGTACGTATTATTTTCTTACGAAATGAAATTGGACTTAAGATTAGCTTACTGATTAAATGTGTTACTACCTTATAGTACTTAAGCTAATGTTTTTACACTATAAGATGAGTTCAACAACAAAACGAAAACAGGCTGACTTCTTGTATCTGGCTTATAGTATTATAATTTCTTTTGTTCATCTCTTCTTGACAATTTTATGAATTTTCTATAAGCTTTGTTTAGTAGTTTCGAGTATAGCATCCTGTGTAGCTTCAAATGCCGAGTTGAGGTAAGCGGTACGCGCAACATCACTAAGTCGTTTTATATAATTTACAGGAACAGTAAAATTCATGTGTTGTTGAGTTTTTTACGAGTTAAAACTATGAAACTAACTTCAACTTTTTCGTATGGCTTCCATTCGGTAATTTCACCGGAATTTCGCCAGTATCTCTAGTCTATCCGTTTCTCCGTTAAGATAGTCTTCTGAACTTTTATTCACTGAAGAGGTAGGAGTCTTGCTTCAGATGATCGATCCACTTCAGGTAGTCTTCAGTTTGATGACAGACTTCTGGCATATGTGCAGTGAAGATGTAGGATATTGATTCAGATGATAGGTGGAGTACATTTGTTAGTGGTTACTTTTAGATAAGTTATAACTGTAATGGACAAACACTATGAAACTATTACTTTTTATTGTTATTTGGTTATTTCCAAACAAAACAAACAATGGTTCCGTTGACTTTGACAATGACAACATCAACAGATTGACAAATTGAAGGTAAAACGAAAAATGTAAACTATGATTTATTGTGTTGCAGATGCGAATTTCCAGAGGTTATTGTTCGATTTACTCGTTTATTATGCAAATTCTATGTAAAAAAGTCATTCAAAACCACAAAATAAACCTGAAATACAGTTATTTGACGATTTGTATATTCCTACCATGAGTTAACTTTTCTACCAAATTTGTATCTGTATTCGAAAAGTAGATGGGATAGCTTGTCTTTGGTCTGGCCAAAAGACATTCCTACGCCAACTACGCCAATCCGATTGGCGTGTGATTGGCGTTGAGAATCGCAGATTCCGCACAATTCGGTAGCGGGACCGCTACAAAATGAGTCGTATCGGGTGCAACCGAATGGTTTCAGAATCACTATGCTGATGAGTAGTTTTTTTAGTACGTCATAAATACATTATTATTAAAACTTCGATTAAAGTTACAACGAACTAAAAAAACTATGTGTACTATGTATATTATGTTACTTGCTGCAACGGAACCCTTCATGGGCGAGTCCAACTCGCACTTGGCCACTATTTTTTTTAAATGTAGCCATTTCCAAAATTGCATCTTCAGTAAATTTACGATATTATGAGCTTTTTATTGCACTTCTATTAAACAAACACTTCTTAAGAAAAACCCGAATATATCGTAACAAAAAATAATTTTGTTAGTCGCACCAACTGCCCAAAATCTTACAAATCTAGTTTCTATCTATGAATCAAAGGTTACCTGGAAGAGAGCGCTTTTAGCGATAAGATCGTCTTTTGTGCCCATTATGTTGTTATTTTATGTGTTACTTATTGTTAACTTTGTGGTGCCAGTAAAGTGTTTTTGTATTGTTTTGTATTTTTTTTTATAGCTATTTTTGTGACGAGACGAGCAGGTCATGTGCCTGACGGTAAGCAACATGCCTGCCACATAACAGCACAGTAACACGCAGCTATTGGAACATGATAGTCCAAATCATTACCTAGTACTGCACTGCGCTCGTCACTCAGAGATCTAAGATATTATGTCTCTAAGCCCTGTAATTTCTCTGGAATCATTGCCCTTCAAACCGGGACACAGTAATGTTTGCACGTTACTGCTTGTTGTATTGTAACAATTGGCAGCCTTAACGCTAATAGCGATCGATTCCAGGCAAACGTAATAATCTATACAAATAAATTAAACTGGGGAGTCTGTGTAATTTAAAATTAACATCTTTATACACAATTAAAAAAAATTGTGAGTTTGTTACGGCTTATCTTCAAAACAGCTGGACCGATTATGAGGAGACTTTCACTACTAGATAGCTGATGTTCTAAGACATAACATAGGCTATTCTTATTTGACCAAATTAATTAGGATTCCTTGAACAAAACAGAAAATCTTTAAAACGCGGCTGAAACCCTAGTTCGTTTACTATATAAATAGCGGCCCGTTCCGGCTTCGCTCGGATCGTAACCTAGACACTGTCTGCAGCGCCATCTGCCGGACTTATTTGTGAATCTAAACCATCCTCGAATCCACTTCATTGAAATTGGGCCCCCCGTTTAGGAGGAGTTCACTGTCAAATGATTAAATTTCTAAAATGGCTATTAAAAAATAGGGTTTGGTGATAAAAGGGCAAAAATTTTTGGTTTTATGTATTTTTAACGCCACATTATAAAAAAATAAAAACAAAAATGTTTGTCCAAACATTAAAAAAAAAATTTGGGGTGAACAACCCTTATCACTTAGGGGTATGAAAAATAGCTAGTAGCCGATTCTCAGACCTACTGAATATGCATATAAAATTTGGTAAAAATCAGTAAAGCCGTTTCGGAGGAGTAAGGTAACTCACACTGTGACACGAGAATTTAATATTAGACACGAGAATAGAATGGCAGGGGAAGTAGATATTTCTAACAATAAAACAGCAGTGTATACGCTAAAATCTTTAATATTAACAATGATATACTCTACGTTACGATAAACTTTAATATAAATTAAACGCACTACATGTACATCGAGTTTTACAATAATATATATATATATATATATTATCTTAAGGCTTCAACTTAGCCACTAATTTCTACCAAAGTAATGACAAATACATGAAAATTGTTCTCATTTTTCCCTTTAATTTTATAATCCCATTAACTTCATAAATAGTAAATTCACATGACTAAAGATAAATAATTTGAATATGCCAAAAAATAACCAGCACCAGTACGCAGCCTCAGATTTGGGGGGGGGGGGGCGATTTTTAATCTAATGTATATGATTTTGGGGGGGTCATGGCCCCCGTGACCCCCGCACGTGGCTACAGCCGCGTATGTGGTCCTCATATACATTTAATTGAAATCGGAGATAAGAGGCGGTTTTTGACACATGAACAATTGACTAAAAGTTGTTTTTATTGATTGAATCTACCGAAATTCGGTCGGGTGTCTGAATTTAATTTTAAACGAAATCGGTTTTTAATTTTTATTTTTAACATAAATTATTCACAATTTTTTTGTAACAATAAATATGTATGTAAGTATTTAGAAGAAACAAAGCGTACTCTTCAAGTGTTTGTAACGCGAATGGTCCAAATTAGTAGCGAAGTTGACGCCTCAACATTATTTTACGCACGTACAGTTGAACTGTCAAATAAATTAGCTTTTGATATATTATAACTATTACAATCTGAAATCGTATATTTCAGTAGCGTTAATATAGGCATTAAGAGACAGGAGCGCGTTGGATTACTAGTATGAAATACAAATATATCCCATTATAATTAGTCAATCAGGTAGATTATAGAAAACTATGACATATGACTTCTATATATTTTAAAAAATTATTTAAAATCGACAAAGATATAGATCAAACTTTGAGAGTGGGGAGTTGTGACGTCACTTTATCTTTTACAAATCGCGCCATGAAGTGACGTCACACGAAACTTCTAAGCGCTGTATCTTCGACATTTTTTGTTTGTGAAACAAAAGAAAAAATACGTGTACAATATCTTTTAATAATATAATCTAACTGACGGACTCTTTTCCTTTTAGTTTTGTCTATTATTTAACCTTTTGACCGCCAGAGTCACCTATACTTGACAAGCGCTAGTGAGCCCTGTGCGCCAACGACGTCTATAGTTGACAAAAAAACGGACTATACTAAAATATTGTGTGTTAGATATCAAATGGTGACAGCACAATTTTTTTTAAATTTTGAGCTATTTCGTACGCTTGGCGTCCAGGGCACGGAAATGCAATTTAGTCCTGGCGGTCAAAAGTTTAATAAACTGGAATATTCTACGCCTGTCCCTTTTCAACGCAGTTTTTTTTATACATTAACGCTACAATAACATATGACGAAAAATGCTATAGATTTGTATTCAATATTCTAATTATTATTATGTATTTTTTATGAGAAAATGTAGGAGTTTCATTACAGTTACGAGTTTCCGTCAATTATTTCTTTGTGTGTTTATTTTTGTAATTTGGTTTATTTCTGTCGGTTCGTTCGTGGATGAAAGGCGATAAACTTAACAACTAAAAACATCGTACATTAAGTGAAAATATTCAAAATGCATTTATTTACACAACATGCCCAGACCCCACTAAATATTCCCACTGCTGGGACTTGGGACCTTCTCTCGCAAGAAGAGAGTCAAGGTCTTAATCCGCCACGCTAACCCAGCGCGTAATGGTGGATGACACATGACCTAGACATATTTTTGTCGGTTTACTCACGATATTTTCTTTCACAGTTTTTAAGTTAGCTACACTACGCACATGACTTCGTAAAGACAGTGGTGCGTGTGGGGTTTGAACCCGGGGTCTCCGGATCGGCAGGCGCCGTACTCCCGACTAGACCAGCCGTAACTTAATTTTGGTAAGTGATGCGTTTAAAAAAACACTTTTTTTTTAAACAAGTTGACTAAAATAAAGAAACATAATGTCCTTTCGTGGTACCCCTTTTCTGGTGGACCTCGTTTTTTTATCGAATCAAATAAAAATGATGTGATGTTTTAATATTTAAAAAATTAAACATTAACTATTTTTATAGCAATTAATAATTTAATTTCAAAACATCTCATCAATTTTTCTTTAGCGTAAATTATGCAGTTTTATTTTAAACGTGTATAGAAGATACTTTTAAATATTTTCACCGAATGTTAACAAGCCAAAATGAACCTTAAGACGTAAACTTAAAGGCTATTTTATAACTAAAACAAAATTACGCATTGTACAGTGACATAGGTTACACAGAAACATTATTCTAAGCTGAAAGCAAGTAAATACTTATCAATATAGACAACTCTTTTTTTTTTTACTTTCTTAACATGACAATTAGAAGACTATAGTAGACTATATGAGGGTCAAACTGAAAGTTCTTAGAACTGGCCACTTATAAACAATATAATAAAAAAATAATTCTATAATTTGAAAATAGAACTCTTTGCCAATATTACTGAGTATATACTTCATTCATTTGTCATTTGTTTTACGATTTGGGGGCAAATTGAAAATTGTCTGTGTCACGTCAACATGAATTTAACACGAGAAAATTTTCGTGCAATGATTTTTTATGACTTTCGATGTCATTTAAGTCAACAAGAAAGTTATGATAGACTACGATTGGCCTTTCACGATGAAGCCCCATCTCGTGCGACTGTTTACAACTGGTTTAATGAGTTTAAACGTGGTCGCACTAATCTCACTGATGATTTACGTGAGGGACGGCCTTCTACGGCGACGACTGAAGATAACATCTGTGTTGTGCGGCGTATGATAGAGACTGACAAAAGAGTGACCTATCAGCAGATTCGGACAAGCTTAGGCATCGGTATGAGTCAAGTGCACAAAATCCTACACGAACATTTAGCGGTCAGGAAGCTTTGCGCCCGGTGGATACCTCATAATTTGACTGAGGCTCAAAAACTCCATCGTGTGGATTGGTGCCGTAAAATGATTGAAAGATTTAACGGAGGTGACTCAAATGCTGTGTTCGACATACTAACAGGTGACGAAAGCTGGATTTACTGTTATGATCCTGAAACCAAAAGACAATCTGCTCAGTGGGTGTTTCCTTTCGAGGAGTTGCCAACTAAAGTGAAGAGAGATCGAAGTGCGGGGAAAAAAATGGTGGCCTCGTTCTTTGGAAGGATAGGTCATTTCGCAACAATTGTGTTAGAGGATCAAAAAACAGTTTCTGCAGAATGGTACACTACCAATTGTTTGCCACTTGTCTTGGAAAAAGTTCGAGAGAAACGACCTCGCAGTAGGATCCTCCTTCACCACGACAACGCCTCATCGCACACCGCCAAGCGAACGATCGACTATTTGGCGACATCAAACGTTGAATTACTGGGTCACCCGCCGTATAGCCCCGACCTCGCGCCTTGGGATTTTTATTTATTTTCAAAAATTAAAGAAAAACTTAAAGGAAAGCAGTTTATGAATGCTGAAGAAGCGGTGGCTGCGTATCGCGATGCCATTGAAGAGACCCCTAAGGACGAGTGGGCAAAGTGCTTTTCCCAGTGGTTCCATCGCATGCAGCGGTGTATTGACGTGAATGGACAATATTTTGAAAAGATATAATAAAACTAATAACTGGCTAATGTAATCAGTTTTTGATTTTCTAAGAACTTTCAGTTTGACCCTCGTAGTAGTGGTAGAACTCTTAGCAGAGTCCGCCTGGGGAAGTACCACACCTTTGCCAGTTATTCTACCGCCAAGCAGTCATGTGCAAACATTACTGTGGACCGGTTTGAAGGGCAATGTTTCCAGAGAAATTACAGAGCTTAGAATAACTATTAACGAATTGATTTGTAATCTGTTTTTGACGTTTCAAAGTGCATGTAACAAAAATGTGAACTGAATAAAATTGATTTGATTTGATTGATAATAAAACATAGTGGACTCTTAAATAACATTTAAGACCACCATATTATTATGATAGTAAAAGTTGTCGACAACGATAAGTATAAAGCATCATTTCCCACGTAGAATAAATACCTACTCTTAATGCATAACCTTGAATATCACTATACAATAGTATTACTGAAGTGTGAAATGTGACCATATTTAATTTTCATATCGTTGCTTTTACCAGATTTTGGTACCGAACCTTCGGTATCTGACAACGTGGGCCAGCGTGGTGCATTACGGCCTTGATTATTAGATTTTTTGAAAAAATCGAATAAAGCACGATTTTTTGAAAAAATCTTAATTAATCACGATTTTTTTGATTTTTTCATTTTATAAGCAAAAGGGAAATCCCCGCGCAGTGTTTTGTATATTTCGCTTGCCATTACGATCTTACTTCATTCCTTCAGCTTAGTTTACTTTTGTTATTGCTGTGCTGTGGTGCGTGCGTAACCAATTTATTATAAACAAAATGCCTCGCCAAAGAGATGGGATTTGGGAACATTATCAGATTTAAACGACCCTAGTCTTTATTGTTTCTCAAGTGTGACCATACAATTTTATTGACTGAGTTAGAAAAAATAAGCTGGGTTGATTTTTATAAAATCAATGATACTCATTTAAGCGTTAAATATTTTTATCGTAACATTTATGACATTTTTGAATTACATGTACCTAAAAAGTGTCGACAATCCAATGGATCGCGGTATCCTGTCTGGTTTACAAGGGACATTATTGTGGATATCAAATTCAAACGTGACCTGCATCGCGACTGGAAGCGAAATAAATCCAATGCCGCCTATGAACTATTCTCCAACATAAGGGCGGACCTCAAGACCCGCGTATCAAGCGCGTATGACTGCTATATGGCTAGCGTTGAACAAAATATCAGAGCGAGTCCGCGCGAGTTTTGGCGCCATATCTCTAGTCTGCGCTCCAAGGGTGGCTTTGAGCCTGCCGTTGAATTCAGGGGTAATGTGCTGAAAGGCAAGATGGCTTCTGCGGGTTTTGCGGAGTATTTCTCCAGTGTTTTTTTAACAGAGTTACCTTTATTAGACCCTACGAGTATCTCAAGTCAGGAGCCATCCTCAGCAAGTAATTATATAAATATACCTGAAATCTTCCCGTGGGATGTAACTTTTGCAATCCAAAAACTGAAACCTTGCGGTTCTATTGGGCCCGATTGTATTCCCCCGTGGTTCCTCAAGGAGGGCAGATCGCACTTGGCTGACCCGCTTTGCCATTTGTTTAATATGGCTCTACAGCAGGGTATTTACCCACCTGAGTGGAAGGTATCCCGAGTCACTCCTATCCCGAAAACCTCCAACAAAATTGTGGTTGAGGAGTATCGTCCTATAGCTATATTGCCAACCGTAGCTAAAGTTTTTGAGCACGTCCTGTTACTGAACAAAAAGTTATTTCGACAGTCAGAAGCTTACCTCTGTAACGAACAACACGGATTCAGAGCTAGAAGATCGGTTAATTCTAATCTTTTAATACTAGTGGATTATATATCTTCTAGACTCGATCGTGGAGTGCAGGTTGATGTGGTTTATTTTGACTACCGGAAGGCGTTTGATAGAGTAAATAACGACATTTTGCTACAGAAGCTCAGCGCGTTGGGGTTTTCCCCAATGCTACTTAAATTATTTGCTGACTATCTCCGCAACCGTCAACAGTACGTCCGACATGGTTTGTACGAATCTGAGCTCTATCACACGCCTTCAGGAGTCAGTCAGGGATCGGTGCTCGGGCCCTTACTCTTTAATTACATGGTCAACGATCTTCCAGCAGTTATAGAGCACTCCGAGTGTCTACTTTATGCGGACGATTTCAAGATATTTCGAGAAATCAATACGCCGGCGGACTGTTTGAGGCTGCAGGAGGATATTGATTCCACTCACGGATGGAGTTCTAAGAACGAGATGGAAGTAAACTGCTCAAAGTGTTACGTCATGACTTTCGGTCGAATGCGACACCCCATCGAGTTCCAATACAAGCTAGGCCAGCAAGCAATTGCTCGGGTAACTTCGGTTAAAGATTTGGGTGTGGTATTCGACCGACAGCTGACGTTTAATGACCATATAGTTACGGTGGCAAGAGAGTCATACAAACGTCTCGGTTTTGTGTTGCGTAGCTCTGGAGATATGCTCAATATCGACGCTGTTAAGCTTGTTTTTAGTGCGCTAGTGCGTAGTAAACTCGAAGCAAGCGCTTGCGTCTGGCATCCGCATGAGAGCAAGTATACCCTTTTGTTGGAGAAGGTTCAAAAGGCTTTCCTCAGGTATTTGTACAAGCGTTTGTATGGGTATTATCCGTTTATGTATCCTACAAAATTCTTGCTGGGATCACTGGGATATAACTCATTAGAAGTTAGACGATCTTATGACCAGCTGGCAACAATGTGCAAAATACTTCGAGGAAGAATTGATGCACCGGAGCTCTGCAGCCAGCTATCCTCCTTGTTTGTTCCCGATAAGTACCTCCGGGGTAGAGGGCACAAGCTGTTTGCTCTCCCTAGGTGCAGAACCGTAGCGCATGCTACGTCACCGGTGCCGCGATCTCTTGGTGCGCTAAACGACATGCTAAACGCACATCCAACGTGCGATGTATTTGACGACGACTGGAGGGTATTGATGTCTGAGTGCTTACACTTTTGTGAGAAAATGGATAATGAATAGTAACTACTCATAACCCTCCTTTAATATATTAATTGACTTTCGTGTTTTCGTTCATGTATCGCTTTGGTATTTGTTATTTTTGTGTACTTTTTATCATCTAATTTTTGACATCTAATTCTATTTTTATCAATTTAATTTAATTAACTTTTGACTTTTTTTTTATTAGACTAATATTTGAATGTGTGTAATTATCATAACATAGCATCTTTATTGTATCACGACATGACATAAATTGATTACATTTTACTGTTATTATAATTTGTTAGAAAATGAATGTATAATATATCATTAGTATAATTGGCGTTATGCCGTTCTAATTTGATTAAATAAATAAAAAAAAAAAAAAAAATTTAACTTAATTATAATTTCTAAATCTGTTTTTTTTTTATGTTGATTTCTGTGAAAGAAAGTGAAATCAAACATTTTTGATTAAATCATTGATTTTTATTGAAAAAATGATTTAAATCAAATGATTTAATCGTGCCAACCCTGCTTACATGAAACTAAATGTATAAGGTAGCCCAGTTTTAAAGATAAGTCATATAGACTCACATCTCACACTCCCAAATACTTTAAAACTTAACTATATTTTACACTCGAAAATGTTAATAGATAAATGGACTGGTCCAGTGGCTTAGTTGTCTGTCTGCATGCGAAGCCATGGGTCGTGGATTCGATAACCATTCAGGGCAAATATTTGTGTGATGAATACAAATATTTGTACTGTGTCTGGGTGTTTTCTATGTATTTAAAAAAATCGGTTGTCTGTAAAGTTACTGACGATACTTGAACGTGACAACTTCAACTCCAAATAATAAACACCTTAAATGGAACGCCTCAGAGCGAGGTAACGCCGCATGACGTCATGTTTTTCGTGCGTGCAGCCGGCTTCATCGAATTATAAGACGTTGTCACGTCAAAATATATATATAAGTATTATATCAGCTATCTGGCTTCCACAGTACAAGCTTTGCTTAGTTTGGGGTCAGATGGTGTTGTGTGTGAGATGTCCACCAATGTTGGAACGTTACGGCAGAGTTAGAGAAGATAGGAACTGTGATGTGTGACCGAACTGAAAGAAATGTGAGATTAAAACCGTAACTAAAAAAAATATATTTATTTAGCACACCCCGCTTTTTACTACTCCTACAAACATTTCCATCCTAAGGTTGCCTGGAAGAGATCGCTCTTAGCGATAAGGCCGCCGATTGTAACACTAGTTTTTTTTAAATTGTTTTTCTTTTACTCATGGACATATAAAAAAGTCGGACGTAGTCTCGCTAAAACAAAAACTGTGTCACTAGAGTCGGCCACATTTGCACGTTTGCGTTGTGAGCTTGTCACTGATAGGCTGACACGCACACATATACCTACACAAGTTGCGCATGTAATGACCCACTGATGTGTGCATGTTAGGCTGTATGTGACAGCGCATACGTATTTTATTATGTGGCCGACTCGATGGACACAGTTTTTGTTTTGGCGAGACTACGTCCAACTTTTTTATACGTCCATGCTTTTACTGTATTGTTTTGTTTTGGTGTGTACAATATCTATCTATCTATATATCGGAAGTAACGCGATTAGAGTAGGCTTAGAACATTTAAACGTCAAACAATGTTCGATCGGACGAAACGAAGTAGAACCGGAG
Source organism: Ectropis crepuscularia (assembly GCA_963693475.1). Lineage (NCBI taxonomy): Eukaryota > Metazoa > Arthropoda > Insecta > Lepidoptera > Geometridae > Ectropis > Ectropis crepuscularia. The sequence goes on along the minus strand of OY856366.1, from coordinate 14,070,457 downwards.
TAGGAAAGTCGCGAGTTTATTTCGAAATTACGTTTTTCGTAGAAAGTGAGCAGACGTCCTGGTGTCCAATGACACATCTTTTTTATATATTGGTAAACATTTTTGACACCATCTAGGCAGTGCATCTCAAGGTCGCGCGGTTTTAGCCTACAGCTAGACCGTTCCTCCCAGGGAACAAGTGCCAGTCGGTTGTCGGACGCACGGCTGAGCGCTCGCGCAACACGTTTCCCGCGCATATTGTTATTAGATATGTCGTAAACCCTCCGCGCTAGACAGGGACAGAGTTACGCGTTAGAAAGAGCGCAAATGTTTATTTGAAAATCGCGACAGGTATTACGAGCTGAATTGAACTTTGTTGTGTCCCAGCAAGAGTCGCTATTTATATAATTGTTTTCGGTAAGTGAGGCTTCTGTACTTGTACTAATATTTATTCCGTGATCTAGGTCCAAACCACAGTCTATTAAATCATACAGTCGTTCGACGAAGGCGTCTAGGCGGGGCAATCGTGCGAGGCGTGCGGGGTGAGACGCGGGAAGCGCGCTCCCGCCATTGCCAACATTACAATGTTAGTATTTCGTGAGCGCGATTCAGTTTTCGTTCAAACTTTTTATAGCTACAGCGAATTTTTAAAGAGTGATGGTAAAGTTCCTATAAAAATATGAAAAAATTCACATTTATCAGTTCAATTGTATTTGAAACATATTTGTTATACTCGTATAATACGTGTCAGTTTTCTGTACGATAATTAATAATTGTTATTAAAATACTGTGAAGTGATAATTTCAAACTTTGAAAATGTATACAATTTGTATGCCCTTTTGTTTAATTTTTTTATTAATTGACGTGTAAATTGTACATTTATCAATAAAGAACTTTGACTTTGACTTCGGTTTTATCTACCCGTGTTTAAACATTTTCGGAGTTTCTTCCAAATCTAAGGCGATGAACTACTACTGGTAGGTATTTCTATATACTGTGTCCAAACTAAGCAAAGCTTGTCCTATGGGAGCTAGATAGCTCTCTTATAATTGTCGCGTATAGAATATCTGCAACATCAGAGATGCTGTCGACATATTGCCAATTTGAACCCATGTCGAAATTCGTGGCAGACGAAATTACAGCTCAGCTGCACACTCAACGAAATGTATCCGACTATGTTAACATTTTCGAATGCAAAATAGAACAGTATATAAATAAATTAAATGAAACGGAGCCCGCACAGAACGAACATTATAAACAATTTAATTATAATTATATATCACTATACACTCCACGTTATTTCGACGTACGCCTCTGAGGATGGCACGCGTTAATGTGGTAACATTTATATTATAATATCGCAACATGTATGTCATAATGTGGTCACATTTACGACATAATGTGGCAACATTTATAACATAATGTGGTAACATTCATATCATAATGTGGCAACATTTTTAACACATATGTGGCAACATTAATAATATAATTTGGTAACATTTATGTGTATTAAGATGGTAACTATCCGACTAGATGACATAAAACAAGTTTTTTTACTTTACACCTCTGTAGGGTCGTTAGGGAAAAATTATGAAAATAATTTATTACAGCGCGCACAAAAAACCGACAACCCTGAAGTCAGCCAGTCAACGTTTCAGTAAACATTGTAACTTCATGTTAAATACTTCTTGCTTTGAAGATATATTTTTTTTCTACGGTTGAAGTTAAATGTGAAACTTTGGATGACGATGGGATCTTAGTCAATTTTCAAAAAATATAACCGCGCTCTTGATCGATCTTAAAAAATATCGATAGTCGATAAAAAAATATCGACAGTCGATAAAAAAATATCGACAGTCGATAAAAAATATCGACAGTCGATAAAAAAAATATCGACAGTCGATAAAAAATATCGATAGTCGATAAAACATCGATAAAACGTGCCACCTGTAGCGAACATCGATAATTTACATAAAAAAATGACTAGCTCAGTTTTCGTGAGATCGCGGTTCCGTGCGGGCCCAGTCTAGTATTATATTAGTGAATTGTCATTGGCTGAGTGAATGTACCATTAAAACAACTATATCGCCGTCTCTTTCTTGCACTCAATGCTCTATTGTTTGTGCAAGCGAGAGGGCATGATCTTACAAATAAAAAATTATGATACTGTTTTAATGTTTTGTGAACTGAATAAATCGAGGTCTTCGTGCATTATACCCATTCAACATCTTAGTTTTTTTTTTGTAAAGTCAATACTTGCTGCTTTTCTTGAATCGACTATCTTTCTTTACACTTATATTCTCTTAACTGTTTTATTGATCACAGTAAATTAAGAAAAAATTGTAGATGTAAAGATTTTGATGGGTTTAACGTTTACGTTATGACGTATCGAAATGCAGTAAATAATTGAGAATACAATATCAGACCTAAACATGGATGTTTTAACTTGTGCGCAGTTGGTGTCGAGTTGGCCTAATGCGCGAAGACCTCAGTTCTATTACAAACAGATTGTGCATACAAGTACTATCATGTAGAGACATATACAGAGTTGGTTCGTCTGTTAATTTGTTTGTTTGTTTGCTACATACATAAAGTGTCTATCTGTCTGTTTGTTTAGCGTCGCGGCCGGGTGTCGGGGTGCGGGCGGCGCGGCTGATTCATATCTGAAACAGAAAAAAAAAATGTACGTGTGTTAAAACTTCTTGTAACTGTCCATTACTCACGTGGTCTTTTTGTACATTTTTTGACCCCTCCCTCCCCCCTTGGTGATACGTGGTGAGGTTTAAAATTACCCCTCCTCCCATCACATCACACTCACACTCCCATCACAAATCACGTGTATTTTTAGTGCCTACACAGAATCTTATAGTACATTATGATATACATAACTGCGCTAGTAACTTGATAATTACAGCGGAAGCGTCTAGAGCTATAACTAGCAGAGGCTGTAATTATCAAAGCGCACGTATGTCATACGACGTTTTATAACATATTTGCGAGGAAATAAATAAAACTCTGACGACATTTTCAAATAAAAACAATACAGCAAAATAACAAAAATTGGCAGTCATAGGAACTGCCGACAGAAGTGAAAACTTATAACGCAGAATTTGGTAGCTTACCTTACCTCGTCATCTTGGCATGGCCATCTAGAAATGCGTCAGCATTTCCCATTGGGCATATTGAAATGCGTCAGCCATTGGGAAATGCTGAAAGGGCGTGGCCTTGCCATCATGGGATGGCCATCTAGAAATCCGTGAGCCAATGAGAAATGCTGACGCATTTCTGGATGGCCATGCCATGATGGCGAGGCCACGCCCTCCGGTTGCACCCGTGTAGTGCCCTTTCAGCATTTCCCAATGGCTGACGCATTTCTAGATGCCCAATGGGAAATGCTGACGCATTTCTAGATGGCCATGCCAAGATGACGAGGTAAGGTAAGCTACCAAATTCTGAGTTATAAGTTTTCACTTCTATCGGCAGTTCCTATGACTGCCAATTTTTGTTATTTTGCTGTATTGTTTTTATTTGAAAATGTCGTCAGAGTTTTATAAAATAACAAAAATTGGCAGTCATAGGAACTGCCGATAGAAGTGAAAACTTATAACTCAGAATTTGGTAGCTTACCTTACCTCGTCATCTTGGCATGGCCATCTAGAAATGCGTCAGCATTACCCATTGGGCATCTAGAAATGCGTCAGCCATTGGGAAATGCTGAAAGGGCGTGGCCTCGCCATCATGGGATGGCCATCTAGAAATCCGTGAGCCATCCAGAAATGCTGACGCATTTCTGGATGGCTATGCCATGATGGCGAGGCCACGCCCTCCGGTTGCACCCGTGTAGTTTCCAAGGTAAGCTATCAAGTACTGAGTTATAAGTTTTCACTTCTATCGGCAGTTCCTATGACTGCCAATTTTTTTTAATATTGTAATAATAATACGAAAGACGAAGCACATTACTCACTGTATTAAGTATTTGGTTGACAATGCATTTTGCAGCTAAGTTTGATATATCTGTAAATCTTAATATATATAAATCTCCTATCACGATGTTTGTCCGCGATGGATTCCTAAACTACTTAACCGATTTACAGTCTGGTCCAACTTGAGAGATAGGATAGTTTTTTTTTCGATTAATAGTCTTTAAATGACAATATCCGAGCGCAGCCGGAATGGGCCGCTAGTATGTTAATAAAGGTTTATCTTATCTTAACTTACTCGGATGAACGGGCGCGGGCGACCGTCGGCACCAGGTTCCGGGCGACATCTGGGAAAATACATATTATACAGCTTATACCTTTAAACAAGCAATCATTGTATATCTATCTATATATATAAAAGCGAAAGGTCACTCATCAAGGAATCTCAGAAACTACAAATGCTAGGAATCTGAAATTTTGCATGGAGGTCCCTTTTAGCACGTAGGCGCTCGCTAAGACGGGGTTTTGCGAAATTCAACCCCTAAGAGGGTGAAACAACGGATGGAAGGTTGTATGAAAATTCATCATTTTCAAAGTTATCAAATTTTGTATCTAGACACTTGCCACGAAGCAATTAAATGTTTTTTCCATCAATTTGTAATTTCGAACTGTACGGGGGTGAAATTGGGGTTGAAATGGGGGATGTACTTATGTCAATATGGAAGTTCTCAACCGTTGAAGATAAAACCATGAAACTCTGTATATAGACACTTGAAACGAAGCAAAAGAATGTTTGTTCTATCAATTTCGTAACTTCGAACTGTATGAGGCTGAAATTGGGGTTGAAATGGGGGATGAATGTCAATATGAAAGTTCCCAACCGTTGAAGATAAAACCATGAAACTCTGTTTATAAACATTTGACATGAAGCAAACAAATGTTTGTTCTAGCAATATTGTAACTTCGAACTGTACAGGGATGAAATTGAGGTAGAAATGGGGGATGAATGTCAATATGGAAGTTCTCAACCGTTGAAGATAAAACCATGAAACTCTGTATATAGACACTTGAAACGAAGCAAAAGAATGTTTGTTCTATCAATTTCGTAACTTCGAACTGTACGAGGGTGAAATTGGGGTTGAAATAGGGGATGAATGTTAATATGGAAGTTGCCAACCGTTGAAGATAAAACTATGAAACATTGTATATAGACACTTGACATGGAGCAAACGAATGTTTGTTCTAGCAATGTTGTAACTTCGAACTGTACAGGGATGAAATTGGGGTTGAAATGGGGGATGAATGTCAATATGGAAGTTGCCAACCATTGAAGATGAGACAATGAAACTTTGTATATAGACACGTCTTGACATGAAGCAAACGAATGTTTGTTCTGGCAATTATGTTATTTCGAACTGTATAGGGATGAAATTGGGAATTGTATGTGGGATGAAAGCATATATGGAAGCTCCCAATCGCTGAAGATAAAACCATGAAACTCTGAATATAGGCACTTGACATGAAGCAAATAAATGTTTGTACTAGCAATTTTGTAATTTCGAACTGTATGGGGATGAAATTGGAGTTGAAATGGGGGACGAATGTCTCTTAGGCTTTCAAACCTAAACAACGGGGAACCGATTTTGATGAAATTGTATAAAATTGTTTTATTATAAGCTTTTTTTAGTTACCGTAAATGTGTCTGGGTATACAAATACGTAATGCCTGAGTTACCTTAAGTATTTATTTCGCGCGGACGAAGTCGCGGGTAACAGCTAGTATATACATAGAAATCTGAATCTCGGAAACGGCTCCAACGATTTTGATGAAATTATGTATGCAGGGGATTTCGGGGACGATAAATCGATCTAACTAGGTGTCATTTAAAAAAAACGCATATTATGCGCGATTTTAGACACTGAAAAATTGTCGCATTAGACATTAGTATGCGAAGGTAAATTTTGCCGCGTGACGCAACAGCATAATTAGCTCAGACGGGAGGTCGCGCGGTCATGGCGGTCACGAATTAGTAGCTCCGGGTTCGAGTCCAGACTTATCTTTTTTTCCAATTCTTATTTCTTGGAGTCTTGTATCTGTAGGTATCTGGGTATATTTAGTATTTAAACCGAGTAAAGCTCGTTCACCCAGGTACTACAACATTATCATCGCATACATATACATTATACAGCCAGATACAGTATAGTTTCTGACCCAGTTATATATTATATATTTTTGTAGTATAGGGTGACGAGACGAACAGGACATTTGCCTGATGGTAAGCAACATGCCTGCTATATAACAGCACAGTGACACGCAGCTATTGGATCATGTAAAGTCCAAATCATTACCTAGCACTGCACTGCGCTCGTCACCCAGATATCTAAGATATTATATCTCAAGCCCTGTAATTTCTCTGGAAACACTGCCCTTCAAACCGGAACACAGTAACGCTTACACATAACTGCTTGGCGGTAGAATAACTGGCAAAGGTGTGGTACTTCCCCAGGCGGACTCTGCCAAGAGTCCTACCACTACAAAAATCTCTATTATTGTATAAGTATCTCTGACCCAGATATACAGACGTATTGAAAACACAACTTTTTGAAGTGAAAACTAATTTTTGCGCAACGTACAGATTTTTCGTGGGCTGTGTGTTGATTGAATCATGGTGACGCCCGTAAATGAAAGAAATGTTCTGATGAACGAACTTTTTATTTATATAACCCACCTTTATTTTGCCTGATATCCTTACTTACTAACTAACTTACTAACAGTTCGTTTTGAGCCGAAAAACGTAAATTATCCCAATTTGATAAACCAGCCGATAAGTGATCGACGGGAATTCAGTCGGATCCGGCCGGACTGTAAATTACGCCGGATCGCAATCACTAGTGCGATATTACGAGTCAGTTATCAAAGTCAAATGACTTTGACAACTTTGGCGAGTTGAACTGGGAGGGGGGGGGGGGTGTATTGGTGATATTTTGTTTCAGACCTTATGTCTATTTATATAATACGTCAATGTTCTCGGTAAATAATATTATACACTACCTATGTCTCGGTCGGAGTAGCATTACTCGTTCAATACATCTCTTTCCTAATTTTGGAATTTTAAATTACATAACATTAACATATGGCTATTCTATTGCAACAAGGTTCATTCTTTCTTTTATAGAATGCAAATCTTTCATTGTTTAAATTTGATGGCGTCAAAATGCCTCATCAGTTTTATCCGCGCTTTCAGTCGCGCCAAAAGTCAAAACGACAATATAAGCAGTGTTGCCAATTTGATTAAAAAAAAACCGTAGACGAGGTTAGAAGAATTACTAATTTATTACTAAGGTAATAAAGAATATATCGTAACAAACAATAATTTTGTTAGTCGCACCAACTGCCCAAAATCTTACAAATCTAGTTTCTATCTATGAATCAAAGGTTACCTGGAAGAGAGCGCTTTTAGCGATAAGATCGTCTTTTGTGCCCATTATGTTGTTATTTTATGTGTTACTTATTGTTAACTTTGTAGTGCCAATAAAGTGTTTTTGTATTGTAACAATTGGCAGCCTTAACGCTAATAGCGATCGCTTCCAGGCAAACGTAATAATCTATACAAATAAATTAAACTGGGGAGTCTGTGTAATTTAAAATTAACATCTTTATACACAATTTAAAAAAATTGTGTGAGTTTGTTACGGCTTATCTTCAAAACGGCTGGACCGATTATCACGAGACTTTCCCTACTAGATAGCTGATGTTCTAAGACATAACATAGGCTATTCTTATTTGACCAAATTAATTAGGATTCCTTGAACAAAACAGAAAATCTTTAAAACGTGGCTGAAACCCCTAGCTAGTTTACTAAACTAACTAGCGGCCCGTTCCGGCTTCGCTCGGATCGTAACCTAGACACTGTCTGGAGCGCCATCTGCCGGGCTTATTTGTGAATCTAAACCATCCTCGAATCCACTTGTACACACACAAAAAAAACATTCAACTCGGTCCCCCCGTTTAGGAGGAGTTCACTGTCAAATGATTAATTTACTAAAATGGCTATTAAAAATTTATGGGTGATAAAAGAGTAAAAATTTAGGGTTGTATGTATTTTTTAACGTCACATTATAAAAAAATAAAAAAATTGTCCGAAAAAAAATATATTGGGTTGAACAACCCTTATGACTTAGGGTTATGAAAAATAGCTAGTAGCCGATTCTCAGACCTACTGAATATGCATACTTATAAAATTTGGTAAAAATCAGTAAAGCCGTTTCGGAGGAGTAAGGTAACTAACACTGTGACACGAGAATAGAAAGGCAGGGGAAGTAGATATTTCTAACAATAAAACAGCAGTGTATACGCTAAAATCTTTAATATTAACAATGATATACTCTACGTTACGATAAACTTTAAAAATTAAACGCACTACATGTACATCGAGTTTTACAATAATATATATATATATTATCTTAAGGCTTCAACTTAGCCACTAATTTCTACCAAAGTATTGACAAATACATGAAAATCGTTCTCATTTTTCCCTTTAATTTTATAATCCCATTAACTTCATAAATAGTAAATTCACATCATAGGTCCAACCGTTTATTTTCTTTCAGACAGCACCAATCTTTTTTAAAACCGTTCTATGGCTATCAACATCACCCATAGAACGTAATTTTTTTAAACCGTTTGTAATTTTACGTAATTTATAAAAAAACTACTGCACTTATGGACTCAATTTGTCAAAGATGATTATTATACGGGATCAAAGAGCAAATTTAAGGAGTTGTCATATTTTTAAAACATCGCATTTAAAAGTGAACTTTTGCGTAACATGACGCAGTTACGTTCTATTGGTGCTGTCAAAAAGAAAATAAACGGTTGGATCTATTATAAAGATAAATAATTTGAATATGCCAAAAACTAACCAGCACCAGTACGCAGCCTTGGGGGGGGGGGGGGGGGGGTCACGAGTTGAAATACAATAAATCGAGTTAAAAGACTTGACTAGTAGCGCCCCACGATTTTACCCGCGTAGTTGATGTTCCAGTTGTTTTCCCGCGTTTAATAATAGTCTATGTACTATTAGACATTTTGATTCTTTTTCGATTTTTAATCTAATGTATATGATTTTGGGGGGGGGGTCATGCCCCCCGTGACCCCCACCCCCCTGCAGCCGCGTATGTAGTCCCCGTATACATTTTATTGAAATCGGAGATAAGAGACGGTTTTTGACATATGAAAAATTGACTAAAAATTTTTCTATTGATTGAATCTACCGAAATTCGGTCGAGTGTCTGGATTTAGTTTTAAACGAAATCGGTTTTAAATTTTTTGTTTTTAACATAAATTATTCACAATTTTTTTGTAACAATAAATATGTATGTAAGTATTTAGAGGAAACAAAGCGTACTCTTCAAGCGTTTGTAACGCGAATGGTCCAAATTAGTAGCGAAGTTGACGCCTCAACATTATTTTACGCACGTACAGTTGAACTGTCAAATAAATTAGCTTTTGATATATTATAACTATTACAATCTGAAATCGTATATTTCAGTAGCGTTAATATAGGCATTAAGAGACAGGAGCGCGTTGGATTACTAGTATGATATACAAATATATCCCATTATAATTAGTCCATCAGGTAGATTATAGAAAACTATGACATATGACTTCTATATATTTTATAAAATTATTTAAAATCGACAAAGATATAGATCAAACTTTGAGAGTGGGGAGTTGTGACGTCACTTTATCTTTTACAAATCGCGCCATGAAGTGACGTCACTCGAAACTTCTAAGCGCTGTATCTTCGACATTTTTTGTTTGTGAAACAAAAGAAAAAAATACGTGTACAATATCTTTTAATAATAATAATATATTATAATAATAATAATCTAACTGAAGGACTAACTCTTTTCCTTTTACTTTTGTCTATTGTTTAATATTCTGGAATATTATATGCCTGTCCCTTTTTTACGCTGTTTTTTTTATACATTAACGCTACTATAACACGTGACGAAAAATGCTATAGATTTGTATTCAATATTCTAATTATTATTATGTATTTTTTATGAGAAAATGTAGGAGTTTCATTACAGTTTACATTAGAGTTTCCATCAATTATTTCTTTGTGTGTTTATTTTTGTGATTTGGTTTATTTCTGTCGGTTCGTTCGTGAATGAAAGGCGATAAACTTAACAACTAAAAAAATCGTACATTAAGTGAAAATATTCAAAATGCATTTATTTACACAACATACCCAGACCCCACTAAATATTCCCACTGCTGGGACTTGGGACCTTCTCTCGCAAGAAGAGAGTCAAGGTCTTAATCCACCACGCTAACCCAGCGCGTAATGGTGGATGACACATGACTTAGAAATATTTTAGGAACATGTCAGTTTACTCACGTTATTTTCTTCACAGTTTTTAAGTTAGCTACACTACGCACATGACTTCGTAAAGGCAGTGGTGCGTGTGGGGTTTGAACCCGGGGTCTCCGGATCGGCAGGCGCCGTACTCCCGACTAGACCAGCCGTAACTTAATTTTGGTAAGTGATGCGTTTAAAAAAACACTTTTTTTTAAACAAGTTGACTAAAATTAAGAAACAAAATGTCCTTTCGTGGTACCCCTTTTCTGGTGGACCTCGTTTTTTATCGAATCAATAAAAATGTTGTGAAATTCCAAATTTAAAAATAAAACATTAGCAAATTTTTATAACAATTAATCACTTAATTTCAAAACATCTCATCAATTTTTCTTTAGCGTAAATTATGCAGTTTTATTTTAAACGTGTATAGAAGATACTTTTAAATATTTTCACCGAATGTTAACAAGCCAAAATGAACCTTAAGACGTAAACTTAAAGGCTATTTTATAACTAAAACAAAATTACGCATTGTACAGTGACATAGGTTACACAGAAACATTATTCTAAGCTGAAAGCAAGTAAATACTTATCAATAAAAGACAACTCTTTTTTTTTTTACTTTCTTAACATGACAATTAGAAGACTATAGTAGTGGTAGGACTCTTAGCAGAATCCGCCTGGGGAAGTACCACACCTTTGCCAGTTATTCTACCGCCAAGCAGTCATGTGCAAACATTACTGTGGACCGGTTTGAAGGGCAATGTTTCCAGAGAAATTACAGACCTTAGAATAACTATTAACGAATTGATTTGTAATCTGTTTTTGACGATTCAAAGTGCACGTAACAAAAATGTGAACTGAATAAAATTGATTTGATTAATAATAAAATATAATGGACTCTTAATTAACATTTAAGACCACCATATTATTATGATAGTAAAAGTTGTCCACAACGATAAGTATAAAGCATCATTTTCCACGTAGAATAAATACTCTTAATGCATAACCTTGAATATCACTATACAATAGTATTACTGAAGTATGAAATGTGAGTATATTTAATTTTCATATCGTTGGTTTTACCAGATTTTGGTATCGAGCCTTCGGTTTATGACAACGTGGGCCAGCGTGGTGCATTACGGCCTTGATTCTCTCTCTGCGAGAGATAGACCCGAGCCCCAACGATAGAAACAGAATGGATACATGAAACTAAATGTCAAAGGTATCCAGTTTTAAAGATAAGTCATATATAGACTCACATCTCACACTCCCAAATACTTTAAAACTTAACTATATTTTACACTCGAAAATGTTAATAGATAAATTGACTAGTCCAGTGGCTTAGTTGTCTGTCTGCCTGCGAAGCCATGGGTCGTGGATTCGATTACCATTCAGGGCAAATATTTGTGTGATGAATTCAAATATTTGTACTGTGTCTGGGTGTTTGCTATGTATGATAAGTATGTATTTAAAAAAATCGGTTGTCTGTAAAGTTACTGACGATAGTTGAACGTGACAACTTCAACTTAAAGCCTTAAATGGAACGCCTCAGAGCGAGGTAACGCCGCATGACGTCATGTTTTTTCGTGCGTGCAGCCGGCTTCATCGAATTATAAGACGTTGTCACGTCAAAACATATATATAAGTATATTATATCAGCTATCTGGCTTCCACAGTACAAGCTTTGCTTAGTTTGGGGTCAGATGGTGTTGTGTGTGAGATGTCCACCAATGTTGGAACGTTACGGCAGAGTTAGAGAAGATAGTCTCGTCACTCTGTGCTATAAAAAAAAAAAAAAGATAGGAACTGTGATGTGTGACCGTACTGAAAGAAATGTGAGATTAAAACCGTAACTAAAAAATATATATTTATTTAGCACACCCCGCTTTTTACTACTCCTACAAACATTTCCATCCTAAGGTTTCCTGGAAGAGATCGCTCTTAGCGATAAGGCCGCCGATTGTAACACTAGTTTTTTTTATTGTTTTTCTTTTACTCATGGACATATAAAAATCGGATGTAGTCTCGCTAAAACAATAACTGTGTCACTAGAGTCGGCTGTGGCTGTGTGGCAGTGACTGCCCTCGTGGCTTAGTGGGTAGTAACTCTGCCTGCGAAGCCGAGGGTCGTGGGTTCGATCCCCACCCAGTGCAAATATTTGTGTGATGAATTCAAATGTTTGTACTGTGTCTGGGTGTTTCTATGTATAATAAGTATGTATTTAAAACTATGTAAGTATTACATCAGCTATCTGGCCGCCATCATACAAGCTTTGCTTAGTTTGGGGTCAGATGGTGTTGTGTGTGAATTGTCCACCAATATTTATTATTTATTTATTAAATCATACAGTCGTTCAACGAAGCCGTCTAGACGGGGCAATCGTGCGGGGCGTGCGGGGTAAGACGCGGGAAGCGCGCTCCCGCCATTGCCAACATTACAATGTTAGTATTTCGTGAGCGCGATTCAGTTTTCGGTCAAACTTTTTATAGCTACAGCGAATTTTTAAGGAGTGATGGTAAAGTTCCCATAAAAATCTGAAAAAAAATGACATTCATCAGTACAATTGTATTTGAAACATATTTGTTATACTCGTATAATACGTGACAGTTTTCTGTACGATAATTAATAATAATTGATATTAAAATACTTGAAGTGATAATTTCAAACTTTGAAAATGTATACAATTTGTATGCCCTTTTGTTTAATTTTTTTATTAATAGACGTGTAAATTGTACATTTATCTATAAAGAACTTTGACTTTGACTTCGGTTTTATCTACCCGTGTTTAAACATTTTCGGAGTTTCTTCCAAATCTAAGGCGATGAACTACTGGTAGGTATTTCTTTATACTGTGTCCAAACTGAGCAAAGCATGTCCTATGGGAGCTAGATAGCTCTCTTATAATTGTCGCGTATAGAATATCTGCAACATCAGAGATGCTGTCGACATGTTGCCAATTTAAACCCATGTCGAAATTCGTGGCAGACGAAATGACAGCTCAGCTGCACACTCAACGAAATGTATCCGACTATGTTAACATTTTCGAATGCAAAATAGAACAGTATATAAATAAATTAAATTAAATGAAACGGAGCCCGCACAGAACGAACATTATAAACAATTTAATTATAATTATATATCACTATACACTCCACGTTATTTCGACGTACGCCTCTGAGGATGGCACGCGTTAATGTGGTAACATTTATAATATAATGTTGCAATATTTATGTCATAATGTGGCAACATTTACACCGTAATGAGAAAACATTTATAATATTATGTAGCAACATTTATGTCATAATGTGGGAACATTCATATCATAATGTGGCAACATTCATGTCATAATGTGGCAACATTTTTAATATATATGTGGCAACATTAATAATATAATTTGGTAACATTTATGCGTATTAAGATGGTAACTATCCGACTAGATGACGTAAAACAAGTTTTTTTTACTTTATACCTCTTTAGGGTTGTTAGGGAAATATTATTAAAGTAATTTATTACAGCGCGCGCACACCGTCACAAAAAACCGACACCCTGAAGTCAGCCAGTCAACGTTTCAGTAAACATTATAACTTCATGTTAAATACTTTGCTTTGAAGATATTATCTTTTCTTTCTAAGGTTGAAGTTAAATGTGAAACTTTGGATGACGATGGGATCTTAGTTCATTTCCAAAAAAATATAACCGCGCTCTTGATCGATCGTAAAAAATATCGATAGTCGATAAAAAAATATCGACAGTCGACAAAAAATATCGATAGTCGATAAAACATCGATAAAACGTGCCACCTGTAGCGAACATCGATAATTTATATAAAAAAAATGACTAGCTCAGTTTTCGTGAGATCGCGGTTCCGTGCGGGCCCAGTCTAGGATTATATTAGTGAATTGTCATTGGCTGAGTGAATGTACCATTAAAACAACTATATCGCCGTCTCTTTCTCGCACTCAATGCTCTATTGTTTGTGCAAGCGAGAGGGCATGATCTTACAAATAAAAATGTATGATACTGTTTTAATGTTTTGTGAACTGAATAAATCGAGGTCTTCGTGCATTATACCCATTCAACATCTTAGTATTTTTTTTGTAAAGTCAATACTTGCTGCTTTTCTTGAGCCGACTATCTTTCTTTACACTTATATTCTTTTAACAGTTTTATTGATCACAGTAAATTAAGAAAAAATAGTAGATGTAAAGATTTTTATGGGTTTAACGTTTACGTTATGACGTATCGAAATGCAGTAAATAATTGAGAATACAATATCAGACCTAAACATGGATGTTTTAACTTGTGCGCAGTTGGTGTCGAGTTGGCCTAACGCGCGAAGACCTCAGTTCTATTACAAACAGATTGTGCATACAAGTACTATCATGTAGAGACATATACAGAGTTGGTTCGTCTGTTAATTTGTTTGTTTGTTTGCTACATACATAAAATGTCTGTCTGTCTGTTTGTTTAGCGTCGCGGCCGGGTGTCGGGGTGCGGGCGGCGCGGTTGATTCATATCTGAAACAGAAAAAAAATTGTACGTGTGTTAAAAATTCTTGTAACTGTCCATTACTCACGTGGAGTTTTTTTACATTTTTGACCCCTCCCTCCCCCCTTGGTGACACGTGGATAGTTTAAAACTACCCCTCCTCCCCCCATCACAAATCACGTGTATTTTTTAGTACCTACACAGAATCTTATAGTACATCCTACTAATATTATAAATGTCAATGTATGGTTGTTTGTTGCTCAATCACGTCCTAACGTATGAACGGATCGAGCTGAAATTTGGAACAAAGATAGATTATAGTCTGGAAGAACACATAGGCTACTTTTTATCCCGAAAAAACAACGCGAACGGGAACTTCGCGGGTAACACCGCGGGGCGCTGCTAGTTATGATATAAGTGCGCTAGTAACTTGATAATTACAGCTGAAGCGTTATTCCTAGCTCGAACCGAAGGCTAGAACTATAACTAGCAGAGGCTGTAATTATCAAAGCGCACGTATATCATACGACGTTTTATAACATATTTGCGAGGAAATAAATAAATCTCTGACGACATTTTCAAATAAAAACAATACAGCGAAAAAAAAGGGCGCGACGTAACAGGACGTCTGTAGTTATATCGCTACTAGATATCTATATATACAGGGTTATTGGTAATCAGCCTGCATCCGTTTAAGGGGATGTTAGGTACATTCAATACGTCAACTTTTGTTCTACAGTTTAAAAAAAAAATGTTTTTTTTTTCTTTTACAAAATAAATAAAAAGTGCATTTGCACGGTCTAAAAGTATCGAACCCTTCGTAACAATTCGTAAAGAGAGCGCGTACGCTCTTTAACACGCAAAAAATGATGTACCGAAGTGAATAAACACTAAAAAGTCACTAAACAGTACAAAAAAGGGCAACAAATACAATTTTTTTTTGGGTTATCTATTAAGTTTTAACGAAAGTTGTAGAACAAAAGTTGTTTGTTTAAATATACAGAACATGCCCTTAAACGGATGCAGGCTGATTACCAATAACCCTGTATAAAAGCGAAAGGTCACTCATCAAGGAATCTCAGAAACTATAAATGTTTGGAATCTGAAATTTTGCATGGAGGTCCCATTTAGCACGTAGGCGCTCGCTAAGACGGGGTTTTGCGAAATTCAACCCCTAAGAGGGTGAAACAAGGGATGAACGGTTGTATGAAAATTCGTCTTTTTAAAGTTATTAAATTTTGTGTCTAGACACTTTACACGAAGCAATGAAATGTTTGTTCTATCAATTTTGTAATTTCAAACTGTATGGGGGTGAAATTGGGGTTGAAATGAGGGATGAATCTCAATATGGAAGTTCCCAACCGTTGAAGATAATACCATAAAACTCTGTAAATAGGTACTTGACACGAAGCGACCAAATGTTTGTTCTCGCAATTTTGTAATTTCAAACTGTACGGGGGTGAAATTGGGGATGAATGTCAATATGGAAGTTCCCAACCGTTGAAGATAAAACCATGAAACTTTGTATATAGGCACTTGACACGAAGCAAACGAATGTTTGTTCTATCAATTTTGCAATTTCAAACTGTACGGGGGTGAAATTGGGGTTGAAATGAGGGATGAATGTCAATATGGAAGTTCCCAACCGTTGAAGATAAAACCATGAAACTCTGTAAACAGGCACTTGACATAAAGCGGACGAATCTTTGTTCTATCAATTTTGTAATTTCAAACTGTACGGGGGTGAAATTGGGGTTGAAATGGGGGATGAATGTCGATATGGAAGTTCCCAACCGTTGAAGATAAAACCACGAAACTCTGTTTATAAGCACTTGACACGAAGCAAACGAATGTTTGTTCTGGCAATTTTGTAATTTCAAACTGTACGGGGTTGAAATGGGGGATACATGTCAATATGGAAGTTCCCAACCGTTGAAGATAAAACCATGAAACTCTGTAAATAGGCACTTGACACGAAGCGAACACATGTTTGTACTAGCAATTTTGTAAATTCAAACTGTACGGGGTTGAAATGGGGGATGAATGTCAATTTGGAAGTTCCCAACCGTTGAAGATAAAAGCATGAAACTCTGTAAAAAGACACTTGACACGAAGCGAACGAATGTTTGTTCTGGCAATTTTGTATTTTCAAACTGTACGGGGGTGAAATTGGGGTTGAAATGGGGGATGAATGTCAATATGGAAGTTCCCAACCGTTGAAGATAAAACCATGAAACTCTGTATACAGGCACTTGGCACAAAGCAAACGAATGTTTGTTCTTGCAATTTTGTAATTTCGAACTGTATGGGGATGAAGTTGGAGTTGAAATGGGGGCCGAATGTATCTTACGCTTTCAGATCTAAACACCTGAACCGATTTTGATGAAATTGTATACAATTGTTTTATTATAGGCTGTTTTAGTAACCGTAAATGGGTAAACAAATAGGTACTGCCTGAGTTACCTTAGTATTTATTTCGCGCGGACGAAGTCGCGGGTAACAGCTAGTAATATATAAGTACAAGTTATAGAATGGCTATTAAATTCGTTGGGTGCATCATCATCACCATCAGCATGTGCTCGTCCACTGCTGGACATAGGCCTGTCTTATAATAAGCCACTCAGCCCGATCCTCGGTCTCACGTCTCGAACCGCCACCAGACGTCTTTCGTATATCGTCACTCCATCTAGTCTCAGACGCCGGAAACCAACGAATACGCCCAAAGGACGCCCTGAGACGTTGGGTGCGACATACATTTATGTGTGTGACTTGTGATTATGACGACTTTGCCTGATATTAACTACATTTAGAATTAATGAAAATTAATTGATATTATAAAAAATGTGCATACCTATTACTAGATGATATCATGTCGCGAAACAGCTAATTACTGTTTGACATGTTTATTTTAGAATGAAATTTTTAATTTATAATAATGTGTAGCGTATGGTTTAAAGATTATTTTTTACTTATATTTTGCACATTTACAGTAGAAAAACATTTTTTAGAGTTCCGTAAAACGTAAAAACGGAACCCTTATAGATGAATATAACGATGAATAGAACGTCATGTCTGTCTGTCTGTCCGTCCGTCCGTATGTCACAGCCACTTTTTGCCGAAACTATGAGAACTACACTATTGAAACTTGGTAAGTAGATGTATTCTGTAAACCGCATTATGATTTTTCCAAAAAGAAAAATTAGGGTTACCCCCCACACTTAGAACGTTAGAACTGAATCTCAATATATATTTTTTTCATCAAACCTACACGTGTGGGATGTCTATCGATAGGTCTTCAAAAATGATGATGAGGTTTCCAACATAATTTTTGTCTACACTGAATAATCTGCGCGAGAGACACTTCCAAAGTGGTAAAATGCGTGTGTGTCCCCCTCTCACTTCTAAAGTAAGAAAATGAAAAAACAAAAAAAAATATATGATGTACATTACCATACAAACTACCAACGAAGATTGGTTTGAACTCGATCTGATGAGTAGTTTTTTTAGTACGTCATAAATACACTATTATTAAAACTTCGATCAAAGTTACAACGAACTACAAGAACTATGTGTACTATGTATATTATGTTACTTGCTGCAACGGAACCCTACATGGGCGAATTCAACTCGCACTTGGCCACTTTATTTTATATTGTAATAATAATACGAAAGACGAAGCACATTACTCACTGTATCAAGTATTTGGTTGACAATGCATTTTGCAGGTAAGTTTGATATAATATGTGTAAATATGTTAATAAAGGTTTATCTTATAAAAAAAACTTACTCGGATGAACGGGCGCGGGCGACCGTCGGCACCAAGTTCCGGGCGACATCTGGGAAAATACATAATATACATCTTATACCTTTAAACGAGCAATGATTGTATAATATTTATATATATATACATAGAAATCTGAATCTCGGAAACGGCTCCAACGATTTTGATGAAATTATGTATGCAGGGGATTTCGGGGACGATAAATCGATCTAACTAGGTGTCATTTGAAAAAAACGCATATTATTCGCTATATTAGACACTGAAAAATTGTCTCATTAGACATTAGTACCTATGCGAAGGTAAATTTTGCCGCGTGACGCGACAGCATAATTAGCTCAGACGGGAGGTCGCGCGGTCATGGCGGTCACGAATTAGTAGCTCCGGGTTCGAATCCAGACGGCTTCTCTTTTTTTTCAATTATTTTTTTTAAGAAAATCTATTTCTTGGAGTCTTGTATCTGTAGGTATCAAAGTATATTTAATATTTAAACCGAGTAAAGCTCGGTCACCCAGGTACTACAACATTATCATCACATACATATACATTATACAGCCAGATACAATATAGTTTCTGACCCAGATATATATTATATATTTTTGTAGTATAGGGTGACGAGACGAACAGGACATTTGCCTGATGGTAACCAACATGCCTGCTACATAACAGCACCGTGACACGCAGCTATTGGATCATGTAGAGTCCAAGTCATTACCTAGCACTGCACTGCGCTCGTCACACAGAGATCTAAGATATTATATCTCTAAGCCCTGTAATTTCTCTGGTAACATTGCCCTTCAAACCAGAACACAGTAACGCTTACACATTACTGCTTGGCGGTAGAACAACTGGCAAAGGTGTGGTACTTCCCCAGGCGGACTCTGCCAAGAGTCCTACCACTACAAAAATCTCTATTACTGTATATATATATCTCTGACCCAGATATACAGACGTATTGAAAACACACAACTTTTTGAAGTGAAAACTAATTTTGGCGCACCACGTACAGATTTTCCGTGGGCTGTGAATTGAACTCGTTCGTAAATTAAAGAAATCTTCGGGTAAATTCGGATGATCTAGATGGCCATGATCATGGCAACGCCCTTCGGTTTCACCCGCATAGTTTCCAAAATAAGCTATAAATACGGAGTTATTAGTTTTCACTTCTATTGGCAGTTCCTATGACTGCCAATTACTTTTTTTTTATGGTATAAAGTGACGAAACGCGCAGGATAATATACTTAATTTAATTATTTATGAAACGATCATCTGGAAAATATACTTGATTTTATTATTTATGAAACGATCATCTAGAAAATATACTTAATTTTATTATTTATGGAACGATCATCTGGAAAATATACTTAATTTTATTATTTATGGTACGACCATCTGGAAAATATACTTAATTTTATTATTTATGGAACGATCATCTGGAAAATATACTTAATTTTATTATTTATGGAACGATCATCTGGAAAATATACTTAATTTTATTATTTATGGTACGACCATCTGGAAAATATACTTAATTTTATTATTTATGGAACGATCATCTGGAAAATATACTTAATTTTATTATTTATGGAACGATCTTCTGGAAAATATACTTAATTTTATTATTTATGGAACGATCATCTGGAAAATATACTTAATTTTATTATTTATGGAACGATCATCTGGAAAATATACTTAATTTTATTATTTATGGAACGATCATCTGGAAAATATACTTAGTTTTATTATTTATGGAACGATCATCTGGAAAACATACTTAATTTTATTATTTATAGAACGATCATCTGGAAAATATACTTAATTTTATTATTTATGGAACGATCATCTGGAAAATATACTTAATTTTATTATTTATGGTACGACCATCTGGAAAATATACTTAATTTTATTATTTATGGAACGATCATCTGGAAAATATACTTAATTTTATTATTTATGGAACGATCATCTGGAAAATATACTTAATTTTATTATTTATGGTACGATCATCTGGAAAATAAATTTTGTAACACTGGTCACGCAGTTTTTACGCGTCACTTCCGTTACATATTTTTCTTACTGTTTTAGTCTCACATTTTTGAAGTGAAAACTTCTTTAGGCGCGCTATAGACAGAATTTTCGTGGGCTGTGAAATGGATTCATCAATCGTCACGCTTGGATATGATAATGGATCGGATCGGATATGAAATCTTCGGGTAAAAACGGCCAGGTAGGTACCAGGGTAACAGAAACAGTAAAGAGTTTCGATTACCTACCTCCAACAGCCCAGCGTTTATCTCCAGATACCAAGACAACAGATATATAAAAGAGTTGCGTTTGCCCCTAGGTACCAGTACCAGGGCAACAGAAACAGTAAAGAGTTGCAATATTTTGTACAACTTCGTTCCATCAGAATGTCCCTTGACACCTCCCAAGTACTTTGAACTTCTTTTGACGCGCAGGCGCGCTTTTAGACAGATTTTTCGTGGGGTGTGAATTGAATTCTAGCGTCACTGGCGTCACGCTCGGGTATGATAAGAAATCTTCGGATAAACTCGGGGACACGCCCATTGGCCATCTAGAAATGCGTCAGCCAATGCGAAATGCTGAAAGGGCGTGGCCTAACCATCACGGCATGACCATCTAGAAATGCGTGAGCCAATGGAAAACGCTAACGCATTTCTAGGCCACGCCATCCGGTACACCCGTGTAGTTTCCAAAGTAGGCTTCAAATTCTGAGTTATAAGTTTTCACTTCTATCGGCAGTTTCTATGACTGCCAATTTTTTTTTTCAGTTCGGTTGCGCTGCAAAATCCCTGTCTCTTGCGAACCTTGGAACTTCGTACCAAAAAAATACAAATTTAGTGAAACGTTGAAAAATACAAATGGGAAACGCTGCAAGGGCGTGGCCTGGCCATCATAGCATATGCATGAGCCAATGGGAAATGCTGACGCATTTTTGATGGCCAGGCCACGCTCTCTTGTTACACCCGTGTAGTTTCCAAAGTAAGCTATCAATTTTTTTTTAAATATTGGTTAACAATTCACACACAACACCATCTGACCCAAACTAAGCAAAGCTTGTATGATGGCGGCCAGATAGCTGATATAATACTTATATAGTTTTAAATACATAAGTACTTATTATACATAGAAACAACCAGATACAATGCAAACATTTGAATTAATCACACAAATATTTGCACTGGGTGGGAATCGAACCCACGACCCTCGGCTTCGGAGGCAGAGCTACTACCAACTAAGCCACGAGGCCAGTCTGAGTCAATTCTGAGATACAAGTTTTCACTTCTATCGGTAGTTCCTATTACTGCCAATTTTTTTCAGTTCGGCCAGTGCACCCTCACTCGCTCAAGGTCGCGCGGTTTTAGCCTACCGCTAGACCGTTCCTTCCAGGAAACAACGCTACAAATGAAACGCGCTAGACAGGGACAGAGTTACGCGTTACAAGAGAGCTTAAATGGTGAGTTGAAAATCGCGCCAGGATTGAGCGCTAATGCGAGCTGAATTTAACTTTGTTGTGTCCCAGCAAGAGTCGCTATTTATATAATTGTTTTCGGTAAGTGAATAAGTTATAAGTTTTTTGTAGTGGTAGGACTCTTGGCAGAGTCCGCCTGGGGAAGGACCACACCTTTGCCAAATATTCTACCGCCAAACATTACTGTGTTCCGGTCTGAAGGGCAATGTTTCCAGTGAAATTACAGGGCTTAGAGATATAAGAACTTACTCGTAGATCTCTGGGTGACGAGCGCAGTGCAGTGCTAGGTAATGATTTGGAATCTTCATATTCCAATAGCTGAGTGTCACTGTGTTGTTATGTGGCAGGCATGTTGCTTACCATCAGGCACATGACCTGCTCGTCACGTCACTCTATATTTAAAAAAAAAAAAAGCTTCTGTACTAATATTTATTCTGTGGTTCGGCTGCGTAGCATACTCTGCTACCAATGAAGGTACAAAGAAGTGAGGTGATCAGTGATATAGGTGGGCACTGACCTGTCGCAGCAGGTAGGGCGCGCGGTAGACCGGCTGGCTGAGCGGGTGCGGGCCCGCCCGCGGGCCGCGCGCCTCGGGCCGCCGGTCCCCGTCCCCCCGCCCGCCCACACCCCCGGCACCGTTCACCTCCTGACGCTCCATCTGCTGGTTCCTGACAAATAACACTGCATCTTTACAACACATCTTAATCTACATAATATAATATGAACATGATAATTCATTTTCTCCTACAAAACAACTAGCAACTTTAGGCCCGGTTCACACGACGCGGCTGCCAACCGCGCCCGCGCGCGGGCGCGGCGCCGCGCCGCGCGACGGTTTTGTTTTAATACTCACGAGACCGCAGGTTTTCGCGGTTTCTGCTCCGGAAAGCTACTGCGCAAGAATCGCGCGCAGCCACGCGGCCGCCGCGCGGCTGCCGCAGCCGCCGCGGCCGTAAACCGCGTCGTGTGAATTGAATTCAATTTTATATGGAAATCTGCCGCGCCCGCGCGCGGGCGCGGTTGGCAGCCGCGCCGTGTGAATCGTCTCTTAGACATTCGATCAAATTTCATAAGATTCAATCACTATGCCGTCAATCACATTTTTTGACGTGATAACGTCTTATAATTCGATGAAGCCGGCTGCACGCCCACAAAACATGACGTCATGTAGTGTTACCGTCCGTCGTTACCGTCGGTCGTTACCTCGCCGCATGTTTGTTACAGTTGTATTAATTATTTCGACCAGTAGTTCAAGCGGGGATGTAGCTCAGTGGTAGAGCGTTCGCTTTGCATGTGAAATGCCCCGGGTTCGATCCCCGGCATCTAAAAGCTTTTTTGCATTGTTTTGATTGAAAATGAAAATGACTAAATTCTACTGATTACTTTTTACATACAAATCTATTAAACAAATGAAATTAAAATTTTCTTTTGAAAAATGCTACCATTCCATCAGTATTTTCTTAAGACGTTGTCACGTTCTATCGTCAGTAAACCGACTTTACAGACAAACATTGTGTTTTTTTTAAATAAAGAGTGACAAGACGAGCCGGACATGCGCCTGATGGTAAGCAACGTGCCTGCCACATAACAACACAGTGACACGCATTTATTGTAACATGAAGATTCCAAATCATTACCTAGCACTGCACTGCGCTCGTCACCCAGAGATCTAAGTTGTTATATCTCTAAGCCCTGTAATTTGTCTGGAAGCATTGCCCTTCAGACCGGAACACAGTAATGTTTGCACATTACTGCTTGGCGGTAGAATATTTGGCAAAGTTGTGGTCCTTCCCCAGGCGGACTCAAAGTCAAAGTCAAAGTCAAAGTACTTTATTCATAAATGTACAATTTACACGTCAATAATTAAAAAATAAAAACAAAAGAAAGAGCATACAAATTGTATACATTTTCAAAGTTTGAAATGACTACTTTACTGTATTATAATAATTATTGTACAGAAAACTGTCAAGCATTATATGAGTATAATATGTTTTTATAACAATTGTACTGACCCATGTCAAATTTTTGTATACATTTCTATAGGACTTTGCCATCACTCTCTAAAAATTCGGTGTAACTATAAAAAGTTTGATCGATAAGCCAGGACTTTAATTTGTTTTTGAAGCTACTGAAACTTGGGGCAGATATAACTATTTTGGGAAGAGTGTTATAAACTTCAGGTCCCATAATGTGAGTTAGCTTCCGTGACCTTGTGAGAGAGTGTGCTATGACATCCAGCTTGTCCGCGTTACGTATGTTTCTAGAATGTCTCTCTCCTCGCGTATTGTATGATTCTAGATTATTTCTGACATACACAGCCACCTGGTAGATCAATATAGCAGGTAACGTAAGTATGCCAAGCTCTTTGAAATATGGTCTGACGGATGTGCATTGCGATACGCCAACGATGGCACGTACGGCACGTTTTTGGGCGCGGAACGCACGCTCCCAGTCGGCAGCGCGCGCGTATAGCTCGGCGCCGTATTGTAACCGAGAATGCACTGTGGCGAAGTAACACGCACGTGACACTTCCGCAGACACCACTCGGGATACTCGTCTTAGAGCAAAGCACGCACTGCTGACTTTAGCACACATCTTGTCGATGTGGTGTTCCCACGTCATGCTGCGATCAATCTCGAATCCCAAAAATTTGGTGTTCTGTACTTGCTCAATCCTTACACCGTTTAGCGAAACTTTAAGCGATTTTGTATGATGGCCCGACAGACAAAAGTGAACGAAGTGAGTCTTTTTTGAATTTAACATAAAACCATTAGCTCTAAACCATGAATTTAAGCCGTTAATTACAATATTTAATTTATCTTCTAAATCCTCAATTGAAAGAGCCGTTACTACGGCAGCCACATCATCTGCATACATGAATATGCCTGCACCCTTTACGGCATCAGGGAGATCGTTTAGTAGGAGAGAGAACATTATATTCGAAATCGACGAACCCTGCGGTACTCCCATAGAAGAAGGCAGCGGATCTGATTTATTATCCCCATCGCCAGCATCCACTACCTGAGAGCGGCCTCGTAACATGTCAGTCAACACCTCGTATGATTTCCCAGCTATGCCATAGTGTTTCAGCTTTAAAGCTAAGGTCTCGTGGTCTGCGACATCGAAGGCCTTCGATAAGTCACAGCACAATACAGCTACTTGCTACTTGTTCTCTACGTTCACGAGCAGCCAACACACTACGTATCACTTCACGCGTTAGAGAAATCGTAGACCTCCCTTCGCGGTATGCGTATTGTTGTTCACACAGCGCCTCGGTTTCCGATAGGTAGGCCACTAATCGCGAACTCAAGCCGTTTTCGAACACTTTGGCTATTGCTGGTATAATCGATACTGGTCTATATCCATCAATATCGTCCCTTTTGCCCTTGCCTTTAAATATTGGGGACACTTTCGATATTTTCAGAGACGACGGGTACGAGCCTTCTCTAAGACACTTATTAAACAGTGTGGCGAGAACCGGAGCTAGAGGCAAAATTGCTAGTTTAATAAGCTCCATCGACACACCGTATATGTCTTTCGACTTTTTTGGGGGTATTTTGGAGGATACTATGCGGAATACCTCATCAGCCGAGAAACTTGTTAGTCTGAGGGAACGATCAGATGCTTGCCGTGCTGATACTAACATTTCACATACAGTAGCAGTATCAGCTTTAGGTGCCCCACAGGCAGCAGCTGCATTTAAAAACCGAACATTCATAGCATTTACGGCATCTTTTGGCGAACTAAACTTACTGCCGTTACAATCTTTTACAATCTCTGAGCAGTTCAACCTAGGGGTATTGTTTTTCCCCCTCTCCACGTTCACGATTCCCCACATAGCTTTAGATGGATTCGTACTTCCGTCTATTATACTACTATAATGATTTGTCTTAGACATATTTAAAGTCGAAATGTATTTCCTGTTGAGATCGTCAAATATAGCTATTAAGTTCTCTTCCTCAGGAAATTGGTCAACTAATTTGGCAATATCAAACAGCAATGATTTTAGATTAAGTATGTCAGGCGTAACCCACGACGCGTCACGTTTGTTATTTGGAGTTCGTTTTATAGGGAAACAAGTATCATACTTATTTGCTAAAATATTGATCAGTGCCAGCGCAAATGTTTGAGCGGTTTTGTTTCTCTCGCTTACCTCGCACCAATCTATACTGTCAATAAACATAACGAAATTTGCCCGGTTATTCTGCGAGAAATCACGCGTGCGGCGAGTGAGCTGTGCTGGCGTTGAATGTGCAAATTTCACCACTCCACGTACAGCTAAGTGATCCGACAGAAGCGTATTTATTGAGTTTGCGGAAGTAAGATGTCGCGCTACATTTGTAAAAATAAGGTCAATCGCTGTTTGTGAGTTTTCTGTTATACGAGTAGGGAAGTCTACAATCGAACTCACATCATGGGAGTGGAGTAAGTCGGACAGATTTCTAAAGTCAGCGCTAGTGTTATCTAAAATATTTATGTTTATGTCACCGAGAATCATGAATGTTTTATCGGTTTCACTGAGCTTATCGAGCAAACGTTCCAGGCCACTTAAGAAACCTCTAACATGAGCTAGGCCTGTGCGATAAATGCAAATGATAGTAATGTTAAAGTCCATAACGTCAATCGCGGAGATTTCGCAAAATCTTTCTTCTGACAATGCTGATAACTCAACGTTTTCGACACACTTTAGTGCTTCATTTACAAAGATGCAAGATCCGCCATGGATAACATTATTTCTACAAAAACTAGACACTAACTTGTAACGACTCTGCCAAGAGTCCTACCTCTACAATATATAATACAATATACTATATCATGTGTTTGTAATTTACTCATGTTTTCAACAAATAAATTATACCTTTTATCTTTATAATAGATCTTAAGACACACAAATCCCACTAATATTATAAATGTCAAAGTATAGATGTTTGGATATTCGGATGTTTGTTGCTAAATCACGCCGTAACGTATGAACGGATCAGGCTGATATATGTTTTTTTTTTTTTTATAGCATAGAGTGACGAGACGAGCAGGTCATGTGCCTGATGGTAAGCAACATGCCTGCCACATAACAGCACAGTAACACGCAGCTATTGGAACATGATAGTCCAAATCATTACCTAGCACTGCACTGCGCTCGTCACCCAGAGATCTAAGTTGTTATATCTCTAAGCCCTGTAATTTCTCTGGAAACATTGCCCTTCATACCGGAACACAGTAATGTTTGCACATTACTGCTTGGCAGTAGAATAATTGACAAAGGGTGTGGTACTTCCCCAGGCGGACTCTGCTAAGAGTCCTACCACTACCAAATATGAAATATACAAACGATATAATGAAATGGAATACAGCTAGATTATAGTCTGGAAGAACATATAGGCTACTTTTAATCCCGGGAAAATAACGGGAACGACGGGAACTGGAAGTACGCGGGTAAAACCGCGGGGCACTGCTAGTCCGTATTTATATAAATCAATGCCACTTTTCATTGTAAGTGAACTCATCCTAAACGGCTGGACCGATTTGAATTATTTTTTATACGTTTTGTACACGTTTGGGTAGGGCCCTGGATGGTTTAGATTCACAAACCAGCTCGGCAGATGGCGCTGCAGTTGGTATCTATGTAGGTTATTATCCGAGCGAAGCCGGAACGGGCCGTATAGTATATGATAATTCTTTTCTGCCAAAAAACAACATAACCAACTTCACTCGACCAAACTTCGTAAGAATCAATCACTATGCCGTCTGAATACATGAAAGGAAATTTAACTTTTTTGTTAATATTTCAAAAACCACCACACCGATTTCGATAAAATTTATAAGGGTGAACACTGAACACCTCTGAACTATGATCAACCAAATAAAAAAAAATTGGCAGTCAAGGAACTGCCGATAGAAGTGAAAACTTATAACTCAGAATTTGAAGCCTACTTTGGAAACTACACGGGTGTACCGGATGGCGTGGCCTGACCATCATGGCATGGCCACCTAGAAATGCGTTATCATTTTCCATTGGCTCACGCATTTCTAGATGGTCATGCCGTGATGGTTAGGCCACGCCCTTTCAGCATTTCCCATTGGCCGACGCATTTCTAGATGGCCAATGGGCGTGGCCCCGAGTTTATCCGAAGATTTCTTATCATACCCGAGCGTGACGCCAGTGACGCTAGAATTCAATACACACCCCACGAAAAATCTGTCTAAAAGCGCGCCTGCGCGCCAAAAGAAGTTTTCACTTCGAAATACTTGGGAGGTGTCAAGGGACATTCTGATGGAACGAAGTTGTACAAAATATTGCAACTCTTTACTGTTTCTGTTGCCCTGGTACTGGTACCTAAGGGCAAACGCAACTCTTTTATATTTCTGTTGTCCTGGTATCTGGAGATAAACGCTGGGCTGTTGGAGGTAGGTAATCGAAACTCTTTACTGTTTCTGTTACCCTGGTACCTACCTGGCCGTTTTTACCGAGTTTACCCGAAGATTTCATATCCGATCCGATCCATTATCATATCCAAGCGTGACGATTGATGAATCCATTTCACAGCCCACGGAAATTCTGTCTATAGTGCGCCTAAAAAGTTTTCACTTCAAAAAATAACCATCAAAATCGATTCACAATTGACGGCGCTATCGCGTAACATACATAAAAAAAAAAAAATACTACTGAACTGAGAATCTCATCCTTTTTTAAAGCCGGTTAAAAATTTGTCTTCATTATAATTTTTGTACTATTACTAAGTTTTGGGTTTTCTGCCTTTTCGCCGAAAATTATTTGGCCGATTATCACTTGCCAACTAACGTTTCGCAGAATTTTGTTTCTCCGAATAATCATTTGCCAAACATATCACATAATTTTATTTTATTTCCCAACCTAACATTTGCCAACTGTACGTTTGGTCTGCCTTGTATAATGACACTTTTCAAAAGGCCAACTTTCATGTAGCGAATGTTTCAGTTAGAGTAATATAATAATATTCATTTGGTTGTATAGTGTTGGTAAGCATGTGTGTATGTATGTTAGAAAAATAACTATGGAAAAAATATTCCAATAACATCAACCTGCATATATAAAATAAATGGTAAAAAAAGGTGTAAATAAATTTCTTGAAAATTTGATCAAAGACTCAGCTTTTTTGAAATTCAAGTTCAAGTGCTCTGTGTACTGAAACAAAAGCGATTTGATTCTGGCTTGTTGGTCACAGTTCTAACCTAACCTAACCGATTCCTTCCGATTTCACCTAAACTTCGCTCCGTACTTTGAAATTTTGCAAATGTAACGTATATACTCGTAGATTTTTGTTGTTATAAAATTGTATGTAAAATTAGTTTATCTTTTATCATAATACAAATGTACGAAAAAGGAACTGATACACAGACGAAACGTTATTCGTCTAAAAGTTGTTTGGCGTAGTGAAAGATTTGACAAATGATAAGTGCCCTGAACGTGTTGTGACATTATAATAATCTGCTAAACAATAATTCTGCCAAATGAGAAGTTGTCAAACAAGTCGTCTGTCCGTGCCTGTCGCCGGGTTTGTCCACGTTCCTGTCGCGCCGGTGCCGGTATCCCTCGCTGTAGCTGCGGTCGGTAGATGTGTATGTCTGTCTCGCTCACCCGCGCCTGTCGCCGGGTTTGTCTCCGTCCCGGTCGCGCCGGTGCCGGTATCCCTCGCTGTAGCTCCGGTCGGTAGATGTGTATGTCTGTCTCGCTCACCCGCGCCTGTCGCCGGGTTTGTCTCCGTCCCGGTCGCGCCGGTGCCGGTATCCCTCGCTGTAGCTGCGGTCGGTAGATGTGTATGTCTGTCTCGCTCACCCGCGCCTGTCGCCGGGTTTGTCTCCGTCCCGGTCGCGCCGGTGCCGGTATCCCTCGCTGTAGCTCCGGTCGGTAGATGTGTATGTCTGTCTCGCTCACCCGCGCCTGTCGCCGGGTTTGTCTCCGTCCCGGTCGCGCCGGTGCCGGTATCCCTCGCTGTAGCTGCGGTCGGTAGATGTGTATGTCTGTCTCGCTCACCCGCGCCTGTCGCCGGGTTTGTCTCCGTCCCGGTCGCGCCGGTGCCGGTATCCCTCGCTGTAGCTCCGGTCGGTAGATGTGTATGTCTGTCTCGCTCACCCGCGCCTGTCGCCGGGTTTGTCTCCGTCCCGGTCGCGCCGGTGCCGGTATCCCTCGCTGTAGCTCCGGTCGGTAGATGTGTATGTCTGTCTCGCTCACCCGCGCCTGTCGCCGGGTTTGTCTCCGTCCCGGTCGCGCCGGTGCCGGTATCCCTCGCTGTAGCTCCGGTCGGTAGATGTGTATGTCTGTCTCGCTCACCCGCGCCTGTCGCCGGGTTTGTCTCCGTCCCGGTCGCGCCGGTGCCGGTATCCCTCGCTGTAGCTCCGGTCGGTAGATGTGTATGTCTGTCTCGCTCACCCGTGCCTGTCGCCGGGTTTGTCTCCGTCCCGGTCGCGCCGGTGCCGGTATCCCTCGCTGTAGCTCCGGTCGGTAGATGTGTATGTCTGTCTCGCTCACCCGCGCCTGTCGCCGGGTTTGTCTCCGTCCCGGTCGCGCCGGTGCCGGTATCCCTCGCTGTAGCTCCGGTCGGTAGATGTGTATGTCTGTCTCGCTCACCCGCGCCTGTCGCCGGGTTTGTCTCCGTCCCGGTCGCGCCGGTGCCGGTATCCCTCGCTGCGCTCGTAGCTCCGGTGGTAGCCCTGGCTCTCGTGCGGTCGCCGCTCGGGCTGATCTGAGGATACGGTCATACTAGGGTGAGGTAAGGAAAAGCAAAGTAAGTCTACTAAGGTAAGTAAAAGTAAAACAAGGTAATGTATAGGTAAAGTTAAGGAAAGCTAAGGTAAGGGAAAGTAAAGTAAGATACAATAAATTGAGGTAAATGTAAAAAATAAAGTAATGTATAGGTAAAGTAAGTTAAGGTAAGACAAAGTAAGGTACAGTTAATTATTATTAACGAAATTTATAGGAAGAGTAGGTTACCGTAAGGTAAAACTAAATTAAGGCATTGAATAAGTAAAGTAAGTTAGAATAAGTAAAGTAAGTTAACGTAAGGTACATTAAAGTAAGGTAAGGCAATGTTTATGTTATGTTAGTTAGCGTAAGGTAAGGTTTACCTATACGTTAAGGTACAGTGTAACAAATGAAGTAAGGCAATGTTAAGGTAATGCAAAGTAAATTAAACGTAAGGTAAGGTTATGCAGAAGTTAGATGGCCAAAATACACTGGTGACGAAAAAATGGTTGGCGATGTAGTGATAAATTACGATGAAATGATGATAGTTGGTGACTATTGAGGATGAAATGACGAGTGATGATGATATTTATTTATTTATTTATTGAATAATAAGCGAGCACCATTAACTGATATGCCTATATCTCAGTGTTGAACAACTTATAGGTAATTGTCTGTTAAAATGATTTTGTCTTTAACTATCCATTTGATCAATATGTTCTTGAAAGAGTTTAATGACTTTGCTGAAATAACATCCTCAGGCAACCTGTTCCAGTTGTAAACCACTCTGTTGCTGAGGATGTGATGTGCAGTGTTTGTCAGTGATGGTGCGTAGGTCAACTGGGACCTATGACGCCGACTGTCGCTCTTATGATCATTTAATCTGTACAGGTTCCGTATGTGAGAGAGGTTATAAAATCCATTCAGTATTTTAAATGTTTCGATCAAGTCTCCCCGTAACCGTCTCTCTTCCAATGTAGTGAGGTGTAGGGCTTTTAATCTGTCTGTGTAGGATTTACGTAGAAGGGCATATGGCCAGTGCATCATCACTCGCTCAAGGTCGCGCGGTTTTAGCCTACAGCTAGACCGTCCCTCCCAGGGAACAAGTGCCAGTCGGTTGTCGGACGCACGGCTGAGCGCTCGCGCAACACGTTTCCCGCGCATATTGTTATTAGATATGTCGACAACCCTCCGCGCTAGACAGGGACAGAGTTACGCGTTAGAAAGAGCGCAAATGTTTATTTTAAAATCACGACAGGTATTGCGAGCTGAATTGAACTTTGTTGTGTCCCAGCAAGAGTCGCTATTTATATAATAGTTTTCGGTAAGTGAGGCTTCTGTACTAATATTTATTCTGTGATATGGCCATTTTGTCGCTTTGTCGATATCGTGAATGACGAAAAATTATGATTGATGTTGACATAATAAGTAATGATTGATGATAAAATGATGATTGGTAATGCAATTACTATTGAAGATGAAATGACGAATGATGATGAATTGGTGAATGATGAAGAAACGAAGAACGATGTCGATATGTTAAGTGATGACGGACGACAAAATGACGATTGGTGATAAAATGACGAGTGATGATGAAGAAACGATGATCGATGTCGATATGACCAGTGATGATTGATGATAACATGATGATCGGTGACGAAATGACGAGTGATGATGAAATGGTGAACAATGAAAAAATTTATGATTGATGTTGATTAAGTGACGAATGTTGATAAAATGACGAGTGGTGATGTAATATGTGTGTATCCTTACATGTATTGTTGACTTGCATGTTCCTCAGCGAGTTGATGATGGCGCGCGCGGCCGTACTCAACTGGCTCTCGTCAGGATGCCTGTCGACAAACCATCGAAAACTGTCATATTTTTTTTTTATCGCGTATATTTAAATGGCTGAACCACTGACCCTTGAGCTTGGTATTGCGCCGGACACGTCCCCAGTATCCCGTGTCCGCTGTTCCGCCGCCACGCGCCGTCGCGCCGCGTCTCCGCCCCGGCTAGAGGTCTACTAACTGATTCTTAGGTCAACTAACTGGCCCTAATGGTCAACTAACTGACCCCAAAGGTAATCTAATTGACTCTAAAGGTCAACTAACCGACTCTCAAGGTCAATGAACTGCCTCTAAAGGTCAACAAACTGACCCTAAGAGCCTACTAACTAACCTTAAAGGCCAACTAACTGACCCTAAAGGTCAACTAACTGACTCCTAAGGTCAACTTACAGATTAAAATGGCTAAACCACTGACCCTTGAGCTTGGTAATGCGCCGGACACGTCCCCAGTATCCCGTGTCCGCTGTTCCGGCGCCACGCGCCGTCGCGCCGCGTCTCCGCCCCGGCTAGAGGTCTACTAACTGATTCTTAGGTCAACTAACTGGCCCTAATGGTCAACTAACTGACCCCAAAGGTAATCTAATTGACTCTAAAAGTCAACTAGCCGACTCTAAAGGTAAACTAACTGACCCTAAAGGTCAACTAACTGACTCTCAAGGTCAATGAACTGCCTCTAAAGATCAACTAACAGACCCTAAGAGCCTACTAACTAACCTTAAGGGCCAACTAACTGCATGATCTAATACCACCTTGCCCTTTTTTCTATCGGACTTCTCGTAACTCGAAGAAGCGGCACCGTTTCATGGTTGATGTTCCAAAGACACGGACGAAGAGGTTTGACTCTACTTTTGTGATAAGAACGTCTAGGCTGTGGAATGAGTTGCCAGAGTGTTTTCCCTGATAGTTATAACCTTGGTGTCTTCAAATCGAGAGTGAATCGGTTTCTTCTAGGTAAACACGCTCCATCGTAGACCGCATCGTCGCTTAACATCAGGTGAGATGGCGGTCAAGTGTAAACCTATAAAAGTCAAAAAAAAAAAAAAAACTGACCCTACAGGTCAACTAACTGACCCCTAAGGTCAACTTACAGATTAAAATGGCTAAACCACTGACCCTTGAGCTTGGTATTGCGCCGGACACGTCCCCAGTATCCCGTGTCCGCTGTTCCGCCGCCACGCGCCGTCGCGCCGCGTCTCCGCCCCGCCGCCGCCGCGCCGCGTCTCTGCCCCGCGCGGCCTCGACCCGTTCATGGCTTCTTTAATCTGCTGGATCTTTGCCGCTATCTCCGCTGACTCTTGGCTGAAAAGGCATTTTATTGGTGGTGGTGGTGGGACAATTCACACACAACACCATCTGACCCCAAACTAAGCAAAGCTTGTATAATGGCGGCCAGATAGCTGATATAATACTTATATAGTTTTAAATACATATACATATAAACACCCAGACACTGTGCAAACATTTGAATTCATCACACAAATATTTGCACTGGGTGGGAATCGAACCCACGACCCTCGGCTTCGGAGGCAGAGCTACTACACACTAAGCCACGAGGCCAGTCGATGCATTTGAAATGCTAATTTGACATTGACGTTTATTGACATTTCTTTGCTTTAATCGATCTTTTTTTAATTTTTTTTTTGTATAATTTAATGATAATTACTGTTGCAGGAACCCATACCGCAACAGATGTACCAGCCAATGATGCAACAGATGGAGGAACCGAAACAGATCTCATCGCCGCAGCAAGACACCACCTTCAGAATAGGTACGTATTTAATAAAAGCCTGAAAATGTATGGCCAATGAAAGCCTGAAAATGTATAGACCTACGGGGTCCCCCTGCTGCACTCCTGGTTGATCCAGAAGGTCGTTAAACAATACGTTACTTTGATGGGAATAACATTGTAACGTAACGTAAAAATGTCTGGAACCAGCGATTTGCCTTTCTTCCTTTAGATTTAGCGTTTTCTCGATATTGTTGAAGGCATTCGATATAATAATTATGTCTTTGCCAATGATGTGTGCAATGATGCAACAGATGGAGGAACCGAAACAGTTCTTATCGCGCGAAGACTTCGTTCGTTGCCTGGCAACCAACTACGCCACGAGGGCAGTCGATTTTAATAAAACATTATTGTATGTACTCGTAGTAGTATTATTGAATGTATGTCGCTTCCCCCGCCTTCGGGTATAAGTAGGCTATTTTCCTTTGTGCTGGTTGCCTGGAAGAGATTGCTCTCAGCAATAAGGCCGCCACTTGTGGCACTAGTTAATAAGTACTTCTGTGTAATATTATAATTTGTTTGTGTCACAATCAAGTGTTTCTATTTATCTATCTATTGAAGTGAAAACTTCGTCTTTTGGTGCGCCACAGACAGATTTCGATATCGTGGGCAGTGATTTGAATTTTCGGGTAAACTCGGACGATCTAGATGGCCGTGATCATGGCCACGCCCTCCAAGCCAATTTTTTTGTTTATGACATCGTGTCTGATATAATGATGACATGGTGGACTGCGTGACCGGCAAACACTGTTTTGTTTTTGACATCATAGAGTACGATGCCATCAAACACTTTTTTGTTAAATACAAAAAATGTCTGACACACTTTTGTTTAGTGTTTGGCACATTTTTAGGGTTCCGTAAAAAGTAAAAACGGAACCCTTATAGATTCGTCATGTCTGTCTGTCTGACTGTCTGTCCGTCCGTATGTCACAGACACTTTTTGCCGAAACTATGAGCACTACACTGTTGAAACTTGGTAAGTAGATGTATTCTGTGAACCGCATTAAGATATGAACAAAAAAAAATAAAAAAAAATAAAAATTAGGATTGCCCCCCATACTGAGAACTGAAACTCAAAATTTTTTTTTTTCAAACCTACACGTGTGGGGTGTCTATCGATAGGTCTTCAAAAATGATGTTGAGGTTTTTAGAATCATTTTCGTCTACACTGAATAATTTGCGCGAGAGACACTTCCAAAGTGGTAAAATGTGTGTCCCCCCCCCTCTAACTTCTAAAGTAAGAGAATGAAAAATCTAAAAAAGATATATGATATACAGTACCATGTAAACTAACAACGAAAATTAGTTTGAACTCGATCTGATGAGTAGTTTTTTTTAGTACGTCATAAATACACTATTATTGAAACTTCGATCAAAGTTACAACGAACTACAAGAACTATGTGTACTATGTATATTATGTTACTTGCTGCAACGGAACCCTTCATGGGCGAGTCCAACTCGCACTTGGCCACTTTATTTTTGTTTATGACGTTCGAGTCGAATGGCCATACCATTATACCACAGTTCATACGTTCTCAAACTCACCGATAAATCTTTTTTCCTCCTGTTTCTTATCGTCGGGCGTGTGCGAGAGGGCGGTGGTCCACAGAGAGGGGCAAGTTCCGTTTTGTTTTTGACATGGTGAAAAACAGAAATGGGCAGTCACTCAGAGAGTGCCCAGCACTTTTGTCTTTGACGTCATTGACATTGGGTGACCATCAAACTTTGTTGTCCTTGACATTATAGACCGCGCGATGGTAAAACACGTTTTATTTTTGACATTATGGACTATATGACCGGCCCGTCAAACAATGTTTTGTATTTGATATGCTGTAGACTGAATGGCGGCAAAAACAAAAAATTGTCAGTCATAGGAACTGCCGATAGAAGTGAAAACTTATAACTCAGAATTAGATAGCTTACTTTGGAAACTACGCGGGTGTAACCGGAGGGCGTGGCCTCGCCATCATGGCATGGCCATCTAGAAATGCGTCAGCATTTCCTATTAGCTGATGCATTTCTAGATGGCCATGGCATGATGCCGAGTCCACGCTCTTTCAGCATTTCCCATTGGATGACGCATTTCTAAATGACCAATAGTCATGGTCCCGAGTTTACCCGAAGATTTCTTATCATACCCGAGCGTGATTCTAGAATCCAATTCACCGCCCACGAAATATCTGTCTAGGCGCGCCTAAAGAAGTTCACTTCAAAAAGTGTTTGACACACATTTGATTTGAGTTTGATACACTTTTTTGTTTTCGACACCATGCGTTGGTCTGGTTTTTAAGTTCTCAATCTCACCGATTAATCTCTTTCTCCTCCTGTTTCTTTTCATCGGGCGTGTGGGTGAGGGGGGTGGTCCGCGCGGTGGGGGGCAGCGAGTTCCTCTTCCGGTAGGGCTGAGGGTCGGGCTTCTCCACCTGCACCGGCTGGTACATCGGATACGGCTGCGGTAACATCTGGAATAGGGAACAATCCTCAAAAAAACTAAGTAGCCTGTTAGTTAGATTGCCAAAAAATATTGTACACGTATTTTTTCTTTTGTTTCACAAACAAAAAATGACGAAGATACAGCGCTTCGAAGTATCGTGTGACGTCACTTGTGAGTACGATTTTTACTCACGAGTGACGTCGCGACCCCCCACTCTCGAAGTTTGATGGTCTATATCTTTGACGATTTTTAATATTATGAAAAAATAAAAAAAAACGTGTCCAATATTTTTCCATGATCTAGCTGACGGACTAATTAGGATGGTGTATTTTTGACCCAGTCCGGTACCCTATTAAAAAAATACACAAATAGCAAAATACACAACCTAGCTTATCGGTTTTTCATCGGATACATTTCGGAGAGTGTGCAACTGATCTGCATGATCTAATACCACCTTGCCCTTTTTTTTCTATCGGACTTCTCGTAACTCACGTAAACACGCTCCATCGTAGACCGCATCGTTGCTTAACATCAAGTGAGATGGCGGTCACGGTGATGGGGTGTGTTACCTGGGTGTAGGGTGGTGTTAACTGGGTGTAGGGTGGTGTTACCTAGGTATAGGGTGGCGATACCTGGGTGTAGGGTGGTGTTACTTGGGTGTAGGGGTGTGTTACCTGCGTGTAGGGTGGTATTACCCGGGTGTAGGGTGGTGTTACCTGAGTGTAGGGCAGTGTTACCCGGGTGTTTAGGGTGGCGATACCTGGGTGTAGGGTGGTATTACCTGGGTGTAGGGTGGTGTTACCCGGGTGTAGGGGGGCGTTATCTGGGTGTAGGGCGGTGTTGCCCGGGTGTAGGGCGGTGTTACCCGGGTGTAGGGTGGTGTTACCCGGGTGTAGGGGGTGTGCCCCGGGTGTAGGGCGGTGTTACCTGGGTGTAGGGCACGGTGTAGGCGGTGTAGGGCGGCTGGTAGACCACGGGGCACACGTCGAACAGCTTGGGCGCGGGGCTCGGGACCGGGGCCCACTGCACCGCCTCTTGGTACTGCACCTGCGAGATATAGATGACGGTTGAAAAGAATATATATACGCTAAAATACATGAGGAAACAAAAAAAACATATCAGTCCATCAGTTAAATTATTAAAACATATTTTTGATTCACGTATTCTTTTCATTGCTTCACACACAAAAAAAAATTGGCAGTCTTAGGGACTGCCGATAGAAGTGAAAAGTTTGAACTCAGAATTTGATAGTTTACCTTGGAAACTACACGGGTGTAACCGGAGGGCGTGGCCTCGCCATCTTGGCATGGCCATCTAGAAATGCGTCAGCATTTCCCATTGGCTGATGCGTTTCTAGATGGCCATGCCATGATGGCCTGTCCACGCCCTTTCAGCGTTTCACATTGGCTGACGTATTTCTAGATGGCCAATAGCCATGGTCTCGAGTTTACCCGAAGCTTTCTTATCATACCCGAGCGTGACGAATGAATTTAATTCACAGCCCACGAAAAATCTGTCTAAACGCGCCTAAAGACGTTTTCACTTCAAAAATAGACTAATTCTTTAGGGATAAAAAGTAGTCAGTTTACCGGGTAGTGCGTCACTGGCGGCAGCAGGAGAGGCGCGGGGTATGCGGGGGGAAGGAGCGCCTGCGCAGGCTCCGCCGCACCGAACGGCACGCTGTAGCTGAAACATTGACACGTTGCAAGTCATTTATGTAAGTTGGTCATCATCATCATCAACAGCCCACTAAACGTTCCCACTGCTGGGAATCGGGGCCTTCTCTCGCAAGGAGAGAGTTAAGGCCATAATCCACCACGCTGGCCCAGTGCGGGTTGGTGGATGACACATGACTTCGAAAGTTTCTAGGTACATGTCGGTTTCCTCACGATGTTTTCCTTCACCGATTTAAGTTAGCGGAATTACGCACATGACTTCGAAAAGACAGTGGTGCGTGTGCGGTATGAACCCGGGGTCTCCGGATCGGCAGCCGCCGTTCTCCCGACTAGACCAGCCGTACCTTATGTAAGTAGGTACACAAACATAAATGTATGATAAATGTATGATGAAACATTCTATACTTCATTTTTAGGGTTCCGTAAAACGTAAAAACGGAACCCTTATAGATTCGTCATGTCTGTCTGTCCGTCCGTATGTCACAGCTACTTTTTGCCGAAACTATGAGAACTACACTGTTGAAACTTGGTAAGTAGATGTATTCTGTGAACCGCACTAAGATTTTTACAAAAGTTTTTTAGAAAAACAAAAATTAGGGGTGCCCCCCATTCTGAGAACTGAAGCTCAAAAATGTTTTTTTCATGAAACCTACACGTGTGGGGTGTTTATCGATAGGTCTTAAAAAATGATGTTGAGGTTTCTAATATAATTTTTGTCTACACTGAATAACTTGCGCGAGAGACGCTTCCAAAGTGGTAAAATGTGTGTCCCCCCCCCCTCTAACTTCTAAAGTAAGAAAATGAAAAAACTAAAAAAAATATATGATGTACATTACCATATAAACTACCAACGAAAATTAGTTTGAACTCGATCTGTTGAGTAGTTTTTTTTTAGTACGTCATAAATACACTATTATTAAAACTTCGATCAAAGTTACAACGAACTACAAGAACTATGTGTACTATGTATATTATGTTACTTGCTGGAACGGAACCCTTCATGGGCGAGTCCAACTCGCACTTGGCTACTTTATTTTAAGAACCATTTTGAGAACTATTTGTCCTAGACAAACCTTGTTGAGGTTTTAAGGGCAAATTTATTTTTGTATGTAATATAATTATTGTTTCCGAAATAAATTAAAAAATTAACTAATATTATAAAGCTGAAGAGTTTGTTTGTTTGAACGCAAGGATCTCAGGAACTACTGGTCCGAATTGAAAGATTCTTTCCCTGTTGGACAGTCCATTTATCGAGGAAGGCTATAAAGCTATAAAAAATGTAACAAAAACGGGAAAAAATATTGCTTTTTGAGAGCTTTCGTTGCATGACAGCATATGTCTATCTTTTAAAGGTTGCGTCATTAGAACCTAAAGCCCGCCATACACACTACGGTCTGCCGGAGAGGTCTACCTGTGCAGTTATGCCTGCGCAGGTAGACCGGAGTGTGTGTGGGAAGCCTGCACAGGCGGCCGGAGCAAGATCGAAAATCAATTCTGTTCGGTTGGACTGCGCAGGCATAACTGCACAGGTACACCTCTCCGGCAGACCGTAGCGTGTATGGCGGGCGTAAAACAACCGAATTTGTTCAAAATTTGAATTGGTGCCACCAATTTCCGATAGATGGCGTAGCAACGCGCGCACTGTTCAGCTAGTAATTTATAAAATTATGTTAGCGCCACTCATGACGCATATCGTATCTATTTAATATATCGCTATCCCTTTCCCACCCAATCCTAAGAATACGACCACTTCCGAACGTTGTCTTCGGATATTGGGTGCACTACGCCCGACACCGAGGTCAAGGGCGAGAGTCTGCATTCGAACGTCTTCTGAGTCGGATGTGAGACAACCGCATAATCTATCTAACTCTGTGCTCACCGCGCACGCAGCAGTTAGCGCGTTCGTGATACCATATCTCGCGATCACCTGCATCTAGCAGCACCGCTACCGCATCCTCTGCTAACCAGCAGAGCTATTGAAGGCCGCCGGAATCTCTGCCAACCTGAACGGACCGAGGAATTGCAGCAATACCCGTTCTCGGAAGTACGTCAGGTTAGTGGTCGTTCTTTTCCCGCTATCCCGCTAGTGAAGGCGCGTTTCACCATAAAGCTTGGTGGCCGCGCTAACAAATTATTATATTGAAACAATGTGACGTTACTACAGCTTGTTCGAATTACATACGGTGAGACAATTCGATTATAATCGGTTAAAACAGTTAGGAGTCTATCGCCGACAAACAACGCGACGGGTAATTTATATATTAAAAAGATAACACCCAATTTGCAGATATAAAATGTACGTCCCCAACAAAGCCCCGTCCCAGGGCTTCCACACCTTTAAATCCGGCACCCTCTCTATTTCAAATTAAACTTTATTTAAATAGACCACGGTCGATAATTTTTATAACCAAAAAAAATAATAGTAGGATGAAACCCATCGGAAAAGGAGGGGAATATTATAAAAATGAAAGGAAATATAATTTACGGGCGATCTGAGGTCGGGAAGGGGATGGGGATGAGTTTTTAAGGGTAAAAAACGGGTTTTCTCGATTTCCGGCAAAACTAAAAGTCCTATCGAAAAAAGTCAAATGGCAAAGTTGTAGGTAATAAAAAGATCTAAAACTTTTGTTATTACACTTTTTTCTCATAACCTCAAAATGTATGTGAAAAATTCAAAAAACCAAGTTTTTGGTTTTTTATTTGTATCTTTTACAAAAACTTTTTTTTTAACGAAATTTGGTGAAAACTTTTGTGTCCCAAATACGCTGTAATTTATTTGATTAAAAATATTTATATTTTCACATTATTTTGAATTAATATCGAAAAAACACCCTAATTTTCAATCGAAAACCCTGGTCTAAAAAAAATATGCGTATTTATAAAGATATTTACCTCCTCTGCGGCGGCGGATGGTGTCGCAGCTGCGTGGCATCGCAGCACGCGTAGTCCACCGCCGGGAACGGGTACGACGGGTCTGCGAGCAAACGAGAATCACTTACAACCTGCAGGCCTACTACGAACTCCGATAAACGATATATCGGCCGAACTAAAAGCCGGGTCACACAGAGGCGATCCGATAGCGATAGCGAGACGATATTTTTTGTAATGTTCGAATTTGTATCCAACCTGACACGCAGCAAGCGGGCGCGATCCCATACTCGGTATCGCTATCGCTACCGGATCGCCTGTGTGACCCGGCCTTTACCTCGGCCGTTTCCTACCTCGACAGACAATCTGTCGGTTGATAGGATCGGCCGTTTCGTTCGATCCGACCCTCATCCGACTTAAGTCTATAACTTCCGACCGAGATGTATCGATCCGAATGTTTTTCGTGGTAGGCTACAATCCGATTCAGCTGTCAGTTGGATCCGATCATTTGTTTTCGTATTAGACCTGCTGGTGGAAATGAAGCAAATACCTTGGATCCGATACGAAACCATTCTGTGGTAGCCTGAACGAGAGCGATTTTAGCGTTAATGTCACTGGATACCACTTTATTTTTAAGGTAAAAACTAATAAGTAACTCCCTAAGTAAAGACATCCGTATCCTACTATAATACGAGGGGCAAGTAAAAAGTAAGGTTCCCACATTTTTTTCAGGTGTAAGGCATTTTTTATTTCAATAAATATGTATACCATCTGAAAGCTTATATTTCAAACTATTTTTCTACATAGTCGCCAGATCTTTCAACGCATTTTTTCTGACGAGTTATCCACTTCTGAAAACCCGCTTCGAAGAACTCCGCCGCTAGGCCGCCGATGCTGGACCCACCGCGCACACACTTTGTGATAACCAAGTTTTTTGGTCAAAATGTTGTCGATGGTTTTTTCACAAACCTCAGGAACCTGATCAGTCAGCTCCCGAAGCGTTACTCTTCGATCTTCGAGGAGAATGCGCTCAATCTTCGCCACGACTTCGTCGGACACCGATGGCTCCTTTGTTCGTCGTGAACGTCTGTGCGTCCTTCGGAGAACTCCCTGCACCATTTGCACATGTCCATGTTGGACGCTGATGCAAGCTTTGCCATAAACTTCTTCCAACTGTCTATGAATTTCAATAGGTGTAAGCTTCTTCGCGTTTAAAAATCGAATCACTGAACGGATTTCACACCTGGCGGTGACGGCGATTGCGGGCTCCATCGCGGATGGCTGTTAGATTGGCACTAAGCTTCGTAGTGATCTTCCAGATAGTTGGAATGGAGTGGGGGGATAAACAATGAAGGTGGTGTTGCCGGATTTCTCCTAGTATCTCGCGCGGCGAGTGTAAAGTGTTGGGAACCTTACTTTTTACTTGCCCCTCGTATTATACATGTCAATGTATGGATGTTTGGATATATGGATGTTTGGATGTTTGTTGCTCAATCACGTCATAACACATGTACGGATCGGGCAGAAATTTGGAACACATATAGATTATGTCTGGAAGAACACATATGCTACTTTGTATCCCGGAAAAACAACGGGAACGGGAATTTTGCGGGTAACACCTCAGAGCGGTGCTAGTAATATCTATTGCCTTCTTCAATATAGAGAAGACCGCTAAATCGCCAAGAAGAAAACCAAATAGCTGGTTCCGGATATTTTCGCGTTACGTCCCGCCAAAGTAACGTATTGTTTAACGACCTTCTGGATCAAGTAGGAGTGTAGCAGGGGGACCCTGTAGGTCCATAAGTTTTCAGGATTTTAATGACCATACATTTTCAGACTTTCATTGACCATAATTTTTTAGGCGTGACCATACATTTTCAGGCTTTTATTGACTATACATTTTCAGGCTTTAATTGACCATAAATTTTCAGGCTTTTATTGAACATACGTTTTCAGGCTTTCAATAGCCAAACATTTTCAAGCTTTTATTAAATACGTACCTATTCTGAAGGTGGTGTCTTGCTGCGGCGATGAGATCTGTTTCGGTTCCTCCATCTGTTGCATCATCGGCTGGTACATCTGTTGCGGTATGGGTTCCTGCAACAGTAATTATCATTAAATTGTATAATAAACAGATAAAATTATTTAAAAAATATTCGATTAAAGCAAAGAGATGTCAATAAACGTCAATGTCAAATTAGCATTTCAAATGCATCGACTGGCCTCGTGGCTTAGTGTGTAGTAGCTCTGCCTGCGAAGCCGAGGGTCGTAGGTTCGATTCCCACCCAGTGCAAATATTTGTGTGATGAATTCAAATGTTTGCACTGTGTCTGGGTGTTTCTATCTATAATAAGTATGTATTTAAAACTATATAAGTACTAGCTGTTACCCGCGACTTCGTCCGCGCGAAATAAATACTAAGGTAACTCAGGCAGTACCTATTTGTATACGCAGACACATTTTACGGTTACTAAAATTAGCTTATCATAAAATAATTTTACACAATTTCATCTAAATCGGTTCAGTTTTTGAGGTGTGTAAGCGTAAGACATTCGTCCCCATTTCAACTTCAATTTTATCCCCATACAGTTCGAAATTACAAAACTGCTAGAACAAACATTTGTTTGCTTCGTGTCAAGTGTATATTATATAGGTACAGAGTTTCATGATTATATCTTCAACGGTTGGGTACTTTCATGTTGACATTCATCCCCCATTTCACCCCCGTACAGTTCGAAATTACAAAATTGATAGAACAAACATTTAATTGCTTCGTGTCAAGTGTGCTAGATACAAAATTTGATAACTTTAAA
Organism: Ectropis crepuscularia; assembly: GCA_963693475.1. Classification (NCBI taxonomy): domain Eukaryota; kingdom Metazoa; phylum Arthropoda; class Insecta; order Lepidoptera; family Geometridae; genus Ectropis; species Ectropis crepuscularia. The sequence continues at coordinate 14,026,285 of OY856366.1, read as the reverse complement.
AATGACGAATTTTCATACAACCGTTCATCCCTTGTTTCACCCTCTTACTGGTTGAATTTTTCTAAACCCCGTCTTAGCGAGCGCCCACGTGCTAAAAGGAACCTCCATGCAAAATTTCAGATTCCTAGCATTTGTGGTTTCCGATATTCCTTGATGAGTGACCTTTCGCTTTTATATATATATATATAGATATCAGCTATTTGGCCGCCATCATACAGGGTTTGCTTAGTTTGGGGTCAGATGGTGTTGTGTGTGAATTGTCCACCAATTTATTATTATTTATTTATTATCTGTCTGTTAAAAATCTTCAGTTAAGCGATTGTTTTATCGGATACATTTCGGAGAGCGTGCACGTCAGATACACGAGATAAACGTCATTGAAACTTCAAATCCTCTTTCAAAAGCTCGTTAAAGAGCAATATCTTTAATTTTCAGGGTTCCGTACCCAAAGGGTAAGAACGGAACCCTATTACTGAGACTTGGCTATCTGTCCGTCTGTCACCAGGCTGTATCTCAAGAACGGTGATACCTAGACAGTTGTAGTTTTCACAGATGATGTATTTCTATTTCTATTGCCGCTATAGCAACAAATACTAAAAATAAAATAAAAAACATTATTTAATTAAGAGGGGGGCGGGCTCCCACACAACAAACTTGATTTCGCTCTATTAGTCCGTCCCAAATAAACTAGATGGCGCCACTAGTAATAGAACGCGATATCGAAATCATCGTCAGAATCATGAGCCAAAAATCGATATTTTAATAAAACTTTCTGCCTGTCTGCTGAAATTGGGATGTATCAGAAATTTCGAATGAAGCCAAAGAGGTATTCGTTTATTTGCTAATTGTGCCTGCGGGAGTCCCACTCGCACTTGGCCGGTTTTATTTCTACTACTTACCATCCGATGGTTGGGTATATACGTCGAGTAAGCTTGTGGCATGCCAGCTTGATACATCATGTTCGTTAGAGGCACCTGACCTGAAAATAAAGAGATTTTTGACGTGATAACGTCTTATAATTCGATGAAGCCGGCTGCACGCCCGCAAAACATGACGTCATGTAACGTTACCGCCATAGAATAGATAATATTTACCACCGTTACCTCGCCTTATTACTTTTCGCACCATCTAGTGAGTGAAATGTGTATTACGTTCAAGGAGTCTGTCCATGTTTTAGAAAAGTTAAGAACTTGTGCTAGTACAATGATGTACCCAGAGATGGCGCTTTGAACAGCTTTTCAAAAAGCTTCAGAATGTTTTACCTAGATGGCGCTTAACACAATCAGTATTTTCTTAAGACGTTGTCACGTTCAACTATCGTCAGTAAACCGACTTTACAGACAACCATTTTTTTTTATGCAGTGAAAATAATTTGTGACGTTCCCCAGACAGATTTTTCGTGGGCCGTGAATTGAGCTCAAGCGTCACGCTCGTAAATGAAAGAATTTTTCGGGGTGAACTCGGAACCATGGCCATCTAGTCTAGTTGCCGATGCTTAGAAGACTTATAGACGACAATGCTTTGAAGATTTATTTCAGACTAGCAGCTCTATCCGGTTTCACCCGCGTAGTTTACAAAGTGAGCTATCAAATTTTGAGTAATAAGTTTTCACTTCTATCGCCCTATGACTGCCAAATTTTTTTTGAAAATACCCCCCCGACCATCTTGGATTTGAGATTTTTCAAAGTTTATAAGCGGATAAAACTGCAAATATTGGTATGCCTACCATATCAGGCAAAACAAGAAAAGCTCCTTTGAAATTATGTGACCTATATATATATAAGTATATATTACTAGCTGTTACCTGCGACTTCGTCCGCGCGAAATAAATAAATACTAAGGTTACTCAGGCAGTACCTATTTGTATAACCCAGGCACATTTACGGTTACTAAAAATAACTTATAATAAAACAATAGTATAAAATGTCATCAATATCGGTTCAGTTGTTTAGATCTGAAAGCGCAAGCGACATTCGGCCCCCATTTCAACGTCATCCCGTTGTAAGATTTGATGGTGAATGAATAACACATGTTGATCGGTCCAGCTCCGTTTATTCATTAAACCTTATAACTAATTACATTATAAAGCTAACTTATCCTAGATCAGCACTACGTATGTAGTGGTAGGACTCTTAGCAGAGTCCGCCTGGGGAAGTACCACACCTTTGCCAATTATTCTACCGCCAAGCAGTAATGTGCAAACATTACTGTGTTCCGGTTTGAAGGGCAATGTTTCCAGAGAAATTACAGGGCTTAGAGATATAACAACTTAGATCTCTGGGTGACGAGCGCAGTGCAGTGCTAGTTAATGATTTGGACTCTTCATGTTCCAATAGCTTCGTGTCACTGTGCTGTTATGTGGCAGGCATGTTGCTTACCATCAGGCACATGTCCTGCTCGTCTCGTCACTCTTTATTTAAAATAAAAATAAAAAATACGTTATTTAGGGTGCGCGTGTGACCTACATTTAGCATATAGCTCTGTCAACTACACAACAAAACTATTGCAACAGAGACGAACTTCTTAGCATACCATGGATTCACCGTGCGGGTGCCGGGTCCATCGTGTGGCAGAGAGAGAAATCTCGAGTAGACCCCAAGACTTGTGACTCGGGCGTAGGTTTAAAAGGGGCCCCTTATATTGACGTACGTCAACACTCACCTTCACTACTCGTATTTCTCTCTCTGTCCAGCCAAATCCGATATGATCCTACTAGTGCAGCTTTAGATACTCGTTCTAGTATAGAACTTACTGCACTTCTGGACAATCCAAGGTCTTTAAGCAGGTTATAGAGAGATTTTGCTGGTATACCTCTCGCTCCTACTTCTACAGCGTATAAATTAACTACATAGCCATTTTGTTAACGCAGACACCTCACCGTATAGTATATACAAAGTTTCATGGTTTTATCTTCAACGATTGGGAACGTCCATATTGACAATTATTCCCCATTTCAACTCCAATTTCATCCATACAGTTCAAAATTACACGAACAAACATTCGTTTGCTTCGTGTCAAATGTCTATATACAGAGTTTTAAGGTTTTATCTTTAACGGTTGGGAACTTTCATATTAACATTCATCTCCCATTTCACAGTACAGTTTAAAATTACAAAATTGATGGAACAAACATTGAATTGCTCCTTGTCAAGTGTCTAGATACAAAATTTGATATCTTTAAAAATGACGAAATTTTAATACAACCGTTCATCCCTCGTTTCACCCTCGAATCGTTCATCCCTTGTTTCATCACCCAGGGGTTGAATTTCGCAAAACCCCGTCTTAGCGAGCGCCTAAGTGCTAAAAGAGACCTCAAAATTTCTTGTTTGTAAGTTAGTCACGTTTTGAACAAATAAATTATCTTTATTACTTACGCATGTTAGGATCGTGTAGCGGCGCCACTTTCGATTGCGGAACTCCCATCGGTATGTGCGTCATATCCTGTTGTATATACGGATTCATCTGCGGCGGTGACGTCATCTGCAACATGTAAACCTATTTACATAAATTTATCTAAATTACTGTCTATAGGTCAACAATCTAGCCGACAAGTGCTTTTTGAAGTGATAACCTCTTTAGGCGCGCCTAGACAGATTTTTCGTGGGCTGTGAAATGAATTCATTCGTCACGCTCGGGTATGATAAGAAAGCTTCGGGTAAACTCGGGACCATGGCCATTGACCATTAGCCAATGGGAAATGCTGAAAGGGCGTGGACAGTCCATCATGGCATGGCCATCTAGAAACGCATCAGCCAATGGGAAATGCTCACGTATTTCTAGATGGCAATGCCATGATGGCGAGGCCACGCCCTCCGGTTACACCCGTGTAGTTTCCAAGGTAAGCTATCAAATTCTGAGTTATAAGTTTTCACTTCTATCGACAATTCCTATGACTGCAATTTTTTTATTTGTATATCGTTTTTTTTGAAGTAAAAACTTCTTTAGGCGCGCTATAGACAGAATTTTCGTGGGCTGTGAAATGGATTCATCAATCGTCACGCTTGGATATGATAATGGATCGGATCGGATCGGATATGAAATCTTCGGGTAAACTCGGTAAAAACGGCCAGGTTAAAACCAGGGCAACAGAAACAGTAAAGAGTTTCGATTACCTACCTCCAACAGCCCAGCGTTTATCTCCAGATACCAGGACAACAGAAATATAAAAGAGTTGAGTTTGACCCTAGGTACCAGTACCAGGGCAACAGAAACAGTAAAGAGTTGCAATATTCTGTATAATTACGTTGATATAAAACTAGATGGCGCAACCATCGATTTAACTGGCGGTGTTGAAATTATGCGAATGTACATAGACCTACGATGGTTTAACAAATAATTTGTCTTCTGACAAGGTGATAATGATAAATAAATTAGACATTGCACTTCACAAGTTTTCACTTCTATCGGCAGTTCCTATGACTGCCAATTTTTTTTTCGAATTCTATTACGATTATAGCTATGTCCACACTATGCACTTTCATCTTCAACTTTCGTCTACATCTTTCTATTCAACTTTCGTTTGTCGCTTTCAATAATTGAATGCGTTAACGAACGCAACGCCAATACAGTCATTTAGTTCAGTCGTAGTTTGTCAGCTAGTGGAAACATGTGCGACGACAACATTTTACTTTTTTTTTTTTTTTTATAGCATAGAGTGACGAGACGAGCAGGTCATGTGCCTGATGGTAAGCAATATGCCTGCCACATAACAGCACAGTAACACGCAGCTATTGAAACATGATAGTCCAAATCATTACCTAGCACTGCACTGCGCTCGTCACCCAGAGATCTAAGATATTATGTCTCTAAGCCCTGTAATTTCTCTGGAATCATTGCCCTTCAAACCGGAACACCGTAATGTTTGCACATTACTGCTTGGCGGTAGAATATTTGGCAAAGGTGTGGTACTTCCCCAGGCGGACTCTGCTGAGAGTCCTACCACTACTTAGTGGAATGATGATGATTGAGGTGTCATTCGATTCGTAATGGCATCTAGATCATTCGATTCGTAATGGCATCTAGATCATTCGATTCGTAATGGCATCTAGATCATTCGATTCGTAATGGCATCTAGATCATTCGATTCGTAATGGCATCTAGATCATTCGATTCGTAATGGCATCTAGATCATTCGATTCGTAATGGCATCTAGATCATTCGATTCGTAATGGCATCTAGATCATTCGATTCGTAATGGCATCTAGATCATTCGATTCGTAATGGCATCTAGATCATTTTTGAGAATATTCTAAGCCCGGTCGCAAAAATTGCAATAGCTATAATAAACAATTAAGTGAAAACAAAATTGGAGCTTGTCTGTCAATATGTCGAAAACTATTTAAGTTACATGTTAGGGGAAATCGAAAAAATACCGACCTAAAAAGCACTTGTTGACTAGACTATCTAATAAATAGCTGGGTGACGAGCGCAGTGCAGTGCTAGGTAATGATTTGGACTCTTCATGTTCCAATAGCTGCGTGTCACTGTGCTGTTATGTGGCAGGCGTGTTGCTTACCATTGGGCAAATGTACTTCTGGCACTTACTTACCTAGCACTGCACTGCGCTCGTCACCCAGAGATCTAAGTTGTTATATCTCTAAGCCCTGCAATTTATCTGGAAACATTGCCCTTCAAACCGAATCCGATTGTAATGTTTGCACATTACTGCTTGGCGGTAGAATAACTGGCAAAGGTGTGGTACTTCCCCAGGGGGACTCTGCCAAGAGTCCTACCACTACTACTATATTAAAAAAAAAATATCTAGAAAGGTACCTCTTCTTGGTTATATGCTTGCGCATACGCAGTATTATAATGCACCATATCTTGACTCATCATCTTCGCAACCTCCCTCTGATTGGCCAGTTCGTAGTTTCTATTCGTCAGTGCTTGGCTCTCGTATCTCTGATTGGCCGGTTCCGGTTGGTGCGTGTCCGGAGTCCTGTGATTGGTCGCCGCGTCGGCGACTTTGCTGTGATTGGTCGGTTCGGCTGTGTGATTCTGTATTGGGTTGGCGTAGGTCTTGATCGGGCTCGGTGGAGGTTTTGATGTTTCCTAAAAAAAATACACGTAAAAAAATTATAGGAAGGTTATTTTTGAAGTGAAAACTTCTTTAGGCGCGCCTGGACAAAATTTAGTGGGCTGTGAATTGATTTCATTCGTCACGCTCGAGTATGATAAGAAAGCTTCGGGTAAACTCGGGACCATGGCTATTGGCCGTCTAGAAATACGTCAGCCAATGGGAAATGCTGAAAGGGCGTGGACAGGCCATCATGGCATGGCCATCTAGAAACGCATCAGCCAATGGGAAATGCTGACGCATTTCTAGATGGCCATGCCAAGATGGCGAGGCCACGCCCTCCGTTACACCCGTGCAGTTTGCAAGGTAAGCTATCAAATTCTGAGTTATAAGTTTTCACTTCTATCGGCAGTTCCTATGACTGACAATTTTTTTTGAAAAAAATTATAGGAAGGTTATTTTTTTTTGTAGGATTTTTTTTCCATCAAATACACAAACAAAACTACTAGTAGTGGTAGGACTCCTTGCAGAGTTGAGCAAATTACATTGAAAGAAATTATCTATATATATAAAAATCACTGACACTTTTCGTTGATATTGAACTCCTCCTAAACGGCTGGACCGATTTGAATGATTTTTTTTGTATACGTAGGGTGTGTAGGTATGTTTTTTTTGATATACGTAGGTATAGGTAGGGCCCTGGAAGGTTTAGATTCACAAATCAGCCCGGCAGATGGCGCTGCAGTTGATATCTAGGTTATTTTTCGAGCGAAGCCGGAGCGGGCCGCTAGTAATAATTATTTGTTGTCATGGTACACCGGGTAGAAACGGAGTTCCTTCGGATAATATAGCAGCAACAAGATTTGCATAAAATAACAGCGGTCAAGTGCGAGTCGGACTTGCCCGTGAAGGGTTCCGTAGCAGCCAGTAATATAATAAACAAGTTCTTGTAGTTCAGTGTAACTTTGATCGATGTTTTAATAATAGTATATGACGTAGGTACTAAAAAAAAACTCCTCATCAGATCGAGTTCAAACCAATTTTCGTTGGTAGTTTGCATGGTTAATGTACATCATATATTTTTTTTAGTTTCATTATTCTCTTACTTTAGAAGCTAGAGGGGGGGGGACACACATTATACCACTTTGGAAGTGTCTCTCGCGCAAATTATTCAGTATAGACAAAAATTATATTAGAAACCTCAACATCATTTTTGAAGACCTATCGATAAACACCACATACGTATAGGTTAGATGAAAAAAATAATTGAGTTTCAGTTCTAAGTATGGGGCACACCAATTTTTTTTTTTCTAAAAATCTTGATGCGGTTCACAGAATACATCTACTTACCAAGTTTCAACAGTGTAGTTCTCATAGTTTCGGGAAAAAGTGGCTGTGACATACGGACGGACAGACAGACATGACGAATCTATAAGGGTTTCGTTTTTACGTTTTACGCAACCCTAAAAAGATAGCTTAATTTTATTATTATTTACGATCATTTGCAAAAATAACGTTAACAACCCTTTTTAGGCGTCACTTCCATATATTTTTCTTACGGTTTTAGTGACACATTTTTCTTTAGTACGGTAAAAAATTTCGTTATTTAAAAAAAAATTCTACAACAATTTTTTTTTTCGTAAATGTATATCTTTGTCAGTCTATCACATCGGAACAGCTGAACTGATCAGGTTAAAATTTGGAACATTGTTAGAACATTGCGTGGAATGGCACATAGACTAATCCCGGAAAAGTAACAGGAAAAGTTGCTAGCCTATCGGTCTATTATCGGATACCCTTCGGAGAGTGTGCATCTGATCTGCATGATCTAATACCACCTAGCCCTTTTTTCTATCGGACTTCCCGTAGCTCGAAGAAGCGGCATCGTTTCATGGTTGATGTTCCAAAGACACGAACAAAGAGGTTTGACTCTACTTTTGTGATAAGAACGTCTAGACTGTGGAATGAGTTGCCTGAGTGGGTTTTTCCCGATGGATATAATCTTGGTGTCTTCAAATCGAGAGTGAATCGGTTTCTTCTAGGTAAGCACGCTCCATCTTAGACCACATCGTCGCTTAACATCAGGCGAGATGGTGGTCAAGTGTAAACCTATAAATGGTAAAAAAAAAAAAAAGGGACGGGAACTAACTAGTCAAAACGCGAAGCACTGCCAGTAAATAATAAGGTAATACCTTCTCAATAGTGGTGTCGACATGTTGCACCGGCGACTCGGTCTGTTGTAAGTGTTGCTGGCAATGTTGTTGCGACTGGTGTTGCTGCGACTGTTGTTGCTGCAACTGTTGTTGCTGCAACTGTTGTTGCTGCAACTGTTGTTGCTGCAACTGTTGTTCCTGCTTCCGATACTCGCAACAGCTCTTGTTGCGGCACTCTTCTGATTGGTGGCATTCAGTATCTGTGAAACAAGATAAAATAATATCTCCATCGATATAGTAAGACCAAAATAAATTTACATACAAATTGAATTTCAGTCGACTTCCATTTTACCTCTGTGTGACGTTATTTGTTTAGTCATTCGTTCATTTTCTGAGTACATACTGTGCGACACTAGTCTGTTCCGGTTTGAACGGCAATAGTTCGAGACTATGTCACTTTTCACAAAATCAATTGTACAAAAAATATCCGGCTACCGTGGAAAGCCAAGAAAAATCTAGTACCTAGTAAATCTAGTAGCCTTTCTTTCATCCCTTTATTCTCTTACTCTGGCAAAAGTACATAATTAAATAAATATTAGTGAACATTTCACTCACAACACAATTTTGCCTCAAACTAAGTAAAGTTTGTACCCCTTCAGACACTTTCGTAAACGACTGATTGTACTGCGGAAGCCACATATCTGATTTATCTGATTTGGACTTTTCATGTTCCAATAGCTGCGTGTCACTGTGCTGTTATGTGGCAGGCATGTTGCTTACCATCAGGCACATGACCCATGGCACATGGCCCGCTCGTCTCGTCACTCTTTATCAAAAAAAAAAAATATATATAATCCTACTATTATCAAAAAAATGTCAATGGCTGTATGGATATTTGTTGCTCAATCACATCGTAACATCTGAACGGATCTGGTTGAAAGGAGACGGCTCATTTCTGCCCCAAGTCGTTTCAAGTTTAGGTACTTAATTAGCCCGAGAGACCTAAACAAGTTATTTAATTAAAATAACATATAATTAAATAATTCAAACTGTACATTCAATACTAACCTGCCAAGCGGGGATTGCAAATTAGTGATTAAAAAGTACCTTAATGACTATGTATAAGTAATTTTGTATTAAGGTACTGTAGTTCCATAAAACCAAACTAGATGGCGTTGTACGGCGTTAAAACACGCTAGCGAAGTTTATGTGAATTTAAATAAGCCTGTTAAGGTTTAGTTCGTCTTTTGTCTTCGGGTCAGTACTCAGTACCCAGTACCCAATAAATAAGTACTACGGTGAACACTAATTCTTTCATTTGTACCTATGTGTACAGACTATAGTCAAAACAGGCCATGTTATTTCTCATTTTAGTTCAGTTGAAGTTTACGTACAGTAAAAATTCGTTCGAATGTTCGAAACTCGCACAACACATGGAATTTCTTTAATTTTCCAAAGGTTTTGTAATTTTTTATTTTATTGTGGTTTGGCCGAATCTCCGGTCCTTACCTGTGTTGAGTCGACATTATGCTGAGCACAGTACGTCGCAAAGTAATGAATTTACTACCTTCTTTTAGTAGTAAGTACATAATCACGTTCTTGATTACCTACTTGCGGCGTTATTTTTTTCCAATGTTTTAGTTGATATCTTTTAAACCCCGCTATGCAGGATAAAAACATAAACGGTTCCTCAATATATATCAAAAATCCTATACAATGATCCAATTTTGGTCAAGTCTCTTGCACTTTTTCTGTGGGGCAAATGCCCATGGAAAATGGGCCGTCTCCTTTGGAACACAGGCTATATACAACGTGGTGGATTTACCCCCAACAATATTTTAACAGTCTATTCTAACACTGATGTAGACTTCATCACCCAAGGTCTCTTTCCTCTCAGCACGGTAGATCACGAGATAATGCGAGTCAAAGTTTGACGTAAAATTCCCACCAAATCACCAGCTTCAACCCTAAAGCATGTACAGCAGACAAACAACCTTGCCACCGACGCCGCGACGTCGTACAAAAATCCGTGCGGAGATCTGGCCATTAGGGGTATGTCAAATGAAATAACAAAAAAAAAAAATTTTTTTATGGAAATTTTTTTTTGAGCTTTCATGCCTAATTTTCACATACATGATTCAAAACTTAATGTAGATGAACTACCATAAATATTGTTGCACCTTTCTGCAACACCTTGTATAGTCTGGAAGAACAAGAAGATTATTTGTATTTAATAGTAATAATTGAGTTTTAACATACCGTTGTCCATGAAAGAGTCCTGTTTCTCGAGGCGGCCTCGACGCTTCTCATTGTTCTGGTCGATCTATACAGAAAATAAAACATAGATACTTAATCCTTAACTATCCTACTAATATTATAAATGTCAATGTTTGGATGTTTGTTGCTCAATCACGTCCTAACGTATGAACGGATGGGGCTGAAATTTGGAACTCAGATTATAGTCTGGAAGAACACATAGGCAACTTTTTATCCCGAAAAAAAAAAAAACAACGGGAACTTCGCGGGTAACACCGCGGGGCGCTGCTAGTATGTATATAAATGTACCATTATAACACATTTGCTCGTAAAGGGTCTTTTATTGCACCGATTTCTGTATCGTAATGTATCTCATTACGTACTTGTGCGGTAATCGCACTGTTTCAAAATGCTCCGTCTAAAACGAACGGTACCTTTTTAAATCTTAGTAAAGAGTTTTTATGTCAGAAAAGTGGTCAACATTTTATGAATAAAATTAACTTTGAGAGGTAATAGTACATTATGATATAAGTGCGGTAAGTTGATAATTACAGCCGAGGCTTTATTGCTAGCTCGAGCCGAAGGCGAGAGCTATAATTAGCAGAGGCTGTAATTATCAAAGCGCACGTATGTCATACGACGTTTTATAACATATTTGCGAGGAAATAAACAAAACTCTGACGACATTTTCAAATAAAAACAATACAGCGAAAAAAAACGCGCGGAATAATATTTACTTGAGCACAGATCACAGCACAGAGTAAGTAATCACTATGGATCACAGATTAGCAATGCGCGCGCATCGGCGCTTTTTTTTTAAGCAACGGCACAGAACCAGCCGGTATGCCATTAATAATAAAGTAAATTAATATTTTTGTGTTTTGTTACAGAAAAATTAAAGTAATTTATGGTCTAAATTAATTAAATTAACGAATTTAATAATTCTTTATTATATTTTACCTCTCAAAGTTATTTTATTCATAAAATGTTGACCAAACTTTTCTGACATAAAAACTCTTTACTAAGATTTAAAAAGGTACCGTTCGTTTTAGACGGAGCATATCTCTCTACCTAGTCTGTGGACGGAGCATTTTGAAACCGTGCGTTTTACATTACACATTACAGCACTAGTGCGTAATAAGATACATTACGATACAGAAATTGGTCCAATAAGAGACCCTTTACGAGCAAATATGTTATAATAGTACATTATGATATAAGTGCGGTAAGTTGATAATTACAGCCGAGGGTTTATTGCTAGCTCGAGCCGAAGGCGAGAGCTATAATTAGCAGAGGCTGTAATTATCAAAGCGCACGTATGTCATACGACGTTTTATAACATATTTGCGAGGAAATAAACAAACCTCTGACGACATTTTCAAATAAAAACAATACACCGAAAAAAAAAACGCGCGGAATAATATTTACTTGATCACAGCACAGAGTAAGTAATCACTATGGATCACAGATTAGCAATGCGCGCGCATCGGCGCCTTTTTTTTTTAAGCATCGGCACAGAACCAGCCGGTATGCCATTAGTAATAAAGTAAATTAATATTTTTGTGTTTTGTTACAGAAAAATTAAAGTAATTTGTGGTCTAAATTAATTAAATTAACGAATTTAATAATTATTTATTATATTTTACCTCTCAAAGTTAATTTTATTCATAAAATGTTGACCACTTTTCTGACATAAAAACTCTTTACTGAGATTTAAAAAGGTACCGTTCGTTTTAGACGGAGCATATCTCTCTACCTAGTCTGCGGACGGAGCATTTTGAAACCGTGCGTTTTACATTACACATTACAGCACTAGTGCGTAATAAGACACATTACGATACAGAAATTGGTCCAATAAGAGACCCTTTGTAGTAGAGGAGTAATGTGCAAACATTACACTGTGTTCCAGTTTGAAGGGCAATGTTTCCAGAGAAATTACAGGACTAAGAGATACATCTTAGATCTGTAGATGATGAGCGTAGTGCAGTGCTAGGTAATGATTTGGACTTTTCGTGTTCCAATAGCTGCGTGTCACCGTGCTGTTGCAACGTGGCAGGCATGTTGCTTACCATCAGGCACATGTCCGGCCCGTCTCGTCACTCTATACTATGAAAATTAATGATATATATGTCGCAATCGAGTTACAATCGAGTCGTGTCCGGGACGCAAGCGCCACCTGTCGGCGTTCGATGAGTCAACATTCCCCCGGCCGAGCGGAGCGCACGGGACTTCTTTTGCGGCGGTCGGCCAGAGCGGTTGTGTTTCAACCATCGCACGTTCTACGATACGTACTTTGCTATACAACCTACTTTGTTACCTGTACTTAAGGGGGCGCCTAAAGCCAGAAAACGAAAAAAGGACATTTTCGACGCCGCTCACTGAAGTTAAGAAACTAAAAACTATGACAAAAAAAATATTGATGTGTGGGTACAATCAAGAAGAAGCACAATAACCGAATAGAATTTTAAAAATAGATCAGAGTTTTTTACAATAAAAAAATAAAAATGACACCGAAAAAACCCGTTTTAATTCGAGTACTCGAAATTATCAGCGATGACCCCACATTATTTCTTGGTAATAAAATTCCTATTTGTACGTTCTAGTAAAGTAACCGAACACTTTTTTAAATTTATGTTTAGTTATTGAGTAATTAAATAAAACTTGGTCAAAAATGGACTCCTGATTAAATATTGATTTTTCCTCCAAACTGTGTCATGCTATTCTCGACTTTATGTACATCACATTAAAAAACGCGTCGCGCGGGTGAAATCTGATTTTTTCCTGGCTTTAGGCGCACTCTTAATAAATCCTATTGTGTTTGCGAGTTTTCATCCAACACTACCCCATCGGCTACGCCCACAGCAGAAGAATGCGATTACTGATGATGATGGCGAGACTCTGTCCGCCGATATGTTGTATATAGTAATTATCACCTGTTCTTGTTGGGGGTCGTGTACGGCGGGGTCGTACATTAGCGGCGGGTTGGCGGGGTCGAAGTGGTACACGGTGCCATCGGGGTTCGTCAGCGGTCGGCCGGTCTGTTGGACGATTATAAACTTTAACGTTTTACATAACGTTAAGGTTTAAATTCGAACTAGAAACGTTTTGCATTAAGGTTAAAATTCAAACTAGTACTATTTTGCTAGTCGGTATAAGAGTGACTCATGAGTGTGATATGAGAGTGACTAGTCGGTATAGGAGTGACTCGTGGATGTGATATAAGAGTGACTAGTCGGTATAAGAGGTGACATGTGGATGTGATATAAGAGTGACTTGTCGATGTAGTATAAGAGTGACTACCTAATGGTAAGTAACATAAGAGTAACATGTGGGTGTGAGATAAGAGTGACATGTGGGTGTGATATAAGAGTGACATGTGGGTGTGAGATAAGAGTGACATGTGGGTGTGATATAAGAGTGACATGTAGGTGTGATATAAGAGTGACATGTGGGTGTGATATAAGAGTGACAGTCGGTATAAGAGTGACTCGTGGATGTGATATAAGAGTGACTAGTCGGTATAAGAGTGGCTCATGGATGTGATATAAGAGTGACTAGTCGGTATATGAGTGACTCGTGGATGTGATATAAGAGTGACTCATGAGTGTGATATAAGAGTGACTAGTCGGTATAATAGTGACTCATGAGTGTGATATAAGAGTGACTAGTCGGTATAAGAGGTGACATGTGGATGTGATATAAGAGTGACTTGTCGATGTAGTATAAGAGTGACTACCTAATGGTAAGTAACATAAGAGTAACATGTGGGTGTGAGATAAGAGTGACATGTGGGTGTGATATAAGAGTGACATGTGGGTGTGAGATAAGAGTGACATGTGGGTGTGATATAAGAGTGGCATGTGGGTGTGAGATAAGAGTGACATGTGGGTGTGATATAAGAGTGACATGTGGGTGTGATATAAGAGTGACATGTGGGTGTGATATAAGAGTGACATGTGGGTGTGATATAAGAGTGACATGTGGGTGTGATATAAGAGTGACATGTGGGTGTGATATAAGAGTGACATGTGGGTGTGATATAAGAGTGACTAGTCGATACAAGAGCTCGCTGACCTGCGGGTGTATGAGGATGACGCCGCGCGGCACGGCCGCCAGGTCGGTGACCGCCCACACGAGCGCGCCCCCCGCCCCCGCCGCCCCCGCCGGCTCGGGCGTCCCCCCACCTGCACCACACAATACATCACACATTCAACTACACTGGGACACATTAACATCCGGGGCGTCTACACCGCGTAGGGGGTCTACCCACTTTAGTAGTTGTAGGACTCTTAGCAGAGTCCGCCTGGGGAAGTACCACACCTTTGCCAAATATTCTACCGCCAAGCAGTAATGTGCCAACATTACTGTGTTCCGGTTTGAAGGGCAATGATTCCAGAGAAATTACAGGGCTTAGAGACATAATATCTTAGATCTCTGGGTGACGAGCGCAGTGCAGTGCTAGATAATGATTTGGACTATCATGTTCCAATAGCTGCGTGTTACTGTGCTGCTATGTGGCAGGCATGTTGCTTACCATCAGGCACATGACCTGCTCGTCTCGTCACTCTATGCTATAAAAAAAAACCGCCTAACGAAAACGCTTTGACATCGCCGTCTCTTTCATTTCAAGCGAGAAGAAAAGAGACAGCAAATTTAAAAACGTCAAAGCGTTTTCGTTAGGCGGTAGACCCCCCGATCGTTAAACATGTTGAGAACAAGAACAAAATTAAAAAAAATCGATTTGTTATCTTTATAATATTCTACTAGTCGAGCCCTTTCATTTGATACCCATATTGAGGTAAGTTGTAGTTGTAAAAAATATTTTGTCCGCCGTTTTCTGGAGCCGGCCATCTTGAATTGATGTTACCCAAACCCCGAAATGAAAGGGCTTTACTAGTAGAATACTAACAACATTGATATATTATGTCTTTTAAAATTCAATATGGCCCACCACATCAGAAAACCTTTTTGGAACGAAGTTCCTAACGCGCTTTATGAAAGGGAGCTAGACGGAAAAAAATCTCACGAAAAAGTTGTAACGTTTCGTGCCTATGGCGTGATAGAATTAGAATACGATAACAAATTTCACCCATGTCAACAATGGCCGATTGGCGCAATTAGTAACTAAGGGGTCACCTGTGAAGATAGGTGCCCCCGGTTCGAATCCCGGTAGTTACCGCTATACTGTTTTTGTTCTTTTTTACTCTCAACACTCTTTTTTTTGTTCTTTTTTTTCCTGAGAAAAATAGTTTTTACAAAGGATCCCTCTTATCAACGCATTTACTTTAAATCTAAGTATTTTCTAACAAACAATAACAAAAAAAAATCTATTGGCGATTTATCACTACAAACTGACTCTTGCGCTTAAAAATAGATGGCGTTGCACAACTAACCCTATGAGTATTTGGTTAGAGGCTAGACCAACACTAATTTACGACCACTGCCCGAATCGACTTGCACATCAAAGTTCCTATAATTAGCAATAGGTGGCGCAGAACTCAAAATTAAATTTAGCTGTGAATTGTATCCTACTCTAGTGTCATAGAAAATCTGGTGAGGTCACTACCGGTACGATAATTTTGTTCTTTTTTTCCTGAGAATTTATGTAAAGTAATCATTCAGAACCGCAAAATAAACCCTAAATACAGTTATTTGACGATTTTCTTTCACTTTTGTCATATTCTCTTCCATTTACAATGGGTTTCATCCTACTATATTCAGCTGCAGGCATCAGTCACGAAACTGTTCCATTCATCCCGGATTACACTTTACGTCGTAGTTCAGACGTAGTACGTTACGTTGCGTGTAATGAACTGATAGTTCAAGTTTCAAGTTATCGACAAGAACTTCGTTTCATCCGGGTGTCCCTTGACACCTCTCAACTTTTTTTTTTTTTTTATAGTTACGGCTAGTCGGGAGAATGGCGCCTGCCGATCCGGAGACCGCAAGTTCAAACCCCACACGCACCACTGTCTTTTCGAAGTCATGTGCGTAATTCCGCTAACTTAAAACGGTGAAGGAAAACATCGTGAGGAAACCGACATGTACCTAGAATCTTTCGAAGTCATGTGTCATCCACCAACCCGCACTGGGAACAGTGGGCTGTTGATGATGATGAGTTTTTTTATATAGTGGTGATATACGTTACCGGTGGGCGAGGGTGTGACGGAGTCAGTGCTTCTCAAACTGAGGGTCTTGTACCCCGAACTCGAGGGGGACAGCCGCCAACTACTCGACGCCAGGTCACCTGCGAGAAACGGACGTCAAACTATATTATACAGCCGAAGAGTTTGTTTGAACACGCTAATTTCGGGAACTACTGGAATGATTTCAAAAAATCTTTAACCGTTGGATATCAAACGGTGTGTACGTGATACCTGAGTGCTATAGGTTATATTTTATATGTCCCACGGACGAAGCCGAGGCGGACCGCTAGTATACAAGTATACATACATACAACAATTGCTCGTTTTAAGGTATTAGACATACAACGCTGAACGCCGTACTCTGCAGACGGTCCGAGTGATCCTATACTCCTATCCTAAAAAAAAACTTTTTTTTTTTATTTAAATTTAGCAACTCCACAGACTCCGGGACAGAGCATCATCACTCGCTCAAGGTCGCGCGGTTTTAGCCTACAACTAGACCGTCCCTCCCAGGGAACAAGTGCCAGTCGGTTGTCGGACGCACGGCTGAGCGCTTAGATATTGAGCGCTTGTTATTAGATATGTCGACAACCCTCCGCGCTAGACAGCGACAGAGTTACGCGTTAGAAGAGAACGCAAATATTTAGTTGAAAATCGCGACAGGTATTGAGCGCTAAAGCGAGCTGAATTGAACGTTGTTATGTCCCAGCAAGAGTCGCTATTTATATAATTGTTTTCGCTAAGTGAGTGTTCTGTACTTGTACTACTATTTATTCTGTGTCCGGGGTCCGTAACCTTCGTCATTTGTTTTCCTTTTTACATGAATCTTGGATTAGGAGAAGAAAGGGAAATAGGGTGAAATAGGGTAAATTCTAATTCTAATTTAATAAAATAGCCCTAGGCTATTTTATTTTCTAAGTCGCTTCCCGACTCAGCGCCTCTACCACGACTTCATTTCTGTTCCCTGATGACCATCTGCAAATTGAACTCTCGGATGATCTTCCGTGTCACCAACTCTCGCCGTACGAACCGACCGATGGCGACATCGGTAATAAAGCCTATCTGTTGTACAACTATTATGTCTCTGTTATTGTCCTCTAACTCGTATTTTCCTCTTAAACTTTCCTTCTCTCCACTTCGACGACGTGTAGTACAGTGTTTCCCAACCTTGCCTGCTGAGCGCCCGGGGCTGCTGGTCCCCGTACCCCCCGAAGCTGTGGCTCTTGGAGACCGCGCCGGCGCCGCGCCAGCTGCCCGGCGGCGGACCGGACGGGTTCTCCAGGGATTGAACCTGCAACATACGACATTCAGTTCATCATTTTCTAAGGCCTAAAAAAAATTATTAAAAAAATTGTCAGCCATAGGAACTGCCGATAGAAGTGAAAACTTATAACTCAGAATTTGATAGCTTACCTTGGAAACTACACGGGTGTAACCGGAGGGCGTGGCCTGGGCATCATGGCATGGCCATCTAGAAATGCGTCAGCATTTCCCATTGGCTCACGCATTTCTAGGTGGCCATGCCATGATGGCGAGGCGACGCCCTTTCAGCATTTCCCATTGGCTGACGCATTCCTAGATGTCCAATCGCCAAGGTCCCGCGTTTACCCGAAGATTTCTTATCATACCCGAGTGTGACAGTAGAATCCAATTTACCCCACACGAAAAATTTGCCTAGGCGCGCCAAAAGAAGTTTTCACTTCAAAAATCAAAGTTTTTTGTGCAAAACATGAGTAAATTACAAACACACATAATGCGTGATACATCAAAAGCTTAAAATTCTTAATTTTTTACCAACTTCAAAAAAAGAAGAGGTTCTCAATTCGGTTGTATAGATAGAGAGATAGATAAGCTCTTTATTGCACTAAATAAAACAAAACAAAAATAAAGTGGCCAAGTGCGAGTTGGACTCGCCCATGAAGGGTTCCGTTGCAACAAGTAACATAATATACATAGTACACATAGTTCTTGTAGTTCGTTGTAACTTTGATTGAGATTTTAATAATAATGTATTTATGACGTACTAAAAAAAAACTACTCATCAGATCGAGTTCAAACTAATTTTCGTTGGTAGTTTACATGGTAATGTACATCATATATTTTTTTTAGATTTTTCATTCTCTTACTTTTGAAGTTAGAGGGGGGGGGACACACATTTTACCACTTTGGAAGTGTCTCTCGCGCAAATTATTCAGTGTAGACGAAAATGATTTTAGAAACCTCAACATCATTTTTGAAGACCTATCGATAGACACACCACACGTGTAGGTTTGATGAAAAAAAAATTTTTGAGTTTCAGTTCTCAGTATGGGGGGCAACCCTATTTTTTCTTTTTTTTTGTAAAAATCTTAATGCGGTTCACAGAATACGTCTACTTACCAAGTTTCAGCAGTGTAGTTCTCATAGTTTCGGCAAAAAGTGGCTGCGACATACGGACAGACAGACAGACAGACATGACGAATCTATAAGGGTTCCGTTTTTACGTTTTACGGAACCCTAAAAAATTAAGGAACAACAACCTAAAAAGATAATATAAGTTGTATAATTTTTCGTCCGTATGATACGTTATAGCTCCGCTAATAGACATGATGCCAGGGTCAAAAATATAACAATCTAATTTTAGTAAGCCATCAGGTAGATCAAGGAAAAATGTGGGGCACAATACATATTCTTTCGATTCATCAAAAAATTTATTTTAAAATTTTTAAAAATCGACAAATATACAGGTTGAACACTTTAGATATTGATATAGGGTGTTCAGTGCTCGATTCTCTTTCTATTTACGTAAAAAAAAATAGGTGCTTAATATTTGACTAATTTATCTTTAATTATCCGTCAATAAAAAATAAGTAGGGTCACCAGCTTAGCGTGCGTATTAATACCTCTAAAATTAAATAGCTGCGCCAAATAAATAAATAAATAATAAATATTGGTGGACAATTCACACACAACACCATCTCACCCCAAACTAAGCAAAGCTTGTATGATGGCGGCCAGATAGCTGATATAATACTTGTATAGTTTTTAAATACATACTTATTATACATAGAAACACCCAGACACAGTGCAAACATTTGAATTCATCACACAAATATTTGCACTGGGTGGGGATCGAACCCACGACCCTCGGTTTCGCAGGCAGAGCTACTACCCACTAAGCCACGAGGCCAGTCTTGTCTTGTCAAAAGTACCGTCTTGTCTTGACGTACCTACGGTCGTTAACCCCGTTCGCTGATACTAGCTATTACTTATTCTGTGCTAGAGCGCTCGGCCGGCGCGCCGGGGATTCACTCGTGTTACAGAATACTGCATAGTAATGCTGTATGTCTTTCTTTGCATCCTGCTCTGTCCTTTGGAACTTTGTACAACTCTATCTCGTTTTGTCCGTTCATTCGTGGAGAAATAGTGCACGTCACAGGGATATTCGGCTAACCACAAGCGCGGTATTGTACCTCGTCCTGCGCCCCCGCCGGTGAGTTGTGATAGTAGGCGAGATTCGTATCATCGCCGATCAACGGGGTATCTGATCTGTGGCCTGAGCATACTGGAGAGAACTAACCTTGAGCAGTTTATTCCGGCCAGGTTCCGGAGTCAACAGCTTGACGGGCGCGCCCGCGTTCAGCCACGGCCACTGCGGATCATCCTGATACAAAAATATATAAATAACTAGCGGCCCGCTCCGGCTTCGCTCGAATAATAACCTAGATATCAACTGCAGCGCCATCTGCCGGGCTGATTTGTGAATCTAAACCTTCCAGGGTCCTACCCAAACGTATACAAAAAAAATCATTCAAATCGGTCCAGCCGTTTAGGAGGAGTTCAATAACAACGAAAAGTGGCATTGATTTTTATATATATTATAGACTAGCTGTGCCCCGCGGTTTCACCCGCGTCTATTTGAGGAAAATCCATCCTAAAATATCCATTGCTGGCCACTTTATTACGTTTTACGGAACCCTAAAAATACGTAAATAAGCAACAATGCATTGTTGTAGAACAAATTTGATTACTTCAAATGTAGACACGCGCCGTCACAGACTTCAGCAACCAAAGAGAATTTAAATTCACGGAACTAAAGCTCTCGAAGAGAAATATTTTTCCCCGTTTTCTTTACATTCTTCACTCATACTCCGTACCTATTGATAGTAGCGTAATGTTATATACCCTATAGCCTTCCTCGATAAATGGAGTATCCAACAAAAAAAGAATCTTTCGTATCGGTCCAGTAGTTTCCGTGATCCTAGCGTTCAAACAAACAAACTCTTCAGCTTTATAATGGTGGACAAATCACACACAACACTATCTGACCCCAAACTAAGCAAAGCTTGTACTGTGGCGACCAGATCGCTGATATAATAACTTTCGAGCTGATACAATGAGCATTCGAGGCCAATATGGCGGCGTTATTCGTCAAGCTTCTTAGATTACTTTCTAACAAATCGTTTCTTATTTTCAAAAATGTATAGTTAAATGTCTGATGCGAAAAAAGTTTCACTTTTACCGTGGTTGCATTAAACCACACAATATTTTTTTAGTATTATAGGTTTACACTTGACCGCCATCTAGCCTGATGTCAAGCGACAATATGGTCTACGATGGAACGTGTTTACCTAGAAGAAACCGATTCACTCTCAGTTTGAAGACACCAAGATTGTAACCATCGGGGAAACCCCACTCAGGCAACGCATTTCACAGACTAGACGTTCTTATCGTCTCTCGTACATTTCCGACATGGAGAGAGTGGCTCCAAACACGACCAATGACCCGTGGTCATTGGTCGTGGTTGGAGCCAACGCTTTGTCCTCATTTTCAAATCATTAAGACTCGTTCATATTTAATTAATTTAAAATATACTATATAGAAAATTAAAATATTATTATATTACTTAGATACTTAAATTTGCTTACTATGTACTTAGTATTTTAAGTTACACGATATTTTCAAAAATGAATACTAATTTTGCAGGGGTGTGGTAAGAGTGAGCGAGACAGACATACCTCACTGAATATCCTGCGTCTCACTCGCTCGTCGCTCCAGAGACTAGCTGGTTCGTGCTACGAGTGAGCGAGACAGACATACCTCGCTGAATATTCTGCGTCTCACTCGCTCCTTGCTCTAGAGACTAGCTGGTTCGTGGTACGAGTGAGCGAGACAGACATACCTCGCTGAATATCCTGCGTCTCACTCGCTCATTGTTTTAAAGACTAGCTGGTTCGTGGTACGAGTGAGCGAGACAGACATACCTCGCTGAATATCCTGCGTGTCACTCGCTCATACTCGCTGGTTCGTGGTACAAGTGAGCGAGACAGACATACCTCGCTGAATATCCTGCGTCTCACTCGCTCATTGTTTTAAAGACTAGCTGGTTCGTGGTACGAGTGAGCGAGACAGACATACCTCGCTGAATATCCTGCGTGTCACTCGCTCATACTCGCTGGTTCGTGGTACAAGTGAGCGAGACAGACATACCTCGCTGAATACCCTGCGTCTTACTCGCTCCTTGCTCCAGATACTAGCTGGTTCGTGGTACGAGTGAGCGAGACAGACATACCTCGCTGAATATCCTGCGTCTCACTCGCTCGTACTCCCTCTCGCGTTGCTCCAGTGACTTGCTTCGGGACATGCCGCTGGGACCGGATGAAGGTTCATCCAGAGAATGCGTGTCTCGTTTTAATATTGATCTGTGGACGAAATAAAGGTATTAGTAAACATTTCTCATACAAAACTATGCAGCCCCAAACTAAACAGAGATAGATTGTTGATATAGTACTAATATAATTGTAAATATATATCTATACTAATATTATAAAGAGGAAAGATTTGTATTTTTGTATGTTACGAATAAACTCAAAAACTACTGAATCGATTTCAAAAATAATTTTACCAAAAGAAAATTACATTATCACTGAGTAACATAGGCTATTTTTATTACGAGAAAAAATTTGAGGTACTTGGTTTTTTTTTACTAAAACCAACGCAAGGTATAAAAAAACAGCCATATAATGGCTTTCATTGCATACGCTGCGGAAAGTACCAATGATAGAACAAAACAATGTTCTACAATATTATAGAACGTATTAAAATCTACAAAAAACCTCGCGAGACCATATGTCTAACTACTTTAATTACGTCGCTACAACTGCTTTTTTACATTTTAAAAGAAGATAAAAATGCCGATCAAATTCAGACCATGTTATCCATACATTTCTATTAATTCTTATCCAAATAAATTATTTCGTATTCAAGACCGCTTTAATACCTATTGATTCCTTTTTGAATTATTAAAATCGGACATTCCATTCAAAAGATATTACGAAGTTAAAAATTTCCATCCTATCGAAATATTCAACGACGCGACGGGCGGCGCGGCGGCGGTGGCGCGGCGCGGCTCAACGTGGCGGTAGATGTAGAATTAGGAAGAGTGTACAGCGTTCATCCGTCCCAGTCAGAGTATTTTTTATCTCAGAATACTTCTTCGTCATGTACCACGTAGGTAGATCGTTCAAAGACTTTAAAATCGTGTAAAAGAAACTTACCAAGCCGCATGCCGAGATAGGGGGTTTGTTACAAAATGATAACCAATGGGAAATTCCTTTGAGAGAAGCTTTAATTTCCCGGTGTCCGTTTAGGCTGAGAGTTGTTTGTGGTAATATTCACCGATACAAATCAATAGATGTGCCCTGAGCCCCTTGAAATCGGTAATAAACTGCGTCTCTGTATCGTATCTGGTTTATAAACAACCAATCAACTTGCACCCTACAATCGCTAGCGGCGAGATTTGCTGTGGTTCTACTTATTTTGGTTGTTGACAACGAATAATGATAGGTAAAAACGTCCGGCGTCCACCACGTCTCGCAACCGACTAGAACGGAAAGAGTGAGCTCACTCTTCCCAACGTTGACATGATTGCGTGCGCCCTGAAATTTGGGAGGGCCCATCTTGGGTTCTACGATCTATGGTAATATCATTATTTTGTTTCCGCCGCATTACATTACGGCTAGCCGTTTTGAAAAACAAATACACTGTCGCTTTAGCAATTTAGCAACACACTTACAGTATTCAATGCCATAGTTGTTGTTATGTCAGGCAGTGCCATGAGTGTTAAGAATCGGAACTAAAAATTGTCAAAGAGGCGGCTAATCTCTCACTTTATTACTTAACGGCTAGCCGTGTTGAATGACGTATGGCGTCGAATACATTCCGGCGGTTTTTAATCAGCCGTATTCAATCCGGCTGATCGTTAAACCACCGCTTTACAAAACGGCCCTCAACCAACTAACCCACCAGGCCAGCAAGTTTAATGTTTTTACACGATTTTTAAAGTTTTGGATTCCAATTTTGATCATTTGGAAAAAATTAAACGTACCTGATGTTTCATATGGCATACCTATGTAACAACGAATATTGACCCCGTGCGAAGCCGGGACGGGCCGCTAGTCGATATATATAAATATATACCTAAGACAAACATATAGACCTAAGTGTTGGCGGGAGGGTACTGACTTGGCGTGGTGTTGGTCCTGTCCGTGTCGCGCGGGTGAGGGCGGCAGCGACGCGACGCACCACGACTTGAAGCTCGTACACGGGATGCGCCCGCCGCACGTACCTGAAAACACAGAAAAAAAACGATTGAAAAACTTTTAAAATTGTAGACTATATACTTCCCTAAAACAGACGAGACTTCGCTCTTGAACACGATGACGCAGGTCTTGTTAGAGTGGTAGTGCTGTGCGATCTCATTAAACACCAATATAAATAGATCTCTCATTTACTGCTTGTTCGATAAATTACCCGATCAGCAAGGGAATCCTCCAAAGGGGAAGGGGATCCGACCAAATTGTGCTCAAATCGAAGATCCCGATAACTTTCAACTCGAACTTCAAAATCGCTTCGAAGCCTTAGATGAATGCGTAACGGCGGACGAAATAAACGACAGGCTGGTGGAAACTGTTCAAGCAGTTGGCAGGAAATTTTATAAGAGCCGACGCCAAAATAGAACCCAAAAGCTCTCCGATCATACTCTAAATCTCATGGCAGTTAGGCGAGATATGCGGTTGCAGTCTTCGGTCGACATGACGGTATACAGACGGCTCAATAGACGGATCTCTACTTGTGTGCGACGCGACATACGTTGCTTCAATACTTCGTGTATTGAAGAAGCGATCAAGCGGAACCAAGGCTCGAAAGTGTTCGCAAGAAATCTGTCTCATGGGCAAAGTCAGCTGGCCAAACTGAAGACCGATAGCGGTAGCGTAGTCTCGTCGAAGCCCGAGATTTTGGAGGAGATTGAGAAGTTCTATGAACAGTTATACACCTCTACACAAGCACAACCTGTCGTTAGCATGGCAAAAGACCCCAGAGCCAAGCTGACCCGGCACTTTACCGAAGATATCCCGGAAGTCAGCCTGTATGAGATTAGGATGGCCCTCAAACAACTTAAAAACAACAAAGCACCTGGCGATGACGGAATTACGACTGAGCTTCTGAGAGCGGGTGGAAAACCGGTACTTAAAATCCTCCAGAAGCTGTTCGACTCCGTCATACTTGACGGTAATACGCCAGAAGCGTGGAGCAGAAGTGTGGTGGTGCTCTTCTTCAAAAAAGGTGACACCACCTTGTTGAAGAATTACAGACCCATCTCACTTCTGAGCCACGTTTATAAGTTGTTTTCGAGGGTAATCACGAATCGTCTCGCACGCAGGTTTGACGACTTTCAGCCACCCGAACAAGCCGGTTTCCGAAAAGGTTATAGTACCATAGACCACATACATACGCTCCGGCAGATTATACAGAAAACTGAGGAGTATAATCGGCCACTATGTATAGCGTATGTGGACTATGAGAAAGCCTTCGATTCCATCGAGACCTGGGCAGTGCTTCAGTCTCTCCAGCGATGCCGCATCGACTATCGCTATATCGAAGTGTTGAAGTGTATCTACAGCAAAGCCACAATGTCTGTCCGATTACAGGACCAGTGCACAAAACATATCCAGCTACAGAAAGGCGTGAGACAGGGAGATGTTATATCTCCGAAACTGTTCACTGCTGCGCTGGAAGACGTTTTCAAGCTACTGGACTGGAACGGACATGGCATCAATATCAACGGCGAATGCATCACTCACCTTCGGTTCGCCGACGACATAGTCATTGTGGCGGAGTCGCTGGAGGATCTCGGTGCAATGCTCAGGGACCTCAGTAGAGTATCCCAACAGGTTGGTTTGAGGATGAACATGGACAAGACGAAGGTCATGTCAAATGTGCATGTCTCACCTGTACCGGTTATTGTTGGGAATACCACACTCGAAGTTGTTGACGAATACGTCTACCTGGGTCAAAAGATCCAATTAGGTAGATCCAACTTCGACAAAGAGGTCCAGCGAAGGATCCAACTCGGATGGGCAGCGTTCGGGAAACTTCGACACATCTTTGAGTCCAAAATACCCCAATGCCTAAAGACAAAAGTCTTTAACCAGTGCGTGTTGCCAGTGATGGCTTATGGAACTGAGACGTGGTCCTTAACTGTGGGCCTCATAACAAAGCTCAAAGTCACACAGCGAGCTATGGAGAGAGCTATGCTCGGAGTCTCTTTGCGCGACAGAATCCGTAATGAAGATATTCGCAAAAGAACTAAAGTGGCCGACATAGCTCAACGAGTAAGCAAGCTGAAGTGGCAATGGGCAGGCCACATCGCTCGAAGAACTGACAACCGATGGGGAAGAAAGGTTCTCGAGTGGCGACCACGAACCGGAAGACGCAGTGTTGGACGGCCTCCCACTAGATGGACAGATGACCTCACAAAGGTCGCTGGAAACCGCTGGTTGCAGGTTGCGCGGGACCGTTCGTTGTGGAAATCTAGGGGGGAGGCCTTTGTTCAGCAGTGGACGTCTTGCGGCTGATGATGATGATGATGAAGGGAATCCGCCGCGATCCGATCGGCAATGGTTACCTCAACGTGAATGTACTAAGGCTAACCTCTGCTACCACCCAATATAAAACGATTGGGACGTTATCTTAAATAATAAAATCTATAGGAGTATGACACGGTACCTTGTGTAACCGGATTCCTCGTACATAAAGGTGTGCCTAAGCTTATCCCAAAGAACTACCCATAAATTTATATTTAAACTAACTATGATTAATGATAAATAAATGCGAGTACAATACTTGTCAGGGTTCTCGCCGGGGTCGGCCTCCTTCCGATCCTCCAGCCACTGAAATTCTGTATTATTATTATTTATTTTTTTTATTCAAAATTGCTACTCCATAGACACCGGGGTCCGTGACTTTTGTCATTTCAAATCTTATTTATTTTTACATCTTTCTTGGATAATCAGAAGAAGAGGGAAATAAGGGGGGAGTTGGAAACATTTTAAACCTAATACTAGTTAGTGCTCGTCTGTTGAGCCGATCACTACCGGTTGGGATTCCGCTAGTAATCGACTCGACATCGAATCTTTGCCTTATTGCCATTTGCCTAAGCCGCCTCCTCCCGGCCGAGAGCCTCCACTACGGCTGCATTTCTGTCCCTGATGGCCATCTGTAGGTTGAACTCTCGGATGGTCTTCGGTGATGCAGCCAACGCTCGCCGCACGAACCGACCGATGGCGTCGTCGGTGTCGTCACCGTAGTACGTGAAGGTCCCCGTGTGCCGTGAGATTGCAACAACCGCATGGGGCACGCTCTCGTGCAGCTTCATGTTTGCCTTAGTTTTAATTACGATTACCGACTCGTATGTCAATCCCTGCGCTTCATGAATGGTAAGGATGCGTGACCCGGTGCCTGACCCGTAACCCTGGTTTGTCAGGGTCTCCTTTTCCTCTTGAGTATGCACTAAAAATAGGGTGTTGGGTTGGGTGCCGGGTATTTGCGCTCTTGTTAGACTAGACGAGACTACACTATTTAAACACCAATTTAGATAGATCCCTCACTCACCGCTCTTGGACACGATGACGCAGGTCTTGTTAGACTGGTCGAGATGGTGCGCCAGTTGGAACAGTGCCGCGCAACGATGGACCAGCATCCGGCCGTATGACGTCATCACCGGAAACTTTACTATGCAGCGGCTGGAAAAAAAAACAACTAAATAAAGATTTACATACTTTTAAAAAATTGTTGTCTGTAAAGTCGGTTTAATGACGATAGTTGAACGTGACAACGTCTTAAGAAAATACTGATGGAATGGTAGCATTTTTCAAAAGAAAATTTTAATTTCATTTGTTTAATAGATTTGTATGTAAAAAGTAATCAGCAGAATTTAGTCATTTTCAATCAAAACAATGCAAAAAACAATGCAAAAAAGCTTTTAGATGCCGGGGATCAACCCGGCGCATTTCACATGCAAGGCGAACGCTCTACCACTGAGCTACATCCCCGCTTGAACTACTGGTCGAAATAATTAATACAACTGTAACAAACATGCGGCGAGGTAACGACCGACGGTAACGCGGTAACGGCACATGACGTTATGTTTTGCGGGCGTGCAGCCGGCTTCATCGAATTATAAGAAGTTATCACGTCAAAAATAGCTAGTGCAAGTCTTTATATTCTGATAACTGACACCAAGTATTGGGTAGGTGTTTGAGGTATGCTGAAAACTTGACACGTAGCTCTCCTATCATACCCCAGCACGGATGTGCAGACCTGGGCCTCTACCGCCTAACGAAAAAAATGGTTGTCTGTAAAGTCGGTTTACTGACGATAGTTGAACGTGACAACTTAAACTACGCCTTAGAGCGAGGTAACGCCGCATGACGTCATGCGGCGAGGTAACGGCGGTAACGGCGCATGACGTCAAGCGGCGAGGTAACGGCGGTAATGGCGCATGACGTCATGTTTTTTCGTGCGTGCAGCCGGCTTCATCGAATTATAAGACGTTGTCACGCCAAAACGCTTTGATGCTTTGGCATTGCTGTCTCTTTCATTTCAAGCGAGATGAAAAGAGACAGCAACGTCAAAGCGTCAAAGCGTTTTTCGTTAGGCGGTAGAGGCCCCAGTTGGTGCGTAGCAGGGCAAAATTAATCACTAAACATAGTTTTTAGGTTTGCAATTAATAATACACTTACTTATTTTTTTTTTTTTAATAAATAGTGACGAGACGAGCAGGACATGTGCCTGTTGGTAAGCAACATGCCTGCCACAAAACAGCACAGAGACACGCAGCTATTGGAACATGAAGAGTCCAAATCATTAGTTAGCACTGCACTGCAACTTAGATCTCGTCACCCAGAGATCTAAGTTGTTATATCTCTAAGCCCTGTAATTTCTCTGGAAACATTGCCCTTCAAACCGGAACACAGTAATGTTTGCACATTACTGCTTGGGGTAGAATAACTGGCAAAGGTGTGGTCCTTCCCCAGGCGGACTCTGCCAAGAGTCCTACCACTACAAACTTACACAATAATATAAAAATCTTCATTTCTTAATACTTATCTAATGTTTGTGGATGTTGATGATGATGGGAGTCCCCACTCCAGTGGACCACTGAGGTTATATAAATAAGATAGGGTTGTACCTCAAGCGGGTCGTCGATGAACGCGTACATTAATGACGAGCGCAGTGGCTTACCCCGGGTCGTTGATGAACGCGTGTAGTTCTCTCTCGATCCGAAGCAGCGTGGTCCGGTCGCGCGCGTTCTTGTTTAACGTCTCTTTGATGAAAGCCACCAATTCTGGACCCAATGGCTCCGATCTCTCGTCTGGAAATACATTCATCGTAATCAGCCTTCACTCGTCCAGTGCTAGACGTTAGCGTCTGCGATAATATAAAAAATAACCACTACTTTTCAATTATTGTCACATTCTATAGAAGATCAAAATTAATAAGAATAGTTTAAAAAACTAAAAAACACGCTATCGAACATTGTGTCTATTATTGGCGATTCAGGTAAAAGACAATTCAGTTCGTCCAATCCGCCATCTTGGATGTCCGCTATGTTGGATTTAAGTCACGTGACTATTTCGTATTCTAGACAGCAAACTCATAAATACACCCATATCATGGGGGTGGATTTCAAACAGCCAGTCCGCCATCATGGGGAGTTCGCCATATTGGATTTGTAATGACGTTGCTTAGCTAGTCATGTATTGTCATCAGAACTCAGAGCGTGTGCAAAATTTCATCCTAATCTAAGACCGGGAAGTGAGTTAAATTAAGATTACAAGATTTTCTTACATACATGGTTAGTTACAAGTGAAGCTAATAAAAGCGTGTTAAAAATTGGATTTGTAATTTGTACAACATTCTACTAGTGAAGCCTTTTCATTTGAGACCCATATTGAGGGACTAGTGAAAAAATAAATGTATCTCGCCATTTTGTGGCGGCGGCCATCTTGGATTTGAAATTTGTCATGACATATGGTACTCTACTAATCAAGCCCAAGTAGATTTGATACCCATATTGAGGGAGCAGTGAAAAAATATGTTGTCTGTCATTTTGTAGAGGCAGCCATTTTGAATCGATATTAACCAAACATATCTAACAACCACCGCACGAATTTATTTATTTATTTTAGTCGGGGGTTGAAAATAAAAACAGTTGTCAGCCAGCTTTATCATATCATTTTGGACCGTTGATGTGCGCGCGCATCTTAAAAAAAAGACGATTTTTTTTACAAGCGCGTTAAAACAAGTATAACTTCAAAAAGAAACAATAGGGTACAATCCTCAAAAAAACTAAGTAGCCCGTTAGTTAGATCGCCAAAAAATATTGTACACGTATTTTTTCTATTGTTTCACACACAAAAAATTACGAAGATACAGCGCTTCGAAGTTTCGTGTGACGTCACTTGTGAGTACGATTTTTACTCACGAGTGACGTCGCGACCCCCCACTCTCGAAGTTTGATGGTCTATATCTTTAACGATTTTTAATATTATGAAAAAACAAAAAATACGTGTCCAATATTTTTCCATGATCTAGCTGACGGACTAATTAGGATGGTGTGTTTTTGACCCAGTCCGGTATCCTATTCGCAATTTTTCATTTACATAAACGTTTTAAAAAACTCTAAAAACTTCAAGATTCTCACCTGAATCAGTTCTACTTAATGATATATTCTTTGGTTTCTCTTTCCGATCCGAACACCTGAAAAATAAAAATTAATGTAATAAAATAATAAAAAAAAAAATTAATGTATAAGAACAAGGCGTGACCTTACATTTAAAAGCTACTAGCGACCCGTTCTGGCTTCACTCGTATATTGGCATACGAGTATAATGACAATTCATTAATCGAAATAAATTGGCAGTCATAGGAACTGCCGCTATGGACTACTACAGGATTTTCAACTCTCTCTTCTAACGCGTAACTCTGTCCCTGTCTAGCGCGGAGGGTTTACGACATATCTAATAACAATATGCGCGGGAAACGTTTTGCGCGAGCGCTCAGCCGTGCGTCCGACAACCGACTGTCACTTGTTTCCTGGAAGGAACGGTCTAGCGGTAGGCTAAAACCGCGCGACCTTGAGCGAGTGAGGATGCACTGGCATAGTGCTGAATCTTATTATTTTGTACCCGTCTATCATCCTACATAGGTCTCCTGCTGGTTCATTAGACCCGGAAATTTTGTTCACGGGCTTGTAGTCTAATAGATCTGCATCGCATCATTAATTGGAGCAAGTCATTTGGCCTAAAGGTTAACCCTCTGAAATCCCAGGTTATTGTAATTGGCAGTCCTCATTGGATCTCCAGAACTAATTGGGCTACTTTGCCTGATGTTGTATTTGATGGAGTTGCCATACCGTATAGTAGCTCTGTTAAAAATCTAGGGCTAGTTTTTGATCGTACCTTGTCTTGGGACTACCATATAAACTCGGTCAGTAGTAGATCATTTGCAACCGGTAGTTCCTTACGGCGCCTGCGTAACTTTTTACCCACTGCCACTAAAATTGTTCTTGCCCAGTCTCTCCTACTTCCTATTCTGGATTACGCGGACGCCTGCTTTCTTGATCTCAGAGAGGACCAGCTAGTGAAACTTGAGCGCCTTCAAAATTATTGTATAAGATTTATATTTGGTTTACGCAAATTTGATCACGTCTCTCAATATCGCACTCAGCTCAAATGGTTGCCAATACGTCTTCGACGGGATGCTCACATTCTTTCTCTTCTCTACAATATCTTGTTTAGTCCCTCCACCCCACACTACCTTAAGGAGCGTTTTACTTTTTTACAAGATTGTCACTCGCTCCCTTTGAGATCTAAAGACAACCTCACAATTATGATCCCTTCTGCCAAAACTGAAACCTTTTATGGTAGGTCGTTCACTTTCAGGGCGGTTCTATTATGGAATGATTTGCCTGTGTCTATCAGACGTTCTTCATCACTTGAAACATTTAAAAAACATGTCAAACAATTATATTTGTCTAAATTGTAGCCACAGTTTAACGTGGCTTTGGTGCTACTAATCAATTCATTGTTTTGGATTTCCTTTCATATGCCTTCACAAAATATATACATAATGGTTTATATATTTCAGATATGTATTATTGTATTCTATGATAATAATTATAAGTACTGGTGTATTTTTTTTTTATTAATAAGTAAATATGTTTTAGTAGAATGTATTTCAATTTATGTATTTACATATATATTATATTTATGTCATCTGCACACCCCGCATGTTAAGATCATACTTTTCTTTTTCCACCCTAAGGTTGCCTGGAAGAGATCGCTATTAGCGATAAGGCCGCCATCTGTCGCACTAACTTTGTGTTTAACCTGTTTTAATTTGTAAATTATTGTAAATATTTTGGTGTGTTCAATAAAGTGTATCTATCTATCTATCTATCTATCTATCTAAAACTAACTCAGAATTTGATAGCTCACTTGTATATTATCACTTAGATAGCTTTGGAAACTACGCGGATGAAAACGGCCGTGGCCGTGGTCCCGAGTTTACCCGAAGATTTCTTATCATACCCGAGCGTGACGCTAGAATTCAATTCACAGCCCACGAAAAATCTGTCTGTGGCGCGCCAAAAGACGTTTTCACAATAAAAACGATCCAATACGTGAAGTTGGACCAATGGACCAATCCACACTTAAATACTAACTTTCGTGAATATCTCTAGACTTGTTGTTGTGCCACAGAGGTAGCACCAACACAAACCTCTGTGAGGTTTAAAGGTGCTAATTGTATTTTCACATTTATTGTTATTTATGAATAAATAAAAATATAAAAAAATCAGTTGTAACAAACATGACACTGTATTTATATATACATTAAGATTTAAGTGTTGACAAAATGTAAGCTTTTGAATGTCCACGACGTCAAAGCTGCCTTTGAATAATAGCGTCTAAATGCATTATCCTAATTTGTACAGTTTTATATACATTAAATTGACATTTCCATAGAATACTATAATATAATATAATAACGCCTAGAAACTGGGTCCGAGCAAAGAAAAGTGAGGCAAATCATAGTGGGTTAAAATCCGTTCGAAACTACCATCAGTTGTCAAGGTCCAGCGCTGGTGAATGCGTCTCTGACAATTATAGTACATTATGAGCGCTAAGTTGATAATTACAGCCGAGGCGATATTGCTATAATTAGCAGAGTCTGCAATTATCAAAGCGCACGTATGTCATACGACGTTTTATAACATATTTGTGAGGAAATAAATAAATCTCTGACGACATTTTCAAATAAAAACAATACAGCGAAAAAAATTGAATTATTTTTTATTGTTCACAGATGAGAATGCGCGCGCATCGTCGCTTTTTATTTTTTTAAAGCAAAGGCACATAACCATCCAGTATGCCATTAGTAATAAAGTAAATTAATATTTTTGTGTTTTGATACAGTTATTTTTTTGTAATTTATGGTGAAAATTAATTGAATTAACGAATTAAATAATTCTTTATTATATTTTACCTCTCAAAAGTTAATTTTATTCATTAAATGTTGACCACACTTTTCTGACATAAAAACTCTTTACTAAGATTTAAAAAGGTA
Organism: Ectropis crepuscularia; assembly: GCA_963693475.1. Lineage (NCBI taxonomy): Eukaryota > Metazoa > Arthropoda > Insecta > Lepidoptera > Geometridae > Ectropis > Ectropis crepuscularia. The sequence continues at coordinate 13,992,764 of OY856366.1, read as the reverse complement.
CCGTTCGTTTTATACGGAGCATATCTCTCTACCTAGTCTGTGGACGGAGCATTTTGAAACCGTGAGTTTTACATTACATTACCGCATAAGTACGTAATGAGATACATTACGATACAGAAATTGGTGCAATAGGAGACCCTTTACGAGCAAATATGTTATAAAAAAAACATTATGATGGTTTGTGTGGTCCTTCACTGTACATACTCCACGACATTACAGTTTTGTTTGGCGAACTTCAGTATATACTGCTTACGCCGACTTCAATCTGCGCTTTGCCTCACTTAAGATGAAGCGTTTGTTTAAGGTTTATCGATCTAGGCGTTATTAATCTATGGTCATTTCATTATAATTTAAAAATAACAAGATACGTGCCTGCAATATTGTTCGTCTGTTTCGATGCTACCGGACGCTGACTTTTTGATGTCGTTCGTTGAACCTGTCGACACGTAAAATAGATAAGACTGTGTGAAGACGAGCAAATCCGATGCACGATGCTAAATTTACTTAAGACATAACGCTATATTTTTCCAATTTCAGATATAAATGAATGACAAATAATAAATAAATATTGGTGGACAATTCACACAAAACACCATCTGACCCCAAACTAAGCAAAGCTTGTGTGATGGCGGCCAGATAGCTAATATAATACTTATATAATTCTAAATATATACTTATTATACATAGAAACACCCAGACACAGTACAAATATTTGAATTCATAACACAAATATTTGCACTGGTGGGAATCGAACCCACGACCCTCGGCTTCGCAGGCAGAGTTACTACCCACTAAGCCACGAGGCCAGTCTCAGAAATAGGTTTTTTTAATGGTATAGAGTGACAAGACGAGCACACGAGGGACATGTGCCTGATGGTAAGCAACATGGCTGCCACATAACAGCGCAGTGACACGCAGCTATTGGAACACGAAAAGTCCAAATCATCACCGAGCACCGCACTGCGCTCGTCACCCAGAGATATAAGGAATTTTATCTCTAAGCCCAGTAATTTCTCTGGGAACCTTGCCCTTCAAAAAGAACCACACAGTAATGTTTTGCACACTACTGCTTGGCGGCAGAATAACAGGTAAAGGTGTGGTACTTCCCCAGGCGGACTCTGCAAAGAGCCCTACCACTACAAAACGTTTTAGTTTTACGGTTAAGGAGAGTATCGTGAGAAAATCGGCATGGTCCAAGAATCTTTCGACATCATCGCTGTTTGCCAACCCGCAGTAACTAGCTTGCTGTGCTAGCGTTTTGGATAGTAGTGGTAGGACTCTCGGCATAGTCCACCTGGGGAAGTACCACACCTTTGCCAGTTATTCCTGCCATGCCTGATGCAATGATTAAAACAATAGTTGTTCCCATTATCATAAATGAAACTGGAGATGCATCCTGCATCAGGAACTATAGGCCTCTATATCACTCGCAACTATAATTGCCAAGGTGTTGGATGGTGTGATTGACAAGCATTAACGTTTACATCTAACGTTACATGATGCTCAGTTTTTGTTTAGACCTGGGCTGTCGACTGAGACGGCTGTACTGCATCTCAAGCACACCATTCAGTACTACACAGAGAGAGGCACACCTGTCTATGCCTGCTTCCTGGATTTATCCAAGGCTTTTGACCTGGTGGCGTATGACAGGTTGTGGCAAAAGCTGGCGAGCGATACGGACCTCCTCGTTTTGTTCATTTCACTTTTAAAGTATTGGTACGGCCATCAGAGCAATTTTGTGAGGTGGTCGGGGTCACTGTCGGACGTGTACAGGCTGGAGTGTGGCGTAAGACAAGGACTGACATCACCAAGCCTCTTCAACATGTACATGAACAGCCTGATTCGTGGGCTCAGCGATGCCCGTGTCGGCTGTTCGACTGATGGTGTTTTTGTGAACAGCATCAGTTATGCAGATGACATGGTCTTGCTGATCCCATCTATCAGAGCACTCAGAAAGCTCATCACGATATGCGAGCGTTATGCGGAGGCGCATGGGCTCAGATACAACACCAGCAAAAGCGAATTTATGGTGTTTAAGGCGAGGACGAAAACGTATGACACAGTCCCTCCGGTTTTATTAGGCGGCAGTGTTTTGAAACAAGTTCCGCAATTTAAGTATCTGGGCCACTGGGTCACCGACACACTCGCAGATGACGTTGACATGGAAAGGGAACGCAGGGCGTTGTTTATTAGGGGCAATATGCTGGCTCGTAGGCTTGCTCGATGTACAGCTCAAGTAAAGGTTACTCTATTTAGATAATCCTACTGTCAATCTTTCTATACGTGCAGCTATGGGTCATACTATGGGTCAAGTATGCAAAAAAGCCCTGCAACGCCCTGCGTGTCCAATACAACAATGCCTTCAGGTCGCTGTTGTGGTCGGCGCGCCACTGTAGCGCGTCGGGGATGTTTGCAGACGCACATGTGGACGGGTTTGCAGCGATCATGCGCCAGCGGTTGCGTCCCTGATGCACCGGGTGCGGGGCAGTTCTAACAGCTACCTGCCGCTACTCGCCTGGTGGATGGATCTGGGCTGCTCAATAATGCAGCATTGGACCAGACTGCACATTGAGCACTCCGGATCTAAACCGAAGTTTAGATTAAGATAGTATTGAAAGTTTTAAATATTTTTTTAGTAAGATTTTTTTTTGACATAACAAAACAATTATTAATTTGTATTTTTTATGGAATGTAGTCTGAAATAAATGAATAAATAAAAAAAAAATTAAAAATAGGTGCCGGCAAACAAGTTGACCCAATGAAGTTAGCTGCGCATGGCTGCGCAGAAACGTTTTTAAGGTCTCTTTGGTGGAAGTATGTACATGCGCGAACTTTCCCCTTCCCCTTCCACGTCAATTTTGGGTCCACTTGTTTGCCGGCCACTATAGGCCACATACGATTTTGCTCTTAATTACATGGGCGTTACTTACTATTTTGCTCTGTATCCGAACAGTCCGGGCAGTCTTCTGAACACACGATGCCAGAGTCCTGTTTCGTCGGGCATTTGTGTCTACGTCTCCTACCCCTGGGGATAATATAAAAAAAAATGGCGTTAAATAGAGAAACAGATCGAATTGGCTATTAATCACACTAATATTATAAATTTTATCCTATTAAAATAATAAATGTCAATGTTTGGATGTTTGTTGCTCAATCACGCCATAATGTATGAACGGATCGGGCTGAAATCAAAACGAGTAAAAAAAAACGAGTAGTGTCAGTAGTCCGGATGTTAGTTTGGTTAACCGAACTACTGCATCATCTAATATCAACTTGCCCTTTCTTCTTTAGGGCTTCTCGTATCTCAAAAAAGCGACATCGTTTCATGGTTGATGCTCCAAAAACACAAACGAAGAGATTTGACTACTTCCATCTTTATCTACTTTTGTGAAGAACGTCTAGGCCAGGGATGCACAGACCGCGGCCCTCTAGGCTGTGGAATACGTTGCCTGAGTGGGTTTTCTCCGATAGTTGTAACTTTATTGGTGTCTTCAAATCGAGAGTGAATCGGTTGCTTCTAGGTAAGCACGCTCCATAGTAGACCGCATCGTCACTTAGCATCAGGCGAGATGGCGGTCAAGTGTAAACAAGCAAGTGTGTATAAATAAAACCGGCCAAGTGCGAGTGGGACTCCCGCACGAAGGGTTCCGTACCATTAGCAAATAAACGGCGAAAACCTCTTTGGCTTTATCCAGAATTCCTTATACATCGCAATTTCCGCAGACGGGCAAAAAATGTTTTAACATTTTGATTTTTGCTTCATGATTCTGACGATGAATTCGATATCGCGTTTTATTTTTACGAGTTGCGCCATCTAGTTTTCTTGAGACGCACTAATCGAGAAAGAAACGGTAAAAAATCAAGTTCGTTGTATGGGAAGCCCCCTGAAATATTATTTTTATTTTATTTTTAGTATTTGTTGTTGTAGCGGCAATAGAAATACATCATCTGTGAAAATGTCAACTGTCTAGGTATCACCGTTCTTGAGATACAGCCTAGTGACGAACGGACGGACGGACGGACAGACGGACGGGCAGCCAAGTATCAGTAATAGGGTTCCGTTTTTACCCTTTGGGTACGGAACCCTAAAAAAGAAAAAGTCTTCATTTCCGATCTTGGCATTTATGGTCAAGGTCTTCCATGTTCCAGGCGACATCCCTCGAACGCTTTGACTCGCTATGGTGTGATGAGTAGGACACACCTGCACTGAGGACAGGCGGCGCACGCTCCGCAGACGCAGGCCACGCGCGGGTTGTTGGACAGCAGGTCGCGGCCGGGCCAGCGCCGCGACCGCCGCGACGACCATGACTGTTCCGGCTCCGTGCCGCTCCACGACCCAGACGTTATCTGCGGGAGGTGACACAACTCATATAGCTGCTGAATAGAACACTAGCTGAACCGTGCGCGCGTTGCTACGACATCTATCAAAAATTAGTCGTACCAATTCAAATTTTGAACTAATTCGGTTACATTAGTTTCTAATGACGCAACCTTTATAAGATAGACACATGCTAACGAAAACGCAACGAAAGCTCTCAAAAAAACAATATATTTTCCCATTTTTTGTTACATTTTTCATTCATGCTCCACTCCTGTTGGTAGTAGCGTAATGTTAAATATAGGCTATAGTCTTCCTCGATAAATGGACTATCTAACATAGAAATAATCTTTCAATTCGGACCAGTAGTTCTCGAGATCCTTGCGTTCAAGCAAACAAAACTTAAACTCTTTAGCTCTATATATTAGTAAGATATATTATCCATCATCAACCTGCATAGAAAACATTCATCTTCATCATCCTCTTTTTGTGGGAGATGAGGAGCATGCGATGCGTACAGCTGGCCGTAAAAGTATTTCACTTTATTAGAATATTATTATTATAGTTATTTAGAGCCCCTTGTTCTGACGAAGTTAAGGTGGGATTGCGACGTTCCTCCATGAGTTGCAGAGTTTCCGCCGAAACCTTTGATTTTCTGCCTTTGTGCCGCATTTTGCAGAACATTTTGTGCCCTCATCTCTTAAGAATTTTATCTCGCCGATTTGGCAGCGGTACAACCGCCGTGGTCAGGAGCAAAGGCGGATCCGGCTATGGCACCAGGGGGCTTACATTGTCGTGGTCAAGTTATAAGACCGAGCGACACATGCGTGCGTGCGTATTTATTAGAGGTCCACCTAGATTTTGAAACTAGCCCAGGAGGTTATGACGCCCATGACCCTCCCCTTGGATCCAACCTTGGTGGTAAACTGACGAAGACTGAAGAAATTGCAGGTCGTCTCATTGGGAGGCGTGGTGATCTAATGTAATATTACGAGAACTTTAAGAGCGCAAGAATAAAGTAGAGATACGAATTTTCTTCACAGGGTACATTATTTTATGTTTAGTTAAGTTAACTAAACATAACAAAATGGGAATGGGCGGGTCATGTAAGCAGAATGCACCCCGATAGGTGGCTAGTCGACCCCAGGGCCGTCTTCCAACGCGCTGGAAAGACGATCTCGGACCGTTTAATAAAGATTGGGCGGTGGAAGCTCTGGACTTGAATGGAATTGGGGGAGACCTTTGCCCAGCAGTGGGACTATAGAGGTTAAATTAAAAAAAAAAGTTAACTGTTTTCTCCTGTATTGTGCCTTTTAATAAAGATATGTCTTATCTTATCATACATTCGTTCAGTCTTCACGAAATGAAATTAATACAATAATAGTAACAAGATAAAGTAGATAATAATAGTGTTAATAGCGAAGACAATGACGCCGATAATGATACTACCAGTGAAACTCCTCACCTGAATCTCAACGCGCTGCTTCCCCCCGACCCCGCACTTGTTATCGTCGTAGCTGAACACGTCGCTGTCGTGACTGGAGTCGGACGCCGGGCCCGTGTCTGCGCGGTTCGATGGAGTGACGTTAACGCGGCCGTTCGAGTCGTCGGATCGGACAGACGGTGAGATCGTACGGGGCGGAGACGTCGATTCGCGGATCGCTTGACTTCGGACTAGTTGTTTCGATTTGAAGCTCTGAAATAGAATTGACAAGGTCTAAATTTGCACAGATTTTTAAGGAACTTCCATATTCCATATTGATCGATACTACCAAACAAAATGTCCTGAAACAAACTTTTAGACACTGTTTGAATCGTCTGTCGTAGATGTCCAAGGCTATGTTTGTATTGTAGGACAAGAACATAGAATGCGGCCAATACTCACTAACAAATCTGTTTTATTGTACAAATGGAAAAAATCGCCTTAACAAAACTGTTATTTCAGTAAGTTCTAATTTCTCCACTACTTCAAACTTTATTAATTGATTTTAATCAATGAAGCTTCCCGATTATGTAGCCAACATTGAACTAAAGACTATTCCTTCGGTTTGGAGTATAGTATAAAAAATATTTATTAGCAGATGGTTACTTACTGTATCTAAAAATTTCGACCTAAGTAAGGCCTATGATTGTGTAACGGATAATCATAAAAAATGTTTTATAGAAATTTTACTTTGTTTTATTGCTCAAAAACACAAATAATAATAATTTAATAATGATATTACAAAAATAATGTTTTCATTGCAACCCTATGAATTTTAGAGGAGTACCACAAGGCACGCTTATGTGGCTCTTATTTTAACATGTTATCTAAAAATATATAATATTCACTTACCCTATTTCTATTGAGTTGGCTTCCTTCGTCTGCAGTCACGGTTTTCTCTATTTCTGAGTTCTCCATTTTTAAGTAGTTAACCTGAAAAAGATAATTATATATACAAAATGTATAGAATTGACAAGTTTTACGTTATTGATGGAATCATAAATGTTGTTGACATTTATTTGAGTTTCCTCAATTATTTCTAAATACGTAACGATTACACATAGTTCAATTATTCAACAAACAAATAGATGTGTGAGGTGAGGTCATGTACATTTGTTCAAAACAAGGTTTACAATAGGTATATTATTTAACTAGTAGTGATTTTTTTTCGCTAAGCTGTTTTAGTCGCTGAATTACAGGAAAATTATTATTTGAACAATATAATTAACCGTCCATAGCAGATTTGAGTATTCGGTAAACATAATACCATAATAGCGGATGATATTTCGCCTATTATAGTTGTACAATACAGTTTACAGCGAGCTATGTTGCTACTGTATTTATGTTCGTTGAACTCCTAACGAAGTCAATGTTATGGGCCAAGTGTTAAATCGGGCATTATTCATAATGACGGGGCACTATGCAAAATACCTACTAAGAGAGGGCAATCTGATAATGCAAATAATCAAATTGACTGGGCATTTTTTTTTTTATATGTCCCGATATAAAGAGCGGGCTCTCTGAATCATCCCTAACATATGGTGGGTCAGGGGTTTCTTTTCTTATCTTACTTATTTTACTGTCTATCTTATGGCTATCTCTTAACATAGACTAATGATATTTATTATTAGTTCTTAGATCTAAGTTTTGTGAACAATTGACTGCGCATTGGTTTCTTAGAAGTTTTTGGTTACTTAGAAGCTTTATTATCAAATTGCCCATTTGTCACGTATCAATATAATAATGGCCGGGCAATATGATAAATAATGAAGATTAAATAGGAAGTTGTAGTAGTTGTAAGTAGTAATGTGTATGTATAAATATTAATTAATCACTTTACCCGATAGAGCTAGACATTATGAATAGTGCCCAAGAATTGTTAATAACGTCATAAATCACATTGTCCATAACATCAACATTCCGAACTTTTTACCGAGCTTTTTAGTTTTTTCTTAGCTCTCATGGGTCGTATCCTAATTTTTAACAAAGCGTATCGTCTTTCTTATATATTTATAGGATATATTAATATCAGAGTATCAGTTGTACACATAAAGGCCCCTAGCACATAGCGTATTTTAAACGCGCAGATGACGCGCTTATACGCTTTAAACGAGATTCGAACGCAACCTTGTAACCTAAGCACATGGAGCGATCGTTAACCGCGCGTTTACTGCGCGTATACGCGCAGACACAGCGATACAGACGCGCTGTAGTCGTTCGTAGATTCCGCGTTTTGATCAAATACTGATCGTCAGTTGTACAATGACGCCCCTCCTCTACCCCACCTCCACGTTATTGTATCACGTTTTACGCGCTTTTGAATCTATACAAACGCAAAAATTGGGATCTACGGTGCATAAAACGCGCGTCGTCTGCGCGTTTAAAATACGCCGTGTGCTTGGGGCCTAAGATATATTATACGACGTGCAGAAATACACTTACCTAACGTATCTCAGGGAAAAATCTTCCAAAACAGGTTTCTTTCTTCTACCGCTAAACGAAATTAACTTACAATAGGTAAAGGAGATTGGACCAATCGCGATTCTACTACTAACAACGGGAAGGCAACTATCAATTTATAATACTACTTTTTATTTAATAATCTCTCATCCAAAAACTATTAAATCCTCGTTAGAAATTTTGAAAAATTCTTTAAAATTTCACAGCGGAAATTTTTAAAATTTTTAATATACATATATTTTTTAATTGTCGTTTATAATAGAACACAACGTTTGAAAGTCGGTAAGCTCGATGTTTTTCTTTTTAATTTTTAGATTTTTTATTGTGATCGGTTTAGACGTCTGCGTGCGTGGACGGTGTGTGACGGAGTGCATTTTTTTCTATTTTTTTTTGATTTTTTTTCTGCGAAATGCGTTCGGCTTAGGATCGACGTGTGGTCTGTGCTTCCCTCGTTGCAGTCGCCATAAATCTGAAACAATAAAATATATGGTTAGATTCAATTTGTTTTCCACAAGGCAAAGTTTATAGAAACACAAAAACGCAGACATCATTTAAAAAACAAATGAGCAGTTGAGCAGCTGATGAACAGTGGTCACCAGTCGCCGCCGCCTAAAGACAGCTCTACTGTACCAAAAGTATTACTGGTAACGGTTTATTACTCTTGTGATTCAGATCAAAATCTCTATCTCCAACAAGCCTGTCGTAAGGAACTTGGTTTCAACAAGCTTTTATTCCTAAATTTTAGCTGTCTAGCTATCACCGTTCCTGAGATACAGCCTGGCGACAGACGGACGGACGGACGGGCAGCGAAGTCTCATTAATAGGGTCCCGAGTTTACCCTTTGGGTACGGAACCCTAAAAATAACGAAAAAGTTAATTGCCATCTTCCTGCTCTAACAGGTGGTGGTCAGATCTAACACATAAGTACTCGTCAAGACGGATCAAACGAGGCAAAACTCGAGTGAGGTTGCGTCGTTTCTTTACTCAGTTCCTTCCTATGTCCCCCTACTAGCTCCATCATCAGATCTGTAAGATTTGATGACAAACATCGTATTCAAAGAGCTGGTACCATGGGTAGGTATTGGAGTCAAGCTGAAAACATACATACCTCTCCAATTCTACCATGGAACTGCAGACCTGGCTGGTGAGTAGCGGGACAAAATTAATTCCTCAATTTAGATCACCTGGCAGACAGAAAATCCCGCCAAAATGAACTGTCTTTTTGAGAATCCCTGTTTTTTAACCATAAATAATATCTACCCAATTAAAATTTCAAATTGACTCTAATAGGTACAGATAGTGCAATCCACGAAGACGCGCCCCACTATTCCTCCTAACCGTTTATAGTATATGTGTGCAAGCTTCCGGCAATGTTTGAGTGTTATCGGTACACACAAATTACCTATGAATGCACACGCACACTACAATGACTGGTGAATGGTTCGCGACTGACGCTCGGAGCAAACGCGAATGGTGGAGAAAAATATTGGTGGGGCGCGTCTTCGTGGATTGCACTATCTATACATGTTTTATATTTTTTGCATAACATTTTTGCACGGGTCTGGGCTATGTTAAGCCCCCGGCTAAATCGTCTCGCTTTTGTTTTAACTCTTAACATTAAACTACAACATATAAAAAATACACATTGCCTCAAACTTATTTATTGAACAAAAAACAAAAGAAAACAAATGTATGGATTCATTTTGTCCCGCTTCTCACCAGCCAGGGGGTCTACCGCCTAACGAAAAATGCTTTGACGCTTTGATGCTTTGACATTGCTGTCTCTTTTCTTCTCGCTTGAAATGAAAGAGACGGCAATGTCAAAGCGTCAAAGCATTTTTCGTTAGGCGGTAGAGGCGCAGGTCTGCACCTCAAAACTCAAATGTTTATTGCGTCGTATGTACAGTATTACATGCATGTGGTGGTAAAAAAATTGTGGTTATTACATATGGCCCCCCTGTAAGGGCATGGTAAAAGTGGCAACGGAACGTTCCATTTCCAATTCGTCAAATTTGTCGTTAAAAAAATCATTTCTAATCTATAGTAACACTTGATTTCTAAATATATTCTTTAGACATTTTATAAAAGTGTAATTTTGTTCCAAGTCCTTTATGTCATTTAGCAGCTTATTATATATTTTTACTAGCTGACCCCGCAAACGTTGTTTTGCCTTAGTGAACAACCCTTGTCACTTAGGGGTATGAAAAATAGCTAGTAGCTGATTCTCATACCTACAGAATATGCATATAAAATTTGGTTAAAATCAGTAAAGCCGTTTCGGAGGAGTAAGGAAACAAACACTGTGACACGAGAATTTTATATATAAGATAGCCTCCGTGTTGGCATATAATAGGAGAGCTATGTGACAAGTTTTTAGCATACCGCAAACAGCTACCCAAAAACTTGGGAGGTGTCAAGGGACATTCTGATGGAACGAAGTTGTACAAAATATTGCAACTCTTTACTGTTGCTGTTGCCCTGGTACTGGTACCTAGGGGCAAACGCAACTCTTTTATATTTCTGTTGTCCTGGTATCTGGAGATAAACGCTGGGCTGTTGGAGGTAGGTAATCGAAACTCTTTACTGTTTCTGTTGCCCTGGCCGTTTTTTACCGAGTTTACCCGAAGATTTCATATCCGATCCGATCCATTATCATAACCGAGCGTGACGATTGATGAATCCATTTCACAGCCCACGAAAATTCTGTCTATAGCGCGCCTAAAGAAGTTTTCACTTCAAAAATATTCAGCTAATATTTGGTTAATTTCTGTACACAGAAATGACGTCGAGCATTTTCCCTCAGCAACGATTGACATGGTATAATGATACACCGTGTCAATCGTTGCTGAAGGAAAAGCCCGGCTAATTGTCAATTAACACATAATGAGGCCCGCGTCCTCGGTGACATGGCGATAACAGCCCGGTAATATCCAACAGGAAAATAGAGATTTATACGTCACACACCAACCTGTGGTAGCTACTAGCAGGTAGGACTCTGCAAATTCAGAGAAATTACAGGGCTTAGAGACATAACATCTTAGATATCTGGGTGGCAAGCGCAGTGCAGTGCTAGGTAATGATGACTCTTCATGATCCAATAACTGTTGTTATGTGGCAGGCATGTTGCTTACCATCAGGGAAATGTCATACACGTCTCGTCATTTTTATTTTAACAAAAATTGCCTGGGGACTTGGCTAAGAACTCATGGAACGAACCGCGACGGGCGCGCGTTTTACTTCAAAACTCATGAGACCGCTGATATTTGCGGTTTCGCAACCGCCGCGGGTAAGATTATCGCCCGCGAACGTGGCGGGTGACGGGCGGGCGGTGAACGCGCGAGAACCGCGCGCGCCGCGGGAGTGAAACGCGTCGTGAGTTGTGCTTTCAATTTTAGCATACTCTTGTATATCTGTCCTAGCTGAACCGTATTCCCGTTAATTGACTACGGGGATAAAATATAGCCTATGTGTTCTTACATACTATAACAATCTGTCTATGATCTAAATTTCAACCTGACATACATGACATGATTGGGAACATCTTAACCAAATTAAAATGCTAGTCCGATTACGTCTGTTGAGCCGATCACTACCGGTTGGGATTCCGCTAGTAATCGACTCGACGGTGTCAAGGGACACCCGGATGGAACGAAGTTCTTGTCGATTAATTAGTGAAGGAATTGTAATAAAAAAATTAAGTTTTTATTACTTATTAACAAATATAATGTAAGTACTTAACATAAACTTAAGGAGTAGCATTGACGTATTATATAAACATTATAACAATTATTCATTATTATCATTCCGAATGTTAGCCATTCGGATTGTATTTAGAAACAGTAGGTACTCATATTATTTCCAATGTTGCCTACAAATATTAGTTTTTCGAATGAATTTTGTCGAAATATGCGTCAATCACACCAATCGATATTACATGAACATTACGATATATAATATACGATAGTATATAATGTAACAACATCATTACAATACATTGATATTATCGTACCGGTAGTGACCTCTCCAGATTTTCTATGACACTAGAGTAGGATACAATCCACAGCTGATTAAATTTTGAGTTCTGCGCCACCTATTGGTAATTATAGGAACTTTGATGTGCAAGTCAATTCGGGCAGTGGTCGTAAATTAGTGTTGGTCTAGCCTCTAACCAAATACACATAGGCTTAGTTGTGCAACGCCATCTATTGTTAAGCACAACAGTCAGTTTGTGCAGATAAATCTCCAATATATATTTTTTTTCGTTATTGTTTGTTAGAAAATACTTAGATTTAAATTAAATGCGTTGATAAGAGGGATCCTTTATAAAAACTATTATTCTCAGGAAAAAAATTACAAAAAGAATGTTGAGAGAAAAAAGAACAAAAAGAGTATAGCGGTAGGGACTCGAACCGGGGGCACCTATCTTCATAGGTGACCCCTTACTTACTAATTGCGCCAACCGGTCATTGCTAACATGGGTGAAATTTGTTATCGTATTCTAATTCTTCTAATTCTATGACGTCATAGGCACGAAACGTTACAACTTTTTCGTGAGAATTTTTTCCGTCTAGCTCCTCTTTCATAACGCGCGATAAGGAACTTCGTTCCAAAAACATTCAAATCGGTCCCGTCGTTTAGGATTTCACTGTCAAATGATTAAATTACTAAAATGGCTATAAAACAACAGGGGTTGGTGATAAAAGGGAAAATTTAGGGTTGTATGTATTTTTTAACGCCACATTATAAAAAAATAAAAACAAACAAATTAGACCAAAAATTAAAAAAAAATGTTTGGGGTGAACAACCCCTAACACTTAGGGGTATGAAAAATAGCTAGTAGCCGATTCTCAGACCTACTGAATATGCATATAAAATTTGGTAAAAATCAGTAAAGCCGTTTCGGAGGAGTAAGGAAACAAACACTGTGACACGAGAATTTTATATACATAATCTTATATAGGATTTTAATTTTTTAGGGTTCCGTAAAACGTAAAAACGGAACCCTTATAGATTCGTCATGTCTGTCTGTCTGTCTGTCCGTCCGTATGTCACAGCCACTTTTTGCCGAAACTATGAGAACTACACTGTTGAAACTTGGTAAGTAGATGTATTCTGTGAACCGCATTAAGATTTGAACAGAAAAATTAAAAAAAAAGAAAAATTAGGGTTGCCCCCCATACTGAGAACTGAAACTCAAATAAATTTTTTTCATCAAACCTCAACCAAAACACATGTGGGGTGTCTATCAATAGGTCTTCAAAAATGATATTGAGGTTTCTAAAATCATTTTCGTCTACACTGAATAATTTGCGCGAGACACACTTCCAAAGTGGTAAAATGTGTGTCCTACCCCTCTAACTTCTAAAGTAAGAGAATGAAAAATCTAAAAAAAATATATGATGTACATTACCATATAAACTACCAACGAAAATTGGTTTGAACTCGATCTGATGAGTAGTTTTTTTTTAAAACGTCATAAATACACAGTACACTATTATTGAAACTTCGATCAAAGTTACAACGAACTACAAGAACTATGTGTTCTATGTATATTATGTTACTTGCTGCAACGGAACCCTTCATGGGCGAGTCCAACTCGCACTTGGCCATTTTATTTTAATTTAACGTATACGATTTAGGGTCATGTGATCGCGCATGCTAGAACCTCCACGTCCAATCAACAAATGACTTCATATTTCACGAGCAGATGGAGTCTCCGATAGGGGGGCATGATTTACAAGCGTGTCAGAATAACCTAGCTCCACCTGAAAGCTGCCCAAGGTCGGTCACAGTTAAATGATAGTCGCACCGGGGTATGCAGGTTGGGTAGGACGGAACATTTTATAGTGTAGACTGTAGAGTGACGAGACGAGCAGGACATGTGCCTGATGGTAAGCAACATGCCTGCCACGTAACATCACTGTGATACGTAGCTATTGCAACATGAGGAGTCCAAATCTAGCACTGCACCGCACTCGTCACCCAAAGATCTAAGATGTTATATATTTTTTTTTTTTTTTTTAAATAAAGAGTGACGAGACGAGCAGGACATGTGCCTGATGGTAAGCAACATGCCTGCCACATAACAGCACCGTGACACGGAGCTATTGGAACACGAAGAGTCCAAATCATTACCTAGCACTGCACTGCGCTCGTCACCCAGAGATCTAAGTTGTTATATCTCTAAGCCCAGCAATTTCTCTGGAAACATTGCCCTTCAAACCGGAGCACAGTAATGTTTGCACACTACTGCTTGGCGGTAGAATAACTGGCAAAGGTGTGGTACTTCTGGTGGCAATTTTTTCGCCGTAGGTTAGTTTTTAATTTTGCCGGTGTTGAACTGTTTCTACATCAATTCCATCGCTTTGTGTTCAGCCCTAAATAAATCGAGTAACATTGAAACCGGCGGTATGTAATCAGCTGGTGGTGGGTAGCGGAACGGAACGAAGGCCTTGACCGCGATGATTCAACCCCCCGGCTAGTGTAAGGGGTGCACCTTATATATTCCGAGAATTGGCTCTAGTTGGAATTTGAGACAAGCTAGAAACTTATCTGATGACTTATGGAATTGAGACGTGGTCCTTAACTGTGGGTGAGGCCCACAATAAAGCTCAAAGTCACACAGCGAGCTATGGAGAGAGCTATGCTCGGAGTCTCTTTGCGCGACAGAATCCGTAATGAAGATATTCGCAAAAGAACGAAAGTGGCCGACATAGCTCAAAGAGTAAGCAAGCTGAAGTGACAATGGGCAGGCCACATCGCTCGCAGAACTGACAACCGATGGGGAAGAAAGGTTCTCGAGTGCCGACCACGAACCGGAAGACGCAGTGTTGGACGGCCTCCCACTAGATGGACAGATGACCTCACAAAGGTCTCTGGAAACCGCTGGTCGCAGGTTGCCCAGCCTATGTTCAGCAGTGGACGTCTTGCGGCTGATGATGATGATGAAGAACTTATCACATACTTATCAACACGGAGCTGCAGACCTGGCTGGGGAGTAGAAGGGCAAAATGGATTCCTCAATTTAGATCATCTGGTAGCTAAGAAAGACTTGACCAAAATAATCTGTCCTTATTTTTAGTCACAAATACTTAATACCCAATAAAAATTTAAGATTGCCTCAAACACATTTTTAAAGTGAAAACTTCTTTTGGCGCGCCACAGATTTTTCAGGGCTGTAAATTGAACTCTAGCGCCACGCACGGGAATGATAAGAAATCTCGAAAAACGCGGGACCATGGCCACGCCCTCCGGTTTCACCCGCATATTTTCGAAAGTGAGCTATCAAATTCTGAGTTACAAGTTTTTACTTCTATCGGCAGTTCCTATGACTACCATTTTTTTTACATGTTTTACAAAACATTTATGGACACGTCTAGCAATGCTAAAACCCCGACTGAATTGTCTTGATTTTTTTTCGTTCTTAAACGTTAAATATAATCTATGTAGTTAATTTATACGCTGTAGAAGTGGGAGCGAGAGGTATACCAGCAAAATCTCTCTATAACCTGCTTAAAGACCTTGGCTTGTCCAGAAGTGCAGTAAGTTCCATTCTAGAACGAGTATCTAAAGCTGCACTAGTAGGATCATATCGGATTTGGCTGGGCAGGGAGAGAAATACGAGTAGTGAAGGTGAGTGTTGACGTACGTCACCAAAAGGTTTAAAAGGGGCCCCCCTTTTAAACCTACGCCCGAGTCACAAGTCTTGGGGTCTATTCGAGATTTCTCTCTCTACGCCACACGTAGGACCCGGCACCCGCACGGTGAATCCATGGAATGCTAAGAAGTTCGTCTCTATTGCATGTTGCCTTGACCATCTTTAATAATGAATAAAAGAGTAAAATCAAAGAATGAATGTCTGATTTTGCCCCGCAAATTAATGGTCTGGTTTTGCCCCGCTACCGCTCCTCACCATCCATCCCTGCAGCTTCATGGTGAGCTTTAACAATAGGATAGCTATGTGATACGTTTTCAGCTTACCCCAAAAAACCTGCCCAAAATTTCATACTAGCTCTCGGAATAATACTACCTACGTAGTTCTATAACCCGTTGATGATTTAATGTACTCTTTTTTTTTTGTTTGGAGTGACGAGACGAGCATGACATGTGCCTGATGGTAAGCAAAATGCCTGCCACATAACAGCACAGTGACACGCAGCTATTGGAACATGAAAGTCCAAATAAGTAACTAGCACTGCACTGCGCTCGTCACCCAGAGATCTCTAAGATATTATATCTCTAAGCCCTGTAAGTTCTCCGGAAACATTGCCCTTCAAACCGGAACACAGTAATGTTCGCACATTACTGTTTGGCGTTAGAATAACTGGCAAAGGTGTCGTACTTCCCCAGGCGGACTCTGCCAAGAGTCCTACCACTACAATAAGTTAAAAAAATGTTTGTCTGTAAAGTCGGTTTACTGACGATAGAACGTGACAACGTCTTAAGAAAATACTGATGGAATGGTAGCATTTTTCAAAAGAAATTTTTAATTTCATTTGTTTAATAGATTTGTATGTAAAAAGTAATCAGTAGAATTTAGTCATTTTCAATCAAAACAATGCAAAAAAGCTTTTAGATGCCGGGGATCGAACCCGGGGCATTTCACATGCAAAGCGAACGCTCTACCACTGAGCTACATCCCCGCTTGAACTACTGGTCGAAATAATTAATACAACTGTAACAAACATGCGGCGAGGTAACGACCGACGGTAACGACCGACGGTAACGGTACATGACGTAATGTTTTGTGGGCGTGCAGCCGGCTTCATCGAATTATAAGACGTTATCACGTCAAAAGTAAAGTTAAAGTATCGTAAGCAGGTCTAGTCGGGAAAATTTCGACCACGTGGCGAACACTAGTTAAGATTTATTACTTAAAGTATTTGATTCGGTAATTTTCTATACACCACCCAATATGTTCGCGACAACGCACCCAGCCTGACCTTTATACCTAAACCTGAGTGGGTGTATTCATGAGTCAGAGCGAAGCCAAGGTGGGTTAAGGTCGAGAGAGGCTCTGCGGCAGTCATTCCGCTCAGATTGGAATCGCGTTAAATAGAATTTGAAGCTTTCTGATATCAGTACTTTTTTTAAGTGTATCACTTCTTTATGAGATTAGGGCATAGAAACAGAAACAATTTAATGTTACCGTTACCGATGCCTCTGTACATAATTCTACTAATCTATACACAACAAATTAATCAATTAAAAACCCACTCCTAACAGTACCCGGCACAAAAGTGCCCATTACGCTTGCAGCATTACCACGCTGAATAGCGATTGACAATCTTTGTGCCAGGTACAAGCCAGAGCTGAAGTCACCGCCATTTTCCCTCATTCGATGATCTATACTAATATTTAAAGTTAAAGTTACAGCTGGTCTAGTCGGGAGAGCGGCGCCTGCCGATTCGGAGACCCCAGGTTCAAACCTCACACGCACCACTGTCTTTTCGAAGTCATGTGCGTAATGCCGCTAACTTAAAAACGGTGAAGGAAAACATCGTGAGGAAACCGACATGTACCTAGGATCTTTCGAAGTCATGTGTCATCCGCCAACCTGCACTAGGCCAGCATGATGGATTATGGCCTTAACTCTCTCCTTGCGAGAGAAGGCCCCGAGTCCCAGCAGTGGGAACGTTTAGTGGGCTGTTGATGTTGTTGATGTTGATACTAATATTATAAAGCTGAAGAGTTTGTTTGAACGCAAGGATCTCGGGAACTACTGGTCCTAATTGAAAGATTATTTCTCTGTTGGATAGTCCTCTTATCGAGGAACGCTTTTTAACATTACGCTACTATCAACAGGAGCGGAGCATTAATGAAAAATGTCACAAAAACGGGAAAAAAATCTTACTTTTTGAGAGCTTTCGTTGCGTGACAGCATGTGTCTATCTTCTAAAGGTTGCGTCATTAGAACCTAAGGTAACCGAATTTGAATTGGTACGACCAATGTTCGATAGATGGCGTAGCAACGCGCGCACGGTTCAGCTAGTAACATTATAAATGCGAAAGTTTTGATGTTTAGATGTCTGTTGCTGAATCCCGTCGGAATGTCTGAACGGATCGTGATGAAATTTGGAACACAGAGCATCTGTAATAGCACATTAGTTATTTTTTAATCTTTTTATCCCGGGAAACTATGAGGAACGGGAACTAAGCGGGTAAAACAGCAGGGCGCTACTAGTAAACGTATAGAAACGTTTTTTTTTTTTTTTTTTAGCATAGAGTGACGAGACGAGCAGGTCATGTGCCTGATGGTAAGCAACATGCCTGCCACATAACAGCACAGTAACACGCAGCTATTGAAACATGATAGTCCAAATCATTACCTAGCACTGCACTGCGCTCGTCACCCAGAGATCTAAGATATTATGTCTCTAAGCCCTGTAATTTCTCTGGAATCATTGCCCTTCAAACCGGAACACAGTAAAGTTTGCACATTACTGCTTGGCGGTAGAATATTTGGCAAAGGTGTGGTACTTCCTCAGGCGGACTCTGCTAAGAGTCCTACCACTACAAAAACGTATAGCTTTTCGAGGTGTATCCGTGCCGGTTACTGATCATCTTGAGCTTTTGGGCGTTACCTTGACATCTACACTCAACTTTGGCTCGTATATCGAGTCCAAGGCTAAATTAGCTGCCAAAAAACTAGGTGTCCTCTCAAAGGTGCGAAAGTACTTCAAGTCTGAACAATTGCTTTTGTTATATAAAGCACAGATTCGCTCTTGTATGGAGTACTGTTCGCACCTTTGGGATGGATCGGCTAAGTATCAGCTTGACGCTCTGGAATCGATCGAGAGGCGTGCTAAAAGGCTCATAGGCAATAATTCTCTTGTGCGAAAAAGAATGCAAACTCTTGAACATCGCCGAAAAATTGCTAGCTTATCGGTTTATTATCGGATACACTTCGGAGAGTGTGCATCTGATCTGCATGATCTATTACCACCTAGCCCTTTTTTCTATCGGACTTCTCGTAACTCGAAGAAGCGGCATCGTTTCATGGCTGATGTTCCAAAGACACGAACAAAGAGGTTTGACTCTACTTTTGTGATAAGAACGTCTCGACTGTGGAATGAGTTGCCTGAGTGGGTTTTTCCCGATGGTTATAATCTTGGTGTCTTCAAATCGAGAGTGAATCGGTTTCTTCTAGGTAAGCACGCTCCACCCTAGACCGCATCGTCGTTTAACATCAGGCGAGATGGCGGTCAAGTGTAAACCTATAGAAGTTAAAAAAAAAAATATATAGTTAACGTATAGCTTGCAATAAGAAAATGCGAGCATACATTGAGCTATTAACTATTCTATCTTGTTGGGTTGGGTTGGAAATGTAAGAAAAGAGCCAGAATCGGGCTTTGTGGCGTATTACGGGAGTGGCTATTATTGTATTTAAACTTTCAGAAACACTTTCGTAAAACATTATATGTATACAAGACTTAATCACGACCTAAATTATTAATTAACAACGAAGTAATTAAATAATCATTTTAGATCATGATTGCATAGGTACTACATGTGTTGTATTTTGACGTGATAACGTCTTATAATTCGGTGAAGCCGGCTGCACGCCCGCAAAACATGACGTCATGTAACGTTACCGTTAGTTCGTCCTCCGTGCCATGCGGACGAAGCTGAGCGCTGAGGGCGCCACCCGCCGAATCGAGCGGTATCACTACTCGCGCTATCAGCGTACTGATTTCTTAAGACGTTGTCACGTTTAACTATCGTCAGTAAACCGACTTTACAGACAACCATTTTTTTTTAAAATAAGAAGAGGTCTATCTCCAGCATTGGACTAATACAGGCTGACGATGTGATATCTTTAAAGTCGGATAAAAATTACACATTTTAAATGCCAAATTTCGTAAATATCGGTTGCCTTTTTTTAACTTTTACAGGTTTCCACTTGACCGCCCTCTCGCCTGATGTTAAGCGACGATACGGTCTACGATGGAGCGTGTCTACCTAGTTATTATTTCAAAAACCGCCACACCAATGGGGCCATCTCTAAACTATTATATCTACTGAACAAAAAAAAAACAATCATCAAAATCGATTCACAATTGAACAAACTAATCTTGTAACATCTATACACAAAAACAAACATGCAACCGAATCGAGAACCTCCCTATTTGAAGTCACTTAAAAACTACTTTCCCTTGCAGTTTCCCATTAGAATAAAAATAAAGTAAATCTCTGCCCCAATTCATCCCGGTAAGCCTGTAACCTACTATTCCCGGTCCTATGCCCCACTGACACGGCAGCGAGCTCGGCGGGTCAACCAGGAGACCAGGACCCACGCCACACGTAATACCAGTAAGGGCAGATATTCAGCAGCGGTGGAGGCTCTGGGCTAGGAGGCGATTTAGAAAAACAGCACAATCGGACTTAAAAACCACTACAATTAGGTTGAAATTATAGTTTTACAAGTTTCGCGATTTTAATTGCCTCGACGTTTCGGCAGCGTTAGAAACGCCGTGTCGTGCCGTTTTTTGACGCCTTTTCGTGACCACGGCGTGTCGTGGCACGTCAAAAAATACATTTATTTTGTCCGAAAAAAACAAAAACCACATTAAAATTAAATTCAGACCCTCGACTAAATTTCGTGAGAAACTACAACTACGTCGAGTTGTCAAGATGTAACCAAATTTTAGTTTTTCGTACATTTACACAACCACCTCTGAGATATTTTTTACCACACAAAAAAAGAATCATCAAAACATCTTCACAATAATTAGCGGAGTGATCGCGTAACATACGTACATACAACCAATGGCGGCTTTACCCATTGCGAGGCCCCGGGCGGCAGATCTTTGCGAGGCCCCGGGCGGCAGATCTTTGCGAGGCCCTTTGACCATCGTGAAAAGTATGTATTGCGAAAATAGGTCTGGTTTTTTGGTGTAGGTGCCTATTTGTCGTATTTGACGAATTTAGTACATAAAGGTGATAGACATTTTCCATTGAAAGATTTACAAAATAGGTAGGTACAGACGTTCAGAGATAACACATTTTTAAATTGATGTTGGCGGCTTCTCCTAAGACTTACGTTTTGAATTAAAGAATTATCGAAAGAATAGCAAAGCATGTGAGCCGATCTTGTGTCATCGAATTCCTCAAAAATGTTTTATTTTTAAATTTCGAAAAACTCCTTTCAATAGACGCAACTGTATCTGTAACAGGTTTAGTGGCAATAACTCTCAGAACTACATATTTCGATAGTGAACTAACTACAAGTACTACAGAATGAGTTTTTCTATTATGTTTCGAATAAATAAATTAGTTAAGTAACTTTATTTTAATTTACCGCTGTTATAACCTAAATAAATAATTAGGGATCAAAATTAAAAGTTTTAAATAAAAAAAAGTTGAAATGTTATAGTGTCTTTGTTCCATTTTCTTTTTATTTGGTTGGGTTTTGGGTGCGCGAGGCCCCTGCAAGAGCGAGGCCCCGGGCGATTGCCCTGTTCGCCACCCCCTAAGGCCGCCACTGCATACAACCGAATTTAAAGGCGGTTAAAAAAACAGATCATGATTAAGACCAAAACTTGTCAACACCGTCACATTACAATCTAACGCGTAATACCCCGTTTACATGATTCCAGTCCAGCGACCGAATCCAGCGCTGGATTGCTTACTGGAATAATGTAAACCGGCACTGGAATGCATTGGCACTGGATTGATGCATTCCAGTGCCGGTTTCCATTATTCCAGTAAGCAATCCAGCGCTGGATTCGGTCGCTGGACTGGAATCATGTAAACGGGGTATTACATTATAATCTCACGGTAGATTACGTTAGTTTGTAATGTAACATTGTTAGATTATAATCTGTCCATTTTTACGATGACATTCACAATCCGAGTATAGGGGTAGGTTGTTTATAGCGGGTAAGTTGGCAGCAATGTCTCTCGGAAGGGCCCAATGGCCCATACTGTGCATGCGCGCTTGTTAAATAGGTCACCTAGATGCGGCGCGCCCTGCACCGGGCTCGATACCGGGAGACCCGGGTATCAGCACACACAAACCTAACTATAGCTGGCATTCACTAGGTACCGGACACTCGTTCAATACGTAGCTAGTTCAACTGTATTTCATAGTTGGCCAATTATAACATGGCGTTCAATTTGACATGTAATGTAGATAGATAGATAGATAGAAAACTCTTTATTGTTCACAATATACAACTTAAATAACAAAAAGACTTAGCTTAGAACTAGTGATCAAGCGGCGACCTTATCGCTAAAAGCGATCTCTTCCAGGCAACCGAAGGATGGTGAGAAACATGAAGTAGAAATAGACGGGGTTAGGGTACAGTGTATCAATGACAATCAAACAGTAATGTATCTATGGATTTTCTCAATTTTCCAGTTTTGTTAACATTTCTTAACACTGTTTTTAATGCTATTATGAAAATAAACAATGCTGATAAAAATATGAATAAAAGATGTTAAATCAAAATTACTAATAGGTTGTCAATTTTATTAGTTCACTAGTGGTAGGACTGTTGGCAGAGACTGCCTGAAGAAGTACCACACTTTTGTCAGTTATTCTACCGCCAAGCAGTAATGGGCAAACATTATTGTGTTCCGGTTTGAAGGGCATGATTTCCACAGAAATTACAGGGCTTAGAAATATAACAACTTAGATCTCTGGATGACGAGCGCCGTACAGTCATCGGTGATAATTTGTACTCTCGATGTTCCCATAGCTGTGTGTTACTGTGCTGTTATGTGGCAGGCATGTCGCTTACTTACCATCAAGCACATGTCCTGGTCGTCTCATCACACAATACAAAAAAAAATGAATTTTAATACGTACCTACAACTGAGTTTTACTGCTCGCCAATTATAAGGCGTTCAATACGTATCTATAACTGCATAAATTATTAGTGGCCAATTCTAAGTTGAGAAGTTAAGAGTCCGAGTTGATTTGACATGCTTGTATAAACAAAGGAGTCTAAATCTAAATATTCTTTTTTTTTTTTTTTTTTTTATTTAAATTAACCACTCCACAGACGCCGGGGTCCGTGATCTTTGTCATTACAATTCTTTTTTTTTTTTACATGTGTCTTGGATTTGGAGAACAAGAGGAAAATAGGGGGGAGTTGGGAACATTTTACACCTAATTCTAGTGCTCGTCTGTTGAGCCGATCACTACCGGTTGGGATTCCGCTAGTAATCGACTCAACATCGATTCTTTGCCTAACTGTCATTTGCCCAAGCCGCCTTCTCCCGGCCCAGAGCCTCCACAACGGCCGCATTTCTGTCCCTGATGGCCATCTGCAGGTTGAAGTCTCGGATGGTCTTCGGTGATGCAGCCGACGCTCGCCGCACGAACCGGCCGATGGCGTCGTCGGTGTCGTCAGCGTAGTATGTGAAGGTCCCTGTGTGCCGCGAGATTGCAACAACCGCATGGGGCACGCTCTCGTGCAGCTTCATGTTTGCCTTGATTTTGATTGCGATCACCGACTCGTATGTTAGTCCCTGAGCTTCATGGATGGTAAGGATACGTGACCCGGTGCCTGACCCATAACCCTGGTTTGTCAGGGTCTCCTTCTCTTCTTGAGTGTGAACTAAAAAGAGGGTGTTTGGTAGGGTGTTGGGTATTTGCGCTCCCTTATACCTTCTCTGCTCTAGGGACTTTATACGGGACGCTGAGGAGTACATACCGGAGTATATTTCCCTCAGCGCATATGCGACATCCATCGGGTTGCGATGTGTGCAGAGCAACTCCTGGCTGATCTTTGTTACCAGGTTTGGGCGGTGATACCTCATTTCGAAGAGATTTTCCCTGTCGATGTAAGGCAACTGATTGACGTCTCCGATGAGGACAATTTCACCAACACCAGACAGCCTTGAAGCCATCACAATGGCTCCAAAATGGTTCATGAGAGCTTCGTCCACCATGAGGCGACTGAAACTTTCTCTTCCGAAACCATTTACCAGAGCAGAAGCCATGGTTCGCACTCTGGTTTTGACCAGATTTCCGATTCGGTGCGATAGCTTTTCTCTGAGATCTTTTGCTGCCTCAGTTGTTGTGGTGATGATGGCGTCCTTGTCCACGTCGAAGTGTCTAATCACCCATGTTGTCTTTCCACATCCCGGAACTCCGTTGACCCACTGTATTCTCGGTATCTCCCAATTTTCCCAATTCGCTTTGACGTTCGAGTTCCCTTCGATGGTCTTGGCCATCTCTAGGATCTTATCGTCCAGCATAATCTTGGTGCATCGGGCGGTAACTACAATTGGGTCGTTTGGTGTTGTCGCATAAACAGGCCTTCCCGCGCGCTCTGTCTCTTTCTCGTTCAGTGTCACGAAGCCATTTTCAGCACTGTAAGCTGCCATATACTGCCCTGTCATGGTTCCCTTGATGACCCGGGAAGTGACATTATTGTAAATGGCTGCTTCGGCCTCCTCGAGTTTCGCCTTTAAGAGGCTTTCACTTCCTAGCCTATAGAACTGCATGATGTTTTCACAGGTCTTGAGGTTGACTAGTCGTGTCGCGCTCAGTGTGGCTATGAATTCGATGAAGGCGTTTCGTGCATGGCTCCGTGGCTCCGAAGCCGTGACATAGCGGGGCGGTTCAACCTGTCCCATGTCGGCTCTCGTTCGGCTCATCTGTTGTTGTGAAGCTGCTTTGGGGGTCTTTGACGTCGAGGGGGGTGATGAATGGGATGAAATTCGGAGTACGCTCCTTGCTGCTGCGTTGAAGGCAGTCATGAAGGCCGTCTTGGTGCCTCGGCTGACACTTTGATTGGCTGAAGCTTTTTCCGCGGCTGCCCTCTGCTGTGCTCTTTCGGAGCCGGTTTGGATGGTCGAACTAGGAACAGGATGTCCCCAGCTGTCAGTTGCATTTGTTTGGTCGTGCGAAGGGGCTCTGAGGAAACTCAGATTTTCTCCCCTGTCTTCGTATACGACAACCTCATGATGCTTAGAGGCCTCAATGCAACCCAGCCGGTCTGCGACTCTCGCTCTTGAGTATTCGATTGCCATCGCATCCACGCTTATCACCCGGGGTGCTTCACCTGCATTTCTGCTCAGATGTGCGAGCAGCGCACTTGCCTGTGTGAAAGGCGTCCGACCTTCCGAGTATTCTATTAGTGCAATCGTTTTGTTTTTCGATCGCACCAACCGAAATCGGTGGCCGTCTACCTCGCACACCGGCATAGCGTCGTAGGTTTTCCGCTTCATAGTGACTTTTGCGGTACTCCCATTAAGCAGGCAAGACAATCCAGGCGACAAACGGGCTCGTTTCCGTTCCCAGGCGAAGCAAAAGCTTATTCCGAATCTTTCTTTGTTGCTGTCCATGAAGAGAGCCACTCCACGGATACGGATCCCAGCCTCTCCTCGATCTGCGTTCTCCAGTAGTTGTTGGATGGAGATGCTCTTCGAGGAGTTATCTTGGGCGGGAACCGCATTCCTCGCGGCGTCCACGGACAGCGGGGCAGGGTGTGGTGGCGAAGGGGGGTGCGTATTTGAAATAGTGGAGTTTCTCTTGGCCGCTATGCGGAATGAGGTCTCCATGAAGGACAGAAGCCGTGTTCTGTTATCTGGATCTGCTAAGATGTTGTGGAGATCCGAGACAACCAGCCTTCCGTCGATCATACATTCGAGCTCATGTCTTGCGGCCATGAATCGGGGACAATCGACTAGCACGTGCCAGACCGTTTCGGGTTGGTCGGGGTCACACTCGCATGCAGGACTACTCTTGAGCTTAAATCTGTACAGGTATTCTGCTATTCCTCCGTGTCCCGTCAACGCTTGTACTTGGAAGGGAGTCAGTTTCGTGGTTCTAATCACCCGATATGCGTTTGCTATGTCGGGGAGGAACGTCTGGGTGACTTTTCCAGTGTCCGAGGTTTCATATCGATCCTGCCATGTTTTGACCGATTCTTCGCGGATTTTCCGTTTGACGTAGGACAAGGGGATCCCCTCGTAGTCCCTGGGTGATTCGGTGAGCGCCGCCAATTTGGCCAGTTCGTCAGCTCTTTCGTTGCCAATGGTGCCAACATGCGCTCTCACCCAGAAAAGACGAAGAGATCGCCCTTCAGCATTTATCTGTCCAATGTTTTCCTTTACACACTTTACCAAGGGGTGACTCGTTTTTGGGTTACTTAGCAGTTCGAGTGTAGATCGAGAGTCACTCAGGACATTAACTTCTGGGTCCTTGCTCGTTAACGCCATTTGAGTTGCCCGGTAAAGAGCATAAAGTTCCGATTGAAAGACTGTGCATTCGGAGTGGAGCTTGAAGGTCAAGTTCTTGACCTCTTTGCCATTCTCCCACCATGTTAGAGCAGCTCCAACTTTACCCTCAACCTTACTGCCATCAGTATAAATTTGAGGTCCTTCTGGAAGATTGGAGGTGTCTTCTATGAGCTCGTACTCTACGGATACCTGTGTGGACGGATGGGGTTGATCCAGGTAGTTAATGTTCCGTTCGAGTTCCACTTCTGGTGGGAGGTAGTCTTGGGAGAGGTTTTTTTTTACTCTGTACAAATTTGCTGCTTCCTGTATCCTCAGATCCAAGGGGAGCAGACCGGAAAGGGCAAGTGCTGATTTTAGAGAAACAGTACGGTACGACTTACAGATTTTATATTCTAAATTGTTTACTTCATAAAAATGTTTGACTTTGTATAAATTTTTTAATTTTGTCGTCGCTGAAAGATTCTCACTTCGTGAACGACATTGTTCGGATAGCCTTTATACATCGGCCAAGTTTCCGCGCGTGCTCGAGCCACCGGCGGGTCTACCGAATCTGCTTTGGCATTGTTATTGCTGTCTCTATAATTTCAAGCGAAAAGAAAAGAGACAGCAATGTCACAGCTAAGACAGTTTTAGTTTGGTCCACGGGCCTTAGCAGGTCTGATGGCAAGAGACCGGACTGGATGACTTTGGTACCATGGAAGAATGGCAGGTGTCTGGTATGGGACGCCACTTGCGTACACAGGCCAGTAAAAATAGAATTTAACTTTGCAATACATTTCCAATGCAAATTTCCTCTTTTATGAGGTTTAGGATCACTTACTGAGCATAAAATCACAAAATTCTGACAGATTTAGGATGAGCTTCAAGCGCCATCTTGAATTAAAATTTTTGGACGATATCTCGTAAACTATGCACTTTAACGCAAAAACTATTGACAATATTATCGTAGAAAATAAAAATTTGCATCTTTTGTTGCTGGGTTTTTTTTCTGTGAAACGTACCGTTTACGATTTATGGCCCATTTAATGAACCGGTTTTTCTTTCGCGGCCGATAACTCTTGAAATATTAGATTAATGAATAAAACGCATCTATCCTTTTTTAAAGATCAGTTTATTTTCTACAACTTCTGCCTCAATTATTTTTTTCTAATGTCCATACTTTTTAGACGTTTAAATTCTGTTGTTCTGCAAAAAACATTATAAATTAACGAATTGTATTAAAATAAACAATAAAATTGTTTCGGCCTACTGTGGCTCTCAGTCATCTTAGTCGATCCATTCTGTCAAAATCACATTTTGATAATTATGCGTGAATTAAACAATTAATATCGTATTTAAGTTGTTTTCCAGCAACACAGAAGCTCTCTTTTTTGTGTAACGGTTATTCATCGCACCTGCATTCACTTCACAATGCTACCAAAAATCATCTATCAATGCTAAATAAATTAATAAACAATAATTCCGTAGAGCAGTATAAATAATTGTCTACTAATTTTAACCACTAAGTTGTAAATATTGTATTTATTATTTTAAACAATAGCCACCATAATAGAATAGTATCGATATTATCCCCACAATAATTATCGATTTTTTCAGATCGATATAAAGATATTTTCACAACGGCAGCACTGCATACGTCGAAACAAAACGCGTAGCTGTCAGCTGTTTTTGACGTGACAACGTCTTATAAATTGGTTTGCCGGGTGACACTTCAAGAAACTGCGTTACGCTCCGCTCACGTTATGCGCTCACAATGAGAGCGAGTGAGAGGGACGCGTGCCTTTCACTTTTTATGTCTGTCTCTCTCGCTCTTAGGCGGGCTAACCATGCCCGAGTCGCCGATTCGCTTAGGCGCCTGCATACAAGTTTACACGTTGCCAGTTAATTGTAAAACGATTGTGTAGTGATAATGTGAAGGTAGTTTATTTTAGTAAAATTATTTTACCACTCAAAGTCGTAGTCACGTAAAACTTTCGCCCGTATACCGACTTTACAGGCAACCAACTTTTTTTTTTTGAGTAATGTGCTTGCATGGACGTATAAAAAAAGTTTTTTATACGTCCATGTGTGTTTGTGTGTTTCGTATTTGAACATTGTGTTGTAATTTTTGTATTCGGTTGATGAAAATGCATTCTTTGCTTGCCCTCGGACATCGATGGCATCCTCCCATAACGACTCTGGCCCTCCGATGATACAAAATGTTGTAATTTTGCTAAAAATAATCTCGTCTAGACTATATACTAATGGAAAATATGCGTCAGTAATCTTTCTGCTACTACCAAATCATAATATGCTGACACCTACTGTTTGAAGCTATCAGGTTTAATTTATGATATCAGTGAATATCAATGTCCATGTTTAGCCTAAAGTCCCTTGAACAATGTCCTTTGTCGCTATTTAATTATTGGCCAATTTTGAAATAAACAGCGTTACTATGGGAACAATTACCACTGTTCCCTAAAAGAGAAGCAGCATAACATTCTTTAAAAAATATCTCTTTCTTAAAGTTCAATTTCACAACATTCCCAGAACACATCGTCCGCAACGTCGACCGACCTTGCCCGATGAGTCACCGTCGCCCCCAAACACGGGATAATACACCTAATGACGTGGCCAGTAACTGTTTGAATGGCGTGCTTTGATAGAGCCGTAGATGGATAGGCAATTTGATCGTTATCTCGATGGTTTTAGGGTATAAAATGTGTTGCAGGAGTGAGTGAAACGTGTAAGGGGTGAGTTCGTCATAGGACGGACAGAGGGAGAAAATACGCAACGAACGATTTCAAAAGTAAAAAAGTTTGTAAGAAACATTTCTTTTAGCGGGATTCAAGCTTACGACCAAGCGATTGTGAAATCCACCTTTCCACTTTGTGAAATCAACAGGTATAACGGCGATTTCCTTCTTATTTAAGAGTATAGAGTGACGAAACGAGCAGTACATGTGCCTGATTGTAAGCAACACGCCTGCCACATAACAGCACAGTGACACGCAGCTATTGGAACATGAAGAGTCCAAATCATTACCTAGCACTGCACTGCGCTTATCACCCAGAGATATGAGATGTTTTATCTCTGTGCCCTGTAATTTGTCTGTAAATTCAACTGGAAGAGGCGGGCCCACTGGCGGGCTCGCGCCGCTAATCAGGTTTAGAGTTAGTAGTTGATAAGAGTTCGGCCTTCGCTCCCTCGCAAGGGCAAGGCCGCGACATGATTCACCACGACCGAGGCCTCCGCACCGTGCTTTATTATACGACCCGACGGAAACGATGCCGCTTAGGGTCTCACCACACTTGCACCGATGGATACGGAGCTTATGAACTAATTTACCTACCCTGGAAACAGCTCTTATACAGGCTGACTGTTTGAACACTTTAGATATTCAAGGATATGATGAATCATAGTCACATGAAGGGCTTAAAAATATATAATTATAAAAATACACATAAATTACAAAGAAAACCTTCATTACATTAATGTGCGAAGATACGGAAATTATGGACAACACAGTGCCTATCGGTCGCCAGCTCAGCTGTACAATTACTATGCAGTGTTTTCTGTAACACGAGTGAATTCCCGGCGCCTCCGCCGGCCCTACTTATTTTTATTGACGGATAATTAAAGTTAAATTAGTCAAATATTAAGCACCTATTTTTTTACGTAAATAGAAAGATAATCGAGCACTGAACACGCTATATCAATATGTAAGGCCCTGACCACACTAGCTACTTTTTGAAGCGGGATGCAGCGACTAGACGTCAAGCGCCGCTACTTTTTGAAGCGTGACGCAGCGTCTGTCGCCTGTCGCCGCTGCTAAAAGTAGCTAGTGTGGTTTGACTGTAAAGTGTCCAACCAGTCAGCCTGTACACTGCTAGCAGCGCCGCGCGGTTTTACTGGCGTAGTGGGTTTTCTTTATTTTTTCGGGATAAAAAGATTGATTATGTATTATTCTAGACTATAATCTAACTGTGTTCCAAATTTCAACCCAATCCGTTCTGACGTGATTGAGGAACGAAGTTTGTTTGTAGAAACGGTTTCAGTCTGAACTCGAAACGAATTACAAACTTTAAGAAGTGCGGCCCGCTTTTATCCACTTTTTTCACCATGTGGCTCATGACTCCCGAAACGTTGCCTACCTCTAGACTATAATCTAAGTATGTTCCAAATTTTAACCCAATCTGTTAGTGACGGATTGAGCAACTAAGTTTATCTGTACAAACGGTTTTAGTTTCAAGTCGAACTGTACCGTACGTTTGGTAATGTCATGGTGTGTGAGAGCTCGGCCTTCGCCCCCGCACAAGGGCAAGGCCGCGGCATGATTCACCGCGACCGAGG
Organism: Ectropis crepuscularia; assembly: GCA_963693475.1. Taxonomy (NCBI): domain Eukaryota; kingdom Metazoa; phylum Arthropoda; class Insecta; order Lepidoptera; family Geometridae; genus Ectropis; species Ectropis crepuscularia. The sequence continues at coordinate 13,961,973 of OY856366.1, read as the reverse complement.
ACTCCGCGCCGTGCTTTATTATACAACCCGCCGGAAACAGCGAGCAACACGGAAGGGAGTAGCCTTAGCTAAAAAATATTGTTCAAATCTTTCTGTCATTTCTTGCGGGAGGGGAAGTTGCACACTAGCGCAAAGCCGCACTATTACATACAAAACATACCTGTACCGATCCATTGCCGATCAAACTCACACAACCAAATCACTAACACATAAAAAATAAAGCACCATTCACAAATCTAGCCCCGCCCTCACGCCACAGTATATTATCAAACTCCATGGTCCACGCGGACGTGTACTTTGACAGAGGGGAAACGCTGTGTATGCCTACTCCCTTCCGTGTTGCTCGCTGGCCGGAAACGAAGACGCTTATGCCCGAGCTACACGAGGCTAGTTTTTTAAGCTAGGATAGCAAGCTAGTGGTAGTAAGCTAGCAAGCTAGTACTTCTAGCTTCGTATAGACAAAAATAGCGTTGCGTTGCGTTGTCGCTTTTTTTGACGTGATAACGTCTTATAATTCGATGAAGCCGGCTGCACGCCCACAAAACATGACGTCATGTACCGTTACCGCGTTACCGTCGGTCGTTACCTCGCCGCATGTTTGTTACAGTTGTATTAATTATTTCGACCAGTAGTTCAAGCGGAGATGTAGCTCAGTGGTAGAGCGTTTGCTTTGCATGTGAAATGCCCCGGGTTCGATCCCCGGTATCTACAAGCTTTTTTGCATTGTTTTTTTTTTTGCTTTGTTTGTTTTGATTGAAAATGACTAAATTCTACTGATTACTTTTTACATACAAATCTATTAAACAAATAAAATTAAAATTTTCTTTTGAAAAATGCTACCATTCCATCAGTATTTTCTTAAGACGTTGTCACGTTCTATCGTCAGTAAACCGACTTTACAGGCAAACATTTTTTTTTTGTTCACGCTTGCTCCCCTAGCTTTAAAAACTAGCCTCGTGTAGCTCAGGCATTAGGGACTCACGATATTGCACAGATGGAAACGGCGCTAGTTCTACTAATTTTACTATCCCTGCTACTATCCTATCAATCGTACTGTGATAGTAATCGTACTATGTCACGTTAGTGAACATAAAAGTTTTTAGTGGGAGGAGATAGGTAAAGGTGGAATAATAAAAGGTTAATAAATACAAGTATATTAAAAAAAAAGATTAAAAGGGATGTTAAGAAAAGGTAAAGCAAAATTAAGAAACGAGTGTAAAAATAAATAAAAGAACAGAGGGTTAAGTGGCTGAGAGGGTTCAGTGGCTGAGCTGAGAGGGTTCAGTGGCTGAGAGGGTTCAGTGACTTGCAGCAGGGATATGTTCACGGGTTCAGCATCCCGCAGCAGGTTCAGTAGTCCGCAGCACGATCAGTGGTCCGCAGCAGGAACAGTAGTCCGCAGCAGGTTCAGTGTTCACAGCAGGTTCAGCGTTCACAGCAGGTTCAGCGTTCAGCAGTCTTCAGCGTTCAGCAGTCATGCAAGGAATGTGAGGGTTCAGCAGCCGGCAGCAGGGAATGGTACTTATGTAACATGCATGAGCGGTAGGTTCAGCGTTCAGCAGACTTTCAAGGCATCCAGATGTCTTCATACATGAGCGGTAGGTTCAGCGTTCAGCAGACTTTCAAGGCATCCATATATTACACTCTTCGAAGCCAACTGTTCACTGGTGACGTTCCTCTCTTGGAAGCCAAATCTTAACTTGATGTTCCTCTCTTGGAAGCCAAATCTTCACTGCCCAACTCAATCTACTAGATTTAACATGAAAACTTTCAGTGATTCAAGTCTAGAATGAGAGAACAGTTCATTTTTATAATTATCGACCAGAGATAATTCGAACTAAAAACTATACAACCTTATGAAGAATGTAGAGGTTGCTTAGCGACAAATGATGTTTGACGTATTATGACATGAAGTAAACAAATAAAATTTTGGAAAAACTATCTTTTTACAGGTTTAAAATGAAATAAATACATAAATAATACTACCGTTATGACGAGAAAAATAGGCACGAAACGTTACAACTTTTTCGTGAGATTTTTTTCCGTCTTCCCTTTCATAACGCGCGATAAGGAACTTCGTTCCAATATGCTTTATCGTAAGGAAACGATTGAAAAGACATTAATTGTATGAAAATTTGATATGTAAGTATCCACATAGTCTATATGAATAAGTGGTGATTTTGGGATGAAAATAAGGATAAAATGTACGTTTACATATTGTTTAAAGCCAATATGTAACGCTACAACTATCCTACTAATATTGATGATGAAAGACATTTGTAGCCCAAATCACTTCTCACTTCTGTGAGGATCGGGTTGAAATTTAGATTACAGAGTGAGAGGGGAGACGTACTTCTTAGCATTCCATAGATTCACCGTGCGGGTGCCGGGTCCATCGTGTGGCAGAGAGCGAAATCTCGAATAGACCCCGAGACTTGTGACTCGGGCGTAGGTTTAAAAGGGCTCCCCTTTTGGTGACGTACGTCAACACTCACCTTCACTACTCGTGAATATATAACTTTTTTATAGTCTGGAATAATAGACGTAAAAAGTTACCACTTTTTATCCCAGGAAAACAACGGGAACTACAAGGGTAACACAGCGGGGCGCTACTAGTTATTGAATTTAAAAAAAAGTATTGGTGTAGAAGCGAGCGGTTCCAGTCTTAATTTAAGTTGGGAACACCGTGATGTGTAAGATTTCGGCCTTCGCCCCCTCACAAGGGCAAGGCTGCCCCGGCGTGATTCACCGCGACCCCATGCCGTGCTTTGTTTTACGACGTGCTACCCGCCGGCGGAAGCGAAGCGATGACAGTCAGGATCTCGCCACACTTGCACGGATGGAAACGGCGATAATCGTATCATGGTTTACTTGGTGGTAATGAAATAAATAATGTTTTATGTTATGTTTTTATAGTTGACGATCCAAATACTCGAACGAATAGGTTTGACTCTACTTGTGTGACAAGATGTCTAGAATGTGGAATCGTTGCCCGAGTGGGTTTTTCCCGACGGTTACAATCTCGGTGTCGAGAGCGAATCGGTTACGTAATGTACGTTCCAACATAGACCACATCGTCGCTTAACATTAGGCGAGATGGCGATCAATTGTAAATTTATTATTACAATATTCAATATCATAGTCAATTGTAATAGATGGATAGTTAAAATTATTTTATTTTATAAACTACTAGCGACCCATTCCGGCTTCGCTCGGATATTATCATCTATAGACCATTAATCGAAATAAAAACTATCCCATCTCTCAATTTGGACCATAATACACATAAATGTCACCTTTCGTGTATATCCGTTGACTTGAAGAGTTCACTGGGAACTAACATCATGACACTAGATTTTTATGTGTTAAGATAAGATAAGAAAACTCTTTATTCAAAACCACATAACAAGCACAAACTTACAAAAGAAACTTATGCTCTGCTATCACTACATAGTATAAAACAAAGTCGCTTTCTCTGTCCCTATATCCCTATGTATATGCTTAAATCTTTAAAACTACCAAACAGATTTTGATGCGGGTTTTTTTAATAGACAGAGTGATTCAAGAGGAAGGATTTTATGTAGAATACATGAATATTACAGTAGAGAAACACTGATAATTTTAAAGATTTAGAAAACCATGTCATAAATAAAGACAATTTTTGCGCTTAAATTGCAAATGCTGGCTGAACCCTACGAGATAGATCAAAATAATGTACTGCAGTATTGTACACCTTAAAAAGATCTACAAAAAAGCTCATTATGGTATTACTTATATATGTCTATCTCTGAGGGATAACCCACAATAACCATTTTTATTAATATATTTAGTATCAGCATTGCACCCGTGCGAATTCGGAGCGGGTCGCTAGTATATAATATATAAATAACATCTTATGCTAGACATTTAATTGGCGGCCTGATCGCATAGAGTGATCTCTATAATCTATTAAGATATCTGTACAGCCCACACGGATTCCGTCCACCTAAGTGTGGTCCGTTCCTATTTTCCCAGGCTACCGCGGAAACGATGCTACTTAGTATGTGGTTACGGAACCTTGTACTGTGTTTCTTACAGTCAAATTGTTCTATACAGCACGCAATCGGGTGCTTTATCTTTTGGGAGTCATTTTTTTTAATAGTATAGAGCTAAACAGTGACGAGACGAGCAGGACATGTGCCTGATGGTAAGCAACATGCCTGCCACATAACAGCACAGTGGCATGCAGTTATTGGTACATGAAGAGTTCAAATCATTACCTAGTACTGCACTGCGCTCGTCACCCAGAGATAAGATGTTTTAACTCTATGCTCTGTAATTTCACTGGAAACATCGCCCTTCAAACCGGAACACAGTAATGTTTGCACGCTACTGCTTGGCGGTAGAATAACTGGCAAAGGTGTGGTACTTCCCCAGGCGGACTCTACCACTACTAAGATCATCATCATCTTCAAAAGCCTTTCAGTCGAAAGGTCCACCAACCAAAATGCTGACGTTAATTTGGTCCAACGTATAAACCAGGGTTGTTACGGAGCTTCGACTCCGACTCCGTTATGTCGGAAGTTCCGATTAGTTTTACACTTCCGGTTCCGACTCCGGTTCCGAAACTTTTGAATCGGATGTCGAAGCATTACTTAGCGGCGGCTCCCTGCGCCGACAGTAACGAACAGTTTCGCAGGAACATGTCGCGCAGGGAATCTCCGGAGCACGAGTGTAATGAAAAGTATACTAAATTAGCACAACATAGAAAAACGCAAAATTCCAGCACCTTATATTAAATTTCCGCCAATATTATCGTGTCCACCAGGCTCGGTAGCGAGCGAATACCTTTTTGGTGGCGTCGATTTAATCTACAAGGGGGCGCCTAGTGCCAGAAAACGAAAAAAGGACATTTTCGACGCCGCTCACTGATGTTAAGAAACTAAAAACTATAACAAAAAAAATATTGACGTGTGGGTACAATAAAGAAAAAGCACAATAACCGAATAGAATTTTCAAAATACATCAGATTTTTTACAGAAAAAAATTAAAATGGCCCCTGAAAAAACTATTTTAAATAATGTAAGTACTCGAAATTATCAGCGATGACCCCACATTATTTTTTGATAATAAAATTTCTAATTTTACGGTCTATTAAAGTAACCGAACCACAGAATAAATATTAGACCGAACACTTTTTAAATGTATGTTTAATTATTGAGTGCCTAATTAAATAAAACTTGGTCAAAAATTGACTCCTGATTTGATATTGATTTCCCCTCCAAACTGTGTCATGCTATTCTCGACTTTATGCATATCATATTAAGAAGGGCCTCGCGCGGGTGAAATCAGATTTTTTCCTGGCATTAGGCGCACTCTTAAGAAATATCTTAGACTGAGACAGCTTCAAAGCTTATGTTCATGAAGTACATTTACACACTTTTGGTGTCAATGTATTTAATTTAATTTGTTTGAAAGCTTTTGTTCATTTAACATACTTTATATGGCACTTTGGGATTCAATTAATTGAATTTTTTGTTTATTTTTTAATATTCCATATTTTTTTTATTTTTTGTGATATTTCATGAAACAAAACAATGAAAAGTTTGAATGAATGTTTTATTTGACCTAAAATAAAAATCTCTCTCCTACCACTACTTCTGACCCTACCTCCGACTCCGGTTCCGACTCCGACTCCGATAAATCAAATTTAAAAACTCCGACTCCGACTTCGGTTCCGATAAGATCACCTCCGTTACATCCCTGGTATAAACATTACCATTCAGTGTGTAGTCGCCAGCATGACAGGGCACGGTTCGGCCTGGTCCTTCCTAGCTACTTCCTGTACGTAGTTAGTTAGATATGAAGCGTATAGTGTAGTCCTCATCGTATTTTAGCTTTGTTAATAAAGGCCTTTGTAGTGGTAGGACTCTTAGCAGAGTCCGCCTGGGGAAGTACCACACCTTTGCCATTTATTCTACCGCCAAGCAGTAATGTGCAAACATTACTGTGTTCCGGTTTGAAGGGCAATGTTTCCAGATAAATTACAGGGCTGAGAGATATAACAACTTAGATCTCTGGGTGACGAGCGCAGTGCAGTGCTAGGTAATGATTTGGACTCTTCATGTTCCAATAGCTGCGTGTCACTGTGCTGTTATGTGGCAGGCATGTTGCTTACCATCAGGAACATGTCCTGATAGTCTCGTCATTCTTTATTTAAAAAAAAAAAAAAAAAAAGGCTCTGCCCGTTAAAAATTTAGATCTTTCATATACCCAATGTACAAGCGTGTATATGATTCAATACTAATCTTCAACTGAATGTTTACCCGCTGTAAGTATTTATGTGTATATAGTTACACAATTTTTTATATTTTTAACAAACTGTTATAGGGTACAATCCTCAAAAAACTAAGTAGCCCGTTACTTAGATTGCCAAAAAATATTGTACACGTATTCTTTCTTTTGTTTCACAAACAAAAAATGACGAAGATACAGCGCTTCAAAGTTTCGTGTGACGTCACTTGTGAGTACGATTATTGCTCACGAGTGACGTCGCGACCCCCCACTCTCGAACTTTGATGGTCTATATCTTTGACGATTTTTAATATTATGAAAAAACAAAAAATACGTGTTCAATATTTTTCCATGATCTAGCTGACGGACTAATTAGAATGGTGTATTTTGGACCCAGTCCGGTACCCTATTATCTACTGAATAACCCTCCGTTGTACAAGTAGGTACTATGTGAATAAGTTACACAAAAGAACTGCCGCCCGCGCATCAACCTTCTCCCGCGTACCTAGTTATCACGTTTCTAAATTATTCTTGGGATTCTTTTTAGTTTTTTTTTACAGTTATATATACATAAATACGTTTAAAAATAAATTTAACTATCAATCATTACTTTGTTTTTTTTTTGTTTAGATATACATTCAAGGGCGTATATTCCAAATACAGAAAAGTCGTATAACAAAACAAGGTATCGGGCAGATACATCGTTATACGTAGGAGGTCTGCAGGTCATCTACGAAAACAGACTCCGAATGATCGGATCCGACCGACAGCTGAATCGGATCTGTAGCCTACCACGAAAAACATTCGGATCGATACATCTCGCTCGGAAGTTATAGACTTAGGTCGGATGAGGGTCGGATCGAACGAAACGGTCAACCGACCGATTGTCTATCGAGGTAGGAGGTAGGAAATTTCAATAATAGACTACAGGCCCGTGAACAAAAATTACGTAGTAAATGAACCACCAGGCGACCTATGTAGGATGATAGAAGGGTATAAAGTAATAAGATTCAGCACTATGCCGTCACTTGTAAGCTGTCCAGTTGAAGAGAGTACAGTTGAAGAGAGGGGGTTCCGATCCTCGATCATTTCTTCCTGTCGCATGATTTTTGTACGGCGTTGCGAAATAATGGATTAGAAGAGGTATTGAAACTGTATGGAACCAATGCCGTACATAATCAAATGACCAAATTTACACTGTAAATCGTCGGCACATCATATTTTTTTCCGAAAAACTAATAATTAAAAATCTAAAATTTATAATTTTTATAGTTTCCATACCTCTTCTAATCTATTATTCCGCAACGCAGTACAAAAATAAAATCATGCGATATGGAGAAATGATCGAGGATTGGAACCCCCCCCCCCCCCCTTCAACTGTACTCAGTTGGACAGCTTACAAGTGACGGCATAGTGCTGACTCTTATTACTTTATACCCTTCTATAATCCTACATAGGTCTCCTGGTGGTTCATTTGACCCGTAAATTTTGTTCACGGGCCTGTAGTTTATAAGTTCGGCCGATATATCGTTTATCGGACTTCGTAGTAGACCTGCTGGTGTCGATTTATACTACCTAAAGACACTTGGGCGCTTGAGACGAATCGAACGATATCTAAATTATCAAAATCCATCCAGCCGTTTGGAAGATACGTGGGAATAACACAACTCTTCTTTCAGTCGGGTAAAAAGGAACTATAGTTCGTCGTTTTCATCCGTTTTACGTTCAACAGCGGCATTATTGACCATTCGTAGAACACGGCTACTATAAATAAAGCTTGCCCTTTAAACTAAAAATAGGTTATCAGACCATAACTTTACTTACGTCACGTGTTTCAATAAAGGTTGTACGGTAACCCAGGGTGGGTTAGTTGCATTAAAAATCCTATTAATAGGACACTCATAGGTAATATATAACACTCTTGTGCGTAAAAGACTTCAAAGTCTTGAACATCGCCGCAAAATTGCCAGCTTACCTGGTTTTTATCGGATACACTTCAGAGAGTCAACTTCGGAGAGTGTGCAACTGATCTGCATGATCTAATACCACCTAGCCCTTTCTTCTATCGGACTTCTCGCATCTCAATAAAGCGACACCGTTTACTGGTTGATGTTCCAAAAACACGAACGAAAAGATTTGACTCCACGTTTGTGATAAGAACATCTAGGTTGTGGAACGAGTTACCTGAGTGGGTTTCCACTGATAGTTACAATCTTAGTGTCTTCAAATCGAGAGTGAATCGGTTTCTTCTAGGTAAGCACGCTTCATCGTAGATCGCATCATCGCTTAACATCAGGCGAGATGGTGGTCAAGTGGGAACCTATAATAGTTAAAAATAAAAAAAATATTATTAAACTATTAGTGCCTCGCGGTTTTGGCCGTTTCCGTTATTTTCCCGGGATAAAAGGTGGCCCTACGTGTTCTTCCAGACTATACAACACCCCTAGCAACTAAACACCATCGTGACAGTCTTGTATAATGTTTACAATATTTGTTTATGGATTTAATTTGTGTGACTTCAATGCTACCTTTAATTTAGATAGTATATTTATGTAGTGGTAGGACTTTTGGCAGAGTCCGCCTGGGGAAGTACCACACCTTTGCCAGTTATTCTACCGCCAAGCAGTGATGTGCAAACATTAACTGTGTTCCGGTTTGAAGGGTAATGTTTCCAGAGAAATTACTGGGCTTAGAGATATAACAACTTAGATCTCTGGGCGACGAGCGCAGTGCAGTGCTAGGTAATAATTTGGACTCTTCATGTTCCAATAGCTGCGTGTCATTGTGCTGTTATGTGGCAGTCATGTTGCTTACCATCAGGCACATGTCCTGCTCGTCTCGTCACTCATTATTAAAATAAAAATCCTCTTGATCAGTTCCAACCATCGATATAAACCAACGGATGTGCCCTGAGCACCTTGAAATTGGTAATAAGCTGCGTCTCTTATCTAAGTGTAGCGCAAGTGGTTTACACACAACCAATCTTGACCCCTAGAATCGCTAACGGCGAGGTATGCTATGGTTCCATTTATTTCGGTCGTTGACAACGAATAGCGATAGGCAAAAACGTCCGGCGTTCACCGCTACCTACAACCGATTAGGACGGAAAGAGTGTGCTCACTCTTACCAACTGAAGTTTGGGAGGGCACATCTAGTGGTTTATATGGATGGTTCCAACGACATGATTGATCAACAAACATTAAAAAAAAATGGTTGTCTGTAAAATCGGTTTACTGACGATAGTTGAACGTGACAACTTCAACTACGCCTTAGAGCGAGGTAACGCCGCATGACGTCATGCGGCGATGTAATGGCGGTAACGGCGCATGACGTCATGTTTTTTCGTGCGTGCAGCCGGCTTCATCGAATTATAAGACGTTGTCACGTCAAAAATCACGTGTATTCTTTCACCGTTGGATACGTACGTGATCTTTGAATGCTCTAGGCTATACATTATGTACCGCACGAGCGATGCCGGAGCAGAGTGCTAGTTTATAATATTAATAGGTTATGTAGACGTTCATAATTTCGTCAATGAACGTGAAAACAATCTAAATGAGCGTTAGCAACAGTAAATATGTTCGAATCATCGTAATATTGGAACCTGCGCGTACGCAGGAAACGCGAACTAACAAGGTCGAGCGATCAATACTGACAGCGCGCAGTTACACAGCTCAGATTGTTTTTAAATGTGTTCAAAATTCAGGAAGGTGAGCTTTCTGAATAGTGTTTCCTGGTAGTATAATTCTAAAACGCAGTACAAACGCCTACAATTCGGGATGATAAAATCTTTGTTTCTGTTATTCTCTAGGTTCAGAATCGTTAGGCACATCGTGAACATGTGTTAGACGGTGCTGAATTGGGATGGACTGGTAACTGAAAAGTATACTATTCATATAAAAGTTTAATCCTACTATCCTACAAATATTATAAATGTCAATGTATGGATGTTTGGATATTTCCTTCTAGGTACTGTAACTTCGTCATTTTTTGCTTGCAAAACAAATAAAAAAAAATACGTGTTTGGATTTTATTATTCAGCATGCGTATTAATTCATGCGACCCAACTAATGTTCCCACTGCTGTGATCATGCGCGGCTCCAGGGGGGGAGTCACGGGAGACATGTCCCCTCCCAATATCATATACATTAGATTATAAATCTAAAAAAAAAAAAACAAAATGTCTAATAGTACATAGACTATTTTTAAACGCGGGAAAACAACTAGAACGTGAACTACGCGGGTAAAATCGTGGGGCGCTACTTGTAAAGTCTTTTTTAGTCTATTATTACCGAATCTAGTTTACACCATACCTGCCTACCCCCATATCGGCCCTATAAAAACGATGGCTCACTGAGCCTCGGTCATTCTCTGCGTGGCATTCGGACGTGCTGGTTCTCAATGAGACACTATGTGTCTTAGTTTTACTTGTAATGGAAGTAGCATCAATCGCATCAATCGTGCTCGGTTTAGTAATATATTTCCGTAGATTTGTGTGATCACTATATTTTTTTAAAAAGTTAACTAACTTAGGTTCGATATCACTATTTATTGTATTTCTACTCGTGACCCCCCCCCCCCCCAAATCTGAGGCTGCGTACTGGTGACTCCCCCCCCCCCCCAAAATTCGAGGCTGGGACCGCGCCTGGCTGTGTTGAATGTTTCTTCTAGCACAAGGAGAGAGTCAATACCATAGATCACTTCGCTGGCAAAGTGGAGGTTGGCTGAACACTTCTCCACCCCAAATGTCTTCGAAGGATTCACAATAACACTCCTCCACACTACCTTCAGTCGAAAGATTTTTGTTTTTTAATTAAAGAGTGACGGGACGAGCAGGACATATGCTGTAACATTACATATTGGCTACAATATGTAAACGTACATCTTATCCCTATTATTCATTTCAAAATCACCACTTTTATAGGAGAGATGCGTATACTTACATACCAAATTTTCATACAACTAATATCTTTTTAATCGTTTCTATACGATAAAGAATAATTTTCTCATCATTATGATATTGTTCTAGAATTATATATCTCATTTTAAACCTGTAAATTTTACGTTTTTCTAAAAATCTTATTTGTTTACTTTATCATACTTCAAACAACAACCATCGCTAGGCAACCTCTACCCTTTTCATAAGGTCGTATAGTTTTTCGACCTAATCCTCTTTGGACTATTAATATTAAAATAAAGTCTCCTTATTCTAGATTCAAAACACTGAAAGTTTTCTTTATGAATCTCAGAGGCTGAGATGGGCAGAGAGTAATTGGCTTCCCAAGTAAACACATCTAGCTTCAAGGAAAAGAACATGAAGATGCCTGGAAGGGCTTTAACCACTGGCTGTGGACTGAGCCCTGTCATCTGGGAAGGACGGAGAACCCTGAACCTGATGCTGACAGCTGAAGAGCCTTTCCTGCTGTAAGCCACGTAATCCTACGGGCTACGTGCTACGGAGAACCCTGAACCTGATGCTGACAACTGAAGAGCCTTTCCTGCTGTAAGCCACGTAATCCTACGGGCTACGTGCTACGGAGAACCCTGAACCTGATGCATGACTGCTGAACTTTGAAGGTCTGCTGAACGCTGAACCTGCTCCAGGCTGCAGCCCCTCAAGTCATTCCTGTTGTGGGATGCTGCAAGACTGAACCTGTTCCTGAACCCTCACATTCCTCATATGAATACTGAATGCTGATGACTGCTGAACGCTGAGGACTACTGAACCCTCTCAGCTACTAAAGCGGACTACTATTCCTGAAGCGGATTACTGTTCCTGAAGCAGACTACCGTTCCTGAAGCGGACTACTATTCCTGAAGCGGATTACTACTCCTGTGAACAATTCCCTGCTGGAAGCCACTGCACCCTCTTAGCCCCTCTCTGCCACTTAGAACCCTCTCAATTCGTTTATTTCTAAGTTACGTCCTTTTTTTTATTTTTCCTATCATTTTCATTCAATCTCATCATTTATTTTTAATATACTTGTAATTATAACTGTTTATTACTTCCCCTTCACCTACCTCTCCTACTAAAATTCCTTTTTATGTTCACTAACGTAACAATGCCTGATGGTAAGCAACATGCCTGCCACATAACAGCAGTGACCCGCAGCTATTGGAACATGAAGAGTCCAAATCACTACCTAGCACTGCACTGCGCTCGTCACCCAGAGAACTAAGTTGTTATATCTCTAAGCCTTGTAATTTCTCTGGAAACATTGCCCTTCAAACCGGAACACAGTAATGTTTGCACATTACTGCTTGGCGGTAGAATAATTGACAAAGGTGTGGTACTTCCCCAGGCGGACTCTGCCAAGAGTCCTACCACTACTAAGATCTTCGAATCTTGGATCTTGCCGGTTTTCTCAGAACGTTTTTCATTAATGTTAAAGCCAGTGCTGAGGGTCGTGGGTTCGATTCCCACCCAGTGCAACTATTTGTGTGATGAATTCAAATGTTTGCACTGTGTCTGGGTGTTTCTGTGTATAATAAGTATGTATTTAAAACTATATAAGTATTATATCAGCTATCTGGCCGCCATCACACAAGCTTTGCTTAGTTTGGGGTCAGATGGTGTTGTGTGTGAATTCTACACCAATATTTATTTATATATTAAGTACTGTAACTTCGTCATTTTTTGCTTGCTAAACAAATAAAAAAATACGTGTTTGGATTTTATTAGTCAGCATGCGTATTAATTCATGCGACCCAACTAATGTTCCCACTGCTGTGATATTGTGTCTTCTAGCACAAGGACAGAGTCAAGACCATAGATCACTTCGCTGGCAAAGTGGAGGTTGGCGGAACACTTCTCCACCCCAAATGTCTTCGAAGTATCCACAATAACACTCCTCCACGCCACCTTCCTTCGAAAGATCCATGATGTCTTCGAATCTTGGATCTTGCCGGTTTTTTCACTAATGTTAAAGCCAGTACTGATGTAAATAAGTCAAGAGTTGCAGACGGGATTCGTGACGAAATCGATTGTGAATTTCTCACAACTCACCGCACCGTCGAAATTTACGGTTCAAAGGGCAATGTTTCCAGTGAAGTTAGAGGGTAAAGAGAGCATTTAATATCTCTGGAGCTCTATGCAATGCTAGACAGTGACTCTTCGTCTTCAAATAGCTACGTGTCATTGTGCTATTAGTAGGCGTGTAGCTTACTATCAGCTCAGTTCTTGCTCGTCCCGTTGCTTTATTTTTTTTAAAAGACGTCGCTATATTTATATTTAAAATACGTATTTTGTTAAAAGCTATGTCACTGTGACGTTTTGTATGACTTAAACAAAAATGGCTATGTCTTCTCGGGCAATTTGCCAATCTTTATACTCCAAATGAATCTATATTGAACATAAGTTTTTTTTACAATTTGCTACTGCTGGGCAAAGGACTCTTTCCACTTATTACGTTTCACCTTCCGATCTTTTTAAACCTCAAGTTGTCTCATGAATCCCCCGCGACCGACCGAACTCCCGTGCTTGAGTTATCGTACTGCACAGTACTTTACAGCGTACATACTGACGTATGAGCGCAGTGAATGAATCTCCCGCGACCGACCGAACTCCCGCGCTTGAGTTAACGTACTGCACAGTACTGTATAGCATACCTGATGTACCTATGAGCTCAGTGAATGAATCTCCCGGGACCGACCGAACTCCCGCGCTTGAGTTAGCGTACTGCACAGTACTGTATAGCATACATACTGATGTATGAGCTCAGTGAATGAATCTCCCGCGACCGACCGAACTCCCGCGCTTGAGTTAACGTACTGCACAGTACTGTATAGCATACATACTGATGTATGAGCTCAGTGAATGAATCTCCCGCGACCGACCGAACTCCCGCGCTTGAGTTAACGTACTGCACAGTACTGTATAGCATACATACTGATGTATGAGCTCAGTGAATGAATCTCCCGCGACCGACCGAACTCCCGCGCTTGAGTTAACGTACTGCACAGTACTGTATAGCATACATACTGATGTATGAGCTCAGTGAATGAATCTCCCGCGACCGACCGAACTCCCGCGCTTGAGTTAACGTACTGCACAGTACTGTATAGCGTACATAATGACGTATGAGCTCAGTGAATGAATCTCCCGCTACCGACCGAACTCCCGCGCTTGAGTTAACGTACTGCACAGTACTGTATAGCATACATACTGACGTATGAGCTCAGTGAATGAATCTCCCGCTACCGACCGAACTCGCGCGCTTGAGTTAACGTACTGCACAGTACCGTAAAGCGTACATACTGACGTATGAGCTCAGTGAATGAATCTCCCGCGACCGACCGAAATCGCGCATACCGGGAAATCATCAACATTGTGCGGTTTACACCTACGTTATTTTATTAGAGAAAATGTTTCAATGTCGACATATTTGTTTACATTGATCATCATTTAGTTCACTAAAGACCGCCGCAGAAAGAATTTAACGCAAGTGATGGCGCTCGATGTTCTGATTTTGGCTTCCAGCCACCGTTTTAGATATTTAAAATTGGTCTAGTCGGAAGAACGGAGACTGTCGATCCGGAGCCCCTGATTCGAATCCCACGAACACCACTGTCTTTTCGAAGTCATGTGCGTAAGGCCGCTAACTTAAAACGGTGAACATCGGGAAGAAACCGACATGGCGTTATTAATCTATGGCGGCAACCTCATGAACCAAGTCAAGGTAAGTACCTTGACTTGGCTCATGAGGTTGCTAAGCTAAGCTTGTCCTTCTCGGCTTTCACGAGGTTCTCGTCATGTGGTACGGTGATATCGACGATCACAGCCCGGCGCTGAGACCGGTCTACCAGCACGATATCAGGCTTATTGGCAAACAATAGTCCTGTCCGTGATGATAGAGCGGTCCCAGTAGAGCAACGCACGACCATTCTCGAGAACTGGCAGAGGTGCGTACTTATAGTACGGCACCTCGGACTAGACTAGGCTGTACCATATAGCAAATTGCTGGTGGATGGTCGTGGCTGTCCTGGTACTAGTACAATATAAAGAAATAGTACCAGTAATTCATCGCCTTTGATCTCGGAAAAACGCCGATAATGTCTAGACACGGGTAGGGTTGTCGCAAACGAAAAAAACGTGCCACTAAAATAAAATTAAAACATACGGAAGACGTCAGCCCTGAGCCGTGCTCCTGCAATACTAGCATTGTAATGTAGGCAATGCTGGAGCGCGCTTCCCGCTTCTCACCCCGCACGATTGTCCCGTCTAGACGGCTTCGTCGAACTACTGTATGATTTAATAGACTGCGCTCCTGGCGATGCGCGCTGCGTCGAAGATGACCGCCTTGTGCATCTGACTCTTGATCCAATCGTCTAAATTGATGATTATTATTATAATTCACTTGTAGAACGGTTATAGCCCCCTCAAACAATACGCCTGCACGCCAATCCCGTCTTAATACGAAATCATACACTCTTGAAAGAGTGATACTCATCAATCAACGGAATCGTTAAATTCACTGTATATACCTGTTTGACTTATATGATGCAATAAATCTCGAGCTTTGAACGCTTTTATTTATTTGCGATCTCGACTTGGGCGTCTGGAATTATTTTCAGATCCATCAGCCAAACGATTATGAGAAAGAAAATTGTACGTAGATAGCGATTTGGACTCTTCAACTTCAAATATCTGCGTTAAATGGCACATGACCACGAATAACCGACACCCTGAAGACTAGTTATACTAGCTTAACTATATAAATACCTCTCCTAATCCATTATTTCGCAATGCCGTAGAAAAATCATGCGACAAGGAGAAATGATCGAGGGTTGCTGGTTGAGGTTTTTAAATGTTCTAAGCATACTCTCATAAAGGCCGATTTAAACTGAACGAACATAGAGCTAGAGCTGGAACAAGATCATTCTTTCTCGATCTTTTAGTGTAAACGTTCTTAGAGTTTTCCATATTATATATTCCATAGAATCTTTGCGAACGCAAACAAAACAACGAAAGAATGCTCTACGTTTGTTTACACCAAATGAATTTGATACAGTGGGGATAGAATGAGCATTCGCTCGTCTGATGTAAATCGGCCTTTATAGGTAGGCTTAGAACATTTACACGTCAAACAATGTTCGATCGGACGAAAGGAAGTAAAACCGGAGTGGGAAAGTCGCGAGTTTCTTTCGAAATTACGTTTTTCGTTGAATTAGAGTAGACGTCCTGGTTGTATATTTTTGCGGATCCCTAAAAACATACTTGGGAATATTGAACTTGAAATGTTTTATCGAGCCTATAGTACATTTTTAAATGAAAATGTCTGATGAAAAAGCCATGCTAGGTGTTAAGCAACACTCCTGCGCAGAACAGCAGTGACACGCAGCTATTGGAACATGAAGAGTCCAAATCATTACCTAGCACCGCACTGCGCTTGTCACCCAGAGTTATAAGATGATTTATGCCCTGTTAGTTATGACTTACTCTAAAGGCCGATTTAAACTGAACGAACATAGAGCTAGAGCTGGAACAAGAGCATTATTTCTCGATCTTTTAGTGTAAACGAAAGATCGTTCTTAGCGTTTTCCATATTATAAATTCCATAGAATCTTTGCGAACGCAAACAAAACAACGAAATAATGCTCTTACACCAATGAATCTCATATGAATCAATCTGAATCTCAATTTACACCAAATGAATTTGATACAGTGGGGATAGAATGAGCATTCGCTCGTCTGATGTAAATCGGCCTTAATAATTAAATTTCTATCATATTATAGAGTTTTGAAAGTACGTAATTTTCTTTTATTTATCAAGCGCTTTTGTAACATTTACAAAGTTAATGACGATTTAGTCATAAGGTACTATTATCCTTAAGACCACAATACTTATTATATGTAGGTACACTTAGAGGCAAATAAAGATGTTGAATTTTTCTTCAAACAGGAACACAGTAACGTTTGCAGCACTGCTTATCGGTAGAATAACTGGCAAAGGTGTGACCCCAGTTGAACTTTGCAAAGAGTCCTACCACTACAACATACCAAATACCATCGATATAAACTTTCAGATGTGCCCTTAGCACCTTGAAATTGGAAATAAACTGCGTCTGGGTATGTAGCTACAATATACCAAATACAATCGATATAAACTTACAGATGTGCCCTTAGCACCTTGAAATTGGTAATAAACTGCGTCTGCGCGTATGTAGCGTAAGTGGTTTACACATCTCCAATCTACTTGACCTCTAGACCTGACCTGACCTCTCGCTAGCGGCGCGATATGCTGTGGTTCTACTTATTTTGGTTGTTGACAACGAATAGTGATAGGTAAAAACGTCCGGCGTCCACCGCTTCCTGCAACCGACTAGAACGGACAGACTGAGCTCACTCTTCCCAACGATGACATGATTCCGTGCGCCCCGAAGTTTGGGAGGGCACATCTGTGTATTGAGATCGTTGACTTAGAGATATAACAACTTAGATCTCTGGGTGATGAGCGCAGTGCAGTGCTAGGTAATGATTTGGACTCTCCACGTTCCAATAGCTGCGTGTCACTGTGCTGTTATGTGGCAGGCGTGTTGTTTACCATCAGGCACATGTCATGTTCGTCTCGTCATTCTTCATTAAAAAATGTTTGTCTGTAAAGTCGGTTTACTGACGATAGAACGTGACAACGTCTTAAGAAAATACTGATGGATCATCGCAGGCATCGTTTCCGTCGGGTCGTATAATAAAGCACGGTGCGGAGGCCTCGGTCGTGGTGAATCATGTCGCGGCCTTGCCCTTGCGAGGGAGCGAAGGCCGAACTCTTAACAACTACTAACTCTAAACCTGATTAGCGGCGCGGGCCCGCCAGTGGGCCCGCCTCTTCCACTTGAATTTACAGACAAATTTGTTTTCCAGACAAATTACAGGGCACAGAGATAAAACATCTCATATCTCTGGGTGATAAGCGCAGTGTAGTGCTAGGTAATGATTTGGACTCTTCATGTTCCAATAGCTGCGTGTCACTGTGCTGTTATGTGGCAGGCATGTTGCTTACCATCAGGCACATGTACTGCTCGTCTCGTCACTCTTTATTTAAAAAAAAAATCGTTGCTAAATACTGTTTAGTTGAAACATGTGGCTACGAAGCCGATGACGTCACGGGCCAGTCTATCGATGACGTCACGGGTCTATTAATACGACGCGTGCTAACTAGTGCCAAAACTCCATGCACTTACCACCGACCGATTACCACCGGCTAAATGCAACAACTAAACGTATACTAAAGAATACTGTCAATACGTTTGGGGAATGCGATTGTAGAGCCACCATGTATAGTCAAAATTAGAATTGTTGTTGTTGATGGATTTGTTTACAGCTGGTGAAACACAAAAACTAAACGTGTACAAGAGAAACCTGTCAATACGTTCGGGGATTACGACTATAGCGCCATCATGTATAGTCAAAATTAGAATTGTTGGTGGATTTGTTTACAGCAGCTGGTGAAATACAACAACTAAACGTATACTAAAGAATACTGTCAATACGTTCGGGGATTACGACTATAGTGCCATCATGTATAGTCAAAATTAGAATTGTTGATGGATTTGTTTACAGCAGCTGGTGAAATGCAACAACTAAACGTATACTAAAGAATACTATCAATACGTTTGGGGACTGCGATTGTAGCGCCACAATGTATAGGCAAAATTAGAATCGTTGTTGTTGATGGATTTGTTTACAACTGGTGAAACACAATAACTAAACGTCTAACAAAGAAACCTGTCAATACGTTTGTGGAATGCGTCTGTAGCGCCATCGCGCATGGTCGAAATTAAATAAGTATTGACGTTGATCGATTGGTTTACTGATGGATAAAAACGAACACGAAATGTTTGGTATTAATACCAGTTAATTTGTTTAGGTCATAAGACAGTGGCTCCAAAGCGTGGCGCCATGAAATGTTTGGTAGGAATACCAGTTAATTTGTTTGGGTAATAGGACAGTGGCTACAAAGCGTGGCGCCATGAAAAGTTTGGTAGGAATACCAGTTAATTTGTTTGGGAAATAGGACAGTGGCTCCAGAGCGCGGTGCCATAGAACAGGTAAGTGGCGCCATGAAATGTTTGGTAGGAATACCAGTTTATTTGTTTGGGTAATAGGACGGTGGCTCCAAAGCATGGCGTCAAAATAAATGCCATTTTTGCCAATGTTTTGTTAGCGGCTGGAAAAATGCGTGGGTTAAATAAATCTTTAGTAGGTATTCCCGTGAATTTGTTGAGGGAAAGCGACAGCGATTCCTGTGTTTTCATTTGTTTTTGTTTCGGATATATTTCGGAGAGTGTACAACTGATCTACACGATCTAGTAGTAGTATGATTATTGGCAGAGTCCGTCTGGGGAATTACCACACCTTTGCCAGTCATTCTACCGCCAAGCAGTAATATGCAAACATTACTGTGTTCCGGTTTGAAGGGCAATGTTTCCAGAGAAATTACACGGCTTAGAGATATAACAATCTTAGATCTCTGGCTGGCGAGCGCAGTGCAGTGCTAGGTAATGATTTGGACTC
Source organism: Ectropis crepuscularia (assembly GCA_963693475.1). Classification (NCBI taxonomy): domain Eukaryota; kingdom Metazoa; phylum Arthropoda; class Insecta; order Lepidoptera; family Geometridae; genus Ectropis; species Ectropis crepuscularia. Next base: position 13,942,187 of record OY856366.1, on the reverse strand, counting down.
TCCACGTTCCAATAGCTGCGTGTCACTGTGCTGTTATGTGGCAGGCGTGTTGTTTACCATCAGGCACATGTCATGTTCGTCTCGTCATTCTTCATTAAAAAATGTTTGTCTGTAAAGTCGGTTTACTGACGATAGAACGTGACAACGTCTTAAGAAAATACTGATGGAATGGTAGCATTTTTCAAAAGAAAATTTTAATTTCATTTGTTTAATAGATTTGTATGTAAAAAGTAATCAGTAGAATTTAGTCATTTTCAATCATAACAATGCAAAAAAGCTTTTAGATGCCGGGGATCGAACCCGGGGCATTTCACATGCAAAGCGAACGCTCTACCACTGAGCTACATCCCCGCTTGAACTACTGGTCGAAATAATTAATACAACTGTAACAAACATGCGGCGAGGTAACGACCGACGGTAACGCGGTAACGGTACATGACGTCATGTTTTGTGGGCGTGCAGCCGGCTTCATCGAATTATAAGACGTTATCACGTCAAAAAAATCTAACAGCATCATGCCCTTTTTTACCGGACGATTCATAGCACGAACAAGTGACATCGCTTCACGGTAGACGTTCAAAAGACTCGAACGAAGAGGTTTGACTCTACTTTTGTGATAAGAACGTCTAGGATGTGGAATGCGTTGCTCGAGTGCGTTTTTTCCCGATGGTTACAATCTTGGTGTCTTCAAATTGAGAGTGAATCGGTTTCTTCTAGGTAGGTAAGCACGCTCCATCGTAGATCGTATCGTCAGGCCAGATGGCAGTCAAGTACAAACCTATAATACCTAGTAAAAAAAAATGTGCCAACAGTCAAACGATTACCGCTAATTTATTTTATACTGTTGGAAAAAACATGAGAACTAAATCTTAAGGCCGATTTGCATTTTGATTAGTGCGAGTGCGAGTGCGATTGCACAGAAGTGAGTAATCGCGACTGATTACTAGGTATGCACTCGCAATAATCAATCGGTGTCCACACGTGTTTGCACTACTCACTCGCACTCGCACTAATCAAAATAAAAACCAGGCTGTTAGTTGAAAAATCTGTCAATTTGTGATATCACTGTTTGCTTATATTCAGTCGTAAGACTTTTTGCAATCTGTCTACGCTGAACTACGGGGTTAAAACCGCGAGGCGCTAGGTAGGTACGTAGGTAGTCAAATTAACAAATCTCGGAGTAGGAAAGTCGCGAGTTTATTTCGAAATTACGTTTTTCGTAGAAAGAGAGTAGACATCCTGTCTTATGCTAGTCTATTCATTTCAATATATTTAGTTCCACTTTTTTTTATTTTTACTATCAAAAAGAAGTGACGAGACGAGCAAGACATATGCCTGATGTTAAGCAACATGTTCGACACGGCTAAAATGTTCACTTTAAAACCATCTACATACAAACCAATCGATGTGCCCTTAGCACCTTGAAATTGGTATTAAACTGCGTCTCTGTGTGTATCGTAAGTGGTATGGGCATTTCTCTGTAAGCTCGTACAGCTCCCATACAAATGCTGTCCTGGCATTTTTTTTTAATATTTGGCAAAAATTCGTGTTCTATTTAGAAGAAAATTAACTATTATATTAGTTAAATCAGAGGCCCGCTGAAATAATACATATTTTCAGAGTTATTAATGATTTTCCAAAAAATCACGACAGGGGACTGTTAAGTGAGACAGAGGACTGTTGTACTTAAATAAAAAGTAATTTTACATTAATAAATTATTAATTATTTTTATAACATATTTCCGCATTAATAATAAACAAAACATTCCTATAAAAAATGAGCAGAAATAACAACTTTCTTTAAACATTCACAACAAAAAATTACTTTAAGTGCTAGAAACAGTTTGTACTCACTCACTGAGATTAACATAGCCATATTATTATGCTATGAACAATTAAATGCTTTATTCCGCATTCATTGAAACTCTTATTAATATAAATAGTCTTTTCTCTCAAATATAAAACATTTCAACTGAGATCTCCAATCAAATCCTAAGGGTTTTTGTCTACTAAGGCACATAATAAAATATAATAAGATTTAAAAAAAAAAGGGCTTAACATTAAAAAAATTTGCACTCGAAAACGTCAATTTGAGTAGGAAACTGATAAAATATTATCTTTTTAATCAGCATAAACAGCCCACTACCTGTTCCCACTCCGGGCCTTCTCTCACAAGGAGAGAGTCAAGGCTGGCATAATCCACCACGCTGGCCCAGTGCGGGTTGGTGCATAACACATGACTTTCGAAAGATTCTAGATAAATGTCGGTTGCCATGATGTTTTCCTTCGCCGTTTTAAGTTAGTAGCATTACGCGCATGGCTTCGAAAAGATAGTGATGCGCGTGGTTTTGAATCTGAGTTTTTCGGAATGGCAGTCGCCGTCCTCACGACTAGACCAGCCGTGACTTCAGCCTTTTTAATCAAGTCAGAGGATTATCCAACTTTTAGATAACTCGATATTATGACACCTCTATAATGTCCTTATTGAAAGTAACACGTAAGGCGTTTTCATCGTCATCAGTGTCATTATTTAGGACAGTTTGATTATCATCCAATCTTTGAGGGGACTTGTTGGGTATAGGTGTCAATTCAGGTTCAGCAGATTCAGGATCGTCCGGTTAGGACTCTGCTAACCATTATTTTACTGTCCATCTAGGTTTTAGAGCAAAGTTGATACTGCCAACATCATAATGCTCACAAAAGCAGCTGAGATATTTCATTGTCAGTGTTTCAAATTTATTTTGGAAAGCCATGGATGGAGCTGAAAAAACTACCTGCTACCTAATGTATATTTAAAGTGCCTTTCAAGCCCTTCTGATCGGCCTCAGTGCCATTATTTGGGACAGTTGGATTATCATCCAATCTTTGAGGGGACTTGTTTGGTGTAGGTGTCAATTCAGGTTCAGCAGATTCAGGATCGTCCGGTTAGGACTCTGTTAACCCTTATTCTACTGTCCACCTAGGTTTTAGAGCAAAGTTGATACTGCCAATATCATCATGCTCACAAAAGCCGCTGTTGCAAAAGCAGCTGAGACATTTCATTGACAGTGTTTCAAATTTATTTTGGAAAGCCATGGATGGAGCTGAAAAAACTACCTGCTACCTCATGTACATTTAAAGTGTCTTTCAAGTCCTTCTGATCGGCCTATTATCAAATTCAGACCAGTATGGCATCCACATTTTACTGGTCGCAACAGAACTACTGTATACTATTAGTCCTAAAAACTGCTGAGCTTGGAGCTGGAGATATTTGGACTGAAACTGAAATGCCGTGTCTTGAAGGCGGAGTATCTGCTTCTAAATCTAATAACGATAATTTTTCTTCAACTTCTCCTTTTCTCTCATTTCTGCTCTCTTCTGAGGGTCATTTTTTCATTTTTGGTATCATAATCGCTCTGTTTCTCTCTTTTTCAAGACTATTTCTTCTCGGAGTAAATTTTTCTTTTTAGGAGCCATATCACATGCGCTCGATCAGTCTATGTAACATCATTTAAGTTTATAAAGGAAAATAATTCGAAGGGATCTATGATACTTTGATGATTGTATTGATCAATGATACTTTGACATTAATAAAGCAGATTAGTGGATAAATGTACACAACCAATACATAATAATAACTAATGCGCAAAAGACACAGTCCCCTGCTGTGTAAAACAGTCCCCTGTTGCAATTTCCGGCAGAGGACTGTTGCCAGGGGACTGTGTATTTCCGTTAGATTTCACAATATTTACAAAAGTAATGTAAAATAGTTTTTTGAATATCAACCAATCAATTGAGACATAATTAATATAACAATAAACTTTAAATAGAGATTATTAAAGTAATTAACATACATATTATGACTTACCAGAGGACTGTATAAGGTAGCGGTTCAAGCGCGTGTTCACCTCACAAATGACGCTCTGGCACTAAACAAAATAGTATTTCAACCCCGCATTCCGCAAGGTTGCTAACTTCAAAGCAATTGCGTTTTGTTTTACTCCAAAAAATGATCGTAAATATTACAGTTTTTTATTATTATGGATTTAAAATTTTGGCAGGGGACTGTATAAAAATTCTGGGGACAAAGTTTACAGGAGTTTACTAAAGAAATAAGATTCGTAATAGGACCTTATTTTACGAAAATAATATAATCCTATTATATTTCTTTACGATGTTAACTGCTAAATGTATGTAGTTTCAATAACGTCTTCGTAAATCTCATTTCCAGGTGGGAATGCAGTGTTGGGGACAGCCAGGGGACTGTATTTTTAGAGCTTCTAGCAAGCCTAGAAAAAAAATTAAAATAGTTATGGTTCTAAAAACAAAGGGCCCGTAAAGTTTCGGGGTTAAAGTTTCATTAGGAGTGTGTTTTTTTAAAATGATTTCATTACTTTTAGAATAAATCGATCAGGACAGCCGATTACGAGTTTACAGAGAAATGCCCGTATACATACACACAACCAATCTACTTGACCCATAGAATCGCTAGCGGCGCGATATGCTGTGGTTCTACTTATTTTGGTTGTTGACAACGAATAGTGATAGGTAAAACGTCCGGCGTCCATTGCTTCCTGCAACCGACTAGAACGGAAAGAGTGAGCAAACTCTTCCCAACGATGACATAATTCCGTGCGCCTTAAGTTTGGGAGGGCGCATCTAGTGGTTTAAAATATAGATCTTTAAAACAAATTGTTTTCCAATTCGCGCTCTAAACGATAGGCGAGGAGACAGACGGCTTTGACAATGACCGTCATACGTGATGTAACCATGCAAAGTTAGCGTATTTTGTTTCACACACGCCAAGGGTATAATTAGCTCTGGAAAATCAGGTTAGGCAGGATGGGTGTGGACTGAAAGATTCCCGCTACAATCAGTATTTTAAACAACTATCACTTAAGGCCGGGTCACACAGAGGCGATCCGGTAGCGATAGCGATCCGATAGCGATAGCGATCCGATACCGAGTATGGGATCGCGCCCGCTTGCTGTGTGTCAGGTTGCATACAAATTCGAACATTACAAAAAATATCGTCTCGCTATCGGATTGCCTCTGTGTGACCCGGCTTTTATTCAAGTGGAAACTTCTTTTGGCTGTGAATTGAATTCTAGCATCACGCTCCGCAATGGTAAGAAATCTTCGGGTAAACTCGGGACCATGACCATGCTAGATAGCCATGCTTTCCGGTTTCACCCGCGTAGTTTCCAAACTGAGCTATCAAACTCTGAGTTATAAGTTTTCACTTCTATTGGCAGTTTCTATGACTGACTTCGTTTTATTATATTAAATCTTACTAACATTATAAATGTCAATGTATGGATGTTGCGATATTTGGATGTCTGTTGCTCAATCACCTCTGCTCAGTACTTTCTATCCCGGGAAACTAACAGGAACGGGAAAACGCGGGTAAAACAGCGGGGCGCTCCTAGTTTGACCATAAAGCAATATTATAATCTATAAGCTGTCCGCCCCGGGTTCGCTCATGGTACTTCCTTTTATCCTTCCTACTGATATTATATATATAATATGTCAATGTATGGATGTTTGGAAATATGGATATTTGGATGTTTGTTGCTCAGTCACGCATGAACGGATCGAGCTGAAATTTGGAACACAGTTAGATTATAATAGTATATTTTCCTCTTCTTCTCCTAATCCAAGAAATATGTAAAAAAAATAGAGAATTTAAATGACAAACGTCACGGACCCCGGAGTCTGTGGAGTGGCTAAATTAAATATCAAAACAAATCAAATCTTTATTGCGTAAATGGGTATACAAGAGATGGTATTATAATGTTATTAACAGTACGCCAAATACTGCCTTTCGGCATGCAAAATTATAATAAATAAATAATAATAAAAAATTGGCAGTCATAGCAACAGCCTATAGAAGTGAAAACTTATAACTCAGAATTTGATAGCTTAATTTGGAAACAAACTACTATGCTGACGCATTTCGAGATGCCCAATCGCCAAGGTCCCGAGTTTACCCGAAGATTTCTTATCATACCCGAGCGTGACGGAAGAATTCAATTTACACCCCACGAAAAATTTGTCTAGGCGCGGCTAAAGAAGTTTTCACTTCAAAAATAGTATAGTTTAGATGTCTAGAAGAACACATAGGCTATTTTTAGCCCCGGCAAAATAACGGGAACGGGAACTACGCGGGTAAAACCACGAGGCGGTGCTAGTTTATAATATCAGTAGAATTCTTAGCTAATGTTTGCGTCATAACACGTGAAATAGAATAAATAGGTACGCCTAGTTTTTGTGTCAGCTGATGGTCATAGAATACGCCTAGTTTCTGTTGTGTCAGCTGATGGTCACTGTCATGGCCGTCCTCGGATTGCTTTACATCATCGTCACCAGCTTATTTGTACATGTATATTTCTGTTTTTTAACCGACTTCAAAAAAAGTAAGTTTTCAATTCGACCGTATATTATACTAGCAGTGTTACCCGCGTAGTTCCCGTTGTTTTTTTCGGGATAAAAAGCCTATGTGTTCTTCCAGACTATAATCTATCTGTGTTCCAAATTTCAGCCCGATCCGTTCATACGTTAGGACGTGATTGAGCAACAAACATCCAAACATCCATACATTGACATTTATAACATTAGTAGGATTTTTTTTTATGTGTGTTCGCAGATAACTGCGTTGTATAAGAACCGATTTTGATGATTATTTTTTTGTTGGGTAGGAGACATTTCAAGGGTGGTACCATGGTGGTGATAAGGAAACCAGGATCTGATGATGGAACCTTGGAGAAATTGAAGAGAACTTGCAAAAATTGTAGAGGCGACTAGCGCGTTTGTTAACTCGGTTCTTTTTTTGGGAAAATTATAATGTTATTTCACTGTTATTTTAATCATTAGAATTTTACAATACAATCAGACTACACTCTTTACAATTTAAGCTACAAAGTACCCTATTCTATTTTGAATCTTTTTTTTTAAACTAAATATTGACGAGACGAGTAGGACATGTGCCAGATGGTAAGCTACATGCCTGCCACATAACAGCACAGTGACACGCAGCTATTGGAACATGAAGAGTCCAAATCATTACCTAGCACTGCACTGCGCTCGTCACCCAGAGATCTAAGATGTTATATATCTCTAAGCTCTGTAATCTATCTCTACATCAAATATCATCCGAGCGAATTCAGTTTTTTTTTTTTTGCATCAAAGAGTAACGAACATTCATAATATACAGACGACGAATTCGAAGACTTTTGCAATCGCAAACATCTTCGCATTGCGAATATTGGTAGAATCTTTAGTATGAGAGCCCAGGATCCTAAACGGGGATTTACTCGAGCGCCATAGCGATTAGCGACATATTGGGTTGCAAAGTTTAGGTGATAAATAAGAATAAAAAGATGTTATATTACAAAATTATAATGTTATCTTTTCATCGGTGAGAAAGCAGCTATAGTTTCCAATATGAAAAATCAGCGATCAGCGAAATATCGATGAATTTTTGTTACTTCGGCTTATTGAAATCCTCAGATTATATATTTTTCATTACACTTTTTTTTTTAATATTTCCTTCAAAATAAAATTAGCCACACTTTAGAATGTAGAGAAAGACTTTTTGTACACATTTGTTTCATTTCTTGACGTCACTCTCAAATTGTCAGATTAGTGGAACATACACTATTTGGCCTCTCAGCCTACCTTAATCAGACGTACTCGAGAATTTCTGATAATCATTTTTTTTCTTTAAATCTGACTTAGGTATTTATGCCGATAATTTGGTTGAGGTACTTAACCTTAACCAGGTACAAGGTACCCTGTATATTTTTTTATTTTTTTTAAATAAAGAGTGACGAGACGAGCAGGACATGTGCCTGATGGTAAGCAACATGCCTGCCACTTAACATCACAGTGACACGCAGCTATTGGAACACGAAGAGTCCAAATCATTACCAAGCACTGGACTGCACTCGTCACCCAGAGATCTAAGATGTTATATCTCTAAGCTCCGTAATTTCTTTGGAAACATTGCCCTTCAAACTAGAACACAGTAATGTTTGCACATTACTGCTTGGCGGTAGAATAACGGGCAAAGGTGTGGTACTTCCCGACGCGGACTCTGCTAAGAGTCCTACCACTACTATTAATCTGCCGCGTCGGAGTAAATCCCGAAATCCCCGCTCGAGCTCCCCTACTATTAGAAACAATCTACATCACACAGGTAAATCCATCGCATTCCGCTAGTGGCAACATTAAAAATGATCCCATAACACGTTGCAGGAATACATTAATGTTTCGCGTGGGAAACGTTTGTTTAATGTATATAAAAAAGTCGCTCTATATTTAGTCCGTTTGTTTGTTTTAATAGTTTATTACGGGTAGGATCTGGCAACTGCCGGATTTCAAGACTACGCAAAAGTTACGTGGATTAATATCATTACTAATATTGTTATAAGTATGAATGTTTGTTGTTGAATAATGTCGGGATGATTTAACGAATCATATTGAAATTTGGGAAACATAAACAGCCCACTAAATGTTCCCACTGCTGGGACTCGGTGCCTACTCTCGAAGGAGAGAGTCAACAAGACCATAATCCACCACGCTGGCCCAGTGCGGGTTGGTGGATGACACATGACTTCTAAGGACTCTAGGTACATGTCGGTTTCCTCACGATATTTTCGTTTACCGTTTTAAGTTAGCGGCATTACGCACATGACTTCGAAAAGACAGTGGTGCACGTGGAATTTGAACCCGGGGTCTCTGGATCGGCAGTCGCCGTTCTGCCGACTAGACCAGCCGTAACTTACGAAATTTGGAATGCAGATCGTTTATAGTCTCGTGCAGCTCATAGGCTACTTTATATCCCCATGAAATTCATAAATCCTTCAGGTACTTTTATAGTATTTTTCTAAATTCACGTTATTGAAGTAGGTAAGTACTTAAGTACCTACTTCTTTTTTGGCTTTTTTGGAAAAAATAATATGAAAGTGGGGTTTCAACGACGCGCGCGCATACGGACAGCCAAACTCAAAATACATACTTACTGAAGTTAGTTGCGCGTATCCTACTCACTAATATCATAAATGTCAATGTTTGGATGTCTGTTGCTCAATCACGTCTGATCGGGTCGGGCTGAAAATTGGAACATATTATACATTATAGTCTGGATGAATTACTTGCATACATAGGCATCTTTTTATCCCGGGAAATAACGGGAACGGGAACTATGCGGATAAAACGCGGGGCACTGCTAGTTTTTTTATTTTAAAGAAATCTATAGATAGCATTTGGTCTTAAGCGAACTCTATTGTAGTTTTTTTAACTTCGTTAAAAATAAACCACAATATAAGAGGACATGACATTTAAAATGTAAACCATACAATATGTAGCACCCACCCCTACCTGACTCATTATCCCTGACATTTGGATAGTTTGCGGCGAAGGTTGAGCTTGGAATAGGTAATCATACAGATCAAACTACTTTGTAGGCAGAGCGAGCGACATCAAGCAAACCGACATACAATGCTTTATAAAAACAAAATATATCAGTCATAGGAACTGCCGATAGAAGTGAAAACTTTTAACTCAGAATTTGATAGCTTACTTTGGAAACTACACGTGTGTAACCGGAAGGCGTGGCCTGGTCATCATGGCATGGCCATCTCGAAATGCGTCAGCATTTCCTATTGGCTGATGCATTTCTAGATGGCCATGGCATGATGTCGAGGCCACGCCCTTTCAGCATTTCTCATTGGCTGACGCATTTCTAAATGGCCAATAGCCATGGTCCCGAGTTTACCCGAAGATTTCTTATCATATCCGAGCGTGACACTAGAAGCCAATTCACAGCCCACGAAATATCTGTCTAGGCGCACCTAAAGTAAGTTTTCAATTCAATAAATAATAGTTACAAGTCAAAAGAAAGCCTTTGAAATCTGATAGAACAGTTGACTCAATCTATAGCCCTGTAACTTAGCTGACTCAGGGGCCATGACATTTGTGGACTGTTCTGACTTAACTATAACTCTAATTCATTTATATATAGGTACTTACTATAACCAGTCTATTAAATCATACAGTAGTTCGACGTAGCCGTGTAGACGAGACAATCGTGCGGGGTGAGACGCGGGAAGCGCGCTCCTGCATTGCCTACATTACAATGTTAGTATTGCAGGAGCGCGGCTCAGGGTTGACGTCTTCCATGTTTGAATTTTATTTTGGTGCCACCTTTTTTTTTGTTGTCAATCATAGGGACTGCCGATAGAAGTGAAAACTAATAGCTCACTTTGGAAACTACGTGAGTGAAACCGGAAGTCATGACCATGGCCATTCTAGATCCGAGTTTACAAACCCGAACATGTCTTTCACGTGACGCTTCAACTCAATTAACAGGCCGCAGAAAATCTTATGTAAAGCACTTCAAAAAAGGTTTTTTTCCAACCGTAGTGGATAAAAACGTCTTTTTGTTCTTTAGAAAGATGTGGGACCAACCATCGATATAAACCAATGGATATGTCCTGAGCATCTTGAAATTAGTAATAAACTGCGTCTCAATGTGTACCGTAAGTGGTTTACAAACAACCAATCTACTTGACCCCTAGAATCGCTAGCAGCGAGATATGCTGTGGTTCTACTTATTTTGGTTGTTGACAACGAATAGTGATAGGTAATAAACGTCCGGCGTCCGTCGCTTCCTGCAACCGACTAGAACGGAAAGAGTGAGCTCACTGTTCCCAACATGATTCTGTGCACCCTGAAGTTTGGGAGGGCACATCTTTGTATCGTTGGGACCAACAGTAAAACTTTCACTTATCAGAAATATGGTAAAAAACTTTCAATGACAAAGGTTTTTCGTAAAATCGTAAAATTAGTATAATTTTGTTTTAGTTTCATGTGATTCCTAAAATCAAATCGGTCTAATTACGCTGGCCGGTCTATTGACCGGGGGGTCTACCGCCGCACGAAAAATGTCATCGCTTTGATGTTTCTCTCTCTTTTCTTTTCGCTTGAAATGATAGAGACAGCATTAGCAACGCGATAGCCGATTTAGTTAGGCGGTAGAAGCGCGGCTGCTAGCTGCGTCTCATTCACACTCGCTGAGTTGACTTACTCCTTTCCTTGTTTTTAGGGTTCCGTACCCAAAGGGTAAAAACGGGACCCTATTACTGAGCTTAGCTGTCCGTCCGTCGCTCACCAGGCCGTATCTCAAGAACGGTGATAGCTAGACAGTTGAAATTTTGACATACCAAAAATAAAATTAAATTAAAAAAACATTTAAAGGGGGCTCCCATTCCACAAACTTTTTACCGTTTCTTGCTCGATTAGTATGTCCCAAGAAAACTAGATGGCGCCACTAGTAGAACAAAAAGCGCTATCGACTTCGTCGTTAGAATCAAAAGGTAAAATCAAAATTTTAGTAGAACTTTTTGGATAACAGCCTGTCTGTGGAAACTGCGATGGTTTATGTTATACGGAATTCAAATAAAGCCAGAGGTCTTCGCAGTTTATATGGTAACGGTACGGAACCCTTCGTGCGCGAGTACCACTTGCACTTGACCGGTTTTATTTTTATTGACGTGATAACGTCTTATAATTCGATGAAGCCGGCTGCACGCCCGCAAAACATGACGTCATGTAACGTTACCGCCATAGATTAGATAATATTTACCGCCGTTACCTCGCCTTATTACTTTTCGCACCATCTAGTGAGTGAAATGTGTATTACGTTCAAGGAGTCTGTCCATGTTTTAGAAAAGCGACGATATGAAGTTAAGAACTTGTGCTAGTACAATGATGTACCCAGAGATGGCGCTTTAAACAGCTTTTCAAAAAGCTTCAGAATGTTTTACCTAGATGGCGCTTAACACAGATACTAGACGTTGTCACGTTTAACTATCGTCAGTAAACCGACTTTACAGACAACCATTTTTTTTTATTCCAGAGTTGGTTCTTTGATCAAAGTTCTCAGTCTAGAACCAATCAGAGCGAGTTAGACAGCTCAAAGCTTGGGCAGATTCGAAATTAAACCAATTGTTACTCTCATATGTTTTCTCTAAGTAAATAACAGATTTAAAAGAAGGAGGAGGTTCTCAATTTGTCTATTTTTCCTTTTTTCATTCAATATGAACTGAGTATGAACAGATCGGGTTAAAATTTGGAACACTGATAGATAATGGTCTGGAAGAACACATATATATGCTACTTTTTATCCTATGAAAATAACAGGAATGGGGACTATGCCGCTGAACTGTGGGCTGCTGTTAGTTTGTAATATTTGTTAAGTGTAAAACTATGGTACTTTAAAATCATATTTAAAGGTACAACTTAGTAATTTGACTACATATTTGTACAAACTCGACAAAACTTTGACAACATTTTTACAAACTTGAAATTTGTTCGACTCGGAACCTACTCTTACAAGGAAAGAGTCGAGGCCATAATCCACCATACTGGCCGAGTCAGGGTTGGTGGACGGTGCATATCTTCAAAAAACTTCAAGAATGACATTTTCCTCTTGACTTTGAACATGCCAATCTCATGAAATCTCACAAGACCCTTTTAAAATATCAGGGTTTCTTTCACTCCTCTGTTACAAAGAAATTGTAGTGGAATTCGACCAATATTTTATAAGCAAGAGTTTGAGAGTATGTATGGAGAGTATTGTTACTTTTACAAGCTAAATCTACTGAGGGATCTGGATCAAAGTTGACACATAGGTGGTTAATTGTATGAAATAACACATAGAAGGCTAATTTTTATCACAGGGAAACAAACAGGATTGGGAACTATAATATGGGAGAAACAGCAGAGTGCTACTTCACTGCAAGCTTGGTCTCTGTGGTTAAAGAAGATAAAGTATTAAATTTGGCAAACAAAAAGGTTTATTGAACAATATTGAATATTGGAACCAAGAATTCAAAACAAAATTCTTTAGGAATCTCAAGTAGTGATAGGACTCTTTGCAAAGCCCACCTGTGGAAGTATCCCACCTTTGCTCTACCGCCAAACGGGAATGTAACAATGTGTGTATGAATCGAAATAAGTCCTTCAAAACGAATTAGCAAAAAATGGCTATGTAGTTAATTTATACGCTGTAGAAGTAGGAGCGAGAGGTATACCAGCAAAATCTCTCTATAACCTGCTTAAAGGCCTTGGATTGTCCAGAAGTGCAGTAAGTTCTATACTAGAACGAGTATCTAAAGCTGCACTAGTAGGATCATATCGGATTTGGCTGGGCAGGGAGAGAAATACGAGTAGTGAAGGTGAGTGTTGACGTACGTCAATAATAAGGGGCCCCTTTTAAACCTACGCCCGAGTCACAAGTCTTGGGGTCTATTCGAGATTTCTCTCTCTGCCACATGATGGACCCGGCACCCGCATGGTGAATCCATGGAATGCTAAGAAGTACGTCTCAATGTCTGGGTGACAAATGCAGTGCAATGCTAGGTGATGATTTGGACTCTTCATGGTGGAATAACAGTGAGACACTGTGCTCTTATAGACAAGCACGTTCTGTACCATCCGGTACATATCCTACTCTTCTCGTCACTCTTTACTATAAAAAAGCAGAAAAATACCAAATCAAAAGCTTGCAACAAACTCGACCAAGAGTTGGTTTTATGGCTATGATTAAGTTGAGAATCAACAATTGTGAACGCTATTCCATTGTGATAAAGTTCACATTCTCGTTACTTACATGACCCATCAAATGTCTTGCAAAAACATCACAAAACGACCACACAAGACATGTCTATGTAGGTATTATACTAAAAGGATTTTACAATTCAAGCTTACGTCCAGGGCAACATAGAAACGGACTGGGCAGACTTTTGTCCAGCAGTGGGATGGATAAAATTATCTAACTAGCTTACTTATACAATTCTTAATATTGTTGACAAATAATTCACGGGTTATCAGGTACCTAAATGAGATGATGACAGAAGAATGACATATTAATAGCTAAAATTGAAATACAATTACCATTCAAAAACTAGTCAGGTATCGGAGAAGTATTGGTCATAAGTTATCTTTAGAACTTTAGATATTGGGAGACAACACAAAAAAAAATGCACTTGGAAAAATTTGCAAATGTAAAATTATTTTATTGCCTGAACCTACCTGATTTTTCAGTGAAGTTTACAACACATAATTTGTATTGCTATAATCATTTTATATCAGGCGTAACGTAAACATAGCTGCTGACAATTCTACTGGTGTATATTGTTGCCAACTGTGGAATAAAGATTTCATGTTATTTTAACAGGAATAGAAAAGTGTACTTACGCAATTTTAAAGTCTTCCGTGTAGTTATAATTCATCAGGAGTTAACCAGATAAATATAGCACGAATCGCCAGTCAAAAATAGCCAAACCAACCACTGAAACACTACTAACTACAGGTCACATCACATACTATTTTGCACAAAACAAAACATAGGAACTCCCTCAAAGATCACAACGAACTGATTCCGAGAGGGAAAACTGCAAAAATTAAAAATATCTTTTCAGTTTTCGACCGCCACTATACCGTCGTATTATCGTTCACTATGGAATTATCCGAACAGTATGGTTTATCACAAATGTCCGTTTCGATCGGGGAATCATGCCCGTTACAAGCGCGTCTGAATATTTTCGCAAATTCAACCCGTTTTTACAATATCACAAAATAAAATGATGTGCAAAATGACAAGAATTTTTGACATGCGCACAGCACTTCATCCAGATGTGCAATTTTGTAGCGCCATCTATCGGTTCTTATGTGTAACTTTAGTTTTACTACTCGGCAAGAGAGGACTCTGTAAAAGTATTACATCTCAACACTAGATGTCACTCTAGTTTACGTCGAGAATTTTATTTAATAGTCTCTTTTGTTTTAGACATAATTCGAGAAAAATGTAATTTGGAAAACAAATGAAAAAGGTCAGCAGAGAGAAATAAACGTAGACCCAAAGAGAATGTAAATACTCGTAGAACTATATAGATCAAATCAAATCAAATCAAAGATAGAGTAACAACGATGGAACTTGGATGGAACCTCAAAAAAATCGAGAGGATTCTTTAAATTAAAACTGGAAAAATGTAGTAGATATCTACCTACTTATTAGGTATTTAGGTAGTAACTTGCAGTCCTTACCTCATGGCTTACCTTACCTTACCTGCGGCATCTTATTATATTACCGATACCGGTTTACATGTTATATCATTAAAGCCAAAGCCTATGGTACTCAGGAATCATGTAAGTACATTACCTCCTTATCCAACGGTGAAATAATTTTTGAAATCGCTCCTGTAGTTGAAATTACCGCGTCAAACAAAACACCTCTTCAGCTTCATAATAATAGTCAGGTACCTAATTTATACTAATAGTCACTCTACCTACATACCTATTTGATAAAATATTTGTGTATAAAAACAATTTGCATTGGGAATGGCGAATAGGGTACCGGACTGGGTCAAAAATACACCATCCTAATTAGTCCGTCAGCTAGATCATGGAAAAATATTGGACACGTATTTTTTGTTTTTTCATAATATTAAAAATCGTCAAAGATATAGACCATCAAACTTCGAGAGCGGGGGGGGGTCGCGAGTCGCGACGTCACTCGTGAGTCAAAATCGTACTCACAATTAGTGACGTCACACGAAACTTCGAAGCGCTGTATTTTCGTAATTTTTTGTTTGTGAAACAAAAGAAAAAATACGTGTACAATATTTTTTGGCAATCTAACTAACGGGTTACTTAGTTTTTTTGAGGATTGTACCCTATAGGCGATAGAAGAGAAAACTGATAGCCAACTTAAAATTGTAGTAGGTAGGTATTAAAAAGCAATGCTCAATGCATTAGGTACCTATTACCACAGCTATAGGCAACGATCTCAATACAAAGATCTGCCCTCCCAAATTACAGACGCACGGAATTATGTCATCGTTGGGAAGAGTGAGCTCACTCTTTCCGTTCTAGTCGATTGCAGGAAGCGATGGACGCCGGACGTTTTTACCTTTCACTATTCGTTGTCAACAACCAAAACAAATAGAACCTCAGCATACCTCGGCGCTAGCGATTCTAGGGGTCAAGTAGATTGGTTGTGTATTAACCCCTTATAATATACACAGAGACACAGTTTATTACCAATTTCAGGAATCTCAGGGCACATCTTTAGCTCTAAATCGTCGCATGTAAGTACACATTGTAACGTTACATATTGACTACAATATGTAAACGTACATCCCTATTTTCATTCTAAAAAGCACCATTTTTCATAGGAGAGATGCGTATATTTACATACCAAATTTTCATATCACTAATTTCCTTTTAATCGTGTCCATACGACAAAGAATAATTTTCTCATCATTATGATATTGTTCTGGTATTATATATCTCTTTTTAAACCTATAATATTTACGTTTTTCTAAAAATTTTATTTGTTTACATATTTTCAATACTTCAAACACCATTCGTCACTTAGCAACCTCTACCCTTTTTCATAAGGTCGTATAGTTTTTAGACCTAATCCTCTTTGAACTATTAATATTAAAATAAAGTTTTTTATTCTAGATTCAAAAGACTAAAAGTTTTCATTATGAATCAAATTGGCTGAGATGGGCAGAAAGAATCTGGCTCCCATAAGAGCAACAACAAAAGTGCAGTGGACTTCCAAGTGACCAACATCACCAATAAACCTTGAAGGTCTGAACGTTCCTGCTGCCGGCTGTAAACCCTACCGTTCACCGACTATCGTTCTGGAAGCAGACCACTGTTCCTGAAGTCGACCATCGTTCTGGAAGCAGACCACTGTTCTCGAAGTCGACTATCGTTCTGGAAGCAGACCACTGTTCCTGAAGTCAACCATCGTTCTGGAAGCAGACCACTGTTCTCGAAGTCGACTATCGTTCTGGAAGCAGACCACTGTTCCTGAAATCAACCATCGTTCTGGAAGCAGACCACTGTTCTCGAAGTCAACCATCGTTCTGGAAGCAGACCACTGTTCTCGAAGTCGACTATCGTTCTGGAAGCAGACCACTGTTCCTGAAGTCAACCATCGTTCTGGAAGCAGACCACTGTTCTGAAATCGATTATCGTTCCCGAAGCGGACTATCATTCCTGTGAAACTGCTTGGAAGCCCCTACACTCACTAGCCCCTCAAGCCAGTTGATTCCCCAATCTTTATTTTTAAGTTACGTCTTTTTTTTATTGTACTATCATTTCCATTTCACTTCATCATTTTCTTTTGTAATATACTTGTATTTATAACATCTTGTTATTTCCCCTTCATCTACCTCTCCCACCTAAACCTCTTAGGTTCATTAGTGTGACATTTATTTCGACTTCAGAACAGTGGTCTGCTTCCAGAACAATGGTTGACTTCAGGAACAGTGGTCTGCTTCCAGAACGATAGTCGACTTCAGGAACAGTGGTCTGCTTCCAGAACGATGGTCGACTTCAGGAACAGTGGTCTGCTTCCAGAACGATAGTCGACTTCAGGAACAGTGGTCTGCTTCCAGAACGATGGTCGACTTCAGGAACAGTGGTCTGCTTCCAGAACGATAGTCGACTTCAGGAACAGTGGTCTGCTTCCAGAACGATAGTCGACTTCGAGAACAGTGGTCTGCTTCCAGAACGATGGTCGACTTCAGGAACAGTGGTCTGCTTCCAGAACGATAGTCGACTTCGAGAACAGTGGTCTGCTTCCAGAACGATGGTCGACTTCAGGAACAGTGGTCTGCTTCCAGAACGATAGTCGACTTCGAGAACAGTGGTCTGCTTCCAGAACGATGGTCGACTTCAGGAACAGTGGTCTGCTTCCAGAACGATAGTCGGTGAACGGTAGGGTTTACAGCCGGCAGCAGGAACGTTCAGACCTTCAAGGTTTATTGGTGATGTTGGTCACTTGGAAGTCCACTGCACTTTTGTTGTTGCTCTTATGGGAGCCAGATTCTTTCTGCCCATCTCAGCCAATTTGATTCATAATGAAAACTTTTAGTCTTTTGAATCTAGAATAAAAAACTTTATTTTAATATTAATAGTTCAAAGAGGATTAGGTCTAAAAACTATACGACCTTATGAAAAAGGGTAGAGGTTGCTAAGTGACGAATGGTGTTTGAAGTATTGAAAATATGTAAACAAATAAAATTTTTAGAAAAACGTAAATATTATAGGTTTAAAAAGAGATATATAATACCAGAACAATATCATAATGATGAGAAAATTATTCTTTGTCGTATGGACACGATTAAAAGGAAATTAGTGATATGAAAATTTGGTATGTAAATATACGCATCTCTCCTATGAAAAATGGTGCTTTTTAGAATGAAAATAGGAATGTACGTTTACATATTGTAGTCAATATGTAACGTTACAACATTCGCATTATTTTATAAAGGTAGGACACTTTGCAGATTCCGCCTTGCGCTACGCCTTTGCCAGTTATTCAACTGCCAAGCAGTAATGTGCAAACATAACTGTGTTCCGGTTTGAACAGCGAGCAACACGGAAGGGAGTAGCCTTAGCTAAAAAATATTGTTCAAATCTTTCTGTCATTTCTTGCGGGAGGGGAAGTTGCACACTAGCGCAAAGCCGCACTATTACATACAAAACATACCTGTACCGATCCATTGCCGATCATACTCACACAACCAAATCACTAACACATAAAAAATAAAGCACCATTCACAAATCTAGCCCCGCCCTCACGCCACAGTATATTATCAAACTCCATGGTCCACGCGGACTTGTACTTTGACAGAGGGGAAACGCTGTGTATGCCTACTCCCTTCCGTGTTGCTCGCTGGGTTTGAAGGGCAACGTTTCCAGTGAAATTACAGACCATAGAAATTAAACATCTTATATCGCTTTTTTTTTTTAAACACTCCACAGACTCCGGGGTCCGTGACCTTTGTCATTACAATAATCATTTTACAACATATAATCTTCATCATACAAATAATCTTTTACATAGATCTTGGATTAGGAGAAGAAGAGGAAAATAAGGGGGGGGGGGGGGGAGTAGGGGGGTGGTGAACATTTTAAACGTAATTCTTAAAATCTTATATCGCTGGGTCACGAGTCACGAGCGCAGTTCAGTGCTGCAGGTAATCATTTGGACCCTTCATGTTCCAATAGCTGCGTGTCACTGTACCGTTTTGTGGCAGGCTTACCATAAGTCACATGTCCTCGTCACTGCTTACTATTAAAAAAATGTTGGTGTCGCGAAACAGTATGATTTTTCCTCCCAAAAAGTATTTATCGCAGAAGAATATTCTTCAAAAAAAACATCCGTTTCAAATAAAGACGCTAAAATCTAACGTCGATCTCAAAGTCGCAGACCTTCTAGGAATCCTGATTCAGGTACTGGTGACGTCAGGTTGGCTGACCAGTTCACAGAATACGCCATAGTTGATGTGTGTGGGTTGTGTGATATCTAAGACTAATAAATAGGATTTGGGACGAAAGGTGAACAGTTTGTGGGTGTTATATTTGGGATGACCCAATGGTCAATGACTAATATATTTTAGACCCAATGGTCTAAAATATATTAGTCGACTGTATTTAAAAGTAAGCAATCCTCTGAATTTAGTATGCCACCTTACTTAATTCTATTATTCTACACTGAATTCAGTAATAATTAAATTTAGTCGACTAAATTTAGCAAAGTGTAATAAGAACAGAAGCTAGCTAGCTCCAACATACAAGCTAGCCATCACAGAGTAGGAGAGTCGCTCAGCTGACTGACGCCGCATGCGTTATGCATGAGTGACCCGGATGTTGCATAGTGTAGGAGCCGCCGGCATCTACGACAAGGGTACGCGAATTTACTGATGACGAGAAAAACGAACCAGCCTTATAGTGGTCGCGTAATTTTAATAATCATCTACATGTATCAAGGATACCACACCAGGGGCGCCGTAAGCGGGCGTGCGAGGCGTGCATCGCACGCGGGCGGCACGCTCGGGGTCGGCAAATCGAGCTACTAATTACGTAATTCAAAATTAAAAGTTATTATAAGGACCATGGCTATTGGCCATCTAGAAACGCATCAGACAATGGGAAATGCTGACGCATTTCTAGATGGCCATGTCAAGATGGCGAGGCCACGCCCTCCGGTTACACCCGTGTAGTTTCCAAGGTAAGCTATCAAATTCTGAGTTATAAGTTTACACTTCTATCGCCAGTTTCTATGACTGCCAATTTTTTTTCATTTATAAGCCAATTTACTTGCGGTGGTTCTTAATTAAGTATATTGATTCAAGATAGCCGCTTCAACAAAATGGTGATATACATTTTTTTCACTACACTCTCAATATGGGTATCAAATGGGGCTTGACTAGTAGAATATTGTACAAATTTCAAATTTAACGTAGTCAGGAGTACATCAAAATTTTTAATTTTGTTCTCGTTATTGACAAAACTCAAGAGTAGTCTTGGGGCGGCATAATTGGTATTGCACGCGGGCGACGAAACAGCCAGCGGGGTCCCTGTACCACACACCTGCTTTATAAGTAACTTTTGTTATTTTTTATATTAAGTGCAATAAAAAGTTTACCTATTTATCTATCTAACTGACTTTTTTATTACATTTGTCCTAGTAACCGAAAAGTTACCTGGAAGAGATCGCTACTAGCGATAAGATCCATCTTTATCATGTTTTAGTTTTAAGTTTAATCACTCTCTTTAACTGACTTCAAAATAGGAAAAAGTTCTCAATTCGGTGCCTGTATTTTTACTGTTTAGTTCCGCCAAAATTGTGAATCAATTTTTGTGTTTTTTTTGTTTGCAAGGGACGAAATTCTTAGCATTCCATGGATTCACCGTGCGGGTGCCGGGTCCATCGTGTGGCAGAGAGAGAAATCCCGAGTAGATCCCGAGACTTGTGACACGGGTGTAGGTTTAAGGGGGCCCTTTCTGTTGCAGTTCAGAGGTGGTTACGTATAAACTTTATCGAAATTTGTGGGGTGGTTTTCGAAATATCAACAAAAAACTGAAATTTTCTTTAATTTACCTAGACGACGTTGTGATAGAGTTTCATATGAAACTTAGTCGAGTGTCTGAATTGAATTTTGAATTGAAGTCGATTTCTCATTCTCTCCGAATTTAATTTTAGATTTTGTACTCTCGTAGCTTAGTTGGTAGTACGTTTACCTGCAAAGCCAAGGGTTGTGAGTTGGATTTCCATCCAGTGCAAAATTGTGTGTTATGAATACAAATATTTGTTCGTGTCTGAGAGTTTCTAAATATAATAAGTACTTATGTATTTACTAAAAAACTTTCTTATAAACTCTTACATTTATGATTAGGTAGTACTGCCGTTCAGGTATTACCATAGAATAGATAATACAGGTATTACGTAACGCAATTTGGGTGTCTTGTGAAACGGTGCGTCATGCAAGTATTTGAAGTGAAAACTTCTTTAGGCGCGCTATGGACAGAATTTTCGTGGGCTGTGAAATGGATTTATGATCACGTGACCATCACGCTCGGATATGATAAGAAATTTCGGGTAAACTCGGGATGCTAGAGCGAGAAAGATAATGTGGTCAACAAACGTACCAGACCGAGAAAGATAATTGTTAGAGGAGGACATGGGACAATAGATACTCTCTCTCTCTCTCGCTGCTCGCTACCGGCAACCAGTGTTGACACCTTAGCGACTTTGTCGCTGAAACTGGCGAATTTTTAAAACCTTTTAGCGGATTTAGACGACGTGTTACCGACAAAGGGGAATTTACTAGTGTAGTGTTGAAGGTTGGAGCAGGAAAACACAAGGTCATTGGGAGTCAGATCATATTTATAAGGAAATTAACTCATTCTCTCAAACATAAACAACATGGAAGTCTAGCATAAACTCTACTTCCAATTTCTATACATACAGATAAATATACGCACATTAAGTATAGCAGGAACTTTCCCAATTATATTATTAACATTTTATTCAATCATTTGTATTTTCGTTTGAATCTTACATGATAATATGTTAATTATTGCCTTAAGTTATTCCTTTTCCCTTTTTTCCTTTTAATTTAAATTGCTTAACATTGTAGGTACTTAGACCAGTGCCATTTTACAATGTGTCCGGTCAGAGGTGTCGGAGCCAGCAATGGCATCAAATACGATACATTTTATCGAGAAATTGCCTCTCATAAGTAGTTTTTTCCCTACCATAATAAAATGGCAGCCATTTTGTTTTTTTTTGAATCAAAGCACTAGTGATTGTACTAATTTCGCCATAACTACCTATGTAGAGGGCCTAAGAACACAAAATAAGTCTCATTCGACAGCTAGATATGTAGTAAATAAGGATAAAAAGAAAAAAATAAATAAATAACAGTAAAAGAACAACAAAAAAATTGGTGAAAAAAAAATTTTTTTTTTTTTGCGTTTTTTTCTTAGATTACGTATTCCGTATCATCTCATAATTTTTGACAGTTAGTGCACGTAAATATATCCCTAATTTCAACGTGCAGTAAACCTTATTGCGGCGTGTCTCCGTTTCATCACTTTTATTGCAACAAAGTTCTTCGAGTCACACGCTGAGCGAGCCGTTGCCGAGGTAAGCCCCTCTTCACCTCAAAAAAAGAGACGGCCTCTGTCCTAACTAATAAATCTGTCTCACTTTCGGGCTGACTAACCTACGGAGGACTGGTTTTGAGACTACGATCACTGAGTCTACGTTCCGGCGAAGTGCTACGCTTCCGATCTGTCTGCTACGTTGCGTGCTGTGAGCTAAACTTATATTTAATATCGGGTAGAATCCATTTCATTCGTCGCACAATGCCCATACTACCCGATAAAATTATGGCAAATATCTGCGGTGCTTGCAAAAAACCCGTTAGATCGGTACAACTAGTTAAATGCTCGAAATGCCCCAGCATTTTTCACGGTATCTGTGTGAACTTGTCCGACATTCGCAACATTCCCGAAGAGGCAAAAGCGAGTTGGGTCTGTCCGCTATGCACTATTAACCTGCCGAAATCCGACAATACGGAGTCGCCTGCGCGACCTGCGTCCGGTGAATTGCGCCTTAATTTGCCGTCTACAAGTGCGGGCGGGCGTAATAAAAACACACCAGCTTGCTCACCCGCGGTAACTCCAGACCCCGAACCTATGGAATTATTGTATACTGAGCTGAAGCTCATGAGGGAAGATATAGGTGACCTTAAAAAGCAAATGAACTTCCTAACCGACCACACGATCGCAAAAATCGACGAGTGTAGCTCTAAATGCCGCGTACTCGAGGCGCGCGACACCGCACGCGAACGAGAAATATGCGTTCTGCGCGAGGCGGTCGCCGATCTCCGTCAGCAGCTGGGCGCAAAGGTGCAGATCGATTTAAGAAACGAGCTGGAATTGTCTGGTGTAAATGAGGCAAAGGGCGAGAATCTGACCCACTTGGCCCTCGTGACGGCTACAAAGCTCGGCGTTAATCTAAAGGAAGGAGACATCGATTACGTCACGAGAGTCGGCTCCCGCCCGTCGGCAAGTGTCAGCACCACTACTTCTCTCCCTCGGCCCGTGGTCGTACGCTTTGTTCGACGTCAGACACGCGATGATCTTCTGAAGGCCGCCAAGAGTCACCCGTCATTGAATACTTTAGACATCGAAGTCGGGGGCACAAACCGAAAACTATATATCAACGAGCGACTTACGAAAGATAACAGACTGTTGTTTCGCACTGCGAGACAACGCTGTAAGGAAACTGGTTTTAAGTACTGTTGGGTCAAAAATGGTGTCATCTTGGCTCGCAGAAAAGAGGGAATTCCAGCGATTGTCATCAGATCGCCAGCGGACTTGGAACGTGGTCTCGGCCCGGCTACAAACTGTGAGTCAGAACATTCCCCCACCGAACCTGCAATTTCACCTTGAAGTCGTGTCTTTTCGTTCGTCTGATATTAGTGTAGTTTCGGCTGTTTCTGGTTTTATTTTTAATTTTAATAATATGCTCAATTGTTTTCTTTATATGTCTAAAAATTTAATATTATGTTATATTTATCTAACTGATCACACCACTCCGCTATGTAAGTCGATAAATGTAGCTTTCCACTTATCTAATAATATTATGCATTTGGTTTCGAATCTCCTATTTAATTGTTATAGCAATGTATACTGTAGTGATTTGGCTATTAAGTTTTCTCAGTCTATAAACTCCACCGATGGTTTCGGTTAATACCACAGACGATATCGACGCAACGATATCCATTGCATGTCATAATTTTGATTCAGCCGAATCCTGCGGATCGTTTCTAAACCAAAACCTTGATGGTAACTTTAGAGTAATCAGCGTAAATATCAGAAGTTACAATTGTAATTTCGAGGACTTCGTAGTCTCGCTAGATCGCTTTAGCACTTGTTTCGATGTAATTATTCTCACGGAATGTTGGTTAACGAATAACACTTTATTGCAGCCCCTACCAGGTTATAACTGCTACCGTTCTAGTCGTCAAATAAACAAAAATGGCGGAGTAGTCATTTATGTCAAAACTAGTTACTACGCTACGTCGTTTGAACCTGATCTGATAGACTCAGACTCTCTAGGGTTACACCTGGACAACAAAATAACCATAATGGGAATCTATCGCTCTCCTTCCATAATAAATATAGATCCATTTTTGTTATCCCTAGATACTGTCCTCGAAAAAGTAAAAATTAAATCCCCCCTTGTGGTTGCAGGCGACATTAACATAAACTTGTGTGATCCTGGAGATAAACATGTCTCCCAGTATCTCTGTGTAATGGCTTCTCACGCCTTACTTCCTGCTATTACCTCCCCGACTCGGAACCGTACCTGCCTTGATCATATATTCATCAGTTCTGAACGTAAAACTGTTGGTGCCGTTTGTCAGTCTTCTGTTACTGACCATTCCATCACAATTGCCTGCTATCCCGCTAGAATAAAAAAACAAAATTCTTTAAACAGACACTATCTGAGGACTAAGTATGATGGCGTGGCTTCAGAGCTGGCTCTTACAGACTGGTCTCCAGTACTGTCTTGTTCAGATGTTAACTGCGCCACAAATATTTTTAATTACCTCTTGTCAAATGCTATAAAAAATCATACAGAATCTATTAGAGTGGGTCGTAGAGACGCGATACTAAAGCCATGGATAACTCCTGGTTTGATCAGGTGTATGCGACATCGCGACAAACTGCACGTCGACAGCAAAAATAACCATAATGACAGACAACGTTCTCTGATATATTTAAGATACAGAAACTTTTGTAACAAACTTTTACGTAATGTGAGGACTTGCTACAACAGTCAACTGTTGGAGCAAACTAAGAATAACCCAAAGCAACTTTGGAAAACCATTAAAAATATTTGCTATACTTCCAGGCAAAGTAGTACTTCCTCCGACTTGATGAAAGGCAATGATGGAAACCCTCTCAACCGGTGCAATCGTCACTTCGCTTCGGTAGGCAAAAACCTCGCAAATGCCATTTTATCTAAGCTCAGTGTAACCGAAGAGACGTTAATAAAATTGCATAAAACAATGCCGTCATGCGCCCAGTCACTGTTTTTGTATCCCACGGACCCGCATGAAATGTCGTGCATTATAGCTGACCTTAAAACTGACTGCACTCCTGGGCCTGACTCTATCCCGTCCAAATTATTAAAAATGTCACTTCAAACTCTAGTCACTCCTTTACATCACATATTTAATTTAAGTCTAGAAACCGGGGTTTTTCCAGATTGTTGGAAAATTGCATCTGTATCTCCCATACATAAAAGCGGCTCTACATCGTCTCCAGATAACTACAGGCCTATCGCTCTACTCAGTATAATTTCTAAAATCCTTGAGAAGATTGTTAACACTCGACTCACAAAATTTCTAGAGCAACAAAACATTATTTCGGATAGGCAATTTGGTTTTAGACAAGGTAAGTCAACGGAGGACGCTGCTTCTCTTTTGGTGAATTTGGTATCCTCTTACGTGGACGGAGGAGCGAGATGTGTTGCCGTGTTTCTGGACGTGGCTAAAGCTTTCGACTCCTTATCGCCTGGTTTGCTCCTGAGAAAGCTGGAGGCATCCGGTGTCAGAGGCGTCGCTCAGGATTGGTTCCATAGTTACTTAACTGGTCGTTCGCAATTCGTCAAAGTCGGTAACCACTCCAGTGATCAACTTCCAGTGAACTATGGAATTCCACAAGGAAGCCTGCTCGGTCCGACCTTGTTTTTGCTCTACATAAATGATATAGTAAACAGTGAGCTTCCCAATGCCGATATCATCACCTACGCCGATGACACTGCGATTGTTTTCCATGGCGAGTCATGGAGTCAGGTATTTCGCCTTGCCGAAGATAATCTGGCGGTCCTTGCCGATACTCTAGCTAAAAATTTGCTCACTTTAAACGCGCGTAAGTCTAAATACATCGCTTTTGGCAAAACTTCGGTTTCTCGTCCACCCTCTCACTTACGTTTGAAAATCCATTGTTGCTCCACAGTTTACCAATCTCAATCTTCGCCTTGCTCTTGTAGCATCATTGAGGGAGTCCAGAGTATGAGATACCTAGGAGTAATAATTGACGAGAATCTATCGTTTAAATACCACATAAACGATATATCATCACGCGTGCGTAAGTTGATTCATATTATGAAAAACCTGAGGGACTGTGCACCTATATCTCTTCTTAAGGACATTTACATCTCGCTATGTCAGTCAGTCATCCAATACTGCATTTCGGTCTGGGGATGCGCTGGAAAGACGTATTTGATAACGGTTGAGAGAGCACAACGGGCTCTAATTAAAGTATTGCTAAGGAAGCCTTTTCGTTTTTCCACCGATCTACTCTACTCCGAATTTAGCGTTCTAAGAGTTCGACAGTTGTTTGTGCTCAACGCTGTTATGAGGACTCACTCTTGCTTAAGATCCCGCGAAGATTACTTAACGTTATTGGCTAAGCGCTCTACCAGGGCATACTTACTGCCTCTACCCCACGCCAGGTCATCCCTTGCTAGGCGTGCGCCGTCGTACTCGCTTGTCTGTATCTACAACAACGTGTCGAGGCGGTTGCGAGACTGCGAACACTTGACGAAATTCGAACTTAAAAATAAATTAAAAGCCTGGTTACAAACTCTTACGTATGATGGCACTGAGGAGCTCATAGGTTGTTTGTATAGTAAATAGTTCATAAACAGTGGATAGCTTAGTTTGTTAGACACGGTTAGATATTCTTGTCAACTTCTAGAGTTGTAATAATTTTTATTTTGTTTAATTGTTTTCTTTTTCACCTTTTGTTTAATTGTAATAACTGTGTAAAATGTTCCATTTAGCTATTAGTAATCTACAGTTTAACTGAAACGAATTTATTCTTTGAAATTTCGCACTCGAGCTCCAAGATACAAGTCTTGCACTTAGTTTGGAGCTCACTGCTAATCAGCAAATGTTTTGTTTTGTCAATACTAATGTTTAATTTTGTTAAAGTGTTTAACCTTGTGTTGGTAAATAAATTATTCTTATTCTTATTCTTATCATAGGGGTGCAACGTGTGGATGCATACAAAGTTGGAGTAACTTTTAAAAAGCCGGCCCCGGGCAACAACTTTTTGAACATGGACACTTTTTTTACTAACCATAAATGTGTATACAATCTGGGTATACAAATAAGTACTGCCTGAGTATTTAGTATACCTACCTTAGTATTTATTTCGCGCGGACTAAGTCGCGGGTTACAGCTACTTTGTATAAAAATAAAATTTCAAATTTCAATTTCAGCTATGATAGTTTGAACACGACCCTTAAAAGCGCGTCTATTCCGATAGTATAGCACGAGACTTCCGATTTCGAGGAATTTCAAGGACGAGTCTTTGACAATGCCATTCTTAGTAGGACCAGGTAAAAAAACCTGTGTTACCTAAGTGTGAGTGAGACAAAATACCGGTTGTATATGGATTAGGGGGCCCAATCAGGTCAGTCGTCCCTCGCTCCGCGTTGCGATTACACTTTCTTGCGCCTACATACTGTGCCTTGTTATCGTTGAACCTTTTAGTGAAGTTTTTGTTTTGTTATTGGACTTTTTGTTTTGTTATTGGACTCTTGAATTTTGTTATTTTAGTTGAAATGGAAGACGGCCAATATTCAAGCCGAGACGTCGCCGACATCCATTTCGTCTATGGATTGTGCAACGGTAACGCTAACAGAGCTGTTACAGAGTATGCAAGAAGATTTCCAAATAGACCAACGCCGAATGCCCGCACATTCATACGAATACATCTACGTCTCGCTGAAAATGGAATTAGAAAACCCGCCGACGAACGATTTCGTTTCATATCACCGCGTGAGGAAGAAGAGATATTACAATTAATCACAGAAGACCCTAAACTGAGTGTCCGGCGTATATCAATTAGGCTTGGTTTATCCAAATGGGCAGTGTGGCGTGTTTTGAAAAGGGAAGGATTGCATCCGTACCATTTTAGGCGGGTGCAAGAGATAAATGAACCTGATTTTGCGAGAAGGTCTGTTTTTTGCTCGTGGTTACAAAGAAGATTGAGAACGCACCCAAATTTTTTGAAAAAAAATATGTGGACCGATGAAGCTACATTCACACGATCTGGATACACAAATCATCGCAATGAGCATCTTTGGCTCCAGGATAATCCTCATGCTGTGAGACCAAGCTCTTTTCAACACCAATTCTCGGTAAACGTGTGGGCAGGAATGATCGATGACATTTTGATTGGCCCACTCGTTTTGCCAGCCACAATGAATGGCCCTAGATTTCTGGAGTTCTTGGAAACTGACTACCTGGATGCAATAATGGAAATACCTCTGACCTATAGGTCAGGGATGATACTCCAACTAGACGGAGCTCCGGCGCACTTCGCTACAAATGTACGCAATCATTTAAACGAGCGTTATTCACCGTGGATTGGACGCGGTGGAACAATTGCTTGGCCACCGCGTTCACCAGACTTGACCCCACTTGATTTTTTCCTGTGGGGTACGATGAAGCAGAAAGTGTATGTCGACGTACCAAATACACGCGAGGAGCTGATTCAAAAAATTATCCAAGTCGGAAATGAATTAAGGGGAGACAAACAAATGATCCGACGCTCTACACAACATGTGTCAGTCAGAGCAACAGCATGTCTGCAACACCACGGAGGACATTTCGAACAATGGCTGTAACATTTGTTTTTTATTTGCTAAAATAAATGTCATAACAAATTATTCAGCATTTTATTTAATTTTTTGAATAACTTCCGGATTACACACGCTATAATAACGGGTCATAGTTAAACTATCATAGCTTCTAAACTACTTTATTTAGGACTAAGATGTAAATGTATTTTTTTAGCAAATATCCTATACTTTCTTTTAAAAATAAAATAATAGCTAGTTAACCGCTTAGTTTTTTTGAAAAAGTTAGTAATCTAAGAAAAAAACGCAAAAAAAATTTTTTTTTTTTCACCAATTTTTTTGTTGTTCTTTTACTGTTATTTATTTATGTTTTTCTTTTTCTCCTTATTTACTACATATCTAGCTGTCGAATGAGACTTATTTTGTGTTCTTAGGCCCTCTACATAGGTAGCTATGGCGAAATTAGTACAATCATTAGTGCTTTGATTCCAAAAAAAACAAAATGGCTGCCATTTTATTATGGTAGGGAAAAAACTACTTATGAGAGGCAATTTCTCGATAAAATGTATCGTATTTGATGCCATTGCTGGCTCCGACACCTCTGACCGGACACATTGTATATTCCTACTAGCAGCTATATTTCCGGGATAAAAATAGCTTATGTATTCTTCCAGACTGTTATTCCCTTAATAATTCAATCAAAACCGGCGACTTTGTTTCATAACCATTTGGCGACAAGCTCAAAATCATAGTGGTAACACTGACGGCTTGACACAACTCCAAAAGACTTTTCTTTGGGCGGGAAAACACGACGGGTGCTTTAAAATTTTCACAATCAAATTAATTAGTTTTGCTGTGTAAATATTTCGTTTCTTTCGTGTAAATATTTAGTTTTGTATATAGTAAATAGTATAAATAAATATGAGCGTCGGTAGCGACGGGGGTGACCCCGTCGAACAGACCAGAAAAAGAAAACTATTGAAGCCAAATCCAAGTGAAAATGTTTCTTACAAACTATTTAGAAAACCCCTTTATAAGAGAATGAGACTATTCCCAGAAAATCGTAGTGGAGACTGTGTAGTGTATGTGGAATCGACGGAACAGGAGAAAGTCGGTAACAAAAATCATATTACACTCACCAACCTTTTTGCGGACAATGTTAGGGGCATCATAGGGGTGCACCGTGTGAATGCATACAAAGTTGGAGTAACTTTTAAAAAGCCGGCCCCGGCCAACAACTTTTTGAACATGGACACTTTTTTTACTAACCATAAATGTGTATACAATCTGGGTATACAAATAAGTACTGCCTGAGTAACCATAGTATTTATTTCGCGCGGACTAAGTCGCGGGTAACAGCTACTTTGTATATAAATAAAATTTCAATAAATATTTACTTTAATTTCTGGCTTGTTTTACTCGTTTATTCAACTAATAGGTACGATCCATAATATTTTATTATAATACGACATACCTACCTAATACAAAAATCAGCTAATGTAGTTTTCACTTCTGCCGTGTGGTCTTAAGCACACACCTTTTTTTTTTTTTACTTAAAATAATCAGGAAATTAAAATCTCCCTAGTTGGCAACTAGTCTGGTGTCTTTTTAACCGACTTCAAAAAAAGGAGGTCTATAATAGTTACTTTGATGGTAATTCGGTAACTATTCATATTTGATTCTAAAACCGTAATGCAATTCTTGTACCTATATAAATATCTATACTAATATTATAAAGCTGAAGAGTTTGTTTGTTTGTTTGTTTGAACGCTAGGATCTCGGAAACTACTGGACCGATAGGAAAGATTCTTTTTTTGTTGGATACTCCATTTATCGAGGAAGGCTATAACATTACGCTACTATCAATAGGTACGGGGTATGAGTGAAGAATGTAAAGAAAACGGGGAAAAATATTTCTCTTCGAGAGCTTTAGTTCCGTGAATTTAAATTCTCTTTGGTTGCTGAAGTCTGTGACGGCGCGTGTCTACATTTGAAGTTTGTGTCATTTGAAGTAATCAAATTTGTTCTACAACAATGCATTGTTGCTTATTTACGTATTTTTAGGGTTCCGTAAAACGTAATAAAGTGGCCAGCAATGGATATTTTAGTATGGATTTTCCTCAAATAGACGCGGGTGAAACCGCGGGGCACAGCTAGTGTATATATATATAGAATCTGAATTTCGGAAACGGCTAGAACGATTGTCATGAAATTTTGTATGCTGGGGGTTTCGGGGACGATAAATCGATCTAGCTAGGTTTTATTCAAAGAAAACGTCAATTTAGGGGCTTTTTCAGGCAATGAAAATACTCATACAATGTCATTAGAATACGATAACGAATTTCGTCGCTTTGACCAACGTCTGATTAGCGCAACCGAGAGAGACTCGCTTTAGAAATTACGAGGCCTCGGTTCGAATCCTGCTGACCGTTACTCTCAATTTTCTTTTTGTGCTTTTATTTTTGAGAAAAACTATTGTAAAAGGGCTCCCCCCTCTTTATTATTAGTCTTAAGGTGGTTGTATTTAATTTGTAGCTAAGTATTTTCTAACAAAAAAACGAAAAAAAAGTCTATTGGCGATTTATCTACACAAGTTGTAGTGGTAGGACTCTTAGCAGAGTCCGCCTGGGGAAGTACCACACCAATAATCAATTATTCGCAATTCAAATAATACTAAAAGGAGGAGGTTCTCAATTCCGTTGTATATAATATTCTGGTACGTATCTTACGCGATAGCTCCGCTATTTTCATTTTTTTGGTACAAAATACTTAAGAGGTGACCCCATATAAATTTTATGGAAATCGGTGTGGCGGTTTCCTAATGGTCCACGTAGACATTCATAGCTTCTTTTAAAATTTAGTCGTGTGCCTGAATTTTATTTTAAATTGAAGGTATTTTTTTACTTTAATAGGTTTACACTTGACCGCCATCTCGCCTGATGTTAAGCGACGATGCGGTCTACGATGGAGCGTGTTTACCTAGAAAAAAAAAACCGAATCACTCTAGATTTGAAGACACATAGGTTTTAGCCATCGGGAAAAACCCACTCAGGCAACGTATTTCCATAGCCTAGACGTTCTTATCACAAAAATAGAGTCAAATCTCTTCGTTCGTGTTTTTGAAACATCAACCATGAAACGATGTCGCTTTATCGAGCTACGAACATTCCGATAGAAAAAAGGACAATGTGGGATAAGATCATGCAAATCAGTCGCACTCTCGCCGAAATGTATACCTACGATAAAAAACCGCCGATAGGCTAGCAACTTTTCGGCGATGTTCAAGACTTTGAATTCTTTTTCGCACACAAGAGTGTCGTTGTCTATGAGCGTTTGGCGATACTTAGCCGATCCATCCCAAAGGTGCGAACAGTACTCCATACAGGAGCGAATCTGTGCTTGATAAAAAATGTAAGTTACAATAAATACTTGTAACTTAATGTTTCTAAACAAACTAACTGACACAGCAACAGTAAACCTACTTAACAATAGATGGCGCTGTTAAGCAAGACTCGAAGATGCTTTATTGAAAAAATATCCTGTTTAATTTTTTTTATGTTATTCCAGCAAGATTAAATAAAGAAAATTATTGTGTGACCCGCTCCGGCTTTGCACGGGTGCAATGCTGGTAAAAATGTCCCATTGCATTGCATATTAAATCTGTAATATCTGCGAAAGCATTCATTTAAATTACATGATGTGCCTAAGGCCTATATTGATCTATATGAAATGCACAAAGAACCTATCTAAGTTAAGTACTCAATTGAATATTGCATTAAATCGCTTCGTCAATAATACCTTATTTACGAAGCGGTTTTAAGCAATATTAAGCCGTTAAAGAAAGATATGTATGCGTAGGGCACCTATTAAAAAAATACATCAAATCCGTTGCGTGGTTTGAAAGATCTAAATACGAGCATATATGTAGGGAGAGAAAGACCGCGGAAAGCGACTTTGTTTTATACTATGTAGTGATATTTCATCAGTACGTAATTCGTATCTGCCTAAACATAATTTCACAAAAAAAACCGAGCAAAGCTCGGTCAACCAGGTACTTAGTTATTAATTGTGTATGTACTCAGTAATTTGACATTGTAGTAAGATTGCCGTAACATTTACTTGACACCGACTTCAGAATTGTAAAATAATTATTTGATAATTTCCGTTTAAATTAATCAAACTACTTATTTCTTTGTATCAAATAAAGTTATTTTTTACTTTTCAGTTCTCTGTTTGAAGTCGGTTCTTTTTTTGTTAAAATTATATTATTAAGTAAAAACGATCACTTGGATGTCACGTAATGTTTACGGAGAGTGAGAGGAAGGGTGTTAAAATGTTAAGTTTCGTTACTGCTAGTTGATGGATATTTATTTTCTCTTCTTTATCACGCAACATCATCTAACCCTAATCTAATTTACACTGTACGTATAGTGGCCGGCAAACAAATTGACTCAAAATTGACGTGGAAGGGGAAAGTTCGCGCATGTACACTTTCACCAAAGAGGCATTAAAAATGTTTCTGCGCAGGGATTGCAATCAATTAACATTAATTTCAATTTATTTAGAATTGATTATATTATAATTTCACTGCTTAATCTAATTGTAAAAGTTTTAAGAGTGACTTTTTGACTCTTTGACTTAAATGAGACTTGTTGAGTGTATGAATGTTTATTTTAGTATATGTAAAATATTAGGCTGTACAATAATGTAAAATTTAATAATTAATAATGCAATGACTATTGAATATTTATAATGTAATGTGACGAAATTAATTTGTATCTATGAATATGAGTCTTGTTACTTGAAACAAATGTTTTTTTTTAAATTGCGCAGCTAACTTCATTCTTAAAATAACTGAATTTTAATTACTTTTTTTAAATTGTGCAGCTAACGTCATTCTTATGGCACTTAGATACCACCTACGTTACACTGTACCCCACCTCCCTGACTATAGCGTGCCGCTAGACAGCTGCAAAAACTGTGCGCCGGCGCAATGATGTCACTCCACCGCTCACAAGATAACGGAAAAACTTCTTAGCACTTAGATTTTCTTTGTATTAAGTTATCGGTGCGAAGTTTATAATTATATACTAGCGGACCTAGCAAATGTTATATAAACAAATCAATAAAACTCGAATGTCTGTATGTAATATCAAATTAAATTGTCCAAAAGGTTAGCTGGAAGAGATCGCTTTTAGCGAAAAGATCGCTTTTTGTGCCCAGAATGTGTTGATATTAAACTTAATGTTTATGTTGATGTATTGTAAGTGTAGAGTATTTATTTAATATTTTATTTTATTTGTCCACCAAATATTTATTTTTGTAGTGGTAGGACTCTTGGCAGAGTCCGCCTGGGGAAGGATCACACCTTTGCCAGTTATTCTACCGCCAAACAGTAATGTGCAAACATTACTGTGTTCCGGTTTGAAGGGCAATGTTTCCAGAGAAATTACAGGGCTTAGAGATATAATAACTTAGGTTTCTGGGTGACGAGCGCAGTGCAGTGCTAGGTAATGATTTGCGTGTCACTGTGCTGTTATGTGGCAGACATGTTGCTTACCATCAGGCACATGTCCTGCTCGTCTCGTCACTCTTTATTTAATAAAAAAAATATAGGTATATAATAACTTAGATTTCTGGGTGACGAGCGCAGTGCAGTGCTAGGTAATTATTTGAACTCTTCATGTTCCAATAGCTGCGTGTCACTGTGCTGTTACGTGGCAGGCATGTTGCTTACTATCAGGCACATGTCATGCTGGTCTCGTCACTCTTTATTTAAAAAAATAAGTTTTCAATACGCTTTTAAAGTACTTACCTAGTGATAACTTAAAACATTGTTTTATTTATTCGTTCTCCAAATCATCGATTAATAAATCGATCGTGCCATTAAGGTTCGTAACCTTCCCGCGAGGCTACAGTTAATCGTTGGTTAATAGGTTTAATCGCCGATTAAGCGCCAGCTTCGTACCTCGCGGTGCCTCATTGATTAAGAGTGACATTGGACCTATCATTCTTGAGGATTGATTCATTTTTGTTTCGATAACTCTAGTTTACAATCTGTAACCAGGAAAGTTTTAACTGTTGTTGTATTACATGACATACTGAGTTTAAATATGCATACATAGTAAATAGAATTTACCTATCAGCTCTAGTTTTTAACCGATTTTAAAAAAAAGACGAGGTTTTCGATTCGGTTGCATTGTTCCGCAATAGTATTGCCAAAAAAAATGTGTGAATCTATTTTGATGATTCTTTTGTTGAAGTGAAAACTTCTTTTGGCGGGCCTAGACAGATTTTCCTGGACTGTGAATTGAATTCTAGCGTCACGCTCGGGTATGATAAGAAATCTTCGGGTAAACTCGGGACCATGGCCATTCGTCATCTAGAAATGCGTCAGCCAATGGGAAATGCTGAAAGGGCGTGCCCGGCCTATCATGGCATGGCCATCTAGAAATGCATCAGCCAACGGGAAATGCTGACGCATTTCTAGATGGCCATGCCATGATAGCCAGATCACGCCCTCCGGTTACACACGCGTAGTTTCCAAAGCAAGCTATCAAATTCTGAGTTATAAGTTTTCACTTCTACCGCCAGTTCCTATGACTGCCAATTTTTTTTTTTATTAGAAAAGAAGTACCCGAGACCCAGCAGTGGGAACTTATAGTGGGCTCCTTATGATAATTAGGCAGCTAATTATTACCAATGTTGTATGTATAAAAATCAGCTCAAATACTCGTACTATAGCGCATGTAAAATTATTATTTCAAGTACTCTAAGGGTGTCTGGCAAGGGGTTCCCACGATGTTAAGTGTCTGGCAATTATTGATGTGATTTTTAATAATATTCTGAAGGTATTTACCAAAATATCAGACTGTATAATTTGCCAGATTTAGATCGGTATATATGCACCTTTACTATCGTTTATCATATAATGCTGAGGGTCTATTGCACTGTGCGCCATGCAATAGAACTTTCAAAACTAAATTTGGGTTTGCGAGCCATCTAAGAGCTCACAATAATCCAGGTTCGCCATTGAAGGACACGTCAAGGAGGACATCATCATCATCATCACATCATCGCCGTTTATCTCAAGCCAGGAAGACCCAAACTTCATAATGGTCCATCGTTCTTCACGTTGGGAGCATGCGATGACAAACTTTCAGCTTCGTTACAATACCGAAGGTCTGGGGTTCACGGGACCTTAGTCCATAACTCGCTGTCTCATAA
Source organism: Ectropis crepuscularia (assembly GCA_963693475.1). Taxonomy (NCBI): domain Eukaryota; kingdom Metazoa; phylum Arthropoda; class Insecta; order Lepidoptera; family Geometridae; genus Ectropis; species Ectropis crepuscularia. The sequence continues at coordinate 13,905,934 of OY856366.1, read as the reverse complement.
TAAATTACAGTAATATTATAAACTAGCAGTATACGCGGTTTTACCCGCGTACTTCCCGTTCCCGTTATTTTCCCGGGATAAAAAGTAGCCAATGTATTCTTCCAGACTATAATCTAACTGTATTCCAAATTTCAGCCCGATCCGTTCACACATTACGGCGTGATTGAGCAACAAACATCCAAACATTCAAATATCCAAACATCCATACTTTGACATTTATAACATTACTAACAGCGCCCCGCGGTGTTACCCGCGAAGTTCCCGTTCCCGCTGTTCCCGTTGTTTTTCCGGGATAAAAAGTAGCCTATGTGTTCTTCCAGACCATAATCTATCTGTGTTCCAAATTTCAGCCCGATCCGTTCATACGTTAGGACGTGATTGAGCAACAAACATCCAAACACCCAAATATCCAAACATCCAAACATCCATACATTCACATTTATAATATTATAGTAGGATAGTGGGATGTCAAAGTTTATAAGTACATATGTATAGATAGATGTTTGGTACTATTTCAAGCTAAAACGACTGAAGGGATCGGGTTAAAATTTCGTAAATAGACAGATAATAGTGTGGAATAACACATAGACTACTACTTATCCCAAGAAAGTAACTGTAACGGTAATTACGCGGGTGAACCCGCAGGGTGCTGCTAGTGGTTTATATATTTACTAGTAACGCCCCGCCATTTTTCCCGCGCACTGCTCGTTCTCGTTATAAAAAAAAATAAAAAAATGTTTGTCTGTAAAGTAGGTTTACTGACGATAGAACGTGACAACGTCTTAAGAAAATACTGATGGAATGGTAGCATTTTTCAAAAGAAAATTTTAATTTAATTTGTTTAATAGATTTGTATGTAAAAAGTAATCATTAGAATTTAGTCATTTTCAATCAAAACAATGCAAAAAAGCTTTTAGATGCCGGGGATCGAACCCGGGGCATTTCACATGCAAAGCGAACGCTCTACCACTGAGCTACATCCTCGCTTGAACTACTGGTCGAAATAATTAATACAACTGTAACAAACATGCGGCGAGGTAACGACCGACGGTAACGGTACATGACGTCATGTTTTGTGGGCGTGCAGCCGGCTTCATCGAATTATAAGACGTTATCACGTCAATAAAAATATTGGTGGACAATTCACACACAACACCATCTGACCCCAAACTAAGCAAAGCTTGTACAATGGCGACCAGATATCTGATATAATACTTGTATAGTTTTAAATACATACTTATTACACATAGAACCACCCAGACACAGTGCAAACATTTTAATTCATCACACAAATATTTGCACTGGGTGGGAATCGAACCCACGACCCTCGGATTCGCAGGCAGAGCTACTACCCACTAGGTAAGCCACGAGGCCAGTCTTAAAAAAAAACTCAATTATAAAATGTAGCCTATGTGTTATTCCTGACTATAATTATTTCATCACGATCTGTTGAGAGTTTCCGACGTGATTGAGCAACAAACATCCAAACTTTGACGTTTTTAACATTTTTAACAGCAAGACTAGCATTAACAGTAACTCTAGTATTTTGTTTAAATAAAGAGCGACGAGAGGAGCAGGACATGTGCCTGATGGTAAGCAACATGCCTACCACATAAGCACATTGACACGCAGCTATTGGAACATGAAGAGTCCAAATCATTACCTAGCACTACACTGCGCTCGTCACCCAGAGATCTAAGATGTTATATCTCTAAGCCCTGTAATTTCTCTGGAATCATTGCCGTTCAAACCGGAACACGATAATGTTTGCACAGTATTTGTACTAAGGGTGCTGTAGACGAGACAGAGGCATAATATTCTTATAAGCTTTAATTCTAATTCTAACGACGCCGTTCACCGGATGTGAGCAAATAACTCTGTGTCGAGACTTTTGGGAATCAGGGGTCTACCGCCTAACGAAAAACGCTTTGACGCTTTGACATTGCTGTCTCTTTTCTTCTCGCTTGAAATGAAAGAGACGGCAAAGTCAAAGCGTCAAAGCGTCAAAGCGTTTTTCAAAGGTAGACCCTCGGGGGTCCGTGCTCTCACCGCCTATGACGCATATCTATAAATACATCATAATAGGTAGATATACTAGCGATCCACCCCGGCTTCGCACGAGTGCAACGCTGATTTTAAATATTATGTTAAGAACATTTGTTAATTGCCAGTTATTCTACCGCCAAGCAGTAATGTGCAAACATTACTGTGTTCCGGTTTGAAAGGCAATGTTTCCAGAGAAATTACAGGGCTTAGAGATATAACAACTTAGATCTCTGGGTGACGAGCGCAGTGCGGTGCTAGGTAATGATTTGGATTCTTCATGTTCCAATAGCTGAGTGTCACTGTGCTGTTATGTGGCGGGCATGTTGCTTACCATCAGGCACATGTCCTGCTCGTCTCGTCACACTTAAAAAAATAACAATGGTTACTATGGGTTATCCCTAATGCTCTGGGTTCCTAGGATAGCGGTTAGCGGTGCCGTCATATAGCGGCCATAATATTACGGACGCAAAAAGATGGCCGTCTTTACGGTGTCGACATGTGGAAAGTTCCACTGCCGTTATATTACGCCGTCAGCCATCAACCTCAACAAGCAGGAGAGAAAAATGGATGACCTTGATTTAATCAAGTATAGTATAATATAGCTTTAATAATTTACTTGGAGGATGAACTATCAGAAGAGGAAAATAATCGTAGGGTAGAAAATTATGTATTCAAATTCCGTGGTACAGAAGGCGCGTTTGAAATTTTAGTACGTCATCGCTGCTCCAGTTGGAAAAAGAACTCATTTTGTACGTCGTACGGCCGTAAGGCCAGTCAACAAAACCCAAAATATATCGATATGGCTTCGCCGCTATACACTTACTTACGTTCAAAGAAAAGGTTCACGAACTATCCAACACCGTCAAGACGGCCGTCATTCAATTAGCGGCACCGCTTTTTGACGTTACGGTGTCAATCACCGTTCTCTAGGAAACCGTGCCATTTTGTTTACATAGACAACGTTCTAGTGACGTCATTCACCGCTGTATTACGGCCGCTATATGACGGCACCGCTATCCTAGGAATAGGAACCCAGAGCATAAGAGATAGACATATATATACCATTGCAGACTTTTTTAAGGGGTACACTACTGCAGTAGAATATTTTGATCTATATCGTAGGGTTCGTATATCAGCCAGCGTTTGCAATATAAGCGCAATTTTTTTTTTGTCGTCACTTTAGAAACCTGTAAAATTATCAGCGTTTCACTACTATTTTATGCACGAATTATACATATAAACCTACCACTTGTATCACTCTATTTATTAAAAAAACTGCATCAAAATCGGTTTTGCAATTTTAAAGATCTAAGGACAAACAGATAGCGGGAAGTGTCTTTGTTTTACAAATTACAATGCGAAACTTTTACGAAATTTATTAAAAAATAGAGTATGAAATTTAACACAGCTACATATAGCTTATGCCGAAAACGAGTGCAGATTGCCAATATTTTAAAATTATACAAAAATAAAAGTGGCCAAGTGCGAGTTGGACTCGCCCATGAAGGGTTCCATAGCACCAAGTAGCATAATACAAAAATTATTGTAGTTCGTTGTAACTTTGATCGATGTTTAAATACTACTTTATTTATGACGATTACAAAAAATCTGCTTACTAGCTTTTGTTTAGACTAATCTTCGGTGGAAGTTTGCATGGTAATGCACATACAAAAAAATACAAAATACAAAATGTTTATTTGCCATAAAAATTACATTGATTAATTAAGTGCTTATAGCCCCTGCACTAGGTGGGAGCTGTATCGCAGGGACCATTTCTGTTCCGATTACATGGAATGGCGTTCGCGGTGCGATGTTAGTACAGTACTACAATATGATTAAAGTTAGTTAGTTAGTCAAATATTTAACATACAAATATTTTAGTTTTGTCATTCTCTTATTTTAGAAGTTACAGGGGGACATATATTTTACCACTTTGAAAGTGTCTCTCTCGCAAATTATTCAGTATAGATTTTTTTTTTTTAAAAACCTCAACATCATTTTTAAAGACCTATCCATAGACACCCCACACGCATGCGCGGCTCCAGGGGGGGGGTCACGGGGGACATGACCCCCCCCAAAATCATATACCAGGCCACTCAGAAAGTTTTGCAAAAAAAAGTTTTTATGTATAAGAAAGACACTTGTAATTATTTTGAAAACTTCGATTATTTAAAAGTATAAATACTTTTCAAATTTCAAAATAAATATAAATCAGTTCGATTTTCAAATTTCCCTCCGCATTTTTTTGAGAGCCAATATTTTTTTTTTGTTTTATTAAAAAATGAATCTGCATCGAAAACATTTTCGTGCTATGATTTTTTACGATCTCAAATGTGGTTTAAAACCTGACGAGACATTTGATCGACTTCGAATTGGTTTTATGGATGAAATACCTTCAAAAGCAACCCTCTACCGCTGGTATAGCGAGTTCAAACGCAGTCGTTTTACTTTGGGGGATGAACAAAGGAGTGGTCGTCCTACGACGGCTGTCACCGAAGAAAGTGTGTGTGCTGGCAGTAAAAAAAATAATTCAAGAAAACAGACGCATTACGTACCAAGAAATTCAGCATACTCTGCAGATTGGTTCAGGAAGTGTTCACAAGAGTTTGCACGAGCACCTTCGCGGGTGCCGCACAACCTCACCTAAGCTCAGAAGCAGGCCCGTGTAGATTGGTGCCGTAATATGATACAAGAATTTGATTCAGGCTCGTCACGGCGCGTTTACGACATTGTGACAGGTGAAATCGATTGGATCGTATTGATACATCCAGGATTCGCGGATTTATCAATACGATCCAGAAACAAAGCAGTCGACAGTTTGGCTGTTTCAAAATGAACCAACACCTACAAAAGTGAAGCGATCGAGGAGCGCAAGGTAAATTTTGATCGCTAGTTTCTTCACTTTGACGGGGTACATAATTTCAATTCCACTTCGAGACCAAAGCAGTATCAACGCCGAATAGTCCAGCATAAAATGCTTGCCAGAAGTTTTTTCTGCAATGAGAAACAAGCGACCGAAAACCGGGCTCCGCGGGGTCCTTCTTCACCACGACAACGCGCCCGCGCACTCTGCGATCAAAACGAGGGACTTCCTGGACTCCACACCAGTCAGAGTCTTGGGGCACCCTCCTTACAGTCCTGATTTGGCTCCGTGTGATATTTCTTTATTCCCTAAAATTAAAAATCAGCTCAAAGGGATACAGTTTTCAGAAAAACAGCGGACAAAACAGCGTTTGAGAAGGCCGTGGAAGAGGTGTCTGCGGAGGACTGGAAAAAATGTTTTGAAAATTGGTTCAGACGCATGAAACTCTGTATAGAGGCTGGTGGAGAGTTCTTTGAAAATATTTAGTAATTTTTTTTTTTTCATACAAGTTAGTTTTTTTGTTTCTCAAAACTTTCTGAGTGTCCCATGTACATTAGATTAAAAATCTAAAAAAAATCAAAATGTCTAAAAGTACATAAACTATTTTTAAACGCGGGAAAACAACAACTGGAGCGTCAACTACGTGGGTACTACGCTAAAATCGTGGGGCGCTCTTACTAGTAAAGTGACCCCCCCCAAAATTCGAGGCTGGGACCGCGCCTGCCCACACGTATGGGTATGATGAAAAAAAGATTTTTACATTTCATTTCTAAGTATGGCACGGCACATCCCCAATTTTAAAAACAAATATTTTTGTGTAAAAATCTTAATGCGGGTTACATAATACATCTACTTACCAAGTTTCTACAGTATATTTCTTATAGTTTCGGCAAAAAGTGGCTGTGACATACGGACAGACAGACATACAGACGAATCTATAAGGGTTTCGTTTCTAGGCTACTTTTTATTCAGGAAAATTAATGGGAACGAGAACGATGCGGGTAAAACCGAGAGAGACCTACTCTGTAATATTACTTAGAAGTAAAATATAATCTACGGAACCTTAAACTTATAAACACAAACTCGCATTTGCCTCTACATGTGTCTGTCTACAGGGCTGGCATTTTAATAAGCTACCAAATATTCGACAAGTAAGTTTGAGGTTTTTTGAGTTATTTTTAACCACTTGGAATAATTCTCCATAAAAATTAAATTAAATTCAGGCACTCGACTAAATTTCTAAACCTATGATGACTATCTCGTCTAGATAAATGAAAGCTTATTTTATTGATATTTCAAAAACAGACACAGTTATTTCAATAAATTTGTACGGGACCAGGGGACCACAACTGAAGTATTTTCTACCAAAAAATAAAATAATCATCTATATAAAGATTCACAATTAGCGGGGCCATCATATACTCGTAAATACAAAAAAATTGGCAGTCATAGGAACTGCCGATAGAAGTGAAAACTTATAACGCAGAATTTGATAGCTTACTTTGGAAAATACACAGGTGTAACCGGAGGGTGTGGTCTAGTCATCATGGCATGACCATTCAGAAATGCGTCAGCATTTCCCATTAACTGACGCATTTCTAGATGGCCATGCCATGATGGGCAAGCCACGCCCTTTTAGCATTTCCCATCGGATGACGTATTTCTAGATAGTCAATGGCTATGGTCCCGAGTTTACCCGAAGATTTCTTATCATATCCGAGCGTGATGCTAGAATTCATTTCACAGCCCACGAAAAATCTGTTAAGGCGCGACAAAAGAAGTTTTCACTTCAAAAAAAAAATTGGCGTCATAGGGACTGCCGATAGAAGTGAAAACTTATACTCAAAATTAGATAGCTTACTTTGGAAACTATGCGGGTGAAACAGGAGGCCGCTGCTAGTGTGGAATACATCTTCAAAGCATGGTCATGTATATAAGTCTTCTAAGCATAAGCATCTCTATTAGTATTATAAGCATAGTCATCTACATAGATTAGTCTTCCAAGCATGGCCATCTAGCAATGCGTCGCGAGTACTCCCGAGTACACCTGAACATTTCTTTCAATCTCGTGACGATGAGTTTTATTCAGCCCACAGCCCACAAAAAATCTGTGTGTGGTGTGATCCTACTCTTTTTTTGAAGTCGGTTAAATATCAGGTCTAAAGTGCAAATCTATAATCTAGATTCCAGATTGCAAATGCCACTAGTCCGTCTAGGTCACTCAGACCAAATACGAATCGACACACCTACACGCAACGTGGCATACATAGTAGCTGGGTATTATGTATTTAGTATTCTATTATCTATTCTATGATCTCAGCGCACTGTGGCCTTAGCTATGCTCTTTGTAACTCTGTTTGATACAATTTTGGTAGGACTCTTAGCAGAGTCCGCCTGGGAAAGTACCACACCTTTGCCGGTTATTCTACCGCCAAGCAGTAATGCGGAAACATCACTATGTTCCTGATTGAATAACAATGTGTCCAGTGAAATTGCATGGCAAAGAAATAAAACATCTTATATCTCTGGGTGATGAGCGCAGTGCAGTGCTAGGTAATGATTTGGTATCTTAATGTTCCAATAGCCATATGTTACTGTGCTGTTATGTGGCAGGCATGTTGTTTACCATCAGGTACATTCCCTGCTCTTCTCGTCACTCCATTCTATAAACAAAGATTTGAAAGGTAATTATTCGATCACTTCATTCTACATATCAAGAAAGATTGGTAATTACTCGATACAGAACCAATGTCAAATTTACGTCAGCTTGACAAAACAAATGCAAACAAAACTAGAAAAGTCTTTTAGCCAATTAAACGTAAGAATCTCGGAATGAGAGATAGTGTGTGTGGGCTACAAACTTGTATAAACCTTTATTTAGGTACTCTAAAACTTGTTTTAATTTTTTTTAGAGTATTTAACCCTCTACAATATTTATAATATTATAAATAGTTTAAAGCCCATAGGAAACTAGATACATATCCTACTATTAGTCCTATTCCTATTATCTTATATATAAAATTCTCGTGTCATAGTGTTTGTTTCCTTACTCCTCCGAAACGGCTTTACAGATTTTAACCAAAATTTATATGCACATTCAGTAGGTCTGAGAATCGGCTACTAGCTATTTTTCATACCTTTATTTATATGGCAAAACAACGTTTGCGGGGTCAGCTAGTTACTATTATAAATGTGAATGTATGGATGTTTGGATATTTGGATGTTTGTTGCTCAATCACGTCCTAACGTATGAACGGATCGGGCTGAAATTTGGAACACAGATAGATTATAGTCTGGAAGAACACATAGGTTACTTTTTATCCCGGAAAAACAACGGGAACAACGGGAACGGGAACTTCGCGGGTAACACCGCGGGGCGGCTGCTAGTTGGCAATAAATGTGTAAAAAAAACGAGTTTTGGCCATAGGTTATCTGAAGAAGCGGACACCCTACGATAGGTAGGTTTTGAAACAATGTTTAGAGTACCAAAATAAAGGTTTAAACAAGTTTATAGCCAACTATCCCTCATTCCGAGGCGAAATCCTAATATGCCTGGACTATTTATTACCTTTCCTTCCCAGAAACATCTCCAGACCAATTTGAAACATGGTAAACTTGTGTGTAAGCCTATAAAAGCAAAAAAAAATTGGCATCCAATGACTGCCGATAGAAGTGAAAACTTGTACTTAACTCAGAATTTGATAGCTCACTTTGGAAACTACGCGGGTGAAACCGGAGGGAATATCTAGTAACAGTTTCGAATAAATCTTCAAAGCACTGTCGTCTAAATAAGTCTTCTAAGCATGGCCACCTAGAAATGCGTTACCATTGGCCTTGGTCCCGAGTACACCCGAAGATTTCTCTTACTTCCTGACGTGACCAATTCACAGCCCACAGAAAAATCTGTATACGGAAAGCCGAAATAAGTTGTAACTTCAAAAAAAATGTACAGTCAGAGGAACAGCCAATAGAAGCGATTTTTTTTAAATAAAGAGTGACGAGACGAGCAGGACATGTACCTGATGGTAAGCCACATGCCTGCCACATAACAGCACAGTGACACGCAGCTATTGGAACATGAAGAGTCCAAATCATTACCTAGCACTGCACTGCGCTCGTCGCCCAGAGATCTAAGATGTTATATCTCTAAGCCCTGTAATTTCTCTAGACACATTGCCCTTCATAACGGAACACAGTAATGTTTGCACATTACTGCTTGGCGGTAGAATAACTGGCAAAGGTGTGGTACTTCCCCAGGCGGACTCTGCCAAGAGTCCTACCACTACTAAATTTACCTTACTTACTTTACTTAACTGAGAATCTGATAGCTTGCTTTTGAAAACATGCGGGCGAAACTGGAGGGCGTGGCCATGGCCATCTAGGTCATCCTAATTTACCCGAAGATTTCTTTCACTTACTGACGTGACGACCTCAATTCACAGCCCACGAAAAATCTTTATGTGGTGCGCTAAAAGTCTAACAGTTATCCATATTGCTCCCGGAGGCGTTATTGTTCGTATCTCCTTTCTTTCTTTTTCGTCATGGCTTCCATTCGGTAATGCTACCGTAATTTCGCCAGCGTCATCTGTATTATCTATTCTATGGCAGCGTCTAAAGGCCGATTTAAACTGAACGAGCATAGAGCTAGAGCTGGAACAAGAGCATTCTTTCTCGATCTTTTAGTGTAAACGAAAGATCGTTCTTAGCGTTTTCGATGTTATATATTCCACAGAATCTTTGCGAACGCAAACAAAACAAGGAAATAATGCTCTACGTTTGTTTACACCAAATGAATTTGATACAGTGGGGATAGAATGAGCATTCGCTCGTCTGATGTAAATCGGAACGTTTGAACATTGAGAGTGTCTTTGTTCTATATATGTATGTTCTTAATTCAGGTGATCAGTCTGGTCGTATCTTCAGTACAACATTAGAGGTGATATAACCGCGTGAGACATGTAAATGTGACATTATGCTGGTTTGACATTTTACGATGTCGCGCGCGACCTTGAACATTGACATCCGGAGAAGGGGCCTGGAGATCCGCGCTAGGCATACACAATCGGATAATTTTAAGAAAAAATATTTAAGTTCTCAAAAAACAAAATGCCAGTTTTCAGATTTCAAATTTAAAACATTTCAGAACTCGATAGCTGATCTGCATGATCTATATTTGATTTATGTACATTTATATCATCATTTTGCCCTTTTTATCTTTCGGCCTGTTCGTAACTCAAAAAAATTGGCAGTCATAGAGCGACTGCCAATAGAAGGGAAAACTTATAACTCAGGATTTGATAGCTCACTTTGGAAACTACGGTTATGAAACTAGATTGCGATGCTAGTCTGGAATAAATAGCATTGTCGTTAAAATTAGTCTTCTAAGCATGGCCGTCTTGACTAGATGTATAAATGTAAATGTGTAATGGTAACCACGGTAACACGCCATTGCCATCTAGTTGTGTTAATGTTAAGCGTTTCTAGATGACCATGGTCCCGAATTTACCCAAAGATTTATTTTATTTACGAGCATGACGTTTGAGTTCAATTCACAGCCCACGAAAAATCTGTGGAAAAAACAAAAAAGGCGCCAAAAGAAGTTTTAACTTCAAAAAACGATTTCGTATCATGGCCAAGGGCGGATCCAGAGATCTTTGTCTTAGAGAGAGAATGAAATTTGGAACACCGTTAGATTATATAATATGGAATAGCAAATACATAGACTCATTCTTATCGCGAAAAAAAAAACGATTTCTTCTAAGTAATCATGTCATAAACCGATTTGTCGCTAAACAACAAATGAGATAGTGGTCAAGTCTATTTTATAAATTAAAAAAAATATTACCTATAGTATGGTGGGGTTTATTTCGCTCAACCAATAAGCATATACACGCTTCCGACTGGTAGTGGACCTGATATAAGAGAGCTGCTAAAGTTAATTTAAAGGTATAAAAATTACAGTTTTTTTTAAATAAGTATCTGATATTTTGATAATGTGTAAATTTAATTTTAAATAACTATGGCAAGAAATGTCGAAACAAAGTCCAAGTATACACTAAAACGTTGTAAATATTAAAACGTGGGATTTAAGATAATTAAATAGAACGAATATAGATGAGCGTATTCAACAGACATCACTAAAGGCAGTCATAGGAACAGCCGATAGAAGTGAAAACTTATGATTCAGAATTTTACAGGTCACTTTGGAAACTACGCGGGTGAAACCGGAGGGCGTAGTCTGGAATAAATCTTCTAATAATGGTCATCTAGAAATGCGTTAGCATAGTTAATCCTGAGTTCAGCCGAAGACTTATTTCATTTCATTTTCAAGCTGAGTTCAAAGCTGAAATGAGCTCAATTCGAAGTCTACGAAAAATTTGTGTGTAGTGCGCCAAAGAAGGTTTCTCTTCAAAAAGCGATACGACCTAATTAGCAGCAGCTGTGACATTGACATTTGTAAACTTTACTTCACAACACTTTTCGTGGTCTTTCTCCCATCCACTGAAAGTGTGTAACGTATGGTTAAGAACTTGGTTCAACATAAGTAGTCCCCTAAATGTTCCCACAGCTGGGACTTGGTCATAATCTTGTCATAATCCATCACGCTGGTGCAATGCGGGTTTGCGGATGACGCTTGACCTTGATACATTTTCGGCACGTACCGATTTCCTCGCGATAATTTCCTTCACAGTGAAAACCAGTGGTGATGCAGGTTAAACATCTGCACTTGAAAAAAAAAAGAAACAGGCGGGAAGTTCTAGGCTAACAACTTTTTAGGAAAAACAAACTTCTTTCAAACATTTTTTTGGAATTTTGTCAATAAATTAAAATTTTACTACATTACTTTTGCACAAAATGTTCGAAACAGCTGATTTTTGAAGTGAAAACTTTTTAGTTCATTTGTTGATAACTTTATGGGTGAATAAAAATCTTGGAACTCGCGTCACCAGTGTCCGCATGAAATATATTAATTTTAATATTCGTATTGACGTTTGAAGATTTTATGTTATTTATTTTCTAATATTTAACCATGCATTACACAATGAAAAAAAAATATTAAAATGTCTTAGTTTTTACTTCTATCGGTAACCGTCTTCTGCTTCAGCTTCTACGTCAATTTTTTTCTACAGTGTTCTATAAAAACCAGAATAACACGTCCTTTCCAGCTAAATATAGGCAGTCTGCATACTCTTAAAATATCGATAACATGTTCTGTAACTAGGCAAAAAGTTATATCTATCGAAAATAAAACAAAAATTCGACACCGTCTACAGAACCCATCCGCAAAAAGAACCGCCAAAAATTCCCGCCGCATACCATAGGCAACTGATCCTCCATTGTTTTTTCTTATTCTTTTAAATCCGGCAACGGTCCTAACGTCTGTTCGGCCAGTCCATCGAGAACATGGCCGCGGATCGCATAATTAAAATTAACCTGTTCCGAAATCCTAAAATTATTAGCGAGGACATAGGTAGATTTTTGATAGTTCTGCGTTATAAAGATTAGTTGGTATTACCTCAGTTTGTATCTAGTGATTGTGCTTTGAAGACGTGTGGCGCCATTATTTGTTTTTTTTTTTCAATTTTTTTGTGCTTGCTGTTCGGATTCTGGTATGATTTTCTTTTTTTTTGTGGAAAAATATTTTTTTGTATTTTTAACAGATTAACGTTTAAAAATTAATAGGTATTTTTAGGTAATATTAGGAATTACAATGTGTTACTTTTGAGTGTATAAAAAAATCACAGAGGAAAATGTACACTTATTTTTCTTACTTTGTACTTTTCAAATTTATGTAGAAACTTTTCAAAGAACTAAGGTACTTATGTGAGTTCTATTTGGTAATTAGGTTAATTTATAAATACACAAACTATATCTAACCCAACATTATAGATTTGATAAGAGTCTGGATTGGTATGCTTAAGAACAACTTACTTATAATTTTTTTTATTCTCAACATGTGAGTTCCTCGAATTAGAATCCGGAGAGACTTTTGAAATGTCTGTAGAATGTATAATGAAGTAATACGGACCTAAGTTGGGCACGCTTCCAACTTTTACCTAATGTTCTTGAAAAACTGGATTACCACTAGACCTTCATCGGTGCATACATAATTCAGTGCTTGTAGTTAAAAACGTATGTAATAATAATCATTATATATTATGCTTGTTACATTTGTTAACAAAATGTATCGTAATTATGAAAATAAGTATTTTTGTTTGTCAAATAAACCACACCACAAACCATGTTTTTTAAAACTTTCATGATAACCAAAAGATTAAGTATCTGAAAGAAATCAACCAACCAAAAACCAAAATATTTTGTTTGGTTTATACAATATTTTTTTCTTAATTAAAACAATACTTATGATTTGGCTAAAAAGTTTTGTAAATCATGTATGCCCGTGTTTTTATAATAAGTTTTTTTTAATGAAGACTTTACCAGATAATTTGATTAATTTGTAAAGAAACTATGTACCTCATAGCTTTTACTTTATTTATACCTAAATTCTAACGACGTTACTTCGTACGTGAAAACAATAACATTAATCCAGAATATCAGAAAAAAAAACAATCATAGTCTATACCTACGTCTAAAAGTACAAATCCGATACATATTTATGGATAAAAAAAGAGATGGTTTAAATTTCAAATGTCTGTCTGTCTGAGTATGCATCGTATGTTCTATAAAAACGATTGAATACTTTAATACGTTTAAAGCCGACTCGCTGTAGACTGAGCTAGAAATTGAGTTAAACCTTACCTAAATATTTTTGACGTTTTCACTTCTATCGGCAGTTCCTATGACTGCCAATTTTTTTTCCCCCAGTAAATATGTAAAAAAAAACGACGCCAGTTTTGCCTGCATGGTTTATTTCTAGGGTTAAAATAATAATTAGGAGATACCAATCCATACAACCTACACATCTCAATGTAATTCCCTTTTCTTTTATTTAATTTAAATAAAAATAGCTAATCCGAATGACGCATGTACTTCAGGCCAAAAAAAACATTAAAAATAGCATATTAAATAAAAATGAATAATTTATGACAAAGGACAAAAGTCCTACATCATAGACAACGTTGTGTAATTGACTTTGAAAAAAAAATAAAGCCTACTTTAAAACTAGGTACTTCATTTAATTCCGCATATTAATTTAGAAGTTTATATAATCTAATAATTAACATCAAACGGTAATTTCGTTGAATTTATTAAAAAAATCAAGGTGATAATTTGAACTTTACTTTTAGAGGTTATGTTCAATGACGTCACTCATACGATTATATCTTCTAAATGTCATGAATATTTATGACGCAACTGGTTGCCACCCGACTGAGTGTATTCAAAAGTATTACAAACATATATTATTCAAGACTTGTTTTATTTATTTCTGTTTTTATCTCGGTATCTTTTTTTATACTAATATTATAAATCTGAAGAGTTTGTGTGTTTGTTTGAACGCAAGGATCTCGGAAACTACTGATACGAATTGAAAGATAATTTTTCTGTTCGATAGTAATCGAGGAAGGATATAGGCTATTTAACATTACGCTACTATGAACAGGAAGAATTTGTATTTGTATTTGAACGGAGTATGAATGAAAAATGTAACAAAAACGGGGAAAAATATTGCTTTTTGAGAGCTTTCGTTGCGTGACAGCATGTGTCTATCTTTTAAAAGGTTGCGTCATTAGAATCTAAGATAACCAAATTTGTTCTAGATTTGAATTGGTACGACCAATAATTTTCGATAGATGGCGTAGCAACGCGCGCACGATTCAGCTAGTCTATATATATAAAAGCGAAAGGTCACTCATCAAGGAATCTCAGAAACTACAAATGCTAGGAATCTGAAATTTTGCATGAAGGTCCCTTTTAGCACGTAGGCACCCGCTAAGACGGGGTTTTGCGAAATTCAACCCCTAAGAGGGTGAAACAAGGGATGAACGGTTGTATGAAAATTCGAGATTTTCAAAGTTATCAAATTTTGTATGTAGACACTTGACACGAAGCAATAAAATGTTTGTTCTATCAATTTTGTAATTTCAAACTGTACGGGGGTGAAATTGGGGTTGAAATGGGGGTTGAATGTCAATATGGAAGTTCCCGACCGTTGAAGATAAAACCATGAAACTCTGTATATAGACACTTGACACGAAGTAAACGAATGTTTGTTCTAGCAATTTTATAATTTCGAACTGTACGGGGGTGAAATTAGGGTTGGAATGGGGGATGACTATCAATATGGAAGTTCCCAACCGTTGAAGATAAAATATGAAACTCTGTATATAGGCACTTGACACGAAGCAAACGAATGTTTGTTCTAGCAATTTTGTAATTTCAAACTGTACGGGGGTGAAATTAGGGTTGAAATGGGGGATGACTATCAATTTGGAAGTTCCCAACCGTTGAAGATAAAAAATGAAACTCTGTATATAGGTACTTGACCCGAAGCAAATAAATGTTTGTTCTAGCAATTTTGTAATTTCAAACTGTACGGGGATGAAATTGGGGTTGAAATGGGGGATGAATGTCAATCGTTGAAAATAAAACCATGAAACTCTGAATATAGGCACTTGACATGAAGCAAATAAATGTTTGTTCTAGCAATTTTGTAATTTCAAACTGTACGGGGATGAAATTGGGGTTGTAACGAAGGATGAATGTCAACATGGAAGTTCCCAATCGTTGAAGATAAAACTATGAGTCTTTTTAGAGGCACTTGGCACGAAGCCAATCAATGTTTGTTCTAGCAATTTTGTAATTTCGAACTGTATGGGGATGAAATTGGAGTTGAAATGGGAGACGAATGTCTCTTTGCTTTCACACCTAAACAACTGAACCGATTTTGATGAAATTGTTTTATTATATTTTTTTTAGTAACCGTAAATGTGTCTGGGTATAAAAATAGGTACCTACTTACTGCCTGAGTTACCTTAGTATTTATTTCGCGCGGACGAAGTCGCGGGTAACAGCTAGTAATATTATAAAGCTGAATAAGTTTTTTTAGGAACGCGCTAATCTCAGGAACTACTGTACCTAATCCAAAAATTCTTTCACCGTTGGATAAGTTTGTGATCCCAGAGTGCTATTGGCTATATTTATATTACGTACCACGAGCGAAGTTGGGGCGGGCCCCTAGTAAATATTATAAATCTCAATGTTTCGACGTTTGTTCCTCAATCACGTTGCAACGTTTGAACGGATTGAGCTGAAATTTGGAACACAATTAGATTATAATCTAGAACACAGTTGTTGCAAATGTTTTTTTATTGATGTCCATAGACAATGTCCATTTTGTTTTACCTTTTATTATGATTACATTGGAATGTTAAATAACACTTAGAACTTTGACAATTCGGGTTTTTTTGAAGATAAAATTCGAGGAAAATTACGAAAATATTCGATGCGGGTACATAATGTTACTAACAACCGATAACCTGAAGTATGGAGGGTAGAGATAAGAAGTATCATCTCATATGGTAGAAAATGTAAAAAAGTGTCCAGCTGTACGCTATACATAACAGTCCAAAAATCTTCCACAATGGCGCTGTTGTAAACAAAGGTTATGAATATAGCAATTGTAAAAAAAATATGTTATTTTCGACTAAAATAGTCACTTATAGAATTTATGAGCTACTTGCGTAGTAAAAAATAATGTAGTAAATATAACATTAAACAATTATTATGAGAAAACGTCTAGCTGGCAGGTGATTTTATTTCGTGAACTGTGAATAGTACTTTTATTGATTTTCTTTAAACTAATGTGGTACCACACTAATGTCATCCATTTGGACGAAGACTTTTTCATCTTTACTTAAACATTGTACCTACACAAATGGCACGCCTTACCTCAACCCTCCATAACCTGAAGTTAGCAAATCAACATTTTAGTAAACATTTGACTCGGTGGAAACATGGTCTGAGCCCGTATTAATAAAACCAAATTATAATTAAAACTACACAGCTCTACAAATCTAGCAATTCGTAACTATTTTATTTTTTTTATTCAAATTTGCCACTCCACAGACTCCGGGGTCCGTGACTTTTGTCATTTAAAATCTTATTTATTTTTACATATTTCTTGGAAAATTAGAAGAAGAGGAAAATAAGGGGGGAGTTGGGAACATTTTAAACCTAATACTAGTGCTCGTCTGTTGTTTTCGTTACTATTTACACTACGTACGTCTGGTTCCAATATAATTCACAAATAAATATTGAACATAAATATTGGCAAGATGAAAAACATTTTTCATCTTGCCCCAAACCATAGAATAGATAATCCCAAATTAGACAAACATTATACCTCAATTTTTTTAACTATTAAACATTGGTTTCTTCTTGACACCATCTCGCTGGATGTCAAGCGATGATGCGGTCTACGATGAAGCATGTTTACATAGGTAAAATCAATCGATTCACTATCAACTTAAACTTATATGTACCTAAAAATAGTTTCGACCATCGCGATAAATCCACTTAGGCAACGCATTCAACATTCTAGACACTTTTATCACGAAAGTGGACCTAAATCTTATTTCAGTTTTTGGGATATCAACTTTAAAACGATGTCGCTTTTTCAGGCTAAGAGCAATCCGTAGCCTTGTAATAGCATGTTTTATACAGCGAGTTATAAATATGGTTATTTGCTTATTGGTAATGTGATTATGCCCACAAGCTTGCCCACGCTAGGTCGTGTGCAAACTGCCTTTTGTAAAGTATTACATAACATAACAGTGAATAAGAAGTATTTTTTCATAACTGGTTATGAGAAAACTGAAAATAAGTGTTTATTGGTAACTGGTTACAAAACAGTGAAAATAATTGTTTTTACGTACGAATCAGTCAGTTACGAAAATGGCTGAAGGGGACTCGAATCGGTCGGAAAGCCCTTTCTGGTCGATCACACCTAAGGCTGATGTCAGCAGCCATCCGGTGACATATGGACGCATATTATCTCCATATGACACTGTAAAATTGCAATCACTGTCAGTTTACAATATAACGTGTGAGATTATGAACCCATGGTTTATTTATTTATTTAGCCCATCAACATTGTGTACACCAACATATCAAATAAATGAAAACATTGAATAAGTACAGGGCTAAGTGCCACAATAATTACAAGTAGAGACATCACGCACGTTAAATCTGAGCGAGAAACTGAAATAAACTGGGTATACTTAATGGGGCGTTTTCCAGATGAAGATAGACTTGTCAAAAATAGTTCCAAATTTTGCCAAGTGTGGCACCACTGTTTGTTTTTGTGAAATTTATCTAACAAAATGAAACATTGGCGCCACTTATGGTGAAATTGGAAACTGTCTTTGACAAGTCTATCTTCATCTGGAAAACGCCCCATTATAATGGGTGTTTTCTATGGATAACAAGTATTATATCAGTTATAGGACAAGCTATACTTAGTTTGGGGCTTGATGGTGTTGTGTATGAAATGTCCACCGTTACAAAATAATTGGGCCAATTTTAAAATAATTGTTAATGGCATGTAAGAATTTCACAATATAGGCACAGATAAGGAAATAGTTAATTATATAGGTTAGGTTAGTTTAGTTCTAACATAGATAAATTGTAAACAATTTGACAGTGACACATATGTCACAAAGGATACCTAAGGTTGGTACCTGAAATACAGCTTCAAAAAAATTCAAGTGCCTTTGCAAACAAATAAATACTGTATATTTATTTGAAATAATGATCACCAGTAAAGTGAGTTTATCTATCTCATCAGTATGAGATAGATAAACTCACTTTACTGAACACAAACGTACAAATCCAACGGTGAAAGAATTTTAAAACCGGCTCAGTAGTTCCTGAGATTTACGAGTTCAAACAAAAAACTTCTTCAGCTTTATAATATTAGTATAGGAAATAGTATAATGTCTTTGTCATTCATTGAAACGTATCTCACGATGGAAGTGAAGCTATCTGCACATTGCGTATGCTTGTGTGAAATTTTCGCTACATTATGCTGTCTTTATGTTAGAGCGTACCTCATCTTCTTTTACTTAATTATATCAATGAGTATAATAGATTGTTTTTCGCAATCTGACAATGCACCATTCTAGTTTATAAGTATAAGTGTTTTTAATATTAGCGAGTTCAAATAAAAATAATACATAGTACTAGCGACCCGCCCCGGCTTCGGACGGGTGCAATACTGATACTAAATAAACTACTAACTAAACTAAAATAAAATAACTACCCAATCATACCCGAGCGTGACGCTAGAATTTAATTCACAGCCCACGAAAATCTGTCTAGCCGCGCCAAAAGAAGTTTTCACTTCAAAAACTTATATACTCTTTGTATTATACTCTTTGACTATAAAAGTAATAAAATACTCTTTGATTAAAACTCTCGAAAAAAAAATGGTTGATTGGTAACGTCAAATGTTTGACTGGAAATTATGTAGAACAGTTTGTATGAGAAAATAAAATTGTTGTTTTTACTATCTTCTTCGCAAGTTTTCAATATTTTCTCACCGTTTAAACCTTTCGTTAGCTACGACAAACATTTCAAAGCCGAAATCAGCCAAATCGGCCCAGCCGTTGTCGAGTTTTAGGAGACCCACGAACAGCAATTCATTTTTATAGATATAGAGTATAAAAAATAGTAGATATAGATTGTTTTTCGCATTATGACAACGCATAATTCGAATTTAAAAGTATAAGTGTTTTTTGAATACGTACTAAGAATAAGAACAACACAACAAGATGGCGTCATATTGTAGGTCATACAGGTGTTCTAAAAGGACGAATCGTTAAAAGTCGAATGTAAAACATATATAAAAAACGACGTTTTGTCCTTGCGTTCTTTTTTGGCACCTACAGTCTCTCATCTATATGTTTTATGTATATATCATCACTAGCGGTCCGTTCCGGCTTCGCTTAGATATCTATCTATATATATATAAAAGCGAAAGGTCACTCATCAAGGAATCTCAGAAACTACAAATGCTAGGAATCTGAAATTTTGTATGGAGGTCCCTTTTAGCACGTAGGCGCTCACTAAGACGGGGTTTTGCGAAATTCAACTCCTAAGAGAGTGAAACAAGGATGAACGGTTGTATGAAAATTCGTGATTTTCAAAGTTATTAAATTTTGTCTCTAGATACTTGATACGAAGCAGTTAAATGTTTGTTTTATCAATTTTGTGATTTCGAACTGTATGGGGTGAAATTGGGGTTGAAATGGTGGATGAATGTCAATATGAAACCGTTGAAGATAAAACCATGAAACTCTGTATATAGACACTTGACACGAAGCAAATAAATGTTTGTTCTATAGCAATTTTGTAATTTCGACTTGTATGGGGATGAAATTGGAGTTGAAATGGGGGACGAATGTATCTTACGCTTTCACACCTAAACAACAGAACCGATTTTGATGAAATTGTATTATTACCTTAATATTTATTTTGCGCAGACGAAGTTGCGGGTACAGCTAGTTGTCATATAAATACTTCAAGTAGTGGTAGGACTCTTGGCAGAGTCCGCCTGGGGAAGTACCACACCTTTGCCAGTTATTCTACCACCAAGCAGTAATGTGCAAACATTACTGTGTTCCGGTTTGAAGGGCAATGTTTATAGAGAAATTACAGGGCTTAGAGATATAATGTCTTAGATATCTGGGTGACGAGCGCAGTGCAGTGCTAGGTAATAATTTAGACTCTTCGTGTTTCAATAGCTGCTTGTCACTGTACTGTTACGTGGCAGGCATGTTGCTTACCATCAGGCACATGTCCTGCTAGTCTCGTCACTCTATATTATAAAAAAACTGTATCTTTTTTGTAAATATCATCACTAGCGGTTCGTTCCGGCTTCGTTTGAATATTGTCATATATATGTAGACTATTAATCGAAATAGAAACTATCCTATCTTTCAAGTTGAATCAAACTGTACACATCTACCTCTCTCTATTCTCTATGACTGTTTTAATTTAACTTTCCATTGGTTTATTACCTGCATCATATTATTCATTAAGGGCTATCAGACTTATTAAAAAATGGTTGTCTGTAAAGTCGGTTTACTGACGATAGTTGAGCGTGACAACGTCTTAAGAAAATACTGATGGAATGGTACTGACGACGTCATGTGGCGAGGTAACGGCGGTAACGGCACATGACGTCATGTTTTGCGGGCGTGCAGCCGGCTTCATCGAATTATAAGACGTTATCACGTCAAAAGGTGACCGGTAACCCCTTGTTACTAATAAATTAGTACCTAAATGAGTATATGACACAAACATCAAATATAGATGACACGTGCTGTCACAGACTTCAGCGACCAAAGAGAATGTAAATTCACGGAACTAAAGCTCTCGAAGAGAAATATTTTTTCTCGTTTTCGTTACATTCTTCATTCATACTCCGTATCTATTGATAGTAGCGTAAAGCCCAATGCATTTAAGCAAAAAGATGGAATAAAAAAACATTAAATTATGTAGTTTGGGGACTATAAAGGATCAATAGAAGGGTGCATTCTGAGCATATATTCCAATTTGAGGGATTCTGGCATGGTCAGCTCAAGGTCATTTCGATGAAAACGCGTTTAATTCGATATCTCGAGAACTGTTAGTGTTAGGCAAAAAATTGTGGAGACTTTTTCGCTTCTAAATTAAATTTACTAACTTTTACATTAACAACTTTTCTTTTTTTCATCAATATTTTTCAAGTTATTGCTTCCGAAAGGCAAAGATTTAACTTTTTTTCCTCCCTTTCGCCATTTTCTCCCCAACCGTTCAATTTTATGAAACTTTACCGATAATCAAAAGTGTAGATCTTTTAATAATGAACAACTTTTTCCTTGAACTTTTTTCTGTAATGATAATACCTTCAGAGTTATGTTACTTTACCGAGCGAAATCCGCGCCACTGCGACACCTCCGCGACACTGCAAAAAATCCGTGACACCTCCGGTGTTAGGGCTGAACCCAAAATTCATTGTTGGATTGTGTCGGTGGGTTTCTTCTACACAGGGTTATGTGGGACAACAACGTTACCTACTTCGACACATAGAATATGACAAAAGTGAAAGGAAAAATAATTTACGGGCGATCTGAGGTCGGGAAGTGGAAGGGGGGGGGGGGTCCGTTTTAAGCGTAAAAACGGTTTATCTCGATTTCCGGCATATGGTGTGTCAATTCCGACTATATTTATGGTGTGACGATATACGGAAGCCTAGGACCAGGATAGGCAGCTGATGAAGATGACGATGAAAGTCAAATTTAAAATTATTGTCGTATCTTTTTCTCATAGTGAATAGGTGGGCCCCAAAGTAGTATAAGCCCAGGGCCCCCGAAACTCACGGTCCGGCCCTGCCAATAACACTTGTGCTCAAGTATCAAACTTGTGAGTTTATATTGGAAGCTCAGTATTATATTTAAAAATAACATCAATCTAAATGCGTTTTATGCCAAAATAAAAAAAATGGAAGTCATGTGGTCTTTTTTTCAAAGCGTTTTCTGGGAATATTTACCATGGTAATGTATAACTTTTTTACATTATCAGAAAGAAGAGATTTTAAAGAACAAAAAACTTACCATCTTTATTGAAAAAGCTGATATTTTGACGGGAGATTTTTCGAATGAAAATTAGGGTACTTTTTCAATATTAAGTTAATTTAAAGTAAGAAAAAAATATTATTTTTAATAAAAAAAATACAGTGTATGTAAGATATAAAAAGGCAAGTTTTGGCCAAATTTTTAGAGTAATTTTTGTGTGTTTACATGAGAAAAAAATTAAAAACCAAAAACTCACTTATTTGATTTTTTCGCATAAATTTTGCGGTTATGTGAAAAAAGTGGCAATACAAAAGCTGTAGATCTTTTTAAACCCTACAACTTTGCCGTACAACTTATTTCCATAGGGTTTGTAGTTTTGCCAGAAATCGGGTTAAACCGTTTTTACGTTTAAAACGGACCCCTCCTTCCACTTTCCGACCTAAGATCGCCCGTAAATTATTTTTCCTTTCACTTTTGTCATATTCTCTTCCATTTACAATGGGTTTCATCCTACTATAAATCATTTTGTTTTCAAAAGCTATCGAGATTGGTCTAATATTATAGTATATTTTGCTGACGTCACAAAAATATGAAAATATATATTATAGCTACGTCTGTGACGGCCTTTAAACTCAATCGACCTTAAACCTTTTACACATATTTGTGTTTTTGTTGAAAGTAATTATATTTTTGCATAATCTGGGATGAATCGTGAATTAATTAAGTTTTACCTGTTTTGCATAATCTGTGGTGAATGGTGAATTAATTTGTTCTGAATCCATCGTTTTATATGAAATGTGCGATGGCATGTCGATAATATTATTCGACGTGGATGCGACATCAAGGCGTCGCGTCGTTCGGGATTTCGCATCTCGATGCACAATGATTTTCATGAAGTAAACATAGGTCACGCGTGGGTGTCTCTATCGTTATTGCTAGAAAGAATTAAGTAAAATGGGTCTTGAACATAGCCTAACTAAAAATCATAAGGATGAATAAAGTGGCCAAGTGCGAGTTGGTAACGTTGTTGTCCCACATAAGCTTGTGTAGAAGAAACCCACCGACACAAACAAACAATAGATTTTGGGTTCAGCCCTAAGTCCGGAGGTGTCGTGGATTTATCGCAGTGTCGCGGAGGTGTCGCAGTGGCGCGGATTTCGATCGGTAAAGTAACATAACTCTGAAGGTATTGTCATTACAGAAAAAAGTTTAAGGAAAAAGTTGTTTATTATTAAAAGATCTACACTTTTAATTATCGGTAAAGTTTCATAAAATTGAACGGTTGGGGAGAAAATGACGAAAGGGAGGAAAAAAAGTTAAATTTTTGCCTTTCGGAAGCAATAACTTGAAAAATATTGATGAAAAAAAGAAAAGTTCTTGATGTAAAAGTTAGTAAATTTAATTTAAAAGAGAAAAGGTCTCCACAATTTTTTGCCTAACACTAACAGTTCTCGAGATATCGAATTAAACGCGTTTTCATCGAAATGACCTTGAGCTGACCATGCCAGAATCCCTCAAATTGGAATATATGCTCAGAATGCACCCCCCTATCGATCCTTTATAGTCCCCAAACTACATAATTTAATGTTTATTTATTTCCGTAATTGCACTGAGCTAGTAATGCTATATAGCCTATAGCCTTCCTCGATAAATTGACTATCCAACAGAAAAATAATCTTTCATATCGGTCCAGTAGGTCCTGAGATCCTAGCGTTCAAACAAACAAACAAACTCTTCAGCTTTATAATATTATAGTATAGATGTGCATATTTTGAGTCATCGCAGACAAACGTAACTCGTAATGTATCCTACTAATCCTACTACCTACTAATATTATAAATGTGAATGTATGGCTGTTTGGATGTTTGTTGCGTCACGTCCTAACGTTTGAACGGATCGGGCTGAAATTTGGAACACATATAGATTATAGTCTGGAAGAACACATAGGCTACTTTTTATCCCGGAAAAACAACGGGAACAACGGGAACGGGAACTTCGCGGGTAACACCGCGGGGCGCTTCTAGTGTATAATAAGATTAAGATTATAGGTAGAGAGAGAGGAAAGATTTTTAACCCCCGACCAAAAAAAGGGGTGTTATAAGTTTGACGTCCATATCTGCATGTCTGTGTGTGTGGCACCGTAGAGGTCAAACGGATGGGCCGAGTCCGATGCGGGTTTTTTTTTATTTGAAGGTTAATTTCCGTGTTCTTAGCTATGTTTGGTTGATATCGATTCAAGATGGTCGTCTCCACAAAATGGCGGACAAAATATGTCTTCACAACTTACCTCAATATGGGTCTCAAACGAAAGGGTTTGACTAGCAGAACACTATGAACTATGACAAATGTAAAATCCAAGATGGCCGCTACTACAAAATGGCGAAATACATTTATTTTTACACAACTCCCTTAATATGGGTATCAAATGAAAGGGCTTGACTAGTAGAATTACTTACAAATTGCAAATCCGAGGTAGTCGGGGGTTAAACATTCTTTTAACCTTGTTGTGTGTGTATTTATCACCGATTTTAAAAAAAGGAAGAGGTTCTCGATTCAGTTGTATGTTTTTTTGTGTGTAAGTACATAAATATATATTATTATTTGATAGCTATGCCAACTGTAAATGGAATTTGATGATTTTTCTTTTTGGTAAATTATGCTTCAGAGTGGTTTCAAATAACAATAATAATATCAAAATCGGTGTAGCGGCTTTTGGAAAACGAACGAAAATCTAAAATTTACTTACCTTGATGACGTATTCGTATTATCTAGCGCAGGCGCGGTCCCAGCGTCGAATTTTGGAGGGGGTCGCCAGTACACAGCCTCAGATTGGGGGGGGGGGGTCACGAGTAGAAATACGATAAATCGAGTAAAAAAGACTACTAGTAGCGCCCCATTTTAATGTAACGTATACGATAATGGGGGGGTAATGTCCCCTGTGACCCCCCCCCTTCGGACCGCGCATGGTCTAGCGGTCTCATTAAAACAGTGTGTTTAGTTGATTTTACACATATTATGAAATTTAATGTGAGTGAAAACGTGAGTTTCTGAGTTTACTTTTAACTTGAAGTAGGTTTTTGTTTTTCGTATTAAATTGAATTATTGTATTGTATTTAAACTCAAAAATTTTCAATGTATTTTTTATTGTTAGAATTCCACCGTAGGTAACCCTGAATAACAGGTCATTTTTATCTTGATGTACCTAGAGGAATTCGTAAACTACTGAACCGATTTCAATGAAATTTGGCATACTGTGTGTAGTTTGATTGGAGAAACCCAAAGCTTTCACGCTCGCCCAACGCAGATTGGTTATCGAAAAATGTATTACTTGAAACATGTCAATTTCCTCACGATGTTGTTTTTCACCGTCAAAGCCGGTGATGTGAGGTGATGACTAATTTATACACGTATACTGGAGCAAATTATACCGATCGTAGAGTGAAAATGGTAATTTGTTCTAATTTTCCACATCATCATCATCATCATCATCAACAGCCCACTAAACGTTCCCACTGCTGGGACTCTGGGCCTTCTCTCGCAAAGAGAGAGTTAAGGCCATAATCCACCACGCTGGCCCAGTGCGGGTTGGCGGATGACACATGACTTCGAAAGATTCTAGGTACATGTCGGTTTCCTCACGATGTTTTCCTTCACCGTTTTAAGTTAGCGGCATTACGCACATGACTTCGAAAAGACAGTGGTGCGTGTGGGGTTTGAATCCGGGGTCTCCGGATCGGCAGCCGCCGTTCTCCCGACTAGATCAGCCGTAATTTTCCACAATTGACCTGTATCAGTGTATCACCTAATCGGATACCTACATTTTGATCATTGTGCATATGCATGATCTAATCTTGCCCCTTTTTCTATCGCAATGCTTGTAGCTCAAAAAACGACATTGTTTCAAGATTGTCCAAATATTCGAACGATAATGTTTGACTCCATTTTCGTAATAAGTTCGAGTGGATTTGTAGGGTTCCGTAAAACGTAAAAACGGAACCCTTATAGATTCGTCATGTCAGTCTGTCTGTCTGTCCGTCCGTATGTCACAGCCACTTCTTGCTGAAACTATGAGAACTACACTATTGAAACTTGGTAAGTAGATGTATTCTGTGAACCGCATTAAGATTTTTACAAAAAAAAATTAAAAAAGAAAAATTTGGGTTGCCCCCCATACTTAGAACTGAAACTCAAACATTTTTTTTTCATCAAACCTACACGTATGGAATGTTTATCGATAGGTCTTTAAAAATGATGTTGAGGTTTCTAATATAGTTTTTGAGTTTTCTACACTGAATTATTTGCGCGAGAGACACTTCCAAAGTGAGAACGAAAAAACAAAAAAAAATATTTGATGTACATTATCATGCAAACTACCAACGAAAATTGGTTTGAACTCGATCTGATGAGTAGTTTTTTTTTAGTACGTCATTAATACATTATTATTAAAACTTCGATCAAAGTTACAACGAACTAAAAAAACTATGTGTACTATGTATATTATGTTACTTGCTGCAACGGAACCCTTCATGGGCGAGTCCAACTCGCACTTGGCCACTTTATTTATTCCTAATGATTACAATCTTGGTGTCTTCAAGTCGAGAGTAAAAACGGGTTCGATCATAGACCGCATCGTCGCGTAACATCAGGCGAGATGGCGGTCAACTGTAAAGTTACCCTACTGCTCTAATTAAAATTATAAATCAGAAACATATGTTATTGGATGTTGCCTAAATCAAGTTAATGTCGGATCGTCTGAGGATCAGGTTGAAATTTGGATCAGAGAGTATCAGTCTGACGGAGTTGAAAATGAAAATGTGTATTGGCACTTAAAAACTTAAATTAATTACAATCACCGACTTAATTATCCTAAATATAAATAGTATGGTAGGTACAACAGAAAAAAACAAAAATATAGGTCGGCGAACACTGGACCCCACACTAGGGTGACCTGTGACGTGGGTATCCAGGCTTCCCTCTTTTGCTAAGACATTTCAAAAAGAAAATAATTGTTGAATAACAAAGTGAAAAGAACAATGCAGGCCAGGTAAGGTTTAAGTTCCCGAGCAATTTTTTATCTCGGGAAAATTTGATACGGATTAGGGGGCATTATTAAAATTTGATACGACATCTCACCAGTGAGGGGGGAGGGTCAGAAAATTTAAAAAAAAGACCTTACGTAATTTGGCCCCCACAAATTACGTGATGTCTTTTTTTAAATTTTTTGAAGTGGTGAGATGTCGTGAGATTTTATTCAACCCTCTCCCCCATCCCCCAAACTCACGTGAGATTTTTTAAGATGTGGGTTTCTTACGTAAACACGTTAGATTGTTTTATTCTTTGTGTTCTATTTGAGTATTCATTTATTTTTTTGTTTCTCGACCCACAAAATATGTTTCAAAGTCTGAACATATGAAACAAATAAAAATACTCAATAATTAGTTTATTTTGATGCCTGAGAGATAGGAGAGATATCAATTAGTACATTGTCGTTTACATAAAATATGGTTTCGTTGTTGAGTAGTTAATGGTTTATTTTGTGTGACGTTGCGACGCCGACGGCGTCAATCCAGCCCGAGGGGCGTTCGTGTTACGATTACGTTTAAGCACGTACAATCTGGATTAAATGGACCAAAATTTTTTTTTTTTTTTTGTTTCAAATAAAATAAATTGCGTGATATTTGCCGAGACCCCTCGAGACTCAACCCCCTCCCCCCCTTACGTAAACACCTCACGTAATTTATGGACGCCGGCCCTTACGCGAGTAGCGATGAGAAACTGCAATACGCTACTGAAAAAAAGAACACATTTGCTTGCGTCAACGCAATTAAACAACATTAGTAGCTGTAACTCTATGATTCGTACTTCAACCTTTGAGTCATTATCGCTTCGCGACTCATATATGACACTACCTATTTCCTACCTCAAAAACATAAATTCCCAAATAAAAATGCTAAAAAACGAGTAATACTAAGAATAATAAAAAAAAACGTGCTTAGAATGGAAAAACACTCAACCTTGAAACCTCCTAACATCTGCAAGTTGACCAGTCTAATGAGAACTCTACAAAGGACATTTTAAAGGAAATGTGGTTTCCCACCAAATGTCAACTTAAACCAGTCACTATTATTTATGCTAATTCGACTATTTACAGTCTGAGACGATATATTATGTACATTTTAGAATGGAGCGAAGATATCATTTTAATTAAAAAATCTATGTTATTTTTAGTTATGTGGTTGCTACCTCGATTTCTGTGTATGGAATTTATTTTAGCGCCATCTACTAATTATAGTATTATTAAGTATTATTCTATAAATAAATATTTATCTATTAATGAATTACTATTATTATTTACGTATTTATTTCCTTTCTTAAGCATAAGTTTTTACAATATTCATAAATAAAACAACATAAAAACAATATAAAAACCTAAACCTAGTTTGCCGCCAGCAGCGGGGCAGGGCCCAAGCTACCGGTGGTAAGGGCTGAGGAACCTCCTGAGCTCCTGACGATGCGCGCTGTGTCGAGGATGACCGCCGCGTGCATCTGACCCGCCATCCAACCGTCTAGCGAAAGTCTCTTAAGGTGTTGGTCGAGACTTTTCCCTATAAGGCCGTTTGCCGACACGGCTATTGGGACTATGCTTGTCGAATCAACATCCCACATGGCGGTAACCTCATGAGCCAAGTCAAGGTACTTGCTTAGCTTGTCCTTCTCGGCTTTCACGAGGTTCTCGTCATGTGGTACGGTGATGTCGACGATCACAGCCCGGCGCTGAGACCGGTCTACCAGCACGATATTAGGTTTATTGGCGACAATAGTCCTGTCCGTGATGATAGAGCGGTCCCAGTATTATTATATACATTTCACTAATATTTTCTGGAATACTAGCAGCGCCCCACGGTTTAACCTGCATAGTCCCCGTTTTTTCCTCGGGATAAAAAATTGCATTGTTATCCCAGACTATTTACTATCTAACTGTGCATCAGTTTTTTTACCCGACTGAAAGAAGGGGTTATGTTTTTCGCGCGTATCTTGTATGTTTGTAAATTTCTTTATTCCCACGTATCTTCGAATCGGCTGGGTGGATTTTGACGATTCAGATATCGTTAGATTTGTTTCAATTACCCAAGTGTCCTTAGATAAGAGTTTAATATAAAAAAAACAACATAGGCGATTTTTGGCGGAAAATTGTAAGTACCTAGTTGAATTTTTTTTTAATCTTGCGTAGCATAGTAGGGTATCAAAATAAAGATTATTAATTTTCATTTTCATTTACATTCACGAAAAATCTGTGCGCCAAAAGGAGTTTTCACTTCAAAAATTGATTTATGTTTCATATTATTATGTTTTCGAAAAGCCTAATTTTTTAAGTGTTTTCATATTTTCTCATTATAATGTATTTTATAAAATTGTCTACTTTTTAACTAGCTGCTCCTCACGGTTTCACCCGCAGAGATCCCGACCACATTACTTTCACGGGATAAAAAACAGCCTAAATGTTATCCCAGATCACTATCTACCTATGTACAAAATTTCATCCAAATCCCTTTCATAGTTTTTGTGTAAAGAGTTACACACATACATCCATTTTCATATATTTTCGCGATTATTATATTTTTAGTAGGACTTATACACAGGACATATTTTTGTAAAAAAAACAATTTAACTCAAATATCTCGAAAACAGTTAGGCCAATTATTGTCCACGTAGCTGCACGACATCCGCACGATTTCGACAATTGTCGGATGCAAGACGAATGCTTGCATCTTGCGTACAAATCATGAAGTCTGTGTCCACGAAACGACAACGACACGACAGCGTTTGTTTGTGACGACGACAGCGACAAAAGACGCGTGCGTGGATAGTAGGCCTTAGGTTTCGGATGGGGTGTTTCATAGACAAATCAGTCAGAAGCAGAAGCAGGCGGTGAACGCCGGACGTAACTATCACACGAACAAAGAGGTTTGACTCTACTTTTGTGATAAGAACGTCTAGGCTGTGGAATGAGCTACCAGAGTGGGTTTTTCCTGATAGTTATAATCTTGGTGTCTTCAAGTCGAGAGTGAATCGGTTTCTTCTAGGTAAGCACGTTTCATCGTAGGCCGCATCGTCGCTTAACAACAGGCGAGATGGCGGTCAAGTGTAAACCTATTCAAGTTAAAAAAAAAAACACTATTCGTTGGCAACAACCATAATAAGTAGAACCACAGCACGTCTCGCCGCTAGTGAGTCTAGGGGTCAAGATAGATTGGTTGTATGTAAACCAATTACGCTACACACAGCGACGCAGTTTATTACCAACTTCGTGGTGCTCAGGGCATATCTATTGGTTTATATCGACGAAAATATGCTCAAAGTAGCAATGTCGCAATGTTAATATTTTATAAGTGACATCTGCTAAGGGCACACACACACAGTGTGCCTTCAAGGTACCAACATAATGTTTGCAAGTTCCATTATGGTATTTATCAGTTGAACAAATACATAACTAAGTATGTTTTTCATGGTACGCACGTTTTAACTCTGGTTACCATGTATCCGACTATACAGGGTTAACGGTTAAGTCGACCTATTTCCGTTAAGGGGGGGGTATCATTGTTTTTGAAGTCCTTTAGGCGCGCCTAGACAATTTTTTCGTGGGCTGTGAATTGATTTAATTCGTCACCCTCGGGTATGATAAGAAAGCTTCGGGTAAACTCGGGAATACGTCAGCCAATGGGTAATGCTGACGCATTTCTAGATGGCCATGCCAAAATGGCGAGGCCACGCCCTCCGGTTACACCCGTGTAGTTTCCAAGGTAAGCTATCAAATTCTGAGTTATAAGTTTTCACTTCTATCGGCAGTTCCTATGACTGCCAATTTTTATTTTTTTTTAAATAAAGAGTAACAATACTAGCAGGACATGTGCCTGATGGTAAGCAACATATGCCTGCCACATGACATCACAGTGACACGCAGCTATTGGAACATGAAGACTGCACTGCGCTCGTCACCCAGCGATCTAAGATGTTGTATCTCTAAGCCCCGTAATTTCTCTGGAAACATTGCCCTTCAAACCGGAACACAGTAATGTTTGCACATTACTGCTTGGCGGTAGAATAACTGGCAAAGGTGTGGTACTTCCCCAGGCGGACTCGGCCAAGAGTCCTACCACTACCAATACTAAAGTCTCGATTAGCACATGCGCCACTATTTATCGCAGAAAAGTAAAATAAACGAAAACTACACGGGTAAAACCGAGAGGTATTGCTAGTCAAGTCTACTAACTGTAAATTTGGCATTAATGTTAATATTACAAAACTCTATAATTACTAAAAATATATTCACATCCAAGTACTAAACCAATTGAGTATATAAAGTAAAACCAATTTACAAATTACGACGATACATAGTAGCTACTACTTTGTGTAGTCGAAAACATTGGTAGTTTATTATAGTGGCGCTCTCATTTCGGTTTTTAGATAAGATGGTCGCAGTATTTATTAGTACATGGCAACATTATTGATTTTAGTACTGAAATAAGTACAAAAGACATCAACGCGCGTCATGCAGCTGTTAAACGTACTTTTAACTATTTTTAGGAATTACTTACTTTGTGCCACGTGCAGACAATGATGTGGCATCCGGTGTAAAGGGCATTATTTTGAGAGAAATCTATACTAATATTATAAAGCTGAAGAGTTTGTTTGTATGTTTGTTTGTTTGTTTGAACGCAAGGATCTCGGGAACTACTGGTCCGAATTGAAAGGTTCTTTCTCTGTTGGATAGTCCATTTATCGAGGACGGCTATAGGCTATTTGACATTACGCTACTATCAACAGGAACGAAGCATAAATGAAAAATGTAACAAAAACGGGAAATAATTTTGCTTTTTGAGAGTTTTCGTTCCGTCAAAGATTCGTGAAAGGTTGCGTCATTAGAACCTAAGGTAACCGAATTTGTTCAAAATTTGAATTGGTACGATGAATTTTAGATAGATGGCGTAGCAACGCGCGCGCGGTTCAGCTAGTTACAGATAAAAATGTCGAAATTTGGTAGTTGTAGGACTTATTGCAAAATCCGACTAGGGAAGTACCACATCACCTTTATTGCCCGTTATTTTACCGACAAACAATAATATGCAAATATTATTCCAGTTTGAAGGGCCATGTTTCGAGGGCATAGATATACTTGATCTTGAATCTCTGGGTGACGACCGCAGTGCAGTGCTAGGTAATGATTTGGATTCTTCATGTTTCAATAGCTACGTGTCATTGTGCTTATTATTGGAGCACAAAGAGACCAAATAATTGCCTAGCATTGTACTGCGCTCGTTACCCAGAGATACGCGATAATTCTGTAATTTCAATGGAAACATTGCCCTTCAAATCGGAACACGGTGATGTTTCCACACTATTGCTTGTTCTACACAACTGGCAAAGGTGTGGTACTTCCCCAGGCGGACTTTGCAAAGACTCCTGGACGTCTACTCTGTTTCTACGAAAACGAAATTACGAAAAAGAAACTCGCGCCTTTCCTACTCTCGTTCTACTTCGTTTCGTGCGATACAACATTGTTCGACGTTTAAATGTTCCAAGTATACTTTAATCAGAGTAGGTTTAGAACATTTAAACGGACAAAACGACGGATCGAAGTAGAATCGGAGTTGGAAAATCGCGAGTTTATTTCGAAATTACGTTTTCGTTAAATTAGAGTAGACGTCCTGACTGTACTAAAAATGAGTTCGAAAGTATAAAAACTTAAGTATTGGATTAATTTAAGTTAAACTAACTTACTACGAATATATTAATTTTAATTTGTCGTGTTATTTATTTAGTTTTATTAAGGTAAGGTTTTTTTAATTGATTGTTAAAAAAGTCTAGTCTAGTTAGTCCATTGAAATGTTACATGAGCTTTGCGTTTTTTAGAGGACGCAATTTTGTTTTTGTGACATAATACCCCGTTTACATGATTCCAGTCCAGCGACCGAATCCAGCGCTGGATTGCTTACTGGAATAATAGAGACTGGCACTGGAATGCATCAATCCAGTGCCAGTGCATTCCAGTGCCGGTCTCCATTATTCCAGTAAGCAATCCAGCGCTGGATTCGGTCGCTGGACTGGAATCATGTAAACGGGGTATTAGTGTAGTTTTCTTCTAGTTTAGTATCGTTTAAAAAAATACGATTTTTTTAAGTCACCAGTTTCACAACAAGCGTCACCCTTCAACCCAGAGCGGAGGAGAGTTGGGGAGCGCCGGCCACGCTTCAAGTCGACCTGGGATGTTGACCTAGCCTCTCCTTGGCTTTGTCTGTATTTGACTCACCTCAGACATAGCCTGAAAGAGGTTACGTTTAGTCCCATTTTACCATCAATCGAAGACTACAGAAGAACGAAGAAACAAAAATAATAAAGACAGAACACAGAAGAAATAAGAACGAAATCTGAAGAATGAAAGTGGCGGTAGAAGAAAGAAAATCTATGTAATAAACTTTAACTTTCTTCAAAAAAACAAAAACTATAACTTATTTATTTATTTTAAAATTAAAAAATTTTAAATTAAAAAATTAAAATTCATTTATTTCCAGAAATATACACGTAGATTACAAATTAGACAGTACACATACTGTTGACAAATTAGCTCCACATTTTTTCCCGGTGGGTCCCAAACTAGGCTGCGCCTGTATTTTGGGCACCCAGATAGTCCAACGATTTATTACAATGGTCTTAGAGCTGACCGCGTTGTACAGAAACAAGTAATGACTAATAAGATAATGAAATCAATAATTTACATAATTAATAATATGGCAGGTATAAGGAGTTATATTACGCTTAAAATTAAAATTGTAATTAAAATTGTAATTGTAATTGTAATGAGGGTTTTTTCTAGGCCCCAGGAGGAATTTGAAAAATAAGAAGTCTTCTCTTTCCCTTTTTTCCCCTTTTTTTCAATAAATGACACGTAGAGTATAGACATGAAACGATGATATTATGCAAAACCGTCTTTGCCATGATTGTAGCTCGAAATCAGCGATTTTCATCAGCTACTTTTGAATTCCCTCTACGCATTCCACTAAAAAAACCCTCATTATCAGAAATAGGTCGTATAACATTGAATAATATAGAAAATCTAAAAAAAATCTGTAAATAATTAAACATTCATGACATTTACTATGTTTAATTTAGTTGCAATATTGTGGTAAGAATATCCAGTATGCTTTCCTGGATATGTGAGTGTGTGTGTGATAGTGTGTGAGGGTGTGTGTGTGAGGGTGTGTACGAGTATATGTTTATGTACAAATAAAAGAGGAACTAGTTAGGTGTATGGCATAAGAATATTTATCGTTAGAAAGATACTGCTAAAGGGAAAATTACTTTGAGTAACATCTCTGTATGCAGTATAAGTTTCTCGGTTTGCTCACCAGATAATGTGCTCAGCCACTGTAGTAGTTTTGATTTACACTGAGAGAAAGAGCACTCACCGATTTCGATGATTCTGCAGACAGAGTTGTACGTGTAAATATGGACGTATGGGGGTAACCGGGCGGCAAATACAGTGCTGATTCTGGGAAGAGGTATGTCTCGCGGGCGACTCTGTCTGCTTGGTTTGACGGTACAAGATGAGCCGTGGCACTTGGCTACAGCCCTCATGACAAACAGCTGGCGAACTCTCAGTACCGATGCTTCCTCATATAGTTTATCTGTAGAGTATCTGCGTGGTTTACTTAGCATTACCTTAAGAAAAGCCCTCTGTGCTCTTTCAATGTTTTCCATGTGAGTTTTAGCTGCGCCTCCACAAACGCCTATGCAATAAAGAAGCAAAGATTGGCAAAGAGATTTATAAACGAGCATTTTAATGTTATCGAAGGTAGTGGCCCTCAAAATTCTCATCACGTATAATAACTTGCGAACTCTTCCTGATATGTATGTTATATGTTGTGAGAATGACAAATTCTCGTCTACCATCACCCCCAAGTATTTAATAAATCGTACTCTTGTCATTGAGCTGCAAGAGCACCCGTCTCTGTCACAGTTATCATGTAGAGTGAGTTCTGAGATTGGCGTCCCCGTAACTGCCGTAATGTGGAACGTGATAAAGTTAGTCTTGTTGACGTTAAGAGTGAGCAGATTGTAGTTCAGCCATCGAGTAAGTACAGACATCCCACGTTCGGCGCTCTTGATGACAGAGTCCCAGCTCTTTGCGTGAAAAATAGCAACGGTGTCATCGGCATAGCAAATGAGTTTGCAATTTTCTATACTCAGGTCAAATATGTCATTTATGTACAATGTAAATAGAGTAGGAGCTAAAATCCCGCCTTGTGGAATTCCGTAATCAACGTGTGTATCACTACTCTGGAATTCGCCGATTTTTACTCGTTGTTTTCTATTTTTTAGATAACTTGTGAACCAAGCCAATGAATTTCCTCGTACACAATGTTTGATAATTATCGTACCTGGTGCAAAGGCTGGCCATGGCAATTCAGCGAGGTAATGCGGCCAGTATAATGGGCACTTTTGCACCGGGTGCTGTTCAGGGTGGGTTATTTTAGATTATTGACGAATACTTTTCGTATTATTTGAAGTTGAGTATAGTAAAAAGTTTTTTGTATTTATATTAGTTATCAAGTTTGTATGTACTTAATAATTCATAATTTCTAAATGTTTAATTATTATTTTTGTAAATTCTGTACTTACTATTTTAATTAGTTGTAAATTCTATATTTTCTACAGTTGTAAATATATGCTCCCATATTGTGTTGTTCAGTTGATTAAATCCGACAAATGCATACAGTATGATTTATAATTCAGATAGAATCATATTATTTTGACCTGTAAATATTGCATTACAAGTTACTCTTTAAAAAAATCCGGACTATAGGGATATCTTTGGCAAGACTCTACAATCCGACAAATTCAAATTCCGGTCTACTGTATAACTGTATTGCTACTTTGTGCTATTCGTAACTATAAATAATCTAACTTAATTCCAAATTTCAACTCGATCCGTTCAAAAATTCCGACGTGATTGAGCAACAAACATCAAAAATTTCGCATTTATAACATTAGTTAGATAATTTTAGCGATTTATAAAACACGTTGTTTAAAAATTAGCATCTATTTCTCAGCTTTCCTTTCTGCTCAAACCTGAATTATAATCAAATGTATTAAATAATCTTTAATTCCATATCTGAAGCCATTTAGATATGACCACACGATGCTATAGACCGGTTGCCCTTGGATCTGGAGTGGTATGTAACATACAAATAAATTATACACTCTGTCCGCCTGTCTGGCGCTTATATAACTGGTATTTAAAAGTCAAATCATCATGTAACTAATATGATATAGTTATACATTAAGCTTTGGAATTAAGGAAAATGTTTATTAGCTTGAAAAAAACAGAGATTTTGCTTTAATCTTTTAATTTTTCTGTAATATTTTATCGAGTTCTATTTATCCACCTATACTTATCTACCTATACTTACCTATACTTAACTATACTTACCTATACTTACCTAAACTTACCTAAACTTACCTATACTTACCTATACTACTTACCTATACTTATCTATTTGGCGCGCATCAGACAGATTTTTCGTGGGCTGTGAATTGAATTCTAGCGTCACGCTCGGGAATGATAAAAAATCTTCGGGTAAACTCGGGACCATGGTCAGGCGTTTCTAAATGGCCTTGCTCATGGCCACGCTCTCCGGTTTCACTGGCGTAGTTTCCAAAGTAAGGTAATGCTGTAGTACCAAATTCTGAATTAAAAGTTTTCACTTCTATCGGCGACTAGAAAAGTCGCGAGTTTATTTCGAAATTACGTTCAACGTTTACATTTAGAACTCCGGTTCTACTTGGATCCGTCGTTTCATCCGTTTAAATGTTCTAAGCCTACTATAATTTAGAGTAGACTTAGAACATTTAAACGTCAAACAATGTTCGATCGGACGAAACGAAGTAGAACCGGAGTAGGAAAGTCGCGAGTTTATTTTGAAACCAGCTGTAACCCGCCACTTCGTCCGCGCGAAATAAATACTAAGGTAACTCAGGCAGTACTATTATTTACTCAGGCGTTTTATATATCTAGACACATTTACGGTTACCAAAAACAGCTTATAATAAAACGATTTCATCAAAATCCGTTCAGTTGTTTAGGTGTGAAAGCGTCAGAGACATTCGTCCCCCATATCAACTTCAATTTCATCCCCAGACAGTTCGAAATTACAAAATTGCTAGAACAAACATTTATTGGCTTCGTGCTAAGTGCCTATATAAAGAATTTCATAGTTTCAACTTTACCGATTGGGAACTTCCATATTGACATTCATCCCCCATTTCAACGATAATTTCATCCCCGTACAGTTCGAAATTACAACATTGCTAGAACAAACATTTATTTGCTTCGTGTCAAGTGCCTATATACAGAGTATCATGATTTTATCTTCAACGATTGGAAGCTTCCACGTTGATATTCATCCCCCATTTCAACCCCAATTTCACCCCGTACAGTTCGAAATTACGAAATTGTTAGAACAAACATTCGTTTGCTTCGTGTCAAGTGTCTATATACAGAGTTTCATGGTTTTGTCTTCAACGGTTGGGAACTTTCATATTGACATTTATCCCCCATTTCAACCCGAATTTCACCCCGTACAGTTCGAAATTACAAAGTTGATAGAACAAACATTTAATTGCTTCGTGTCAAGTGTCTAGATACAAAATTTGATAACTTTGAAAATGACTAATTTTCATACAACCGTTCATCCCTTGTTTCACCCTCTTAGGGGTTGAATTTCGCAAAACCCCGTCTTAGCGAGCGCCTACGTGCTAAAAGGAACCTTCATGCAAAATTTCAGAGTCCTAGCATTTGTAGTTTCTGAGATTCCTTGATGAATCTTTGTGACCTTTCACTTTTATATATATAGATTACGTTTTTCGTAGTCAATGCTCCTACAAAACGAGTAGTTTAGTATAGTGGTATGCCTTGATTAAAAGTTATTTTATTTCAATGTTTACTAATTTTGATATCATAGGTCCTTGTACCTTGTTTTTACTTTCTAGCATAGAGTGATGGGATGTGCAGGACGTGTGCCTAACTGTGAGCAACACGCCTCACATGACACTCTATCACGCAGCTATTGGAACAGGAAGGGTCCAAATCATTACCTAGCACTGCGTTGCTCTGGTCATTCATAGACATAAGATGTTTTGTCTCTAAGCACTGTAATTTCACTGGAAACATTGCCCATCGAACCGGAACGCAGTGATGATTGCTCTTTGCTGCTTGCCGGCAGAATTCAGGATAAATACTTATCTGCTACCATAGATTAATAAGGCCTAGATCGATAATCTTCACACAAAGCGAGGTAAATCGCAGCGGCGTAATCAGTATGTACTGAAGTTTGCCAAACAAAACTTGAATGTCGTGGAGTATGTACAGTGAAGGACCATACAAATCATCGTAATGTTTTTAATTGCCGGAGACGCATGCACTAGCTTGACAACTGATGGTAGTTTTGAACGAACTAAGCCAATGTGGCTCACTATGATTTGCCTAATTTTTCTTTCGCAGACCCCGGGGGTCTACCGCCTAACGAAAAACGCTTTGACGCTTTGGCATTGCCGTCGCTTACATTTCAAGCGAGAAGAAGAGAGACAGCAACGTCAAAGCATCAAAGCGTCAAAGCGTTTTTCGTTAGGCGGTAGAGGTGCCGGTTTCTAGACATTATTATAGACGTAATATTAGACATATAATAGTACATTATGATATAAGTGCGGTAAGTTGATAATTACAGCCGAGGCTTTATTGCTAGCTCGAGCCGAAGGCGAGAGCTATAATTAGCAGAGGCTGTAATTATCAAAGCGCACGTATGTCATACGACGTTTTATAACATATTTGCGAGGAAATAAACAAAATTCTGACGACATTTTCAAATAAAAACAATACAGCGAAAAAAAACGCGCGGAATAATATTTACTTGATCACAGATCACAGAGTAAGTAATCACTATGGATCACAGATTAGCAATGCGCGCGCATCGGCGCCTTTTTTTTTAAGCAACGGCACAGAACCAGCCGGTATGCCATTAATAATAAAGTAAATTAATATTTTTGTGTTTTGTTACAGAAAAATTAAAGTAATTTATGGTCTAAATTAATTAAATTAACGAATTTAATAATTATTTATTATGTTTTACCTCTCAAAGTTAATTTTATTCATAAAAAATGTTTACCACACTTTTCTGACATAAAAACTCTTTACTAAGATATAAAAAGGTACCTTTCGTTTTAGACGGAGCATATCTCTCTACCTAATCTGTGGACGGAGCATTTTGAAACCGTGCGTTTTACATTACACATTACAGCACTAGTGCGTAATAAGATACATTACGATACAGAAATTGGTCCAATAAGAGACCCTTTACGAGCAAATATGTTATAAATGTCTATTACGTATTTGATTGCATTAAGTTCCGTTCAGCCGTTAGTTTAATACTTGGGAACAAAGTGGACAAACAAACACATTTATTAACACAATAATTACCTATCATCTTTAAAATATTTACCTACCATAATAATAAATAATAAGTAAATAAATATTGGTGGACAATTCACACACAACACCATCTGACCCCAAACTAAGCAAAGCTTGTATGATGGCGGCCAGATAGCTGATATAATACTTATATAGTTTTAGATACATACTTTATTATACATATAACACCCAGTCACAGTGCACACATTTGAATTCATCACACAAATATTTGCACTGGGTGGGAATCGAACCCAAGACTCTCGGCTATAATATTATATATACTAGCAGTGTCCCGCAGTTTACCGCATAGTTCCCGTTATATACCCGAGATACCTATGTGTTCTTCCAGACTATAAATCTGTGTTTTAAATTTCAACCCGATACTATTTGCTGTTTGACGTGATTGTGCAACAAACATCCATACATTGTCATTTATAATTTCTCTTTCTTCAAAAGAAAAACAAAATCCGACCTCAATTTAAAATTTAAATTCAGTTACTGGATCAAATTTCATAAGAATCTGTTACTATATCGTCCACATACGTGACAGCAAATTTTAGTTGTTTTGTCATTTTTCCGAAACCGCTACACCGGTTTCGATAAAATGATGTGTTTCACCTCTGAACTATGTTCTACCAAACAAAAAAAAAACTTCGAAATAGATTTACAATTGGCGGTGCTATCAACATACATACAAAAAAATTTGCTCCTGTATCCTAATATGCCTGGACTATTTACTACCTTTCCTTCCCAGAAACATCTCCAGACCAATTTGAAACATGGTAAACTTGTGTGTAAGCCTATAAAAGCAAAAAAAAAAATGCCAGTCATAGGAACTGCCGATAGAAGTGAAAACTTATAACTCAGAATTTGATAGCTTACTATGGAAACTACGCGGGTGAAACCGGAGGTCGTGGCCATTGCCAGGACCATCTAGAAATGCGTCAGCATTTATAGATAGCCTATGGGAAATGCGTCAGCATTTCTAGATAGCCAATTGGAAATACTAACGCATTTCTAGATGGCCAATGGCCATAGTCCCGAGTTTACCCGAAGATTTCTTATCATACCCGAGCGTGACGATAGAATTCAATTCACAGCCCACATTAATAAAATGAGTAGGAAGTTCGATTATAGACAAACAAACACACAGTTTCGCCTTAGAACTAGTGTGGCGAAGAATACGGCCGCAGTCTCAACCTTTAGACGTAGACCTTCGAGAGCTGAGGTCATGCTAGATTGATATTACCCAGTCATTGAATAAATATTGAAGTATTGACGACTCACAGATCGCTAGAAACGTGATCTCATGCTTAGAGCGGTTGTCGGACGAACTAGATGGATAGTCTCGGTATAATATCTCGGTATTATACAGGTAGGTGGTTGGGTAACCTGATTTTTGAAGTGAAAACTTCCTAAGGCGCGCCTAGACAGATTTTTCGTGGACTGTGAATTGAACTCATTCGTCACGCTTGGGTATGATAAGAAAGCTTACTAAACTCGGGACCATGACTATTGGCCATCTAGAAATACGTCAGCCAATTGGAAATGCTGAAAGGGCGTGGACAGGCCATCATAGCACGGCCATCTAGAAACGCATCAGCCAATGGGAAATGCTGACGCATTTCTAGATGGCCATGCCAAGATGGCGAGGCCACGCCCTCCGGTTACACCCGTGTAGTTTCCAAGGTAAGCTATCAAATTCTGAGTTATAAGTTTTCACTTCTATCGGCAGTTCCTATGACTGCCAATTTTTTTTTTAGTATTTATTTGTTTCTCGTGGATTTGTAATTATATTTATCTATCTAAAATGTGACGGTATGACCGTATGACGGTGTGCGAGCTATATGGTCAGACCATTGTCACTTCAACTCGCTAATGTCTCTTATAAGACTAAAAATTGGCAGTCAAAGGGACTGCCGATAGAAATGAAAACTACTCAGAATTTGGTAGCTCACTTTGGAAACTACGCGGGTGAAATTAGGAGGGTGGACATGTCCATGGCCGCCTAGATCATCCGAGTTTACCCGAAGATTTCTTTCCTATACGAACGTGAAGCTTGAACTTAATTGAAAGCACATTTTTAAACAACATTTTTGAAGTCATGTGCGTTATACCCCGTTTACATGATTCCAGTCCAGCGACCGAATCCAGCGCTGGATTGCTTACTGGAATTATGGAAACCGGCACTGGAATGCATCAATCCAGTGCCAATGCATTCCAGTGCCGGTTTACATGATTCCAGTAAGCAATCCGCGCTGGATTCGACCGCTGGACTGGAATAATGTAAACGGGGTTAATGCCGCTAACTTAAAAACGGTGAAAGATAACATCGAAAGGTCTTTCTGACATGACAATCTTTCGAGGTCTTGTGTTTTCGCCAACTCGCACTGGGCCAGCCTTGACTCTCTCACTTGACTTGAGTCCCAGCAGTGGGAACATTTAGTGGGCTGCTTAATGCTTTTTTTTTTAAAAGAAATATTGACGAGACGAGCCGGACATGTGCCTGATGGTAAGCAACATGCCTGCCACATAACAGCACAGTGACACGCAGCTATTGGAACATGAAGAGCCCATATCATTACCTAGCACCGCACTGCGCTCGTCACCCAGAGATCTAAGTTGTTATATCTCTAAGCCCTGTAATTTATCTGGAAACATTGCCCTTCAAACCAGAACAGAGTAATGTTTGCACATTACTGCTTGGCGGTAGAATAACTGACAAAGCTTATTCTACTTTCACTACGGCCTCAACCACAGTACGGGCCTAAGGCGGGCGCGGGCGCGGGCGCGGAAATTTCAAACATAAAGTCCGCGCCATCACTTAAGTTCTATGACGAAACAGTTGAACTACTTTTATAAAATCAGTTTTGTTTATCGTTATCGTTGTAGAATGCAACAATGGCTCCACTCACGACCGGTCGTGAATGGAGACGCGGATCTACGAAACGCGCCTTTGTGTCCACAGTGCAGGCGGCCTAGCCCGGCGGGCTTGAGCGACTAAGCGGGCGGAGATGTCAAACGTTCATTTGTTCGCGCTAGACGTGGGTAAAAATGAGGCTTTGGCGAGATTGAAACATTTGCATCTGGATCAGTCGATCAGTTGTAAAATGATGACATGATGATTTGTGCCATTTGGAACATGAGTCAAAATAATGATTTAGATATAGATAGATAGATATGATATTTATAGATAGATTTACTATCTAAATCTTTACTATTTCAATCACATTTACAGTTTTTTACGGCCTTCTAAAAAAAAGGGGTATAGTAAGGTAGACGCTGATGTCAGTCTGTCTGTCTGTAGACGCAACAGACAGTCTGGTGCACCAAAGTTCTCAAAAGGATGGTTCAATTTTGATGCGGTTTTTTGATTTGAAATTCAGTGTCTTTGCGGTGGTTCTTAGTAATGTTTGATTAATATGAGTTTAAAAACGTTCGCCTGCATAAAATAGTGAACCAAAGATCTTTTCACAACCTACTTCAATATGGATATCAAATGAAAGGAAAAGTAGTAGAATTCTATAACAAATTCTATCAAATCTACGATATCAGGTGGAAATCTGAATATTTAATTATGTTCTTGTTATATTTTAACATTACTGTAGATTGTGTAGATACATACTATCATATTTTTCATATTCGTAGAAGTTTTATTTATAACGTAAATAAGAACAAACGATTTAAGCAATCTATTCAAACTTCGAAAACTTGGTTCTAAAGCAATGAAAAACTTATTAATTTAGTTTGCAAGTTGCAACCTGTGCGATACGCACGACGTTAATTCCGTTTTGTTTCTCAATCTTATTACTACACAACGCAGTTTTATTTTTTTCACGCTTTGCCGCGACTTGATACTGCATTCGTAAATTATTGAATATTGTTAGCAATCATACAACATACAATTCATTCAAACAGTGACTGCTAACTCGTGATTGTAAACTGATTTCGTTCCAAATTAAACACTTTTACCAGGGCATCACCACTCGCTCAAGGTCGCGCGTTATTAGCCTACAACTAGACAGTCGGTTGTCGGACACACGGCTGAGCGCTCGGGCAACATGTTTCCCGTGCAAAATGACGTCGCGTGCATATTGTATTGTATATGGATGCATGAGTCAATATTTTTATATTTTTTTGCATTGCCTTTATAATTATATTAATCTGTGTTACAATGCTAGTCAGCATGACTTAAAATATTGACGCACATAACGGAAGGTTAATTTATTTTTTTATTATATATGCCGACAACCCTTGCGCATCATTCTGCGTCAGACAGTGACAGAGTTACGCTTTAGAAGAGAGCGCAAATGTTTAGGTGAATATCGCGATAGGCATTGAGCGCTAATGCGAGCTGAATTGCACTTTGTTGTGTCCCAACAAGAGTCGCTTTTTATAAAAAAAACTTTCGCTAAGTGAGATTACTTTGATTCGGATCACAGTGATATTTCGGTTTCACTGAGTCGTTTCAGTAAATGAGCTACTTACACACGTCTAGTTCAAGCGTTTCGTTCTCACATCTAGTTGGCGAGCGAGCTAATGCACATGTGGCGGGGGTATCAAACCTTTTCAGTCTTGTCGCTTGGCGACAAGATTGACGTTTACGCGGCTGGTATAGTTTTTGGTACAATTATGATAAATACTAAATTGAACTGTTTAAAATCTGTTTCATTTTTCGCAAATTTATAAATAATTCCTTCTTAGAACTAAAACTATACAAAAGTTTGCATTTTCTTTGATGTTTTAAACTATATTTTTTTCCAAGGATCTATTAAAATGTTGTAATAGACATGCGAGCGTAATAAAAAAGCTTTTTGGGTGTTTTCCTGCAATAATGAAACAATTTACCACATTTTTCCCTGTTATAAATTATTTCATGTACGTCATGCAAATCGTCGCCTATAGTTTGCGACACCTGACGTAGGTCGCTCGCCCGCTGCTCACTG
Source organism: Ectropis crepuscularia (assembly GCA_963693475.1). Classification (NCBI taxonomy): domain Eukaryota; kingdom Metazoa; phylum Arthropoda; class Insecta; order Lepidoptera; family Geometridae; genus Ectropis; species Ectropis crepuscularia. The sequence continues at coordinate 13,861,039 of OY856366.1, read as the reverse complement.
TGGCCACCCACCCGCACCCGCGCCCGCGCCCGCGCCCGCACCCGCGCCCGCGCCCGCCTTAGGCCTGTACTGTGGTTGAGGCCTACGGGAAAATAACAGGACGTCTACTCTATTTCTACGAAAACGTAATTTCGAAAGACTCGCGACTTTCTTGCTCTCGTTTTACTTCGTTTCGTCCGATACAACATTGTTTGACGTTTAAATGTTCAAATCACACTCTAATTAGAGTAGGCTTAGAACATTTGAACGGACAAAACGACGGATCGAAGTAGAATCGGAGTTGGAAAGTCGCGAGTTTATTTCGAAATTACGTTTTCGTAGAAAGAGAGTAGACGTCCAGAAATAGGAAACTGCTTAGCTCAAAGAGGATACATCTGCTTAGCTGCACTTTTGCAGCTTTGTTATTCTTCTCTCTTTTCTTTTGGATTGAAATAATAGATATACCAATAGCCAGTTCAACCTACAGATGGCCATCAGGAACAGAAATGCAGCCGTAGTGGAGGCTCTGGGCCGGGAGGAGGCGGCTTAGGCAAATGTCAATTAGGCAAAGAATCGATGTGGAGTCGATTACTAGCGGAATCCCAACCGGTAGTGATCGGCTCAACAGACGAGCACTAGTATTAGGTTTAAAATGTTCCCAACTCCCCCCTTATTTTCCTCTTCTTCGGCTAATCCTTGAAATATGTAAAAATTATATAAAATTTGAAATGACAAAAGTCACGGACCCGGGATTCCGTGGAGTGACAAATTAAAAAAAAAAAAAGATATACCAGTAGCAAAGACAAAGCCGATATAGTTTTAGTAGTGGTAGGACTCTTAGCAGAGTCCGCCTGGGGAAGTACCACACCTTTGCCAAATATTTTACCGCCAAGCAGTAATGTGCAAACATTATTGTGTTCCGGTTTGAAGGGTAATGTTTCCAGAGAAATTACGGACATCTTAGATCTCTGGGTGACGAGCGCAGTGCAGTGCTAGGTAACGATTTGGACTCTTCATGTTCCAATAGCTGCGTGTCACTGTGCTGTTTTGTGGCAAGCATGTTGATTACCATCACGCACATGTCCTGCTCGTCTCGTCACTCTTTATTAAAAAAAAAAAGTTAGACGTTAAAAATGGTAAAAATTGAAAATGTCGAGCGAAGGCAACGCAGCAGCTAAGCGGGACGAAGGAACATTTTGGATGGAGGAAAACTTGTGAAATGGCGACACTGACATGTGTTATAGTTACTAGCAGTATGTTTGTATCTACTATAATATTATTAAATTGTGTAATATTAAAGCTGTTTAATATGAACATTCTAAGTTATAAGTTTTCACTTCTATCGGCAGTCTAATGCCCGAGCTAGTACCTACGAGGTTAGTTTTTCAAGCTAGGATACATGCTAGTGTTAGTAAGCTAGCAAGCTAGTCATACGCCGTTTTAGGGGGGGGTCAGGGGGGACATGACCCCCCCCCCCCCCCCAAAATCATATACATTAGATTAAAAATCAAAATGTCTAATAACACAGTCAGTAGTGGTAGGACTCTTAGCAGAGTCCGCCTGGGGAAGTACCACACCTTTGCCAAATATTCTACCGCCAAGCAGTAATGTTGCAAACATTACTGTGTTCCGCTTTGAAGGGCAATGATTCCAGAGAAATTACAGGGCTTAGAGACATAATATCTTAGATCTCTGGGTGACGAGCGCAGTGCAGTGCTAGGTAATGATTTGGACTTTGGACTATCATGTTCCAATAGCTTCGTGTTACTGTGCTGTTATGTGGCAGGCATGTTGCTTACCATCAGGCACATGACCTGCTCGTCTCGTCATTATTTAAAAAAAAAAAAGTTAGACGGTAAAAATGGTATTGAAAATGTCGAGCGAAGGCAACGCAGCAGCTAAGCGGGACGAAGGAACATTTTGGATGGAGGAAAACTTGTGAAATGGCGCCACTGACATGTGTTGTAGGTACTAGCAGTATGTTTGTATCTACTCGGGTGACGTATTGTGCTTTATTAAAACTGTTAGGTACTAAAATTCTAAGTTATAAGTTTTCACTTCTATCGGCAGTATTAGCTAGGATACATGCTAGTGTTAGTAAGCTAGCAAGCTAGTCATGCGCGGCTCCAGGGGGGGGGGGGGGGGGGGGGGAACACGGGGGACATGACCCCCCCCCCCCCCAAAATCATATACATTAGATTAAAAATCTTAAAAAATCAAAATGTCTAATAGCACAGTCAGTAGTGGTAGGACTCTTAGCAGAGTCCGCCTGGGGAAGTACCACACCTTTGCCAAATAAATAGAATAATGAATTCCAGAGAAATTACAGGGCTTAGAGACATAATATCTTAGATCTCTGGGTAACGAGCGCAGTGCAGTGCTAGGTAATGATTTGGACAATCATGTTCCAATAGCTTCGTGTTACTGTGCTGTTATGTGGCAGGCATGTTGCTTACCATCAGGCACATGACCTGCTCGTCTCGTCACCCTAGGCTATAAAAAAAAAACACAGACTATTTTTAAACGCGGGAAAACAACTGGAACTTGAACTACGCGGGTAAAATCGTGAGGCGCTACTTGTGAAGTCTTTTTTACTCGATTTATTGTATTTCTACTCGTGACCCCCCCCCCCCATCTAAGGCTGTGTAGTGGTGACCCCCCCCCCCCCCCCCAAAATTCGAGGCTGGGACCGCGCCTGAAGCTAGTACTTCTAGCTAGACAAAACTAGCGTTGCTCAGCGTTGTCTACGAAGCTAGAAGTACTTCTGTTACTTATATTTTTCTTACGGTTTTAGTCTCACATTGGCGTAAGGAACTTCGTACCAAAAAAACTTCCCTTTGACTGGCAATTTCTAGTCTTATCAGAGACATTAGCAAGTTGAAGTGACAATGGTCTGACCATATAGCTCGCACACTGTCATACCGTCACATTTTAGATAGATAAATATAATTATAAATCCATGAGAAACAAATAAATTAAAAAAAAAATTGGCAGTCATAGGAAATGCCGATAGCAGTGAAAACTTTAACTCAGAGTTTGATAGCTCACTTTGGTAACTACGCGGGTGAAACCGGAGGGCGTGGCCATGAGCATGGCCATCTAGAAATGCGTTACCATTTCTCTAGCCAATGAGAATCGCTCATGTATTTCTAGATGGCCAATGGCCATGGTTCACCCGAATATTTCTTATCATTCGCGAGCGTGACGCTAGATTTTTGTTTTTTTATAATATAGAGTGACGAGACGAGCCGGTCATGTGCCTGATGGTAAACAACATGCCTGCCCCATAACAGAACAATGACACTCAGCTATTGGACCATGAAGAGTCCAAATCGTTACCTACCACTGCACTGCGCTCATCACCCAGAGATCTAAGATATTATATCTCTAAGCCCTGTAATTTCTCTGGAAACATTACCCTTCAAACCGGAACACAGTAATATTTGCACATTGCTGCTTGGCGGAAGAATAACTAAAAAAAAATTCAATTCACATTAAAAATCTGTCTGTAGCGTGCCAAAAGAAAAAAGAATTTCCAGTCGCTACTGCTGGATTTTGTATTCTTATAACTACTGTAAAGAATTAAAGATATAGTCTGTCTATATCTAAGATCGTCTAGTCTCGGCGCTAGGTAGGCGTAGCTTGAATACTGATGCGGTGACGTCACACTGGATACCCTTGACACGACGCAACCTCGCTTTGCCTCCCAACTCCTAACGCGATGGACGCTAAAACCTAAAATGATTACATAGAGAACTGTGAATACAAATAAAAGTATTATTATAGGTATACCTACTAGCGGCACGTTTCGGCTTCGCTCGAATAATGCCATAGAAAAACTTCAGAAAAATTATTTGCCTCATGGACAATCACTTTGCTAAAGATCATCACATGATCATCTGCATTGTTTTTCGATTATTTATCTATGAAACATTATTATCATAGATATATCTACGATATATTATTATGACTAGTTGAACCCGTTACTTCGTTCGCGTACGTTGATCTTGCGACCTTATTAGTACATTAGTAGTACTTACGTAAAAATATTGGGATGGGTGGCCATTACACAAACCGAGTGAATTTGTTTTTCCACACAAAAATATATTTATTCGAGTTTAGCAACTTCATATTTTATATTTTTAGCAACATCAAACATACTCGTAGTAAGGTTGTAGAGTATCGAACAAAGCCGCAGTGTTACGTTTGTGGGATTTTTATAGGATACATTATGAAGAAGCTGATGTGCGTGATCTGATACTTACCCATTTATACATCTTTACAGGATGATAGCCTAAGTAGGTGATAGACTTATTAGCCGATGTGATATTTTGGAATCTAAGCCATGTGTGTTTCAAATGTCAATCTAATTGGTAATGTCGTTTTGTCGTTAATGTTTGTTTCGTTTGGGCCCATGATTTTTCCTAGATGATAGGTAGTATATGAGACTATAAACTATCTGTGTTTCAAATTTCAACTAAATCAAACCTTTACATAATATACATAATATAATACTTAGTAATAAGATAACATTTTATTCAATTTTAGAAAAACAACGGTCTGCTTTGGTCACCGAAGCTTGTTGAAGATTTGCACACCGTGCGCAGTTTGATCCAACTTGAAAGATAGGATAGTTTTTGAAGTGACAACTTCTTTAGGCGCGCCTAGACAAATTTTTCGTGGGGTGTAAATTGAATTCTACCGTCACGCTCGGGTATGATAAGAAATTTTCGGGTAAACTCGTGACCTTGACGATTGGGCATCTAGAAATGCGTCAGCCAATGGGAAATGCTGCAAGGGCGTGGCCTCGACATCATGGCATGGCCATCTAGAAATGCGTGAGCCAATGCGAAATGCTGAAACAGCCGAAATGCCATGCAAATGAAACAGTGGCGCCATCTACGGTGAAATTTAGAACTATGTTTATCAGTTCAAATTGCGTTTAGGAAATACCTTATCTATTCCACTGGCAGCAAATTTTGTGTAAGTAGATAGATAGATAGATAGATACTCTTTATTGTACACACCAAAAGAAAACAGATAAACAGACAAAGAAAAACAATAATAGCTAGTGCCACAACAGGCGGCCTTATCGCTGAAAGCGATTTCTTCCAGGCAACCTTTGGGTGGAAATGGTTTTTGAAATTTTTAATAGTGGGGTGTGCCATTCTAGACTACATCAGTAAATACAAATTATGTAGATATATACGCTAACACTAGAATAAAAATAAATAAACATACGTACTAATAACAATACATGCTAATACTTACATACTTCTATGATATACTAATATATATGTACTGTATATATAATTACTTATGATACTTACCAAAGACAAATATCTAAGGATAAAAAAAAAAGGTAAATAATGGTAGATATATTATAGGTAAAACACGAAACTAATTGTAATAATGACATTCTTATGATTGCTGTTTCGATAGAAAATGTTCTTTGACGTGACCTTTAAAAGACTCCAATGAGGGAGATTTTCTAATAGAAATAGGTAATTCATTCCACAATTGAGCTGCTTGAAAGGCAAAAGACTTACCGTAGTATGATTCTGAACGTGCTAATGGGATCATCAGAGTTAGATTAGTTTTTGATCTTAATGTGCGAGAATGACAATCTTGACAAAAAGTAAAGCGTTCTTTAAGATAGAGTGGAGTTTTAGGGTTAAATAGAATATTGAACAGCAGAAAAAGAATATGGGCATTACAATGCAGACGAATGGGCAACCACTTGAGTTTAGCGCGAAATTGGGACACATGACCATATTTGCGTAACCCAAATATGAATCTAATACAGTAGTTTTGAAGGCGCTCAAGCTTTTCTAACTGGTCTTCTCTAAGATCAAGAAAACATACATCAGCGTAGTCCAGGATGGGAAGAAGCAGAGACTGTGCGAGTGCAATTTTAGTGGCAGTCGGTAAAAAGTTGCGAAGGCGTCTAAGAGAACCACCTGATGCAAATAGTTTACCACTTACTGTTTTGATGTGACTATCCCATGACAAGGTTTTATCAAATATTATACCCAAGTTTTTGACTGAATCACTAAATGGTAATATATCTCCATTAAAAGTTACGTTAGGAATCAAGGTCCAGTCAATTCTTGAGATCCAGTAGGAACTGCCTATAACAATAACCTGCGATTTAGTGGGATTGACACCCAAACCAAAAGCATTGCTCCATTTACAGATGCATTCTAGATTAGCATTCGTCATTGAAATTGCTGCGTCAAGGTTTTGGAGTGAAGCTTGTGTATAAATTTGGAGATCGTCTGCATAAAGGTGGTAAGAAGAAGTAAGATATTTGGAGATAGAATTAATAAAAATCGCAAAGAGAAGAGGAGATAGCACACCACCTTGCGGAACACCAGCTGTTGTATTACACCAGGAAGAAAAGGTTTCTTCCAGACGAATACGCTGTCGGCGTCCTTGTAAGTAACTATGAAACCACTCGATTACTGATGGAGATATGTTGATCGACCGTAATAAAGCCAGTAAGATGTCGAAGTTGACGGCGTTGAAAGCGTTACTGAAGTCTAACAGAGTTAGAACAATAACTCTGTTAAGTAGATATTTGAAGCAAGCGAAAACCTTATCACATAGCTCTCTTATTATACCCCAACACGGAGCTGCAGACCCGCGCCAACTTCCAGATCCGGGGGGTCTACCACCGAACAAAAAATGTCATCGCTTTGATGTTTCTCTCTCTTTTGTTTTCGCTTGAAATGATAGAGACAGCATTAGGAAAGCGATAGCAGATTTAGTTAGGCGGTAGAAGCGCAGAAAATCTGTGTTTTTATCTGTACCCGCGCCTCTACCGCCTAACGAAAAACGCTTTGACGCTTTCTCATTCCCGTCTCTTTCATTTCAAGCGAGAAGAAAAGAGACAGCAATATCAAAGCATCAAAGCGTCAAAGCGTTTTTCGTTAGGCGGTAGACCCCCAGAGCTGGTGAGTAGCGGGGCAAAATGAATCCCTCAATTTAGATCACCTGGGTAGCGATTCTGAAACCATTCGGTTGCATCCGACACGGAATCTTATCTCTCGGTCTCTGTCATGCTAAACAGATAAGACAAAGACCGAGAGATGAGATTCCGTGTCGGATGCTACCGAATGGTTTCAGAATCGCTACCCTGGTAGGTAGAAAGTCCCACTAAAATTATGTATTTTTATGAATCCGTTTTGAGAGGTCAAAACCAGCGAGCAACACGGAAGGGAGTAGCCTTAGCTAAAAAATATTGTTCAAATCTTTCTGTCATTTCTTGCGGGAGGGGAAGTTGCACACTAGCGCAAAGCCGCACTATTACATACAAAACATACCTGTACCGATCCATTGCCGATCATACTCACACAACCAAATCACTAACACATAAAAAATAAAGCACCATTCACAAATCTAGCCCCGCCCTCACGCCACAGTATATTATCAAACTCCATGGTCCACGCGGACTTGTACTTTGACAGAGGGGAAACGCTGTGTATGCCTACTCCCTTCCGTGTTGCTCGCTGGTCAAAACTGATAAATATGCAGTCATCCTACTTCCTACAAATATTATAAATTAGCAGCGCCCCGCGGTGTTACCCGCGAAGTTCCCGTTCCCGTTGTTCCCGTTGTTTTTCCGGGATCTAAAGTAGCCTATGTGTTCTTCCAGATTATAATCTATACAAATATCCAAACATCCATACATTGACATTTATAATATTAGTAGGAATGTCAATGTTTGGATGTTTGTTGCTCAGTCACGTCCTAACGTATGAACGGATCGGGCTGAAATTTGGAACACAGATAGATTATAGTCTGGAAGAACACATAGGCTATTTTTTGTCCCGAAAAAACAACGGGGACAACGGGAACGGGAACTACGCGGGCGCTGCTAGTGGACGTATAAAAAAGTCGGATGCAGTCTCGCTAAAATAAAAACTGTGTCACCAGAGTCGGCCACATTTGCATGTGTGCGTTGTCAGGTTGTCACAGACAGGCTGACACGCACACATATAATACACAAGTTTGCGCGTGTGATGACCCACTGATGTGTGTATAGGTATGTCCATGTCAGCCAGTATGTGATATCGCACACCTGCCTATTATGTGGCCGACTCTATGGACACAGTTTTTGTTTTAGCAAGAATACGTCAGACTGTTTTTATACGTCCACATGTGTTGTCCTATGTAGAGGTATAACTTGGGTAATATACTTATGTTTCCTTTTGTTCAAGTTATCGAGTGGCAAATACAGTACAGCCAACTTATGTGTAGAAAATATCGATAGCGCCACTATCGAAAAGTCCTGCCGCTTCTTACAAAATTAGAATAGTATGGCAAACCGCGCCTATGGAGCGTCCCGTTCTCCCGTCTCACCCCTCTCTCCTGCGGGGAGGGCTCCCCGGACGCGATGCGCGTCCGCCGCGTGCCACGCCGGCGTTTTAGTCGCCTCTCGCTCGCCGCTAATAGCACACATATCCGCGTATCTCCGCGTGCCGTGAAGCCCTCCCGCGTGGGGTTCTTTATAATGTTCGAACCTAATACCTAACCTAAACCTGAGTGCTAATTAAACTGTTCATTCAAGTCTAGTGCGTTTGTTTCATTTATGTGGGAAATCAAGCCCTACAGATCCCATAAATGGCGGCCCAACGTTTGTTATTTTGAAAACCACGACGGACTTTACGGCATTAAAAATGGTGTTAACACGAAGTCGTTCGACCAGCGGTAATCGTGTTCCTTTCGCTGCGAACCGCGAAGATGAGACAAGAGCTACATTTCCTAGACCTTCGCGGGCCGCGTCTCCGAGTGCCTCCACCGCACAAAATGGCGGCAGCGATGCCTCGCGTTTTCGAGACACACACGCCGCCGATGCCACGTTTTCCAGCGAACACCTCACGACCATCGTCGAAGCTTTGCAACGTTCGCAGACGGAGGCGTTGAAGTCGCTGTTCGAGACGGTCACGCGATTATCTACTTCGACTCCGATTCCTCAGACGCTCCCCGGTAACTTCGCGCGCTGTACCGCGCGGTTCAGCGGCGCTTCCGGTGCATCTCTAGACGCATTCATCGACGCGGCAGTTGCATACAAGGATTGCTGCTCGGTCTCCGATGAAAATGCCGTTCGAGGACTCAGCCTACTTCTCACAGAGCAAGCCGCTGTCTGGTGGTTAGGCGTGAAGGACTCTGTCATCTCGTGGAGTGATGCAGTGACGGCCCTGAGGGGCGCATTCGGAGATCAGCGACCACCTCATCGAATTTACTTGGAGCTATTTCGACGACGTCAAGACAACGGCGAACGTACCGACCGATTTGTCGCCGATGCTCGTGCCCTGCTAGCACGATTACCGACCGGCGACCTCACAGAAAAAGTGCAGCTCGATATGGTGTACGGCCTCCTCAATAACAAAATTAGAGAGAGATTGCGTCGCGACGAAATAGAAAATTTCAACATACTGCTGCGTAGAGCGCGGCAGATCGAGGATGCTACTGATGAAGGACGCCAACCACTACTGCGAGCTCCGCCCGCCGGCCCCGCGTCGAATTATGTCGCGGGCCGAGCGCGCCAACCGGCTCAACACTCCGGCGCCACCGGCTACGTCCCGGGCGCACGCGCTCTCCCTCCGACGCCCGCCCGCCCAGCCGCCGCCGCGCATGCCACCGGAGCGGCCGCGCCCGCTCCCTCCGGCCCTCCGGCACCGCCAGCTTCGCAACCACAAGCTACGGCGTTGCCGCCGGCGCCAGGTACCTCTGCCGACTCCGCAGGTAGGAGACAACGTCCGCTATGTAGTTATTGTAGGCGATTCGGTCACGAAAAACATCAGTGTAGGAAACTATCCGATAAACAAGAACAAACATTTTATTCAGTCGAGTCTGAGTTGGACCATATAAATAATAATAATTTATCTAGAAAGTCCAGTCGTACTGCATGCAGTAAATTTTCTAAGCCACTAAGACACGAGACCCGCTATCAACAAAATTATAATTTTGTCTCTCAGGGGCCTTGTATGCCGCGATCTCAAATTACTGATAACAGTACAACAGGTGATAACGCTCATAGTGTGAAATCACGTAAACAACGCCCTTGTTCTTTTCAACGACAAGAAAACTGCAACGTTACTGCATGCAATACGAAATGCTTAGGTACTGTTGATTCTGATCGATCTGATAAGAACATTGTTTGTGATAAGATGTGTATCCACAGCTGTGTGCATAATGCTAAACCGCGCCCTATAGAGTCAGACGCGGGAAAACATCGCGACTGTTTTTGTATTATGCGTCCAGACTGTGACGAATATTACCATAACATTTATAACAATATGTTTACGGAGCGAGAAAACTATAATATTAGTACCTATAACGTCCAAGAAAATTGTAGTAATATGTGTACCGATCGGAAACATTTTTCTAACACTCTGCTTGCCGCGCGAGAAAACTCTTGCACTTTGTGTACCGCGCGAGAAAATTGTAACCCTATGTTAACTAATTCAGAAAATGTTAACCCTGAGATCGCCTCACGAGAAAATGTTAACCCTGAGATAGCCTCACGGGAAAATGTTAACCCTATGATCGCCGCGCGGAAAAATGTTAACCCTGAAATCACCGCTAGGGAAAATTTTAAGTATTTACGCGGAATGTCGCCGGGAAATATTGATCCTGTTTTCGCAAAGCGGGAAAGGGTAAACCCGTCATTTACCGCGGAAGGGAAAGTCAACCAACATTTTTCCGCTGCGGAAAATAAATCATTTTTTGATGTTATCGATAGGCAAAAACAATGTAATGAAAACTTTTTAGAAGAGAATTGTATATGTTATACGGGAGATAGTAACAACGCTACGGGACCCTCTATTGGCCGGGATGTGCGACCAATTTTTAAAATAAATATTTTGGGGATAAACGGTACTGCGTTAGTTGACACGGCGGCCAAGCATTGTATAGCAGGCCACACGCTGTATGCTCTCCTTTTACAAAGGAATCATCCTCTCCGCGTTTCCTCTCAAAAAGTTAAACTGGCTGATGGTGTGGTACGTCAAATGAACATTTTGACAACCACGTTAGAGGTGCGCCTAAAGACGACAACTTTAGTGGTTCCATTCGTAATTTTTCCGGATTCGACAAACAACGAAACTTTATTAGGTATAGATTTCATCACGGCCGCTGGAGTTGTCATCGATTTTCACAAAGAGGTGTGGTGCTTCAGCGATGACAACACAAAACAGTATAACCTGTGCTTCGAGCCTAAAGAAAATCGAGCAAATCACGTGAGTAGTACATCTTGTGCTTCTACTAATATACTTAGGGACGATGAAGGTACTCTCCTTAGTGCACCAGAGCGACAATCACTGGTTTCCGTTCTTTCCACGTACGCCCACGTTTTTCGAGCAGGGGGAGGTCCAACACCGTTCACCGAACACCGCATAGATACAGGTGAGCATCCACCAAATTCAGTACCTCCTTATCGCCAGTAAACCTTTTGTGTTATTTAGATGATTTATGTGTCATTTCGGACGGGTACGATCGTCATCTGCAAGACCTCGAGGCAGTTTTCAAACGTGTGACCGAGTTTAACCTCCATCTGAATAGGGAGAAGTGCGTTTTCGCGAGGGAAAACGTTAAATATCTCGGCCACGTTATGACACAGCAAGATGTTTCCACCGACCCAGAGAAGGTGAGTGCTGTACTCGAGATGAAGGAACCAGGGAACTTGAAACACCTGAGAACCTTTTTTGCAGACTTGTTCATGGTTCAGAAAATGTATACCTAACTTTTCAAAGGTCTCTGAGCCTCTGACACGCTTAACTAGTCATTCCGGTAGCTCAAGTTCCAGAGCAATATCAAGCATTTCATGAGCTGAAACGTCTCCTGACAACAGCTTGCCATCCAGGTATCCATAGGACGTATCAGAAAGTTGCACAGGTGTATTATTTCACAGGGATGCGGAGAATAATCACTGATTATGTCAAATCCTGCATCCACTGCCAACGATATAAGACCAGTAACGCCAAACCTCCTGGGCTACTCCAAACGCCAGTAATGAATCAGCGGAACGAAGTACTTGCTATAGATTTATTTGGCCCGTTACCAGAAGGAGAGCAGGGGGAGCGTTGGATCTTATTAGTTAAAGATACGGCAACTAGATGGACGGAACTATTTGCTCTAAAAGAAGCTACATCCGATACCTGTGCCCGTCTACTCATTGAGGAGTATTTCATGCGATATGGGTTGCCTCGCAGGATTATCTCGGATAATGGCGTCCAGTTTGTTGCGGCAGTTATGCGCCAATGCATGTCAGTGTTAGACATCAAACAAAATCTGGTCCCATTATATCATCCACAGGCAAATCCAGCAGAGAAAAAAAAACGAGATCTTAAAGCAATGTTAGCACATCTCGTCGAGGATGACCACACTTCGTGGCCGAAGAAGATGCCAGTGATCCGTTTCGCCTTGAATAGTGCAAGATGCCGCACTACAGAAAAGTCACCTGCTTATTTGTCCTTCGGCAGGGAAATGAGATCACCGACAGAGGTCCAGCATGACCTTCGTGCTATAACAGATAAAGAAAACTTTGTTCCCCAAATATCCCCTTATCTCAAGGAGTTTCTAAATTCATTAGCAGCTGTTCGAGAACGAGTGGAAATCCAGCAGGATAAAACTAAAGAGAACGCTGATGTCTCACGCAGGCCATCCGACGAGTATCAGGTAGGCGATCTTGTTCTTTTGAAATCCCACCTGTTGAGCAAAGGGTCGCAGGACTTAACCGCGAAATTCTTCCCTCGCCGTGATGGACCGTACCGGATCTCCAGGAAGGTGAGCCCCACTACATATGAGATCACAGATGCCGAACAGCCTGCAGTTATTCTAGGTAAATACCATGCCAAAGATATTTTTCCCTACAAAGGTGACGCTTCTGAAAAACCAGTGAGACCAAAGAGGAAACGCGGACGTCCAGTTAGGCTAATTGAGTCCTAGGTCCTAGTTCAGGAGCGGGGTCGTTCTCCTGAACTAGAGGGGGAGTATATGGCAAACCGCGCCTATGGAGCGTCCCGTTCTCCCGTCTCACCCCTCTCTCCTGCGGGGAGGGCTCCCCGGACGCGATGCGCGTCCGCCGCGTGCCACGCCGGCGTTTTAGTCGCCTCTCGCTCGCCGCTAATAGCACACATATCCGCGTATCTCCGCGTGCCGTGAAGCCCTCCCGCGTGGGGTTCTTTATAATGTTCGAACCTAATACCTAACCTAAACCTGAGTGCTAATTAAACTGTTCATTCAAGTCTAGTGCGTTTGTTTCATTTATGTGGGAAATCAAGCCCTACAGATCCCATAATAGGTACTTAGTCTTCTGTATCTGTGTTCTGTTGGCGGCAGTGGTTCCGCCATTGGCCGTTTTACAGATAAGTTGGTGGCATCAAAAATCGAAAATAAACATTTTGTTTCAAGAAAAAACAATTTTAGATAAAGGAAACCAACGAAAGAATTGTTTATAAATCTTTATTAACGGCTTCACTACAACTACACAATAAATATTATAAACCTACTTATTGTCTAAATATAATGTAAAATAATAAATTAGAGACGGTAACATTTAGCTTAATTAGTTTTCACTACTCCTTAACAGATGGCGCTAGTATTGAATAGCTTCTTTATAAATCACAAAATAAATAGGGCTTATCACTCAAAAGCAGTCCACTAAATGTTCCCACGGCTGAGACTCGGGCCTTCTCTCATAAGGAGACAGTAAGGCCATAATCCATTACGTTAGCTCAATGTGGGTTGATGAATGACACATGACCTTAAAAGATTCTAGGGACACACCGATTTCTTTACGATGTTTTTCTTCATAGTCAAAGCCAGTGGCACAGTTATGTATTTACTGTGCCAGTGGTGACCGAAAACTTGTACATAGACACTTCGACACTAACAGATTTTTCACCCACCTGACATTTTTACAAACGTTTCAAAATTTTAAATTTAATTTTCATTATGTGAGTGTATAATTTGTTCTATATCATGTTGTGAGGCTAAGAAATTGGCAGTCATAGGAACTGCCGATAGAAGTGAAAACTTGTAACTCAGAATTTGATAGCTCACTTTGGAAACTACGCGGGTGAAACCAGAGGGCGCTCCTAGTCTGGAATAAATCTTTAAAGCATTCTCGTCCAAATAAGTCTTCTAAGCATGGCCATCTAGATTAGTATTATTCAATTCTATTTATTTAATTTGCAAAACATGGGTTGTACAATTTTTATATTGTTACATAATGTTGAATCTATATAAAGGTCCGCCATGCTTTAACCTTATGGCATGCAAATATATGTTGTGAGTTTATCTTTAAAATTCACATTGCAGAATTAATTATACAAAATGGCAAAAACAATAATAAGTCAAATTAACATGCCCAAGGTACACAATATTTGGGTCAATCAATAATACCAATAGTAAAGATTAATTATAATAAGGATAGCCATCTGGATTAGTCTTCTAAGCATGGCCATCTAGAAATGCGTCCGGAGTGGGTCCCGAGCTCCCGAGTTCACCCGAACATTTATTGAAGTGAAAACTTCTTTAGGCGCGCTATAGACAGAATTTTCGTGGGCTGTGAAATGGATTCATCAATCGTCACGCTCGAATATGATAAGAAATCTTCGGGTAAACTCGGTAAAAACGGCCAGGTACGTAGCAGGGCAACAGAAACAGTAAAGAGTTTTGATTACCTACCTCCAACAGCCCAGTGTTTATCTCCAGATACCAGGACAACAGAAATATAAGAGAGTTGCGTTTGCTCCTAGGTACCAGTACCAGGGCAACAGAAACAGTAAAGCGTTGCAATATTTTGTACAACTTACACCGGTGTAGTCTCCAAAGTGAGCTATCAAATTCTGAGTTATAAGTTTTCACTTCTATCGGCAGTTCCTATGACTGCTAATTTATTTCATTGACGAGCGTGACGATGAGCTTAATTCACAGCCCACAAAAAATCTGTTTATGGTGCACCAAAAGCAGTTTTTACTTCAATAATAGCCACAATTTTAACCAAGAGCTGAAGTTTGATCACTTGAATCGACTTTCACATAGTTGCCGAATGGTGTTTTAATAGTTTGAGGTCCGACCATTGTATATGGTTCGAAGCCCGTAGCCGAAGGTTGAGGTTTCACCACGTTCGTAGCGTCTTCTCTACTCCATGAGCCTGTAATATATAAAAACAATGTTAAAATTTAACCAACCCATTACAGGTATTTTAGCAGTGGGTGAAACTCTTTGCAAAGTCCATCTGGGGAAGTACCTATAACGCTTTTGTCAATTATTCTATCGCCAAGCAAATATGTGGTGTTGGACTCCCACTAGATGGACTGATGACCTCACAAAGGTCGCTGGAAACTGGAAACCTATAGTTGCTGGTTGCTCAGGACCGTTCGTTGTGGAAATCTAGGGAGGAGGCCTATGTTCAGAAGTGGACGTCTTACGGATGATGTTGATGATGATAATGATGAAGCAGACATGTGCGAGCTGTTCCGGTTTGAGGGACATTCCAGAGGAATTACATTGCAGAGAGACAAATCGTTTTATATATCTGGGTAACAAGCGCAGTGCTCGATAATGATTTGAACTCTTCATGTTCCAAAAACTGCGTGACACTGCTGTTATAACTTATAACAAGCATTCGTCTATTCACTCAGTCACATAAAAAGAGATCATTTGAAATCGTTTCAATAAGCGACATCTATAGCAAATTACATAAAACTTTACTGATGAATATTGTCTCAATGGTTTCACTACTCGACACTAGATGGCGCGTGCACAGTTTTAGCTCAATCGAAAAATCGATTCATTTGAAAAGATAACCTGTGGCTAGATGGCGCTTAAACACAATATACAATGGCAGAACATGGTCATGCATTATTATTTTTGGGGTTCCGTGGTAAAAGGTGGGGCATTTCACGTCAAGTGGACAATAAAAAAAAATATGACGAGGTCGTGAATTTTGCTCATACTCAGAGGATGCCTACATTGCCTACCCTCTTTCTACGAAAACGTAATTTCGAAACAAACTCGCGACTTTCCAACTGTGATTTTACTTCGATCCATCGTTTTGTCCGATTAAATATTTTAAGCCTACTCTAATTAGAGTATGCTTAGAACATTTAAACGTCAAACAATGTTGTATCGGAAGAAACGAAGTAGAACGAGAGCAGGAAAGTTGCGAGTTTTTTTTTCGAAATATCGTTTTCGTAGAATTAGAGTAGACGTCCTAGTCAGTTGTACTTATAATGGACAATTCAATGGATTTAAACATACATTTTTTTTCACGTGGTGCTTTATTGCCGGGTTATAAAGCTTTAAAAAAGTTACTGGAATGAAATTATGAATTTTTGGATGCCTCTTATCTGTATCATTTGATTAGGTAGTAATAAAAAACTAAAAAGTATTGATTCTCATATTAAAATAGTTTTACTTTTAATTTTATCGCCGAATTCGAAATTTAATTTTTGTACGTAAAATATAAAACATTTTGGTACCCATAGGTAAATATTGGCAGCAAACTCTATCTGAGAGAGAGTCTGATCGAGCGTTTGAGCTTGACCCTTGAGGCGGTGTCTACAGGGGGCGATGCCAATCTGGTCAAGTTCAACGAGAGTAAGACGCAGGCGTGTCTGTTCTCCGCTAAAAGGAGTCAATTCCAACTGACTCCAACTTTTATAGGTGTATCCGTGCCGGTTTCTGACCGTCTTGAGCTTTTGGGCGTTACATTGACATCTACGCTCAACTTTGATTCGTATATCGATTCCAAGGCCAAATTACCTGCCAAAAAACTAGGTGTCCTCTCAAAGGTGTGAAGGGCTTCAAGCCTGAGCAGTTGCTCACGTTATATCAAGCTCAAATGCGTTCTAGTATGGACTACATTACTGTTCGCATCTTTGGGATGGTTCGGCTAAGTATCAGCTGGAAGCCTTGGAATCGATCGAGAGACGTGCCAAAAGGCTCATAGGCAACGACACTCTTGTGCGAAAAAGATTTGAAGTCTTTTTCGTCGAAAAGTTGCTAGCCTTTCGGGTTTTTATCGGATACACTTCGGAGAGTGTGCGACTGATTTGCATGATCTGATACCCCCTTGTCCTTTTTTCTATCGGAATGCTCGTAGCTCAAAAAAGCGACATCGTTTCATGGTTGATGTTCCAAAGACACGAACTAAGAGATTCGCCTCTACTTTTGTGATAAGAACGTCTAGGCTGTGGAATAAATAAATAAATAAATATTGGTGGACAATTCACACACAAAACCATCTGACCCCAAACTAAGCAAATACGTAGCGTGAGTGGGTTTTCCCCGATGGTTACAATCTTTGTGTCTTCAAATCGAGAGTGAATCGGTTTTTTTCCTAGGTAAACACGCTTCATCGTAGACCGCATCGTCGCTTAACACCAGACGAGATGGCAGTCAAGTGTAAACCTATGCAAGTTAAAAAAAATGTGCTAAAAGAAGTGTTCAGTGCAAAAATTAAAAGTGTAAACGCTTTTTGGTATAGTTACCATATACAGGCGCATGTTCTTCGTGCGCACCGTCGTGGTGTCCATTGTGGATGTGTAGATGGATCTCCTTCTGCGGGTGGTGAGGCGGCTCCCAGCCCTGGTGCCCGTGACCCTTCGACCCGAACAGAGCGCCCACCTGAGGACATTGTGGTTATAAAGTTAAATCTTTTGTAGGCACGTTGATCAGTTTATGGGTGAAGAAAAATGGTTGATTTTGAGTCATCGTCACCAAACGCATTTCTACATGGCTAGATAGAAGACTTATCTAGAAGGCCATGCTTAGCAGACTTATCTAGATGGCCATGCTTATAATACTTATCTAGATGACCATGCTTAGAAGACTTATCTAGATGGGCATGTTTATAATACTTATCTAAATGGCCATGCTTATAACACTAATCTAGATGTCCATGCTTAGGAGACTTATCTAGATAGCCACATGCTTAGGCCATGCTTACAAATCTTATCTAGATGGCCATGCTTAGAAGACTAATCTAGATTGGCATGCTTATAATACTAATCTAGATGGCCACGCATAGAAGACTAGATCAACAAGACTA
Organism: Ectropis crepuscularia; assembly: GCA_963693475.1. NCBI lineage: Eukaryota > Metazoa > Arthropoda > Insecta > Lepidoptera > Geometridae > Ectropis > Ectropis crepuscularia. The sequence goes on along the minus strand of OY856366.1, from coordinate 13,842,993 downwards.
AGACCAACAAGGAAAATTAAAATTTACAATGCACTTTCTCTTAACCGCGATGTAAAGTAAAAGGAACTGCTTAAAAGGAATTTCATTTTTTTTTCTCAACAGCCATAAAAATAGCAGATTTCTAAACTTTGCAAAAAACATCATCAATCATTTTCAAACCTAAACGTTTTAGCAAGCACATAAATCATACAACTCACATTGTTATTCATTTATGTATTTGGGACAACAATACAATTACAGAATTCAAGGTCATTTGTGAGAAAACAAACAAAAAAAAATATCGGACGGTTTTCAAGTGAAAGTTTGCTTTCTTTGCCCAAGAGCGTGCGAAAGAGTGACTCATGTTTGCTATGAAGAGGGAGAGAGATGGAATATGTAGGCTTGACCAATATTACGGTCAATATATTGAAGCGCTAAGTCACTATCATTTTTAAAGTCCAAATTGCCTTTTAACCAACGTATTACCACCCATACCTTTACAAGTAGACTACAAGCCCGTGAACAAAATTTATGGGTCATATGAACCACCGGAAGTCCTATGTAGAATGATAGAAGGGTATAAAATAATAAGATTTTTTATACCCTTCTATCATCCGACTTCCGGTGGTTCATATGACCCATAAATTTTGCTATGCCGGCGGCATTTGTAAGCTGTCCATCTGAGTGCAGGTGAATAAGGGGGGTTGCAACGTTGCAAGGTTGCAACCCTCGATCATTTCTCCTTGTCGCTTGATTTTTGTACGGCGTTGCGGAATTGCTCTTCAACTTGCACTCAGCTGGACGACAGCTTAAAAATGCTGCAAATAGTACTAAATCTCATTATTTTATACCCTTCTATCATCCTACATAGGTCTCCAGGTGGTTCATATAACCAATAAATTTTGTTCACGGGCCTGTAGTCTGTTACGTCAAGCAGTAGGCAATCCGCAAACATTATTTTGTTCCGGTTTGGAGGGCGATGTTTCCAGTGAAACTACAGGTTCAAGAGATAAATTATCTCATGCTACGTGTCCATGCCCGTACAGACCTTGGGCAGTGGGGACACCAGAAACGTACAAATGAAGCATCTATTTTTTTAAATTTAAATTTTTTTCTCTATGGGATCTCCCCGAGCTAATACTTTCTTACTTTTTACTAGAAGCCCATCCCAACTTTGTTTGGGTCGAACAATAACCGAACCAAAAACGACACAACCGACTTACCTATATTGAAAAGTAAATCTCACACAGTTCACTGTCACTGTTTATATGTCATTACTACAATTTAATTGAAGTCGGTTGAAAATGAGTTACAATACATCAAATTACTTCATAAACCATCTATCATAAATCATAATCTTAAGATATTGAAAGATAAAAATAACAATTACCGTATCGAGTTCAACATGAACATAGTAAAAAAATAATTTCCTCCGAAAAAAAAACTTCAGACAATCGACTAAATCAAAAATTGCCAAAGTGATTACGATAAAATTTGTAGGTAGTGGACCACATATGAAGTAATTTCTACTAAACAAAAAAAAATATCATGAGAGGATTGAGAACCTCTACCCTTTTTGAAGTTGGCTAAAAAAACAAAACTATCCACTAAAATTCCACAATTAAAACAAAATCATTTATTGTTTCAAGTTGCAAGTGAACTAAAGTAAATAATTGTATAACCACTTCAGTGAAAGTAACTATAAAATAATTAAACTTTTATATTGTGATATGACGCAACGTAAACATTAATTTAATTTATGTGGTCTTGGCATTGCTTTGTTACGTGTACCTAAAGTTATTTGTAGTTTGTGGTTAGCTTGGTCTAAAAAACCTCTTGAAATGGGAGTCATTGTTATATCAGCCAATGTTTTTTTTTATGAAAGATTTTGTTTGTCAGTTTGTTATGTAATAGTACATTATGATATAAGTGCGGTAAGTTGATAATTACAGCCGAGGCTTTATTGCTATAAAGCTCAAAACTAAAAAAAGCTAAAACTCTGACGACATTTTCGAATAAAAACAATACAGCGAAAAAAAACGCGGGGAATAATATTTACTTGATCACAAATCACAGCACAGAGTAAGTAATCACTATGGATCACAGATTAGCAATGCGCGCGCATCGGCGCCTTTTTTTTTTAAGCAACGGCACAGAACCAGCCGGTATGCCATTAATAATAAAGTAAATTGATATTTTTGTGTTTTGTTACAGAAAAATTAAAGTAATTTATGGTCTAAATTAATGAAATTAACGAATTTAATAATTCTTTATTATATTTTACCTCTCAAAGTTAATTTTATTCATAAAATGTTGACCACACTTTTCTGACATAAAAACTCATTACTAAGATTTAAAAAGGTACCGTTCGTTTTAGACGGAGCATATCTCTCTACCTAGTCTGTGGACGGAGCATTTTGAAACCGTGCGTTTTACATTACACATTACAGCACTAGTGCGTAATAAGATACATTACGATACAGAAATTGGTCCAATAAGAGACCCTTTACGAGCAAATATGTTATAAATATTATAAATTGACGATTTGAAGAGCGTGGAAATTAAATTAATGACTCCAAACTACTATTTGTAGATCTGACGTTTTAAATTGTATTTTTTTTTAAATTTGACATGTAATATTTGATAGTTTTTCTTTACACTGTGGTATAACTACGTTAAGACTTTGCAGTAAAGAGGTACATTTTTGTGGGTGTATTACATGATTAGACTTTTAAAGGCGTGGTTGGTACCTAGTTCCCCAGGCAACCTTTCCAAGTCCTACCACTACGAAAATACACACATAAATGCTATATACTCGTGACTCATGTTTAAAAAATGTGAGTTTCCAAAATTATGGAAGAAATCAAGGTGATCTCTACGTGATGTTGGCGGAATTGTGAGGTGAAACCACAAAATAGACATGCAAGAGTTAATAAATAATTCACCTGAAGTAGCTGTGCCCACTGGTTTTTAGTATTAGTTGCGTTGTTGATGGGGTGAATGGCTTGGTTGGATTTGATACCATCGGTGAGAAGGAAGTGGGGATACGGACGGTACGAATGATTTGTTGATTTGTTGTAGGTTGCTCCGTTGTGGCTAACTGCTAATGCTAAGGCCTAGAACAAAGTTGATAACTGTGATCGTAGTTAACAGTTACTCTTGTATAAGCGTAGATGATGTTACTCGTTTAAGGTACTCATGTTGAAACGATGTGGTTTTGCACAATGGTCCTTAATATGAGAAAGTGTGGGTAACCACGGTACCCACCAATAGTACATACGTTAGACTAATATATTTATATATGCGTTACGGGATATTCATCGTGATACATGTGGTCCAGTGATTGAGCTTCCGTTATTTCAATATTCATGGGTATATTGCAACGCACAACGTTATTTTTTTAACAGTGATAGGTTACCAATTTACCACATGATGGAGCGTGTTTACTTAGGCTACGTCAAATACAGTCTGAAGTCTGAATCGTGTATTTTTTTTTAAGTCTGGAAATAAGATTTTAATTCATTCTGCTGGATTATTTCCATCGAAATATTTCTGAACTTTCATGATGTCTATTTTTTGTGTATTTATTTTTCGCCTATTTGATTAATGACCTATTCTTAATTTTCTTAAGTTAATTTTCCAAATTATATAATTATTAAGTATCTTTCACTCATTATTTGTACTTCCCCGTATTTTTATTCTTCTTTTCTCCTTTTCCATACTGCGGTTGCCTGGAAGAGATCGCTCTTAGCGATAAGGTCGCCAATTGCTACTTTGTTTTTAAGTTTTTGTTTAATTTTGTTGTTTTGTTTTCTAAATAAGTGCAATAAAGAGTTTATCTATCTATCTATCTTTTACTTTATCTTGATTTTATGTTGCATCTTATTAGATTATACCTCTACCTTACCAGGTTTCGCTTTGACCTTCTTCAGTAAGTATATCTGGGTGTTTCTATGTATAATAAGTATGTATTTAAAATTATATAAGTATTATATCAGCTATCTGGCCGCCATCACACAAGCTTTGCTTAGTTTGGGGTCAGATGGTGTTGTGTGTGAATTGTCCACCAATATGTATTTATTTATTTCATTTTATCTGCATAATCATTAATCACCTATATCGATTTTCTTACCTACCTTGTTAGGTGCATCTTATGTAGGTACCTACTTATGTGAATAATTTATATATTTAATGTTTATGGCGTTTCTACTTCCAATAAGTACATATGTATATACAATTATATTTATGTGATGAATACAAATATTAGTACTGTGTCTGGCTGTCTGGGTGTTTCTAAGTAGGTATAATAAGTGTGTATACAACTATATACTTAAGTATTATATCAGCTATCTGGCTTCCATAGCACAAGCTTTGCTAAGTTTGGGGTTAGATGGGGTTGGTGTGAAATGTCCACCAATATCTATATTATCTATCTATCTATATAGGTATTATGTCAGCTATCTGGTTCCCATAGCCAAGCTTTGTCTAGTTTGGGGCTAAATGCTGTTGTGTAAGATATTTCTACCACTATTTATTTATTTAGTAGCCTTACCTTAGCAGCCCCAGCTATAAGCAGTATCTTCAGTATGATGAGCGTCACAGCGAGGGTCTTAACCCCTACCAGCGCAGCCACCACGGCCCAGGTGGAGGCAGCTCCTATCTGGAAGACCAGGGGAAGCAGTGCAGCCATCATCTTCTTGAATGGTCGGCCGAATGTACGCCCTAAAAACATACATTATAATTTAGCTATACTATTCGTGAGGATATCAATCAATTATTGCCTAATCAAAACTGTTGCTTGAAATATGAACGTAAAATTTTAACATGCTTTGATTTATCTGGACGGTTTAGTGATAGCTTCTTATGTAGTTTGGAAGAGAGTGAATTCAATTTTAAATTGAGGAGGGTGATGGCAAAGGCATGTTGGATCGTTCAAAACTACGTGTTTTCTGTTTTCGTATCTCGTTACAAGTTACAATTACTAATCACCATCATTATAACAACCATTCGTCCACTGCTGGGCTTAGACGTCTCCAATAAAACGCTACTCAGTCATATCCTCGGCTTTACGTTTCAGCCCACTGCCACTTGAGCTTGCTGTTGCGCTGAGCTGTGTCGGTGACTTTAGTTTTCTCTCGGAACACCTCATTACGAATACAACCCTTCAGAGAAAGAAACCCTCAAGCATAAATCTGTCCATAGCTCGCAAATTTTCAGACTGCTTTCACTGCTAGTGTCTACGTTTCAGCACCGTAGGCATGACTGGTAGAACGCACTAATTATACACTTTTGTCTTAAGACATTGTGGGGCCAGTGTGGGAGTCTCGTCACCCATCCCACAATGTTTCATAGTTACTAAAATTACCAAATTGTACAGTTAATTCAAACAACATTCCATACAATAGAAGGTACATTCTCGGAATTTGGCAAAAGTCGAGTTGAGGTAACGAAGACTTCCCAAACATTATTAGTCATGGCATCATCATTGTATAACAGTCAAAGAGATAACGGTGCGAGACTTGTATTCTGTAATAGCCAAATTCAAAACGCGAAACTGGGGATTTCAGATTGATCAGCACTCAGCACTAAGCAGCGCACCCACGGCCGGGGCGCGGGGCATTCTTTCGCAAGTAGAGACTAAGGTCCATATACCACGCTAACTCAACACGGATTGCGGATTTCATAAGGGGTTAAATGTGTAATTACCAAAACTCATCCGTCAATAGACGATTTGACTAGAAAAACTAATTAGTCCGTCAGTTAGATTGTTAAAAAATATGGTACACGTATTGTTCATTTTGTTTCACAATCAAAAAATGATGAAGACACAGCTTGCAGTAGTTTTGAGTGGTCACTTGATGGTACGATTTTTACCCACAAGTGACGTCACAACCCCGCACTCGGAAAATTTGATGATCTATAAATATCTTTGTCGAGATTTAATAATTTGAAAACACAAAAGTACCTACCTACGAGTCTCATATTTTACCATGATTTATCTGACGGACTAATTAAAATGGCTTATTTCTCACTCAGTCTTTATCCCTATTGCTATCGGAAGTACAATTACCAACTAAATTAACATTGAAGTTTATTAAAAATATTATTTATGCAAATATTACAGAAGCCAAAATTGTGTGTTTGTTTGTTCCTGCGGGTCTTTGGAAAGGCTAAATGTATTTTAATGACATAAAAAATATGTAGGAAGTTATTACTTACCTGGATTAACACATAACTTACTTTTTAACGCGCTAAAGTTAGTGTCTATAGTCTATAATAGCTATGTCGATAATATTTATCATTTGACTGATGACTTCATTTCGTATACGGTAATACGGTCCGAGATACTCCGATATAGATATAGAGATACTCTGAGCATAGCTTGTTAGCACAGCACACTGCGTGTGTTTGCGTTTCGTCACGATCCAGAGCACGTTTTGTGTTCTGCTGTTACGGAATCAGACGTTGTCGTGACATTATTATACATGGTTGGTTAAGTTCACTGTCTGTTACGCTAGTACGCTCTTACTTAATCCTATCATGTTCTTTCGTTTTTGAAAGTGGAAATTTTGTTGTGATTAATCGTTTTCTTTTTTGATGAAATAATTAGGCTAAGAGATTAGAGGTCTGGTAGAAACATATGTTTTGTCACAATTCATAAACTTATTCTCCTATTTTTAATCGACTCAGTTTTTTAAATGTATGTTCCGCGATAGCTCCGCTTATGTATCTATGTTAATGTTTTTTTTTTGTTTGATGGGTAATATTTCAGAGATGATTTAGCGGTTTTAGAAAAGTCAACGAAAACGACGATGGGCTCGGATTGATATTAAAATTGTAGTCGGTGTTTCGTTTTCCGGTGAAAAATAAATTTTAATTATGGATCATAAAAATACATCGAAAATCCTACAAAGTAATATTATGAATACCAAAATTTGGATGTTTGTTGCTCAATTGCGTCGAAACGCTGGAACGGATTGGAAATTACTGGTCATCTTTTCTACATAAGGTATTTTTGGGGTTCCGTGGTCTAAATATTGTACTAATATTGTGAATTCGTCATATAGTTATTATTAACTAGCGACCCGCCTCGGCTTCGCACGGGTGCAATACTGATACTAAAAATTAAAATAAACTAACTACTAACTACCAAATCATACCCGAGCGTGAAGCTAGAATTCAATTCACAGCCCACGAAGTCTGTCTAGGCGCGCCAAAAGAAGGTTTCACTTCAAAAACTTATATTTACTCTTTGTATTAAACTCTTTGATTTAAACTAGGATAAAGGTTATAAACAAAAACTCTTTGATTAAAACTCTCGAAAAAAATATGTTAGATTGGGAACGTCAAATGTTTGACAGGAAATTATGTAGAACAGTTTGTATGAGAAAATGAAATTGTTGTTTTTATATCTTCTTCGCAAGTTTTCAATATTTTCTTACCGTTTAAACCTTTCCTTACCAAAGACAAACATTTCAAAACCAAAATCAGCCAAATTCGGCCCAGCCGTTGTCCAGTTTTAGCGGACCCACGAACAGCAATTCATTTTTATACATAGATATCATTGCGTATTATAGTATAATTGGTTATTTAAATGTTTGGGATTACCTACCTACAATTACTATACCTACCTATAATTACTTACAATTACCTACGTCGGAACGCCCGTTGAAATGGGGAACACAACTATTACAGTCTGGAATAGCACATATACTACGGGATAAGATATCCCGAAAAAAAAACAACGGGAACAGGAACTGCTGGCGCTGTTAGTTTAAATTAGTTACCTATTGTGAAAAAATAACAGTCAAGTTTAGAAATGAGGCTCTCCGACCGCTAAACTAAAGGGGGTTTGAATTTGCTATAGTCTTTAATTTTCTTTTTTTTTAATTATATTTATTGAAAATAATGACCGGCTCGTCTCGTCACTCTATATTAAAAAAACTCACCGAAAGTGCATTCCAGAGAGCAACCAGAACGTTTTTGCGTTCGAAACGCGCGAAAACTAACAAAATACTTACTTCCTTTTGTGGGTCTTCGCGCGTTTCGAACGCAGAAACGTTCTGAGACGTTCGGAAGCTATGAGACGGATTTGCCATTTAAGGCGGTAGACCTCCGGACATAGATATTTTACTGAGAGTTCTAGCAAAACAAATGACAAACATAAACAAAAAGACTTCAAGACGTTTTCGCACCACAAGTTGGTTGACACCATTTATCACTGACCTTAATGATGGAAAGGACAAAAAGGTGATAAATGATGTTTGTACAATTGTACAACCTCTGCGATACTGTGGTTTACGAACGACTAGCTGCGTGCCACGGTTTGGGTTGCTAGGTCGCCAAACCTTATGATAAATCATAAATTAATTAAATAAATCATAGCTGGACAAACCAGCCAACTTGAACACTTGGGGAAAAAGGTTGAACACCTTACATCATAGAGAATTTTGTGTGAATGTGTAATAAGTACGACAAAAACGAGGAATAGACACTACTGTATTGTTTCTTTTAAATATTCAGTCATTAACTATTTTTCTTAGATAAATCTAAGGCAAAGGTACATGGACCGGAACCACTACTGCCTAAACCTCAGGCTCAAATAAAAACATGGCTGCGTGGAAATAATGAAGAAGCCCATTTAGCAAAATGGAAAACAATTAAGGATGCAGGAAAAAAATGCTATTCCGGAAGCTAAAAAACTTGACCGCGACCTCATCAGACTAAACAGGGACAAAATTCGTAAAGTTATAATAGGTATAATAATTGGTCACTGTCCCTTATAAGCACCTATTTGCCATATTAGGTATAACAGACAGTTATCTATGCTGAGGATATTTTTGAGATGGAGTGCGCGCAAACCGACAGCTAAAAAACGATATGTAGAAGCTGGCAGTAACTGGCTCTTGTGAATTCTTACCGTTCTTACGATACGAGCGTACACCGACACCCAATAACGACATGATGGCTGATAACTGTCTCATCAGAGTAGTGAATTTGTACGTTGTGTGCGCACATTGACACACCCAAATTTGACACACAGAGAAGTTAATTTTAGTGGTATCCTTGTCAAGTTTACTCCAATACCCCTGAGTCAAGTTTGGGCAAGGGCAAAAGGAGCGTTGACGATTATCGTTGCGAGTTAACGTTATTGCTAAAATATTAAAGAAGTATACATAACTTCTTGGGAACGTACCTACATAAGTACAAACACAAACAAACATATACTTTTTCTGTGTATTAATGAAAAAGCTAAAGGTAAAATAAATAAATTTAATGCATCCTTAGTAAACGGAATACGTAAAGTATGCGTCGTATGACCGAGGTATGATCGGTTTGTGTAAACATGCTTCTCGAGATATTTGCGCGTCCTTCGCAAATATCCGCTCGCTGTTTCCCAACACGCCTTCTATTCTGTAAATGTAGACTTAGGATAGAAATCAACGTGAAACCAGTCTTAGCTAATCTAATATTATTATGTCCGAAACATAAAAATTAAATTTAACTCGACTAAATTTAATATTTTTTGTGAAATCAACTGAAACACAGATTTGAAGTAGTACGAATACATCGTCCAGGTAAGCAAATTTATAATTTATATATAATAGATTTTGATTGATATATCAACTATTGATAGAATTTATGTGAGACTAACTCTGATGTACCAAACAAAAAAGCAATCATCATAATCGATTCACAATGTGCGGAGAAACAGCATAAGAGCATAACATAGGTACCTAGGTATGTTAAGCATTATCTCCGTACATACAAAAACACAACCAAATTGAGAACCTTTTTGACGTGAAAACTTATTTTGGCGCTCCTAGACAGATTTTTCGTGGGGTGTGAATTTAATTCTAGCGTCACGTTCTCGGGTATGATAAGAAATCTTCGGGTAAACTCGGGACCATGCCATCGGTCATCTGGAAATGCGTCAGCCAATAGAAAATGCTGTGGCGTGGCCTGGCCATCATGGCATGGCCATCTAGAAATGCGTGAGCCAATGGAAAGTGATGACGCGTTTCTAGATGGCCATGCCATGAAGGCCAGGCCACACCCTCCGGTTACACCCGCGTAGTTTCCAAAGTAAGTTATCAAATTCTGAGTTATAAGTTTTCACTTCTATCGGCAGTTCCTATGACTGCCAATTTTTTTCACCCGTTTTTGAAGTCGTTTAACGAATACGGTAAAATCACCGGCTTACTCCACTTAGGAATTTGGTTTACACTTGACCGCCATCTCGCTAGCTCTCTTTAGCTACGATCTACGATAGAATATGCTTACTTGAACACACTAAGATATTAACCATCAGGAAAAACCTACAACAGGCAATTCATTCCACAGCCTAGATATTATTTGGAAATTCGTGTCAAACCTCCTCCTTCGAGTCTTTGAAACGTCAAGTCTGAAACGATGTCGCTTCTTCGAGCTACGAGTCGTTAAAAAAAATGCAATGTGAGTTGAGCTTACAGAGTTGAAATCGTGAAGAAACCTAGAGTTGAAGTATGTTATATTGAAAATTAACACGTTGTACCCTCGAACCTATGGTGGCTTAAGTTTGAAATAAACAGGATTATTTCTGGAATAATAATCATCGAAAACCAACTCAAAAACGTGATTAGTGTCGTTAAGCTCTTACAGAATACAGACGCAGATAAAATTATACTTCATATATCGCGAAGGCTAGCCAAATAACCTACTTTTCTTGACTGCATTTGATGGAAGTACGAGTATAAGCAAGTTGAATAAAAAAAAAGTTTATTGTAAATAGGGGTACAAATAATTGCCCCTTACATGTAAATATAAATAAATAAATAATAAGTACACGTATTCATATAGCTAATTGTTTTGTGATCTTGGATTGAAATCTGCTGTTTCATAAATTTTATCGAGTACAAAAGGCATTTTGTGTGAAATTGACGATATTCAATTACAATTTTAGCTGTGATTACACAAAGTAAAAGTCGGTCAAAAGGATGAGTGGGTTCAACGACCCATTCGGGTTAGTAGCTGAACAAGTTTCCACACGTACTTACTCGTATTTCATGATACCTTTATTTGCGAAATTTGCAAAAAAAATCTCCACAAAGGGATTTGGCCAGGACTGCTATAGCAGTCCTACAGCAGTCCTATAGACTAGTCTATAGTCAGTCCAGTACGGCTTAAGTCCTTAAGTTTCGGCTCCATCCGGCGGCCTTTTTCAAGGAGAGTGCACGCGCGTGCAAAAAATAATTCTTAGGCTATTCGAAGTACAGAGTAAACATGTGCCAGACATTAGTAACGAAACATAACATAAGAAATTCTTAATTTAACACCTTAAAATGTAGGTTTGGTTAATTTAGAAAAAAATTGGCAGTCATAGGAACTGCCGATAGAAGTGAAAACTTATAACTCAGAATTTGATAGCTTACCTTGGAAACTACATGGGTGTAACCGGAGGCCGTGGCTTGGCCTTCATGGCATGGCCATCTAGAAATGCGTCAGCATTTCCCATTGGCTGATGCGTTTCTAGGTGGCCATGCCATGATGGCCTGTCCACGCCCTTTCAGTATTTCCCATTGGCTGACGTATTTCTAGATGGCCAATAGCCATGGTCCCGAGTTTCCCCGAAGATTTCTTATCATACCCGAGCGTGACAAATGAATTCTATTCACAGCCCACAAAAAATCTGTCTAGGCGCGCCTAAAGAAGTTTTCACTTCAAAAACATAAAATTTGTTGTTTGTCGGCGCCATTTTGACAGTTTGGGAATTTTCAGCTCTAGGTGGTAGAAGCCTAAGCAGCTCACAAAATGTGCCTACAGCTGGGTCTCGGTGTCTTCTCTCGGAAGGAGAGAGTCAAGGCCATAATCCATCACGCTGGCCTAATGCGGGTTGGTGGATGACACATGACTTCATAAGCTTCTAGGTACATGTCGGTTTCCTCACGATATTTTGCTTCACCGTTTTTAAGTAAGCGGCGTTATCCAGATGACTTCCAAAACGATTCTGCTCTAAACGATAATAAAATTGCAATGTTCAAATGGGGTACGTTATGTTACGACTTAATTTGATATTTATCAATTCTTGTAATCTTTACTATCTGTAATACATAATAAAGCAATACATTACTGAGTATTGAGTAAAAGACTGGTACGCTTGGAATTGGAACCGCTATCTAAAACTGTCAAAGCTTTGATGTTACTCTCTCTCTCTCTTCTTTCCGCTTGAAATGATAGAGACGACAATAGCGAAGCTATATTTTGTAGTGGTAGGACTCTTGGCAGAGCCTGCCTGGGGAAGGACCACACCTTTGCCTGTTATTCTACCGCCAAGCAGTAATGTGCAAACATTACTGTGGTCCGGTTTGAAGGGCAATGTTTCCAGTGAAATTACAGGGCTTAGAGATACAACGACTTAGATCTCTGGGTAGCGAGCGCAGTACAGTGCTAGGTAATGATTTGGATTCTTCATGTTCCAATAGCTGCATGTCACTGTGCTGTTATGTGGCAGGCATGTTGCTTACCATCAGGAACATGACCTGCTCGTCTCATCAGTCTTTATTAAAAAAAAAGCTATAATCGATTTAGTTAGGCGGTAGAAGGGCTGGAGGCTCCGGATAGGCAGTCGCCGTTCTCCCGACTAGACCAGCCGTAACTTCGTCTAATCGTCCGACGTGAAAACGCTCTATTACGGAACTACAATACGTGCTATTAACACACACTTGACTGGTTTTTAAGACAGTATCAACAAACTGTAGTAAGAGTAAAAGTTTGCTACAATAACAGCATAAAAAGAGCTCAAGAATGCTTTAATTACAACATAACACGACAGCCATTTCAATAATTAACTAACAAGTAACAATGCTTGCATTAAACAATTTCTTTGAAGCCAATAACCGTTTACACAAGGAAAAAACGCTACGTTCTAAATATCAGTAGTGGATTTTTAATACTAAACTAGACGCCGGTATTGACTTGGCTTGTACCTATATACTTAATACTAGCTGTTACCCGCGACTTCGTCCGCGCGAAATAAATACTAAAGTAACTCAGGCAGTCCTTAATCTATTTTTTTACCCAGACATATTTACGGTAACTAAAAACAGCTTATAATAATACAATTTCATCAAAATCGGTTCAGTTGTTTAGGTGTGAAAGCGTAAGACACATTCGTCCCCCATTTCAACTCCAATTTCATCCCAATACAGTTCGAAATTACAAAATTGCTAGAACAAACATTTATTGGCCTCGTGCCAAGTGCCTATATAAAGAGTTTCATAGTTTTATCTTCAACAATTGGGAACTTCCATATTGACATTCCTCCCTAATTTCAACCCCGATTTCATCCCCGTACAGTTCAAAATTACTAAATTGTTAGACCAAACATTTATTTTCTTTGTGTCAAGTGTCTATATTCAGAGTTTCATGGTTTTATCTTCAACGGTTGGGATCTTCCATGTTGACATTCATCCCCCCATTTTAAAACCCATTTCATCCCCGTACAGTTCGAAATTACTAAATTGTTAGACCAAACATTTATTTTCTTTGTGTCAAGTGTCTATATTCAGAGTTTCATGGTTTTATCTTCAACGGTTAGGATTTTCCATGTTGACATTCATCCCCCATTTCAACCCCAATTTCACCCCCGTACAGTTCGAAATTACAAAATTGCTAGAGCCAACATTTGTTTGCTTCGTGTCAAGTATCTATATTCAGAGTTTCATGCTTCTATCTTCAACGGTTGGAAACTTTCATATTAACATTCATCCCCCATTTCAACCCCAATTTCACCCCCGTACAGTTCGAAATTACGAAATTGATAGAACAAACATTCTTTTGTTTCGTGTGAAGTGTCCATATACCGAGTTTCATGGTTTTATCTTCAACGGTTGGGAACTTCCATATTGACATTCATCCCCCATTTCAACCCCAATTTCACCCCCGTACAGTTGAAATTACAAAATTGATAGAACAAACATTTAATTGCTTCGTGTCAAGTATCTAGAATATCTAGATACAAAATTTGATAACTTTGAAAATCACGAATTGTCATACAATCGTTCATCCCTTGTTTCACCCTCTTAGGGGTTGAATTTCGCAAAACCCCGTCTTAGCGAGCGCCTACGTGCTAAAAGGAACCTCCATGCAAAATTTCAGATTCCTAGCATTTGTAGTTTCTGAGATTCCTTGATGAGTGACCTTTCGCTTTTATATATGTCGTAGGATAATTTGATACTTCGAATCTTCGCGGAAATCCTAGGGGTTTTACGAAAACGCGGATAATTAGACATAGGCGAAAAATTATCAAATCTTACTGGACAAAGTCAGGATTTTTGCGAAAATACTCGTTATTATAGCAATATTGCGAAACGAAACGCTGGCTGTTATGAAATAAGAACGCTGATTGGTCGGTCAGCGCGTTCAATAAGAGATCGTCTCTGATTGGTTGACGTCTTAAATGTCAATCATTTGTTGCCGCACGTTATTTGTTTACGTTTGTGTCTGAGTTAAATTGCAGAAGTGTTTTGTTTTTTATTGTAAATAGTGTACCTACTTGGACTTAAATAAAGTGGTAAATAAAAGTGCTACACGGATGTACATAGTGTCATATATCATAAAAGTCTTAGTCAACCACTCAACAACAACAATGCTTTCGAGATTGGTTTAGCGGTGTTTTGTTTGTCATTGTGTTAAAAGTGGACTATAAAATTGGACTTGAACTAAGAAACGGTGTGAATAGGAGGTTTGGTTTTCATATAATTATGACAGATTCGACAGAGAATGATGTTCAACCTTCAGCAGAATCGGAGAATTTGGAGGTTATCTCCGATAAAGACAAATTTTACATAGAGTTAAGAAAGTTTTACGATAATAGAGTTGACGGTACAACTAAACCAGAATGGACTAAAGAACGCGTAAATGCTGTAATAAATTCAATTGAACAATTTAAAACTGCGAGTGTACTTAAGCAACCAAAAACACAACAACAGTATAGAAATGCAAAAAAATACGACGTGATGAGTGTAGGTGAAGAAAAACTTCTGATACTGAGAAGAAAGGATCTTAACTCTCCTGTTGTACAAGTACCTTCAACAGATATGTACTATGATATTGTTCTGCAGGCGCACATATCAACTGGGCATGGAGGACGCGACAAACTGATATATAACCTAAAGCAACAATATGTGATACCGGTACCGATTATGATATTGTTCCTCAACTTGTGTAAGATCTGTCTGAATAAAAAAAGTTGCCCAAAAACAGGAATTGTTGTACGCCCCATAATTTCTCAAGACTTTAACAAACGTGGGCAGGTAGATTTAATTGATCTCCAGTCAACTCCTAGCCACAATTACAAATGAATTTTAAACTATCAAGACCACCTCACTAAGTTCTGCTTTCTCAGACCTTTAACCAGTAAAAAAGCAACTGAAGTAGCCATGGCTCTTTTAAAAATATTCTTAGAAGTGGGTGCGCCAATGATTTTACAGAGTGATAATGGCAAGGAATTTACTGCCAGCATAATAAAAGAGCTAATCACATTGTGGCCTGCATGCAAGATAGTGAATGGACGTCCCCGACATCCTCAAAGTCAAGGTTTGTTTGCAAGTTTTGCACTATCCCGCTTACCGCTATGCATTTTTCTTTCACCCAAAGGTTGCCTGGTAGAGATTGCTACCTTAGCAATAAGGCCACCTATGTTGTACTGTCTTTTGTTGTTATCTGTTGTTTTGTATTTTTTTTTATGTGCAATAAAGTATTTTTCTCTTCTTTAGGTTCGGTAGAAAGGTGCAATCAGGATGTTGAGAACATGTTGCGTTCCTGGATGTCCGACAATAACTCAACTGAATGGTCACTGGGATGCTATTTCGTTCAGTTCCAGAAAAAATCTTCGCATCATCGCACAATAGGACGTTCACCATACAAAGCCTTGTTTGGTCACGATCCTGTAATTGGCCTGTCTTCAACTTATTTGCCTAGAGATACATTGTCAAAATTAGAAAATGAAGAAGACTTACAACAGGTTTTAATTAATGAAAATCCTCCTCGCACTGAAGATATTCAAGACGAGCGTAATGCAGGTTGTAGAAATGAATCCAAAGTTGAAAATGCATGCAATAACATTACAATTTTAGAAGATGTAATAATTGTCCCAGCAAGTACAACAAAAACGATCTGTCTTGATAACAATATCGCTATAAATGACACAAATTCCCACACAAATGTACAACAACAACATTCCAATAATATTGTTGCTACTGAAGTTAAATGTTGTATTTGCCAAATTACCACATCCGATTCACTCAAATGTTCAAAATGCCAACAAGTGATTCACGGCGCATGTGGAGTGTCTGAAGTTAGAGAAGGTAGTAGTTCTTCTAATGTTAAATGTAACTTATGCTGGCAAGAAGATTCTATTAAGAAAGAAAGAACAGGTTCGCATGAAAATTTAAAAAGAGCAGCTGCGACTATGTGTACTACATCCAACAAAAAATTTAAAGAAATAGATGTAGGTACTACAATTTTGGTTGATGTTCCGAAGTACGATCGTGCACCCTTAGATAACAAAAACATTACAGGACGAGTAATTGATAAGAAGAATGGTTTGTTTCAAGTTGGTACCTCCGTTGGTATAATTAAAGATTGGCTACCAAGAAACGCACTTCAAATATCTCCAGGAGCTCAATTTACCGGCCCCGTTCCCGAGGTAGTATTACCTATTCGTGGTATTTCCTCACAACTATCACCATTCGGCGGACAAGGGTTTAAGCAATGTCATTGCAAGAAATCAAGCAAACAATGTTCCTCAAATAAGTGTGCTTGTAAAAAGCACGGTTTGCTTTGTAATTCCAAATGTCATAAATCTTTGAATTGTTGTAACAAGTAAAGTCTTACTAATAATTTCATATTACTATTTACTAAACGCAGCTGTGCTTGCATTGCAACTCCAATGTTACAGGCCCATGCAACTCAGCGTAAGTTTCACATTAGTGACGTATTTAATTATCTTTTGTTCTGTGATTATTCGCTTTTCAAATTTTTTTCTAGTTATCTTTTAATTTCTTTGAATAAGTCTATTTTTTCCTATTTTTGCTAATTCAATAATAATTTGTTGTAGTTATTTTGTTCACTATAAGTGAACCAGAATGTGATAATAATTTTGCCTCAATATATCTTAAGTTTAGCTGTATAAGAGAAGAGAAGGCTGATGAATGAGTGATTTTATCTCAAGACTTTAATTCACAAGACTGATCAATTCCATTGTTGCACTATTAAACTAATTGTTTACCTAACCAGTTTCATCCAATTTATGGATTACACCCTAAAATTGGATCATTTTTTTTTACTACGACTGAGATCTCCTATTGTCTGTAGAAAACAACATACATACTAAAATTTTCAATAAAAAGTTTATAAAAATCAATTTAGTGATTTTCCTTTCTCACCTATTCTAAACCTTCATAACTCTATGATACAATACTTGAAGTTAATCATCGGCAAACTAGGAACCAATTAGAAGTCAGCCAGCAAAATTGTAGCCAATCAGTGTTGAGCACATCAAATCTTACTATAGTAACGAGTATTTTCGCAAAAATCCTGACTTTGTCCAGTAAGATTTGATAATTTTTCGCCTATGTCTAATTATCCGCGTTTTCGCAAAACCCCTAGGATTTCCGCGAAGATTCGAAGTATCAAATTATCCTACGACTATAGATTGTAAAGCTGAAGAGCTTGTTGTTTGAACGCGCAAATCTCAGGAACTACTGAATCTATTTCAAAAAATATTTTACCGTTGCATACTATGAATGAATTACAAAAGTAGTCAAATAAAAAAAATAGACCTACAAACATTTCCACACGCACATAATAATACGTATCTTATCCATTTTTAGATACATTTTTCAATTTATTTAACTTACATTTATATTTCCCTATATCAGGTACGTATCTTAGGCAATTAGCCCGAAATTCAAATTCCCGCATTTTTTTGCAATAAAAAGTAGCCTATATAGGTATCTATGCCATCCTAGACTACAATAATTTAACTGTTTTTCAAAATTCAACCCGATCTGTTCAGCCGTTCCGAATTGATTGAACAACAAACATCCAAAGTTTCAAAAGTATATTAATAATACTTAAGTACCTGGGTGACCGAGCTTTGCTCGGTTTAAATACTATATTATATTTATATATATACATATATATATATATACCTACAGATAAAAGACTAAAAAAAAACGAATTGAAAAAAAATGAGAACCCGTCTGGATTCGAACCTGGAGCTATTAATTCGTGACTGCTATGAGCGCCCGACTTCCCGTCTGAGCTAATTATGCTGTCACGTCACACGGCGAAATTTACCTTCACATTCTAATGTCTAATGTGACAGTTTTTCATTGTCTAAAAACGCGCATAATATGCGTTTTTTTTAAATAAGACCTAGTTAGATCGATTTATCGTCCCCGAAATCCCCTGCATACATAATTTCATGAAAATCCGTCGAGCCGTTTCCGAGATTCAGATTCTATACATATATACATATTTATATAGGTACAAGAATTGCTCGTTTAAAGGTATAAGATAGATGAGTCGTGTTTTTTTTATTTTTATCTTTAACTCGAAATTGCCTGCAGTGTCGGTCTATAAAGCAAAAGGTTTTGGCAATGAAGTTCTGTAAGAAACTTATTAATAGGAACCTCATTATCTAGTTAGGGCCCATCAAGTTCACAAAATCTGTATAAAAAACAATTTCTTGTAGTAAAATTGTATTTCGAAGTAAACACTTACCAACCGACTCATCAGCAAATACAGGAAAACTTCTCCGTTGCATTTCCCCGCCCAAAACATCACTTTGGTTTCTTATTTTATTATCATAATTAAAACTATCTACATTTTTGGTATCCTCACTTTTCACATTTGCCGCGCACCCAACACAAAAATTTAATAGTAAAAACAAACAAATGAAAGTCAGCCGAGTGTCTTTTTTATGTAATATCATTAGCAATATATGAAAACATGGTATAAACCATTTAATAATTTCTTTTAAGTCCATCATTGTGTTTATTTTTGTTTTTATACACTTGTTTGTCGTTTAAATACGGAGTTAGCAGTTAAATAAAGCGTAAACGTCATCGCGTGGTGATTTCGCGCTCAAAACTGGCGTCCGGTGAGGTTGTACGTGCCATTTCTTCTTTCACCTAGTGATGTACTCGGACAATCATTTCCGTGTACCAACCAGCCAGTATCGACATAAGGAAATGTTGAGTGAGGAGTGAGGACCGTTGAGTTCTAACTATGTTTCACGAACTGTATAACTTGAAATGTTAATTGCACTTCCCGATTTAAATGTATGTACGAATTTGTTTTTAATTTTAAATATTATTGTGAGTTTTTGTATGTAATTGCTTAATATTTAATTAATTAAATAGGCTGTGTGAATATAATATTATGAGTTTTTCAATTTATCTACAAACATAACGGCGATAGCGTATTTGATAAAAAAAAACGTGCCAAAAACACTTACAATAAAAATGTTGATTTTATTACAGATTGAAAAAAGTGGGTGTGTGCTTATCTATGCATGCAAGAAGTTTCTTCGCTTTTTTTCTCAACATGCTAAGAAGTCTAACTTCAAACCAACCATAGAATAACCTAGGTAGATGATATCGTCAACGCAAGAGGTATTCATCTAAAGTTATTTACAATGTTTAAAAAAGTTTACCTGCTAACTTCAGGATGTCGGTTTATCGTGATGGTGAGCATGCACATCATCAAAATGTATTCTCATAATTTATCCAGAACGCTCCAATATAAGTATAACTTCAAAAAAATATTTTTATGACAGCTAATAGAAAAAATAAATAAAGAGTTTTAAGTCAAAATTACTTTGCAAACTACATAAATATTTAGAGACAGGCTGCGTTCATTTTGGCTCCCGTTACTTTCACCAGTCTTATTACGAGTCTTGAGTTGTAGGCTAGCGACTCTCGACCGGTTTGTAGATTGGGATACTGGGTCAATCAGTCAATATAACTGAGTAATCTATATTAATATTAATACGTCTTGGTTTCTTTTACTACATTTTTTTTGTTCGAAACAAGTCAAGCAATGACTTTTTTGTTTAATAGATTTTATAATTATAAATTCTTTGTTAGAAAGCTAACAAGGCGTTTTCGGTATGTAAATAATATGTACTTGTTAGAATCCTCAATATCGACAAAGCTGGCCAATGTTCGTCTTTTTTTATAGTATTAAGTGACGAGACGAGCAGGACATGTGCCTGATAGTGAACAGCATACCTGCCTACAACAGTACAGTAACACGCAGTTTGGGAGTCCAAATCATTAACTAGCACTGCACTGCGCTCGTCACCCAGCAACACAGTGATGTTTACACATGACTGCTTGGCGGTAGAGTTACTGGCAAAGGTGTGATACTTCCCCAGGCGGACTCTGCAAAGAGTTCTACCTCTAAATTGTCTAACAAAATGAAACATCGTTTCGGCGAAATTCAGAACCATTTTTGAAAAGTATAATATATGTATTTTAAAAAGGCCTCATTTAAATATCTGTTGATTTTCCAACAACAATCACATCAATAAATAAATCACAAAAAAATCATAGGCACATCACTATTCCCCACCAAGGAGGTTCCACACGGCAAAACCCCACGTTAGAATTCTTTACTTTCCCTTTTTCATTGGTATTCATATCCTGACCGATTTTTCTTTAAACTCTAACCTAATGCGCAACTTTGTATGTATTTTAGGTAAAATAGAAAGCTTAGTAGCTATACCTCTTTAGAGTTTCCATTTGTATATTTTTTTTACTTATTTTTCTGCATTGGACACAGCATGTTTGCGCTTTGTAAGATGTTGTGTGTGCACTTTTGACACACGTTGTGTAAATTGTGTAATGTCACACAAAAGTTGTGACATCTTTTGTTTTCCTTTAAGTTTTTCTTTCGTTTTGACATGACACGGCTTCTGTATTTTGATTTAGTCAAACAATGCGGGTCATTTTTCTTGCTCGTCGATAATAATTGTTGTGGGCGGCCAAGAATCTTGCTTTTATTTTAATATGAGCGTTTTCTGGTTTTGTTTGTCGTTTGTGTGCCACACGTCACACGCTTGCGTAAACTTAACAATGGCTCAGAGTTTGTGTTTGATCATTGTTGTGTCAAACTGACATTTGACAGACAAGGAATTGTACCGATGTTAAATTTTGGACAGATAACTTTCTTTTACTTTCGATTTCTTACAAAAAGGAAAACCACAAAATAAACACAATTATGTAAAAGATTTCGATTTCATCTTTTTGGATCCTTGTATAACACTAGATATTGCTAGAGAAAGAAATGTATTTAATTATTATTGAATTAAATAATAATAAGTAATTAAAATGAACGCGGCAATTTAAAAGTGCTTTTGCATGTCCACTGAACTTTGGCCTAGCGCAGTTGGCGCAAGGTTAAGACTACCTTTAGCTAACTCTATTACAATTACGCATATTATACCTAATGAACACATTAGGCATACAATGTAGAATAGAACATACATTTTACAAATGAATACTCATTTATCGTACAATTATTGTTATGTATTTTCGCGGATTACCTACTTATACTAATGAAGACAAATTTTATAATTGTAATGGTCTAGATATTTATATTTGTTGATCAAACATGTGTTAATAACTGTAGTTATAACCGAAAAGATGTCAACTCGAGTGCTCATAATATAGCCAGGAATAATACAAAAGTAAGTATACATAAATCCAGTTTTTCATGATTCATGTTTTTACTTTATTTTAATTAATGTTATGCCCCTAGTTTTGTGTACTATACGATGACTTTTAAATTACACAATTTAATCAGATTTTACATTAAAAGTGACATTGTTGCTCAATTGTTGTGTGTGAATCGTGTGAAATGTGAACTAATCAAATTCATTTTTTTGTGTGAAAGGTGCACTTGATGTCCATGGATTAATTTTGTGACATGTAGGTAACATTATCGTTATAAAAACTATGACTATGCTACTTTCCAACCTGAAATTATGTAGAGTTCGATAAAAAAGAGCCATATTCTAAATTCAACGTCAACGAAGTTGCGAACAGATACTAGTTAGAAATAAATGAAATCAACATAAATCTTTGAATCTTTTTCAAAAAGTACTGTCAGAATCAAAGCTTTTTTTTCTTTTAAAAGTTTACACTTGGCCGCCATCTCACCTGATGATAAGTGACGATGCGGTTTACGAATGAGTGTGCTTATCTAGAAGAAATCGATTTCTAGGTTAAGATTTCCCAGCGCCCTTTAAGATTTCCCAGCGCCCTTGTAGTATCCGGCGCCCCGGGCGGCTGACCCCGTCGCCCCACCCTAAAGCCGGCACTGCGCGCACCACTGTCTTTTCGAAGTCATGTGCATAATGCCGCTAGCTTAAAATGGCGAAGGAAAACATCGGGAGGAAACCGACATGTTCTTAGAATCTTTCGATGTCACGTGACATTTACAAGCCAACACTAGGCCAAAGTATTGGATTATGGTCTTGACTCTCGAAGGCCTGAAGGCTTTCTAGCGCAAAGAGAGAGGCCCAATAGTAGAACATTTAGAGGGTTAATTGTGAAAGTCAAAGTTCATTATTCATTTTTTTGACGTGACAACGTCTTATAAATTGGTTTGCCGGGTGACACTTCAAGAAACTGCGTTACGCTCCGCTCACGTTATGCGCTCACAATGAGAGCGAGTGAGAGGGACGCGTGCCTTTCACTTTTTATGTCTGTCTCTCTCGCTCTTAGGCGGGCTAACCATGCCCGAGTCGCCGATTCGCTTTTACCACTCAAAGTCGTTGTCACGTAAAACTTTCGCCCGTATACCGACTTTACAGGCAACCAATTTTTTTTACTATAATAGTTTCGCACTTGACCACCATCTCGCCTGATCTTAAGCGACGATGCGACACCACGATTGTAACTATTGGGAAAAACCCACTCAGGCAACGGATTCCACAACCTAGACGTTCTTATCACAAACGTGGAGTCAAATCTCTTCGTTCGTGTTTTTGTAACATCAAGCATGAAACGATGTCGTTTTTTTGAGATACGAGAATTCCGATAGAAGAAAGGGCAAGGTGGTATTAGGTGGTTTGTTAATTGTTTATTTAATAAATATAAATACAAATTTGTCATTAAGTTGATTATGCTTTTATACTATGCTGATAGTATAAGCAGTTAATCCCGGCTCACAAAGCAGCCGGAATGAAATCCCAGCAACAATATCTGACGGTGCGTGCAAAACGAAATCAGACAATCAAAGTTACGAAACTTCCTAGATAATATTTTATTTCGGTAACGCTTTCTCTCTGACGTGCAATTAACACTCTTATTTTCTAATTACATATTATAAATGGTAAGTAATTTAATATCTTTTACGTAATAGAATAGCATTAGGTATGTGCGTTAGTACAGTTAGTTTTGGTTAGTTACGGCTCTACATTTTGACATTTTAAATTATTAATTGTTAAATTGAGTACTTTATGTAATTTAATTTAAGTTAATACATTACCTGACGAAACCCCAATACAGTTGAAGTACTTGACAAGGCATCTTTACAGCCACAAATAATTAATTTTTGTTATGAATATTATTTTTATATTGTAATCACTAAAAGAAAAGTTGAATTGTATACTCTGTGACGCTACCAAGTGATAACCATATCCTATGGTCTGAAATTTTGTCTGAAATAAATTAATTGAATTTAGTTTAATTGACATTTGTCAGTTAGGGCGGATTTAGGAGGTATTTTGATAACCCAATGAAATTAGGCAAAAAATTGGAATAAAAAAACATTAAATTATGTAGTTTGGGGACTATAAAGGATCGATAGAGGGGTCCATTCTGAGCTTATATTCCAATTTGAGGGATTCTGGCATGGTCAGCTCAAGGTCATTTCGATGAAAACGCGTTTAATTCGATATCTCGAGAACTGTTAGTGTTAGGCAAATTGTTAAGACCTTTTCTCTTTTAAATTAAATTTACTAACTTTAACATCCACAACTTTTCTTTTTTTCATCAAGAGTTTTCAAGTTATTGCTTCCGAAAGGCAAAAATTTAACTTTTTTTCCTCCCTTTCGCCATTTCCTCCCCAACCGTCCAATTTTATGAAACTTTACCGATAATCAAAAGTGTACATCTTTTAATAATAAACAACTTTTTCCTTGAACTTTTTTCTGTAATGACAATACCTTCAGAGTTATGTTACTTTACCGAGCGAAATCCGCGCCACTGCGACACCTCCGCGACACTGCAAAAAATCCGCGACACCTCCGGTCTTAGGGCTGAACCCAAAATTCATTGTTGGATTGTGTCGGTGGGTTTCTTCTACACAGGGTTATGTGGGACAACAACGTTACCTACTTCGACATATGCCAGAAATACGTAACATACATAAAAACACTACGGTACAGACGTGGTAATTGTATTCGATGGCTATCCCAAAGGTATTTTCAACTTTGGCACCAATTCTGCCAAACGGCTGCGCCGATCCCAGCTGAAGCCATGTGCGGATATCATTTTCATCTACAATATGACCGTCACCACAACTCAAGATAAGTTTTTAGGCAACGAGAGCAATAAGACCAGATTCATCTAACTACTGAAAACTTTTCTCATCAAATCAGACATAGAAGTGGAGCAATCCGTAGAGTCCGGCAAAATTCTCTTAGCCGTACTGATAATCAGACCATCCGCATCTACGGCTCGCTTCACCTCTATGTCTGATTGAGTGTATCTGAGTGTATTTCTGGCATATATCGGAGTAGGTGATGTGGTTGTCCCACATAAGCTTGTGTAGAAGAAACCCACCGACACAAACAAACAATGAAATTTGGGTTCAGCCCTAAGTCCGCAGGTGTCGCGGATTTATCGCAGTGTCGCGGAGGTGTCGCAGTGGCGGATTTCGCTCGGTAAAGTAACATAACTCTGAAAGTATTGTCATTACTGAAAAAAGTGCATGGACAAAGTTGTTCATTATTAAAAGATCTACACTTTTGATTATCGGTAAAGTTGCATAAAATTGAACGGTTGGGGAGGAAATGGCAAAAGGGAGGAAAAAAAGTAAAATTTTTGCCTTTCGGAAGCAATAACTTGAAAAATATTGATGAAAGAAAGAAAAGTGGTTACTATAAAAGTTAGTAAATTTATTGTAGAAGAGAAAAGGTCTCAACAATTTTTTGCCTAACACTAACAGTTCTCGAAATATCGAGTTAAACGCGTTTTCATCGAAATGACCTTGAGCTGACCATGCCAGAATCCCTCAAATTGGAATATATGCTCAGAATGCACCCCCCTATCGATCCTTTATAGTCCCCAAACTACATAATTTAATGTTTATTTATTTCCTTAATTGCACTGCATTATGAAGTGAAAACTTCTTTAGCCTAGACAAATTTTTCGTAGAGTGTAAATTGGATTCTACCGTCACGCTCGGGTATGATAAGAAATCTATGGGTAAACTCGGGACCTTAGCGATTGGGCATCCAGAAATGCGTCAGCCAATGGGAAATGCTGAAAGGGCGTGGTCTCGCGATCATTATATGACCTTCTAGAAATGCGTGAGCCAATGGGAAATGCTGACGCATTTCTAGATGGCCATGCCATGATGGCGAGGCCACGCCCTCCAGTTACACCCGAGTAGTTTCCAAGGTAAGCTATCAAAGTCTGAGTTATAAGTTTTCACTTCTATCGGCAGTTCCTATGACTGCCAATTTTTTTTCTAACCAGCACGGGGCCAGCGTGGTGGGTTATGCCCTTGAATCTCTCCTTGAACCAGTGGGAACATTTAGTGGGCTGCTTATGTTTATGGTATTTTTATGTACTGTAGAAATTCCATCACAGAACATACCCACTTGCTTCTAGCAAATAATTACAATAATTGGTAAAAAATATAAACAAACATATTGTTTTCCCGAAAAAACAAAAACTGACTCCATTTTAAAATTAAACTTAGACACTCGACAATTATTTTTTCGTTGTTGAATCTACAATAATTACATCCAGATAAAAGTAAGCCAAATCTTGTTAGTTCGTTACAAAAAAATCGAAAAGCTAGCAATTTTTAACAATTTATTAAATAAATCCTACTAGCATCAAAATGCGAAAGTTTGGATGTTTGGTCGTAAATTATGCCCTAACGTTTGAACTAGTCGTGTTGAAATGTGGGACACATTTAAATTATAGACTGGAAGAACACATAGGCTACTTTATATTCCAGGAACTACGCAGGTAAAACTGCGGGGCGCTGTTAGTATGTTGCTCAATCACGTCGGAACTTCTGAACGGATCGGTATGAAAATCGGAATATAATCATAATCTTTATTGGTCTGTGAAATTAGGTGATATGCACAAATATTAGGTATACATAGATGGTACAATTTTACATGAGTTCGCTAATTTCTACCACAAATGGTATACAGACAATTTAGGTTTATGTCAAAACATTAGATTCAAGTAGGTACAAGATTTAAAAAACATATTTCATTAATATTAACAAGATGTCCGTAAATGTAAACAAATAAGCAAAATAATGTCATTACCAATACATAAATTATATCATGTGAAATTAATTTGTAATTCAGAATGTCAGTTAGGTACGATACATCATTAATTCATTTCATTTTTATTTTACTTTTATCAGACAAGAACATATCAATGCTGTAGTAGGCCTTTTGAATTAGAAATTCATTCAACATGACCTTAAAAATCTTGATGTTTTGCTTGCTACGAATAAATTCGGGAATCTTATTATAGATAATTGGAGCCATACAAAAGACACTCCTGTTTAGATATGTCGTTTTAGACGGCAAACACTGCAACATACCCTCACGTCTGCTTCCCACAGGCCACATTTCGAAGAGCTCAGGATTTGACTTAATGAATATTGCAATTTCACTAATGAATAAACACGGAAGAGTTAATACTTTAAGCCGGATAAAATGTTTTTTACATGAGTCTGCCATTTTTAATCCGCACATTGATCTTATGCAACGCTTTTGTGCTCGAAATATTTTGAGGCGGTCCGTTGAATTGCCCCAAAAAATTATGCCATAGCGGAGGATAGAAGCTACGTGGCCGTGATAAGCAGTCAGCAGAGCAGACTCGTTAACAACCTTACGTAGTTGGAACAGAGCATAGGCAAAACGATGCAGTCTCTTTGTGACTTCGTCAATATGAGGTTTCCATGTCAGCTTATTATCAATATTTAGTCCAAGAAATCTCACCGTTTCAACCTCAGTAACTTTTTTGTCCCCATATTCAATGTCAAAATTAAAAATGTCATTATGCCTTATTCTGAAGTCCATCAGATGTGTTTTTGTTATGTTAATATTCAATGAATTCAAATGTAACCAATTAATTAGAGATGTCAATGTAAATTTAATGTCAGTTTTTAAATCAGTGCGATTGTCATTAATAAATAGAACCGTACTATCATCGGCAAATAATGTCATAGGATGATTAGTAGCATTAGGAAAGTCATTTATATAAATTAAAAATAGTAATGGTCCCAGTACACTGCCCTGTGGCACACCCCGTTTAACTAACGTTTTATCTGATTCATATGTCTTGACTGTGACAGTTCTGGGACATACTCTTCTTAGCTGCGTGATTTGTATTCTGTTGTTAAGGTAGGATTTGATCAATTCATATGCATTGCCTCTAATGCCATATCTATATAATTTCCCTAGCAGTATATCATGGTCAACACTGTCAAATGCTTTAGACATATCCATGTAAAGCGCTGTAGCCTTAGCTTGTTTGTCAATATTGGTCATAACATTTTTCAAAAAATTATAAACTGCTACATTTATTGATTTTCCCTTTCTAAAACCATATTGATCTTTCGTGAGTATTTTATGTAGCTCTAAGTAGTCGTACATCTTATTATAGATTATTTTTTCAAATATTTTTGACACTATTGGAATGAGAGCTACAGGGCGATAGTTGTTAATTTGATCTTTATCTCCCTTTTTATGTAGTGGCTTCACTATTGATATCTTTAAGGGATCAGGAAATACACCACTCTCCATACATAAATTAATTACATAGCTTAGTACCGGCGCTATTACTACTGCAACATCTTTAATCACTTGAGTCGTAATTTCATCCTTACCCACACTTTTTGTGTCTTTTAAAGACTTTATAGTTCCTAACACTTCAAAAGCACTTGTAGGAGTTAGAAATAGTGATTTTAATTGTTTATTATCTACATGTTTAATTGCAGCATTAAGATTTCGAGCTGTTCTTTCACTACTTTGAGGAATATCACTAAAGAAATTGTTAAAACAATTAGCAATTTCCTTTGGGTCTTCAATCTTTTTCTTTTTTGACGTTACTATGTGAGTTACCGAGTTGTCAGGATAATTGGCTCTTTGTTTGTTTATAACGTTCCACGTAGCCTTAGATTTATTTTTCGATGTTTTAATGTAGTAATCGTTTTGCGATTTTTGGGTTAATCTCACTATTTTTTTGTATCTGTTTGAAAATGTTCTGAAAGCGTCTTTATTTAATGTATTTTTGTTTTTTCTGAATTTCCAAAGAAGAGTAATTTTTTTCTTGGCACTTTTTTTAATTCCTTTTGAGATCCATTTTGATTGCTGATTATGAAAACGTTTCACTTTTATTTCTGGGAAGCATAGGTTATAGAACAGTAGAAACGTTTCATAAAAAGCACCGAACGCAATATTTGGATCATTGCTGTCGTAAACTTCTTGAAAACCAAGGCTTTCAATATATTCAGCGAACTTAAGTCTGTTTTCGTAACTATAATCGCGTTTAATTACATACCATGATTTTATACGACAACTTTTTTTTACCGGACATTTGAAGACTTGCGCTGTGTGATCCGAGAGGGCCAGTTCGACTATGCTCCCTCTAGCCCCGCGAACATTGTGTATAACATTATCGATACCTGTACCACTGTCTAAGCGCGTGGGTTCGTTAAAACAGAATGTAAGATTGTATCTTGCAATTAACTCTTGGAACGCATTAGCACGTATAGATTTTTCTAATATGTTGATATTGAAGTCACCGCAAACTATAACTTTAAAATTTCTATTTTTGCAACACTGGTTTAGGACGTTATCTAATTTTTCAAAGAACATTTCAATCATTTTGTTTTTATTTCGAGGAGGCCTGTATACACATACTATGTAAATTTTGTGTTCATTTAGTTTTATAGCACAACATTCAATTATATTAGGTATGGCAGTTGCTTCATTAATTGTATTCATCACTTCAAATTGTATATCATTTTTTACTAAGATACACGATCCTCCCCGTCTCTGAGCTCTACAAAAATGCGCTGCAAGTTTAAAATTAGGTATAAATAAAAGCGAGGTATCGCTTTCTTTCATGTTGTGTTCAGTGAAGCAAAGTATGTCGATATGTTCACCCTCCGTCTCCAAATTTGAAAGACTCACAGTGACTTTATGCGATTTATTTATCAAACCATCTATATTTTGGTGCAGAACAGTTATATTGTTATATACGAAAAAATTATTGATATTATTACCCATTACATCATTATTGACAACTGATTTTTCGTTGTCGTTACTACCTGAAGATTCAATATCATGGCACGACATATTATTAATTGAGCAGGTTTTTACATCACCCTGTGCACTATTGCCTACAAATTTATCATTGCACCCAACATATCTGGCTTGATCACACAAATTGGCATCAGTTTGAGTGTTTTTATGAACTAGAATTTTTTCTTGTTGAAACCGTTTGTGGTACAGTTTGTGCTCATTGGCATAAGAAATTCGTAAAATCTCTCTTAACACTAGTTGGCTTATATGGGTAGATAAGTACCTGTGAAATGGACGTTGAGTAGCATAATTCATGTCTAGATACGTTGCATTTTGATATTTTCCACATATGAATTTCAGCTCGTAATTTATTTTCTTTTCATTTAACGTTTTGTTAAAAGGTATTTGAGTAAATATAACATTTGTATTGACATTATATTGTAACCATTGACTAACACAGAGCTGGAATTCATATGGTTCGATTTCATTTTTACCGCCTACCACAACCACAAAGTCATCTTTAGTATAATTGTGCACTTCTTTTGCTGTGGATTCGAATATATTAGATAATGTTGCTTCTGATTTCCATAGACTTTTAACAATGTATTTTTCTCCCAAATATTTTTGTAGCACTTTTCTTAGATTTCTGCCTTGCTCGTCAGCGACGATTAATACTTTTTTTTGAGCTTTCGTGTCCGTATCATTGATGATGTCCCTATTTATTGTCTGACTGTTTGCCTCTTGTGTCTTATTATTTCTACTATAACTGTTATTGTGTACGTTTTCTGTATGGATATTGCTCAATGGGTTAAATTCTTTTGTAATATTTGTTTCTGATGTATTCGCGGCAATTTGTTTAGTTCCTAATTGGGAATTAGTCCCTTCGGATGGAGATGGAGCTTCTTGTTTGCCATCATCAAGTACGTAGTCTGATATACGACGAAGTTTACGCTTCTTTGGCTTGTTCACCGTAGCAGGAGTTTCACACAAATCTTTATTTTTAGATGTATTCAAAATTTTTGTAATTTTTTCTAGCTCCAATCTCAAATGTCGATTTTCAAAATTTAAATTGTCAATCTTTTGTGTAGCAGTCATAAGCTCTGTTTTCAGTTTTTTTATGTCATTATTAAGATTTAAGTAAGTTTGGCTGTCATTAATCCCATTACTACTCAACATATACTATACATAGATCAAAGATAATAGTTTGGAATAACGCATAGGTTTTTCACCCCGGGAAAATACCAGGAATAGGAACTACGCGGGTGAAACCATGGGGCACTGCTAGTAATATAAAAAAAAATGGCAGTCTTAAGAACTGCCGATAGAAGTGAAAACTTATAACTCAGAATTTGATAGCTCACTTTGGAGACCATGCGGGTGAAACCGGAGGGCGTGGCCATGGTCCCGAGTTTACTCGAAGATTTCTTATTTCTTATCATTCCCAAGCGTGACGCTAGAATTCAATTCACAGCCCATGAAAAATCTGTCTGTGGTGCGCCAATAAAAGTTGTCACTTCAATAAATCCTGAAATATGATAAACAGCGTTTGCAAGAGCGGTAGGAAAAGCGCAGGTCCGGGCCAGGGTGCAAGTGAGAGTAGATATAGGCGCCAGCGCAACTGCGGCACATTTTCAAAAAGCTTCCTATACTTGCATACATAAACTTGTAGATTTAACATGATAAATAAATAAATAAACAAAGTTCTCCAAACAACTGTCGAAGCGGTTGGTTCTCGCCTCAGGGGATCTCAGAGCTGGCACTTACTTCGCCCAAAAACTTAGTATCGCCATCCAACGGGGCAACGCTGCCAGCGTTCTGGGAACCCTGCCGCGCGGCAGCGAACTCGACGGCGTGTTTGATTTGTAGGGAGTGTGTTTTTTTTAATTGTTTTTTTGTAATCTGTTAATTAATTAATTAATTAATTTGTAAATAGCTAAATACAATTAAAGTGATTTAAATAAATATTGGTGGAAAATTCACACACAACAATGATTTATCAATTTCAACGGTACTTACAATTACTGTTGACTTTTTGACCTGCCCATTCCTTGTACCCCAGGAATTTGTTTCCGTTTTTCAGAATCCACCCTATAACTTACTCATGCCATCTTGCACTTGCCTAGCGTGACGCAATAATAATAGCTCTTTATGGAGTAGGGATAAAAGGTAGCCTATGTTACTTCAAATACCTTCATGAAAATGTGTATAAAATTTCATGATAATCAGTTAAGCATCACGCAAAAGCGGAACAAATAAACTTACTTTCGCGTTCATCTCATCATCGTCTGAAATGCTACAGCAATGGATTGTGGCATAGAGGAGGTACGGCGTACGGAATCCACGGTATGAAAAGTTGTGACGTTCTTGACTGTTTCCAAAGATATTCGCGACACCTAGTTATTACTGATGAAACTACAAATAGAGCTGACATCTAGTGTTGAGTAGCAGTACTATAAGAAACTTGAACAATTCGTTCAAAAACATGGACCAGAAATTTTAGCATTTTCGAACGATGTTATTTGACAAGTGCGAAACAAAAACACGTCAGCTGTCAAAATCTGTTGTGTCATGTCGGTGTAATCTCAATTTTTTTTCAAAACC
The DNA here is from genome assembly GCA_963693475.1 of Ectropis crepuscularia. Lineage (NCBI taxonomy): Eukaryota > Metazoa > Arthropoda > Insecta > Lepidoptera > Geometridae > Ectropis > Ectropis crepuscularia. The sequence goes on along the minus strand of OY856366.1, from coordinate 13,810,847 downwards.
CAGAAAAATCGACAAATAACAGCTAAAAGAAAGGAAATAGTTTATACCTCTTCTAGAAAACTGATATTCCCAAACATATAACATGCATTGGTACGGAGGAAGTATCGCAGAAGCCGTGGCATTGTCGAAGCAAAGAAATGCAATATTCGTCGTATTTGTTGAAGGTACGGAGTTTCTTTTAATTTTAAGGCAAATGTTTCTTCCTATTTACCTATTTGAAATCCTAACATTGCTCTTACACAAGTCCAATTGCTATATTTAACGTTCAAACATCTAATAAGAATTTTAAGTGCATCTGTTTACATAGTCAGTATGACCTACAGAAAACTTACAATACTGCATCTAATTATGCAATGACCTCTGGAACCGGTTTTACTAAACAATCCAAATGTTTTTCAGTACTTAGGATGTGGTGTCAGAGATATTAATAAAATTGTACAAAACATTTCATCATTATTTGAAAGTTTGGCTGTTGTATCAACTGAATCATGCAGATGCTAGTGGCACATCTGCACGGCTATGGCTACTTATATCCCAAGAAAATAGAGCTATAATATTTAATAGAGCTTCTTAGTGAATAGTTCTATGTCTAGTGGATTCATACTAATAATTTTTCAACCAAATAAAAAAGTGCATGAATTGTTTTTAATGTATGAAACCCACATTTTAAACTAAAAACCAATACAATACAATACAATACAATACAAAACACTTTATTGGCACCATAAACAAAGTTGACAACAAGTAACACATATAACAAAACAAAATGGGCACAAAAGGCGATCTTATCGCTAAAAGCGATCTCTTCCAGATAACCTTTCTCTACACTGGGGTCCCATAATGTAACATTAAACTTGCTTTCTGGTTTATGGTGTTACAAGTATAATAATTATATCTACTGTGAAGTATAATTATAGACTGCCCTAGTGGATAGTTTGTAATAAGTCTACCTGTAAAGCCGTAGATTCTGAATTCGATTCCCATCCAGTGCAAATGTTAGTGTGATGAATACAGATATTTGTTCTGTCTCTGGGTGTTTCTATGCCAAATTAGTGTTTTTATGATTATAGTACTTATCTGCTATCTGGCGCCCATACTACTTTGTAGAGTTTGCTTTGCTTAGTTTGCGCTCAGATGGTGTAGTATGAGAAATGTCTGGTATAATTTATTTGAATATATTTAATTCAATTTTGTACATATTCGTGGTGTGGGTTTCGAGATGTTGTGGTAGGATCAACTTCAACTTCAACTTTTTCATATGGCTTCCATTCGGTAATTTCACCGGAATTTCGCCAGTGTCTAGCGTTTCTTCATTAAAGTAGTCTTCTGAACTTGTATTCACTGAAGAGGTAGGAGTCTTGCTTCAGATGGTCGGTCCACTTCAGGTAGTCTTCAGTTTGGTGATAGACATCTGGCATCTGTACTTCAGATGTTCGGTGGAATGTAGATACTTTTGTTAGTAGATAAGTATGTTTTATATAACTGTAATGGACAAACACATACATGACGTCACAAAATAGACATAAAAAGATATTATTTCATATAGGATTGTTTGCAGATATCACCTGGGCAAGTACCGCACCTTTGCCATTTACTATACCACTACATTGTGAAGTGACAACATAAGTGTATAAAAGATATACTATGTATAGAGTTAGAAAAAATGCTTTACCTATACCGAAAGCACGGGTCTGATCGTTATTGCTCTAGTCTTGTTGCTCTTGTGGAAGTGTCATACTTTTGTTGTGGCACATCACTATGTCGCCATAGCTAACATACACCTCATCTGCTTACGATTGGCACAAAAGAACCGTGCGGAAAAACCTGATCAAGTTTCTTTTTTTTTATCATGTAAAGGTCTGCGTTTGACCACCAACTCCCCTGATGGTAAGCGACGGTGTAGTCGAAGATGATGCATGTGACCTAGTTACTTATCATCAGGTGAATGTCTTGCATGTCTCGTATACATTAAAAAAAAAAATATCTATATATATAAAAATCAATGCCACTTTTCGTTGTTAATAAACTCCTCCTAAACGGCTGAACCGATTTGAATGAATTTTTCTGTATGCGTTTGGGTAGGGCACTCGATGGTTTAGATTTACAAATCAGCCCGGCAGATGGCGCTGCAGTTGGTGTCTAGATAATTTGAGCGAAGCCAGAATGGGCCACTAGTATTATATGAAATCGTTATTTCCAAAAATGGATAGAAAAAGATTTTGAATCTGAAATATGTATACAGAAGTTCATAGTCAATAATCTATAATATATATAAAAATCAATGCCACTTTTCGTTGTTAATGAACTCCTCCTAAACGGCTGGGCTGATTTTAATGATTTTTTTTGTACACGTTTAAGTAAGGCCCTGGATGGTTTAGATTCACAAATCAGCCCGGCAGATGGCCCTTTAGTTGGTATCTAGGTTATTATCCGAGCGAAGCCGGCACGGGCCGCTAGTTTGGTATGTAAATTTGGGAATATGTACAGAGGAAATGTCTAACACAATGTATGAGCTCTAGCTCAGATCACGGCTCAAGGGTTTTGAGTTGCATCTGTGAAAGAGTAGCACAGGTCAGCTCATTGTTAGAAAATGTTCCAAGAGTATTATGTACGATATGGTGAACTGCTCCATCGTAGACATCTATGCTGCATCGTCGCTTATCATCAGGAGAGATGGCGATCAAGTGTAAAGTAATAGTTTCACAAAACGCAAATTTTAAGACAAATTCTATTCATTTATTTCATTTACAGTTTTTTTTATTCCTCGAAAAAAAAATTGTTGATAAACCTTCACTTTTGATTTGTTTTGTCAAAACTAACCTCCAATATGTTTGAGGATAATTCAAATTTTATCACATGATGAGTCTTTTTTTTTTTTAATAATGAGTGACGAGACGAGCACTGCATGTGCCTGATGGTAAGCAACATGCCCGCCACATAACAGCACAGTGACACCCAGCTATTGGACCATGACGAGTCCAAATCATTACCTAGCACTGTACTGCACTACTTGTAATTTCTTTGGAATATATGTATACAAGAATTGTTTTTTTTTTTTGACAGAGTTCATAGTTCTTTTAATTGAAGTCCTTAAATTACAATAATATTAATAAAAACACTATAATTGTTAATATAACATATTAAAAATAAACAAATTGGTTGTTTAAAGGTATAAGATAAGATGTACTGTGAATGTTGTGCAGACGAGAACGAGGTGTCCGCGGAGCTGGCGGCGGCCCTGGAGCACTCTGCGGTGGCGGCGCGCCTCGCGGACCCGGCCGCCTTCCTCGCCGTCAAGCTGAAGAGCGGCTCGCCCAACTACACGCACTTCGCGCAGATCTGTATCCTTCACACGAACTAACACTTCAACTGGGATGCGTAATAGACTACAGGCAGTGCACCCTCACTCGCTCAAGGTCGCGCGGTTTTAGCCTACCGCTAGACCGTTCCTTCCAGGAAACAAGTGACAGTCGGTTGTCGGACGCACGGCTGAACGCTCGCGCAAAACGTTTCCCGCGTATATTGTTATTAGATATGTCGTAAACCCTCCGCGCTAGACAGGGACAGAGCTACGCGTTAGAAAGAGCGCAAATGTTTATTTGAAAATCGCGACAGGTATTGCGAGCTGAATTGAACTTTGTTGTGTCCCAGCAAGAGTTGCCATTTATATAATTGTTTTTGGTAAGTGTGGCTTCTGTACTAATATTTATTCTGTGCTATAGGCCCGTGAACAAAATTTACGTAGTAAATGAACCACCAGGAGACCTATATAGGATGATTGAAAGGTATAAAGTAATAAGATTCAGCACTATGCCGTCACTTGTAAGCTGTCCAACTGAGTGCAAGTTGAAGAGCAATTCCGCAATGCAATTTGAAGGGCAATCTTTTTGCTAAATTGCTGGGCTTAGAGGTATAACAACTCATATCTCTGGGTGACGAGCGCAGTGCAGTGCAAGGTAATGATTTGGACTCTTCATGTTCCAATAGCGTGTCACTGTGCTGTTATGTGGCAGACATGTTGCTTACCATCAGGCACATGTCCTGCTCGTCTCGTCACTCTATGCTATAAAAAAAAACAAGACCTATCACTGTTTCTGTTTGTTTGCTGTAATACCCTGAGCTACAGACACAGATCAGTTCGTTCCGGTGCCGTCGGTGTTCTTCATCGGTCGCAACGGTACCCCCTTGGAGGTAGTGTGCGCGGGCGTGCAACCCGACAACCTCGCGCAGAGGATCGACAGGATCCTGATCGAACACTGTGAGTATATAACTACATCAGCTACTTATCTCTAGTACCAAACCGTTCCAGAAACCCTAGTTTCATTTTTAAGAGAAAAAAAATATTGGCAGTCATAGGAACTGCCGATAGAAGTGAACTCAGATTTGATACCAGATGTGTAACCTAAGATCGTGGCCATCTAGAAATGCTCACGCTTTTCTAGTTGGCCAGTGGCGAAGATCCCGAGTTCCCGAGCGTGACGCTAGAATTCAATTCACAGCCCACGAAATATCTGTCTGTGGCGCGCCAAAGGAAGTTTTCACTTAAAATCTAATGAAAGAAACTTACCAATTCTAAATGAATTTAAAATTTTAGTTTTATCAATTAAATTTAATTGAGAAAACTAAATTTTAATTTTATCAATAAAACATTTTTTTTTAATTTATTATTTTAAAGTGTGAACAATAAAGAATTTTTATTCAATCTTTCATTCAATTCACAGACAAAGAACAACTACCAACAGTAGAACCGTCAACCTCTTCCGAAAATATCCGAGCACAGACAACAAACCTGCTTCAAGCAGAAGCGGCCAGCGCACAGGCCACATCAGCCAGACCGGAGCCACAGAAAGTTGAACCTGTGCCACAAAAAGTTGAACCGGTGCCACAAAAAGTTGAACCGGTGCCAGAGAAAGTTGAAACTTTGCCACAGAAAGTTGAATCCCCGACGCAGAAAGTGGTTGATCCCAGAGAAAAAACAGATTCAGGTAAGTGTAAATGCTGTTTTTTTGAACTGATGAATGATAAAAAAAAATGGCAGCCATAGGAACTGCCGATAGAAGTGAAAACTTATATAACTCAGAATTTAATAGCTTACCTTGGAAACTATACGGGTGTAACCGGAGTGCGTGGCCTCGCCATCTTGGCATGACCATCTAGAAATGCGTCAGTATTTCCCATTGCCTGATGCGTTTCTAGATGGCCATGCCATGATAGCTTGTCCACGCCCTTTCAGCATTTCCTATTGGCTGACGTATTTCTAGATGGCCAATAGCCATGGCCCCGAGTTTACCCGAAGCTTTCTTATCATACCCGAGCGTGACGAATGAATTCAATTCACAGCCCACGAAAAATCTGTCTAGGCGCGCCTAAAGAAGTTTTCACTTCAAAAAATATCAGCACTCTTCACCCAGAGTACAAAAGGTAGGACGAAATTGCTAGAACAAATTTGTATTTGCTTCGCGGCAAGTGTCTACATACGTAGTGGTAGGACTCTTGGCAGATTCCGTCTGGGGAAGTACCACACCTTTTCCAGTTATTCTACCGCCAAGCAGTAATGTGCAAACATTACTGTGTTCCGGATTCAAAGGCAATGTTTCCAGAGAAATTACAGGGCTTAGAGATATAAAATCTTAGATCTCCGGGTGACGAGCGCGGGTGCACTGCTAGGTAATGATTTGGCCTCTTCGTGTTCCAATAGCTGCGTGTCACTGTGCTGCTATGTGGCAGGCATGTTGCTTAATATCAGACATAAGTAATGCTCGACTCGTCACTCTATTCTTAAAAAAAAATTGCAGTCATAGGAACTTCCTATAGAAGTGAAAACTTATTTTAACTCAGAATTTGATAGCTTACTTTGGAAACTACGCGGGTGAAAACAGATAGCGTGGCCATGAGTGTGGCTATCTAAAAATGCTAACGCATTTCTAGATAGCCAATGGGAAATGCTGACAAATTTCTAGATGGCCAATGGCCATGGTTCTGAGTTTACCCGAAGATTTCTTATCATTCCCGAGCTTGACGCTAGAATTCAATTCACGGCCCACGAAAGATCTGTCTGTGGGGCGCCAAAAGAACATTTTGAAGAACAATAGAACATTTCACTTCAAAAAAAATTGGCAGTCATAGAAACTGCCGATAGAAGTGAAAACTTGCTGTTGCCCTGGTACTAGTACCTAGGGGCAAACGCAACTCTTTTATATTTCTGTTGTCCTGGTATCTGGAGATAAACGCTGGGCTGTTGGAGGTAGGTAATCGAAACTCTTTACTGTTTCTGTTGCCCTGGTACCTACCTGGCCGTTTTACGGAGTTTACCCGAAGATTTCATATCCGATCCGATCCATTATCATATCCAAGCGTGACGATTGATGAATCCATTTCACAGCCCACGAAAATTCTGTCTATAGCGCGCCTAAAGAAGTTTTCACTTCAAAAATAAAAAATAAACATTGTGTAATATCTCCCGTCTCCTGTCTCCCACAGAGCCTCCCGCCAAGGTCCAGAAGACCTCAGAGTCTCCGGAGTACGAGGTGGTCTGCGACGGAGACGTCTGCGAGAGACGGCCGAAAGACGGAGCCTCCACCAGTGGACAGGCTGAACACAAGACTGAAGTAAGATGAGACATTTATTATTAATCTTGAAGTTAAAGCTTCTTTTTTAAAACAAATTAATTTTCCAGAGAAAATACAGGACTTAGAGATATAATATCTTAGATCTCTGAGTGACGAGCGCAGTGCAGTGCTAGGCAACGATTTGGACTCTTCATGTTCCAATAGCTGCGTGTCACTGCTGTTATGTGGCAGGCATGTTGCTTACCACCAGGCACATGTCCTGCTCGTCACGTACTCTATATTAAAAAAAAAAAAAAAAAAAAAATTGAATTCTGTTTTAATTTATTCGTAGAAAATGAAATATGTAGTCTACACTCCACAGTATCTGTGTAAGTAATGTCAAGGTACATTTATTTATATTAAAAATTGTTATTTGTAGCCGAGTCCCAGCCCGGTGGCTGCGCAGGAGTCGACCAGCGACGCGAGCATGGAAGAGAAGATGGAGCGAGCCAAGGAGCTCATCGAAGCGAAGCGAAGGGAGAAGGCCGATAAGGAAAAAGAGGTAAGAAACACGACAATGGTATTTCTGTTTTTTTTTTTTTTTCCTTAATAGGTTTACACTTGACCGCCATCTCGACTGATGTTAAAGAAAAAAAAAACCTAGAAAACACCGATTCACTCTCGATTTGAAAACACACAGATTGTAACTAACGGGAAATACCCACTCAAGCAACGTATTCCACAGTCTTGACGTTCTTATCACAAAAGCAGAGTCAAATCTCTTCGTTCGTGTTTTTGGAACATCAACCATGAAACGATGTCGCTTTTTCGAGCTGCGAGCATTCCGATAGAAAAACTAAATTTGTACGGTAAAATTAAATTTTAAATGTGTTGTTTTTTATTTTATTTTAAACAAATCAACTAAACACGGCGACATTGCAGTGAAGAGCAGCTGAATGTATGTTTCTAGCTCGGACAAACTCGGCAAACCCGAGTTCACCCGATCGAGCCTTTCACCAGAGCATCATCACTCGCTTAAGGTCGCGCTGTTTTAGCCTACAGCTAGACCGTTCCTCCCAGGGAACAAGTGCCAGTCGGTTGTCGGACGCACGGCTGAGCGCTCGCGCAACACGTTTCCCGCGCATATTGTTATTAGATATGTCGACAACCCTCCGCGCCAGACAGCGACAGAGTTACGCGTTAGAAGAGAGCGCAAATGTTTAGTTGAACATCGCGACAGGTATTGAGCGCTAATGCGAGCTGAATTGAACTTTGTTGTGTCCCAGCAAGAGTCGCTATTTATATAATTGTTTTCGCTAAGTGAGTGTTCTGTACTTGTACTAATATTTATTCTGTGCTTTCACCTCGCAGCTTGACGTATCAGGCTCCAAAAAAAGTATTCACTTCAAAATTTTTCTATTTAAGTAAGGGCTAGCGCTTACATACAACTTTTAGTTGAACAACTATTTTGTTGTGTATCATATGTTTAAAAGAATATATTAAAATTAATTAAAGCGCACATACAGTCAACTCGATAGTTGTTCGACAAAAAAGCCAAAAAGCTATATCGATTTGCTTTTGATTTAAAAGTTGGACAACTATCGATCAAGCGCTCAATTTGTATTGCATTGTATTGATGTGCGCAGACCATCGACTAAACAGTCGATCACTTAAGTCTCTCTTCTACTGATATGGCGTATCTCCATCTTGTATCTTGGCGTTTTATAAAAGGACCCACGAATGAAATTATTTCATTAAACGTTTCTTCACTCATTCTATAATATTTGAAAAACTTGTCTGGGTGCTCTTTCAGCTTAGAATGTGACGTATGAAATATTCCACTAGATAATCTATCACTAAGTACAGGATGTACACAGTATCTTCTTTTTTTATCTCTCTTAAAATTTCTATAAAGCAAAGCACAAACTAAAACTTTGTTGTTAACTGACATGGTTTGTAAACACCTTGACTCGAGCGTTGCTGAATAAAGACTGGTCGATTTGAGAAGATATAAAATCGATTGTATACGCACTTCCATCAACTAAACTGTTCAGTTGAGTAGAAATCACGAAAAGTACACAACTCGACGAAACAGTTTAGTCGATGTAACAGTTGTATGTAAGCGCTAGCCCTTAGTCATCTTAAAACATATTTTGTATAATTATGGTAACGTAAAAGCCTGAACTCCCACGACACAGGCCACCCTAGTGTGGGATTGCAGCGTTTACCGACTCATCAGTTTGTTGTATGTTTATAAGTTTGTCTACCCTGTTGTTATATAAGTCGGTAAGTGTATTAATTTAGTTATTTTATGAAGAAATTAACGTTTTTTTTTTGACGTGACAACGTCTTATAATTCGATGAAGCCGGCTGCACGCACGAAAAAACATGACGTCATGCGCCGTTACCTCGCCGCATGACGTCATGCGGCGTTACCTCGCTCTAAGGCGTAGTTGAAGTTGTCACGTTCAACTATCGTCAGTAAACCGACTTTACAGACAACCATTTTTTTTTAAGTTTAAATTCGTCGAAATTACCTTCAGTTATTAAATATTTTTTGTTGAAGTGCAAACTAGGTACTTTTCGCGCACCACTCACATAATTTTTGTGGGCTGTGAATGAAGCTCAGCGTCACGCTCGGTAATGAAAGAAATGTTCGGGTGTACTTGGGACCTCTACTCGTGACGCATTTCTGAATGGCCATGTTTAGTAGACTAATCTAAATGACCATGCTTAGAAGACTTATCTAGACGACCGTACGATTTATTCCAGACAAGCAGCGCCACAAGTTTCACCCGTGTAATTTCCAAAGCGTTCTATCAAATTCTGAATTATTAGTTTCACATCTTGCGGCAGTCCGTATGACTGACAATTTTTGAAGTGAAAACTTCTTTAGGCGCGCCTAGACAGATTTTTCGTGGGCTGTGAATTGAATTCATTCGTCACGCTCGGGTATGATAAGAAAGCTTCGGGTAAATTCGGGACCATGGCTATTGGCCATCTAGAAATACGTCAGCCAATGGGAAATGCTGAAAGGGCGTGGACAGGCCATCATGGCATGGCCATCTAGAAACGCATCAGCCAATGGGAAATGCTGACGCATTTCTAGATGGCCATGCCAAGATGGCTAGGCCACGCCCTCCGGTTACACCAGTGTAGTTTCCAAGGTAAGCTATCAAATTCTAAGTTATAAGTTTTCACTTCTATCGGCAGTTCCTATGACTGTCAATTTTTTTTTAATATTAAAGATTGACAAGACTAGCGGGGCATGTACCTGATGGGAAGCAACTCACTTGTCCATTACAGCACAGTGACACGCATCTATCGGAACATGAAGAGTCCGAATCACTACCTAGCACTGCACTCGTCACTCAGAGATAAAAGATGTTTTATCTCTATCTAATTTTAATATCAATAATTATAATATATTTGTAATTGTAATATCAGTAGGATTTGAAAAGAGTAATGTTTTCAGTTGGAGAAGCAAAAAGAACTCGAGCGACGGAACCTCGGGCAAGGAGTCGCGGAACTGAAGCGGTGGCAGGCGGAACAAGAGCTCAAACATATACAGGTAACTCAAACATATACAGGTAACTCAAAAAAATACAGGTAACTCAAACATATACAGGTAACTCAAACATATACAGGTAACTCAAACATATACAGGTAACTCAAACATATACAGGTAACTCAAACATATACAGGTAACTAAAACACATACAGGTAACTCAAACACATACAGGTAACTCAAACATATACAGGTAACTCAAACATATACAGGTAACTCAAACATATACAGGTAACTCAAACATATACAGGTAACTCAAAAAAATACAGGTAACTCAAACCTATACAGGTAACTCAAACATATACAGGTAACTCAAACATATACAGGTAACTAAAACACATACAGGTAACTCAAACATATACAGGTAACTCAAACATATACAGGTAACTAAAACACATACAGGTAACTCAAACATATACAGGTAACTCAAACATATACAGGTAACTCAAACATATACAGGTAACTAAAACACATACAGGTAACTCAAACATATACAGGTAACTCAAACATATACAGGTAACTAAAACACATACAGGTAACTAAAACACATACAGGTAACTAAAACACATACAGGTAACTCAAACATATACAGGTAACTCAAACATATACAGGTAACTAAAACACATACAGGTAACTCAAACACATACAGGTAACTCAAACATATACAGGTAACTCAAACATATACAGGTAACTCAAACATATACAGGTAACTAAAACACATACAGGTAACTCAAACACATACAGGTAACTCAAACAAATACAGGAACTCAAACACATACAGGTAACTCAAACAAATACAGGTACTCAAAGAGATATCGGAACTCAAACACAAACCCGCTCAAAACACCCTGGTCCCTTTTGTAACCAAAAGTTAAAAACCTTAACTTTGCGATCGCTTTTTGAGTGGGATTTTTTTTTCGGGCAGATTTGCCAATAAATTATCTTTGATGGTGTCTCCATCAATTGATCCAAATTCATGGTATAGTAGCTCCTAAACCTCTTAACGTATAAGTATCGTATAAGTTACGGTGGTCTAGTCGGGAGAACGGCGGCTGCCGATCCGGAGACCCCGGGTTCAAACCCCACACGCACCACTGTCTTTTCGAAGTCATGTGCGTAATGCCGCTAACTTAAAACGGTGAAGGAAAACATCGTGTGTACCTAGAATCTTTCGAAGTCATGTGTCATCCGCCAACCCGCACTGGGCCAGCGTGGTGGATTATGGCCTTAACTCTCTCCTTGCGAGAGAAGGCCCCGAGTCCCAGCAGTGGGAACGTTTAGTGGGCTGTTGATGATGATGATGAAACCTCTTAACATCCCAATGATACTTATGGTGCAGTGTCCAATCTGTAAGGATATATTTGAAGCGGCGATATAGCGAATAGTAAAACACATACCGGAAACATATTATAGGTAGCTCAAACTCATACAGGTAACTCAAACATATATCCGCTCAAAGCACCGTGGTTACTTTTGTAACCAAAACTTCAAAACCTGACAAACTTAACTTTGCAGTCGCTTTTTAAGTGGGTTTTTTTATTTTTTCTCCGTCAATTATTCCAAATTTGTGAATTAGTAGCTCCCTAAACTATCAAGTGTCAAATCTGTAATATAAATATAATAAATCTGTCTGTCGTCTTTATAGTTGAAGCGGCGATGTATCGAACGATAAAACACACACAGGTAACTCAACATATACATATAGGTAACTCAAATATATACGGGTAACTCAAACACATTTATTTACGTTACAAAATGTTTGTTTTTGAAGTGAAAACTTCTTTAGGCGCGCCTAGACAAATTTTTCGTGGGGTGTAAATTGGATTCTACCGTCACGCTCGAGTATGACAAGAAATCTTCGGGTAAACTCGGTGTCAGCCAATGGGAAATGCATGGGCCTCGCCATCATGGCATGGTCATCTAGAAATGCGTGAGCCACTGGGAAATGCTGACGCATTTCTAGATGGCCATGCCATGATGGCGAGTTCACGTCTTCCGGTTACACCCGTGTAGTTTCCAAGGTAAGCTATCAAATTTTGAGTTATAAGTTTTCACTTCTATCGGCAGTTCCTATGACTGCCAATTTTTTTTTTTGGGTAGGTATGCCCATAAATTTATATTTAATAGAGCCTGTTTGAAATGGTCTTTATGTTTGCATAAAGCACACTTTGGTTAAATTCATGATTGAGTAGCTCCTAAACCTCTTAACACCCCAATGACATATTTATGCTCAAGTGCCAAATCTGTAAGTTTACATTTAAATCGGCGATGTAGCGAACGGTAACTCAAACACATACAGGTAACTCAGACAAAGGCAGGTCACGCAGACATATACCCTCAATACCTCAAAGCACCCTGGTCGCTTTTGTAACCAAAAATTAAAAACCCGGCAAAATTAACGTTGCGGTCGCTTTTTGGGCGGTAAAAAAAGTATTTCGTTTCTTGGGTAGCCCATAAATTTATGTTTGACAGTCTCCTTGAATTGATATATATATGTTGGTATAAAGCATACTTCGATTAAATTTAGGTATCTTCTTTTAAATTCATTAACCGACTTCCAAAATGGAGGAGGTTATCAATTCGGGTGTATGTTTTTTTGCTTGTATGCTACGCGATAGCACATAGCACCGCCCATTTTGAATCGATTTTGATGGATATTTTTTGACGTGATAACGTCTTATAATTCGATGAAGCCGGCTGCACGCCCGCAAAACATGACGTCATGTGCCGTTACCGCCGTTACCTCAGTCAGTACCATTCTATCAGTATTTTTATTATTTTTCGCACCATCTAGTGAGTGAAATGTGTATTACAATGTTCAAGGAGTCTGTCCATGTTTTAGAAAAGCGACGATATGAAGTTAAGAACTTGTGCTAGTACAATGATGTACCCAGAGATGGCGCTTTGAACAGCTTTTCAAAAAATGCTACCATTCCATCAGTATTTTCTTAAGACGTTGTCACGTTCAACTATCTTCAGTAAACCGACTTTACAGCCAACCATTTTTTTTGTTTGGCAGATCATAGTTCAGAGATGGTCCCATATAAATTTTATCAAAATTGGTGTAGGGTTTTGAGAAATATGAAAAAAAAAAACTAAAATTTGTTGTTTCACATATTTAGACGATGTAGTCATAGATTCTTATGAAATTTGGTCGAGTGTCTGAATTTAACTTAAAATTTTATTGAAGTCCGCTTTTATTTTTTTTAAGAAAATTTATTATTTTACTTCAGTATTGTTAACACATTTGTAGTTCTTAAGTTTTAGTCTTTATTAAGTTACGGCTGGTCTAGTCGGGAGAACGGCGCCTGCCGATCCGGAGACCCCGGGTTCAAACCCCACACGCACTACTGTCTTTTCGAACTCATGTGCGTAATGCCGCTAACTTAAAACAATGATGGAAAACATCGTGAGAAAACCGACATGTATCTAGAATCTTTCGAAGTCATGTGTCATCCATCAACCCGCACTGAACCAGCGTGGTGGATTATGGCCTCTCAACTTGCGAGACAAGGCCCCGAGTCCCAGCAGTGGGAACATGTAGTGGGCTGTTGATGATGATGATGATTTGTGTTCCAGGAGGAGAGGAAACGCGAGAAGATGGAGAACGATCTAGCTCGGCAGCGGATCTTGGAGCAGATCGCGCAGGACCGCGCCGAGAGGAAGGCCAGGGACGCGCCCGCGCCGGCCGCGCCCGCGCCTGCGTCTGCGCCCGCGCCGGTCCCCACCGCCGGCGCCGCGCCCGCCAGTGAGTACCTTAGAGAACCGCTAGTACCTTGAAGAAATTGTAGATTTATTTATTAATAATAGGGTACCGAACTGGGTCAAAAATACACCATCCTAATTAGTCCGTCAGCTAGATCATGGAAAAATATTGGATACGTATTTTTTGTTTTTTCATAATATTAAAAATCGTCAAAGATATAGATCACCAAACTTCGAGAGTGGGGAGTCGCGACGTCACTCGTGAGTGAAAATCGTACTCACAAGTGACGTCACACGAGACTTCGAAGCGCTGTATCTTCGTCATTTTTGGTTTGTGAAACAAAAGAAAAAATACGTGTACATTAATTTTTGGCAATCTAACTAACGGGCTACTTAGTTTTTTTGAGGATTGTACCCTATTGCCGACATGTGCTAACAGCGTAGCCAACACGCACAAACGGCCATAATACACACACAATTACAAAAATGAAACACGTAAGATAACAGGCACAAAACAATACATTAACTACATTCGGTAATGTAAGTAAAAAAATTGACACAAATATCCAATACATATTTAAATTTGTCTGAAAATAAATCTAGTTCCGGTCTTTGAGCGAGCAGAGCGTTGGGCAAATTAAGTGCACGGGTTGTGGGCGCGTACAGTGCCGTGTCGGTGCGCACGCGCACAGCCTGGACACAACGGCACAACAGGGTTGTCAATCTGACCATTCAGCAGCCAGTAGAAGTGGATCACCAGTGCACACTTCCGCCTTAGCGGTAGTGTATCGAGTCCCACCATTCCGATAATGAACAGAAACGGATATATATAGAAAAGGGTAGTAGCCGTACATTTTTTTATTAAGAATGCGCGAAAATTTCCTTTGCACACGCTCCAACATAATGTTATAGCCCTTTTCATGCGGATCCCAAATTATAGCATTATATTCGAGCTTACTGCGCACAAACGAATAGAATAGAGTTACTATAGCTCGTCTCTGTCATAAAATCTAGCCGATTGCCGCATTACAAAACCAAGCGATCGATATGCTTGGTTACCTACAGATGCTTTCGATGTGCTTGTTGAAAGTTAATTCTACATCCACTCCAAATTGACACCAGACATGCGATAATCAAAGAGAATGGGACTCCGAGATCGGGAATATGAGATGACTTTTTTTTTTTTTTTTTTTTTTTTTTTTTTTTTTTTAAATAAAGAGTGACGAGACGAGCAGGTCATGTGCCTGATGGTAAGCAACATGCCTGCCACATAACAGCACAGTGACACACAGCTATTGGAACATGAAGAGTCCAAATCATTACCTAGCACTGCACTGCGCTTGTCACCCAGAGATCTAAGTTGTTATATCTCTAAGCCCTGTAATTTCTCTGGAAACATTGCCCTTCAAACCGGAACACAGTAATGTTTGCACATTACTGCTTGGCGGTAGAATAATTGGCAAAGGTGTGGTACTTCCCCAGGCGGACTCTGCTAAGAGTCCTACCACTACTTTACTCTTAGATTCATTCAACTCTAACATATTATCATCTCCCCACTTCACCACGCTGTCAATGTCTGCCTGCAGCGCCTCACAATCCACTGCACTACCGATACCCAAAAATAGCTTTAAGTCGTCAGCGAACATTAGGCATTTAGCCGTCCTAACGACCCTCGGAAGGTCGTTAATCATAATTCCAAATTGAGTCGGTCCTAACGTACTGCCTTGACTCACACCAGAACAGGTCAAATAAGGTGTTGAACGAAACCCACCGAACTCAACATACAGTACCCGATTTGTGAAGTAGTTCGCAAAAAAATTCAGTAGCTTTTGGCGTAAACCGCTGCAAACTTCCTTAGCAGAGTACTGTTATCTACGCGATCAAAAGCTTTCTTAAAATCAAAATAGGCAGCATCCACTTGCCTCCGTTGATCCATTTCATTGACCGCGTAGTCCACAAAGTTTATCTGATTAGTAGCGGTTGACCTACCAACCCTAAAGCCGTGCTGACACTCGCTGAGTTGCGTTTTCACCTGTCTCGTGATGTGGCGGTTTATTATCGATTCACAAACCTTTCCGAAAGTCGAAAGAACGGCTATAGGCCGTTAGTTCTCTACCTTTGATCCGGAGCTACCTTTAGGTATCGGTGTGACTCGAGATGTTTTCCACACGTTCGGATACACAGTCATGGCAAGCGACAAATTATAAATATAAAGGAGCGGCGACATAAAACTTGAGATACAGTCTTTTAATACAAATGGCGGGACACCAACGGGCCCAGCAGAAGAATGCAGTTTCAAGCGTCGGATAGCTATCACTGTATCAGACGGGCAAACCGTGTCGAGTGCGACCCGCGAGGAGGAGCCCCGGGCCAGTGCACCCTCACTCGCTCAAGGTCGCGCGGTTTTAGCCTACTTCTAGACCGTTCGTTCTTGTCGTAAACCCTCCGCGCTAGACAGGGACAGAGTTACGCGTTAGAAAGAGCGCAAATGTTTATTTGAAAATCGCGACAGGTATTGCGAGCTGAATTGAACTTTGTTGTGTCCCAGCAAGAGTCGCTGTTTATATAATTGTTTTTGGTATTAAGTGTGGCTTCTGTACTAATATTTATTCTGTGTTAGCGGCCTCAACTCCCGACACAGTATGCCCCCTATATTCGAACTCTTTACATGCTTTCCACGAGCCGTTTTGATCCTTTATAGACGACCAAAATGTCTTAGGACCTCTTCTAATACTCATCTCAGTTCGCCGGATGTAATTGCCGTATGCCAGACCCATAAGTGATTTCGCTTGCTGTCATATTTGTATAGCTCGCGATTAAAATCCAAATTAAACTGTCAAATTTTTTTTAAAGGAAAATGTTTGTTTTTCAATGTGGTTATTATTTCTGCAGTGAACCGTGTCGGATAGTTATACTCCCATTTAAACGTTTGTATTTTATATACTTTAATAGGGACACTATTTTCAAAACATACCTAAACATACATAGATGGCGCTGTACCGGCTTAGAACACGCAGGATGTTTCGTTTTGATTGTTATTGTGGGTTGTGGAGGGTGGTGGCAGTGCACCCTCACTCGCTCAAGGTCGCGCGGTTTTAGCCTACAGCTAGACCGTCTCTCCCAGGGGACAAGTGACAGTCGGTTGTCGGACGCACGGCTGAGCGCTCGCGCAACACGTTTCCCGCGCATATTGTTATTAGATATGTCGACAACCCTCCGCGCTAGACAGGGACAGAGTTACGCGTTAGAAGAGAGAGTTGAAAATCGCGACAAATATTCAGCGCTAATGCGAGCTGAATTGAACTTTGTTGTGTCCCAGCAAGAGTCGCTATTTATATAATTGTTTTTGGTAAGTGTGGCTTCTGTACTAATATTTATTCTGTGGTGGTGGTTTGTATTTGTGTTTTTTGAGGACTGACACCAACACCATCTAGTCTAAAACTACGTAAACAGGATGTTTAGAGTACCTAGATGTTTGGTCGTTTGACCGCGCCGATAGGAAGGCCAGGGATGCGCCCGCGCCCCTACCGACCGCCTGCGCCGCGCCCGCCAGTGAGTATCTTAGAGGAATCATAGATGGCGCTGTATCGGCTTAAAACACGCAGTACGTTTCGTTTTGCTAGTTATTGTGGAGGGTGGTAGTTAGTACTTGTGGTTTTTGTGGACTGACTTAAACGCCATCTAGTCTAAAACTACGTAAGCAGAGTTTTGGACTTTAGATGTTTGGATCTTTGGTTACTAAGTTACTATGTTTGTTGTTATACAGAAGTGTAAGTGTCCTATGTACTCCTAAATGTATCCCCGATACCTACGGTTGCCTGGAAGAAATCGCTCTTATCAGCATAAGCTCTTAGCAGCCGATAAGGTCGCCTATGCTCACTTAGTTTTAAGGTGTTCGATTTGGTTCACCATGAAACCATATCCGTGGTGCGATAGAACCAAATCCGTGGTGCGATAGAACCAAATCCGTGGTGCGATAGAACCAAATCCGTGTTGCAATAGAACCATATCCGTGCTGCGATAGAACCAAATCCGTGTAGCGATAGAACCAAATCCGTGTAGCGATATAACCATATCAGTGGTGCGATAGAACCATATCCGTGGACCGAGAGTGACGTCGCTTCATTGTACGATTTTTACGTATACGTGACCTCACATCTCGCCACTCCTGAAATTATATATCTGTCGATAATTAATAATTTGATAAAACAAATAAAGTGGCCAAGTGCGAGTTGGACTCGCCCATGAAGAGTTCCGATGCAGCAAGTAACATAATATATATAGTACACATAGTTCTTGTAGTTCCTTGTAACTTTGATCGAAGTTTCAATAATAGTGTAAATATGACGTACTAAAAAAACTACTCATCAGATCGAGTTCAAACCAATTTTCGCTGGTAGTTTTCATGGTAATGTACATCATATATTTTTTTAGATTTTTCATTCTCTTACTTTAGAAGTTAGAGGGGGGGGGGGGGACACATTTTACCGCTTTGGACACTTCCAAACTCAACAAATCTCTCGCGCAAATTATTAAGTGTAGACGAAAATGATTTTAGAAACCTCAACACCATTTTTGAAGACCTATCGATAGACACCCACACGTGTAGGTTTGATGAAAAAAAAATTTTTGAGTTTCAGATCTCAGTATGGGGGGTAGGGTGTCCCTTAAAATTCAATGTCAATATATTTTTACGCATACCTTCTAAAAACTTTTATATGGACCTAATATAGTACAGAAATAAATATTAGCCCGATTTATAAACGATAACCCACAGAACAGAAATCAAGAAGAAGTAGCAAGTAGGCGGGGCAATCGTAGTACTAAGTAAGCGCAATCTCCGCATACTTCGAGAGTACGCCCACTTCCGAATACTTAGTCGTGCTCTGCCACTACTGCAGAGTACTCTTGAATCCGCGATTTTGAATAAAAAGTAAGCAGTCATGCCGTATTGTGCAGTTATTGAGTGTAAAAACGATAGCCGTGCCAAAACTTTATCCAATGTAGGCATATCGTACCATCGGTAAATCCTATTTTATTTATTTTTGATTTTATTGTGAAAATAAATTAATATTAGCTTAAAGAGAGAAATGATTTAAAGGAAGTCAACTTTAAAGTCATTCTAATAAGGTCCATTTTCATTCAAACTATATGTGATATTCTAGATCATTCTATGCATGCGAGTAGCGCTACTCAGTAGAGCTACTCAGTAAAAGATGGGACACAAGCTGTTGAAATTGCTAATATCGATATTTCTAACTTGTACAATTATTGTGTGAAACAAATATATTATCTTTTATTATTTGGTATTTGAATAATTTAACGTTTTATTTGAAAAAAAGTACATTTTATCATTTCAGTTTTCCTAAAAGTCCCGTTACTAAGGAGAAATGGATAGAAGCTACAGGAAGGCAAAATTGGTTTCCTTCCAAAACAAGCACGATTTGCTCTGAGCACTTTTTAGACAGCGATTTTATAATTAATAAAAATGAAATAGTAAAAGTTGAGTGCGTCTACAACTCGCACTTGGCTGGTATTTATTTTTTAAAACTATAGCGTAATTGAGAGGAATTCAGCAGTGAAATTGAAATTTGTATAATTTTTAAACGGTTATGTTGCCCTGTTTTTGTTGTTGATTTTTATGTATAAACTTTTATCAGTTCGAGTATTGTTTTTACTGAAACCCTGTTCCTTTTCTATATCCCTTTTGTTTATTTTAGTCTCCTCAAGTTTCTATTCATGGTTATAAAAACATCTTGAATTTTTACTGACAACAACTTAAATGACAAGGTCGTCCCTCAAAGAAAATAACTATTTCCTTACATTGTGGGTTCGATTTCCATCCAGTGCAAATATTTGTGTGATGGATTCAAATATTTTGACTGTATCTGAGTGTTTCTATGTATAATAAGTAAGTATTTATAACATCTATTTGGCCGCCATATTACAAGCTTAGCTTAGTTTAGCGTCAGATGGTGTTGTGTGTAAATGTTTCACCTATACTTATTTATCTTTATCTCACTCAAGAAAAATATAATTCGACTAAAATACAAATTTTAGTGCTACTTGCCAAGACCAATTTCATCATTACTTTATTTACTTAAGATATTTATTTAGTTTCCTCCGAGTATTTTTGTAATTTCGTCCTAGTAATTATGTTCTTTTACAAAACTCTGTTACGCTACACTCTATGGTTAATAAAATTAAGATGGTACATGAACAAATTTAATCATAATATTATGATTAAATTATACGATAGGTACGTAAACTGAATAACGTAATATCGATAATTTAATGAAAATGTTTCAGCATTGTCTAACATCACTATTAGCACGACCGGCTTATATTTACGAATCCCTTATTTTAAAGACGGTAGCGTTCATAGTTGCATAAATTACATAAAGTGCCATCTAGTATGAAGTAGCAGAACTAGTGAGCACTAGATGTCACTAATCTTAAAATTAGTGACATCTAGTGCTCACTAGCGAAAACAACTTACATTTTTGAAAGATGATAATAGTTACCACCTTATTCTATTCTACTAAGGTTGAGTTTAGAAAGTTCGTAGCACTGATGTATTCGATACGCCCTAAAAGTCCTGATAATGGTACAAAATAAACAACTTAGTCACATTCAAGATACGGTACTTTTTCCTGTAATTAGACAAAATTGAGTTATCCAAGAAAGTCGTAACAACATTTTGAATAGTTGACAATAACAGATTTATTGTGCTTAGCAATAGGGTTCATTTTTGAGTACGTAACTAAATGCAATACATCATTTTAGGTTCGTCACTATGGGACAAATCACTTGCATTGTTTCAATGTGTTTAAAATATATCAAAACCACGTTTGTGTGCAAACGTGATACGGTGGTTTTCCTAGTGAGATTCAGCTACGAGCCTTCTACTTGATTTCTGTTCTGTGCGATAACCCGTGCCGACTTGAGTTTTTAACTTGTCCATACAATTGCGCGGGTGCAGCGCTGCGACCTGTTACGGCGAGTTTCAATTGTCATTTCATACGTGATTTCTAACATTATTAGTGCGTTGTTGTTTATTGTGTGAAGATGTCTGTGGAATTACGAAGTGATAAACAAAATATTTACCTTATCGGACTGCCAAGCCACCTGATAAATGGTGCAAAATTACCATCTAATCGACAAGTTCTCACCGTTTTATGTTACAATATACGTGAGGTCAAGCTGACTGTTAGTGAAAGTGCGAATCTTGTTATAAGAGAGTGCATTATATTTTGGCAAAGGCATTTCCTAACTGTGTCAAGAAACTTGTTGATTTATATCATGTTTGGAGGGAGCTGCAAAAAAACTGTAAGAAAACTCAGGAGACGTTCAAGAACCGTGAAAATAATTTTGTAAAAGACCTTGATAACTTGTTTGATATTGCACATGCTGATGCCTTCGACAGAATGAAGATAGAGGAAGACAAAGATTTTTTAAGGAAACAGAGAGAGCCAGGTCGACCGGGATGCTTAGGTGGAACTGACAAAACATTGGCGGAGAAAGAAGAACGAGTTAGGCAAAAACGACTAGAAGAAAAGGAAAGAAAGGTAAAACATAGAGAGCTATTGGCTATTGCATGTACTTCTTCGGTAGATAGCTTGGAATGTCTGGAGAATTCGAATGAGGAACAGATTTCGAATTCTGTACTTAGTACTCAGATTCCTTGCCCTGAAAATAGTTCTAAAAGAGGCACGAACAATTTCATGACTCCTAAACTGGTAGCAGCTTTAGATCGATGCCAATTAAGCATAAGAGACTCAGTTTACATTCTCCATGCGGTTGTAGAAGCGCTTGGTCTGAACACCGATGATTTTCCTATTAACAAATCTTCGATTCAGCGAAATCGTACTCAGGCGAGAAAATCCAGGGCAGAAGTAATAAAAACTGACTTCCAGAATAATTTGCCTGACGTAGTCACAGTCCATTGGGATGGAAAACTATTACCTGGATTGGATGTATGAAGTTTAAAAGAAGAACGCTTGCCAAGTCTTGCTTCATTTGACGATAGAGAACAACTTCTTGCAGTGCCAAAATTAGAGAGTTCTTCGGGAAAACATCTGAAATGGGTATTTGTGTGAAGAAGCAGTCATGTTATTACTCTTTGATGAAGAAGTTGATTTCAAAACCAAGACAAAAACGATTAATAATTTAAACAGAGATGAAAGTTCAGATTCCGCCAAACGCTATATCCCATCGAAGGAAGAAAATACGCAAAATTTCTTTAGTAAGCTTAATATTTTCTTGTTTCTTTTTTCAAAGTTTCGTGGCTTAGTTTTTGCTTTTTAGACTGTTTTTTCTTTCTTTCAGATATTATGATGATGGATGATTTTGTGACTCAAAGAAGCAAACAATTTCTATCTCGACTGCAGATCGACGACAGTTTTCTTCGGGGGGATGTATCTTCTTGGGGTGACAATACTACTTTTTTGGAAGCTAGAAGACGAATAAGTTGTTTGAAAGGTCGTAAATGACACTGCTGAAAGAGCTGTTAAATGAATGCTAGATTTTAATGGACTTATCACGGCTGAAGAAGAACAAAAACAGTTTTTGTTGCGTTGTGTTCAGGAACATAGAAATCTGTATCCAGACTGTAAAAAAACTACACCAAAGAGAAGTCACCCTAATTAATTATTATTATAATTTGTATTTAAATAAAAGTTTGTGTTGATATTATTTTGTTATTACTCATATTTACTTTATTTGTTGCATTTTAATTATTTTGGATCAAACCAAGATGTCAGGCGAAAACACCATTTTCTAATAAACTTTAGAGCTCGGTCGGCACGGGTTGCAATCATGCTACAAATACGAAATTTCGTATTTAAGTATATTTTAGCATTCATAAAAAAAGTAGAGGGTATGCGTTTCGAAATTCAAAAAAAAATTATTTTTGCCATATAAGGGACACCCTAATGGGGGGCAACCCAAATTTTTTTTTTGTACAAATCTTAATGCGGTTCACAGAATACATCTACTTACCAAGTTTCAATAGTGTAGTTCTCATAGTTTCGGCAAAAAGTGGCTGTGACATACGGACGGACAGACAGACGGACATGACGAATCTATAAGGGTTCCGTTTTTACGTTTTACGGAACCCTAAAAATCTGTCTAGGCGCGTGTCCCATATTATTTCATCGGCGTTGTCAATTTGGCCGATGACATCACAAATTAAAGCATAACAAAGGAAGAAAGAGAGTAAGGCGGTAGACCTGACCCACTGGGCCAGCGTGGTGGATTATGGCCTTGACTTTCTCCTTGCGAGAGAAGGCCCCGAGTCCCAGGAGTGGGACATTTAGTTGAATGCTTATGCTTTATAGATCGTCCCGATCATATTTGATACAAATTAAAGAACCTAGATGGCGTTAGCGTCAAGATAGCTGGCGGTGTTGTTTTGTTCCTCGTCTACGTCGACTATTTTCTTGTATTAATTCTTATTCTATTCTGCGGATTGCCTCTTCGATTTTTTTTAAGCAATTTTTTGAAAGTGTGTATTCCTTGCAAATAATAGCAAGGAGGGGTCACGCATTATAATATAAATGTTACCTCACGGCATAGAATCAGTGTGGCCAACTTAGTGGATTTACCACTAAAACTGGTGGTTTTAACACCCCCTATAGTGGCGAAATATTGGTCTTAGTGGCTAGTGGAATTGTTTAGTGGTTTAGTAAAATTCAATTTCAATTACAAAAATGTTTTGACCCATCTACTTTCCCTACACTTTTCAATATAATTATGTACATATTCGTGATACTTGCGTTTAGTTTTAAGAGTATTTACTTTTATCGAAATGAATCTATATTACTTTACATGTGGGGATTCTCCAATCCCCGTGAAATATTTTTCAATCAACTCGATCGTCGATCGATCGATCGTGGATCGTGGAACTGTCAGTACAGATGGTGTGTAACTCTGTAACTGTGGTATGATTGCGATTTTATTTAAACACAATAATGCCAAAACCACAATATAAGCAACAATTTCAGAATTCTTGGCTTCAAGACCCACAATTATAAGATTGGCTAGTGGTAATTGAAAGTACAACGGGACAAGTAGCAAAATGTAATTTTTGTGGTATAACATTTAGGAGTCACATGATTTGAGATTTGAAGTCTCATGGGATGTCAAGGATTCTACCTTTCCATTTTGTAGATGTAAAATAGAAAGGTAAACAACTATTTTTTAAAGTGAAAACGTCTTATGGTGAACCGCACACAGATTCTGTGACTGAGGCTGATCGTCACGTTCAGAAGTGAAAAGCTTGTTTGGACAAACTCGGGACCACCGAGTGTACACGAGCGAGAAAGATACAGACATAGTAACTTTGGCTTCTGACTTGTTTCTCATTTAAGTATCCTACTAACGCGATCCGTAATAATTCTACATAATATCATTTACTATTAGGGACTATATAAATTACGATTGCAGATTAAGTTTTCCCTTCTGCAGTGTGTATTAAGGACATACATTTTTTTTATTGATATCTCTTTCATTGGTAAGATTTTACCCAACTACGAAAGATGGGTTTTGATTTAATATAAATATGCAGTAAAAAGAAGGTATACTGAAATATGAAAAATTATAGCGGTAGGTAAGCCGGAGTCAAACCAAGGACCAAAATAGCCTTCAGTAGTTTTTGCCTCCGATTCCTACTCACTAACTCAACGCTTTGTATGTTTTAAAACAAAGTTTCTTAGGGCAGGCTTGGAGGAGATAGATAGGAATTTTGCAGCGCGACCAAACTGAAAAAAATGTAAGAGTAAAACGACTAAAATCGTGAGAAAAATATAAAAAGGAAGTGACGCGTAAAAACTGCCCGTGACCAGTGTTGTCAATTTTATTTTTCAGATGATCGTACCATAAATAAAAAAATATTTACTTAGATCTTATATCTTATCTTTGTGAGTGCAGACAAAAATGATTCGTCTGATAAAGATGGATTATTTTAGAACAGCTGCTGTAATATTTTTTTATGTTTGTTAATTTTTGATGTCCATTTTAATTATTGTTACTAACTTTTATGTTGATTTACTCGCTAGCCCTTTGTTACCTACCTACAAAAAATGGTATGTTGATTTACTGATTCATATTTATTTGTTACATTTTAATAAAAAAAAATACTAAGCTTTTCTTTTTTCCTAAAATAAATTTGTTTAGTGGAAAATTTGGTGTTTATGAGTATCGGACCATATTTTGCTAGTGGTTTTCTGGTGGTTTTAAGAGTTGAATCTAGTGGATTGCTTGGTCAACCGTTGGCAACACTGCATAGAATAGATATTTTCAATTTTAAACATCTTTATTTCATAATAATTATTTTAGATAAGGAGACTAGTGTACATTTAATCCTAGTATCACAAAATCACACTAATTGTCAGAATATTATTACGAATTCTGGTGACTCGGATGAGTTTCTTTGCCTTGGTGACTTCAATACGCGTGACATTACTTGGATGAAGTCAGGCGACAACGGCTCAATGATTCCTTCGTACCCTGTAGGAGAGAGAGCGGAGTTGTTGCTGGATTTTATTCATATCAGTGATTTGCATCAATATAATAGTATTCCCAACCAGAATGATGTGTTTTTAGACCTTATTCTTTGTACTCTTAATTTGGTTCAGGTAAACGAGGTTGACCCTATTAGCAAACCTGATAGACACCATCCAGCCATTGCCGCTGATATAGCGACATGTAGCGTTACTGTTAAACCATTCAAACATAAAAAGCAACAACGACTAAATTACAATAAAAGTAATTATGAATTGATTAATCGTGATCTCAGCTTGGTTGATTGGCCTAACATATTATGTGGCACCGACGTGGACGTAATGACTAACAGATTCTATGAAGAACTGAAACGTATAATATCAGAACACACTCCTATTAAAAAAGATAACAAGTATGAGTATCCAGCTTGGTTCAGTTCTGCATTGAAACGGTGCCTCAAAGAGAAGCAAAAATATCACCACCGTTACAAACAATTTAAAAATCCACGAGATTACGATTCTTTTTCTTTATTGAGACGTAGGTGTAAAATGCTGATTGATCGGGACTATGCCAGTTACGTTGCATCTGTAGAGTCTGGTCTGGGTGGTGATCTTAAACATTTTTGGAAATTCGTAAATAGCCGAAAAACATCGCAATCTTTGCCACAAACTATGAAGTTTGGTGAGGTGCTTTCCTCGGATAGTAATGAAATCTGTGAACTTTTCTCTTCCTATTTTAAATCTGTTTTCGAAAAAGATAACGCTCTCACATTAAAAAATACAGTTTCCAATGATCAGTGTAATAACACTATTGGTACAATTAAGATTAATCAGTCAGATATACTCAAAAAAATTCATAGCTTAGATCCTAACAAAGGGGCTGGTCCAGATGGGATACCACCACTGGTAATAAAACGTTGCGCCGAGGAACTAAGTCTACCGCTTAGTATAATATTCAATGTGTCACTTCGGACCGGATGTTTTCCGTCCCACTGCAAGACTGCACACATAATTCCTATCTACAAATCAGGAGAGAGAACAGATTGTGAGAATTATCGACCTGTTAGTATACTGTCGTGTATAGGGAAGTTGTTCGAGTCCCTTGTCTACAATTCACTTTATCACCATATGGAACCACTACTGTCTCCAAAACAGCATGGGTTTATCAAGAACAGATCCACTGTTTCTAATCTATTGGAATACAAGTACTATTTGTGCGGAGCTTTTGCAGAGACAGCTCAAGTCGATAGTGTGTACACTGATTTTTCAAAAGCGTTTGACAAGGTGAATCATAGAATACTATGTGCTAAGTTGTCTTCGTATGGAATACATGGCAGTCTTTTACGGTGGGTCAAATCATATCTGTCTAACAGAAGTCAGTTGGTTGCTCTCAAGGGCTTTGTGTCGTCTCCGGCTCACGTAACATCAAGTGTACCACAGGGTTCACATTTAGGTCCCCTATTTTTTGTTGCTTTTATAAATGACTTGATTGATAAGCTTTCCTGCCCTTGCTCACTTTATGCAGATGACTTAAAAATTTATATTAAAGTTAAAACATCCGCTGACTGTGAGACACTCCAAAAAGATCTCAATACATTATGTGAATGGTCTGGAGACAATATTATGTTCTTAAACATCAATAAATGTTTTGTGATATCATTTACTAGCAAATTGAACAAGATTCGATTTGACTACAAATTAAAAGGACACAGCTTAGTTCGACGGAATGTAGTAAAAGACCTTGGTATTTTGTTCGATGATAAACTTACTTTTAGAAACCACTACGACTGTATAATTAAAAGGTGTAACCAATTGCTGGGATTTTTGTTCAGAACGACAAGGAACTTCAAAAACCCACAAAGTTTTTTGTATCTATATCATACACTCGTACGCAGTATACTGGAATATAACTCATGTGTTTGGTCTCCATTTTATAAAGTTCACACAGAGCGCATCGAGAAGATTCAGAGGAAGTGCCTTAGAATGTTGTGTCTCAGACATGGATTAAAGCGTCAGCTTACATCTTATGACGACAGACTATCTAAATTTAAACTGTTATCTTTAGAAAAAAGACGTAAATATTATGACTTCATAACTTTGTTTAAGATAATTCATGGTCACATAAACTCTCCATCTCTTCTCTCATTTCTGAACTTTAATGCGAGGCGAAGATCACGCAATCCCCACGCGTTAATATTCATTCTACAGGTTTACAAAAATAACACATCATACTATAATCCCATTGTCCGTATGTGTCGTCAATACAATGAGGTTTCGTCCAGTCACCATAGCAGTATTGATATTTTCGACAGTAATCTGTATAGGTTTCGAAGAAATATTTTGGCTATCCTTTGAAAATATCAAATCATCTGTAATAATTATCTTTTCCTGTTTTTATTTTTTATTTTGTTTACTTATGTGTTTTGCGATAATAGCAGAAGTCTTCTTCCATCTAGTATGGTTTACATAAAATATTTCACTTGATCAATAAAATGAATTGGTGTTGTATTCATGTAGGTTTGCAGGTGCATAGGTTGTTTTGTGTATAAGGCATCCATGCCTTATAAATTGCTTTACAATTTTGTATTTGTATTTCAATCGTTACTTTTCTTCACTCATTATTTTATAATTTACTGTTAAATCTTGCTGTGTTCACATGATTAGGGATATTTACCTGCTCAAAACAATTGTAATTCTTTTCTTTATATTCTATTGTAAATGTCCTGTTTTGTGTACCATAAATAAATAAATAAATAAATCATACATTAATTTCATTTTACGAGACCATTAAACTCATTTCAAAATATTAAATTATAATTTTTAACGAGTACTCTACATAGAATAGATAATTAACGGGGAGTTTGGCACGTGCCCATAAAAATAAAACCGGCCAGGTGCGAGTGGGACTCCCGCACGAAGGGTTCCGTACCATTAGCAAATAAATGGCGAAAACCTCTTTGGCTTTATTCGACATTTCTTATACATTGCATTTCCGCAGACAGGCAAAAACGTTTATCAAAATATTGATTTTTGCTTCATGATTATGATGACGAATTCGACACCGCGAGTTATTGAAGTGAAAACTTCTTTAGGCGCGCCTAGACAGATTTTTCGTGGGGTGTAAATTGATTTCGAGCGTCACGCTCGGGTATGATAAGAAATCTTCGGGTAAACTCGGGACCTTGGCGATTGGGCATCTAGAAATGCGTCGGCCAATAGGAAATGCTGAAAGGGCGTGGCCTCGACATCATAGCATGGCCATCTAGAAATGCGTGAGCCAATGGGAAATGCTGACGCATTTCTAGATGGCCATGCCATGATGGCGAGGCCACGCCCTCCGGTTATACCCGTGTAGTTTCCGAGGTAAGCTATCAAATTCTAAGTTATAAGTTTTCACTTCTATCGGCAGTTCCTATGACTGCCAATTTTTTTTTTGTATAATAATATACTCGTTTATAATGGGCGAGCTTTTTGGATTTCTTAGAGAGATCCCTTTTTTGGACCCTTTTTTTAACGTAAAAACGGAACCCTCATGGATTCGTAATATCTGTCTGTCTGTCAATCTGTCTATGAAATTATCGCAATTTTTTTATTAAATAATAAATTATACTTTTAATACTTTTACAGAAACAGTATATACCACTAGTATACCATCGCAATAAATAGGAAAAGCCAGTAGCTTATGTCCCTAAATTTATTAAAATATGTTGTTTTTATTTGAATTAATTTTGTAGTTCTTGCAGGAATAATCAGACATTGTACTAATTCAGTAATAATGCAATATGCTAGTCTAAACTTTAAAAAAAATGTGTGTGCTTAAGACCACACGGCAGAAGAGAAAATAGCAATTAGTTAAAAACGAATAAACATATTTCAAAGAGATATTGTAATAATTGTAACATGGTTTCTGGAGATGAGATTCACTTTATTCGAACAAATTAAGTTCATTGTTTAGCTTAGAATCCTTGAATTGGTTTTTATCTTGGGGTTTTAATGAGCATCCATCATCGAAGCTTAATTTATGAGCGCCGCGCCGATGCGAGATTGAGAAATTCCCCACATTTTCCCCACACCAAACCCCAACCGAGTTGGATTTCCCCGCAATTTGGGAAATTCCCCACAAATCGGCAACGCTGTTCCTATTAACTATCGAATATAATATCGCTTTTGGAATAATTGGATGTCATACCTCATACTTACATTGATTTAAATCGTTGATGTCATACCTATTACTCAAATATTAGTCAAAGTTTATATTCTTGGACTAGCTGAACCGAGCGCGCGTTGCTACGCTATCTCTCGAAAATTGGTCGTACCAATTCAAATTTTGAACAAATTCGGTTTTGAACAAAATATTGCTGCGAGCTTTGCCAACATCTCGGAAACTATAAAGTTTGGGGCAAAAATTATTGAGGTCGTTATTAAAGAAAATAAAATTTCATTTGCATCTTTTGTGGCCTGAAAACTTTTCCGTGACATATACCGTTTACGATTTATGGCCCATTTAATGAACCGGTTTTTCGTGTCCAGAGAAATTACAGGGCTTAGAGATGTAACATCTTAGATATCTGGGTGACGAGCGCAGTGCAGCGCTAGGTAATGATTTGAACTCTTCATGTTCCAATAGCTGAGTGTCGCTGTGCTGTTATGTGGCAGGCATGTTTCTTACCACCAGGCACATGTCAAGCTCGTCTCGTCACACTTCATAAAAAAAAATCTACGATGTACTAATTGAAGTGGTATGTTTCAAACTCAATCATAATTGGGATGATCACTGTATTACGGCTACGACTGAGTTTCCTAAAGTTACGGCTGGTCCAGTCGGGAGAACTCCGACTGCCGACCCAGAGCCTTCGGGTTCAAATCCCACGCGCACCTTGTCGAAGTCATGTGCGTAATGCCGCTAACTTAAAACGGTGAAGGAAAACATCGAATGTACCTAGGAATCTTTCGAGGTCGTGTGTCATCTACCAACCCGCACTGGGCCAGCGTGGTGGATTATGACCTTGACTCTCTCCTTGCGAGAGAAGGTCGCGCGAGTCCCAGCTGTGGGAACATTTAGTGGGATGTTTATGATTT
Source organism: Ectropis crepuscularia (assembly GCA_963693475.1). Taxonomy (NCBI): domain Eukaryota; kingdom Metazoa; phylum Arthropoda; class Insecta; order Lepidoptera; family Geometridae; genus Ectropis; species Ectropis crepuscularia. The sequence goes on along the minus strand of OY856366.1, from coordinate 13,780,446 downwards.
ATGGATCATCCCAATTCCGATCGAATTTGGTACAAAACAAAATACCTAGATGGCGTTAGCGTCAAGATAGCTGGCGGTGTTGTTTTGTTGCACGCGTCTATAATGATTATTTTCTTGTGTCTGTAGCAGTCCTGAGGTCGTCAAGCGATCTGCGTTTTCATATAGTTTTACAAAGGTATTTTTGAAAGTGTGAGCTCATCGCAAATGATAGCAGTGAGCGGCACTAATCTTGGGCATAATAGGTTAATAGGTCGCAACTGAGATCGGTCAGTTTAGTTCGCCGCTCCTAAACGAACTAGGTCGTTCTTCTAGTTCGCAGTTCGGATGAGACCGATCAGCCGACCCCATCGTTCGCTCGTTATATAGTTATATATTACTGCTCCTGCTCCTGTTGCATAGGTCGTTCTTGTAGTTATTTTGTAATATTATGCTTCTGGTGCATGAAACAATAAATATATGGACTAGCAGCACCCCGCGGTGTTACCCGCGTAGTGCCCCTTCCCGTTGTTCCCGTTAATTTTCCGGGATAAAAAGTAGCCCATGTGTTCTTCCAGAATACAATCTATCTGTGTTCCACATTTCAGCCCGATCAGTTCATACGTTAGGACGTGATTGAGCAACAAACATCCATACATTGACATTTATAATGTTAGGATTTATGAAATTCTATGAGTTTTTAACTTCTAAGCATAGAAAACAAAGCTCCAAGTAATACAAAATATTTATTGTAAATACCCAAGGTTATTTGTACAATAAAAGTAATCCTAAATATAATCCTATGTATATTGTATATTTATACATATCTTTTTATATTTGTATTAAGTTTAGAAAATAATCAACCACAACGTATACATTTTTTCATAGTATAGAGTAACGAGACAAACAGGACATGTGATTGATGGTAAGCAACATGTCTGCAATATAACAGCATAGTAACACGTAGCTATTGGAACATGAAAGTCCAAATTATTACCTAGCACTACCCTGCGCTCGTCACCTAGAGATCTAAGATATTTATCTCTAAGCCCTGTAATTTCTCTGGAAACATTGCCCTTCAAACCGGAACACAGTAATGTTTGCACATTACTGCTTGGCGGTAGAATAACTGGCATAGGTGTGGTACTTCCTCAGGCGGACTCTGCCAAGAGTCCTACTACTAAATACATACACAGATTCTGTTCCTTGACAGAATAACACCCGACATAAAGCAAACAAAAGTTAATAAATAACATTGGTGAGTGAACTTTACATGCTCTCGAATGTAAAGTGCTGTCCAGTGTCCCGTGGGCGTGACGACCTTCGTTCAGTTGACGTTTACATCGTCTGTTCCACAAGAACTAACGAACTGCGGAGCGGCGAAGGAAGGAACTAGGTCGCGTAGTTCGTCTGTGGGAGCGCTTTTTTGACCTAGGCCGTTCGCGAACTGTGCAAGACTACGCTCACTACGCGTGCCTAGGCACGCGTAGTGGTGTTATAATAGTTATAATCGGTTGAAATAAATCGTATTCCTATCAGGATCAGGGTTACCTTACCGATGGGTGATTGCCTAATTCCCCAAAATTTGAAGGCAGATGCAAATTCCCCAAATTTGGGGAAAAATGTATCCAAATTCCCACATAAGGAGTAACGGTATTAAAAACATTTATTGTTTTTTTCCATATATTATTTACAGTTTAACTGTTTTAACATAGTTTCGAATGGTACAAATTTGACAATAACGCCTTGTTTTTTTATTGTTTGAGCAATTTTTTACGTCTCTCAATGTCAAATAAGTTTAATTTTGGTTAATATGTAGTTTTACATAAAAATAAAACTAAATTATAGATAAATAAACAATAATACGAAGAATACGTTTCTTTTCGCATGTTAATTATTAATGAATTGATTCTAGTAACACCAGTAATAGATTATCCGCGCAAAGTATTGCAGTTACCTATACTAAGGGTCAAACACAAATTCAAAATAGACGAAAAGTTTCACATTCATCAAAATACGTTCTTTTGAATCGGGAAAAATAGCTTTCAAACCATTTACTCGCCGGATGTTTTTGGCTAAGCATCCAAAGAATTTATAGTCCAGGACCCCTGCTACATTCTTGCATTTGATTACTGTCTAGCTAACTTTTCGTTAGTAGCGTCATTTTGATGAGATCCACCAGATCAGGGATCCTTGGCTATAAGATACATCTCCCAGACAATGAAAACAAGAATATCATAACAATTAGTTAAAAACGAATAAACATATTTCAAAGAGATATTGTAATGTAAGCATCCATCATCGAAGCTTAATTATTTATGAGCGCCGATGCGAGATTGAGAAATTCCCCACATTTTCCCAACACAAAACCAATTCCCACACCAAACCGAGTTAGATTTCCCCGCAATATGGGGAATTCCCCACAAATCGGAAACGCTGTTCCTATTAACTATCGAATAAACTATCGCTTTTGGAACAATAGGATGTCATACGTCATACATCGATTTAAATCGTTGATGTCATAGGTACCTATTACTCAAATATTAGCATAGAATAGATAATACAGATAGAACGGACACTCCCCACCCCCCGCCAGTTTCAAGCTTCCTACCCCGCAAGAACGCGAGAAGCACTCAGCGACACGACATAGATGACACGCACACATGCGTAAATGCGTTCGAACGACATATGCGAGATGTGTGAGTGTAGGTATGTCAACTGCACCGTCTGTATAGATTTTAGGCCGAGTGTCCGGGGTGTGATATTAGCCAAAGTTTATATTCTTGGACTAGCTGAACCGTGAGCGCGCTGCTACGCCATCTCTCGAAAATTGGTCGTACCAATTCAAATTTTGAACAAATTCGGTTAACTTATGTTCTAATGACGCAATCTTTAAAATATAGACACATGCTGTCACGCAACGAAAGCTCTCAAAAAGCATTATTTTTTCCCGTTCTGTTACATTTTTCATTCATGCTCCGCTCCTGTGCAGTAACGTAATGTTTAATAGCCTTCCTCGATAAATGGACCATCCAACAGGGCAATAATCTTTCAATTCGGACCAGATTCCCGAGATCCTGGCGTTCAAACAAACAAACAAACAACTTTGTAGTATTAGTATAGATATAGAATGTTCAACCGTTACTGGATTGCTATGTAGAATGATATGAGGTGTTCGTGTGAATATATTTGATTTATGTAAATATTACAAACATTTTAGACATGGAGCTATTACATTTTCGGTCAGACTTTAACAGGGCCATTTCGTATGGCTGTAGGCATTGATTTCAAAAAACGGCTGAGTTAAATTACTTTACCATATAATATTACCACAGTCTATTAAAATCATACAGTCGTCCGACGAAGCCGAAGACGGGGCGATCGTGCCGGGAAGCGCGCTCCTGCATTGCCTAAATTACAATGTTAGTATTGCAGGAGCGCGGCTCAGGGCTGACGTCTTCCGTATGTTTTAATTTTATTATAGATGCCACGTTTTTAAAATTGCGACAACCCTACCCGTGTGATGAGCGCTGTGCAGTGCTAGGTGCTGATTCGAACTCTTCATGGTTCAATAGCTGTGTGTCATTGTGCTGTTATGTGGCAGGCATGTTGCTTACCATCAGGCACATGACCTGCTCGTCTCGTCACTCTATTCTAAGTACCTATTCATCAAGCCCAACTTTAAACGTAGTGTATTCAGGAACTACTCAAGCCACCACCACCAGCTATATTATTGTCGTCTTCACCACCCTCCCCTGTAATAATTCCCCATACCATTGAAACACCTAAATCTCAATGTATTACGCGACGTCTTACGTAGGCGATTCAAAGCGAAAGCGATTGTGCGGTGTGATGCGGCAGCTTTGTCCTTAATACGCGCGAATCGTCCCGCACCGCCGCCGCCATTCTGTCAAATTTGTTATGGCACCGCAACGAGTCCACGCGAAAATATCAAACCGACTGATCGCGTTCGCTTCCTTTCGCGCCGCGCCGCACCGCACTCCACGTGCGTTGGTAACGTAGCCCACTTACGTAGGTATTGACTGTTTGTTGTTTTTGCACCGCGCCGCGCCGCTTCGCGTTCGCGTCAAGGTCGCTCACGCAAGACGTCGCGTAACTCTTGATGCTATCAAAAAGTCCTCTTATAAGGTACCTTAAAACCTTAAATTATCGTGACGTGTTGATATTCCCCGCTTACAGAACAAAATGAAGAAAGCATTATGATTACCACACAACAACCAAGTTTAACGAAAACTGTAAACAATTCCGATTCACTTTCAGTGAGTGACTAATGTGTATAAATTTCACCCGAAGATTTCTTTCATTTATGAGCGTGGCGCTTGAGATCAATTCACACCCCACGAAAAGTCTGTGTATTGTGCGCTAAAATAAGTTTTCACTTCAAAAAAATGTAATTCGCAATTTCGTGGTGGCGGCCATCTTGGATTTGGAATTTATTGTAGTGTATCGTATTAACTCTTTAATTTGATATTCATATTATCTTAAATATCTCATGCCTTCCTACGGCTGCCTGGAAGAGGTCGGTTTTAGTGATAAGGCCGCCAATTGATACTTTATTTTCTTTTGTTGTATGTAACTTTGTTTTTTATTAATTGCTTCAAAGAGTTAACCTCTCACGTAGCATGGCCCACCGGTGGAACGCCGCGTTCCTGTTAATTTAAATCTAAATTCCTGTTGATTGAGTATAAATTTGCTCAACTGGGCCTTCTTCCCGAATCCATAAACAGGTTAATCTATCTATCTATTGAGGGGACGATGTGAGAAAATATTTCATCCGCCATTTTGTGGAGGCGGCCATCTTGAATCGATATTGACCAAACATAGAAAAGATCCGCCGCCACGCTTTCAAATGAAAAAAAAAACTCAAAATCGAAAAGCTAAAAATGAAAAGAAGAAGACCTTTAACCAACTTGAAGTCGGTTAAAGGAGGTCGGAAAAAGGAGGTTTCTCAATTCGACCGAATATATGTTTTTATTTGTATTTGAAGTCAATCAACAATAAACATTATTTTGTTTGCAGCGTCAGGGGACGCGCAGTCTCAGGCTCGCATCCAGTTCAAGCTACCAGATGGTACGTCGCATACGGCTAGCTTCGGCGCAGCTGACACGCTTCGCGCCGTACAGCGATACGTAGCTGACAATCTGCAGGTGACCGACCTTAACTGTACTATATAATCATAGCAGCGAAGCTTAATGAACAGCCTACTCTCTTTATTAAACAGCGCCGTTTATGTTTTTACCTATCATTATCACACATTAAAAAAATATTTAATTCGCCATTTCGTGGTGGTGGCCATCTTGGATTTGAAATTTGACGGATCAGACAGACATCGCCGTCAAACTTATACTCTATTGTGTGTGCATTGTCCACCAATATTTATTTATTTTGCGTCGGGGTCTAAAAATGGCTGAATGTGTATGATTTCAGTTGTCAGCGTCCAACTTCGCGCTGTGGACGGCGTTCCCTCGCCGGGAGCTCGTCCAAACGGATAGTACACTGCGGGAGCTACAACTGGCGCCATCTGCCGCGCTGTTGGTACTACCGCGGAGGGCCACCTCGGCGCCGCCGCAAGCGAACACCTCCTTCTCAGTCATTGGTAAGTTTTACGAAAATAATGCTGATTTTCAAATCTGTAAACATTATTACAAAGGAATGTAGCTATATTTTTGATAAAACATTAATGATGGCTGAGATATTTAGCGATTCAAAAAAAAACTTCTAAATTCACGTGATATCAAGCGCCATCTGCATCGCTCCGCATCGTTGCAAGGAAAACCTCGTTCTCGGTAATTTTTGTAAGTAATTTTACAAAAAATAAGGCTGCCTTTAAAATCTGCAAACATAATTTTAATTTTTCAATGTAAAAGTGATGATGGCTGAGATATTTGACGATTCTAACAAAACATCAAAATTTACATTATATGAAGCATCTTGGATTTGAAATATAATCGTAGCGAATAATATTCTATTAAGTTTTAAGCCCTTTCATTTGATACCCATATTGAGGGAGTTTAGAAAAAAATTAGTCGGCCATCTTTGAACAATTTCCATCAAACATAGCTAAGGCTTGAAACATTGACGTTTATTGGTTTGATTCTCTTTGTCAGCGTTCATCACGCAGCTGCTGACGTCACTGGTGTACGAGCCCACGGTGCAGCTGTACTCGTGGCTGCGCGCGCGCCTGTTCCCGCCGCCGGCCGTGACGCCGCGCCCGCCGCGCGCCGGACCCGCGCCCGCGCGCGCGCCCGCCGCCGGCGCCGCCCTGCGGAGGCGCGGGAACATACACAGGTAACTATACGTGACGCCGCGCCCGCCGCGCGCCGGACATGCGGCGAGGTAACGACCGACGGTAACGCGGTAACGGTACATGACGTCATGTTTTGCGGGCGTGCAGCGGGCTTCATCGAATTATAAGACGTTGTCACGTCAATATATGATGTATATTACTATGCAAACTACCAACGAAAATTGGTTTGAACTCGATCTGATGAGTAGTTTTTTTAGTACGTCATAAATAATACACTATTATTAAAACTTCGATCAAAGTTACAACGAACTACAAGAACTATGTGTACTATGTATATTATGTTACTTGCTGCAACGGAACCCTTCATGGGCGAGTCCAACTCGCACTTTATTTTAAATAGGAACAACAGATCGAATGTGCGCAGGTCGTACTTCTGGTCGCAATTAGTAAGCTTTCGTCCGTGCATCGACCGAAATTACATTACTGTGGCAGAATTTAAAGGCGGTAAACGTTACAACTCTTGAGCATTTTTGCTCTGTGGCGCTGGATGTGGATACTCTACACCTAGATTTTGTTAGGGGCTGTCCATTAATCACGTGATGTTATTTTAAAAAGTAGTTTTAAAGCTCACTTCGTATCCCTCCCCCTTGGTGATACGAGGTGAGCTTTAAAACTACCCCCCCCCCCCCCCCCCCCCACCTCTCCAGACCACAAAAATCACGTGTATTTTTAGTACCTACGAAAAATCTTAAAATTTTTATAATATTTTAAATACCGGTAACAAGTATAATCTAATCCTATTTTAGTCGCGCAAGGACTTCGTTCGTTGCCTGGCAACGGCGAGTCAAGGATACACTACACGCCGCTTTTCGATTTCAATATCACGCGTTTGACGAAAAAATAAATACACGTGATATCTTACTAAACCCACCCCTTGTGATATTTCGTGATTTTTGTCGAACCTCCTCCACTCTTTTGAACATCACGTGGTTAATGGACAGCTTCACACGTCAGAGACACGTGAGCGGTGTCTGCTCATCGCGTCTCTGACGAACGAGCAAAATTTGGTCGATGAAGAGCCTCTCACTTGATCGCTCAATCTAGTTGGATAATCTAGTAGTAATCACTTTGAAAACCACACCCTCCGGTTACACCCGTGTAGTTTCCAAAGTAAGCTATCAAATTCTGAGTTATAAGTTTTCACATCTATCGGCAGTTCCAATAGGGTACCGGACTGGGTCAAAAATACACCATCCTAAATAGTCCGTCAGCTAGATCATGGAAAAATATTGGACACGTATTTTTTGTTTTTTCATAATATTAAAAATCGTCAAAGATATAGACCATCAAACTTCGAGAGTGGGGGGTCGCGACGTCACTCGTGAGTAAAAATCGTACTCACAAGTGACGTCACACGAAACTTCGAAGCGCTGTATCTTCGTCATTTTTTTGTTTGTGAAACAAAAGAAAAAATACGTGTACAATATTTTTTGCCAATCTAACTAACGGGCTACTTAGTTTTTTAGAGGATTGTACCCTATTATTTTTGTGAAATAAAAGAAAAATTCGTATACTACAATATTTTTTTAGACACTAGGACTAATAAGTATTTATTAGCCATCATTCCTGTTTTAGTGTTGAATTGAATAGTATGTTTGTTTGTTGTCAGGCTTCCCGGTGACGCCCCTGATGACGACAACAACACGTGGAACGGAAACTCAACACAGCAAATGTAGTCTATATATATACACTCTAGGATAGACAATACATTTTCACCTATCAATGTATGTATGAATAGTTTAATATAAAATTTTACCTGGCATAAATGTGAAACAGAAATGGCGTTAGTGCCGCCAACTTATCTGTATAACGGGCAAAAGCGGAACTACTGAATTGCCAATGTTAAAGATTAAAGAACTTGTCCAATTTTACAATAGGTGACAACATTTTTCGACCGTGGCGCCATCGCTATGTCGCAGACAACTAACTTAATCAACGGTTTCGTTAACAGCCTAGCCTGTTTGCGGCCAGAACGATATTCAATGTACAAAATTCAGAGAATGAAGTTTCTACTTCCGGCGTGCGGTCTGGGTACTCACTTTTTTTTTAATTGCAATTATGACATACACATGGAATGGCAAAAATGGCGTACATTGTATTTTACCTGTTCAACGCCGCCATTACTGTTTTTCATTTTATGCCAGGTTAAAAATATCAGACTTTGATCACACTATAAGACCCTCACGTTCGTATTACGACGGAACCTTGTCACAGTAACGGCAGAGCGACGTCATACACCGCAAAAAAAGTACTGATAACAAAATAAGTGAATAAAAAAGCTAGGGTTGTAATAATTATATTAATATACTTTATTTTTAGAGCACTGTTCATTTATTTTGAATCAGTAACTTGGTATCCTCTTGCCTTTTTACAAAAAAAAAATGTCAACTTCAATTATCAGTTCACTAGCATGGCTGTGAATTACTTTCTTACTCATTTCTACAGAATAATAACAAAAACTTAACAACAAAAATAAAACAGAATATCGGAAATAAAAAGTCATAAAAGTACGTGGCAACTAAGTAACTAAGTGTACTCAGTACGCGTAAGTACTGACCTTACTGACTGAGTTTTCACAAATGGTATTGACAGTTCGACTACGTCACTAAGATGGCCGCCAATCGCAATATCAACGTACGGGGCGTATACTAAATATATAAACTATAACGTAAAATGAGTAAAAGACACTTGAAATTTTCCAAAGTAATTATCTACAAAACTAGAACGAACTATGTAAAAAGATTTTTGACAATCATTTCTGTAAAATCATCAAAAACACTATATTTTTGTTTATTTCCTTCTATTGTATAGATATAAACAAAATGGCGGGGACAACGACCAATGACATGCCTTATTTCCAACAGAACGGTAAAATGAAGAGCTGTGATTGGTTGTCCCGTTTATTATGATTTATTGTATGCTAACTTTCTACATTCAAACTTAGATAAATAAAAATGTGTCTTATATCATTAAAACTTAGGTATTTGTTAAATAGGCCTTATTAAATCCAGTCAATCTTAATGTTTATATGTAGTTCTATCTCGCTTTGATGTATGGTGCACGACCGAGATGGCACTACAGCCATTGTGACTGACAGTTCGATACCGGCTATTAGATCTTTATTTTAGTATATGTGTATAACGGATATCTATTTGAATTTAAAAATTTTGTTTCAAGTTCGCATAAAGTAAGATTAAAAAAAATATTTCACTTAAAATATACTTCTTGAATGTGTATTAATTCTAGACATTGATTTATAGACATGAATCTATAAAATTGTTGAATGCTTCGTACCATTGATTAAAAAAAATCTTCCAGACTTCAAAGTTTATTGCCCCGCAAGAGCACTCCATAGGTTAATTCTATTAAATATATAAATTTGTGTTACAATCATTTGTCTGTTTACTAAATGTTATAAGCTGATATGGTTATTAGTGTAAATGCCTATTTGCAAATAAATGTGCTATGTATGGGTTGTATTTTTTACTTATTTGACAAATATAACACAAAAACATGGGATACCGTTTTCATAGTGTTATTATCGAATACAAAGGCTTTGGGCCTTTTGGTCCTTAGAAGCGTTTTTCGTCTAAAACTTGTATGATTTGCTAATTGGACAAAACTACGCCATCTATGCTTATATCCATGTTTATTGCCAGTTTCCACCCTTCATAGGTCCGCCCAGGGTTGCCACTGAAAAACATTTGTAGATAATTAGTCAAATCAGCATTATATAGCCTCATAAACTTTATATCACAGAGAAAAGTAATTACAAGGATTATGGGAAAGTCTGTTTTTTTTTGTATTAAACTTAATGTATATAACTTGTATATAGTTCACACCGTTTGTTTTTATTATCACCCTTTTGTTTTCATATAAATCTATTTTTTTATAGCTTGGATCGAACATAATATTAAATCTCATCTTTTTTTTTACATTGCAACCCGATCGTGTTGCTTTTTTTTTGCATTGGTAACCCCATCGTGGGTAATTTTATGTTTAACTATAAATAATCTGATGATTTAATTAATAATAAATATAGATGCTTGCACACAATACATAATAAAAACTAGAAAAATCCAATCTTACGGTAATATAAAAGGTCGCATCCTACTAGCCGTTCAATTAATAGCCTAGCCTCCTTACTAAATAGCGCCGTTTCTAGCGACCTGAATGATATTCTGATAGCTGGCACAGGCTGGGCTGTTAATTAAACGGCTGATAAAGTTAATTGGCTGCGACATTTATATAACATTTTGTTAATATTGTTCTGTTACTGATCTAAGTATGTTTCCAGCTTAAATAACATAGTCAAGTAATTTTGTAACTGGGGAAGTACCACATCATTGCCATCTATACTACCTACAACCAATATTGTGCAAACCATGTACTGGGTTGGAGGGCATTGTTTCTAGTTAAATTGGCAGAGTAAAGATATCGTTTAATATCTCTAGGTGACGAGGGCACTGCTGAGAAGTAATTTCATAACTGGATGGTTCTGGGCTGTTCTGGGCAGGCAGTATATGTTACTCGTATTTTTGTTTATACATATATATGACATCAGTCGTCAAACTACTCGGTTAAGGTATCCCAAAAAGATTGAGACTAGTTGGGATAATCGAAACTTTGGTTTGGGGACGAGATCATTATAGAGGTACATCACTAAAAACAGTCGAATAAATTTTGTTTATACATTTACATATTTTTAAAATAAAATTACCAATTTTCAATGGGGCTTTTTCAAGATGTCTTGTCAAAAATAGTTCTAAATTTCGCCAAGTGTGGCACCACTGTTTGTTTTTGTGAAATTTCTCTAACAAAATGGAACATTGGCGCCACTTATGGTGAAATTGGGAACTGTCTTTGACAAGTCTATCTTCATCTGGAAAATGCCCCATTGACGAACAGCTGTGATATTCCGAGAGCTGGTAGCAAGCTTTGAGCAGGTATTTGAGGGAAGCTGAATCTTGTCACAGCTCTCCTAAATCAATCTGTCAATTTGGATCACCTGGCAGATAGAATGTCTCACCAAAATTATCCTATTTTCTGAGAATCCCTATGTTTTAGTCATAGAATGTATGACAAAAAAAACAGGGATTCTCAGAATATTAGGGGCTCTCCATTAATCACGTGATGTTTTTTTAACATTTTTTAACCCCTCCCTCCCCCTTGGTGATACGTGGTGAGGTTTAAAACTTCGTTCGTGGCCTGGCAACGGCGAGTCAAGGTTACACTACACGCCGCTGTTCGATTTAAAAATCACGCGTTTGACGAAAAAATAAATACACGTGATATCTTACTATACCCCCTTGTGATATTTCGTGATTTTGCCGAACCCCTCCCCCCCCCCCCTTTTTTTGAACCTCACGTGATTAATGGACAGCCTCTTAGATTTTTGGTTGCCCAATTCTAATTTCAAGTAGCCTCAAATGCATTTATTTTTATTTTTGCAAGACATTTTTGTACGCGTTATGATAAACCCCCGACTAAATCACCTGGCTTATTTTTTTATTAAGCGTTAAACTGCAAAACATAAAAATTGCATATTGCCTCAAACATATTTATTGAACAAAAAAAAATGTTTAAAAAAATGTATGCATTAATTTTCCCCCGCTACTCACCAGCCAGGTCTGTACCTCCGTGTTGGGGTATAGTAGCAGAGCTGTGTGACAAGTTTTCAGCTTGCCTGAAATACCTGCCCAAAACTAGCTAGCAGCTCTCGGAATATATTATTACGTTTTTTTGGGCGAGCAACGATGTATATTTTGGTCCAATCCAATGTTCGGATATTCATACTAAATCATTATTCTGTTAATAGATGTTCTCCTGTATAATAAAAAAATATTTAAGAATCTATTCACGCATTCTATAGCACTGATACGTTCAGGAATTCGCTGTATTTTATTTTAGTTAATTTATGAAAATTCATTCGAAAGTTAGCTAAGGTTTCTAGAATAGTTATAAACTATTTCTATTTGTAAATTATTTTGGATTATTGGAAATAAATAGTAACAAAATGTGTTGGTGTTTTATTAACATAGTTTTTTTTAAATTAAAAGTATTTCATTTGTCTTTGAAACGGTATTAGATATTTTAAGAGCTTTGGGTTTTGATTTTGCTGTGATAAAATGTTAACTTATAGACTTGCGTTGCCTGAGTGGGGGTTTCCCGATGGTTACAATCTTGGTGTCTTCAAATCGAGAGTGAATCGGTTTCTTCTAGGTAAGCACGCTTCATCGTAGACCGTATCGTCGCTTAATATCAGGAGAGATGGACAAAAGTAAACCCTAAGTAAAAGTAAGTAAAAAAGTTATATCACATGTACTATGGACACATCGTCTCAAACAAAAGTTACATATAAAGTGTCCTTAGGGGCGGTCCATTATTTACGTGATGTTTTTTAAAGATTTTTTAACCCCTCCCTCCCCCTTGGTGGTGCGTGGTGAGGTTTAAAACTACCGTGTATTTTAGTACCTACAAAGAATCTTACAATTTTAATAATATTATTTTTGAATACCGGTATAAAGTACTATAATTTAATCCTATTCTAGGAGCGCAAGGACTGCGTTTGTTGGTTGGTTGCCTGGCTACGGCGAGTCCAGCAACCAGAGTGACGAGGCGATCAGGTCACGAGCCTGATGGTAACCAACATGCCTGCCCATAACGGCGCAGTGACACGCAGCTATTGGAACACAAAGAATCTAAATCATTACCTAGCACTGCACTGCGCTCTTCACCCAGATAAATTAGATGGTAAATCTCTATGCTCTGTGATTTCTCTGGAAACATTGCCCTTCAAACCGGAACAGTGATGTTTGTTTGACGGTAGAGGAACTGGCAAAGGTGTGGTACCCACCTACTTCCCCAGGTGGACTCTGCAAAGAGTCCTACGTCCTACCACTAATAGGTAATATACCTATTTTCTAGAATTGGTCAGTTGGCTCAGTTGCGCATGTCGTCATTGGCATATTCAAATGGTTATAATGTACCTACCTACCCACCTACTTGCTCCTTGTTCATTTGAATATTCAAATAATTAACACAGGCTAATTTCTATCCCATCAAAGCTACTGTGAGATACTTAATGATATTATTCATTTGTATATTCGTATTTGTAGAATTACACTGCGATTTTTAAATTCCACTGTTTTGGCAAAACAATCTACAAAAACCAACTGAAACTGAAAAATATCACCTAGCTTGTCTATGAATACATGTATAATTTAAAACTACTTCTCGCCACTAGATGGCAGGTTCGAATGTAGTACTTCTACGTCCCGCTAGATAGCAGTAGCTCCGTTGTCATTACTATCCGAATCTAAAATGTATGTTGTTCCCGTGCAACCAAGCAAATTAGAATTATAACTTTACAGCTATAGTTTAATTTTTAACTTTTTTGAATGTTAAAAGACCACGCTGCACCGCATTACGACCTGACGGCTTTTACAGTTTTACGGTGACATCTATGCTTTAGCCAAACTTTTCTACTCTCTTCTTCCTGGTCAGAAGAGATAAATAAATTCATAAACGCACCGAAAACGCCTGAAATAAGTAACTATTTAGACGTGAAAGACGTTCTGAAAGGTACTCTGTCTCTATACTATGCCTGAAACGTGTTTTGTAGTGGTAGGACACTTGGCAGAGTCCGCCTGGGGAAGTACCACACCTTTGCCAGTTATTCTACCGCCAAGTAGCAATGTGCAAACATTACTGTGCTCCGGTTTGACGGGCAATGTTTCCAGAGAAATTACAGGGTTAAGAGATATAACATCTTAGATCTCTGGGTGAAGAGCGCAGTTTAGTTCTAGGTAATGATTTGGGCTCTTCATGTTCCAATAGCTGCGTGTCACTGTGCTGCTATGTGGCAGGCATGTTGTTTAGGCACAGGCATCAGGCATATGTCGTGCTCGTCTCGTCACTATTTATTGAAAAAATAATAGTATAACGTCAATCATGGACATAATAAAATATGAATTCTTCTATCCCTCATTTACGGCGCACACAAACATGGTATTTGACTCATCATTAGCCTATGTTCGTCCACAGCTGGACATAGGCCTCTCCCATAATTGCTAAAAGTTAATAAAAAGTTGCTATTATTTAACCAAAATTATTGTAGCTGTATTTTATTTTTAGTTGTTAGGTATTTTGTTGTCCTTAGTTCTAACTGTATTTTGTTTTTATTGCTTTTATCATTACTTTTTAACTGATCAAAAGTTTGTAAAGTTATTGTTGAATCTGTACATTGAGCGGGTAACCAGGACGTCTACTCTCTTTCTACGAAAACGTAATTTCGAAATAAACTCGCTGATTTCCAACGCCGATTCTACTCCGATCTGTAGTTTTGTCCGTTTAAATGTTTTAAGCCTACTCTAATTAGGAGTATGCTTAGAACATTTAAATGTCAAACAATGTTGTATCGGACGAAACGATGTAGAACGAGAGTAAGAAAGTCGCGAGTTTTTTTTCGAAATTACGTTTTCATAGAAACAGAGTAGACGTCCTGGATTCCCAACACAGGTAGCCCTAGTGTGGGCTCCAGTCTCCAGCGCACGCTGGCAAAACATTGTAATTTGTCAGTATTTGTATAAATTCTTCTTCTTCGTCGGTATCACTCTTGACAGAGTGGTCGTGATCATCACTTCAGATGTTAGTGACAAGGTTCACAACACGTCGCCATTCCTCTCTGATGGTCGCCTTAAATACCTCTTCTAATCCATTATTTCGCAACGCCGTACAAAAATCATGCGACAAGGAGAAATTATCGAGAGTTGCGACCCCCCTCTTCAACTGCAGTCAGTCTGACAGCTTACAAGTGACGGCATAGTGCTGAATCTTATTACTTTATACCCTTCTATCATCCTACATAGGTCTCGTGGTGGTTCATTTGACCCATACATTTTGTTCACGGGCCTGTAGTCTATAATACCGGACTTATCATTGGAGGTAAACTTTTTAACTTGTGTCAACTTTTCAAATGTTTTGTTTCACCTTATCTTACCTATAAACCGGATTAAGATTTTTGAATTTATTGAAGTGAAAACTTCTTTAAGGGCGCCTAGATAGATTTTCGTGGGCTGTGAATTGAATTAATTCGTCACACTCGGGTATGATAAGAAAGCTTCGGGTAAACTCGAGACCATGGCTATTGGCCATCTAGAAATACGTCAGCCAATGGGAAATGCTGAAAGGGCGTGGACAGGTCATCATGGCATGACCATCTAGAAACGCATCAGCCAATGGGAAATGCCGACGCATTTCTAGATGGCCATGCCAAGATGGCGAGGCCACGCCCTCCGGTTACACCCGTGTAGTTTCCAAGGTAAGCTATCTAATTCTGAGTTTTAAGTTTTCACTTCTATCGGCAGTTCCTATGACTGCCAATTTTTTTTGTATTTGGTTATTGCCCATAGTCGCCACACTGGGCATGCGGGTTGGCGACCGCAGTGCCGCAACATCTTGCACCGGTGACTGCTGCCGGATACCACCGGCCGAGATTTAACTTGTGCCATTTGACTTTCGTAATATTTGGTCTTTGCTTAGGGATTAGAAGACTACGCACGAGATAAGAGTAACGAGTAACGCACTATGAAATGAAGTGTTCTTGGGGTTATTGGTAGGTACTACCACAGTCTATAAATCATACAGTCGTTCGACGAAGCCTTCTAGATAAAAGGCAGGTATTTATCGGGGTAATTTCTCCGTTAGATAGTTCAAAGTTCTAGCATTTCTTCCTGACGATTAGTCTCACTAAATACCTATCTAGATTATTTGCAATCATGAAGCTAACCATCCATAAACAATCCTAATCCCTCTAATACCCATTATATTCATTTACTTGGCATTCTTACAACACTATAGATAATTATTATCATTCATATAAGCATATTTGAACATATCTCTTAAAAGGGAAAGTTTTACATGTGAAACTCTCATTTTTCATCTAATTCAATATCATTCTCTCTTGAAGTTCTTATCTTACATCCAATAAAGATAAATTCTCAGATTTTAGTTGTAAATCTCTCTGAAATATGAATGACATACTTATACATAGCTTTATAAAGATAGGTCAATAACCTTTCAGATAATTAGTAGCTTAGTGATAACAAGGTTTGTAGCTATAATATATCTAATTTGATTAATTTTACAAGTGTTAAAGATAGATCTCCATATTTCCAATATATTTTTTTTTTTAAATAAAGAGTTGTGGGCATTCATACAACATTACATACCTACATACATACAAATATACATTTTATACACACATATATTTCACACATAAATATAATATAACTAATTTCAATTCAATATTATATTTATTTAGCAATCCTATATAAATAAATATTTATTTATAAATACATATAAATAACTCCTATAATTTAGCAACAATATATATCATAAACACTCCAAGAATATCTATTGACTTTATAAATACTTATATTATTTATTCTAACCAAATTACCGTTAACGGGTTTAATAATCGTATTTATCTATTACACTGCAACGGAGGAACGGAGTCATTGGAAACAAGCGCACGCGGCCGGGCTCGGGCGCGACACAGCTTACGCGCTAGTTTCTACGGCACTAACCTGCCGCGGCCGGCGAGCCTCGCACGCGCTACGCCAGTACGATGCAAACCGTCTATAGTTGATTACGTCTCTTAATACCTTACATATATCGCGGAGTACTGTGCAGCGCCACTCACGCTTTTGTATTGCACCTTTATATACTACATATTATATTATATTAAAATTAAATATTGGACGACAGTGTGTGAGGAGTTTTAACCAAATAAAATTTATACTTGAAGAACCAGTTGTTTAGTGTAAATATCCACACTCCGCACCACCACGGCCATAGAGTGACGAGACGAGCAGGACATGTGCCTGATGGTAAGCAACATGCCTGCCACATAACAGCACAGTGACACACAGCTATTGGAATATGAAGAGCCAAAATCATTACCTAGCACCGCACTGCGCTCGTCACCCAGAGATCTAAGTTGTTATATCTCTAAGCCCTGTAATTTCTCTGGAAACATTGCCCTTCAAACCGGAACACAGTAAAGTTTGCACATTACTGCTTGGCGGTAGAATAATTGACAAAGGTGTGGTACTTCCCCAGGCGGACTCTGCTAAGAGTCCTACCACTACACTACTATAAATCTTTCCCATTCATTACAATGAAGGAATAACTTTTCAAGTTAATTACAACACTTATATTTATAATACATAATGCTGTGAGTCTATTTATAGATCCATCATAATACATAGCCTGAGCATTCCTTGTTAACATATTGATATAGGTATGTATTGCCTCTTACATTATCATTTTAACATAATCCAAATTATCATGTTAATTCACAATTAATTTTACTCCGCATTCATTTAATTTGTACTTGACTTTGTTTGAGTGACATAGTAATTTGTATGAATAAAGTCAATTATACCTGACTTTTAAACAAGTATCATTAGATTTCAGAACAGTTATTTTAAAATCACTAAAGTTTACACCTTTTGTGTCCACAGAATGAATGTCCAGACAGTCCAACGTTACCTTTGAAAGCCACACACTGCTCTTCAGCCTGAGTCAACCAGAAAAAGACCATCCTCTGGGCGCTGGACCGATCATGATTCTCCGGAGACCCAGCCATCCACTGATCCCGGACAAGCCTTCATGCTAAAGTAATGTTTATATTAAATCTGAGGAAAAACAATATCATAAGTCTCACAATACTTATATCATTAAAAAAGTAAGTAGTTATTTATTGTTAATTTCTCCTAAAGGATAATTCCCGTTTCATATGATCCTTGAAGCGAATTATTCCGTTCTTGTGCTATCGCTTCTGATAACGCGGTCACGCATAGCGTCTGGCCCGTTAAAACCCCTCCCTCCCCCTTGGTGATACGTGGGTCTAAAACTAAACCCCCTCCCCCCACTAAAAATCACGTGTATTTTAAGTACCTACAAAGAATCTTAAAATTTTATAATAATGTTATTTTTAAATACCGGTATATTCAATTCAATTCATTTATTCGAACCATAAATTCATAAGAACACTTGGTAACGTCATTAACAAAAAGGCATAAGAATCCGTGTACATAATAAGATAAAATAACAATGTCAAAATGAATAAAGCTGTAAAGGAGCCTAGTCAATCAAATGCAGCTGTAAAAAGGCTTTGTCAAAGACAAAATAACAAATAATTAATACATACAGTATACAGATACTACATGAGTACAATGTTCCATCAAAAATTTTATAAATCTATTACTTTACCTTATTACAAGATTCTAGTTTCAACACAGTTCTCTTCCATACGTTACTATCTTTAACAAAGTCATCTATATTATAATATGCCTTGCTCAATAGGTAGCTTTTTATTTCATTTTTAAACTTTGTTTCATTAAGACCTTCGACTTGTGCAGGGATTGCATTATAGAAGCGAATACCATTACATTTGAAATAGTTATTTGTTTTTTGAAGTCTGCACTTAGGAAATACAATTTTGTGCTTATGGTGCGCTTTTGGATTCAGAACAGTTAGTTTCTTCAGTCGACTTCGATTTTTTCTTACATACATTATACATTCATAAATATACAATGAAGGGACTGTTAATATGTTTATAGTTTTGAAAATCTCCCGTACTGAATCTCTAGCTGATAAATTATATAGACCACGGATTGCTCTCTTTTGCAATATGAAAACTGAGTTTCTGTCCGCAGCTGAACCCCATAATAAAATCGCGTAGGACATAATGCTATGAAAATAGCCAAAATAAACAAGCCTAGCTGTTGCGACGTCCGATATTTTTTTAATTTGACGAACAGCGTGGGCAGCTGAACTAAATCGGTCAGCCAGTGTCTCTATGTGAGGACCCCATTGAAGCTTTGAATCTACTGAAATACCCAGAAATCGAGTAGATTGTACAGGTTCGATGAGTTCATCTTTCAGTCTTATATCAAGTTTACCGCACATTACATTGCAGAGTGAGAATTTTATACATTTCGTTTTAGTTGGATTAAGTACTAGATTATTTGCATCAAACCATTTGTACGCAATGTCTAAAATTACGTTAATTTCTGTGAAATCGTTTATTCCTCTCTTCACTTTGAATAGAAGTGATGTATCATCGGTGAACTTAACTATTTCTATATTTTTATGTTTCTTAATCATGAAAAGTAGATCATTTATGTAAATAAGAAACAGGAAAGGTCCAAGTATGGAACCTTGTGGTACTTCTTATAGGCGACTCATTTGATTGCACACCGTCAACATCGACTATCTGTACACGGTCTTTAAGATATGAAGAAATAAAATTTAGAGCTGGTTTCGATACCCCATAGAACTGCAGTTTCTTCAAAAGAGTTTCATGATGAACACAGTCGAAAGCTTTTGATAAGTCGCAAAATACTCCTAGAACGTCATGATGGTCTTCCCAGGCTTTCAATATATACTTGGTTAGTTTAATCCAAATTGGTTACTATGTAAAAGGTTATTAATATTAAAGTAAGACAAAAGTTGCTTGAGAACTAGTTTCTCGAATATTTTGCTGATGCAGGGCAAAACCGAGATAGGTCTGTAGTTTCCAAGTTCGTTTTTGTCTCCAGATTTAAACAAGGGTATCACTTTACTATACTTCATCATGTCAGGAAATGTGCCATTTTTGATACATTCGTTAAATAATTCTGCTAAATATGGGGCAATGTTATTAATTATCCCCTCAAGTACCTTAACAGATAATCCCCATAAGTCCGCTGTATTCTTAACTTAAATGTCTTTGAACGTTTTTAGTATTGCAGTGGCAGTAACATGATGAAACTCAAATGTAGATGAAGGACAATCAACATTTTCTGTCAACATTTCCTCTGCAAGAGAGGGAGACGAAGTTAGGTGTTTAGTTGTCTCTAAGGGAATATCAGCAAAATAAGCCCTGAAAGCATCTACAATGTCCAATTTTTTTGTAGTGACATTTTCGCCAACCCGAACTGCGCGCATCATTTCACGACTTTTGGTTTTACCAGACTCCTTGTTTATTATCTTCCACGTGCTTTTTATCACGTTGTTGGAGTTTTTAATTTGATCCCGAATGAATATTGCTTTTGCTCGAATACACAAATTTCTAAAAATATTTGAATACCTCTTAACATAGACTTTAGTTGCATCGTCGTTGCAGTATGTCTTTAGTTTATATAAATTGTAAAGATTGTTTCGACTTTTAATAAGTCCTGGTGTTGCCCATTCGGAAAACTTATAAAGTATAATCTAACCCTATTCTAGGCGCGCGAGGACTTCGTTCGTTACCTGGCAACGGCGAGTCAAGGTTACACTACACCACACCCCGGACACTCGGCCTAAACTCCAAACAAACGGTGAAGTCGACATACCTACACTCACACAACTACGCATATGTCGTTCGAACACATTTACGCATGTGTGCGTGTCATCTAGGGTTACTAAATTATTTTATGGAATAGCTGTGACCCGTGAGTTCACCTGCCTGTGTTAAGTGGCTTACAATCTTACCTAGTTAGTGTTCGATCTTTAATGTAGGTAAATATAACTTTCATCAACAATTAGAAGGGAGACAAAGAGAAGGGAGGGATCTAAACATGGAAACTATCGAACACGTACACGTTCAACAACAGCTCCGCAAAAAAAAATCAAAACGAGTGGTTTTTTTTAGCTGCGTGCATCTCAATAGAATCAGTGTAACTAGTAACAGTCTACCGACCCCGGAGCGGTGTTGACAGCCCCAAGGACCTCGGGAACAACGAGATATCTCCAAAAATATCGGAAATCAACAGAAAACAAAGGTTAGTTCGGAAGTAACATCAGGAGACCGCATAACTAAGAATCGAGCAAAAGTCACGTTCGACGACATATCTAATACCGATAGAGTTATCACCGATATAGAGATATCCGCCGCACGTTCGTTTCGCTGTACAGACCAATCCGAAGCACGTCATCGGCCATCGGCAGGCGCCTACGACACCTCCCCCCGCAAACTGTGACGTCACCCTCTGCACTCTACACCGATCTCAGAGGCGAACTTAGGAGACAACAACATCATCGTCGGCCCCTGCGGAAAAACCGACTGCTGTTTACTGGACTATTGGACAGCCCGAAGAACATCTACGTTGAGTGTGTACGTGAATATATTGACAAATCCAAGCTTGGAATAGAAGAAGAAGAGGAATACCCGTGAGTAGGATAAGAACCTAAAAGTGAAATCTAACCGCGTAAATAAAGCCTAATTAAGTAAATTTGCCTAACATCATAAACAACCTAATTTAGAAAATTGTATAAAATGTCTGACACAACTAAAAAAGCCGCCCCTTCCACTTCTGCCTGCCCCGCTTCTGTCCCTGCCAACGCACCCAGACGACCAAGGGTGCTTTCTGTTAGGTCAGTAGCATCTAACTTACACAAGCGCATTTTAAAAAAAAATGTTAAAAGCAGCGCGTCAGACGTGGTGCCGCCGACGCAACATCGGGAAGCGTACCCTGATGTGCCTGTGGATGCCACCAAGGTGGGGTCCAGCCGCGCTCCATTGCTCGACAAAGTACCATCGCCACCGTGCTCACGAACAGCAAGCGAAACCTCTGTGCCGTTAACATCAGCGCCAGAGTCGAGCCCAGAACACTTGGCTGTGATGGACAGAGTCGAGAACTGGAAACAGTGTGGAATATCACCTCCGAAAGAGTTGACGATGTATGAAGAAACGGACAGCGTGTCAGAATCGTCATTCCCGACCTCCGCCCGCTCCAAAAGAACCAGTATGCTGATCGCACACTGCTCAAAGCGGACGGGGGTCGAGATGGACAGCGCCACGAAAGTGGCAAATGACGCCTTACTCCGGGGGAAGGACGCTCTCGAACAATCCACTAATCAAAGGCGGGATTTAAAACAAACTGCGATCGAGAGCCTCCAGACCCTCTTCGAGATTGTCCTTTCCCTGGCAGAGTCCAGGCACCGACACATCGCCTCACTCGAACAGGAGCGGACTCGACACGCCATGGAGCTGCTCTCGGTGGAAAGGGCCCACACCAAGTCAGTACAAAATAATATTAATAATATAACAAAGGAGGTAGCTCTGGCCAGGGAAACACTGAACAAACTCCAAAAAGAGATAAAAGCCGTTAGAGACTGGCAGAGCTTTGAAACGAGAGAGCCCCACCAACAAATCAAAACAACGGCCGAAGTGGTGACGGACATCAGTGGTTATCTCAAGTCAACTGCGCCAAGTCGAAACGCCTCCGTCGATCTGACTCCACTGCAGAACGAATATCTCGGTCTAAAAACCGGGATTGAAATTCTTCGGAGGCAGGTCGACGAGCTTCGGAGAGACTCAACCGTAGAAAGGGCGGAAGCCATTGAGATCCTTCACCAAAATGCTAAAATTCTGAAAGAGCTCGCGTCGACTCCTCCACCTCCTACGCCCCCAAATTACTCGGACAGACTAAGTACAATCGAAAAAATACTGACGAAACCAACGCCACCCCCATCCACAGCCCCAATAAAAATAAACATTGACGAGCACGTGCTGCCCATCACAGAGCGACTAGAAGCTGTATCGTCAGAACTCCGGACGATGCGGCAGGAAAAATTAATTCTTCCCCCCCCAGGCCTAAGCATCGAGGCTGAAATCTGCCAAGCGGAGACGGGCAAGCCATCTAAGCCCAACTACGCAAAAATAGCGGCTAAGCCAATCGTGCCAAAACCGAACCATACTCTCATCGTGACTACGGCAAATTCCACATCTCCCACGACTGCCGAAAATTTAATAGAAAGGATAGCGGTAGCACTGGACACGAAGAAGACTGGAGCTAGGGTTGACCGAGTGCGAAAAGGTCGAAACAGGAAAGTTATCCTGAGCTGCAGCACAGAGGAAGACCTTGGTCTGGTTAGAAATCGTGTGCAGCAGGACAAGTCTCTAAAGGTGGAGACCGCGAAAGCGGGTAATCCACTGATCATCATTCGAGATGTCCTGTCTTACCACAAAGACAACGAGATAGTGGAAAACCTTTTGGCGCAGAATAAACATCTGCTACAGGGGGTTGATTTGCAAGAGAGCGCGATTAGAGTGCGGTACAGGAAAAAAGCGCGAAACCCGCATGAGTGCCATCCAGTGATCGAGGTCTCACCTCGCATTCACAGAGCGTTTTTGGACGCCGAAAAGGTCTACATTGGACTCCAGAGGAGACCAGTGGCAGACCACTCGCCATTGGTGCAGTGCACCAGGTGCCTAGGTTTCGGTCATACAAAGGCAATCTGCCGGGAAAGGGATGAATCCTGCAGTCATTGCGGAAAAGCCCACTCCTGGACCCAATGCAAGGCAAGAAAAGAAGACCTGCCACCCAAATGCAAAAACTGCGTGAATACTCATCCAAACAGCCCCAACAGAGAACTCGCTCATAATGCCTTTAGTAGCGAGTGCCCTGAAAGGGTAAAATGGGATGGTATAGCGCGGTCCCGAATATCTTATTGCTAAGGGCACTCATGAGGGACGTGGCTCAGTCTCCCGAAGAGTAGGCGAACCAGGTTTGCGTTTCATCCAAGCAAACCTGCAACGCTCCCAGAATGCAACGACAGAACTCCTGAAGGTTGCGAGAGAAAGGGGGGTTTCGGTTGCCCTTGTTCAAGAACCCTATGTAGGAAACAAAGGCGTGATGAAACAATATCCTGGAACTCGCATTATTCAGTGCAGTTTAAATAGGCAAAAACCAGTTAAGGCAGCCATAATAGTTTTCGGCGACAGGTTGGAGGTAATCCATGACCCCCAAATTGTCACCGAGACGGAAGCAGCTGTCTTACTGGGCGGTACAGACCTAAAACTGGGAGTAATTTCCGTCTACTTAGAAGGAGACCAACAAGTCGACCCCTACCTCAGCAGGATCAAAGATTTCAGCGAAAAACTAGCTACAAAAGACCTTATTGTTGCTGGTGACGTGAATGCATGGTCCCACTGGTGGGGAAGCACATCTCAAAATGAGAGAGGAGAAGCCGTAAACTCTTTCTTCAATGAAATGGATTTGTACATTCTCAACTCCGGCGATACACCAACCTTCGAAATCGTCAGGGAAGGCAAACTCTGCACAAGCATAGTAGATGTAACAACGTGCAGCAAGTCTCTCCTGGGAAAAATCGAGGGATGGGAGGTTGACAAAAGTATTACAACATCGGATCACAATGCAATCACCTTCAGTTTGCGTCTAGTTAAAGCTCTTGAACAACAGAGGCCAATAACAACACGCAGATACAACACCAAGAAGGCAAAGTGGTCAGACTTTATGTCACAGTTAAAATCTTCCCTTGAAGATAGAGACATTTCGCCGGAGTCAGTTGGGAAATGTAAAAGTCCACTAGAACTCGAGTCGATGATTACGAGCTACACTGCTAGTATACATGAAGCCTGCGAACACACCATTCCACTGGTAAACTCGCCAAAGGGAAATCCGACACCCCCATGGTATACTAAAAAGCTCGAAAATCTGAAGAAAGAAGTTCTTAGACGAAAGAGAAGGATCAGGAATGCCGCCCCTGACAGAGTTGAACTTGTAGTCGAACAGTACCAAATTGCTCGGCAAGACTACAAGGAAAAAGTCAAACAAGCTCAGACGGAGAGTTGGAAGGAGTTCTGCACGAACCAGGAAAAAGAAAGTATGTGGGACAAGATCTACAGAGTGATGAGAAAAACCTCGACAAGACAGGAAGAAATACTCCTAAGAGACATCGAAGGTAACACTCTATCCCCACAGCTATCAGCAGAACTACTTGCCAAAACCTTCTATCCCGACGACTCTGAGAGCACAGACCAACCGTGTCATACAAAGCTACGGGAGAAAACGACAGAAACGCCTATGGACTTACCGGAAAATGATCCACCATTCACATCAGCGGAACTGGAATCAGTATTGAGAACTTTGAATCCAAAAAAAGCTCCCGGTACAGACGGGCTAACCGCTGATATATGCGCCGCAGCCATACGTTGCGAATGGAAGATTTTCTTAGCGATAGCAAACAAATGTTTGTCCTTGAAACACTTCCCCAAGCAATGGAAAGAGGCGCACGTGGTCATATTACGCAAACCCGGTAAGACAGATTACACACACCCAAAATCTTACCGCCCCATAGGTCTTCTGTCCGTTCCCGGAAAAATCGTCGAAAAGCTTCTGGCAAACCGACTCCAATGGCATCTCCTCCCAACCATAAGTAGGAAACAGTACGGCTTCATGCCCCAAAGAGGCACCGAAGACGCCCTCTATGACCTGGTAGAGCACATCAAAAAAGGAGTAGACAGTAAAAACACCGTACTCCTAATCTCCCTGGATATAGAAGGCGCCTTCGACAATGCATGGTGGCCCGCCCTCAAAAATCAATTAGCGAAAAAGAGGTGCCCATCAAACCTCTACAACATGGTAAACTCTTACCTCAGCGACCGTAAAATCAAGGTCAACTATGCAAGAGCAGTCTTTGAGAAGGAAACAACCAAAGGATGCGTCCAAGGGTCCATCTGTGGACCAACCTTTTGGAATGTGATCCTAGACTCGTTACTGCGAATGCTAGAAGCCGAGAGAGTATACTGTCAAGCATTCGCGGACGACGTCGTTCTCGTATTTACAGGCAGCCCGACCATCATCGAACAGCAAGCGAGCAGGGCGCTGAGCATGACAGTGGAATGGGGTAAAAGTAACAAACTCAACTTTGCAGCGCATAAAACCAACGCAATGCTTTTTACCAAAAAGTTGAAGTACGAACCTCCAAACATTGTCATGTCCGGCGTGCGGCTCGATCTGGTCGAGGAAGTCAAACTGCTAGGCCTACTGATCGACCGACGGCTCAACTTTAAAGCACATGTGACCGCCCAATGTAAAAAGGTGGCGAACATTTATAGACAGCTAGCATGTGCAGCGAAGGTGACCTGGGGATTAAATGGCGAAATCACGAGAACTATCTACGTCGCGGTGGTGGAACCTATCATCATGTATGCCTCAAGTGTATGGGCGCAAGCGGCAGACTTCGAGGAAAACAAGTCTCATTTGAACGCAATCCAAAGAGGTTTTGCCCAGAAAATCTGTAAGTCGTACCGTACTGTTTCTCTAAAATCAGCACTTGCCCTTTCCGGTCTGCTCCCCTTGGATCTGAGGATACAGGAAGCAGCAAATTTGTACAGAGTAAAAAAAAACCTCTCCCAAGACTACCTCCCACCAGAAGTGGAATTCGAACGGAACATTAACTACCTGGACCAACCCCATCCGTCCACACAGGTATCCGTAGAGTACGAGCTCATAGAAGACACCTCCAATCTTCCAGAAGGACCTCAAATTTATACTGATGGCAGTAAGGTTGAGGGTAAAGTTGGAGCTGCTCTAACATGGTGGGAGAATGGCAAAGAGGTCAAGAACTTGACCTTCAAGCTCCACTCCGAATGCACAGTCTTTCAATCGGAACTTTATGCTCTTTACCGGGCAACTCAAATGGCGTTAACGAGCAAGGACCCAGAAGTTAATGTCCTGAGTGACTCTCGATCTTCACTCGAACTGCTAAGTAACCCAAAAACGAGTCACCCCTTGGTAAAGTGTGTAAAGGAAAACATTGGACAGATAAATGCTGAAGGGCGATCTCTTCGTCTTTTCTGGGTGAGAGCGCATGTTGGCACCATTGGCAACGAAAGAGCTGACGAACTGGCCAAATTGGCGTCGCTCACCGAATCACCCAGGGACTACGAGGGGATCCCCTTGTCCTACGTCAAACGGAAAATCCGCGAAGAATCGGTCAAAACATGGCAGGATCGATATGAAACCTCGGACACTGGAAAAGTCACCCAGACGTTCCTCCCCGACATAGCAAACGCATATCGGGTGATTAGAACCACGAAACTGACTCCCTTCCAAGTACAAGCGTTGACGGGACACGGAGGAATAGCAGAATACCTGTACAGATTTAAGCTCAAGAGTAGTCCTGCATGCGAGTGTGACCCCGACCAACCCGAAACGGTCTGGCACGTGCTAGTCGATTGTCCCCGATTCATGGCCGCAAGACATGAGCTCGAATGTATGATCGACGGAAGGCTGGTTGTCTCGGATCTCCACAACATCTTAGCAGATCCAGATAACAGAACACGGCTTCTGTCCTTCATGGAGACCTCATTCCGCATAGCGGCCAAGAGAAACTCCACTATTTCAAATACGCACCCCCCTTCGCCACCACACCCTGCCCCGCTGTCCGTGGACGCCGCGAGGAATGCGGTTCCCGCCCAACATAACTCCTCGAAGAGCATCTCCATCCAACAACTACTGGAGAACGCAGATCGAGGAGAGGCTGGGATCCGTATCCGTGGAGTGGCTCTCTTCATGGACAGCAACAAAGAAAGATTCGGAATAAGCTTTTGCTTCGCCTGGGAACGGAAACGAGCCCGTTTGTCGCCTGGATTGTCTTGCCTGCTTAATGGGAGTACCGCAAAAGTCACTATGAAGCGGAAAACCTACGACGCTATGCCGGTGTGCGAGGTAGACGGCCACCGATTTCGGTTGGTGCGATCGAAAAACAAAACGATTGCACTAATAGAATACTCGGAAGGTCGGACGCCTTTCACACAGGCAAGTGCGCTGCTCGCACATCTGAGCAGAAATGCAGGTGAAGCACCCCGGGTGATAAGCGTGGATGCGATGGCAATCGAATACTCAAGAGCGAGAGTCGCAGACCGGCTGGGTTGCATTGAGGCCTCTAAGCATCATGAGGTTGTCGTATACGAAGACAGGGGAGAAAATCTGAGTTTCCTCAGAGCCCCTTCGCACGACCAAACAAATGCAACTGACAGCTGGGGACATCCTGTTCCTAGTTCGACCATCCAAACCGGCTCCGAAAGAGCACAGCAGAGGGCAGCCGCGGAAAAAGCTTCAGCCAATCAAAGTGCCGAGGCACCAAGACGGCCTTCATGACTGCCTTCAACGCAGCAGCAAGGAGCGTACTCCGAATTTCATCCCATTCATCACCCCCCTCGACGTCAAAGACCCCCAAAGCAGCTTCACAACAACAGATGAGCCGAACGAAAGCCGACATGGGACAGGTTGAACCGCCCCGCTATGTCACGGCTTCGGAGCCACGGAGCCATGCACGAAACGCCTTCATCGAATTCATAGCCACACTGAGCGCGACACGACTAGTCAACCTCAAGACCTGTGAAAACATCATGCAGTTCTATAGGCTAGGAAGTGAAAGCCTCTTAAAGGCGAAACTCGAGGAGGCCGAAGCAGCCATTTACAATAATGTCACTTCCCGGGTCATCAAGGGAACCATGACAGGACAGTATATGGCAGCTTACAGTGCTGAAAATGGCTTCGTGACACTGAACGAGAAAGAGACAGAGCGCGCGGGAAGGCCTGTTTATGCGACAACACCAAACGACCCAATTGTAGTTACCGCCCGATGCACCAAGATTATGCTGGACGATAAGATCCTAGAGATGGCCAAGACCATCGAAGGGAACTCGAACGTCAAAGCGAATTGGGAAAATTGGGAGATACCGAGAATACAGTGGGTCAACGGAGTTCCGGGATGTGGAAAGACAACATGGGTGATTAGACACTTCGACGTGGACAAGGACGCCATCATCACCACAACAACTGAGGCAGCAAAAGATCTCAGAGAAAAGCTATCGCACCGAATCGGAAATCTGGTCAAAACCAGAGTGCGAACCATGGCTTCTGCTCTGGTAAATGGTTTCGGAAGAGAAAGTTTCAGTCGCCTCATGGTGGACGAAGCTCTCATGAACCATTTTGGAGCCATTGTGATGGCTTCAAGGCTGTCTGGTGTTGGTGAAATTGTCCTCATCGGAGACGTCAATCAGTTGCCTTACATCGACAGGGAAAATCTCTTCGAAATGAGGTATCACCGCCCAAACCTGGTAACAAAGATCAGCCAGGAGTTGCTCTGCACACATCGCAACCCGATGGATGTCGCATATGCGCTGAGGGAAATATACTCCGGTATGTACTCCTCAGCGTCCCGTATAAAGTCCCTAGAGCAGAGAAGGTATAAGGGAGCGCAAATACCCAACACCCTACCAAACACCCTCTTTTTAGTTCACACTCAAGAAGAGAAGGAGACCCTGACAAACCAGGGTTATGGGTCAGGCACCGGGTCACGTATCCTTACCATCCATGAAGCTCAGGGACTAACATACGAGTCGGTGATCGCAATCAAAACCAAGGCAAACATGAAGCTGCACGAGAGCGTGCCCCATGCGGTTGTTGCAATCTCGCGGCACACAGGGACCTTCACATACTACGCTGACGACACCGACGACGCCATCGGCCGGTTCGTGCGGCGAGCGTCGGCTGCATCACCGAAGACCATCCGAGACTTCAACCTGCAGATGGCCATCAGGGACAGAAATGCGGCCGTTGTGGAGGCTCTGGGCCGGGAGAAGGCGGCTTGGGCAAATGACAGTTAGGCAAAGAATCGATGTTGAGTCGATTACTAGCGGAATCCCAACCGGTAGTGATCGGCTCAACAGACGAGCACTAGAATTAGGTGTAAAATGTTCCCAACTCCCCCCTATTTTCCTCTTCTTCTCCAAATCCAAGACACATGTAAAAAAAAAAAAAGAATTGTAATGACAAAGATCACGGACCCCGGCGTCTGTGGAGTGGTTAATTTAAATAAAAAAAAAAAAAAAAAAAAAGAAGGGAGAAGATTTAAAACAAAATAGGAGATAATAAAGGTACCATGTACGAATTGATTTTTAGTTAAGTACACTTACCCAAAGAGAAAACTTTATTCTGACAATATATTAATTAATCACTCCACATATCGCGTATTTCATTATAGGTAGGCTCGTCACAGGACTTCAGTGTTGGCGCGTACTTCTAACCAGAATAGCTTAACACAGTTTATAAAAATGATTCAATCTTTGTAGAAATTCTTATGAAATTAAAAATCTCTTATTCTTGTTTCGTATAATAGACGAAAAATTTGGTACCATTTTGTTAAATAATACAGCATCATGTTCGTATTCTCATAGAAAATTATCGTCCGATATAATAACCCTTCGTTGAGTCCGCCTCGCGTCCGCGAGGGGGAGGAAGCTTGAAATTGGCGGGGGGTGGGGAGTGTCCGTTCTATCTATATTATCTATTCTATGACTACACGCCGCTTTTCGATTTAAAAATCACGCGTTTGATGAAAAAATAAATACACGTGATATCTTACTATACCCCCCTCTCCCCTTGTGATAATTCGTGATTTTTGCCGACCCCCATGCTTTGAACCTTTTAACCTCACGTGGCACCGTTTCATGGTTGATGTTCCAAAAACACGAACGAAGAGGTTTGACTGTAGTTTTGTGATAAGAACGTCTAGACTGTGGAATGAGTTGCCTGAGTAGGTTTTCCCCGATGGTTATAATCTTGGTGTCTTCAAATCGAGAGTGAATCGGTTTCTTCTAGGTAAGCACGCTCCATCTTAGACCGCATCGTCGCTTAACATCAGGCGAGATGGTGGTCAAGTGTAAACCTATAAATGTTTAAAAAAAAAGACATGACATAAATTTTATTCAATGCGATTTGATAGACATATTTCCCAAACGAGGCATTTTAAGAAACCGTATTGCCGTATTTCCGCCTCTTACAGCTGGACAGCCCCTAAGCTGCGGATTAACGCACAGGGCGCAGTTAGTTGCTCAGGACGGGATTTGGTTCGAATCGTACCATATTCGTAGAGCGATAATAGAACCATATTTATATTCAGCGTATGTTAGAAATCAGATACACAAAAACGTGTTGTGTAAAATTTTGGAATTCCTTAAACTCACAGCATAACCGTGTTACACTTAATTAAACTAGATGGCGTTAGCGTCAGAATAGCCGCCGGTTTTGTTTTGTTGCTCGTCTACTATAACTTTGTCCTAAAATCTCATCTGCTAACGATAAAACATTTAATTAACATTGTATTTTTGAGTGCATGATCTCACTGCATTTAAAAGCAGTGGACGTGCGTAAGATGACTCTATGACTACTAGTAAATAGTAAAGTATTAGTTGGAGGTGGGAATAATAGCCTTGGGGAATTCCTAATCAAGTTTGCTCTGCAAATCTCTATCTAAAAATGTAATTAATGAGATAGAATTACATCTATATATATAAAAGCGAAAGGTCACTCATCAAGGAATCTCAGAAACTACAAATGCTAGGAATCTGAAATTTTGCATGGAAACCTCCATGCAAAATTTCCGTAGGCGCTCGCTAAGACGGGGTTTTGTGAAATTCAACCCCGTTCATTCCTTGTTTCACCAAACAAGGAATTAACGGTTGTATGAAAATTCGACATTTTTAAAGTTATCTAATTTTGTATCTAGACACTTTAATTTGTTAAGGCGAAAAATGTTTGTTCTCTCAATTTTGTAATTTCAAACTGTACGGGGGTGAAATTGGGGTCGAAATGGGGGATCTATGTCAATATGGAAGTTCCCAACCGTTGAAGATAAAACCATGAAACGCGGTATATAGACACTTGACACGAAGCAAACGAACGTTTAATGTTTGTTCTTGCAATTTTGTAATTTCGAACTGTATGGGGATGAAATTAGAGTTGAAATGGGGCCGAATGTCTCTTACGCTTTCAGATTTAAACAGCTGAACTGATTTTGATGAAATTGTATACTATTGTTTTATTTTAAGCTGTTTTTAGTGACCGTAATGTGTCTAGGGGTATACAATTAGGTACTGCCTGAGTTACCTTTGTATTTAAGGAGGTTTAATTCGCGCGGACGAAGGCGCGTGTAACAGCTAGTTTTATTATATAGATAAGTCAAGAATAACGAAACAAGTCGACACAAAACAAAATATCATTCAAAATAATAAATTATAGTCGTCAATTGACATGCTTTCATGCTTAAAATCATACTGGTCGGTAAGAGAGAGTGGGGCCATTTGCAACCGCTTGATACACCGGTGTGTAATATAGTACCCAAAAACTTGGTTGATGACGAAAACATACAAACTTAACTTTGCGGACGGGTTTTTGGCGGGATTTTTTTTTTCGTGTTTTTATTTGGGTAGGTATACCGATAAATTTGTGTTTAATAGCGTCTACTTGAACTGGTCTTTATTTTGATATAATCCACATTAAAATTAGAGTTCATTTACATAGAAAAATAGTAAAATTAAAAAAAACTAAAATTTAAATTTTTGGCGGCAAAATGGTCCCGAAATATTGAAAAAAAAAAATATGTTTGTGCTATCGAATGCAGTTTTTTTTTTGGTTTTTCGAGTTTGTTATTTCGTATACAACACATTTAAGCCATAAAACCACTGTCTCCTTTATAAATTATTATTGTAATAGCTGATTAGCATAATATTATATTAGATAGCAAATAGTCGACTTGAGAAATCGCAAAAAAAAAATCTCAAGTGTCAATAACTATTCTCAAAATACGCATAAATTATTTAAGTTAAAG
The DNA here is from genome assembly GCA_963693475.1 of Ectropis crepuscularia. NCBI lineage: Eukaryota > Metazoa > Arthropoda > Insecta > Lepidoptera > Geometridae > Ectropis > Ectropis crepuscularia. The sequence continues at coordinate 13,747,682 of OY856366.1, read as the reverse complement.
GGTTACATAGCACAATCTTATTTGGTAGGAGATACTGGGTAGGTAGGACTTAGGTATAGAGTGACAAGACGAGCAGGACACGTGCCTGATGGTAAGCAACTTGCCTGCCACATAAGAGCACAGTGACACGTAGCTATTGGAACATAAAGAGTCCAAAACTGACGGAGCTCACACAGGCGAGCATGCTCGCCAGTCTTACTCGCGGGTCTATCAACAACTTTACACTGCGACGAGCTTTCAAAGTGATTGATCGGATCGGAATGGCGGGAGTTTTGACGTTTGTTTTGCGCGGGAACGCGTTGACGCGTTCCGTTCCACGGTACAGTACGACAAACTTATCTGTAGAATGTAGTGATGGTGCCACTACCGAAAAGTTTACCTTCTGTTACTTTTTGAAGTGAAAACTTCTTTAGGCGCGCCTAGACAGATTTTTCGTGGGCTGTGAATTGAATTCATTCGTCACACTCGGGTATGATAAGAAAGCTTCGGGTAAACTCGGGACCATGGCTATTGGCCATCTAGAAATACGTCAGCCAATGGAAAATGCTGAAAGGGCGTGGACAGGCCATCGTGGCATGGCAATCTAGGAACGCATCAGCCAATGGGAAATACTAACGCATTTCTAGATGGCCATGCCAAGATGGCGAGACCACGCCCTCCGGTTACACCCGTGTAGCTTCCAAGGTAAGCTATCAAATTCTGAGTTATAAGTTTTCACTTCTATCGGCAGTTCCTATGACTGACAATTTTTTAGTTCTGTTACATTTTGGCTGGCCTCGTGGCTTAGTAAAGTTGGTAGTAGCTCTGCCTGCGAAACCGAAGGTCGTGGGTTCGATTCCCACCCAGTGCAAATATTTGTGTGATGAATTCAAATGTTTGCACTGTGTGTGGGTGTTTCTATGTATAATAAGTATGTATTTAAAACTATATAAGTTATTATATCAGCTATCTGGCTGCCATCACACAAGCTTTGCTTAGTTTCAAAAGACTCATAGGCAATGATACTCTTGTGCGAAAAAGACTTCAAAGTCTTGAACATCGCCGCAAAATTGCTAGCCTATCGGTTTATTATCGGATACATTTCGGAGACTCTACATTTGTGATAAGAACGTCTAGGCTGTGGAATGACCTCCAGAGTGGATTTTCCCCGATAGTTATAATCTTGGTGTCTTCAAGTCGAGAGTGAATCGGTTTCTTCTAGGTAAGCACGCTTCATCGTAGGCCGCATCGTCGCTTAACATCAGGCGACATGGCGGCCAAGTTTAAACCTATTCAAGTTAAAAAAAAAAAAAGATTTGGGGTCAGATGGTGTTGTGTGTTGTGTGTGAATTGTCCACCAATATTTATTTATTACTAGCGGCCCGTGCCGGCTTCGCTCGGATAATAACCTAGATACCAACTAAAGCGCCATCTGCCGGGCTGATTTGTGAATCTAAACCATCCAGGGCCCTACCTAAACGTGTACAAAAAAAATCATTCAAATCGGTCCAGCCGTTTAGGAGAAGTTTTAACAACGAAAAGTGGTATTGATTTATATATATATAGATTTAGTTAATTTTAAATCTTACTAGCAGCTCTCCGCGGTGTTACCCGCGTAGTTCCCGTTGTTTTTTCGGTATAAAAAGTAGCCTAACTATGTGTTCTTCCAGACTATAATCTATATGTGTTCCAAATTTCAACCCGATTCGTTCATACGTTAGGACGTGATTGAGCAACAAACATCCATACATTGACTTTTATAATATTAGTAGGATTTTTCATAGATTTACACTTGACCGCTATCTCGCCTGATGTTAAGCGACGATGCGGTCTACGATGAAGCATGCTTACCTAAACGAACCTGATTCGCTCTCAATTTGAAGACACCAAGATTGTAACCATCGGGGCAAAACCCACTCAGGCAATACATTTCACAGCCTAGACGTTCTTATTACAAAAATAGACTCGAGCATATTCATTCGAGCTTTGGCACGTTAAATACTTAAATACCTTTGAGGGATCCATTACATTTTGGCATTCTAATTATATTAATTTATTTTTTAATCACTTTACGTATTGTGAAATTATGTCTGTATTATTTATGTAGTAGTAACATTTAATTAGTTGTTATAAAATGAACCCAATCATTTTGTATTATTCAGTTTCTTGGCTCAAATTTAATATTCATGATGTACCTTATTTCATAAAAGGTAGGTATAGTAAAGTGACAAGATGAGCAGTACATGTGCCTGATGGTAAGCAACATTCCTGCCCAAAACAATACAGTGACACGCAACTATTGGAACATGAAGAGTCCAGATCATTACCAAGCACCGCACTGCGCTCGGCACCCGGAGGTATAAGTTGTTTTGTCTCTTAGCCCACTAATTTCTCTTTCCAGCCCAGTAACTTGCCTTTCAAACCGGAACACAGTCATGTTTGCACACTACTAATTGGCGGCAGAATAACTGGCCAAGGTGTGGTACTTCCCCAGGCGGACTCTGCAAAGAGCCCTACCACTACATCTATCTATATATATAAAAGCGAAAGGACACTCATCAAGGAATCTCAGAAACTACAAATGCTAGGAATCTGAAATTTTGCATGGAGGTCCCTTTTAGCACGTAGGCGCTCGCTAAGACGGGGTTTTGCGAAATTCAACCCCTAAGAGGGTGAAACAAGGGATGAACGGTTGTATGAAAATTCGTGATTTTCAAAGTTATCAAATTTTGTCTCTAGATACTTGATACGAAGCACTTAAATGTTTGTTTTATCAATTTTGTGATTTCGGTGAAATGGTATGGTATGGGGTGAATTTGGGGTTGAAATGGGGGATGAATATCAATATGAAAGTTCCCAACCGTTGAAGATAAAACCATGAAACTCTGTAAATAGACACTTGAGACGAAGCAAATAAATGTTTGTTCTAGCAATTTTGTAATTTCGACCTGTAAGTATGGGGATGAAATTGGAGTTGAAATGGGGGACGAATGTATCTTACGCTTTCACACCTAAACAACAGAACCGATTTTGATGAAATTGTATTATTACCATAATATTTATTTTGCGCAGACGAAGTTGCGGGTACAGCTAGTAACCTATCATTTTATTATTGTAGCACTGAGCCCTATTAGCTATTTAAGTAGTTTTTATATACTTTTCAATGTGTCGGTGTATACAATGTTGGTATGGTGGGTACAAAGGTGGGCTGAATAAGTAAATAAATAAAAAATAGTCGACTTCCACGTTCTATATTATTTGTAACTCCGTAGTTCCGTTTTCGGTCGACTCACAGATAAGTTGGTGGCACTGTAGTGCTTTTGTTGGGATTGATTTGTGCGTCTCTTGGCAATTTGTAAGTGCCGATGTGTTGTTTTGTCGTTTTCGCTGTACATTTAATAGCTTGTTGGCGGTTTATTTTGCAGAGATGTGTTCAGTTTTATCGGGCGTGAGTAATGGTTGAACAGTAGGTACATATCCACTTTAAGGCAGGCGGGGTAGACCAGGGCCTCTACCGCCTAACGAAAAACGCTTTGACGCTTTGACGTTGCTGTCTCTTTTCTTCTCGCTTGAAATGAAAGAGACGGCAATGCCAAAGCATCAAAGCGTCAAAGCGTTTTTCGTTAGGCGGTAGACCCCCTGGAGCAGTCACAGTCGGGCAGCTGAAATTGGAGGGGTCAATAATAATAGATAATATATTATAATTTGTCCAATAAAGACTTTACTAGGAACGCGCTGCGATTTTACCCGCGTTGTCGCCGTTCCAGTCATTTTCTCGTGGTTAACAAACACCTAAGTATGTGCTATTCGATGTTGTGTACATTTTTAAATCGTATTCGATTTGGGTGGGAAGTGGGGGTCATGTCGGTGCATCATCACTCGCTCAAGGTCGCGCGGTATTAGCCTACAGCTAGACCGTTCCTTCCAGGGAACAAGCGCCAGTCGGTTGTCGGAATCACGGCTGAGCGCTCGCGCAACACGTTTCCCGCGCATATTGTTAGTAGATAAATAAATATAACTATATAATTATGCCGACAACCCTCCGCGCTAGACAGGGACAGAGTTACGCGTTAGAAAGAGAGCAAATGTTTATTTGAAAATCGCGACAGGTATTGCGAGCTGAATTGAACTTTGTTGTGTCCCAGCAAGACTCCCTATTTATATAATAGTTTTCTGTAAGTGAGGCTTCTGTACATGTACTAATATTTATTCTGTGGTCATGTGGACTTGTGGACATCCAAGTGCCGATTCTGAATTTATTATCACTACTGGTAAGTATTCCGAAAGCTGTTACGAAAACGTTGGGCCATATAAACATCATTTTGGAAACGCGTCGCGTCGACCTACCCTTCGGAAAGTCTTTTGAAAATTAGATGAAAGCTATTTCTATGATTTTGAACAAGCGGTTTAATCGTTTTCGAAATAATTTTCCTACTTGACATTTAAGTATTTATTAACTACCAAACAAAAAAGCATCATCAAAATCATTAGACGATTGGACGAAACAAAAATAAAACACCTAAAAACCGAATTAGGAACCTTTATTCAACTATTTTTCTACTCATCTGTCATCCGAAATCACTCAACACAACCCTAACTACGCTCCGCCGATGTCGGCACATCCTTAATTATCCTAAACTTCCGCTATTTTTAAACGCGTCAATAATAATTAACTAATTTGTTCACTGGCAACACCACGGTCGAGTTCCCGTATTTTATTGCTCCGGCAACATTTTAGCGTCTTTGAAAATGGAACTGAAAATTGCGTTCGGTTTGTAATGGCGCGTGGAGGCGTCAGTTTCGCGCCCTTTGGTCTAAATATGGTGGTCGTTTGACAGCTGGCTGGTACCTACGGATGGATAACTGCTTAGCGATGTTTTATTGGGTTTTCAATGGAGGAAGAAAACATAAAACTCCAAATTCCAAAACGTTGAGTGTAGCAGTGTAGTTTTGGTATTTTTGAGTTCTTGTGATTGTAGGTACCTACCTACGTGTATACACACATTGGGCGATGTGTATACACATGTGTAGGTATACGTTATGAAAATCTATACCTACCTTCTACATAATACCTATTACAATAATAAGTATGTCACTGTCGGAGTGGAAATAAATTAGAGTTGCCGCGAATACTCGCTATTATTCGGTATTCGGCATTACTCGTCATTTTTTGAAGTGAAAACTTCTTTAGGCGCGCTATAGACAGAATTTTCGTGGGCTGTGAAATGGATTTATCAATCGTCACGCTTGGATATGATAATGGATCGGATCGGATCGGATATGAATATGAAATCATCGGGTAAACTCGGTAAAAACGGCCAAGTAGGTACGAGGGCAGCAGAAACAGTAAAGAGTATATTCTGTAAAGTTACGTTGATATAAAACTAGATGGCGCAACCATCGATTTAGCTGGCGGTGTTGAAATTATGCGAATGTACATAGACCTACGATGGTTTAATAACTAAGTAGTCATGTGAGATGGTAATAAGGAAATTAAATAATTCATTTAAAAGCGAAAGCAATCGAGTCACATGTTTTCACTTCTATCGGCAGTTCCTATGACTGCCAAATTTTTTTTTTATATGCGTCAATTACCGAATAATAGCTAGTATTATTCGGCATTCTGCGAATAGTCGTCGAAAACAAACTTTTAACTAACAAAAGAACTAAGAAGTTAAAAATAATCATTTTTTTAATTATTTTCCTACAATTTAATATTTATTCACAAAATAATATTAAAAATAACATAAGATTAAAAAGTATCAATTATATATACATATATATTTATTTACAAATTATTTTCCTTAATAAAACAATACACAATATCAATTATTATATGTAATATGTGCATGTGCCTATCATATTCATGAAATTAAATTAGTAAGGCTTTTTAATTAATATTTAAAATCCAACAGAGGCAGAGTGTGGTGCAAAAAAAAATTTTTTCTGCACGTTCTGGAGCAAGTCGGTTTCGTTTTTCCTCGTAAATTAAACCTGCCTCGGAAAATAGTCTTTCTGAATAAACAGAGCTTGCTGGTGTGATTAAGTATCGTTTAGCAAGCTTACTTAAAATAGGAAATCTATTCTTTGGTTTCTTTCTATTGGTACTCAAAGCCCACCATTCAAATGGCTTTATTTCTCTGTCAGCCTTTGCTAATGCGATGTAGTTGGCGATTTCTTCAGCAGTGGCATTCTTGGGTTGCTCTTCAGTAGGTTGCTCTATAGATGATTCTTCAAAACATGCCCAAAATAGTTTATGAGATTCCGAATCATGCTTACTTGCATTGTCTAAACGAGACCTTTAGAGTTAGAGTTTCCTTAACTCCTTTAACCATATTCGCCCCATTATCGTGAACAATCGCTTGAATTTTAGTGATGGGTGTGTCCCATTTCGTTACACACTGTAACAGTTCTCTTTTGATATTTTCTGATGTATCTGATTCAGGAAAAAGCAATGCAGCATTATTTACAGAAGAAGTCCAAAGATCGCTAGTGAATGCTATAGCTTCAGCCCTTTCTAACTCGTTTTTTAGTTTGCTAACCACTCTCTCATACATGTCTGGAATTATTTTCTCGGTAAAATATGTCCTGCCAGGAATGGTGTATTGCGGCAAAGCATTATTAATAAGACGTTTAAAGCCCACGTGATGATCGACGATGGAAAGTGGTTCGTTGTCAACAGCGATCATTTCACCAATCAAGTAGTGATATCTTTTTGCTCGGCTATCGTTGATGTCCCAAAGCTTTTTGAAGTGAAAACTTTTTTAGACGCGCCTAGACAGATATTTCGTGGGCTGTGAATTGGATTCTAGCGTCACGCTCGGGTATGATAAGAAATCTTCGGGTAAACTCGGGACCAAAATTGGCAGTCATAAGAACTGCCGATAGAAGTGAAAACTTATAACTCAGAATTTGATAGCTTAACTTGGAAACTACACGTGTGTAACCGGAGGGCGTGGCCTCGGCATCATGCCATGGCCATCTAGAAATGGGTCAGCCAATAGGAAATGCTGACGCATTTCTAAATGGCCATGCCATGATGCCCAGGCCACGCCCTCCGGTTACACACGTGTAGTTTCCAAGTTAAGCTATCAAATTCTGAGTTATAAGTTTTCACTTCTATCGGCAGTTCTTATGACTGCCAATTTTTTTAATAATCTAACTGATAGACTAATTCGTTTTTTCAGTCCTCTCGCCTATTACATTACATCGCGTCGGTAAAACTTCGTACGTTTGCCTAAAGGCCGATTTAAACTGAACGAGCATAGAGCTAGAGCTGGAACAAGAGCATTCTTTCTCGATCTTTTAGTGTAAACCAAAGATCGTTCTTAGCGTTTCCCATATTAAGATATTCCATACTTAGAATCTTTGCGAACGCAAACAAAATAACGAAAGAATGAATTTGATACAGTGGGGATAGAATGAGCATTCGCTCGTCTGATGTAAATCGGCCTTAACGCAATTCCAAGTCCAAGTCCAAGCAATTGGACATGTCGCGCATTATTCAATTGACAAAATGGGTATTAGTAAATATAGAGATGGGCCGAGTACTCGGTTGATACTCGGTACTCGGCATACTCGGCGGGTTTTTTGATACTCGTACTCGGCCTCGGTACTCGGTTTGAATGCCGAGTATACTCGGTTTAAGAAAAGCAATATTAGGCATATATATTTAGGTAGGATTCTCTGCCTTTTCGCCGAAATTTATTTACAGGGTGCCATTTTCATTTGGAACAAATAGTATACAGGTATTATTGGAGTATTTTTTTCATAATTGTTTTTCTCATGTATGTGCTCTGTGTACTGAAACAAAAGCGATTTGGTTCTGGCACTTCGCCGGCCGCTGCCGCGGAATGCTCGCTTCGCTCGCTTGGCTTGTGCCTTGTTGGTCACAGTTTTAACCTAACCAAACTGATTCCTTTCTATTTCACCTTAACTTCATTCCGAACTTTGAAATTTTGCAAATGTGTACATATGTTGGAGATTTCTGTGGTTATAATATTACGTGTAAAAATAATTTATTTTCTAATGTAATATAAATGTACAAAAGGGAACTGATACACAGACGAAACGTTATTTGTCTAAAAGTTGTTTGGCGTAGTGAAAGATTTGACAATTAATGATAAGTGCCTTGAACGTATTGAGTCATTATAAAAATCTGTTTAACAATAATTCTGCCAAATGAAACGTTGCCATACAAAAAGTTGACAATCGTTAGTTGTCAAAGTGAAACATAGACGAACCGTTGGTTTGCCAGTGATAATCGGCCAATCACTTTTCGGCGAAAAGGCAGTATCCCATTTAGGTAGATATAATTAAGCCAACAGTTAGCCAAAAAGTTTTTTTTACTAATTTAGGAAAGCTTTGATAATCTTAATCAATAAAATCAAAATTATGCTAATGAATAAGTAGTAATAGTAACCTGTTTGTACTTGTTCACGCGCGCGAAATGGGAATTTGATTGAACCGAGTTACTCGGCCGAGTACTCGGTTGTAAAAAAATGGAACCGAGTAATACTCGGTACTCGTTACTCGGCAAAAGTGTTACTCGGCGCTTCTCTAGCTAAATACATAGCCTGTATTGATTATTTACTAGTATTGACTAATTCGATATTTTTGTTGCATGTAATTATTAGATTAAATATCCAATATAATATCCAATATCTTACTCTGTAAATGCTTATAAATATAAAATATCGTAATTACTAATATTCTGAATGATATTTGATTTGTTTATGCATAAATAAAAGTTGTTGTTATTTTATGTTTGTTAGTGGCGCCATCTATTGACAAACTATGTAAGTAGTTGTAACTTTTGATAATATTAAATTAATGCATTTTTGGTAAATTAAACCCTCAATAGTTGTTGTAAAATTCAACAAACTATTCGTTTGGAATATTAGACTCTATTTTCTGTACTTGTTTTATGGAAGTATTTCATATTTTTATTGTAAAATAATTTGTACTTACTTGTTATAGTTATGTCATGTATTATTGTAAGAATGATATAAAAGCGGTTGATTTTGTAAAAGTGGGTCACTTCGATACCAACGGCGAGAAATAAAACTATCTCATTTACTTTGAGTATTTATTCTGATGGAGTCTGAACATGGAAACCCTGGCGAATCTCCGACATACATGTCTAATGACGACGTCACAACCAGACGACATGCAATGTGCATTGTGCAGCATTGCAGCAATAGGCCAGTAATAACTAATAACACATGCTTACTCGCTAACTTGCTTAGACGGCCAATTTTGAGATACAGGATAATGAAGGTACATACAAACGTTACTTACTTCACGAATTTTCGACTTAGAGGTCACCAATTGCTACTTGTTTTTAAGTTTTTGTTTAATTTTGTTGTTTTGTTTTCTAAATAAGACAAATAAGTGCAGTGCAATAAAGAGTTTATGTATTTTCTAATAAGCGATTTTCCCGTATGTTGTAGACAATATCCTTAAAAATAAGGCCCCAATACTCCCAGACACTTTCCGTCGGCCGTTTTGCTTAACAGACGCATTAAAACTCTAAATAAATAACATAACTTAATTCTCATACTCCATTTATCAATATTCAATACATTCGTCAGACAACTATATTAAAGCATTTTTCAATAAGACAGACCAATCTAAGGAGCCAATCATTCCCTCAATCCCATCAAATTTGATTAGAAAACCCCTTTAACTAATACTAGGAGCAGGGCCGTCTTAAGACTATTCTGCGCCGGGGTGCGGGACTCAGCCTGCGCCCTCGTTTTATTTACACCACGGCGGGCAGAAACCCCCCCCCCCCCCTAGGTTGCAAAAACCCGGTAAAATTAACATAAAAGTCGTTTATTATTTGATTATTTTTTCCCAAAGTGTCTGTAAATCCGGCCCGGAATAATGTAAGCCGGGTATTATATCGAATTCTATACTTACAATGGCTAAGTTTGTCAGTCTGTCTCGGGTCATGGTTGAACGAAGATTATTTTTTTTAGTTTTAATTTTGAAAAGGATCTTTCACCTTCTGCTACTGTAACAGGCAGTGTTAATTATACATATTAGGAAATGAGGAAATTAAATTATTAGAATACATATAGCTTAAAATATCAGTGGGAGTACTTGTTGATACATTGGGAAAAAATATTGTACACCTAATTGTAGTGATTTAGAGATCACTAGCTGACCCGGCCAACGTTGTTTTGCCATATAAATTATTAAATTTTAAAAATCTAATATTGTAACTAGAGATGCGCCGAGTAACAATTTTGCCGAGTATTACTCGGTTCCATTGTTTTTCAACCGAGTACTCGGCCGAGTAACTCGGTTCAATCAAATTCCCATTTCGCGCGCGTGAACAAATACAAACATGTTACTATTACTACTCATTCATTAGCATAATTTTGATTTTGTTGATTGATATTATCAAAGCTTTCCTAAATTAGTAAAAAATACTTTTTGATTAACTGTTGGCTTAATTATATATACCTAAATGGGATACTGCCTTTGCCGAAAAGTGATTGGCCGATTATCACTGGCCAACCAACGGTTCGTCTATGTTTCACTTTGACAACTAACGATTGTCAACTTTTTGTATGGCAACGTTTCATTTGGAAGAATTTTTGTTAAACAGATTTTTATAATGACTCAATACGTTCAAGGCACTTATCATTTGTCAAATCTTTCACTACGCCAAACAACTTTTAGACAAATAACGTTTCGTCTGTGTATCAGTTCCCTTTTGTACATTTATATTATATTAGAAAATAAATTATTTTTACATGAAATATTATAACCACAGAAATCTCCAACATAATTATGTACACATTTGCAAAATTTCAAAGTTCGGAATGAAGTTAAGGTGAAATAGAAAGGGATCGGCTTAGTTAGGTTAGAAGGTTAGAACCTTAGAACTGCGAGTGTGACCAACAAGGCACAAGCCAAGCGAGCATTCCGCGGCAGCGGCCGGCGAAATGCCAGAACCAAATCGCTTTTGTTTCAGTACACAGAGCACAAACATGAGAAAAATAATTATGAAAAAAATACTCCAATAATACCATCAACCTGTATAATATTTGTTCCAAATGAAAATGGCATCCCTGTAAATAAATTTCGGCGAAAAGGCAGAGAACCCTACCTAAATATATTGCTTTTCTTAAACCGAGTATACTCGGCATTCAAACCGAGTACCGAGGCCGAGTACGAGTATCAAAAAACCCGCCGAGTATGCCGAGTACCGAGTATCAACCGAGTACTCGGCCCATCTCTATCCAACCTAAACTTTCATAATAAAAATAAATGTTTATTTTTATAAAAAAAAATTAGATTTGCCATAAGCTCCGGGAAATTTTAATCAAAATGGAGTGAAAAACATTACAAAATAGACGATAATTGATCAGTTATCGAGCAGGATGAAAAATGATTAAATTACTAAAATGACTATTAAGAAATAGGGGTTGATGATAAAAGGGTGAAAATTTAGGGTTGTATGTATATTTTAATATCACGTTATAAAAAATAAAAACAAAAATGTTTGTCCAAAAATGAAAAAAAAAAATTTAGGGTTGAACAACCCTTATCATTAGGGGTATGAAAAATAGACAGTAGCCGATTCTCAGACCTACTGAATATTTATGCATATAAAATTTGGTAAAAATCAGTAAAGCCGTTTCGGAGGAGTAAGGTAACTAACACTGTGACACTATTAGAATTTTATATTATAAGATTTCTCTTTAAGGCCCTGACCACACATGCTACTTTTTGAAGCGGGATGCAGCGACTAAACGCCAAGCGCAGCTACTTTTTGAAGCGTGACGCAGCGTCAAGATGCCTGTCGCCGTTGCTAAAAGTAGCTAGTGTGATTTGGCTGTAAGTGCGAGCGCCCGGACGGCTATGTCAAATGACGAAACAGACGCACAGGTGCCGCGCCGCGCCCCTATTTCAAATGAATTTACACTTTATTGACTTGGAGATCATTTTACTTAAAGTGCGGGCGACCGGGGGGCGACGTGTCAAACGTACATTCACACATACACTCTCTTTGGATTAGAGATTTTGCTGCGCGCGTGTTGTATTAAATAAAATTGTTATTTGTGTAATGTGGTATGACAAGCGCCGAAAGCGTAATAAAAGTAAAAAAAAATATTATTGCAGATGACTTTTTTTTTTGCTTGCGCACACATATGTATTTGTCGTAAGTAACAATTACATAAAACTGTGCAATAGCGTTAAGCTCAATGAAATATCCAAAAATTCAGCGCTCGACAGGCGCCCCCGGGCGCTCCGCGCCCGGGTGCACCGCACCCCTTGCACCCCCTGGTAAAGACGGCCCTGACTAGGAGTCATATAAACCATCTTGTGCACGATCACTGCTATTATTAACAGAGATCTTGCTATCAAAAATACTTTTTAGATAATAATGAAGTAGATGGAAATTAAAGATCAAAGCGCATGGTAGGTTTTAGAACAGGCATGGTAGTCGAGCAACAAAACAACACCGGCGGCTATTTTGACGCTAACGCCATCTAGTTTCATTAAGTGTAACACGATTATGGTGTGAGCAACATAGAATCCTACTAATGTTATAAATGTCAATGTATGGATGTTTGTTGCTCAATCACGTCCTAACGTATGAACGGATCGGGCTGAAATTTGGAACACAGATAGATTATAGTCTGGAAGAACACATAGGCTACTTTTTATCCCGGAAAAACTACGGGAACAACGGGAACTACGCGGGTAACACCGCGGGGCGCTGCTAGTAGATAATACAGATAGAACGGACACTCCCCACCCCCCGCCAGTTTCAAGCTTCCTACCCCGCAAGAACGCGAGAACCACTCAACGAAGGGTTATATCGGACGACAATTTTCTATGAGAATTTGAGAATACGACCATGATGCTGTGTTGCTGTGTTATTTAGGTACCAAATTTTTCATCTGTTAAACGAAACAAGAAAAACAGATTTTTTATTTCATAAGAATTTCTATAATATACTAGGATTGAATCGTTTCTAGGGTTCCGTAAAACGTAAAAACGGAACCCTTATAGATTCGTCATGTCTGTCTGTCTGTCCGTCCGTATGCCACAGCCACTTTTTGCCGAAACTATGAGAACTACACTGTTGAAACTTAGTAAGTAGATGTATTCTGTGAACCGCATTAAGATTTTAAAAAAAAAAGAAAAATTAGGGTTGCCCCCCATACTGAGAACTGACACTCAAAAATTTTTTTTCATCAAACCTACACGTGTGGGGTGTCTATCGATAGGTCTTCAAAAATGATATTGAGGTTTCTAAAATAATTTTCGTCTGCACTGAATAATTTGCGCGAGAGACACTTCCAAATTGGTAAAATGTGTGTCCCCCCTCTAACTTCTAAAGTAAGAGAATGAAAAATCTAAAAAAAATATATGATGTACATTACCATGTAAACTACCAACGAAAGTTAGTTTGAACTCGATCTGATGAGTAGTTTTTTTAGTACGTCATAAATACACTGTTATTGAAACTTCGATGAAAGTTGCAACGAACTACAAGAACTATGTGTACTTTGTATATTATGTTACTTGCTGCAACGGAACCCTTCATGGGCGAGTCCAACTCGCACTTGGCCACTTTATTCTACTGTGTTTTGATAATGTTTTGTTTAACATAAGTTCACAATTTTCAAAATCACTAGGGTGTTACCAATTTAGTGGATTTATTTACTAAGATTGCTGCAATTCAGATTTCTTGGTGAGTGATTATTTTTTAGCGTTCAAATGACGCAAAAAAAAGAAAAAGGTTCTATATTAGACTATATGTAGTTTTATGTGCGTCCATGGATATGTCCGTCAATAGTGAAAATGAGAAATGAAAAAACGTTTATTTAGACAAATATTGGGTTCACAAATGTTGCGTAGCATTATTATTATTATAGCAGGATCCGGAGATTAGCACCAACCAAGGGCCAATTCCCGGATACCCGACCCAAGTTGGTACTAGCTATGGCCGGGTCCAGGGTCCCATCCAAGCACTGCTTAAATAGGTACCAAGACACGGCAAAAACCAGTGGGCAATGTTTTGCCAGCGTGCACTGGATCCCACACTAGGGCTACCTGTGTTGTGGGATCCAGGTTCCCCGCTAATTGTACAGACTTAAACAGCAAAGTATAATTAAACATTATAAACTTTGGTTCGGATAAAAAGAAATAAAAACAAATACAGTTAGAATTAAAAATTAATGACTAAAAACAAAATGCAACTACAAAAAAAAAAAAAAGGTAAACAACAGCGACAACTAAAGAAAAGAAAGTCATATTATCATTTTCATTGGCGGCCGTGGAAAGAAAGTCATATTTACATTTATATTTTGTGAAAATCGGAACTACGACTAATGAAGTAGCAAAACATCTAAAAAGTATTTGCTCTAATGATAATCGCTCGGTGGAGGCACTGAAATCGCGCGGTGATTATGCATCGTTGAAGTTGTCCGTACCGGCTAAAAGTATCAAGGAATATATGAAACCTGAACATTGGGCTGTAGACGTGCACATTAAACCCTGGCGTAGTGGGTTTCGAAACCAACGTCAGGAGTCAACGTAAAAAAAAGGATTACATAACATATTCGGTTTTCTATCAGAACGTCAGAGGATTACGTACCAAACTGGACGAGTGTAAGACGGCTGTCCTAGCCATATCAGCTGATTTATTTGTGTTCACGGAGATCTTCCTAATCGGTAGCGTACATGATGCGGAGGTATTCCCGCCGGGGTACACCGTGCTGCGCCGGGACCGCTCCGTGCGGCGCGGCGGCGTGATGGTCGACGCCGGCTGGGGAGGCCTGCTGCTCGCGGTGCGAGACTCCTACACCGTACTACAGGTCACCGACGTAGACGGCTACGACGGTGACGTAGAAGTGTTGATAGGAATGATTTCTTTTAAAACTAAAATAGTGATATGCGGCGTTGTCTATATACCACCTAATTCAGTCGATTCTAAATACATAGACAAATTATCTGTTTTAGAAAATTTAAGAATAAAATACAGAAAATACAACATGTTATTGTTAGGTGATTTTAATCTGAATTCGTGCAGTCAGAATGTTGTTAGACATTATAATTGTTTCTTAGAATTTTGTGAGCTAAAACAACACAACAAAATTCGTAACGAATTTGGTAGAATATTGGATCTAGTATTGAGCGATCAGAACGACGAGTGGATCGAGGTCAGTAGTGATGTAGACCCTGTAGTCAAAATTGACTCCTATCATCCCCCGCTGTCGGTGAGGGTGCGGTGCGCGCGCGCCGGCCGGCCGCTCCGGAGATAGTGACTCATC
The DNA here is from genome assembly GCA_963693475.1 of Ectropis crepuscularia. Lineage (NCBI taxonomy): Eukaryota > Metazoa > Arthropoda > Insecta > Lepidoptera > Geometridae > Ectropis > Ectropis crepuscularia. Next base: position 13,732,401 of record OY856366.1, on the reverse strand, counting down.
ATGCGCTTGGAACTTCCGCAAAGCTGACTTTACAACATTGTATTCTGAGTTAGGTTCTATTGTCTGGGACGACTTGTTTTTGATATCCGATGTAGATGAGGCTGTTGATTTCTTGTATGCCAAGTTAAGACACTGCTTTGAAAATAGTGTACCTATTAAAGAAAATAGAAAACGAGCATCTAAATGGGAGTATAACTATCCGACATGGTTTACTGCGGAGATAATCACTGCGTTAAAGAACAAACATTTTCATTTAAAAAAAATTTAACGGTTTAATTTGGATTTTAATCGGGAGTTGTTCAAATATTATAGACAACAAGCAAAGTCCCTCATAGGTCTGGCATACGGCAATTACATCTGGCGAACTGAGACGAATATTAGAAAAGATCCTAAAACTTTTTGGTCGTTTATAAAGGATCAACAAGGTCCTAGGCGTGCGTGTAGCGAATCCGAATATGAGGGTCATACTGTGTCGGGAGTTGAAGCAGCAAATGCGTTTGCAACTCATTTTAGTTCGGTGTTTTTGCAGCATAGTACCGAGCTGTCCGCGGCGGACGCCGAGCGGGGCGCGGCGGAGGCCCGGGGCTCCTCCTCGCGGGTCGCGCTGGACACGATTTGCCCGTCTGACTTAGTAATAGCTATTCGACGCTTGAAAGCGCTTTCGTCGGCTGGGCCCGACGGTGTCCCCCCATTTATATTAAAGGACTGTATTTCAAGTTTTATAACACCGCTCCTTTATATTTATAATTTGTCTCTAGCCACGGCCTCGTATCCGAGCGTGTGGAAAACCTCGCGAGTCACGCCGATACCTAAGGGTGGTTCCGGATCAAAGGTAGAGAACTATCGGCCTATAGCTGTTCTTTCAACTTTCGGAAAGGTCTTTGAATCAATAATAAACCGCCACATCACGAGCCAGGTGAAGACGCAACTCAGCGAGCTTCAGCACGGTTTTAGGGTTGGTAGGTCTACCGCTACGAATCTGATAAACTTTGTGGACTACCTACGCGGTCACTGAAATGGATCAACGAAAGCAAGTAGATGCTGCTTATTTTGATTTCAAGAAAGCTTTCGATCGCGTAGATAACAAAATTCTGTTAAAAAAGTTTGCAGCTGTAGGATTTACGCCAACTTTTGTGAGCTACTTTACCGGCAGAATTCAGTACGTAGAGTTGTGTGGATTTCGTTCAGCTCCGTATTTAGTCTGCTCTGGCGTGAGTCAAGGCAGTACATTGGGACCTACTCAATTTATAATTATGATTAACGACCTTCCGAGGGTCGTGAGGACAGCTGAATGTCTCATGTTCGCTGACGATTTGAAACTATTTTTGAGTATCGGTAGTGCGGAAGATTGTGAGGCTCTGCAAGTGGACATTGACAATGTGATAAAGTGGGGAGACGACAATATGTTAGAGTTGAATGAATCTAAGTGTAAAGTCATCTCATACTCACGGTCTCGGCATCCCATTCAGTTCGATTATCACATGTCCGCTGTCAGCTTAGAGCGCGTCACAGAAATTCGCGACTTAGGGGTGACTTTAGATACTGAGCTTACTTTTAACAAGCATATAGAAAACGTCTGTAACCAAGCTTATCGATCGCTCGGTTTTGTAATGCGACAATCGGCTAGATTTCATGATAGGCGAGCTATAGTAACTCTCTTCTATTCGTTTGTACGTAGCAAGCTCGAATATAATGCTATTGTTTGGGATCCGCATGAGAAATGCTATAGTGTAATGTTGGATGGGTTGGTTGGGTGTGCAACGAAAATTTTCCCGATTTCTTTATTAAAAAATCTACGGCTATTATCCTTATTTGTATCCGTCACTATTCGTCACCGGAATGGTAGGGCTCGATACACTGGCACTAAGGCGGAAGTGTGCGCTGTTGATCCACTTCTACTGGCTGCTAAACGGTCAGATCGATAACCCGGCAGGGTGACCTCTAACATATTGTCGTCTCCCCACTTTATCACATTGTCAATGTCCACTTGCAGAGCCTCACAATCTTCCGCACTACCGATACTCAAAAATAGTTTCAAATCGTCAGCGAATATGAGACATTCAGCTGTCCTCTCGACCCTCGGAAGGTCGTTAATCATAATTATAAATTGAGTAGGTAGAGTTAGTTGTGCTCTGGCTCGATGCTCGCTAGCAGTACCAGACCGCCCGCGCCCGGCGGCCGCTGTTCCAGGCCGTGCGCGTGCGCACCGACACGGCGCTGTACGCGCCAACAACTCGGGCACTGAATTTTCTCAACGTTCTGCTCGCTCAAAGGCCGGAACTAGATATATTTTCTGACAAATTTAAGCGTGTATTAGATATATGTATCAATTTCGTTACTTATGTTAATTAATGTAATTATTGTACTTTTGTGTTGCATCTCTGTTATACCCATTTTTTTTTTTATAGCATAGAGTGACGAGACGAGCAGGTCATGTGCCTGATGGTAAGCAACATGCCTGCCACATAACAGCACAGTGACACGCAGCTATTGGAACATGATAGCCCAAATCATTACCTAGCACTGTACTGCGCTCGTCACCCAGAGATCTAAGATATTATGTCTCTAAGCCCTGTAATTTCTCTGGAATCATTGCCCTTCAAACCGGAACACAGTAATGTTTGCACATTACTGCTTGGCGGTAGAATATTTGGCAAAGGTGTGGTACTTCCCCAAGCGGACTCTGCTAAGAGTCCTACCACTACTAAATTGTATTGTTTATATTGTTGTGTTTAATAATATTTTTTGTAATGTATGTGTATTATGACCGTTTGTGCGTGTTGGCTACGCTGTTAGCACATGTCGGCAGTTCTTTATAAATACATAAATAAATAAATAAAGGTAACTCAAAATAATACATAAATAGCTCAATGTAGGTGTATGTATAAGCACGTATTGTGCAGTGGTAAAATATAATATACTAGTAGGGTTCGTGTGCGAGAAGACATGTTGCACACGGAACGCCGTAGTGTGAGTGGGACGCAGGCAGCCAACACAACAGAATGCTATGAGAGGCTAAGCTCGCGCGTAAGGCAGTGTGAGTGCCAGGCTGCCAGGCATAGTGAACACTGAATATACGGTTTCAGTACAGTTCAGGTACTTATTTAAGATATCGTAACAGCCGTGTCAATAAACAACTAAGAGGATACATTGACAGCTGTTGGTTATAAAGACCGACAAAAAAATTTTTGTCTGTAAAGTCGGTTTACTGACGATAGAACGTGACAACGTCTTAAGAAAACACTGATGGAATGGTAGCATTTTTCAAAAGAAAATTTTAATTTCATTTGTTTAATAGATTTGTATGTAAAAAGTATTCAGTAGAATTTAGTCATTTTCAATAAAAACAATGCAAAAAAGCTTTTAGATGCCGGGGATCGAACCCCGGGCATTTCACATGCAAAGCGAACGCTCTACCACTGAGCTACATCCCCGCTTGAACAACTGGTCGAAATAATTAATACAACTGTAACGAACATGCGGCGAGGTAACGACCGACGGTAACGGTACATGACGTCATGTTTTGTGAGCGTGCAGCCGGCTTCATCGAATTATAAGACGTTATCACGTCAAAAAAGGAAAGAGGTTTGTTAGGAGGAGCGGAAAGACTGTATGTACTTTTATGTACGTTCAGAAATACTAAACCTATAGTTCCATTTGATAGCAGGCTAGACTTATTTGATTATTTGTAAATCGTCAATATATTTCATCGGTATATGGATAATTCAGTTATGCTTAGTAAATTTAGTGTAGTTTAGGTTTGATATAGAGACTCACTAAAGGTCTATTAACTGGTTTTTGTAACAGGCGTGTCAATAAACAAGTGACAGGAAAAATTTAGTACTATGTAATAATAACTACAATTATTTATCTGCTAATAATTAAGTTTTTCCCGAAAATACAAAAACTGACATCAATTTAAAATTAAACAGACACTAGACTACATTTTATAATCGGTCAAGAAATGGCAGGACCGATATGAGACCTCGGAAACCGGAAAAGTCACTCAGATGTTCTTGCCCGATGTAGCAAACGCATATCGGTTGACGAGAACCATGAAACTGACTCCTTTCCAGGTACAAGCGTTGACGGGACATGGAGGAATAGCTGAATATCTGTACAGATTTAAGCTCAAGAGCAGTCCTGCATGCGAGTGTGACCCTGACCAACCCGAAACGGTCTGGCATGTGCTGGTCGATTGTCCCAGATTCATGGCCGCAAGACATGAGCTCGAATCTATGATCGACGGGAGGCTGGTTGTTTCGGATCTCCAAAATATCTTAGCAGATCCAGATAACAGACCACGGCTCCTGTCTTTCATGGAAAGCTCATTCCGCATAGCGACCAATAGGAATTCCACACTCTCAAATACACGCCCCCCTTCACCACCACATTCTACACGCCCCCTTCGCCACCACATTCTACACGCCCCCCTTCGCCACCACATTCTACCGCGCTGTCCGTGGAAGCCGCGCGGAATGCAGTCCCCGCCCAAGATAACCCCTCAAAAAGCATCTCCGTCCAACAACTACTGGAGAATGCAGACCGAGGAGAGGCAGGGATTCGTATCCGCAGAGTGGCTCTCTTCATGGACAGCAACAAAGAAAGATTCGGAGTGAGCTTTTGCTTCGCCTGGGAACGGAAACGCGCCCGTTTGTCACCTGGATTGTCGTGCCTGCTCAATGGGAGTACCGCTAAAGTCACAATGAAGCGGAAAACCTACGATGCTATGCCAGTGTGCGAGGTAGACGGCCACCGATTTCGGTTGGTGCGATCGAAAAACAAAACGATTGCACTAATAGAGTACTCGGAAGGTCGGACGCCTTTCACACAGGCAAGTGCGCTGCTTGCACATCTGAGCAGAAATGCGGGTGACACACCCCGGGTGATAAGCGTGGATGCGATGGCGATTGAATACTCAAGAGCGAGGGTCGCAGACCGGCTGGGTTGCATTGAGGCCTCTAAACATCACGAGGTTGTCGTATACGAAAATAGAGGAGAAAATCTGAGCTTCCTCAGAGTCCCTTCGCACGACCTAACTAATGCAACTGACAGCTGGGGACATCCTGTTCCAAGTTCGACCGCCCAAACCGGCTCCGAAAGAGCACAGCAGAGGGAGGCGGCGGAAAAAGCCGCAGCCAATCAAAGCAGCAGCCGAGGAACCAACACGACTTTCGTGGCGGCCTTTAACGCAGCAGCAAGGAGCGTACTCCGAATGTTGATATTGAATTATTAAAGTGGAAATAATTAAAACGATTAAGAAAATGTAACGAACGTATATTGCCTTGTCGACACAAAAAGGGTTACTAGCTTATATATGAAGTCTATGCTAAGTGCAACTAACAATGTTGCCAACTTATGGTAAAATATGGTTGCGTTCTTATTAGCCAACACTCCCCACAGAACGCAGACCCATTTTACTAATACAAAACAAGTGTTTTTCTAAAGTAGTACCTTTAGTCAAGTTATCAGCTACCATGTTACAACCATTTACAAATTTAAATTTAACTTTAGAACTAGCAATGTTCTCTCTAAGAAAATGTAAGCGAATATCTATATGTTTAGTTTTTGGTTTATAACTGTCTGTTGATGCCAGTCTTATTGCACTTTGGTTGTCACAGTGGACGAGTAGCGCGCTGTCCTCGCCTTGACCGAGCTCGGCCTGCAGTTGCCGCAGCCACAGAGCCTCCTGGGTCGCCGCTGCCATCGCCATGTATTCAGCCTCTGCTGTAGAGAGCGCCACAGTTTGCTGTTTACATGAGTTCCAAGATAAACAGGCATTCTGAAACAAAAATGTATAACCCGTGCATGATCGTCTATCTACTGGGTCGCTCGCCCAGTCAGCATCACAGTATCCAGTTATTTCCTTTGAGTCATCTTTGACATAGCATAGCTTTATGTTCTTGGTTCCTTGAAGATACCTCATAATTCTTTTTATACCAAGCCAGTGTTGATTTCCTGGACTATTGCAGTACTGACTCAACTTGTTGACTGCATAGGTAATGTCAGGTCTCGTGACATGTGCCAAATATATCAGACATCCCACTGCTTCCCTGTATGGGATATTTATGTTTCCATCTTGAGGATTTTTCTCAAATTTTGCATTCACCTCTATCGGGGTGCAAACTGGTTTACATTCAGACATATTAAAGCGGTCCAATACTAGGTTAATATATTTTTCTTGATCTAACATAATCATACCTGTCTCTCGGTTCCTGTTTATGTTAATGCCGATACAATTCTTCATTTCGCCTAGGTCTTTCATACTGCATTCTCCTTTTAACTTGTTTTTAATCTCTGTTGTTTTATCCTTACTATTTGTAAATATTAATAGATCATCCACCCACACAGCAATGAATATAGTTGTAGACTCATTTACTAAATAGTAAATACAGGGATCCACATGTGATCTTTGTAAGCCAATTTTTAATAAAATATTGTTCAATTTAAGATTCCACTGCCGGCTTGCTTGTTTGAGTCCATAAATTGATTTATGTAAAATACATACCTGATCATTTTCTTTGTAGTATTCTGGTTGTGACATGTATATCTCAGTATCTATGTCACCCTGAAGAAAAGCACTTATGGCATCCATCTGAAAGATTTCTAAATCATACTTCGCAGCCAGTGAAAGTAAGAATCGAACAGATGTATATCTTACAACAGGAGCATATGTCTCATCATAGTCACTTCCTTTTCTCTGAGCGTAACCTTTGATAACTAATCTTGCTTTAAAACGGATAATCTCACCTTTTTCATTTGTTTTGGTTTTATAGACCCATTTACATGGTAAGACTCTTTTCCCTGATGGCACATCAACCAATGACCATGTTTTGTTTTTGATCAGAGAGTCATACTCTTCTTGCATAGCCTTTCTCCATTGGTCTGCATGAGGTGATGATAATGCTTCGTCTGCTGTTTTGGGATCATTTAAATTAAGTATTGGACAGAAAAAACTCACATCATGGTCAACTGTTTCTGCATCCGTAACAGCTCTCCTTGGACGTAGATTTATGTTTCTTAACTGTGACTCAAGATCAATTGATTGCTCTGGTATGTAAGATGAATCATCATTATCGCCAGACTGGTAGTCGTCGCTAGACTCACCAGTAAGATGGTCTACGCTTTCCTCTAATTCTTCTTTACAGGTTTCTTCGAGTGGCTGTATCTCTGGACTATTGCTGTTGGATGTACAAGGTAAGTATATATTATTATTATATTTTTCTACATTTTCTAAAAATACTACATCTCTACTTTTTATGATTTTGTTGGTATCTGGATCAAGTATTCGGTATCCTTTGGTAGATTCACAATAACCAACAAACAATAACTTTCTGGATTTGGAGTCCCATTTTTGGCGTTTTTCTTTTGGAACTTGTGTCATTACTTCACAGCCAAATACCTTTAAATTAGACAAATTTGGTTTCTTACCACTCCATATCTCCATAGGAGTTTTACCATTAATTGATTTTGTAGGTGATCTGTTAATTATATATGCTGCCATTGCTAGGGCCTCTGCCCAGAAATGTTTTGCAAGCTGAGCATCAAACAACATACATTTAGCTTTTTCGACCAGAGTCCTGTTCATACGTTCAGCAAGACCATTCTGCTGGGGTGAGTACGGAGCACTTGTTTGATGTTCAATACCATGTTTCTTCAAGAAGTTTTCGAATACTCTATTACAGTATTCTTTTCCATTATCAGAACGAATTACTTTTATTTTTCTCTCGTGTTCATTCTCTACTTTGTTTTTGTAATCTTTGAAAACTTCTACAATATTTAATTTATTTTTCAAAAAATAGACATGAACTCGTCTTGTGTAGTCATCTATGAAAGTGATAAAATATTTCATACCTCCCAAAGATTCTTGCTCCATTGGTCCACATAGATCGGTGTGGACCAGCTGCAGAGGTTGTGAAGATCTCGAACCAATGTGGTTAAAGGGCAATCTGGTCTGTTTCCCCGAGAGACAGGTAGTACAAGTAATAGAACCTTTATTTTTGTCTGAGAATGGTTCGACTCCCTCGGCACATTCTGGCAGCTTGTTAACATCTGAAAAATTCAGGTGTCCCATGCGTCTATGCCACAGGACATAATTATTTAAGTTATCTGTACAAGACAGATTAGAAAATACCTCTCTGTGTGTATTTAATATATATAAATTGTTTACTAGTTGGGCTGAACACAATAATTTGTCATTTTTATCGTAGATATCACAACCGTCCTCTCTGAAATTTACATTACAGCCATTTTTCACCATAGCACTGACGGACAGGAGGTTTGCAGCAAGTTTTGGTATATATAGGATTTGTCTTACCTGAATTTTACTTTCTTTGTTACCATTCAACAATAAATTAACCTTTCCCATACTTTCCACAGGTAGCGGTGTCTTACTGGCAACAGTTATGGTGGGTATCGGTGGACTTGTGACTTCATACATCCAATCTCGTCTATTTGTCATGTGCATGGAAGCACCCGAGTCCACATACCACAGGTCCGGATTCATTGTATGAAGAGATGCTGAGAAAGCTGCAACAAAACTTTTATTTCCTTCTGTATTATCTATATCGGTCTGGTGCTGAACTCCACGAAAACTCACTACCTGCGATTTGACCTGTCGGGACGTCTGCGGCCATCCCTCGTGGTGTACGCTGATAACAAGAGAATCCAGCAAGTGAATACGACCACCTTCCTCGGTTTCGAGCTCGATGGCGGACTCACGTGGGAGGCACACATCGGTAAGGTGTGTGGGAAACTCAGCGGCGCTTGTTTCGCTCTGCGCCGCCTGGCTAGGTTCCTGCCGACGGAAGCGGTCCGTGCCTGTTATTTCGCATCGGTGCACGCGGTGCTTCAGTACGGTGCGGAGCTGTGGGGCAGGGGGGCAGAGTGGAGACGTGCATTCGTATGCCAAAAAAGAGCTATCCGCGCGATAGCACGCATACCGGAGGGTCAGTCGGCCAAACCATATTTTGTATCGCTCGGGGTCCTTACTCTGCCATCTATTGTAATAATGCAAGTCGCTCTCTATATGCATATGAACCTCGAGTCGTATGAGAAATTGGGGGAAACCCTTCACAGAACACGGCAGCGGTCCACTCGATATAAACATAGGCTAAAATGCATTCCGCGATCGCTTGAGAAGTCCACGAAGTTGACTCATGTCATGGGAACGGCGGTGTACAACCGACTTCCTATTGATGTTGTCGAGGCACCTAATACTGAAATCTTTAAATGCAGACTAAAACGCTGGCTTATCCAACAAGCATTTTATGATATTGATAATGAATTCATGACGCTAAAAGAAATAACTTGATAGCACGCAGCTATATTATATATATATATTTAAAATGACAAAATCTATAATGTTTGAATAATCAGAACTGATATGAATGAATTGACATGTTGTAATTTTAAATTTGTTTTGACATGTTGTATTTTGTTGTTTTTTTTTTTATTGTTAGTTATATTATTGAGGGTGTATAACTTAATGTTAATTATTATTTTTGAAATGTATTATGAGCTACTATAACTTATTGACATGTACAGAGAGTATGCAATAAACGAGTATGAGTATGAGTATGAGTACCTATAGTCTTCTTTTTCGGAGCACGACAATTTTTAGCAAAGTGTCCATGCTTGTTACAATTGTAACATCGGGGTCCTTTGTAATCTTTTGTTGAATCCTGTTGATTTCTTTGAATGGCCTTTTTCCTTGTGAAGAATGCTGAATTATCAGAGCATTGAACTTCCTGCAGGAGCTTAGTTTTTATAGAATCAGCGCTTATCTTGATGCCAGAGCTCTCCAGTCCCATAATCATGGGCTTATAAGCTTCAGGGAGGCCGGCTAACATCAATGTTCCGAGCCATTCATCATCAATGTCAAACTTAATATTTCTCAGCTTGTGGGCGGTCGACATTATTTTATTGACATAATCATCTACGCTTCGAGAAGATTCCAGTGTAGTTGTTATTAGGTCTCTCAACAAGGCTACTCTCCTGTACAACCCGCTGTCATCAAAAGCCTGTTCCAATCTCTCCCAGACTTCTTTACAAGTATTAGCATTCTGAACATGTACGTAAATGATAGGGTCCAGTAATAAAATCAACTTAGATTTCGCCTTGATTTCTTTGGTTTTGTCAGTATTGGTACCGGTAACACAACTCCATAAGTCGTCGAGTTCGAAATATGCTTGGATTGCAAACTTGCAACTGGCATAGTTATCTCTTCCAACTAATCTGTCAATGTGGAATGGATTGTATCCTGAATTCGACATCTTCAATGCGTATTTATGATTATAATTCTCCTTTCTAAATATCTGACGCCGAGCACGCCGCCCCGGTAACCTCAAAATGTATGACGACCAAACACGCCGGCCGGTTTTCTTAATTTTTCACTGCGTTTACTTCTTTTACTATATTTCCAATAAGTAACAATCAACCACGCTCTGCTACCATGTTGATATTGAATTATTAAAGTGGAAATAATTAAAACGATTAAGAAAATGTAACGAACGTATATTGCCTTGTCGACACAAAAAGGGTTACTAGCTTATATATGAAGTCTATGCTAAGTGCAACTAACAATGTTGCCAACTTATGGTAAAATATGGTTGCGTTCTTATTAGCCAACACCGAATCTCATCCCCTTCATCAAACCCCTTGACGTCAAAGACCCTCAAAGCAGCTTCACAGCAACTAATTAGCCGAACCAGAGCCGACATGGGACTGGTGGAACCGCCCCGTTATGTCACGGCCTCGGAGCCGCGGAGTCATGCACGTAACGCCTTTATCGAATTCACAGCCACACTGAGTGCGACAAGGCAAGTCAACCTCAAGACCTGCGAAAACATCATGCAGTTCTATAGGCTGGGAAGTGAAAGCCTATTAAAGGCGAAACTCGAGGAGGCCGAAGCAGCCATTTACAACAATGTTACTTCCCGGGTCATCAAGGGAACCATGACAGGACAGTATATGGCAGCCTACAGTGCAGAAAATGGCTTCGTGACACTGAACGAGAACGAGACAGAGCGCGCGGGAATGCCTGTATATGCGACACCACCAAACGACCCTATTGTAGTTACCGCCCGATGCACCAAAATTATGTTGGACGACAAGATCCTAGAGATGGCCAAAATTATCGAAGGGAACTCAAGTGTCACAGCGGCTTGGGAAAATTGGGAGGTACCAAGAATACAGTGGGTCAATGGTGTTCCGGGATGTGGAAAGACAACATGGGTTATTAGACACTTCGACGTGGACAAGGACGCTATCATCACCACAACAACTGAGGCAGCAAAAGACCTAAGAGAAAAGCTATCGCACCGCATTGGAAACCTGGTCAAAACCAGGGTGCGGACTATGGCTTCTGCTCTCGTAAATGGATTCGGAAAAGAGAGTTTCAGTCGCCTCATGGTGGATGAAGCCCTCATGAACCATTTCGGAGCCATTGTAATGGTCTCACGCCTGTCTGGTGCTGGCGAAATTGTCCTCATCGGAGATGTCAATCAACTGCCTTATATCGATAGGGAAAATCTCTTCGAAATGAGGTATCACCGCCCGAACCTGGTAACAAAGATCAGCCAGGAGTTGCTCTGCACACATCGAAACCCAATGGACGTCGCATATGCGCTGAGGGAAATATACTCGGGTATGTATTCCTCGGCGCCTCGCATAAAGTCCCTAGAGCAGAGAAAGTATAAGGGAGCGCAAATACCCAACACCCAACCAAACACCCTCTTTTTAGTTCACACTCAAGAGGAGAAGGAGACCCTGACAAACCAGGGTTATGGTTCAGGCACCGGGTCACGCATCCTTACTATCCATGAAGCTCAGGGACTAACATACGAGTCGGTAATCGCAATAAAAACTAAGGCAAACACGAAGCTGCACGAGAGCGTGCCTCATGCGGTCGTCGCAATCTCACGGCACACGGGGACCTTCATATATTACGCTGACGACACCGACGACGCCATCGGTCGGTTCGTGCGGCGAGCGTTGTCTGCAACACCGAACACCATCCGAGAGTTCAATTTGCAGATGGCCATCAAGGATAGAAATGCAGTCGTGGTGGAGGCGCTGAGCCGGGAGGAGGCTACTTAGAAAATAAAATAGTCCTAGAATTAGCAAGAAAATGTTCCCTACTGGAGAGTAGAGAGTAGTAGTAGTTCCCTATTTCCTTTTCTTCTCCAATCCAAGATTAATGTAACAAAAAGAAAACGATTGACAAAGGTCACGGACCCCGGAGTCTGTGGAGCTGTAAAATATAAATAAAAAAAAAAAAAAAAAAGAAGACCAGTGCGGAAGCCTTTGAAAATGGCAAAAAACACACAGCTAGCTAATGCTAGCACTTAGATGACCCACAAGACGCCCTGAAGATTCCTATAACAAAATGCCATGATAAGGCACTGATGTCGATGAGAAGTAATGGTTCTCCGACATATAACATATACTTACATTTGAGATTATTAATACAAACCGGTCAATATGATAAGTTTATTTATTACTTTTACCATGCTTTTACCACATTTTTTGTTGGTTGGTATTAAAAATAACCGTGTAATAGTAGTGGTAGGACTCTTAGCAGAGTCCCCCTGGGGAAGGACCAGACCTTGGCCAGTTATTCTACCGCCAAGCAGTAATGTGCAAACATTACTGTGTTCCGGTTTGAAGGGCAATGTTTCCAGAGAAATTACAGGGCTTAGAGATGTAACAACTTAGATCTCTGAGTGACGAGCGCAGTGCAGTGCTAGGTAATGATTTGGACTCTTCATGTTCTAATAGGTGCGTGTCACTGTGCTGTTATGTGGCAGGGTTGTCCTGCTCGTCTCGTAACTCTTTATTAAAAAAAAAATTACCTATTTTTTACACTGGCCGTAACATGTGCTCTGGTAATTGTACAATTCTGTAACTTCATGTTATATAGTAAAGGCTAAGAAGGTAAGAAGGATTTTTCACCAATTTGGCCGAAAATACTCTTAAGTCTTTTCAATACGTGCTGTTAACTGTTAATTAGTCCTCATCATAATGCATGACCTCAACTGCTATTATTTGCAGTGAGCTCATGCTTTCAAAAATAGTTTAAACAATTAAACATATAAGAAGTTTGACAAAATGATGAATCTCTCGATCAGATTTTAGAAAAGAGTCATTGTAGACGAGCAACAAAACAATACCGCCAGCTATCCTGACACTAACGCCATCTAGTTTAATTTTATTATAACACGAACCCAGACATACTACGTACGTACGTACTTGGAACTCACAATGCTACGCTGACGACACCGACGACGCCATCGGTCGGTTCGTGCGGCGAGCGTTGGCTGCATCACCGAAGACCATACGAGAGTTCAACCTGCAGATGGCCATCAGGGACAGAAATGCAGCCGTAGTGGAGACTCCTACCGGAGGAGGCGACGTATAAAATAGTCCTAGAGAATTGGCAGTAAAATGTTCCTTACCTCTCCCCTATTTCCTTTTTTCTTCTCCTAATCCAAGATTCATGTAAAAAAAAAAGAAAACAAATGAAACGGTCACGGACTCCGGAGTATGTAGAGTTGTAAAATTCAATTAAGAAAAAAGTGTACTTAGTACAATTGTACATGTTTTATGTCATCTTTTTATGTATTTTCAGACCTTGAAAATTTAAATTTAATAGTCTTTTAACACCATTTTAGTAAACATTTTGTGAGTGGGTTGATCGTGGCGAGCAGACCCAGTGCATGAGTTGGAAGCAGCCCAGGACTTATGAAACATAATATTATTATTTTGGCGCTAACGCCATCTAGTTTAATTAAGTGTAACACGATTATGGTGTGAGTTTAAGGAATTCCAAAATTTTATATGTAAAATTTTATTATGTAGGTATAGTAAGATATCACGTGTATTAATTTTTTCGTCAAATGCGTGATTTTTTAATCGAAAAGCGGCGTGTAGTGTGACCTTGACTCGCCGTTCCCAGGCAACGAACGAAGTCCTCGCGCTCCTAAAGTTAGATTAGATTATACTTTAGACCGGTATTTAAAAATCTAAAATATAAAATTTTCGTGTCACAATGTTATGAAATGAAATGAAATACTTATAATATACTAGCGGCCCATTCCGGCTGCGCTCGGATATTGTCATTTAACACTAGAAGTGCCGAAACTTATGACCCCTCTAGAACCGCCGCCGTGCCAATTTTGTAACAGCATATTTTTAACATCTTTCATTTTCATAAAGTACTAAAATAATATTATTACGATATATAAGGTATTTGAAACCATATTTATTTATTTAAATCAAATTATTTAGCTTTCTAAGACTTTTATATAATATAATTTGTAAATAATTTACATCTTTTGCGAAACTTTTGGCCATACAGATAAGTATGGCCAAAATGGCTTTGAGCTCATGAACTGGGTAAATTTACAACGGCGTCTAGATAGAAAAAGCTGTTTGTCAATCGTTATAAATATACGGTATATAGGTATCTTTTTGCATTCGAGATAAAATCATACGAAATTTCTGAAATCATAGCAAACTTATCATTATTGAGTCTTTGACTTCTTATGGGTTTTTGATCAAATCGCAAGTAGATAGACTTTATTATATGTACGTATATTAGGTAAAACGATTGCGAGACATTGTTGGTTTTAATATAGTATTACCCCATTGTATCGACCATAATGAATCCTGATCCAAGTGCACCAATAGCACCATGTTTACAAATAAAGTACACAAATGCCTCCAATTCTTCCATCGTCATATCCCAGTCATTACTTCAACAGTGAACTCTAAGGTATGCTACATAATTTTTTTGGATACCATTACTTGCCAATCATTTTTACAAAATTCATCCACGTTACGCTTAGCGTGTGGAGTTGACCCAATACGATTTCTAAAAACATTTTGGCATACATGCCTACCAGGTGTACTACCAGCTTCAATTGTAGTCCAGACGGTGCCATTAGGAGACACAAGTGTTGAGTCTCATGTCGTTTCTAAACGAGAGTTTGTCAATGCAGATAGCCAAACGTGACAGAGCTTCGAACTCCTCGACCTTGTCCTTTTCTTTGACCTGTCACTTGATTTTGGGGGTTCAGTTACGACAGTCGTAAAACTTGAAACTTCTAAAAAATTAATATGAAGCAACAGCTCACACAGTAGACAACTAACTCCGAATATATGGTAAACTAACAACACAAAAGAAAAATAAACAGCAAACAAACAGCGATGTCTTCTAAAAGAGTAAAACGTACTTACCTTGAGGTGTTTCTCTCTGAATCGTATTGTCAGATTTGTCAGAAGAAGAAATGAAACTGTTTTCTACCTCGTACCTATTTGATTCGTGCCCATAAATATAGTTCAAATAAGACACAATAACATACGGTTCCAAAATTCTGCAATTCTGAGTAGACATGATTATAACACGTGCGGTATGCGCTCGAAAAAACAAAAAACGTGCACTTATTACGTGAAAGGACGATTAACTATATTGAAATTATTTGAAATAATCCCTGATCAACAGATTAGTAGCCCCCGCCACCCGCGCATCCAACCAATGCAATGTTTTTTCGTCGAATTACTACTAGAATTTTGGCGGGACAAAAATGACCCGTCGGCAGTTCTAGGTAAATCAAATAATATTTTATTTACTATTGTTTTTATTAAATAGAAAACATGTCAATTTTGATAAATACAACAAATAATGAAAAGTCAAAAAGTTTCACGGTCTTGAGACGAAAAAATAAAAAGTTATGGATGATGAAACTTGCGGGTGGGACAAAAATGGGACGGTGGCGCTTCTAGTGTTAAAGACTATTAATCGAAATAAAAACTATCCTATCTCTTAAGTTGGACCAGACTGCTCACGGTGTGCCGATTTAATTTAAAATCGGTTAAGTAGTTTAGGAATCCATCGCGGACAAACATCGTGACAGGAGATTTATATATATTAAGATTCAAATGAAATATATTTATTGCGTAAATGTGTTTACAAAAGATGGTTAGTGGTTTTAAAGTACACCAAATACTGCCTTTCGGCATGCAAAGTTATAAAATACGTTAGTAAACAGCATTCAATTCAAAAACAAAGTAGAATAATTATTATTGGTAAATGTAGGTAGTTATGTTAGTTACCTTTACTCCTCCGAAACGGCTATAGGTACTGATTTTTATCAAATTTTATATGCATATTCAGTAGGTCTGAGAATCGGCTACTATCTATTTTTCATACCCCTAAGTGATAAGGGTTGTTCACCGCTAAATATATTTTTGAATTTTTGGAAAATTTTTTTTGTTTTAATTTTTTTTTTATTTGGCATTAAAATACATACAACCCTAAATTTTTACCTTTTTATCACCAATCCCTATTTTTAATAGCCATTTTAGTCATTTTATCATTTTTCATCCCGCTCGATAACGGATCAATTATCCTCTTTTTTGTTTATGTTTTTCACTTTATTTCAATTAAAATTTCCCGGAGCTACAGGTAAATCTAAAAGTTTTTTATAAAAATAAACATTTATTTTTAATATTAAAATTTAGGGTTACTAGGTAATGTTAGATTTTTAAAATTTGTACTAAAATTTATATGGCAAAACAACGTTTGCCGGGTCAGCTAGTAATATTATAAAATTTTAAGATTCTTTGTAGGTACTAAAAATACACGTGATTTTTAGTGGGGGGAGGGGGTTTAGTTTTAGATCTCACCACGTATCATCAAGGGGGAGGGAGGGGTTAAAAAATGTTTAAAAACATCACGTGATTAATGGACAACCCCTTACCGAAGCTATATAATGTTTTTAAGCACAATAAAACTAACTGAAATTACTTTGCCTGAAAGTTTATAACACGCTTCTCAAAATAATTATATCTGCCCCAAGTTTCGGCAGCTTCAAAAATAGATTAAAGTGCTGGCTTATCGATCAAACTTTTTATAGTTACACCGAATTTTTAGAGAGTGATGGCAAAGTCCTATAAAATTATACAACATTTGACATGTATAATGCTTGACAGTTTTCTGTACAATAATTATTATAATACAGAAAAGTAGTAATTTTAAACTTTGAAAATGTGTACAATTTGTATGCTCTTTCTTTTGTTTTTATGTTTTTTTATTAATTGACGTGTAAATTGTACATTTATGAATAAAGTACTTTGACTTTTAGAACATTAGCTATCTGCCAGTGAAAGTCCGTTAAAAATAGGACCAGCTATTAGCCAAAACTGACAAGCAAACGTATATATATAGAGAAAATCATAAATAGTACATTATGGTACAAATTTTGTGTGTAATGTTGGTGATTATAATGATTCCTTTAACAAAATGCCCTAATAAGGATTCCTATAACAAAATGCCATGATAAGGCACTGATGTCAATGAGAAGTAATGGTTCTCCGACATACAATATATGTATGCATATACATATTGAGATTATTAATACAAACCGGTTAATATGATAAAGGGGTTTGGGTAAAGTTGGCGTCGTTTTTTTTTTAGCGGCCAGAGATCTGTTATCACTTTCTTGTAACAATAAAATACCCTGATGCTATCTGTGCAATCGGATTTGCTCTAAGTCATATCGGAGCTGAGTTATAGCCTGTCAAAGTTATTTATTTTTTGGATTTTTTGTATGGGCAAGTGGCGTCATTTTTTCATTTTAGCGGCCAGAGATCTGTTATCACTTTCTTGTAACAATAAAATACCCTGATGCTATCTGTGCAATCGGATTTGCTCTAAGTCATATCGGAGCTGAGTTATAGCCTGTCAAAGTTATTTATTTTTTGGATTTTTTGTATGGGCAAGTGGCGTCGTTTTTTCATTTTAGCGGCCATCGATCTGTTATAACTTTCTTGTAACAATAAAATACCCTGATGCTATATGTGCAATCAGATTTGCTGTAAGTAATATCGGAGCTGAGTTATGGCCCCTCAAAGTTTTTTTTTTGGTTTTCTTTGTATGTACTAGTGGCGCCATTTCCTATAGCGGCCAAACATCCGTTAGCACTTTTGTGAAACATTATTTTTACCTTAAGGTACCTGTGTAATCAGATTTGTTGCAAACTATATCGGAGCTGAGTTATGGCCACTCAAAGTTTTTTTTTTGGTTTTCTTTGTATGTACTAGTGGCGCCATTTCCTACAGCGACCAAACATCCGTTAGCACTTTTATGAAACATTATTTTTACCTTAAGGTACCTGTGTAATCAGATTTGTTGCAAACTATATCGGAGCTGAGTTATGGCCACTCAAAGTTTTTTTTTTGGTTTTCTTTGTATGTACTAGTGGCGCCATTTCCTACAGCGGCCAAACATCCGTTAGCACTTTTATGTAACAAATCTGATTACACAGGTACCTTAAGGTAAAAATAATGTTTCATAAAAGTGCTAACGGATGTTTGGCCGCTATAGGAAATGGCGCCACTAGTACATACAAAGAAAACCAAAAAAAATCTTTGAGGGGCCATAACTCAGCTCCGATATAGTTTGCAGCAAATCTGATTACACAGGTACCTTTAAGTAAAAATAATGTTTCATAAAAGTGCTAACGAATGTTTGGCCGCTGTAGGAAATGGCGCCACTAGTACATACAAAGAAAACCAAAAAAAAACTTTAAGTGGCCATAACTCAGCTCCGATATAGTTTGCAACAAATCTGATTACACAGGTACCTTAAGGTAAAAATAATGTTTCACAAAAGTGCTAACGGATGTTTGGCCGCTATAGGAAATGGCGCCACTAGTACATACAAAGAAAACCAAATAAATAACTTTGACAGGCTATAACTCAGCTCCGATATGACTTAGAGCAAATCCGATTGCACAGATAGCATCAGGGTATTTTATTGTTACAAGAAAGTGATAACAGATCTCTGGCCGCTAAAAAAAAACGACGCCACGGGCCCATACAAAAGTACCCAAACCCCTTTATTACATACCTAAGCTGACACATTTCAGAGCGTTTATGCGCAACTCTTTGTACGTATTTTTATCAATTCAGTGGTAAAAGTTCAGCAAGTCTCCTTCGTTGAATTTGTTGCGTAAATCTTGGTCGTTTTCAATGTCGATAATTTCTAACTGCATTGACTCTGGCGCATGTTCAACTGAAATCGTGAAAGGATCGCTGAATATGTCCAACAGAGGTTTCACTTTTTAAAGTCCGAAAATCTTGAAAAGATTGAATCAAAATATCTAGCTTTTCTACATAACTGAAATGAATCGCATTTTAGTTGAATTTTTCAGCCATTTTCTTATAATTCGGAAAATGATTGTAATTTGCAGAATTCAGTTGCGATCTGAAAAGTGTCAGCTTGCATTGAAAGGATGATACCTACATGAGCGTAGAGCTGGGATATCAGTTGATTTTTGCATTGAAGCCGTGTGTTCAAGACATTCAAATGATTTGTAATGTCAACTAAAAAAGTCAAATGTTGTTGTGTACCAATCAGGATTTTTAAGTTCCGGGACATCCCTTTGCTTTTCCGCCAGAAATATTCCAATTTCTTCTATTAAATTTAGAAATCGTTCCAGTGTCAATCCACGACTTAGCCACCTTACTTCTGTACAAAAAATGAATCTCCATATTAGCTTTCGATGTCATCAAGATATTGTTTGAATTGTCTGTGATTGAGTCCTCGTGAGTTTATGAAATTTACGGTCGAAACTACCACTTTCATGCCATTTTGAAATTATTTTTGTTTAGAACAGAGGGCTTGTTGGTGTATAATGCAGTGAAACTGCGTGAGATCTGCAGCGTTTATGTTTTTTTCTTTCAGATACTTTTTTAGCAAAGTAACTAGCCCGGGATTGACACCAATCATCGAAGGAGCACCGTCAGTCGCAACTCCCGATAATTTTGATAAGTCCAAATCAGTTTTTGAGCACCAATCCAAAAGTACATTGAGTATACTCCGTATACATACGTAGTAAGTATGTGTATATAGAGGATATAGAAGTATCTCGGAGATACGATACTTCACACGAACATGTGTGAAGAGTTCACTGGGACAAACATCATAGATTTTCATCATAGATCACACTGTGAATTTTATATATGTATTAAGATTAGACACAATAAAAATAAATTTAAGTCGGTAAAAAAAAAATTATTGCCTTTTTTTGTCTGTATGTTAAGCCATACATAACAATACCCCACAGCCCCCGGGTCCGTGGGGGCCGGGAGCTCACCTCATCTTCAAAAGCCTTTCCGAGCGCTTGGTCGACGCGACGCGTGACCAAAATGCTGGCGTTTATTTGGGCCAATGCATAAGCATTGCCATTCAGCGTGGTAATGCCGCCAGCATGCTGGGTACGCTTCCGATTGGTAGTGGGCTTGAACATCTTGATTATCTGTAGACCTTCATTGGTCTATGGATAATTCAGGTGTGCTTAGTGTAAGTAGTTGTTAGGTATGTAGCGTAGTGTAGTTCTCATTGTATTTTGTTTTGTTAATAAAGGCTCTGCCCTATTAAAAAAAAAAATATACTGATTAAAGGAATAAGTCAAGGAATAAACTTGAAATAAACGTACCTACATAATGCCCGAGCTACACAAGGCTAGTTAGGGTTCCGTAAAACGTAAAAACGGAACCCTTATAGATTCGTCATGTCTGTCTGTCTGTCTGTCCGTCCGTATGTCACAGCCACTTTTTGCCGAAACTATGAGAACTACACTGTTGAAACTTGGTAAGTAAGATGTATTCTGTGAACCGCATTAAGATTTTTACAAAAGTTTAAAAAAAAAAACAAAAATTAGGGGTGCCCCCCATACTGAGAACTGAAGCTCAAACATTTTTTTTTCATCAAACCTACACGTGTGGGGTGTCTATCGATAGGTCTTAAAAAATGATGTTGAGGTTTCTAATACAATTTTTGTCTACACTGAATAACTTGCGCGAGAGACGCTTCCAAAGTGGTAAAATGTGTGTCCCCCCCCCTCTAACTTCTAAAGTAAGAGAATGAAAAAACTAAAAAAAATATATGATGTACATTACCATGAAAACTACCAACGAAAATTAGTTTGAACTCGATCTGATGAGTAGTTTTTTTTTAGTACGTCATAAATACACTATTATTAAAACTTCGATCAAAGTTACAACGAACTACAAGAACTATGTGTACTATGTATATTATGTTACTTGCTGGAACGGAACCCTTCATGGGCGAGTCCAACTCGCACTTGGCTACTTTATTATTTTTCAAACTACAGCCTCGTGTAGCTCGGGCATAACTGACAAATTACTAATTCGCAACGGATATTGCCGCAACTTCTTGCCAGTGTAAACCGACTAACTTCCGAAAGAATTCAAATTAACATACCGACAAGCAAAGAGGCGTGAAGCGATCGCTCAGGGAATGATTTACATCTTGTTTAATTTAAACAGATGTCATTTGGTGCCAAATAACAATTAAACATGTCGATGGACTGTGACGAACGCGAGGGAGTTTAAAGCTAAGCGTATCGTATCTACATACGTATCGCTTTAACCGCATTTCTAAACTACTTTTTTTTATAGTATAGAGTGACGAGACGAGCAGGACATGTGCCTGATGGTAAGCGACATGCCTGCCACATAACAGCACAGTGACACGCAGCTATTGGAACATAAATAGTCCAAATCATTACCTAGCACTGCACTGCGCTCGTCACCCAGATATCTAAGATGTTAAATCTCTGCGCCCTGCAATTTCTCTGGAAACATTGCCCTTCAAACCGGAACACAGTAATGTTTGCACATTACTGCTTGGCTGTAGAATAACTGGCAAAGGTGTGGTGCTTACCCAAGCGGAAGTACGTGGTAGGTAAACATATTTTATACTAGCAGTGCCCCGCGGTGTTACCCGCGGAATTCCCGTTCCCGTCGTTCCCGTTATATTCCCGGGATAGAAAGTAGCCTATGTGTTCCTCCAGACTATAATCTAACTGTATTCCAAATATCAGCCTGATCCGTTCGTAGTAGTGGTAGGACTCTTAGCAGAGTCCGCCTGGGGAAGTACCACACCTTTGCCAAATATTCTACTGCCAAGCAGTAATGTGCAAACATTACTGTGTTCCGGTTTGAAGGGCAATGATTCCAGAGAAATTACAGGGCTTAGAGACATAATATCTTAGATCTCTGGATGACGAGCGCAGTGCAGTGCTAGGTAATGAATTGGACTATCATGTTCTAATAGCTGCGTGTTACTGTGCTGTTATGTAGCAGGCATGTTGCTTACCATCAGGCACATGACCTGCTCGTCTCGTCAATCAATGCTATAAAAAAAAAATACGTTACGGCGTGATTGAGCAACAAACATCCAAGTATCCAAACATCCATACTTTGACATTTATACCTAATATTAGTGGGATGTTTACCTACCACGGGCCAAGCCGGGGCGGAGCGCTAGTAAGTATATGTTTACGTACAACTTGTACGTAATAGATAGTTATAAAATAATCAGATAGTTATCTATTTTGTCTGATTTGTTAGTAAACAACTCTCTACAAACAGTAAGGCCAATTGTCCACGTAGCTGCACGACATCCGCACGATTTCGACAATTGTCGGATGCAAGACGAATGCTTGCATCTTGCGTACAAATAATGAAGTCTGTGTCCACGAAACGACAACGACACGACAGCCGCACGTCTTGCGTTTGTTCGTAGGATGCATGCATTCGACAAAAGACGCGTGCGTGGACAGTTAGTAGGCCTAACACAGTAAAATTTGCACAATTTGCTCAAATGAACTCTTCAGCTTTATAATATTTTATTACCTAGTGCAGATTTTATCTTCCATTACTTATAAGGAATTGTTTTGTAATAGTCGTTTTTTATGGTTCCGTAAAACGTAAAAACGGAACCCTTATAGATTCGTCGTGTCTGAATGTCTGTCCGTCCGTATGCCACAGCCACTTTTTGCCGACACTATGAGAACTACACTGTTGAAACTTAGTAAGTAGATGTATTCTGTGAACCGCATTAACATTTTTACAAAAAAAAAAAAAATTTGGGTTGCCGCCCATACTTAGAACGGAAACTCAAAAAATTTTTTTTCATCCAACCTACTCGTGTGGGGTATCTATCGATAGGTCTTCAAAAATGATATTGGGGTTAATAAAATCATTTTCGTCTACGCTGAATAATTTGCGCGAGAGACACTTCCAAAGTGGTAAAATGTGTGCCCTCCCCCTCTAACTTCTAAAATAAGAGAATGAAAAATCTAAAAAAAATATATGATGTACATTACCATGTAAACTACCAACGAAAATTGGTTTGAACTCGGTCTGATGAGTAGTTTTTTTTAGTACGTCATAAATACAATATTATTGAAACTTCGATCAAAGTTACAACGAACTAAAAAAAACTACGTGTACTATGTATATTATGTTACTTGCTGTAACGGAACCCTTCATGGGCGAGTCCAACTCGCACTTGGCCACTTTATTTTTGATAAGTTGTTTTTTTATATAAATGGGTTTATCTCAGGCAGGCGCGGTAGCAGCCTCGAATTTAGGAGGTGATCACCCGTACGCAGCCTCAGATGTTGGGGTCACCAGTAATACAATAAATTGAGTAAAAAGACTTGAGTAGTAGCGCCCCACGATTTTACCCGCGTAGTTGACGTTCCAGTTGTTTTTCCCGCGTTAAAACTAGTCTATTAGTACAACTATTAGATATTTTTAATTTTTGTAGTTTTTTTATTTAACGTATACGCTTTTGGGGGACGGGATCACAAAGTAGTGGTAGGACTCTTGGCAGAGTCCGCCTGGGGAAGTACCAAACCGTTGCCAGTCATTCTACCGCCAAGCAATAATGCGCAGACATTACTGTGTTCCGGTTTGAAGGGCAATGTTTCCAGATAAATTACAGGGTTTACAGAGGTAACATCTTAGATCTATGGGTGACGAGTGCAGTGCAGTGCTAGGTAATGATTTGGATTCTTTATGTTCCAATAGCTGCGTGTCACTGCTGTTATGTGGCAGGCATGTAGCTTACCATCAGGCACATGTCCGGCTCGTTTCGTCACTCTTTATTTAAAATTAAAGGTCCTGAGTCCCAGCAGTGGGAACACGAAGTGGGCACCACAGTTGACAAATAAAATAATCGCCAATCAATCATGTCACAAAGCGTGGAAGTTTAAAAATAATCGATCACAATAACTCATAACATTCGATTTTAGGGGCCATTCAGGGACTCCATAACCGAATTGTGAAAAATCCGGAATAATTGAACTTTATATAAATAGTGTGACGAGACAGCATCACAGCAGCACATAACAGCACAGTGAATCGCAGCAATTGGAATATGATGATTCGAAATCATGACCCTGCTGCACTGCGCTCGTCACCCAGAGAAGTTAGATGTTTTATCTCTATGCCCTGTAATTTCACTGGAAACATTGCCTTTCAGGCACTGTGTTCCGGGCACAGTAATGTTTGCACATTACTGCTTGGCAGTAGAATAACTGGCACAAATGTAGTACTTCCCCAGACGGACTCTGCAAAGAATCCTACCACTACTAAATTGTGTAGTGGTAGAACACAATTATCGTGAGCTAGTTATTTAATAAGATAAAATTGTCAAATTGTTGAAGTCGTGATTACCTAGATCCTAGCACAAGCGGTTTACAACCCTGAGGTCTTTGATTCGAATCTCATTAATACAAAATTCAAAAATCTTAATTGCTGTTTACAAGTAAGATTTTTTTTTTTTTTATAGCGTTAAGTCTAGACGCGCAGGTCATGTGCCTGATGGTAAGCAACATGCCTGCCACATAGCAGCACAGTAACACGCAGCTATTGGAATATGATAGTCCAAATCATTACCTAGCACTGCACTGCGCTCGTCACACAGAGATCTAAGATATTATGTCTCTAAGCCCTGTAATTTCTCTGGAATCATTGCCCTTCAAACCGGAACACAGTAATGTTTTCACATTACTGCTTGGCGGTAGAATATTTGGCAAAGGTGTGGTACTTCCCCAGGCGGACTCTGCTAAGAGTCCTACCACTACTAAATAACATAAGATACCACTACAGATAAGACCACCTACACCTCTGTGTATTTTCCCGTGAGTCCTTCGGAGTGTGTTTGTTTGAACATTCTAAGTTGTCTGATGCTAATGCTCATACCGTTAATTAATCGTCTATCGATTTCAGTCCTCAATCCCTTGGTTATTAGTGCGCCACCCTTCAAGTACATCGGTATTGGAAATCGCCGGGTAACGATACTGCACATTCACAAATTATACACAAGTTTGTATCCAATGCCATGCATAGAGTTACGTATGCTAGATATGTACAGTGAAACTATATTCGTTGTTTTATGGAAAACAACGAATATAGAAATATAGAATATAGAAATTACAGGGTTTAGAGACATAATATCTTAGATCTCTGGGTGACGAGCGCAGTGCAGTGCTAGGTAATGATTTGGATTATCATGTTCCAATAGCTGCGTGTTACTGTGCTGTTATGTGGCAGGCATGTTGCTTACCATCAGGCACATGACCTGTTCGTCTCGTCACTCTATGCTATAAAAAAAAACTGTTTTCACCTTTGGGATGGGTCGGCTAAGTATCAGCTGAAGGCTCTGGATTCAATCGATTCAATTTGAAGACACTAAAATTGTAGCCATCCGTAAAAACTCACTCTGACAACTTATTCCATTTTCCATAGTCTAGAGTCTAGACTAAAGAATAAAGTTTTTGTAGTGGTAGGACTCTTGGCAGAGTCCGCCTGGGGAAGTACCACTCCTTTGTCAGTTATTCTACCGCATAGCAGTAATGTGCACACATTACGGTGTTCCAGTTTGAAGGGCAATGTTTCCAGATAAATTACAGGGCTATAACACCTTAGATCTCGGGGTGACGATCGCAGTGCAGTGCTAGGTAATGATTTGGACTCTTCATGTTCCAATAGCTGCGTGTCGGTGTGTTGTTTTGTGGCAGACTTGTCGCTTACTATCAGGCAAATGTTCGTCTCGTCACTCTTTATTAAAAAAAATGTAGAGTCAACCCTCTTCGTTCGTGTCTTTGGAATATCAATCATGAAAAAGCCCGACTCGCGACGCGGCCGGCCTCGTGACGTCACACAAAAAATCATTACTAAAAAATGAAACCAAATTTTGTGTGTCTGTAAACGACAATGTACTGATAAATATTATCACCTATCTCTTAGGCATCAAAATAAACTAATAATCGATTATGTTTATCATGAAAAAATATGGTTTTAAAGTCCCAAAACCGGTTTTGCCCAAATTTGGCCTCTTGGGGCTTGGCCTCCAGCTACAAACAGTCCGATAGATAAAAGGGCAAGATAGTATTAGATCATACAGATCAGTGGCACGCTCTTTGAAGTGTATCAGATAAAAAACATAATGTAGTTTTTCTAAAAAATGTCGCAATGTGTTTAGACCACATGTACCTACAATACAAAAGACCGCTATGTAGTAAGTAGCTAAACTCTATTTATTGAAACCAACATTTATTTTTTTGGATTCTTTATTAACCCTACATTAAAACAAACAAACCGTCCAATTTGTGAATAAGTGTTCCAATTATCGTAACTACTAACTACCCCATTCAATCGATTACCTTCACCAATGTCGTTGGTGTTGTTTGACATATATTTGGCCAATGTTGAAGATATTTTGTCGATTGTATTAAAAATATGTGATTTTTTTATTGACTGTATTGAAAGATATGTGTAAATATTAAGTAAGGTGTATTGAAAAAGATGTCAAAATTTTATCGAATGTATTGAACAACATAACTCTAAATACATAACGCAACTGAATAAAAGCTAGAAATGAAAAGAAGACGTAGAATTTCATTGACGTATAATTTTGTTCATTTCATAAATTACTGAAACAAATTTTGCTAGACAAATTGCACGCCTCTAAAAGAAGAGGCTCGTTTGTAGGTATGGGTCAACTTTTAAAATGTTTTGTATCATCTTATCTTGCCTACAAACAGAAAGAGCCTGCAAAGATTTTTGAAGTGAAAACCTCTTTTGGCGCGCCTAGACAGATTTTTCGTGAGGTGTGAATTGAATTCTAGCGTCACGCTCGGGTATGATAAGAAATCTTCGGGTCAACTCGGGAACATGGCCATTGGCCATCTACAAATGCGTCAGCCAATGGGAAATGCTGAAACGGCGTGGCATAGCCATCATGGCATGGTCATCTAGAAATGTGTAAGCCAATGAGAAACGCTGACGCATTTCTAGATGGCCATGCCATGATGGCCAGGCCACGCTCTCCGGTTACACTCGTGTAGTTTCCAAAGTAAGCTATCAAATTCTGAGTAAGTTTTCACTGAGTTAACTTCTATCGGCAGTTCCTATGACTGCCAATTTTTTTGTATTTGTAACATCTACTATTTTATCGACTGTATTGAAAAAAATATTATATTTTATCGACTCTATTAAAACAGATGTGAATATTTTGTAGACTGTTTTGAAAAAGATGTGTTACTAGTTTCAAAATGTCATCCTATTTCAGACTCCATGTGTGTCTCGTGGACAAACGAATAGATTTTAGATTTTTTAGATATTTCAGATTAGAATAGATTTTATATTTATTAGATTTTATCGGACACGAGCAAGACATTGGCTTGATAGTAAGCAACATGCATGCCCAAAACAGCACAGTGACATGCAGCTATTAGAACAGGAAGAGTCCAAATCATCACCTCGCAATGAACTGCGCCCTTCACCCAGAGATTATAAGAAGTCATCATCTCATCATTTTTAAATGTTGTAACTTAAAAAAAATTCAAACAAAAAAAAAAAAAAATGTATTTGTCCTGATTAGGAATTTAACCCACGAATCACGGCTCCACGGGTAGACTTGGTACCATCTAAGGCACGAGGTCAGTCGAAGACGAGTAATGTTTTCACATTAATCCTTGGCGTTATACACCTGCAAAAACTGGCTTAAATGAGATAAGTAATATAAGAGAGATAAGATAAGAAAACTATTTATAGCCTCATAAAACTGGCCACAATCAAAAAACATAAATAAACCTAAATCGTCATAATACAGATGTAATTTCAATTGGCGGCCTTATCGCTAAAAGCGATCTCTTCCAGGCAACTGCGCATGGATTGGATACAAAAGATAATAACGTGGCCCAGAACATAAACTTTGTATTTAATTAATTAACAAATGTACTTCCCGATGTGAACTCTACATTGAGTTCACGACAAAATTGTCCAATATTTGGCCAATAACTTCGAATATTGGCCCAAACCAACAATTACTGTTCAATATTTATTCGATAATTTGTTTTCTAATTTGTACCTACGGAACAGTGTGTTTTACAAATTGAATGAGCATTCAGTAATTTTTAAAGGCATGTAATTTGCGGTAATGATACCCCTTTTTGGTACCGGTATATTATTAGGGTCAACCCTATTTTTGTTGGTATATTAGGGGTGCCGCATTTCTTTAATGAACCATTTTCAGATGACACAAAAAAAGTTAGTTCATAGTACTTATTCAAATAATTTACAGTAGATGGCGCCTGTCCCATTATTCTTCTTCTTCTCGGTGTTCGTATAAGCATATAAAATGTCTACCATTTACGAATTCACGATCATTAAACACTCTCATTTAGTTATAACTATAAAATACTTAAGATAAGATACATTTTTATTTAGTTTATTAAGTTTGACTATTAAATTTTAACAAATAGGAAGAGGAACCCAAACTCGGCCAGGCCGGTATCTTGGTATTCCACTGTTATCCTTTTTTAAACAAAATCCGCGTGTTGTACGGTAAAATCTTAATATATATAAATGTCACGATGTTTGTCCGCGATGGATTCCTAAACTACTTAACCGATTTTAAATTAAATTGGCACAATGTGAGCAGTCTGGTCCAACTTGAGAGATAGGATAGTTTTTATTTCGATTAATAGTCTTTAAATGACAATATCCGAGCGCAGCCGGAATGGGCCGCTAGTTACATATAAATTTATTAATTATTACAAATGTTTAATTTACATATCTGTGTCAAAAAAGATTGTAAGCTAATAAGTGGCAGCTCAGGAGTTCTGTGTATTGGTGGGTGCGAGTGTGTGTGTTTACTTGATTAGTACTTATACCAGTGCAACCTCACTCGCTCAAGGTCGCGCGGTTTTAGCCTACCGCTAGACCGTTCCTTCCAGGAAACAAGTGACAGTCGGTTGTCGGACGCACGGCTGAGCGCTCGCGCAAAACGTTTCCCGCGCATATTGTTATTAGATAAGTCGTAAAACCTCCGCGCTAGACAGGGACAGAGTTACGCGTTAGTTTGTTGTGTCCTAGCAAGAGTCGCTATTTATATAATTGTTTTGACGTGACAACGTCTTATAAATTGGTTTGCCGGGTGACACTTCAAGAAACTGCGTTACGCTTCGCTCACGTTATGCGCTCACAATGAGAGCGAGTGAGAGGGACGCGTGCCTTTCACTTTTTATGTCTGTCTCTCTGCTCTTAGGCGGGCTAACCACTCAAAGTCGTTGTCACGTAAAACTTTCGCCCGTATATCGACTTTACAGGCAACCAATTTTTTTGGTAAGTGTGGCTTCTGTACTAATATTTATTCTGTGCTTATACTTACTTGGTAAGTATTTTCATAGTGGTGTGCTAGTAGGAGTCTCTGGAGAATACAGGCAAGTACCACACTTTTGCTAGTTATTCCACCAAGTACTCATTAATGCAAGAGCCAGAAAGCATCGATGTGTTTCGATGTGAAAGGCGATGTTTTTTTTAAACATTGGTGGACAATTCACACACAACACCATCTGACCCCAAACTAAGCAAAGCTTGTGTGATGGCGGCCAGATAGCTGATATAATACTTATATAGTTTTAAATACATACTTATTATACATAGAAACACCCAGACACAGTGCAAACATTTGAATTCATCACACAAATATTTGCACTGGGTGGGAATCGAATCCACGACCCTCGACTTCGCAGGCAGAGCTACTACCCACTAAGCCACGAGGCCAGTCGAAGTCGAGTTTCCAGTGAAAGTACTGGGCATAAAGGTAAGACATCTTATATATTTGGGTGAGAAGTGGTTTGCAGTGCTAAGTAATGATTTAGAGTCTTCATGTTCTTATAGCTGCGTGTTACTGTGCTGTTATAGGCAGGGAACATACCATCAGGCACATGTCCTGCTCGTCTCCTCACTCTAATAAGCTCTATACTTACCTACTATGTAAAAAAAAGAAGTGTAGAACCATCCTATTAAAAAAGTCAGATAGATCACAACTTTACTGTCAACGTATAGCTTTCAACCTTCTTTCAACGTTTTCAAAGGAGACATTATGACGTTCCGTTACACGCAATAAATCCGGACGATATTAATTATACGCGCGACGCGGCCAGCGTAACTCGGACCCTCAGACCTCCCATGCTCCATTGTGAGTGAGTGAGTTAACCAAGATTTTTATTAATATCTAACAAGCTGAACTAGCAAACTTCGTAATGCCAAATACATTATCATCAAGGAAAATGGAAATAAACATGAACAAAGAGGTTTCAACAGGAGGAGGAACAAAGACTCTACTTTTGTGATTTGTTTAGGCGGTGGAATGCATTGTCCGAGTGGGTTTTTCCCGATGGTTACAATCTTGGTGCCTTCAAAGCGAGAGTGAATCAGTTTTTTTTCTAGATAAGTAGGTACCTGTCATCGTAGACTGATTCGTCGCTTAACATCAGCACGTCTACTCTCTTTCTATGAAAACGTAATTTCGAAAAAAAAACTCGCGACTTTCCTACTCCCGTTTTATTTCGTTTCGTCAGATACAACATTGTTTGATGTTTAAATTTTCTAAGCTTACTCTAATTAGAGTAGGCTTAGAATATTTAATCGGACAAAACGATAGACCGAAGCAGAATCGCATTTGGAAAGTCGCGAGTTTATTTCGAAATTACGTTTTCGTAGAAATAGAGTAGTCGTCCATATGAGATGGCGGTCAAGTGTAAACTTTACTAATTTTTTTTTGAGCGCATGTTTTAGATTATGTCTAGTGATAGTGACTCGAGAACTCGACCTTTCATGACTTCACATCAATAAACAACTATTTAATTTGAATATTGTTAATCTGAAATATTACGTTCATGAAAAATACTAATTAACAATTTTAACAAAATGGAGGTTGCAAGGAGCAAGGTGACAAATTATTGACGAAATAAAATAAACAAATTATAATCTAAGCATTATTATCTCGCTATCAATTGATTTACATGAATAGAGAGATAAAACAGATTATTGAACCCAAATTCGACCACGTTTTTATCCCCTAATTTAATACAAATCTATAATATCTTCAAATCTTCTGAAGCTGCATGAAGTGAGGGTGGTTCAGAGTATACTGGCCAGCGATAACTTTCCTCGACGCATTAGCGAAACGGAACGGAAGCCACGCCCCTTCCGGCGGCCTGTCAATGTGACAGCGCGCCAAAATGCTACCACATTTTGGTACATCTTTTATTGAAGGTAAATATATATAGTAGGTAGATGTATGTAGGTAGATAGGTAGGTAAGGAATTAGAAAGTACCTACCAACTTCCATGAAAAATTGTTTGTAAAATTATACCTATTTTAATTTTCTCCGAAAAAGAGTAAAAACCGACTTCAATTTAAAATTAATATTTATTTTGGTGGTCCCATATTAATGTTATCGAAATCGGTGTAATTATGAAGCTTTTTCAGTCAAGAGAGCGACAAGTACTTACACATTAAAAAATTGTTGGTAACAATGTTAAAATAAAAAAAAGATCGGTGTAATTATGAAGCTTTTTCAGTCACGAGAGCGGCAAGTACTTACACATTAAAATAATTTAGATTATGTTTAGTGACTCGAGGACTCGACCCTTCATGACTTCACATCAATAAACAACTATTAAATTTGAATATTGTTAATCTTGAAATATTACGTTCATGAAAAATACTAATTAACAATTATAACAAAATGGACGTTGCAAGGAGCAGGGTGACAAATATGATAAGGATTACATTTTACCCGCGTAGTTCCCGTTCCCGTAATTTTCCAGGGATGAAAAATAGCCTGTGTGTTCTTCCAGACCATAATCTATCTACATGGTTATATTTCAGCCTAACCACATTACAACGTGGTTCAGTAGCAAACATCCAAACATTGACATCTATAACGTTAATAGGATTGTTAATTTATAGTTAGAGAAAACACACGCTAGACCAAGGTTATAAACCGCTCATCGATTAAATTAAAATGCTCAAATAATATTAACATTAAAAATTAGCGTCATCAAAATTCACAACAGCCAAATGTGCCAAACTCCCCAAGCCATTTGTATTGTGTAAAATACTCGACTTGTGTCAAACGCATTGGTCGCGGCCTCCCTCGGGCCCGTCACAAACGTCAAAACTCGACAACCGTTCCATTTTCGAATCTCGACGCGCGAATTTGAAAAGCGTTCCGAATCACGCTAGGGTAGAGTTTCTATCACGAGTCGTTTATCGATAAAATGATTGATTTGGAAACGTATTTATTAAATTTGACATAATTGAATTGTACAATCACTGGTGCGTGTAGATTTGATGTGTAACAGCTTTACTTTCGTAAGCAGCCTACTAAGTATTTCCTCAGTTGGGGTTTGGGGTCTTCTCTCGCTAGAAGAGAGTCAAGGCCATGATCCACAATGCTAGTCCAGTGCGAGTTGGAAGACGACGCATGACCTCGAAAGAAACCTAGAAAACAGTTTTAAGTTAACGCCATTATCTACGCATATGCCTTCGAAAAGACGGTGGTGCGTGTGCGATTTGAACTGGAGGCACCGGATTGGCAGTTGTAACAAAAAAAAAATTGGGAGTCATAGGAGGGCCTGCCGACTGAAGTGAAAACTCATAATTCAGATTTATTCAGATTTTATCTCACTTTGGAAACTACGCGGGAAACCGGCATTCAAAGCATTGACGGCTAAATAAATCTTCGCAGTATAGCCATCTAGACTTCTAGACTAGACGGACATGCTTCTAACATTCTAACGCATTCCTAGATGGCCATGATCCCGAGTTCACCCGAGGATTTCTTTCATTAACGAGCGCGAGGCTTGAGCTCAATTCACAACCCACAAAAAATTTAAGGCCAAAAGAAGTTTTCACTTAAAAAAAAAAAAATTAAAAAAAACCGTTACTTATAGGTATGGTGGATAGGTACCTACACAGTTTCGATTTTTTTGTTGTTTTTAAACGGCTCGTTGTATCGACTCTTTCCCATCACTAGCGGTAAACGGTTAGTCACGCCGATAAGTGCACTCGGTAGAGTTGGCGACATGACACCCCGTCATCTGACACTGTTTTGAATTTGGAATTATTTTTATATTTTAATTTATAACTTAATTATACGTGCGTTAAAGACTGAGGTGACATGGTAGTAGTAAGTTCGACACCCGTTCGCACCTTTGAGTGTTTTACTTATTACTCATACTTAGTCATTTAGGCATTTCATACTCTATTTTTAGATAGGTAAGAATCATTACGCATTAACGAACTTTATTTAAAATAGAATAACAAAATGTCAAACAGCTGATAAAAATACTAAGTCAATCTACCTATCTAGGTACATGAAATTCGTCAAGTTAGTAGGTAGGTGGTTTAGATACATATTTTTTTGCATTTTTTCACTTTTCGCTAGCATGATGGATTATGGTCTTAAGTCTCTCCTAGTGAAAGAGAATCTCCCAGGACATTCTCTTCATTCTCAGTCCCAGCGGTTGAAATATAAAATAACTTATGCTACGTTTATGTTGCTTACTATCAGGTGCATGTTTAGTTCGTAACGTCACCAATCTACATAACTTTACGATACGGTGGTAAATTTTTACATCAGCTTTTAAATCTAACCACAAATTAGACGTCCCATAATCGCCTCGACGACCAAACAAATCGCCTCTGGCTGACAGTCATTTGGCGCTAATGAAAACAAAATTAGAAAAAAGAAAATTTCAAACTTCGAACCCTATTACCGCCAATGAGAGCATGGAGACTTGATTGCAGGGCGTGACTGTACTCATTACTCACACACGACTTCTTCACAATCGTATGTTTATCTCTCTCTTTCTTGTAGATGACAGAGCGAGATGGATATAATTTGTTAGTTCGTGACGACGGATTTTCGGATTCGGAACGCTCATTCTCAGGCTGCTGTTTTTTTGTCATTTATTATTTAATTTTATGGATCATAATGATTGTTATGAATAAGATTATTTTATTTATGTGGGGGTTGTTAATGGGGCGCTGTAGGGGGTGCTAAATTGTGCGATACAATAGCAGTAACTAATATCGAATCTGTGGTTAAGACAGTGACGTAATCTGAGGCCCTTGGCAAAATTTGAGGCCTTTTTTAACTGAAATTAGGGACTACGCGGGTTCTGGGGTCCTTGACTTATGTTACTTGGATTCTTTCTTTATATATGTCTTGGATTAGGAAAAAAAATAAGGGGAGTAGGAAACATTTTTTCGTGTTTTTAAACATTGTCAATTATGAAGGGGCCTAAATGGGCCCCGCCAATCCTATTGACAGTTCTGACTTTAACAATAATGGAGTTTCATTTGTCCGCCGTCTCACCTGATGATATGCGACCATGTGGTCTATGATTAAGCTTTCTTACTTAAAAGAAACCGATTCACTCTCGACTTGAAGACACCAAGATTGTATCAATCGAGTAAAACTCGATTGATTGTATCAATCAAAAGAGTCGAGTTTAAGACTTTGAAACAAGTATTTGTCGAACACGAGTGTCGTTGCCTTTTTTGTAGTACAGAGTGACGAGACGAGCAGGACATGTGCCTGATGGTAAGCAGTGGCACGCAGCTATTGGAACATGAAGAGTCCAAATCATTACCTACCACTGCACTGCGCTTGTCACCCAGAGATATAACATGTTTTATCTCTATGCCCTGTAATTTTACTGGAAATATTGCCTTTCAAAACGGAACACAGCAATGTTTGCAAATTACTGCTAGGCGGTAGAATAACTGGCAAAGGTGTAGTACTTCCCCAGGCGGACGCTGCAAAGAGCCATTACAACTCTACTAGCTCTGAGCCTTTTGGCACGTCTTTCGATCGATTCCAGAGCCTCCAGGTGGTAGGTACTTAGCTGACCCATTTCAAGAGTGCGAACCCGATACCCGTGGTGCGCACTGTATTCCATACAAGATGGTGGTTAGCTAACAGGATGCGATATTACATTGATGCTGCCTGGAGGCAGGCACGGTCCCAGCCTCGAATTTTGGGGGGGATCACCAGTACGCAGCCTCAGACTTTGGGGGGTCACGAGTAGAAATACAATAAATCGAGTAAAAAATACTTTACTAGTAGCGCCCCACGATTTTACTCGCGTAGTTGACGTTCCAGTTGTTTTCCCGCGTTTAAAAATAGTCTATGTACTATTAGACATTTAGATTTTTATTCTAATGTAAATGATTTTGGGGGAGGGGGGTCATGTCCCCCGTGACTCCCCCCCCCTGGAGCCGCGCATGCCTGGGGGCCTCTTTACGTTCAGGGGCCCCTGATTTTCACCGACCCCGACCCCATAGATACGTCTCTGGGGACAAGCGACGTTGGTCGCATATAAAACGTAATCTTGTGTGATTGTAGTATTAATGTTCAGGTTATTAGATTAAGTCGATTTCGTTCTTTGTAATTTAACTGTAGCCAAAATTTATTGAGTTAAATTAACCGCGAATTTAAAGTACCCACGTGTGTTCGATTCCCACCCAAGATAAACATTTGTGTGATGAATATAAATATTTGTTGTACCTTGCTGTTTCAATGTACAAAGTATTTATAAAAAAAAAAAAATGGCAGTCATAGGAACTGCCGATAGATGTGAAAACTTGCTGTTGCCCTGGTACTGGTACCTAGGGGCAAACGCAACTCTTTTATATTTCTGTTGTCCTGGTATCTGGAGATAAACGCTGGGCTGTTGGAGGTAGGTAATCGAAACTCTTTACTGTTTCTGTTGCTCTGGTACCTACCTGGCCGTTTTTACCGAGTTTACCCGAAGATTTCATATCCGATCCGATCCATTATCATATCCAAGCGTGACGATTGATGAATCCATTTCACAGCCCACGAAAATTCTGTCTATAGCGCGCCTAATGAAGTTTTCAGTTCAAAAAATGGATACTTAGGTTAATACTTGAGAGACATCTCACTTGATGTTAAAAGACCATGTGGTCTTTGATGATGGAGCGTGCTAGAAGAAAACTGATTCCTTGACCGAATTGAGAACTTCCTGATTTCTTGAAGTCGGTTAAAAAAGGTTAAGATACTGCAATCCGTGTTTTTAATATGTACTTACTTACTATATTATATAAAAAAATTGTGGTCTGTAAAATCGGTTTTCGGACGATACTTAATTTTACGTGATATCGTCATAGATCGTAGAACCCAAGATAGGCCCTCCCAAACTTCAGGGCGCACGCAATCAACGTTGACACGTTGGGAAGAGTGACCTCACTCTTTCCGTTCTAGTCGGTTGCAGGACGCGGTGGACGCCGGACGTTTTTACCTATCATTATTCGTTGTCAACAACCAAAATAACCAAAATAAGTAGAAATCTCGCCGCTAGCGATTATAGGGGTCGAGAAAATTGGTTGTTTGTGAACCACTTACGATACACACAGAGACGCAGTTTATTACCAATTTCAAGGTACTCAGGGCACATCTATTGTTTTTTATCGATGGATATCGTTATTACAATTAGATGATAATATGTACTTAGGTAGGTGTGTAACAAGACGATTAGGCCGATCGAGCCTGTATCACTTGCCCCGGGCTCTCGCTTGCACGCTCGACTCAGATGCAACGCGACACTTTTTCGTGCGTAGCTGGCATTTATCGATTTATAAGACGATATCACGCCAGAAGCTCATAGCCACACCAGAATCAAGATATTTTAAAACCCGTTAAACGAATAAATTATTCAATTAACCATTGTATTCGACAAATAACGACCTATTGTTCTATTTATATTAGTAATTCCAATTACAATGCTCCGCTGTTAATACTAATACTGCCCGGAGCTTGAAAAGGTGACACCGTTTCATAATTGACATAGATAAGATCTGCCCCTCGATTGCCTAACACGGTAGTAGCTATTACTTATATGTGGCCTAACGAAAATAATTATGGTTAAGTTTGCCATTGCCCTCTTATTATTATTTTTTCATAAGCAAAATTTTAACACAGTTATCTACTGCCGTTACTGAACACAAAAAGCAGAAAAAAAAACCGAAAATCTGACAAAAAAAAATTTCACGGAAATTATCCAACTTATGGTCACTGACACGCATGACTTTTGTAGTTCATATCATTGCTATTTATTTACATGTTATTCATGGTCAAGGTCACGAGTCACGACTACCCTACTCTCAAGTTACTTAAAAACCAAATGTAAAAATGATCAGTTTCATTTCTTCAGTTACATGTCGATCGCAGTCAAGGTTAGTTGATGATAGAGTGTGCGGTAATACTAGTGAAACGTTACCGGTGTTGTGATCTTATTTTTGAAAGTGAAATAAAAAGCCGTGTTTATTTTGGTGAATCGGATACTGCACAAGTCTTAAAACGAAGTGAGGTGCCAGAGGTGTATATGCCTGGTTGAAAAGGCGTGTGCGTATCGATCATGGTGGTGCCAATTATTTGGAACAAATAGCTGTAAGGTACTAATAGTTTAGTAAATTAGTGGTTGTTGTAAGTAGCTGTTTACAACTTTTTGGATAATTATGTCAAAAAACACGTTATTCTTTTACCCTATCTAGCGTGTAAATATTAAACTAATTTAATTTAATGTAATTGTGCCGGTCCAGGCCCATAAAAGTATGAGGGAAGAGTATTACAAAAAATATATATATAAAAAGCAGGTAGTTTTGCAAGGCAGGCGCGCGCGGTTGAAAGTAGTAAGGCAGTACCGAGTGAAAAGCGGCCGCAGGTAGGCCAGTACAGAGTGAGCTGCAACAGCAAAT
Organism: Ectropis crepuscularia; assembly: GCA_963693475.1. Taxonomy (NCBI): domain Eukaryota; kingdom Metazoa; phylum Arthropoda; class Insecta; order Lepidoptera; family Geometridae; genus Ectropis; species Ectropis crepuscularia. The sequence goes on along the minus strand of OY856366.1, from coordinate 13,694,433 downwards.
AGCTGTGCAAAAGAGAATACTAGACGTAATTTTTATTGATAATGGCGTCTTAGTGATTTGTTTACAAACGTGACCAAATGACCATACTTTTAGGCAGGATGTTTGTAAATTTCAACTGGTCACAGATTCTTTAATATTTAGTTTTTAGAGTAAACTTAATGCACAGTTATGGGCTATGTTATCTACATAGACTGTTGAAATTTTGCAAATTAAAAAAAAAATTAGCTTGCATTTCAGTAGTAGGTAAAATTACATAAAATTGGGTGGTACTTAATATTTGTTTTAAATGTATAAAAAATATGATTTAATCATGTTGTCACCTGTATCGTTTGTAGCATATTTCGCTTATAGGATTATATTTAATACAGAGATTTGAGTCTAAATATGTGTCATATAAAAGAATAAATATCATTATTTAAAGAAATGGATATGACTGGTAAAATGTAGTATAGACAGCGCCTGTGTAGAAAGATCTACTTATACCCGCCATCTCAAAAATAATTTTGGAGGGGGTTGGGGTTTTAAGTAGATGGAGTTAAGCCTGACTTTCCTGGTGACTGGCATTCCTTTTTGAAATGTTATAAGAGAAAGATCCAACAGTTGTCAATATTAATTCATACATTCAATAAATTGGTTTACATTTACTATAACAATAATACTATAGGTAATATTTTTGTTTAAGACCGTTCTGCGTGAACTTTTGTAGAGGTAAAGGCCTCCTCCAAGGATACCCATCCAGTCTTTTCTAGATTTCGCTTTCAGCATCCAGTTGGGACCACGGACCTTTACAATTTCATCTTGCCATCTAGCGTTGACCTCACGCTTGTTTGCATTTTCCCCGCGAAGCCGGAACGAACCTGTAGTTTTCTATAAATTTGCAAAGGACTAATAGGGTATCAAAAACTGGTACTGGGTCAAAAATCAAATCAATTAGTCCGTCAGCTATATTATGGAAAAATATGGATATATTTTTTGTTTTTATCAAATTATTAAAATTCGACGAAGATATAGTATGTATTATAGATATATATTACCGTACCATGGGAAACTAGTATACCTAAAGACCATAGCGATGAAACAAAATAAGTATTACGACCTTCAAAATGAATTAACAAATAATGGCTTTGTAGTTAATTTATACGCTGTAGAAGTAGGAGCGAGAGGTATACCAGCAAAATCTCTCTATAACCTGCTGAAAGACCTTGGCTTGTCCAGACGTTCAGTAAGTTCTATACTAGAACGAGTATCTAAAGCTGCACTTGTAGGATCATATCGGATTTGGCTGGGCAGGGAGATAAATACGAGTAGTGAAGGTGATAGTAGTGAAGAGCCCCTTTTAAAGCTACGCCCGAGTCACAAGTCTCGGGGTCTACTCGGGATTTCTCTCTCTGTCACACGATGGACCCGGCACCCGCACGGTGAATCCATGGAATGCCAAGAAGTTCATCTCAATTCTAGAGTGGCGTTTCATGACGTCACTTGTGGGGATAAACATCGTACCCACAAGTCACGCGAAACTTCTAAGTACTGTATCTTCGTCATCTTTTGATTGTAGCGCTCTGTTACGTATTTGTTCCGCTGCACATTGTCTGTTTGTTCGTGTGACAGTAAAGATTATTTTATCTTATATACAACTAGCATTTGCCCGCGGCTTCGCTCACGTTTTAAAGGTCGTTAGCGTAAGGCCTATTTCATCCTCTATACCTATGTACAACGAATAAAACGTTTTATACAAACTTTTATCGCCTATTTCATCCCCATGGGGATGCAGTTTTGATAAAGCCTTCATTAGTAGAGCCTACATTATGGAAGGAATACGTGTGCGCAATTTCAAGTTTCTAAACCCTGAGGGTTTGCCCTGTCCATTTATGTAAAACTTTCATCCCCTGTTTTACCCTTTTAGGGGTTGAATTGCGCAAAAACGCGTCTTAGCGAGCGCCTACGTGCTAAAAGTCATCTCCGTGCAAAATTTCAGACTCCTAGCATTTGTAATTTCTGAAATTTCGTGATGAGTGACCTTTCGCTTTCATATATAGGTTAACTAAAATAACCTATACATTACTATACATAGATTAACTAAAATAACCACAAATAATTACATTTATCCTGATTTTTTTAAAAGTTTTAAGACACTATTTAGTACTAATAACCAAAAGAGATAAATCGTGACATGAATCATCCACTTACCGACGGGAAAAGATACGCACAATCAATTTAGTGGCTTATTTATAGGGACTATCAGGGTTGGAGGGTAGCGAGGGTGGAACCTTACTTACCGGAGTGTGGCTGCGAGCTAAATGTGTCAGTAATGACAACTTCCGTCACGGTGGGTGATTTAGTAGTGGTATTTAGTGCAAATTAAAATGAAAAAAAAAAAAGTTTATTTAGACAAATATTAAGTTCACAAAGGTGGAATGACAAGTTACATTACATTATTATTGTATTTTTAAACTAGTATATATAGGCTTACACTTGACTGACATCTCGCCTGATGTTAAGCGACGATGCGGTCTACGATGGAGCGTGTTTACCTAGAAGAAACCGATTCACTCCCGATTTGAAGACACAAAGATTGTAAGCATCAGGGAAAACCCACTCGGGCAACGTATTCCACAACCTAGACGTTCTTATCACAAAAGTAGAGTCAAATCTCTTCGTTCGTGTCTTTGGAACATCAACCATGAAACGATGACGCTTTTTCGGACTACAAGCTTTCCGATAGAAAAAAGGGCAAGGATCATGCAAACTAGTTGCACACTCTCCGAAGTGTATCCAATAAAAACCCAATAAACTATCCATTTTTTAACGATGTTCAACGTACAATCTGAATCTCTGAAACGTGTAAAACCATTTTCATTAAATTTGTTATGCATGGGGGTTTCAGGAACGATCCACGTTTTCCACGTTTATCCACGTTTTCAAGCAATGAATACCTGAGCAAAACTCGTAGACTACAGGCCCGTGAACAAAATTGACGGGTCAAATGAACCACCAGGATACCTATGTAGGATGATAGAAGGGTATAAAGTAATAAGATTCAGCACTATGTCGTCACTTGTAAGCTGTCCAACTGAGTACAGTTGAAGAGGGGGGATCCAATCCTCGATAATTTCTCCTTGTAGCATGATTTTTGTACGGCATTGCGAAATAATGGATTAGAAGAGGTAGGCCTGTAGTCTATCGGCCATCCTGGGGCTTTGAAATTATGCATAAAAAATAATTATAGGTACACATTGACATGTATTTAACACACACAAATGGGTACCATAGATAAGTACAATTTTGTTTATTGTTAAAATATCTGGTCTAATTGAGAATAGGTAGTACCTATTATTAATAGTACCTGGGTGACCGAGCTTTGCTCGGTTTAAATACTAAATATACTTAGATACCTACAGATAAAAGACTCCAAGAAATAGATTTTCTTAAAAAAAACGAATTTAAAAAAAAGAGAACCCGTCTAGATTCGAACCCGGAGCTACTAATTCGTGACCACTATGAGCGCCCGACTTCCCGTCTGAGCTAATCATGCTGTTGCGTCACGCGGCGAAATTTACCTTCACATTCTAATGTCTAATGTGACAGTTTTTTATTGTCTAAAAACGCGCATAATATGCGTTTTTAGGGTTCCGTAAAACGTAAAAACGGAACCCTTATAGATTCGTCATGTCTGTCTGTCTGTCTGTCTGTCTGTCTGTCTGTCTGTCTGTCTGTCCGTCCGTATGTCACAGCCACTTTTTGCCGAAACTATGAGAACTACACTGTTGAAACTTGGTAAGTAGATGTATTCTGTGAACCGCATTAAGATTTTTACAAAAGTTAAAAAAAAAAACAAAAATTAGGGGTGCCCCCCATACTGAGAACTGAAGCTCAAAAATTTTTTTTTCATCAAACCTACACGTGTGGGGTGTCTATGGATAGGTCTTAAAAAATGATGTTGAGGTTTCTAATATAATTTTTGTCTAAACTGAATAACTTGCGCGAGAGACGCTTCCAAAGTGGTAAAATGTGTGTCCCCCCCCCTCTAACTTCTAAAGTAAGAGAATGAAAAATCTAAAAAAAATATATGATGTACATTACCATGAAAACTACCAACGAAAATTAGTTTGAACTCGATCTGATGAGTAGTTTTTTTTTAGTCCGTCATAAATACACTATTATTAAAACTTCGATCAAAGTTAATACAACGAACTACAAGAACTATGTGTACTATGTATATTATGTTACTTGCTGGAACGGAACCCTTCATGGGCGAGTCCAACTCGCACTTGGCTACTTTTTTTTTTTTTAAATAAGACCTAGTTAGATCGATTTATCGTCCCCGAAATCCCCTGCATAGGTACATAATTTCATGAAAATCCGTCGAGCCGTTTCCGAGATTCAGATTCTATACATACAAACATATTTATATAGGTACAAGAATTGCTCGTTTAAAGGTATAAGATTGCTTTATTTCGACCATTTGACGTCCAATAGTTATTTAGTACCTGGTTGACCGAGCTTCGCTCGGTTTCTTTTTATTATATTTAGGCAGATACCAATTACGTTCCCATGAAATTTCATATAGGTAGTATAAAACTTATTAAAATATTACTTTAAAAAAAAAAAAAAAAAAGACCGAGAAAGTAATCATCTGGATTCGAACCGGGATCTCACGCCACCGAGGGCGGCCCTCTACTGCTTGAGCTATTCAGCCGATGATTTTACTGGCGAAATTTGCTATTGTATTCAAACGATATTATATGAGATATTCATTGTCTGAAAAAGCACATAAAATATTTTTTTTTAATGATACAATCTAGCTAGATCGATTGATCGTCCCCAAAACCTTACATAATTTCATGACAATCGTTCGAGCCGTTTCCGAGATTCAGATTCGATATACGAGTATATATACAAGAATTGCTCGTTTAAAGGTCGTGTGGGTTCGATCCCCACCCAGTGCAAATATTTGTGTGATGATTATAAATATTTGTACTGTGCCTAAGTGTTTTCTAAGTACCTATGTTATCCTACTAATAGGTATTATAAATGTCAATATATGGATGTTTTGGTATTTGGATGTTTGTTGCTCAATCAAGTCGTAACGTCAGATCGGGCTGAAAAGATGTTTTTTTTTTAAATGATGGTAAGCAACATTCCTGCCATATAACAGCACAGTGACATGCAGCTATTGGAACATGAAGAGTCCAAATCAATTACCTAGCACTGCACTGCGCTCGTTACTCAGAGATCTAAGACGTTGTATCTCTAAGCCCTGTAATTTCTCTGGAAACATCGCCCTTTAAACCGGATCACAGTAATGTTTGCACATTACTGCTTGGCGGTAGAATAACTGGCAAAGGTGTGGTACTTCCCCAGGCGGACTCTGCTAAGAGTCCTACCACTACTTTGACTGGCCCCGTGGCTTAGTTGGTAGTAGCTCTGCCAGCGAAGCCGAGGGTCGTGGGTTCGATTCCCACCCAGTGCAAATATTTGTGTGATGAATTCAAATGTTTGCACTGTGTCTGGGTGTTTCTATGTATAATAAGTATGTATTTAAAACTGTATAAGTATTATATCAGCTATTTGGCCGCCATCACACAAGCTTTGCTTAGTTTGGGGTCAGATGGTGTTGTGTGTGAATTGTCCACCAATATTTATTATTTATTACTACAAAAGATACCTATATAGATTAATTATAGTCTGGAAGAACACATAGGCTACTTTTTATTTCGGGAAATTGACGGGAACGGGAACTACGCAGATGAAACAGCGGGGGTTTCTAGTTTAAACATATAAGTATTACTTGGATCAGCTATCTAGCTTCTATAGTACAAGCTATGCTTAATTTGAGGCTATATGGTGTTGTGTCAAACTTCCACCAATGTCATTTTGATCCATTTGGCACTGGCCTCTCAAAATCGTAATCCAAAGAGTTTACAAACACTACGTATAGAGTTAGAACAAACGCTTTACACCGAAAACTCGGGTCGGTCGGTCTTGTGGAAGTGTCATACTTTCGTCGCGGCACATCACTATAGTGCTCGCAGTATAAGTCTGCGCGCGACTGGTGGCGTACTTAATGTTGCCAGGTCAAGCTAATAGGTTCCCTTCCCGTTCATTGGGAACGTACAACTTCATAAAACAGGAACGGGAAGGGATTTTTCAGAAAGCAATTTAAGTAACTACACGACAACTGAGACTCAAGAACGAATGTCTCGAAGTAATGAACGCCTTTGCAGTGCTGGTTTGGTTCAGTATGACCAAGTATCATTGGTAATTGGTACAGGCTGTCTGAGTCTCTTACCACCAGGAAAACTTTATTATAGTTTATTACATTATAAAAAATCTGTCATTTTCAACCTACACCAACATCGAAATAACAAGAATTTAAGTTAAACTTGTAAATCTTTTATTGAGACCATAAATAACACTATTTTAAAATTTGGCGCATGAGCGTTCTTTTAATGAGTCGTTGGCTTCCATAGAGTCATCTTCTTTTTTCAATAGGGTTAAAATCACAGCGGTAACCGCAAAACTTCCTGTTCATGTTCCTTTAACAGTTATTCTACTTGGTATTGTGGGTCTTCTTTGTGCCTCTTTATTCGAGTAATTGCGGATTTGTCCTACAATCGTCGAAATTTATATAATTTTTCTTAAGCCACTTTTGGCTTTCTTCTTTTACATTGCCCATTGTACCCGATTTATTTATCTGAGTGCAGTGGTATAATGAGTTGTCCATTTACAGTACGTTATGAAACGCCTATAATAAAAATACAGTAATTAATACAGAGTTAAGGATCAAAGAGCATCCAAGCTAACGTTGAAAAATGTTTGTCTGTAAAGTCGGTTTACTGACGATAGAACGTGACAACGTCTTAAGAAAATACTGATGGAATGGTAGCATTTTTGAAAAGAAAATTTTAATTTAATTTGTTTAATAGATTTGTATGTAAAAAGTAATCAGTAGAATTTAGTCATTTTCAATCAAAACAATGCAAAAAAGCTTTTAGATGCCGGGGATCGAACTCGGGGCATTTCACATGCAAAGCGAACGCTCTACCACTGAGCTACATCCCCGCTTGAATAATGGTCGAAATAATTAATACAACTGTAACAAACATGCGGCGAGGTAACGACCGACGGTAACGGTACATGACGTCATGTTTTGTGGGCGTGCAGCCGGCTTCATCGAATTATAAGACGTTATCACGTCAAAAACAAATTAAGTAAAATTTCTTTTGGCCCACAGATTTTCCCTTAAGTGGTAAATGAAGCTGACGCTGTTAGGTGAAAGGGTCGATCGGGTGAGCATGGAACCGCCGAGTGTACCCGAGCGAGAAAGATACAATCAGCTGATCTTCACTGCTGTGTCACTGTGTTTTCTATTTTGATTTGTATATTATGAAATAAAAAAAACATTTATAACTAGTTTCTTACATTCGGTCTTAAGCACTCACATTTTTTCCCACGGGTAAATTGGCGATAAAACAATCAAACCCAAAGCCGCACCTCAGCTTTAAAATATGCCGATAATAGGTGGAGATTTGATTGCTATGGTATCCCTAAATATTAGTTGTCAAATAGCTCTGCGTTTGGAAAACTGCAATTTTGGCCCGTTATTGTATCGTTCTTCTTCACAACCACGATTGATTTTCAAGAACCAGCCACGGCCAGCACTTTTAATCACTTTCGTCATAAAAAAAACTATTAATTGCTTTGGAAATTAATAAATACATCAATCGTAAACAAACTTTTGTCAACTGACGTAAACAAGAAGTTGACGGCCTGTCAATTAGTTCCATATTTTGCTACGCGCAGAGTTATATTGCGAGCACTCTATGTCGCCATAGCGAACATACACCTCATCCGCTTAAGGCCGATTTAAACTGAACGAACATAGAGCTAGAGCTGGAACAAGAGCATTCTTTCTCGATCTTTAAGTGTAAACGAAAGATCGTTCTTAGCGTTTTCCATATTATATATTCCATAGAATCTTTGCGAACGCAAACAAAACAACGAAAGAATGCTCTACGTTTGTTAACACCAAACGAATTTGATAGAAGAATAGAAGGGATAGAATGAGCATTCGCTCGTCTGATGTAAATCGGCCTTTACGATTGGTACAAAGGAACCGTGCGGAAAACTCTGATCTATTTATTTACATATTCTATATCTAAGATTTAATCCATTTGGCACTGACCTCTCAAAATCACAAGATCCAAGACCACAATTACTGGGTAAAATTACCAGACAAGAACATTAAGATGGGAATAGCCACAATCAATTTAATAGGGGGAAAGGGGAGCTAAGTGTCGCGGGAGGGGGGAAATTGCTCTCCCGGTACTAATGACCAACGCTTGCCAAGATGACGTTGGAATGGGGCGAGTTCGAGATTATTTTTGAAGTGAACATTTCTTTTGGCGCACCATAGACAGATTTTACATGGGCTGTGAATTGAATTCTAGCGTCACGCTCGGGAATGATAAGAAATCTTCGGGAAAACTCGGAGCCATGGCCATGCCCTCCGGTTTCACCAGCGTAGTTTCCAAAGTAAGCTATCAAATTATAGGTAATACGTAAGTTTTCACTTCTATGGGCAGTTCCTATGACTGCCAATTTTTTATTAACTTTTATAGGTTATTTTCTTGTTTGCGGGGTTGCCTGGAAGAGATCGGTCTGAGTGAGAGCCGGCCATTTTAAATGTCATCTTTTCTATACTTATTTAAGTTTATTGTGTGTTTTTATACAATATAAAAACACAAAACAAGTTTTACGAAAGAGTTTCCTTGGCTTCTTGGCTACACTTATTTTCTTATCTTATACTAAGTCAAGTGAAATAATTGATTTCCCCTTGACTTGAAAAGTGCTGTACTTACTAATTACTTTTGTAACAATTTTAGTTAGATATAAATTACTCATTAGCCTAGACTTAATAAATTAGGCTAGATTGAAGATAACTTATATAGGTAAATAATTTTAGAAAAAAAAGTCTTATACTTGACCACCATCTCGCCATCCATCGTGATGCGATCTACGATGGAGCGTATTTACCTAGAACAAACCGATTCATTCTTGATTTGAAGACACAAAGATTGTAACAAACGGAAAACCCAATAACACAGTGCATTCCACAGTCTAGACGATCTTATCACAAAAGTAAAGTCAAACTCTTCGGTTTTTTATAGTCAATTAAGTTTATTTTTGTTTGTTTTTTTATGAATGGTTTGGCAATTATAGTTTAGTTTAGTTTGACGGGGCTGTTTCCGCTCTTAGCCTCTCAAATTGGGCCATTGTGCGTGGCTCATACTTCCCTTTCACTCCAACCATCCCAGGCTATCCCAGAAGGCAAGCAACCTATTCAGGTTGTTGAAGGCCTCCGGGACTGCTGCTGGGGAGTGGAGGAATTCTGCCCGTTGATCCGCCACGCTCCTGCATTCCACACTCACGTGCTGTGGCGTTTCTTCTTCCTCCATGCATCCTCTGCACAGAAGGCTATCTGTCACACCTAAATTGAATAAGTGTTTGTTAAGGGAACAGTGGCCAGTCATAGTACCTATGACTTTACGGATCCTATCCCTGCTCAGTCTGATAAGGTTGCGGGCAAGTTTTTTTGTTGCTACCGGAACAGCATTTTTCGTTTGCCTGCAACCTTCAATGTTTTGGTTTGGCAATGATAAGGTGTTATCTACTTACTGCCTGCTGAACTCTTTTTGACGTGATAACGTCTTATAATTCGATGAAGCCGGCTGCACGCCCACAAAACATGACGTCATGTAGCGTTACCGCGTTACCGTCGGTCGTTACCTCGCCGCATGTTTGTTACAGTTGTATTAATTATTTCGACCAGTAGTTCAAGCGGGGATGTAGCTCAGTGGTAGAGCGTTCGCTATGCATGTGAAATGCCCCGGGTTCGATCCCCGGCATCTAAAAGCTTTTTTGCATTGTTTTGATTGGAAATGACTAAATTCTACTGATAACTTTTTACATACAAATCTATTAAACAAATGAAATTAAAATTTTCTTAAGACGTTGTCACGTTCTATCGTCAGTAAACCGACTTTACAGACAAACATTTTTTACCGTACAGAATGACAAGACGAGCAAGCCATGTGCCTGATGGTAAGCAACACGCATAACAGCACAGTGACACGCAGCTATTGGATTATTGGAACATGAAGAGAATCCCAATCATTAGCTAGCACCCTGCGAATCGTCAGAGCTATAAGATGTTTTATTTCCATGCCCTCTAATTTCACTGGGAAAATTGCCCTGTAAACTGGAACATTGTGATTTTCGCACATTACTGCTTGGCGGTAGAATAAATGGCAAACGTGTGGAACTTCCCCAGACGGACTCTGCAGAGTCCTATCACTAGATACTTTCGGCATATTTTTCTATCGTTTTTAGGTTGACACTTGACCGTCATCTCGCCTGATGTTAAATGATGGAGGTCGCTAACTTAGAAGAATCCGATTCACTTTAGGCTTGAAGATCCTCCAACCCACACAAGGCCACTAGATTACGGCCTTGACTCTCTCCTAACGAGAGAAGGCCTTAGTCCCAGCAGTGGGAACATTTAGTGGGTGGCTTAAGTAAGGTAAGTACGCCGAGTGTGTTCTAACATGGTTGGTGTCCGACCATCTACTAATTAATAGTTTCTCTGAAAAATTAAGCGACCGAAATTAAAACAATTTTTTATAGAGTTTGTGAAATCAAAATGGGTATGTTTTTGTTCGTGGAAGAAAAGCATTTACGGGTGCCCTTCCGCCTGAGAGAGACGATCTGTTTACATCGGACTCAACACTACAACATGGTGCCTACCGAATAAAACGTCCACGAGGACTGACGGCGGGAACACGGGATCGCTCTATTCTTCCGCAATCCAGCCACGGCTTGCCCATCTCCAAGCCTATATGTGACATACCCCCGTCACCGACGCACCTGAACTTAAGATATGCATGACCACCTCGGGGACCAACTGACCCTGCGACTAGTCAGCCCAGTGGTCAGGCCACGACTGAGCTCTTAACGCTTCGCGCCAATCGCCAATGCAGGAACCCTTCTGAGCAAACTTCCCCTAGGCCAAACTGTACTTAAAACTTAATACTTATTTACCCCTACTTATTAAAATGTAGTGTCATGGCACATCGGGTAAAAAAACGGTAATTTTATGGATACGAAATAAAGTTGGCACATTTATTACATATTTTTCTCACGGTTTTTGTCTTACATTTTTTCGACTTCGGTCGTGCAGCAAAATCCCTAGCTCCATAAGGAACTTCAAAAACAAAAACATTTTTTTTTTAATCCACTACGAGTGAAAACCCAAGTCCCTAAACGAGGCACGGAGAATTTATACCAAGTGCTGACACTGGCAAAACATTGTGATCACCACCAATTACCAGTGTACACTCAACTCTACAAATAACACTCGCCGTCCCGCTCTCTCTCCTAACGAACACTGCGGCTGTCTCACTCTATCAACAGACTGAAGTGCTCTTAATCGATGTTCCCTTAACATCAGACAGTCTCATCATAGATCGTTTGCTCGAGGAAAAACGAATTTTATTTTAAAGGGACAAGGTTGGATTTCATTCAAATTTTTATAATCTGCTGTCTGATTTTGTGCTAGGCGATAGTCAACTGTGTGTTTTCAGGATAAGGATTGTTATTTGAATGTATGAAACGGCATGTAAGTCTTTATAAAAGTAAATTCAGTCGCAAATGACAGCATTGTTAACAGGGTAGTAATAGAGCTTATATTTGCTCAGCCAGAGAGTGCTATAAATAAAATAAAACGCTTCGAATACACCCCGTATGTGGGCGTGACCAAATACTCAGACGGACTGGCGAGTATTCCTCGATATTGCTGTGTCGGACGCACGTGCGCGCCAAATACAAATTCGAATTTAGAACCGTGATTTTTTAAATCGATGTATTTTATTTTTAATAAACAATGATTCCCGCGTTTACAAAAAGATGACATTTTAATTATTTTTTTTGTAATTTTACGTGATTTTGACAGTGACACATTAAACAGTGAAAAAAAAACAAGAAAAGTGCTCGTGAAAATGGAATCCGAAATAGAAACGCAAACCCAAAAAAAAGTTCCCAAACCATTTTCGATCGAATCTCTGATTGGCGATAGAAAATCTCCCGAAATAGATATAGAAAACAATTTGTCTGAAAGTTCTAGAAATTCAGAAGAAGAGGAAAGTGAAAGATTGAACGGATTAAATCGGATGAGATATTATTTTAATACGCCGTTTTTGCAACAAAATGGCGCGTTTCCGTTCTTGCTGGGTTACCCGGAGCCGTGGTTGTCCAGGGTCTTGGGGAATCCTGGTCAGAGCGTGGCGGAGAGTAGAGAGGAGAAGAGAGACAGTCCTGTTAGCGTTGGGAGTGAGATGGATAGCGACGGAGGAGAAGATAATACTCAAGGTAGGTAAACAATTTTTTGGAAATTGTCAGAAAACGAGTAGTACAAGACCTAAAAAAATATTTTTGTCACACTTAAACTGTACCTATGACAAACATTTTTCTCGGCAATTTGACTCAAGTAGCCTCTAGGTACCTACTGTTTATAGAAGTTTAGATTAGCGTAGAAGGCGTAGAGTCCTATCTAATCTTACTTATGCACAAACATAGAGCATGAAGCCTGAAAGCATATAGTACATCATGTCTGGGTCAAAAAAATACCATTTTAGCTAGCCCGTCAGGTAGATTTTGAAATAAAGTGGCCAAGTGCGAGTTGGACTCGCCCATGAAGGGTTCCGTTGCAGCAAGTAACATTATATACATAGTACACATAGTACTTGTAGTTCGTTGTAACTTTGATCGAAGTTTCAATAATAGTGTATTTATGACGTACTAAAAAAAAACTACTCATCAGATCGAGTTCAAACTAATTTTCGTTGGTAGTTTACATGGTAATAAACATCATATATTTTTTTTAGATTTTTCATTCTTACTTTAGAAGTTAGAGGGGGGGGGGGGACACACATTTTACCGCTTTGGAAGTGTCTCTCGCGCAGATTATTCAGTGTAGACAAAAATTATGTTAGAAATCTCAATATTATTTTTGAAGACCTATCGATAGACACCCCACACGTGTAGGTTTGATGAAAAAAATGTTTTTGAGTTTCAGTTCTCAGTATGGGGGGCAACCCTAATTTTTCTTTTTTTTAATTTTTTCTGTTCAAATCTTAATGCGGTTCACAGAATACATCTACTTACCAAGTTTCAACAGTGTAGTTCTCATAGTTTCGGCAAAAAGTGGCTGTGACATATGGACGGACAGACAGACAGACAGACAGACAGACAGACAGACAGACAGACATGACGAAACTATAAGGGTTCCGTTTTTACGTTTTACGGAACCCTAAAAATAAGGAGATATATTGTTTGTTTTGTTCTACCAAATTATTTAAAAAGACAAAGATATACCTAGATCATCAAACTTCCGGACTTCCGGGTTGTGACGTCACGTCTTCGTAAAAATCGTGCAATGAAGTGACGTCACTCGAAACCTCTAAACACTGAATCTTCGTCATTTATTGTTTGTGAAACAAAAGAAAAAATACGTGTACAATATTTTTTAACAACTGACGGATTTCTTTTGGCCTACTTTGCTTGTCCATAACATCACAGTGCGATGCAGATACAAATTTTCTTATAGCACTCTGTACGGGTGAGAGCTAGACGAAAAAAAGTGAAATAATAACTTTGACTTTGACTTTGTTTCCGACACCTATTATGTATAGTTACGGTGCAACCATGTATACTGCTATTAAGTATAATATAGCACTTTTTTACTGAAAAGGCTTATTAATTTAGCTAGCTTCAACTTGCCCCTTCTACTGTTGATTAGTGCAGACAGAGCAGGACCTGACAAAAACCTAACCCTTACTCACCTACAAACTAACATACTTACACTATTTAGCATACAAATGATACCTGAAACCAAAATATCGAGTTAAGACTCATACCTACATACACATTTTATTTTTATTTTAAACTAGCTGAAACGCGCGCGCGTTGCTACGCCATCTATCTGAAATTCATCGTACCAATTCAAATTTTGAACAAATTCGGTTAACCTTAGGTTCTAATGACGCAACCTTTCACGAACCTTTGACGAATGACACATGCTGTCACGCAACGAAAACTCTCAAAAAGCAAAATTATTTCCCGTTTTTGTTACATTTTTCATTCATGCTTCATTCCTGTTGATACTAGCGTAATGTTAAATAGCCTATAGCCTTCCTCGATAAATGGACTATCCAACAGATAAAGAACCTTTCAATTCGGACCAGTAGTTCCCGAGATCCTTGCGTTCAAACAAACAAACTCTTCAGCTTTATAATATTTTAAGTATAAGTAAATAAGTAGTAATATATTACGAAAATGCTGACGCGTTTCTAGATGGCCATGCCATGATGGGCAGGGGGCAGGCACCGCCCTTTCAGCATTTCCCAATGGCTGACGCATTTCTAGATGGCCAATGGCCATGGTCCCGAGTTTACCCGAAGATTTCTTATCATACCCGAGCGTGACGATAGACTTAAATTCACAGCCCACGAAAAACCTGTCTAGGCGCGCCAAAAGAAGTTTTCACTTAAAAAATGATGAAAATAATTATAGGTACTGCTTAGAAGTTTCGACTGACATCAAACGTCTATATACGTTTTTTATGTAGACTTAACAACGATCTTGGTTTAATATATCGATGGTCACAACCCCCACTCCGGGGGGTCTACCGCCGAACGAAAAATGTCATCGCTTTGATGTTTCTCTCTCTTTTCTTTTCGCTTGAAATGATAGAGACAGCGTTAGCAAAGCGATTGCCGATTTAGTTAGGCGGTAGAAGCGCGGAACTTTGATGATCTATATCTTTGTAGATTTTTAATAATTTGATAAAACATAAAATACGTGTCCCATATTTTTCATTTCATTTCATTTTTCATTTCATTTTTCATTTCATTTTTCATTTCATTTTTCATTTCATGTTTCATTTCATTTTTCATTTCATTTTTCATTTCATTTTTCATTTCATTTTTCATTTAATTTTTCATTTCTACCTGACGGACTAATTAGAATAGTGTATTTTGTACCCGATATCCGTGTTTCTAGCCCAGTTATCAAACCTTTTGAAAGCGGCGGTGATGGAGGCTCTGGACCGGGATTCGGCTTTTATTACAAAATATGTCCCTACCTATAAATACTGTACAGATAGATACCTACTTATTATCAGTTTTCTAGGACACGTTTGATATTTATGTAAGTCTTGCTGAATATGAAAAAGAAGAGAGAGACGAACTTCTTAGCATTCCATGGATTCACCGTGCGGGTGCCGGGTCTATCGTGTGGCAGAGAGAGAAATCTCGAATAGACCCCAAGACTTGTGACTCGGGCGTAGGTTTAAAAGGGGCCCCTTAGTGACGTACGTCAACACTCGCCGTCACTACTCGTATTTCTCTCCCTGCCCAGCCAAATCCGATATGATCCTACTAGTGCAGCTTTAGATACTCGTTCTAGTACCTATAGAACTTACTGCGCTTCTGAACAAGCCAAGGTCTATAAGCAGGTTATAGAGAGATTTTACTGGTATACCTCTCGCTCCTACGAGTACTTCGACAGCGTATAAATTAACTACATAGACATTTTTTGTTAATTCGTTTTGAAGGTTATACTAATTTTGTTAATAATACTTATTTTGTTTCATCGCGTGGTCTTTAGGTATATTAGTTTCCCACGGTACGGTAAGTTCTACAAGGACTATGCGTTTCATAGCCCTAGAAAAAAGGAAAATGTCCGGTCTGGATGACGAAACACCCACATCCTCTGGGATTTTGTAGTGCTTTTCATACGTGTCCATTAATATAGTCCAATCAGGTGCTGAACCCAGGATTGAGTAAGGCTTGTTCTTGGAGTTTGAAGTTGAGCCCTCTTTTACAAAGTTAATTTGTCTTTTGTTTATCGTCAATCCTTTTTGGGCTCTAGCTACCGAAAAGCTTACGGCTTCACGTATAATTTCAAGTACTCTGTCATGGCGCTGTGAGTAATGCCCCCTATTAAGGAGCACCTTGCATCCCACCAATATGTGCCTTGCTGTATATATCGCCTAACTACAAGTATAGCAACATTTTTCAGAGGCTTTTCCCCACCTTACCAAGTTACTCTGGTCAGGGAGGGTCATTTGGAAAGCGTTTAGATAAAATTTTAATAAGGCAGGAGACCAGTCATATACCAAGGTGCGCCACTTCAGAGCTAATGGGATACAAAACTCACCTATGGTTAACCACTCACTTTGCATTTCTAAATTCATTGCGTGCACTTTGTAACTATCATTTTCGTCTTGTTGTAAAAAGGTTTTTACCATGTCTCGGTCTTCCCTTTTCTTTCTCGCACCCAACCCAGCTGTATTTACTTGGGCACCTGCCATAAATTGTTTGTGGAATTGAAGTCTAGATTCAAGGTCCGAAGGTCCGAAAAAAAACAAATGAAAAACACAGGTTTATGTTATAAAAGGTATGGACCCGGGAATCCGTGGAGATAAATTGAATAATAATAAAAAAGTTACAATTGAAATGAACAGACTAGGCAGGTAATTAAATGTCAACGATCCAAGTTATGTGCCGAGCCACGTTTAACCAGCTTCCTGAATTCAGGAAGCTGGTTAAACGACGCTGATTGGTAAACAGGCTAGGCTGTTAATGGAACAACTGATTATGAAAGTTGGCAGTTGGCAGCGACATATGCATGACATTTCGTATTATTTGGATATGGCTAAAATAATGAGTTACATATTACAGCGTTTTCCAAAATCCAAACCCTAAGAGGGTAAAATAGGGGATGAAAGTTTCATTTAAAAGCATAATTATGTCCATCCCTTAAGGCTAATAAGGAAGATAGCTATTTTTTAAAGATATTTAAAATTCAATGGATATGCTACTTACCAAAGTAAGAATTTATTATAAAAGCTCACAGAATGCGAGCCGAGCCGCGGGCAAAAGCTAGTTACAAATAAAAATACTAGACAACGATAAACAGAACGAAGTTTTCTTTTTGACGAAGTTTAGTACAGAGTGACGAGACGAACAGGACATGTGCCTGGTGGTAAGCTACATATTTATGCCTGACAATAAGAACACAGTGACACACAGCTATTGAAAAGTCCAAATCATGACCTAGCACTGTACTGTGCTCACCCAGAGATATAGGAAACATATTTTATCTCTCTGCCCTGTTTGACTGGCCTCGTGGCCTCGTGGCCTCGTGGCCTCGTGGCCTAGTGGGTAGTAGCTCTGCCTGCGAAGGCGAGGGTCGTGGGTTCGATTCCCACCTAGTGCAAATATTTGTGTGATGAATTCAAATGTTTGCACTGTGTCTGGGTGTTTCTATGTATAATAAGTATGTATTTAAAACTATATAAGTAATTATTTCAGCTATCTGGCCGCCATCATACAAGCTTTGCTTAGTTTGGGGTCAGATGGTGTTGTGTGTGAATTGTCCACCAATATTTATTTATTATTTATTTATTTAATTTCATGGCCCTTCAAACAGGAACAGTGATATTTTCACTTTACTGCTTGGCGGTGGAATAACTGGCAAAGATGTAGTATTTCCCCAGGCGGACTCTGGAAAGAGCCCTAGTACTACAAAAACTAGGCGTGTGAACCCATAGCGTATTTGTTTGTCAACTTATTGTTTTGTTGTAAAACTGTCAAATCAGAGTAGATACGGTGTCTGCGACAGATGTCGCCCTCATTGAAGAGTAATTTCACGGCGCAGATGCGAGGTATCGACGGCTGTAAGTGCCGTGAAATCCATTACTAGTCGAGGACGCGGAACTCGAATTATGATCTTTCTGAAGTTATAGGTACTTACACACTTCTTTAGGGGTGTTAGAGAAAAATTACTAGAGTACCTAAATAAAATTGTTAGAACGCGCGCAAATCGTCACGAAAAATCTGCACCCTATAGTTAGCTAGTCTACATTTTTTCTAACTTCAGACGTGACCTATTTGTTATAATAGGTACATGAGTGCAAAGTTGCTTTTTAACCCCATGCTCAATTTTAATGACCGAGCAAGCGAAAGATTCTAAATTTTCAATTCTGAGCGTTAGCCAGGGAATTAATAGAGCACAAGGTGAAAAATCTTTGCACTAGAGCGCAACACGTAATTTTTCATCCCACCCCAGCTAGGGAATGACTAAATGCTTTTATATTGGTACGAACAGCCGATTTGGTTGGCGTCATATAAACTTTTTCGTCGCTAGAATCACACATGTTTTCAAGTTTCCTTTTTGTAACAAAATGTTTTAACAAGAACAATATGACGTGAATTATTATTTTAGATATGTAACTAATAATACCTATATTACAACAATACAGAGTTTGATTGATTGATTGAAAATATGGAGGATTGAGGCAGGTTAATTTCTCCGTAAGTGAGAAGACAATAGGGTATTACAGCCTATTTCAGGATAGATTGTAAGGAGACAGAAGTAGTAAAAGGTTTAATAATGTTTTGAATTTACAAACTTTGTGGTGACGGTGTTCTTTATTCAAAGGACATTGCTCAAATTTGGCTATCCGTGGGCAATATGTTCTTGATAATTTGATTGAAAATAAAAGACGTGATGATCACGTCTTTTATTTTCTCATAGTGAGTGATGAAAAGCAGAATACACTCAGATGCAAAACATAATAATATTTTCGGCTCGGGCAACGTAGGTACTTTGAATCCCTCGCTACGTTCAGGATTCTTTATCTTAGTAACTAAAACTTAATTATGACAGTTTTTTAATCATCCTAATGATGAATCATAAGGTACTTCCGCCACTCTGCCAATTATATTGCCAGCTTCGAATAATAATTTTTGCCAATTTAATCTTTAACTCGACACAAAAAAGTCACATTTTGACAATTCGGTACAGCAGTATAAATAATCGTCTACTCATTTAACCATTCACTTGTGAATACATCAAAGTTTTGTTTTACCCACTACTTCTAGTGAGTACGGTTTCCGCACTTAGTCCTTGATTTGGAACA
Source organism: Ectropis crepuscularia (assembly GCA_963693475.1). Classification (NCBI taxonomy): domain Eukaryota; kingdom Metazoa; phylum Arthropoda; class Insecta; order Lepidoptera; family Geometridae; genus Ectropis; species Ectropis crepuscularia. The sequence continues at coordinate 13,675,391 of OY856366.1, read as the reverse complement.
TTGTACGTTGACCATGGGCTGTTATTCCATCCAGCCCAATTCCTTCCAGAAGCAGATCAGACTTCCCAGTCTCCTCAGTGTGTCCACAAGGGATCTCGGTGATCCTAGGGTTACTTCTCGTATTTCGGCGACGTTTGTGCATTCGAGTAGCACATGTGCTACCGTTTCTTCAGCCGCCATACACGCCCTGCATAGAGGACTGTCTGTGACACCTATTGTGTGAAAGTGTTTATTGAGTGAGCAGTGTCCGGTGATGGTCCCTACCACCAGGCGCAGGCTTTTTCTGTCCAGCCGCAGAAGGCGCTTGGGCAGTCTATTGTCTAGAGACGGCATTGCCATCTTTGATTGCCCGCAGCCTGGTGTCAAGGTCCACCATCTCTCTGCCTGTGTGTGTGTTCGTTCCTGTAGCCATCTACGTAGCTGATTAAATGGGATTGGCACGATGGGTTCGGGACCGAAGACCGTCATGTTTGATCCCCTTCTGGCTAGTTCGTCAGCCGCATCGTTGCCCAGTGATCCACTGTGTCCCTTTATCCATTGCAGTGTTATTTTATTACCATATGGTATTGCAGCTCGCTCCAGTGCTTTATGGCACTCAAGTATTAGTCCGGAGGTGAAGTTTTGTTTGTTTAAGGATTGGAGGACTGAGGCATGAGAGATGACGCATGAGATCACATAGGGTGTTTTCGTGGGTGCCATTTATTATTATTGTTATGTCGTCAGCGTATCCTACTGTGAAGAAGCCTTGGTCATTTAGCCGTTTGATGAGGCTGTTCACAACAAGGTTCCATAGTAGTGGAGAGAGAACGCCTCCTTGAGGGCAGCCTCTCGCCACAATGGCCCTTGTGGTGTCATTTACCGTGACTTGTACAGCCCTTAGTTTGAGCATGTTGGTGATCCATCCACCTAGTGTTCGATTCACACCGTGTCCCTCTAGGGCCGTGCTGATGTTATGAAAAGTGGTTTTGTCGAAGGCGCCTTCAATGTCAATGAAGACCGCCAAGGATGAGCATTTGTGGTCTACCGCGCATTCAATCTTTGAAACTACACTGTGTAGCGCAGTTTCTGTTGATCTGCCTGTGGTATATGCGTGTTGTTGTTTGTGAAGTGGTTTTTCTTTTAGGGGTCCGTCGCGGATGTAGCGATCACAGAGTCTTTCAAGAGTTTTCAGCAGAAAAGATGTCAGGCTTATAGGTCTATGGGCTTTTGGTTGTGTGTAGTCGGGTTTGCCTGGTTTGGGAATGAAAATAACTTTCACCTCGCGCCATGCTTGTGGTACATACCTATACGCTATGCAGGCTCGATATACTTTCACCAGCCATGGTGTTAGGGAATCTAAACCCCATTGTAATAAAGCTGGGAAAATTTCATCTAGGCCTGCAGATTTGTATGGTTGGAAAGTTTTGACTGCCCATTTTATCCGGTTTTCTGTTACTATAGTGTTGGCTGTGAACCTGTCTTGATCGGTGGGTGTCCATACCGATTCATTTGCCCATGTTCTGTCCCCGGAGAGGATACAATCTGGGAAATGCGTGTCAAGAAGGACTTTGCTGGTGTCATGATCTGTCATTGTATAAGAGTTATCAGGTTTTTTCAGCATGCCAAGGGTGCGATCCTTATCAGTTGATAGGATCTTCTTTACCCGTGCTGCTTCATTGTTTGATTCGATGTCTTCACAGAAATTTCGCCATGCTGTTCTTCTGGCGGCTCTGGTTTGTTTTTTGAAAGTGTGCAGCGTTTCTTTGTATAAGTCCCAGTCTTCAGTGAGTCTTGAGTTTTTAGCTTTGTTAAATTGTTTGCGTAGTGCACTTCTGAGCTTACTTAACTCAACATTCCACCAGCGGTTTCCCTTACCTTTGGTGTTAGGTGTTTTTAGTTTGCAGCTTGCCTGATACGCTTCGATTATAAAGTTTGAGAGCTTTGTAACGGTTTCTTCTAGTTGTATGGGATCTGTTAAATTAGAAGGTGTTAAGTGTTCGTCTAGTAATAATGATAAAAGGTGTTTGTATTTTGGTATGTTGGTTCGACGCGGATTTCGCTTTGGTGTAGGTTTATTTGTTATGGCTAGTAATTTGAATCGAATTCTTCTGTGGTCTAAACAAGAAGGTTCGTTAGATACGCGCCACTTTGAAATTAGTTCAGTTGCTTTCTCGGTAGCTAAAGTTAAATCTATAATTGTTTGACTACGGCGTGTGACCCAAGTGGGTTCTGAACCGCGGTTGATAATGTTAAGGTTAGTGGAGAATAAATATGTGCATAATACCTCTCCTCTAGTGTTAGGCACTTCACTGCCCCACAGTGGGTGGTGAGCGTTTGAGTCCGTGCAGATGATCAGCTCCATGTTGGTGCTCTCACAGTGGTGCACCAGGTCAGACATCTCTTTAGGTGGTATGTCGTCGCTCTCTCCTGGCATGTAGACGGAGGCGAGTGCGATGTCTGGTGTGTCATCTCTTGTTTGGAGCCGACAGCTGTCAGATCTCTGGAACAGAATTGGGTGAGTGTCGTGGTCGGTATGTCCTGGGGTATGAACACACAGGTTCGTGGTGCGTCAGTGTTGCGCGTGTCCAGAATGAGCTTACCTCCAATGTTGCTGAGGCCGCACACTCTGTTTTTCCTGATACACGGCTCTTGGGTCAGGGCAATGGTATGGGGGTTTAACTCCAGCGCTCTGCGTAAGCTGGCCGTGGCAGTCTGACTGTGCTGGAGGTTTGTCTGTATGACTTCGAGGGAAATAGGTGTGGACGACGATGGCGATGGGGCGGGGTTAGCAGGAGACGGATCCATCAGAAAGTTCTCCTCCCTCCCTCTCCCCATGCTGGTCATCATTGGGCGACGAGGCGAGCAGTTGGTCGATCCACCCAGAAGGTGTCAGTGGTGCGACATCCGCGTCAGCCATTGCTGCTCTAGCCATATCCTCCTCAAGTGTTTTTATGTCTTCGTCTTCAGTTTGTGTTGTGAGTTGTGTTGGTGCAGTGTTTGTGTCATTTGTTTGGGTGTCTGAGGGTTGGGTTCTAGGGTAGAAGCGGACGTATATCGATCCAAGAAGGTACGATAAACGTCGCTCCCGCCCCAGGACCTTTTCGACTTCATCAGGTGGGATACCCAGGGTCAGATAAGTCCCGTGGTTATCACCACCGACAGCTGTTGCTCTGTATAGGGACCACCTGTCAATGTCGTACCAAGTGTTCTGACGTTTCAGAAGACCCTGGAGTCGCGCTATGCCCCCATTGTATTTGGGCACGAAGAGCGCAGCTCGGACACGCGTAGGTACGTCTGATTGTCTCATGACCGTCAGCGTCATGTTGGTGTCAGGGAGTGTAACTTTTGGTGCGTTCTGTGTGAGCCAAGTTAGGGCGTAGTCGTCCTCACACCACATCTGCACGGTGCCGTCCGCTATCCGTGGATAACCGCGGAAAGCCGGGAGTGGTGTATTAGGGTCCGAGTCCATTACTAGGCTCTCTAGTTTGTCTTTGATGTGGGTGGCTTCGTCGAGTGTCATGTCTCTTGACGGGGATGAGAAGCAGATAGCTACTGCAAGCCGCGCCGGAATATCCTTCGTGGCTCGCGCATAGGTTCTCCTCTCCCCTTGGGCTGACTGGGTCCTCACGCGTTTGGGGTCCCCCTGTAGTGTGCTCGGTGAAGCCGTGTCATCAGGTCGCACTCTCTTTACCGTACCACTGGTCCCAGGTCGTGGCTCTGAGGTGCGTAGAGGGTGGTTTGCCGAGGTCGCCTTGTGTGAGGCTCCGGCCCGCTTCCCTCTTTTCCTGATTCGGGGTCGGTCGTGAGTGGTGTGTGTGTGTGTGTGCCGGGACGGTTCCGTTCAACGTTTCCGGCTTGTTCTGGTGCAGGCAGTGACGTCTCGCGCTGGGTTACCCCTTCGCGTGTCAGTCTCTGCTCATGCACTTCCGCGTCCGGCTGCTTTTCGCGCTGGGTAGTCCCTTCGCGTACTTGCAGCTGGTCGCGGTCACCTTTATCAGCGGCCGCTTGCACACCGCACTGGCTATCGCCTTCGCGTATTTTGCGCACTCGGTCGCTGAGTTCTCGTTCTCTTGCCATGATCTTTCCGCGCTTTTGTTTAAGTAGGCGTACTTCATGGGAAGAGATAGAGTCAGAACCACCAGAGCCGTCGTCTGTTGCCGTCCCAGGGTCCGCGTCTCTCAGCTTGGCATCGATCCTGTCGCGCTGGACTGCCAGCGCGCGAAGTTCGCCACCAAGACTTGAGAGACGTGCACTGTCTTTGTCGTTGTCAGGGTTGTTAGTGACGCTGTTCCGAACGAGGTTCTGTTGCCAGGCACTCGTGGTTGGTACACTGTGTGTCGTAGTAGTAGTGAGTGGCGCGGAAGTCGCAGCCGTTATAATATTAGTCGTGTCAAGTGGCGCGTTGGTCGCAGCCAGGGTCGTGGGCGCTAAAGCAGCCGACCGCGTCGTAGGCGCGGTAACAGTAGGCAGTTGGGTGTTCCCTCCCATATTACGTTGGGTACTCGCCACGAGGGCATGGGATTCCCCGGCCTGGCCGGGACCCACCTGGGGATTTGTTTTTCCTTCCTGCTTCATGTTCATGAAGTGATTTAGAGTTTGGGGTTTTCTCCCCTAGCCAATTTGGGTTCGGTTATAGCGCCGAAGATTCGCTGTCGCCCTTCATACTTTTGCTACTACAGTCGCGAGGTAGGTGTAATATGCGAAGCTCGCACAAGACTGTAGCATTGCCCGGGAGGGACGACCCACATGATGGAAGTGTGGGCCCATCACCCAACCGTGTCGGAAGTTGGGCGATGGCGGGGACGTGGTATGAAGGACTTGTCGGTGCGCGCCTGATAGTCCAGCTTCACATGCCTGGACGTGCGCTGTGGCGTACTCAGCATTTCCTGGGGAAGTAACCTGGCAAGAAACCTACCCCACTGAGACCTACACCAACCCCCCCCCTTGTGAATACATATATTAGTTATTAATTTAAACAATATCCACCATAATAAAATAGTACCGATTTTATCCACACAACCATTATCGATTTTTTTTTATCGATATTAAAATATTTTTCATCCCACCTCGGAAAGAGTACTTTCGTAAAAAGTAAAAACGACTTTTGCGCCCTGATAGCTACTAGATACTAGAGGGTAAAATAAATTTGAATTTAGAACACCGCGTGTACTGTGGTTTTAAATCGAAAACATAATTTAACCTTTTTATTTCTACCTCCTTGGTGCCGAATTGATCATACATTTTTTTTAATTCGTTAAAAACTCAGAGTCGGAACCTCCTTGGTGTATTTTGTTTTAAATCCTTTGCTTGCAATTTTCTTTTCACGTATGGAGGATAGAGGTAATGAATGTTATTCCAAATGGCAGAACATTTTAAAATGCTACAGATAGTGCAATCCACGAAGACGCGCCCCACTATTCCTCCTAACCGTTTATAGCAAATGTGTGCAAGCTTCCGTCAATGTTTGAGTGTTATCGGTACACACTAAGTACAGCCTATGAATGCACACGCACACTACAATGACTGGTGAACGGTTCGCGACTGACGCTCGGAGCAAACGCGATTGGTGGAAACGAAAATTGGTGTGGCGCATCTTCGTGGATTGCACTATCTATATGAATTAATCAATTGCAATCAAATTGAAGTATGCCGATTTAATAACTAAATATTATGGACGACTAAAATTTTAACTAATAGATAATTTCAACTACTTAATTGTGCAGAATACAAAGTAATGCAGTAAATATAACATCAAATAAATAATTATTATTTTGAGAAAGCATGTAGAGCTACAACATATTTATGTTGAAGTGAAAACTTCTTTTGGCGCGCCAAAGACAGATTTTTCGTGGGCTGTCAATTGAATTCTAGCGTCACGCTCGGGAACGATAATAAATCTTCGGGTAAACGCGGGACCATGGCTATTGTCAACCAGAAATGTGTCAACCTTTCCCATTGGCTATTTAGAAATGCGCCAGCATTTCGCAATGGCCATGCTCATAGCCACGCCATCTGGTTTCACCCGAGTAGTTTCCAAAGTAAGTAATCAAATTCTGAGTTGTATAAGTTTTCACTTCTATAGGCAGTGCCTATGACTGCTAATTTTTTTTTCATTAATTCTAAATGGTAATGTTTATTTATTTCCTTTAAAATTTACCCTGATGCTAACTTAGCGCTTTTCATGCACATAGATGAAACTCCTTACCTCAATCACTCAACTCTCCATATTTTTACGTCATATTGTTAAAACCATGGCTAACTAAACTCAAAGTTAAAAACATAGGTTAAAAATAGGAAAATTGAATAAAAGTGAAAATCCGAAATACCTGAGTGATTTTAGCGACCCAGAAGTTTATTAGACACCAACAGAATTGACTAAAACTGAAAATGCGCAAAGCATTTAAGTACCCAGTAATTTCCTCGCTAAGGTGGGATGAAAAATTACGAGTTGTACTCGAGTGCAAAGATTTTTCACCTTGTGCCCTTTTGACTTGATCATTTCTTGGAATTAAATTTTACTAAGACGAAAATTATGCAATTTAGACCCCCACAAAAAATCCCCCTTGACATTAATTTCACATATAATAATAATAAATTAGAATTTCTTGACGCAGCCACATTATTAGGTATAGATATTGATACACACGTTAATTGGAAATCTCACATAAAAAAAATTAAATCTAAATTGTCCAGTTTTATTTACGCTCTAAGAGAGCTACGACGAGGCACCGACTTAGATACAGCCTTATCGGCCTACTATGCGTACGCCTGCTCCAGGCTGACATACGGGATTTTACTTTGGGGTGGAAGTGTTGATGCCGCTGACCTCTTCATCCTACAGAAGAAATGCGTGCGTATCCTCGCCAACGTTAAACTCCCCGATATCAGCAAACCACATTTCCACAAACCATATTTCATTAAATACAGAATTCTAACATTGACATCACTATATATATTGGAAAACTGCAAATTTGTAAAAAAATATCCAAATTTATTTGAAAAAGTAGTAGAAAACCGGCGCTACCCTATCAGGACGGTATATAAATATAATTTGAACGTGCCTACGTCAAAATTAAAAATACATAGTTCCGGTCCGCATGCTTCGGCAATAAAAATGTATAATAAACTGCCTCTTAAAATTAAGTCAATCGAAGATGAGCGTAAGTTTGTTAGGACCCTGAGAGACCTGCTGCTCTCGAAAGCCTATTATAGTTTTAGCGAGTTTTTAACCGACGACTTTAGAATTTTCGAGGATGGAAAACTTGGTTCTTTGATTGTGGAATAAAACACTTCGCTCAAAAACAAAAACAAAAATAATTATCTTAATTGCAATGCCCAATGGGGTACGTTGTGTTTTGAATTTTGAGTATTGACTCCCTTGCTACGCTCAGGATTCTAATTTTGAATCCCTCGCTATGCTCGTGATTTAATTATAAATTCCTTCGCTTGCTCGGTCATCAAAATTGAGCAGGCGGTTAAAAAGCCACTTTGCACTCTTGTACAACAAATAACTATTTACAATGGCTGTACTATTGCATATGTCGAAATTAAATGCGTAGCTGTCAGCTGTTTATTTATATTTTTCTTGTGTCACGTGTTTGTGCGTTTCGTAATTGAAGATAGTGTTATGATTTTTGTTTTCGGTTGATGGAAATGCATTCTTAGGACACTAGCTTGCCCTCAGACATATGATATATAAATACACAATGTAACTTTACTCTCTAGAGGGTAAAAACGACTTTTGCGAACTCTTTCCGAGGTGGTGGTATGAAATAGTAGTTAGATCAGTGCCAAACGGGAAGCCATTGGGCGCGTACACTCTCCTTGAAAAAGGCCGCCGGACGCGGCCGAAACTCGAGTCGGATTGACCGACCTCATTACACGTGAGTTACCCGTTTACCTAATCAATAAATAGTAAATTGTTCCACATGGGAGCAAAATAATATTTTTACGGCGTGGGCGCTTTTTTAAATCCAGAGCGAAGTGAAGGACTCTTTAGTAGAATCCTGAACGTAGCGAGGGAGTTAAAGTAAGTTTGTTGGTCGAGCCGTAGTAAATTATTCACTAAGGGAGTAAAGCACTGTCTTGTATGGGCGTCATATTGGACCCTGAGCGCAGCGAGGGACTCGAGTAGCCTCGCTTCGCTCGGGAGTTGTAGAGTCCTGAGTGAAGCGAGGGATCCAAGCTGCCCATGACACAATACAGTGCTTTACTTCAGAGGTACTCTACTAAACTAGAGAATACTCTTTTACTTTTTACTTTTAATATCTTGTGCGAGGCAATTAAAAGAAAGGGCTATGTATTAAAGCTACTTCCATTTATCAAAATCGTCATAATATGCTTTTAGGTATTTATCTTTCGATTTTTCCGGAAGAAGATTATTTATAATCCCTAAAGCGTCCAATTTGATGAACTCCGGGGTCAATTCACTATCGCTTGAAGACATTGACGACATTTTTGTAGTGGTAGGACTCTTAGCAGAGTCCGCCTGGGGAAGTACCACACCTTTGCCAGTTATTATAACGCCAAGCAGTAATATGCAAACATTACTGTGTTCCAGTTTGAAGGGCAATGTTTCCAGAAAAAATACGGGGCTTAGAGATACAACATCTTAGATCTCTGAGTGACGAGCGCAGTGCAGTGCTAGGTAATGATTTGGACTCTTCACGTTCCAATAGCTGCGTGTCACTGTGCTGTTACGTGGCAGGCATGTTGCTTACCATCAGGCACATGTCCTGCTCGTCTTGTCACTCTTTATTAAAAAAAAAAATTGGTTACGGGCGAAAGTTTTACGTGACAACGACTTTGAGTGGTAAAATAATTTTAATGTGAATATTCATTCGTATAGTAGGAAGAAGGATGAAATAATAGTAACAATTTAAAACATTTATTTATACAAAGAATTATATTTAACGAACGCAACGAAACGTGTAAACTTGTATGCAGGCGCCTAAGCGAATCGGCGACTCGGGCATGGTTAGCCCGCCTAAGAGCGAGAGAGACAGACATAAAAAGTGAAAGGCACGCGTCCCTCTCACTCGCTCTCATTGTGAGCGCATAACGTGAGCGGAGCGTAACGCAGTTTCTTGAAGTGTCACCCGGCAAACCAATTTATAAGACGTTGTCACGTCAAAAGACATTTTGGTGTTGCTTATGAAAGTGATTAACTAACAAAATTCGACTCAATGACGCCTTTTTATATTTTTTTTGTGTTTTGTTTCTGTGCGTGCCCAGTTCGATATTTGATAAAAATGTTCGAGTTTTTAATAAAGTCTTTTTACAATAATACTATTGGTAAGAATTTTCATACGAATTTCAACGTTCCAAATTCAAATCATTTTAATCTCTAGGGAATCTTCTCAATATTACTTATTACCTCTGCATTTTGAAAGGTTATTGTGATATTATTTTGTAGTAAAACATAGAGTAACAACGCAATTTAAATTAAACCGTATCTAATAATAAAACAACTAAAAAATGAAGTACCTACCCACCTATGTATATTTATACTTGAGACATTTTTGCTGTTATGAAAATTCTTGGCGCGTCTTATATTTCTCAATTAAATTTAGGAAAATAGTAAAACTACCAGAGGCTGTCATATGTATATTTTACCCAGAATTTTGGTAATAAGATCCATCACATTTCTTGCAACATCGACAGTTCTAATACTTTTTGGAGTTACAGAGAAAAAGGCTCCAGGCGGCTTCAAAAGATTTCCGTTAAAAAGAAAAATGAAAAAAAAATTGGCAGTCATGGGAACTGCCGATAGAAGTGAAAACTTATTACTCAGAATTTGATAGCTTACTTTGGAAACTACACGGGTGTAACCGGAGGGTGTGGCCTGGCCATCATGACATGGCCATCTAGAAATGCGTCAGCATTTCCCATTGGTTCACGCATTTCTAGATGGCCATGCCATGAAGTCCAGGCCACGCCCTTGCAGCATTTCCCATTGGCTGACGCATTTCTAGATGACCAATGGCCATTGTCCCGAGTTTACCCGAAGATTTCTTATCATATCCGAGCGTGACGGTAGAATTCAATTCACACCCCACGAAAAATCTGTCTAGGCGCGCCAAAATAAGTTTTCACTTAAAAAAAAAACACAAATCAATCAATAAAAACAACTCGGTCAAAACACCAATCTAGCCATCAAAATCCTAAATCTGCTCATTTATTCTCTTAGGGGGAACGAAGTTCTCCGGATCAGCTAGTTAATAGTCTATGATAAGTTGACAAGGTAACAATATATAATAGCTATGGTCCTGATTTTATCCGAAGATTTCTTATCATACTCGAGCGTGATGCTAGAATCCAATTCACAGCCCACGAAATATCTGTCTAGGCGCGCCTAAAGAAGTTTTCACTTCAAAAATTGGCAGTCATAGGAACTGCCAATAGAAGTGAAAACTTATAACTTAACTTTGGAAACTACACGTGTATAACCGGAGGGCGTGGCCTGGGCATCATAGTATGGCCATCTCGAAATGCGTCAGCATTTCCTATTGGCTGATGCAATTCTAGATGGCCATGGCATGATGCCGAGGCCACGCCCTTTCAGCATTTCCCATTGGCTGACGCATTTCTAAATGGCCAATAGCCGTGGTCCCGAGTTTACCCGAAGATTTCTTATCATATCCGAGCGTGACGCTAGAACCCAATTCACAGCCCACGAAATATCTGTCTAGGCGCGCCTAAAGAAGTTTTCACTTCAATAATAGTTTTATTGAGTCCTTTCCGTGTATCCTCCTCGTAAATAAGGAAAATCCACGAACAGCTCGGTGTGAAAATTTAATCGGAACGAAAACGTGAATGCCATTCAACCGAACATTTTATCGATAACTATCTATATCGATTATTCACTGCATTATAAGTTCACAAACGATTTAACTTCGCCGCACTATTCGATGCGTTCCAAATTTCAAATTTGGAATTCCGATCGCGATTTTCTGGCGGGAAACTCTTAGTCTCGACAACTTTATATTTACCGTCGCTCAATGAAAACTTAACTTTATTGCGTTAGCATAAGATTTAAAATTATTTATTGAAACTATTTAGTCTGGTCGATCAAGTTGGTGCTGCACAATTTTGTATTGACCATTGTGTTACACTAAAATAGACTTTAACGTTATTTCATTAAGACGTACGTAACGTTTGCAGTTTTTATGTTTGAAACATCCAAATCAATAGTCAATATCACCAAACTCTTGCGTTTAAAATACACCAATATGAACCTTACTTCTATGCATTATGGAGATTTTGAAAGTAAATAGATTGTGGTAAGTTTTTGAATTCGCTCGGCGCATTCGATAGCTGTCAATCGGAGTTAGTGCGGCCATAAGAATTAAACGGATTTATTTGCCAAAGGGATACGTTTTATCGTTTTCTTGGAAACTGCAATTGCAAATGGACGTACGACGTTAATATCTTTGTAATGTGCCGTGAATTAAGTTTATGTGTCGTATTGGTTATTCTAACCAGAAACAGAAATTCTATTTCCATTCCATTTTGTACTTTACCGCTTATATCTTATACCATTGAATAGCTTACCAAATGTTTTTTTGATGTGATAACGTCTTTCAAATCAGTTGGTAGGTCGTCCTCCCATCCTTTTTTAGTCTTTCTTTTTGTCTTTTAGCATTCTTAGAATACCTATCAATTATGCCCTTCGTCCATTTTCTTTCTTCTGTTTTATATGTCTAGTCAAACTCAACTTGACACGTTTTATAGTAATATTTGGTACATTGCTATCTTTTTTGCCTTATTTTTGACATCTTCATCTTCCACCTATGAAATTAGCCCGATATTCCCCCGAAACTAGCCGAGCATAGTCCCATTTCGTCAGATTTTGTGCTTCTACATAATTGATGTAGATTTTTTTCAAGGAGTCCCAATTTTGGCTTCTTGTGGCTTCACGAGGAGTTTGTACCCCTCAGTTTTATTTGCCTGGAAACAGCCCCTACATACGGTGTCTCGGTAGATCTGGTGAAGGGTGAAGATGGTAGTTTAACTCACAGACCTGTGATCCAAGCTGTCATCAGATAAACACCTGACCTCGTTAAATCTAGGCGCTTATTATTTAACTAGTAGCGCCCCGTGGTGTTACCCGCGTAGTTCCCGTTCCCGTTGTTCCCGTTATTTTCCGGGATAAAAAGCCTATGTCTTCATCCAGACTATAACCTATATGTGTTCCAAATTTCAGCCCGATCAGTTCATACGTTAGGACGTGATTGAGCAACAAACATCCAAACATCCAAATATCCAAACATCCATACATTGGCATTTATAATATTAGTAGGAAGTAGGATTTTCTTTCTATTAAAGCCGGGTCACACAGAGGCGATCCGATAGCAAGACGATATTTTTTGTAATGTTCGAATTTGTATGCAACCTGACACACAGCAAGCGGGCGCGATCTCATACTCGGTATCGGATCGCTATCGCTATCGGATCGCTTTCGCTACCGGATCGTCTCTGTGTGACCCGGCCTTTAGTGGGGACACAGTTCTTGTGTTTGCACTTTGTAGATTAATCCCATAGTTTTTGCTGTTCTTTTTCTGTGTGTAGACTTAGCAGAATCCGTTGTTTTCAAGCAGTTGGGTCATCCACAATTCTTCTATGTCGGCCCGGTTGTTCTTCTTAGCACCTTCTTTAGCCAGCCTGTTTGGTCTTTCATTTCCATGACCAACGCCGTGGCTTATTGTCCTCTCAACTATTGCAGTATGAGTGTATGCGAGACTCTGTGGGGTAGAGTGGCACTCAAGACCTGGATGTGGGGTTTGCATATTGCATACTTAATGGCTGCACTTTGATGAACTTTATGAACTTTTTTCGTTTTTTTTCTTTTATGAACTTATGTTATGAAATGTTGTTCATTGCATTACTGTCTATTTTTGAAGGATTGTTTTAGCTGCTAACAAGAGTTTCACAGCTTCGATCTGCGACAAAATATATGAGATAAAACTGCAACAGTTTTATTTAGACCGGGCGATTCTATCAGGTACCAACTCTGGTACCAACACCCAATTCCAAAATTACACTATCTGTAAAAATAGTGTATGCCTTATTGCTTTTCAAGAAGTACCTATCTGTCTGCTGTCTGGGTATGTTCCTCTCTAACCAGCCCATAATTTTAATATTATTAAAATTTAATTAGGGTTCCGTACCTCAAAAGTAAAAATGGAAACCTTATAGGATCGCTTTGTTGTCCACTAACCTGTTAAGATCCCTTTTCTCAGGAACGCATGTCAATCAAGCTGAAATTCATATCGAATACTCAAGTATTTTGTCCCTTGGAGCTGTACAAAAATCAAACTTCTAAACTTACGTACCTAATCAAAAGATAAGATAGGTACAGCCGTTTATGCAGCAAATTGCCGCGAATTTTTGACACTCGCAAGGGAAACATATCCTACTGGATATCTAATCAACTTCCCGTAAACTCTAATCTTGAAATTTGGTACAAAGCAGCGTCACTGGTCACAGATAAAGGAAACATTGCGAAAAGCTTACATTTTTAGTTAAATCACTAGCACTTAGCCGGGGTTTTCCATCATTCCCCTAATAAAAAGTAAATTCGTTTACAGTGAGGTGACCCGCGCGGGAGGCGTGTCCCACTAACTCAAGCAACTCCCGAGGGATGATAACAGTTTACCGACACCATTGTCCGTTACATTTGCAGCTGGGGTCACACAATATACATCATTCTACGTTTTTTTTCTAAACGACTATCTGTGATAATTGTTATCCTACGAAAACTGAAACAATCGACATCAATTAAAAAATCACTCCACATATTTCGATTTATTTATTTCAAATCAATTAGTACCGCTACAAACAACGACTTACACTAATGACACATAAATTACAGATTAATTATATAACATTATGGATATGTCAAAATAAAAAGTATTATTAAACTGTCCATTCAAGTATGTTAATCTTATGATACAAAATCAATCGTCCAAAAATAATTATATAACACACGAAAATAATAATAAAATAAAGCAATACATATTTATGTTCGCATTAACACTATACACAACAACATTCGATAATTATTACACCAAAGAAAAAATAAAATATAAATAATATGTATGTAGTAATAATACAATGTCACATAATAAAAAATAAATTCCACAATATTAAACCCAATGTCAGTAATACTTACGATTCTATGTCAACAGTTGCAAACTCACATGTCATCTAAAAAATGTCGATATATAAATGTCGATAAAATTTATATGACACCACTAGCTGAACCGTGCGCGCGTTGCTACGCCATCTATCGAAAATTGGTCGTACCAATTCAAATTTTGAACGAATTCGGTTACTTAGGTTCTAATGACGCAACCTTTAAAAGATAGACACATGCTGTCACGCAACGAAATCTCTTCAAAGAGCAATATTTTTTCTCGTTTTTGTTACATGTTTAATTCATGCTCCGCTCCTGTTGATAGTAGCGTATTGATAATAGCTTTCTTCGATAAATGAACTATCTAACAGATAAAGAATCTTTCAATTGGGAACAGTAGGTAGTTCTCAAGATCCTTGCGTTCAAACAAACAAACTCTTCAGATTTATATGTACCTTTTTTTGTATCTATGTACCTAGATTCATAAGGGCGTTCTCAAGAAATATTGAACACACATAAAACTATAGTTGCTGAATTGATTATCTGCTCTTTTTTAAAGTCTGTTAAAAGAGAAGGTTCTCACCCTATGTTTTTGTGCACAGTACGTTATAGATCCTCCAATTGCGAATCGATTTTGTTATCTTACTTGGTCTTAGAGCATTCAGCACCACCATAAGTCCACTAAATGTTTCCACAGCTGGGACTCGAGGCCTTTTCTCGTAAGGAGATAGTCAAGGTCATAATCCACCACGCTAGCCCAGTGCGGGTTGGCGGATGACACATGACTTCGAAAGATTCTAGGTGCTTCTGAATGCTTGGTAGATAAAACTAAAGAGGTTCCTGTATAAATTTTATCAAGTTTAGTTGAGCGGTGTTGAAAATCTTTAAATTGGAAGTACCTAGGTACTTATCGTGATATTTTCGTCAAATCATGTCAAAAGTCACTTTTAAATGCCAAAAAGGTTTACGCCCCATTTTAAAATTGGAGATGGAAGTTTGTATGGAAGTTATATTATTTTAAAGCTAGAATCTTGGAACCAAAGCGTTTGCATACACTACGCATAGAGTTAGAACAAACGCTTTACACCGAAAGCACGGGTCTAATCGCTCTTGTCTTGTCGCTCTTATCGAAGTGTCATACCTTTGTCGCAGCACTATGTTACCATAGCTAACATACACCTCATCTGCTAACGATTGGTACAAAGGAACCGTGCGGAAAACCCTGATCTATTTACTTGTTCTTTATCTCAGCTTTGAACTTATTTTGTTTGCGCTTACCCTAGCTACTACTTTTTTGCTTTATGGCTTTTATTGTGGTTTAGTCTCACAACTTCGCCAAACCCTAGCTACTAGAGGCCACTTGAGAGGAACTGTCAAAAAAGGTCCCTTTAATAAAAAGAAAGGACACTTTTACTTAGACGGAAATAAGTCAAATCGATGCAGTTTTTCGATCAACTGAGCGCCATCGGATGTGTCGTTAAATTAGCCCGACCAGTCGGAGGCGGGGCGCTGACGTAGCCACTTTCTGCCTCGATAGCCCGGACGGTTTTTTATCGAATAGTTTTTTTTTGCTTTATCGCTGGTTTGAAGAGTATAGTCCATCAGGACTCAGGGCATTTTATACTTATGTTATTTCCTTGAACAATCAAATAATTTATCCTACTATTGTTATTTTAAATGGGAGTTTGGATGTTTAGATTGTAGATGGTTGTTGTTCGATCACGTTGGAAACTTTGAACGGATCTGATTGGAATTTGGTACATAGATGGATTATGATCAATCGGTGAAGGAAAACATCGTGAGGAAACCGCCATGTAAGTACCCAGAATCTTTCTAAGTCATGTGTCATCCACCAACCCGCACTGGGTCAGCGTGGTGGATTATGGCCTTAACTCTCTCCTTGCGAGAGAAGGCCCCGAATCTTAGCAGTGGGAACATTTATAGTGTGCTGATGATGAGAGAAAATTAATTATGTATTGTAAGAAACTAAATCGCAAGTTTTACCTTCTAGTGGCTTAATTAGTGGCTTTACCGCCACGGCACCTATCATTATGATAGCTAGGCGAGCAAAACACTTGTCTGAAGGTAATCAACAATATCTGGGGTCAGATAGTGTTGTGTGTAAATTGTCCACCAATATTTATTATTATTGATCCTTTCGCCGGAAAAACAAAAATCATCTTCAATATAGAATTAAATTCTGACGCTAACTAAATTTCATAATAGCTATGACTGAAGGCCGATTTACATCAGACGAGCGAATGCTTATTCTATCCCCACTGTATCAAATTCATTTGGTGTAAGCAAACGTAGAACATTCTTTCGTGGTTTTGTTTGCGTTCGGAAAGATTCTATGGAATATTTAATATGGAAAACGCTAAGAACGATCTTTCGTTTACACTAAAAGATCGAGAAAGAATGCTCTTGTTCCAGCTCTAGCTCTATGTTCGTTCAGTTTAAATCGGCCTTGAGTCGTCCATACAAATGTAAGAAAATTTTAGTTTTTTGTTGAAATGTCATAAACCGCCCCATCCATTTCGATAAAAATTGTGTAGTACCTTTATATAGTAAATTTGTAATTGTAAATAGACCTTTGCAGTATTTTCTACCAAACAAAAAAATATGATCATCAAAATCTATTCCCGATTCGCGTAGCTATTGCGTAACATCCATACAACTTAGAACCTCTTCTATTTTTAAATCGGGTCAAGTTCAACGCTACTTTTTGAACGTCAATAGTCGAAATCACTGCACTGATTATATACACTTAGATAGACTGTCGTCACTCGAGATATAAGATGAATTGTCTCTCAGCCCAGTAATATCTCTGGAAATCCTTCAAACCGGAACACAGTAGGTAATTTTTGCACAACATACTTGGCAAAGAGAAATTGAAATAACAGTACCTAAATCTATATAATATAATTATTATATATAAAAGCGAAAGGTCACTCATCAAGGAATCTCAGAAACAACAAATGCTAGGAATCTGAAATTTTGCATGGAGGTCCCTTTTAGCACATAGGCGCTCGCTAAGACGGGGTTTTGCGAAATTCAACCCCTAAGAGGGTGAAACAAGGGATGAACGGTTGTATGAAAATTCGTCATTTTCAAAGTTATCAAATTTTGTTTCTAGACACTTGACACGAAGCAACTAAATGTTTGTTCTAGCAATTTTGTAATATCGAAATGTACGGGGATGAAATGGGAGATGCCAAACCAACAAAATTTTGCAACCAGACACTAGATATAGTAATAGATATCCATATGGATTATTAATATTAAAAATATGAAAGTAACTCTGTAGGTCTGTAACGCTTTACCGCTGTAACGCCTAAACCACTGATACCTAAATATTTATTTTGCGCGGACGAAGTCGCGGGTAAAAGCTAGTTCCTCATATTATTTAAAATCTGTATACTTGTAGGTTTACTGTGTTTACACTTTAACGTAACCACGATGCGATCTACGATGGAACGTGCTTACCCAGCTTACCTAGAAGAAACCGATTGACTCTCGATTTGAAGACACCACGATTGTAACCATTGGAGAAAACCCTTTCAGGCAACGCATTCCACAGCCTAAACGTTCTTATCACAAAAGTAGAATCAAACCTCTTCTTATTCTGAGCTTAGGTAAGTACTGATATTATAAACGTGAAATCTTGTAAGAATGTATGGATGTATGTTTGTTAATTTCTCACGCAAAAACTACCTACTGAATGGATTTGGATGAAATTTGGTACATACATAGATAATAATCTGGAATAACACATACGCTATTTTTATCCCGAAAAAAAAAACGAGATCGGGAACTACGCGAGTGAAACCGCAGGGTGCTACTAGTTAACAATAAAATAACTGTTAAGTTTAAATGTACTATTTAAGTCACCCTTCAAAGTAAGCATTGCAGTGTCATTTCAGATCAATCGTCCATAAAAAACTACTCGTTCTACGTACAGAGACAAGGGAGAGAATAGAGGCCATAGATAAACCTATCTTGTCCGTGGGTGACGTCGCTACTATCGCTTTTGCCTTTTATTTATATTATTGTTTCAAATATGGCTGGTCACATAATTAACTAGTAAATCTACATTTGCAACAAGGACGAAATTGTCCAAAAAACATTTTGAATTACCCCGACCATTTTTGAAATTTGTCATAACTTACGTTTGGTAGGGACCGAGGGATATCGAGGGAATTGTGAAAAATAATATATAATTATATAAGTCGTCATTTCGTAAAGGTGACCATCTAGGATTTGATTAGTATTTGATTAGATAGCTCTTTCATTGATACCCATTGAAGGAGTTATGAAAAAAATTGGCAGTCATAGGAACTGCCGATAGAAGTGAAAACTTATAACTCAGAATTTGATAGCTTATTTTGGAAACTACACGGGTGTAACCGGAGGTTGTGGCCTGGTCATTATGACATGACCATCTAGAAATGCACCAGCATTTCCCATTAGCTGATGCATTTCTAGATGACCATGCCATAATGGGCAGGTCACGCCATTTTAGCATTTGCTATTGGATGACGCATTTCTAGATAGCCAATGGCTATGGTCCCAAGTTTACCCGAAGATTTCTTATCATATCCGAGCGTGACGCTAGAATTCATTTCACAGCCCACGAAAAATCTGTCTAGGCGCGCCAAAAGAAGTTTTCATTTCAAAAATATTTAGGTAGGTAGGTAATCCGCCCTTTTGTGGCAGCGGCTATTTTGGACTATTTGGCAGGGGTGATTTTCCTCAAACACAGCTAAAAACAGTCCTAACTAATTCATATTTGAAACAAAAAAAACAGTATCAAAATTGGTTCATCCGTCGGCAGCAAAGACGCCACAGACACACAGACACGTCAAACCTATAATACAACTAATAATTAAGTCATGTAATGTGAGTTTAAAAAAGACTAATTAAAGTTCTAGCTTCAAAAATTACAAAACTTCCATACGAACTTTCACCCCCTTTAAAACTCTTTTTCATAGTACAAAGTAAAGTATGTCCTTTCTCATGCTCTATAGATTATATCTGTAACAAATTGTGTGTGACGAACTGTTAACCAATATGTACGAGTATAACATTAATTAACATTCAATCAATCAATCATTTATTGCATTATAATACAAAGCTGACAAAATAAGCTGAGCATTTACCCTGTTAGGGCATAGCAATATTAAAATTGTACAGCTACAATCTTAGCATAAGTAGATACCTACTTGTAGTATTACGTAATATGTATATATATATATAAGGATTCTAAACTATGTACATTATTTTTAATACTGTTGCCGTGAGAGTGGGATATATTTATAGTCATCTAGGTATTTGATAATGCTATAGTAACTTTTTAGTATAAGCACCGTTAATAACTTTTTATTTCGATCGGGTTCATTTTTAATCTCGTTAGGCAAGGTGTTATATATTTTTGTTATCATGTATTCAGGGCATTTACTAAAAGCTGCTTGAATGAGTTGTGCTTCATACTCTCTGCAAACCAATTGTCTCTCGTAATTTCTTCTCTTTTCTTTCTCGTCTTGTTGCCACTCCAATATTTCGATGCAAATAGATCCGCAATGTTCCTATAAACATGGTAAGTGAACTGTATTGAAATAAATATAGTGGACTCGCTCTAATACCATGTTACCTGGACGTGGAAAAAATAACTGTAAGTG
Organism: Ectropis crepuscularia; assembly: GCA_963693475.1. NCBI lineage: Eukaryota > Metazoa > Arthropoda > Insecta > Lepidoptera > Geometridae > Ectropis > Ectropis crepuscularia. The sequence continues at coordinate 13,655,597 of OY856366.1, read as the reverse complement.
CAAAACCATTTTTTATAATATTATTTTTTATAGTAAGGTATTTTGTATTTATTATCATTACTATTTGTCCCGGAAAAGAAACGGGAGTGGGAACTAAACACGGGTAAATTAAATTAAGCAAATAAACAAGTAGTTTTAAGTTTTAATGCTTTCGTTTCGTTTTCTGTTCACATTTTTTTTAATTATCTGTGATGATACTATGGCGATGTGGCGAAATGCTTCTGCGGCGTTATTGGGGTGGAAATAAAATATGAAAATTGGAGTAAAAATGTGTTTGAATGCGCTAGAATCAAAAACTACTCACAGACACGATTTCAAAAATTCTTTCGCCATTGGATATGTAAGTACCTAATACGTTATCCCTATTATTATTAAATTTACCACAAGCGAAGCTTAAAACACACGCTAAAAAGTTGGTTTTCTCGTGGTTTGAACAAATAAATTAGGTAGGTATCTTTATCTTTATGTACTTTTTTCGATATTTTTTAGGGTTCCGTACCCAAAGGGTAAAATCGGGACCCTATTACTGCGACTTGGCTGTCCGTCCGCCCGTCCGTCTGGCACCAGGCTGTATCTCAAGAACGGTGATAGCTAGACACTTGAAATTTTGACAGATTATGTATTTCTATTGCCGCTATAACAACAAATACTAAAAATAATATAAATATTTAACGGCTCCCATACAACAAACTTGATTTTTTACCGTTTCTTGCTCGATTAATCCGTTCCAAGAAAACTAAATAGCGCCACTAGTACACTAAAACGCGCATTCCACCTCGCCGTTAAAATTGTAGGGTAAAATCAAAACTTTAGAAAGACTCTTGGGTGACAGCCTGTCTGTGGCAACTGCGATGGTTTATGTATCCGGAATTCAAACAAAGGCAGAGGTTTTCGCCGTTTATTTGCTAATGGAACGGAACCCTTCGTGCGGGAGTTCCACTCGCACTTGGCCACTTTTATTATTATTTAGTTCCTGTTTTGGCCACTGCGTCCGTTTTCCTTGGGGCGTACACTACGGCCAGCTTGCTTGCTTGCAAAGTAGCGATGGCAACACAATCGAAAAAATTGGCAGTCATAGGAACTGCAGATAGAAGTGAAAATTTATAACTCAGATTTTGATAGATAACTTTGAAAACTACGCGGGTGACACCGGAGCGCGTGGCCATGAGCAAAGCCACCTAGAAATGCGTCAGCATTCAGCAATGACTAATGCGAAATGCTAACGCATTTCTACGGTCTCGAGTGTACCTGAAGATTACCTATCATTCCCGAGCGTGACGCTAGAATTCAATTCACAGCCCACGAAAAATCTGTCTGTGGCGCGCCTAAAGAAGTTTTCACTTCAAAAGTGTTGTCACCTATTACAAAATTAAACAACTTCTGTGTTCTTTTACACTCGTAACTCAGTAGTTCCGTTCTTGGTCGTTCGACTGCTAAGTTTGGGGCGTTGTAAAAGTGATTTGTCCGCATGACTGCGTCAGCGCCACGCCTCTAGCCCAGGGTCCGATGTCCGACGGGGTCGCCGGTCGCCGCGGGAGGAATCACGCCGATTGCACAGATTTAAGCTCATCGGTTGTCCGTCAACTCATCAAAAAAGAAACGTTGTGGCGCAAAATGTAGGGTATTTTTATTAACCGGCTTCCAAGGAAGAGGAGCTTATCAATTCGGTTGCTTTTTTTTACTCGTATGTATGTTACTACGCGATAGCGCCGTCAATTGTGAATCAATTTTGATGGTTCTTTTTTTGTTTGGTAGATCATAGTTCAGAGGTATTCCCATACAAGTTTTATCGAAATCAGTGTATCGGTTCTGGAAAAATGAACAAACTTTTTTGGAGAAAATAGATAATTTTAACTTGATGTTTCTGTCATTATTCAAAAAATTACTGTTAGGTGCTCGCAATATAACTCTGCGCGTAGCAAAATATGGAACTAATTGACAGGCCGTCAACTTCTTGTTTACGTCAGTTGATAAAAGTTTGTTTACGATTGATGTATTTATTAATTTCCAAAGTAATTAATAGCTTTTATTATGCCGAAAGTGATTAAAAGTGCTGGCCGTGGCTGGTTCTTGAAAATCAATCGTGGTTGTGAAGAAGAACGATACAATAACGGGCCAAAATTGCAGTTTTCCAAACGCAGAGCTATTTGACAACTAATATTTAGGGATACCATAGCAATCAAATCTCCACCTATTATCGGCATATTTTAAAGCTGAGGCTTTAGGTTGAGGTGCGGCTTTGGGTATGATTGTTTTATCGCCAATTTACCCGTGGGAAAAATGTGAGTGCTTAAGACCGAATGTGAGAAACTAGTCATAAATGTTTTTTTTTTCATAATATACAAATCAAAATAGAAAACACAGTGACACAGCAGTGAAGATCAGCTGATTGTATCTTTCTCGCTCGGGTACACTCGGCGGTTCCATGTTCACCCGATCGACCCTTTCACCTAACAGCGTCAACTTCATTTACCACTTAAGAGAAAATCTGTGGGCCAAAAGAAATGTTACTTAATTTGTTTTTCAACGTTAGCTTGGATGCTCTTTGATCCTTAACTCTATATTAATTACTGTATTTTTATTATAGGCGTTTCAGAACGTACTGTCAATGGACAACGCATTATACCACTGCACTCAGATAAATAAAGCGGGTACAATGGGCAATGTAAAAGAAGAAAGCCAAAAGTGGCTTAAGAAAAATTAAATAAATTTCGACGATTGTAGGACAAATCCGCAGTTACCTGAATAAAGAGGCACAAAGAAGACCCACAATACCAAGTAGAATAACTGTTAAAGGAACATGAACAGGAAGTTTTGCGGTTACCGCTGTGATTTTAACCCTATTGAAAAAGAAGATGACTCTATGGAAGCCAATGACTCATTAAAATAACGTTTATGCGCCAAATTTACAAATAGTGTTATTTATGGTCTCAATAAAAGATTTACAAGTTTAAATTAAATTCTTGTTATTTCGATGTTGGTGTAGGTTGAAAATGACAGATTTTTTATAATGTAATAAACTATAATAAAGTTTTCCTGGTGGTAAGAGACTCAGACAGCCTGTACCAATTACCAATGATACTTGCTCACATACTGAACCAAACCAGCACTGCAAAGGCGTTCATTACTTCGAGACATTCGTTCTTGAGTCTCAGTTGTCGTGTGGTTACTTAAATTGCTTCCCTGAAAAATCCCTTCCCGTTCCTGTTTTATGAAGTTGTACGTTCCCAATGAACGGGAAGGGAACCTATTAGCTTGACCTGGCAACATTAAGTACGCCACCAGTCGCGCGCAGACTTATACTGCGAGCACTATAGACCAGGGCCGAAGCCTTCAAAAATGGTAAAAAATCCCATGATCCCGAGTTAGATAAGATAAGATAAGATAAGATATTTTTTATTGGCATAAATTGAATACATACATTACTATTGTTATAATAATTTAAGTTACATTTATGGCCTCGTCAGATTTACAATTAATAACTTCATTAATTTGTACTGTGAGTACTCTTGAAATACTCACATCAAGAGACTTATTAATCACATCAATTATTTTGAAATACATACATTAATTTTTGATCGTCATGTTATTTAATACATAAATTCCATACATTTGGAATAATCACTTCGGTTATAAAAGCTGTATAAGGGCTTTCGGTGGAAAAAATATTTAACATAAAAAAATATATATATTTAACATAAATTACCAGCGTAATCTTCGTCAATGGTTGTTTTATACAATAATAATTATAATCAAATTGTTAAAATGCAAACCTAAGAAAATGAATAAATGAATGAATTATAATCATAGATACTCATTTTTCGTTAATAAAACAAACTACTATTTTATAGTCATCGTATTTGTTTTTCATATATTCTGCTACTTTATACAAGGTTTTCGACAGAAGCAGATTTCTTACATTTTGATAGAACGCATTGTCTGATGCACAATCTTTTATACAATTTGGCAGTTTATTTTAGAGTTGCTGACCTATCACAATAGGATTTTTTGTAGACAAGTGCAACCTATGCTTCACATGTAACAAATTATTTTTGTGTCGAAAGTTTAAATGTGTATAATCACCACGAGTCTGATAAAGATGAAGATTTGATCGAACATATTTTATTACTTCATAAATGTATACCGATACTGAAGTCAAAATCCCCAGACTCTTAAAAAGTTCTCGGCATGATTCTCTATATTTTGCTTGTACTAAAACCCTTATGGCACGTTTTTGCATTTTCAGGATGCGCTCATTATCAGTAGAATTACCCCATAATATAATACCGTACGTCATAACTGAATGTATATACGCGTAATAAACTTCCTTCAGGTAGCATTTTGTTGCCATTGGTCGCAATTGAATTAATGCGTAAATCCCTCGAGACATCTTATTACTGGTAGTATTTATATGCGTTTTCCAAGTTAAAGCAGAATCTATCTCGAATCCAAGAAGTTTAACCAAAGTAGTGGTTTTCAGCCACTTTGCATCATCTATTTGAGGAATAGTTACTATTGGTTGTTTTGGAGATACTGCATTAAATACCATAATGTTAGTTTTCTCCGAATTCAAGTTAACTCCATTCATATTAAACCAATTACTCAACATTTTCATATTCCATGCAATTTTTTCAATCAAATCTTCCATATTATTACTAGAAACAATGACTGTAGTGTCATCGGCATACTGAATTAATTCTCCATGTAATTCTAAATAAGCCAAATCATTTAAAAATAAGAGAAACATTGTATTTCCAAAAGAAGAACCTTGAGGCATGCCAATATTTAGTTTTTGTGGTGCAGATCTAACTGATTTTCCATTTGATTTAATTTCTACTATTTGCTGACGATCGGTCAAAAACGATTCTATCAATTTCACGAATTTACCTTTCATTCCGTATACTTTTAGTTTGTTTATTAAAAGTTCGTGATTAACCGAGTCGAAAGCTTTCGATAAATCTATGAAAATAGCTGCAACTTTCAATCTTTCATCAAGGGATGTTATAACTTTATTTATAAAAACATGTGCAGCAGTTGTAGTTGATTTACCCTTTCTATAGGCGTATTGAGTATCTGACAATGCATTATGTTTATCTAAGTGTGACATAATTTCTCTAGATATTAATGATTCTATTAGCTTTGAAAGTGTGGGTACAATTGCTATTGGTCTGTAGTTATTTACTTTTCTTTTGTCTCCTTTTCCCTTATATAGAGGGCATAGGCGGCAAATTTTTAATGCTTCTGGATACATTCCTGATTTTAACATGTTATTGACCAAAAATGTGAGATGATCCAGTAATGGTTGCATAATTTGGTACAGAAAATAGCCGGATATATCAGAAATGTCTTTGGTGTTCGAAAGCTTAATTTTACCTTTGGCTAGTTTTAGTAACTCCTCTGGTTTTATATGTGAAAATTCATAATTAGGCAATTCTTTCACAGATTGCTTTAAAAATGCTAGTGCTTTATCTATATTAGGTGGATGTTTTTTATTTAGCTCATTGCCAACAGAAATGAAGTAGTTATTTACAAAATCAGGAATTTCTTCGTATGGTACCTGAGTGTTCGTTGCAGTGTCTATAATATCCCAATCACATTCTTTAATATTTTTATTCGTGTCTTCTTTGATAATGTTCCAAACTTCTTTCTTAACATTTTTAGCATTAGATATTCTTTGTTCGACATATTTTCGTTTTTCTTCTACTAAACAACTTTCCCTTTCTTTCAACTTTTTATTTATTATATTTAAATTCACAATTTCAGGATACTGCTTCTTAAATTCATACAAGTCGTTAATGTCATTGTATAGTTTCTTAACTTTTTCAGTTATCCATGGCACTGTCTTTTGATGATTATGTTTAATTTTAGTTATCGGAAAAAATACATCAAAGTTCCATTTTAATTTAGATAGAAAAATATCAAACGTATTGTTATTATAATCATTAAAAATAGTATCCCAATCATATGACAGCATAGAATTGCAGAAGTCTTCAATTTTTTCTGGCTTAAAAAAACGCCTCTCTACATAAGTAATCTTATGAGCGTCAATCTTTGTAGGCTTAATTTCTACTAATTGTGCATCATGATCAACACGTTCTATAGCGGCAGATATACCCTTTACGTTTATGCTACCCTTGTCTATGTTAGTTATTATACAATCAACAGAAGTCTCGCTAGAGCTTTCAATTCTCGTTGGAAAATCCACAATGTTCCTAAACGCAAATGTATCTAATATATCTAGTAATGCACGCTTGTCAGGAGAGTTGGTCAAAAAGTCAACATTCCAATCTCCTGCCACGACAACATTAGCATACGCTTTTTCATTTAACAATTGAAACAGTTTATCTATAACACTTTCAAAAATTGCAAAATTTCCTTTACCTGTTCTATACATTGCAATGATGACAAGGCTTTCAATTTTTCTCTTTATTTTTATTTCTACTGCGGCTAGTTCGCAGTGGTATTCTACTGTTAAGTTATCTATTTCTAAGATAGGTTTTGTCTTAAGTGTATTAATTGTAAATATTGAGACACCACCATGAATACGAGATTTTCTAAAATAACAATTAGAGTGGTGGTATCCCTGTAAGGCAATGCAATCTACATTATTCTTGTTTAGCCATGTCTCCGATAGTATTAATACATCTGGTTTATATATCGCAGTAAAACTATGGAGTGACAACATTTTATTTTGGAGGCTTCTACAATTTTGATGTATTACTGTTATTTCATTCTGGATACACTCCGGCACTAGGTTTGAAGTTTTAAATGGTCTGATGTTTCTAAAAAACATGTTTTATTAGTTTCTGACGAGACTGCATTTGTAGCTGTACATTTTAATTCTACCTCATCATTAGGCGTTAATACAATTAAATTATTGTACCTATTCTTTTCATATGTTAAATTCTGAACAATTTGATTTTGCAAAAAATTCATAAAATTATAAGTTAATTTGTTAGAAAATGTCATACACTTACGATTAAAGACATTTATGTCAATAAGTGACATGTAAGACGTCCGACTTACAATTTTATAAATCTCTTTGTTAAGAAAATAAATTGTATTATTAAAAGTATTGCTATTCACTGCATGACCATGAATGTATGGTATTGTAGACAACTGTAATTTAAAATTCTTAGTTTTACATTTTGTTTTTAATTTTTTTATAATATCTAAACTGTAGTTAATAGGATTGGAAACAATTATAATAATGGTATCACCGTTTGAAAGGCTATTAGTCATTGATTTCTAAATCACTTATTATAGTCGCAAGTTCAGCTCCTGGTTTGCATATCGATGTTATTGATATGTTTTCTGATGAATTACGTAGCATATATTCGGCCAAACCCTTGCCAAAATTATCACAAAATATTAATATTTTTGTTTCTTTTTCTGAGATTTCTGCGTTCATTATATTTGTTGGTTTTTGTTCAATACCTTTTCTAAATTCATTGCTTACACTTTTATTATGAAAACGGTTTTGTTTCTTTGTCGTTTTAGCTGAAGTAAGATCAGAGTGTACGGCATTTTCATCTAGATCAACAGGTTCTTTCAAGGATTTTTCGCTTCTCTTACATTTTTCATAATCCTGTATTTCTATGGTCACTTGACCACCACTTTCAATTCTTAGTTGTATTATCTCATTCTGCAATGTTAATATTTGTTTCCTTAAATTATTCAATTCTTCTGTTAATTGAATCACTATTTTGTCATGTTCTTCCTGTGCGTTACGTTGCAACTGTCCAAACAAAGCAGCATTCGTTTCGTGCATGCGTATTATCGTAAGGGATTCTTCGTATGCACAGATATCTGTAGATTTTTCTTCGAATAAATTGATTATCTCTTGTTTCTCTAATACGGCCTTGTCGAGTTCTATTTCTTTTTCAGATAGCTGCTCTTTTAAACTAGAGTTTTGAGCCATGAGGTTCTTATAATCCTCAGAAAACTCATCGTGTTCCTTCATTAACTTTATGTTGAGATCCTGTGATTTTTTTAACTCGAAAGTAATTTCTTTAATTCTATTTTCAGCTTCTTTCAGTGTCTGATTCCTTGTTTTAGTCGTCATGGTTAACTTTAAGTGGTACAATTAGTCAACTATTATGTTATTAGCTTATTATGTATATATTTCAAATTTATCACTAATAAATTAATTAATGGGTTAAGCACTGTTAAACAACAGCAATTAGGCTATTCGTAATCGTATTTTCCAATTGAAACAAAAAATATAAAAATAGTGTGCAAAAATATTTATATCAGTTGGAGATTCGATCCAGGGTTAGTGTCCCTTCAGTCAGCAGTATTCATTTCATTCAAGCACAAACAAATCTATGTACAAAAATGTTTGCGTTAGTCAAGATTCGCTCCGGGGTTAGCTCCCTCAACGAGTAGAGTTCTTAACCATTTAGCCACAGGTTCTTACTTTTATAGTGTCGAAAATTGTATTCTATTACTTGAGAGTCACAATAATATTATATTTTCTAAAATCACCCTCTATTTTTGGTTATTAATTATATACTATAATGTCAGTTGCATGTCGCAATGATTCATGTAGATTGTACCGTTAGGTTATTCACTTATTCTTGTTAATTCCAACTTGCCTGTGGCTTTCGTATTATCTCCACTATTATTGGCAGTAACTGTGTATTTCATTCGTAAATCACACTGCAATCGCATAAGTACACCACTTATTTGTGTAATTACACTTCTTTTGTAAAATTCGAAACATTTTAATAAACTCAAGTAGATGTTTACATCACGAAGGGTGGAAGGGGGAGTAGATATTTTAATTTAAAAATGTTTTAAAAAAATAATAATATGAAAACTGATAAAACTCATTGCAACGTACAAAACAAAGGTTCAAATACAGGCCTTAAGATCAGGATCGAACCCGGTACGCAGCGATTATTGACCCAAGACGTTAGCGATCGAGCTAAACGTCGCTTGGAGGGAGCGTCTAAATTAGCGCTTAGTTGCAGTAGATGACTTTTTTGCAATGTTATAACTGCAGGTAGGTACGGAATTATAAGCCTGTTAGCACTGTTTTGTCCACTTCGTAATTTAATCACAAAAATGAGGGTTATCAAATCAAATGTTCGAAATATTTACTTTCTTAAGAGAATTTACTACTTTTAATTTTAAATCTGAGTCTTTAACACTGTTCCCTCATTTATTTTCACTAAATATGTAACACTAAATAGTCCACAGTCCAGTCTAATTCTTGTGTTATACACTTTGTTCAACGGTAATACGGATCACGTACACATATATTATTTTCATGTAAAATGGTATTTACGCGATTAAACGATTAAAAATAACACTATCACAATGTGAACAACTGTTTTTTTTACGCGTTTAGCAAACTGCTTTTACTTTAAACGAAATATTACTATTTTTACTAATTTTAACAACAAGACGACAGTTTACGATGACAGCGCGACCGCGGGACATCTAGGAAGTTTACCCGAAGCTTTCTTATCATACCCGAGCGTGACGAATGAATTCAATTCACACCCCACGAAAAATCTGTCTAGGCGCGCCTAAAAAAGTTTTCACTTCAAAAATCTAATTCGAGGTTTTTTCAATTTTTTGCATTTTCTGAGAACATTTACTATAGTAATGTATATTTTTTTACACCATCCGAAAGTAAAGATTTCAAAGAACAAAAGACATTTTGACACAAAAATTTTCAAAAATTAGGGTGCTTTTTTGATACTAAGTTAAAATAAACGCGAAAACATAAATATATTAAATCAAATAAATTACAGTGTATTTGGGGCATAATAAAGCAAGTTTTACACATATTTCGTAGATTAATTTAAAGATAAAAATAAAAACCCAAAAACTTGGTTATTTGAATTTTTCACCAAAATTTTGAGGTTATGTGAAAAAACGGTATAGCCAAAAGTTATAGATCTTTTTATTACCTACAATTTTGCCATGCAACTTTTTTACCTTAGACTTGTAGTTTTGGCGAAAATCAAGATAAACCATATTTTACCCTTAAAACTCACCCCCTCCCTTTTCCCGAACTCGGATCGACTATAATTTATTTTTCCTTTAATTTTTATCATATTCCCCTTTATGGGTTTTTCATCCTACTGTACAGATTTAAGCTCATCGGTTGTCCGTCAACTCATCAAAAAAGAAACGTTGTGGCGCAAAATGTAGGGTGATTTTATTAACTGACTTCCAATAAAGAGGAGCTTATCAATTCGGTTGCTTTTTTTTTACTCGTATGTATGTTACTACGCGATAGCGCCGTCAATTGTGAATCAATTTTGATGGTTCTTTTTTTGTTTGGTAGATCATAGTTCAGAGGTATTCCCATACAAGTTTTATCGAAATCAGTGTATCGGTTCTGGAAAAATGAACAAACTTTTTTGGAGAAAATAGATAATTTTAACTTGACGTTTCTGTCATTATTCTTATAGACCAGGGCCGAAGCCTTCAAAAATGGTAAAAAATCCCATGATCCCGAGTTTACCCGAAGCTTTCTTATCATACCCGAGCGTGACGAATGAATTCAATTCACACCCCACGAAAAATCTGTCTAGGCGCGCCTAAAGAAGTTTTCACTTCAAAAATCTAATTCGAGGTTTTTTCAATTTTTTGCATTTTCTGAGAACATTTACTATAGTAATGTATATTTTTTTACACCATCCAAAAGTAAAGATTTCAAAGAACAAAAGACATTTTGACACAAAAATTTTCAAAAATTAGGGTGCTTTTTTGATACTAAGTTAAAATAAACGCGAAAACATAAATATATTAAATCAAATAAATTACAGTGTATTTGGGACATAATAAGGCAAGTTTTACACATATTTCGTAGATTAATTTAAAGATAAAAATAAAAACCTAAAAACTTGGTTATTTGAATTTTTCACCTAAATTTTGAGGTTATGTGAAAAAACGGTATAGCCAAAAGTTATAGATCTTTTTATTACCTACAACTTTGCCATGCAATTTTTTTCCATTAGACTTGTAGTTTTGCCGAAAATCAAGATAAACCATATTTTACCCTTAAAACTCACCCCCTCCCTTTTCCCGAACTCGGATCGACTATAATTTATTTTTCCTTTAATTTTTATCATATTCCCCTTTATGGGTTTTTCATCCTACTGTAAATTTTTTTCGTTTCAAAAATTATCGACCTTGGTCTATATTTTTTTTATACTAATATTATAAATGCGAAAGTTATAATGTGTGTAATGTGTACTATCGATGTGTGTTATTATTTCAATTGTATCAAATAAAGTAACGTCGTGACGCAAAACGAAGGGTGATTTAATTGCGACACGATAATATGTTTTTATTTTTGACCGACTTCATAAAAGGATTCTCAACACAGAATTAGTTAATAAGTATCATCATCATCATCAGCCGTAAGACGTCTACTGCTGAACATAGGCCTCCCCCCTAGATTTCCACAACAAACGGTCCTGCGCAACCTGCCACCAGCGGTGTCCAGCGACCTTTGTGAGGTCATCTTTCCATCTAGTGGGAGGCCGTCCAACACTGCGTCTTCCCGTCGAGAAGGGGTCTATTAAAATTGGTACATTGGTGAATAATAATCTAGAATAGCAAATAGGGTACTATTACTTGTCTCGGGAAAATAATGGGATCGGGAACTGCCTTGTAAAATCGCGGGGCATTGCTAATTTGATAAAAACTAAACAGTACTTCTGTAGTTTGTAAATTAGTCCTTATTGCCGACAGGGAACGACTCCGAGCCCGATCAAGAAGACTCGAGCACGGACGCGGCGAGGGAGAACAAAGCGAGGAGAAGACGGACAGCGTTCACGTCGGAGCAGCTTCTAGAGCTGGAGAGGGAGTTCCACGCTAAGAAGTACCTCAGCCTGACGGAAAGATCGCAGATTGCGGCCGCTTTGAAACTTAGTGAAGTGCAGGTAATTGGTGTTAATATAAGTACAGTCTATTAAATCATACAGTCGTTCGACGAAGCCGTCTAGACGGGGCAATCGTGTGGGGCGTGCGGGGTGAGACGCGGGAAGAGCGCTCCCGCATTGCCTACATTACAATGTTAGTATTGCAGGAGCGCGGCTCAGGGCTGACGTCTTCCGTATGTTTTTGTGAAATTCTTGTAAAATATTTTAATAGGCATTTTTGTTTGCGACAACCCTACTCATGTCTAGACATTATCGGCGTTTCTCCCAAGATCAAAAAGGCCATGGACTACTAGTAGTATTTCTTTATACTGTGCCCAAACTAAACAAAACTTGTAACTATGGGAGCCAGATTGCTGACTTAAAGCCGGGTCACATAGAGGCGATCCGATAGCGATAGCGATCCGATAGCGAGACGATATTTTTTGTAATGTTCGAATTTGTTTACAACCTGACACACAGCAAGCGGGCGCGATCCCATACTCGGTATCGGATCGCTATCGCTACCGGATCGCCTCTGTGTGACCCGGCCTTTAATCCTACTTTCTATTCCAACTACTATAACAAAAAACGAAATTTGGCATGTTTTGGTGTTAGAATGTTTGTTGCTCGATTGCGTTGGACCGTCTCAACCTCTCAACAGATCAGGTTGCAATTTGGAAAAACAGTTAGATTATAGTCTGAAATGACGCATAGGCTACTTTTATCACTGGAAAATAAAGCAAACGGGAACTGGTTAAAACGTGAGCCGGTGCTAGTAGGTACCAATTTAATACATACCTACTCGTATATGGTTGACTGGCCTCGTGGGTTAGTTGTAGTAGCTCTGCCTGCGAAGCCGAGGGTCGTTGGTTCGATTCCCACCCAGTGCAAAAATTTGTGTGATGAATTCAAATGTTTGCACTGTGTCTGGGTGTTTCTATGTATAATAATAGTACCTATGTATTTAAAACTATATAAGTATTATATCAGCTATCTGGCCGCCATTACACAAGCTTTGCTTAGTTTGGGGTCAGATGGTGTTGTGTGTTTTGTGAATTGTCCACCAATATTTATTTTATTATTTATTATGGAATTGTAAATGTATACTTATTATATACTAGCAGCATCTCGAGGATTTGCCCGCGCAGTTCCCGTTCCCGTCAATGTGAAAAAAGTAAATAATTTTAATAATCTCATTCGCAGGTCAAAATCTGGTTCCAAAATCGCCGGGCCAAGTGGAAGCGAGTGAAAGCCGGCCTCGCATCCGGCAGTCACTCCGGCAAAAACGGATCCGGCACAAAAATCGTCGTCCCCATCCCTGTGCACGTCAACCGTTTCGCCGTTAGAACACAACACCACCAAATGGAGAAACAAAACCTACAATTCCGACTCGACAGAACACAACCTTTACCAGGCAGCTTAATGCAGTCTCAAACATCTGCATTTTTAACAACTTCAAAATTAAACGAAAATCGATTAAATTCAGATACAAATTTATCGATATCGATACCGGCTAATCCTGTGTCATCGACAATTATGCCGGTGTTAGGTCGCAACACTATTTACGATGGGAGTATGTCCGCGAGATTAGCTACGATTGGCCAAGCGGCCAATTTGAGGCATTTTCAAAATCAGAACGGACGTCCAAGCTAACTTTATAAATGCAACTTTTTTTTATGGCACTACAATTAACTGCCTTAAATACAACTTTACTTAAATATTTCAGTACATATATTGTGCTCTGAATGAGATGGTTCCCCTTACTTCTGCCCTCCATAGTACATCCAAATCGCTAAAAAAAATGTTTGGCGTTGTCTTTTTGACGTCAAACGAAGTCAAATTTGAGTTAAGTCAGGTTTTGTAATGCTGTGTTTAGACTTACAAGCCAAATGATAGACATGCCTAAAAAACTAATTAATTCGTCAGTTAGATTAAAAACATTGTGCACGTATTTATTATTTTGTTTCACAAACAAAAAATGAGGAAGATACAATGTTTAGAAGTTTCGAGTGACGTCACGGCATTGTACTATTTTTATGTAGACATGACGTCACAACTCTCTACTCCCAGAGTTTGATGATCTATATCTTTGTCGATATTCAACAATTTGATAAAACGAAAAATACGTGTCCCATATTTTTCTATAGTCTACCTGACGAACTAATTAGATTGGTATATTTTTGACTAAGTCATCATCTCAATTACATTAACTTAATATAAATCTGACGATTGTAAGCCTATTAAAGAATAAAAAATAATTTCAAAAATAATGTGTATTTACAGTTCGACATCAATAAGTAAAACTCTCCGTTTATATTCATGACTTCTTTGCCAAGCTGTTGTAAATTGATAAGCAATAATTAATTTAGTGGCGACCGTATTGTTATACGGCCGTTATATAAATACCTATTAGTGATAAAATGTATAAATAAAATAATTTTGCATATTATATAACTATGTACTTATTGCCTAATGTATTATAATGTGATTTAGTGAGGACATTTTCAAACAAAATTCGAAAATTTTCAATTTACGGAACTGGGCGATGAAAGGTTAAAATGAAAAAGTAATTTCTCAAAAAACAAAAACATTTGGAAAATTTTATCATTCTTCTTCATAGTAATTTATCTTTGTTACCCTATGTGCTTTCATACGAGTTCTCATCATGAAATGTTTAAAGCTATAATTGGTGCCGAAAGTCCATTGAAATATTGGAGACTCGATCCACCAAATACTCAGGGTGAACAACGTAATTATTATTATATATAATTTATAATTCCAGTAAAGTAAACAGGCGAAGCCAAACATTATTTTGTCAAAGATTATGGATGATGATGATGACGACAGCTCCACTTGTTGAACAAGATTTGTTTTAAAATGACCTCATTCGAATCTCTAGACACTACCCTATTGTATTCTTGAATAAAAAGTGTGATTTTATCATAGTTGTTTCATTATTTTAGAAGTTTTCCTTACAATTACATAATTTTAATCGCAAAGGTACTGGTTTGGGAAATATCCACCTTATTTATATTTTAAATATCAAAGCTTGGATGTTTGCTCAATCACATCGTAACATCTTAACGGAATTTATTGAAATTTTACACTCAGATTATTAAATTATTGTTATCGTATGGAAGAACACATAGGCTACTTTTTATCCCGGGAAAATTACGGGAACGGGAACTACGCGGGTAAAACCGCGGGGTGCTGCTAGTATAATTCGTAGTGGTTGGACTCCTTGCAGAGTCCGCCTGGGGAAGTACCACACCTTTGCCAGTTATTCTACCGGCAAGCAGTAATGTGCAAACATTACTGTGTTCCGGTTTGAAGGGCAATGTTTCCAGAGAAATTACAGGCCTTACAGATATAACATCTTATATCTCCGGGTGAAGAGCGCAGTGTAGGGCTAAGGTATTAATTTGGACTCTTCATATTTCAGTAGCTGCGTGTCACTGTGCTGTTATATGCAGGCATGTTGCTTGCCATCAGGTACAAGCCCTGCTCGTCTCGTTACTCTATACACAAAATATATACATTATCTATACCAAGGTAGAAGTTATGTTGACACATACATATACATACGCGATAGTAGCGCAGGTTCTTTGAGGTTAACATTTTTGATTGTAAATACATATAATATTTATGTACCTACCTATAGTAGGAGATCCCGCTATACAACGACCTTCACCGAGATGTTCATTTGATGAAACGTATTTTATATGTAACTAGCTGTTACCCGCGACTTCGTCCGCGCGAAATAAATACTAAGGTAACTCAGGTAGTAGGTACCTATTTTTATACCCAGACACATTTACGGTTACTAAAAACAGCTTATAATAAAACAATTTCATACAATTTCATCAAAACCGCTTCAGTTGTTTAGGTTTGGAAGCGTAAGAGACATTCGTTCCCCATTCCAACTCCAATTTCATCCCCATACAGTTCGAAATTACAATCCTGCTAGAACAAACATTTATTGGCTTCGTGCCAAGTGCCTATATAAAGACTTTCATAGTTTTATCTTCAACGATTGGGAACTTCCATATTGACATTCATCCCCCATTTCAACTCCAATTTCATCCCCGTAGAGTTCGAAATTACAAAATTGCTAGCACACATTTTTATTTGCTTCGTGTCGAGTGCCTATATACAGAGTTTCATAGTTTTATCTTCGACGATTGGAAGCTTCCATGTTTATTTTCATCCCCTATTTCAATCCCAATTTCATCCCTATACAGATCGAAATTACAAAATTTATAAGAACAAACATTCGTTTGCTTCGTGTCAAGTGTCTATATTCAGAGTTTCATGGTTTTGCTCTCAACGGTTGGGATCTTCCGTGTTGACATTCATCCCCCATTTCAACCCCAATTTTACCCCCGTACAGTTCGAAATTACAAAATTGCTAGAACAAACATTCGTTTGCTTCGTGTCTATATTCAGAGTTTCATGGTTTTATCTTCAACGGTTGGGAACTTCCATATTGACAGTCATCCCCCATTTCAACCCCAATATCACCCCCGTACAGTTCGAAATTACAAAATTGATAGAACCAACATTCGTTTGATTCAAGTTAAGATTCTATATACAGAGTTTCATGGTTTTATCTTCAATGGTTGGGAACTTTCATATTGACATTCATCCCCTATTTCTACCCCAATTTCACCCCCGTACAGTTAAAAGTTACGAAATTGGTAGAACAAACATTCGTTTGCTTCGTGTCAAGTGTCTAAATACAGAGTTTCATGGTTTTATCTTCAACGGTTGGGAAATTCCATATCGACGGTAAAAACCAAACCTGCTGTAAACCACACCTTTGGCAAAATTTTTTTCATCCCACCAGCTCGGAAAGAGTACTTTTGCTCCTCGATATCAGGGCGCAAAAGTCGTTTTTACCCTCTAGAGGTTAAAGTAAATTTGAATTTAGAACATCGTGTGTACTGAGGTTTTGAATTCAAAACATAATTTAACCTATTTATTTCTACCTCCTTGGTGCCGAATTCATCATACATTTATTTTTAATTTGTTAAAAACTCATACTCGGAACCTCTTTGGTGTACTTTTTTTTTAAATGCTTTGCGCGCAATTTTCTTTTCACGTATGGAGGATAGAGGTAAAGAATGTTATTTCAAATGGCAAAACATTTTGAAATGCTATGAATGAATCAATTGTAATCGAATTTCTATTATTGACTACTAAAATAGTAACTAATAGATAATTTCAACTACTTGTACAGTACAAATAATGTAGTAAATTTAACATCAAATAAATAATTACTATTTTGAGAAAACATGTAGGTACAATATATTTTCAAGTCAAAACTTCTTTTGGCGCGCCAAAGACAGATTTTTCGTGGGCTGTCAATTTAATTCTAGCGTCACGCTCGGGAACGATAAGAAATCTTCGGGTAAACTCGTGACCATAGCCAATGGCCATCTAAATGGCCATGCTCATAGCCACGCCCTCTGGTTTCACACGCGTAGTTTCCAAAGTAAAAATCAAATTCTGAGTTATAAGTTACCACTTCTATCGGCAGTGCCTATGACTGCCAATATTTTTCTTTCATGAATTCTGAATAGTACGTTTATTAATTTCCTTTAAAATGTACCTTGATGCAAATTTAGCGCTACTATAATTTAATGCATTTGGGCGGACACTTTTTCATGTACACATGAAACTCCTTACCTCAATCGGTCAACTCTCCATATTTTCACGTCATATTGTTATTGTTAAAACCATGGCTAAATAAACTTAAGTTTAAAACTTATAAAATTGAATACAAGTGAAAACCCGAAATACCATAATAATAAGTGATTCTAGCGACAAAGAAGTTTATTTAACGCCAACAGAATCGACTGAAACTGAAAATGCGCAAAGCGTTTAGTAATTTCCTCGCTAGGGGGGGATGAAAAATTACGTGTTACACTCGAGTGCAAAGATTTTTCACCTTGTGCCCTTTTGATTCCCTTGCTACGCTCAGGATTCTAATTTTTGAATCCCTCGCTACGCTCGTGATTCAACTTTAGAATCCTTCGCTTGCTCGGTCATCAAAATTGAGCACGCGGTTAAAAAGCCACTTTGCACTCTTGTATAACAAATAACTATTTTTTGCAGATTTAGCATCAGAAAAAAATACTGCGTCGAATGGTCCCACTCCCGTGGCTCTACGACCTCTAGAAATTTTTGTACAGCATTGAAATTTTTTCAATTTTTCAAAAAAGACAACATTTCTCTTGCTGTAAACAACACAAAAACGGCCTTTTTCTTTCATTTGCTATTTACAACAATTTCCCTTTTGCAAATTATGTGTGCATTGTAATAACAGCGTCATGAAATGTTGAGGACTGTGGGTTACAGCAAAATTGCTCATACAATTAAGTAACGCATGGTATTTACTACATCTATTATATAATCAAACGTGGGTGATTTTAATTTACTACATTATAAATACATGTGGTGTTATAGACAATCACTAGTTACGCCAACTTAAGTTCACTAAAATTTACCGGACTTTGTTATTTAAGCTATTTTCAACACGATAGCCATCTGCAGATTTTGCTCATTTACCGCCATTGTAAAATACGTTCGCGCCGATTGCTCCGTGGATCACCACGTCGTTCAGTTATGTACGTTACTGTGTGACACTGGGGAAGGCGTGACGAGTGTGCTGTTGTTGTGATTTACTACCGAATTAGATTCAATTTATAAACGTAAGTGATTTGACGATGAATATGAATGCCTCATCAATGTTTTTTATTTTATCTTAAGTAAACCATTTCAACTAATTTAGAGATATAATTTGGAATAGAAAAGTAAAAGAAATTATGAATGTGAAAAGTTACTTAATTTATCTATTACCTCTTCATGCCTAAATTGCTGAACTTCTGAAACATGGGATACTTTTTATCCTGGAAAAAGTTAAATTTACCGCGATTTTTGTACTGGTAGTACCTCGCCTGGCCTCGTGGCTTAGTTGGTAGTAAGTTGTCTGCGAGCCGAGGATCGTGGGTTTGATTCCCACCCAGGGCAAATATTTGTATGATGAATACAAATATATTATATTTGTTTTGTGTCAGGATATTTCCTGTGATAATATGTATAATGAGTATGTATTTTTAACTTTACAAGGGTGCTGCTAATCAGCCTGCATCCATTTAAGATCATATTCTGTGTATTTAAACAATCATTACTTGTTTTACAACTTTTTTTAAAACTCAATACCTACATCATCATCATCAGCGCATTCTAGTCTACTGCTAGACATAGGCATCTCCCATGGTACGTCACTCAGCCCTGTTGTCGGCTTTTCTTCTCCAACCACTGCCTGCAGCCTTACGTATGTCGTCACTCCATTGGGTTTCAGGACCTCCTACACTACGTTTACCTAATCACGGTTTCCACTTTAGAACTTGTCTACCCCAACGGTTATCGGTCCTTCTACAGATATGACTAGCCCACTGCCTCTTCAGTTTGCTAAGACGTTGAGCTTTGTCAATAACGGATGACGGATGACTTCATTTCGAATATGATCCCTCAGAGAGACACCGAGCACAGCTCGTTCCATAGCATACTGTGCGACCTTAATGGACTTGTGGACGATCTTAAGTGTCAGTTTCTACGTTCCAGCACTGTAGATCATGACCGGTAGAACGCACTGATTGAAAACTTTCGTCTCCTGGCTTTGTGGGATGGGTGACGATAAGAGAGTTTCCCAAACACTGCACAGCCTAGCTGAATCCTCTTCATGGACTCACATTTGAAATTGTTTTCCAAGTAAAAGCGTTCCCTGGCTATGGCAACCGGTCCCATAGTTAGGAGCTCGTTCACCATAACATTGGTTTTATCTAATATTTGGACACCGATGCGTTGGGAAAATTCAGCTAAGCTATTCAGCATCTCTTGTATTTCCAGCATTTCGGCCATCATAACAATGTCGTCTGCGAATCGTAGGTGAGAGATGTATTCACCGTTATATTGATGCCACATCCAGTCCAATCCAGTGTCCTAGCTATATCCTTCAATGCGTTTGAGAACAATTTTGGGGAGATTACGTTCCCTTGTCTCACTTCTCGTCGCAGGTGGATCATTCATTTGCAAGTTTTGAACTTGAATGGTCATAGTAGCGGCGTCAAACATATTATCATCTCGATATATCGCCAGTTATCGCCAGACACCGCTGTAAAGATTCCAGGACAGACCGGGTTTCCTCCGAGTCGAATCCCTTCTAATAGTCCGAAAACGCCAAACAAAGGAGCTGATTGTACTCATTGTTCTTCTGTATGATTTGCCGCACGAAGTCAATGTGGTTCATGGTGCTATACCCGCTGTGAAATCCGGCCTATTCTGGTGGTTGAAACTTGTTGAGTCTTCGAATAAAGCAACATGTGATAACAACTCAATTGGAATTGAAGGGATATTGGTCGATAGTTCTTCAAAAGGATTTTGACACCATTTTTGAAGAAGACTGAGTATTTTGTGTACTTAACATGGCCTTAAAAGGATGCAAGCTGATTACCAATAACCTTGTTTAAGTATTATATCAGCTTTTTGGATGCTATAATACAATTTTTAATAAGTTTGGAGTCCGATGGTGTTGTGTTTTAAATATCTGCCCATATTTATTTACTCTACTTCTCCACTGGAAAAGTAGCATATTTTCGCCAATTGATCTACTGGCAAGTAGTAATACGCAAACATCGCTGTGTTCTGATTTGAAGGACTATATTTCTGCCAAAATTATAGGATATTTAAATAAACCATCTTTTAGGACGGAACGATTTCTGCAAGACGCAGCCGACTGCAGCACAATTCTAGGTAATGATTTGGATTTTTTATGTTCCAATAGCCGCGTGATAATGTGATGGGCAGGTGTATTGCCTCACATTATCATCATGGTTCAGCATCACGGTCGATCCGAAGGCCTTAAGCAGACGATAGGGTACCTAAAGTTCTCAATTTCCGATTTTGTGCTTTTTGTGCTCCAAAGTGTTTTTTGATTGTTTTTAAATTGAAAAAATATCTTGATTTAGTAGTGGTGATTGTTCCTAAACGTATTAAAATAATCTCAAATTTATATCATCCCATACTTACATCGTTTTTATTTTACTGACCTCTCATAATTTCTGATAGTAACGACAATTAAGTGTACCGAGGCATTAATACTAATGTTATTTACGACATCATTTTCAAAACTAAATAAATGACATACGTTATTAAGACGATATTGCTTAAATGTAAAATGTTTCTTTTGGAGCAGTCCATACATTTGTCTTCTTCATTTACAGCATTTTTGCGTAATAGAAAAAAATGTGACATTGCTGTAACCCACAAAAACATAAATAAAAACAAACTTTTGGTTAGTTTTAGTTATTTCATTTAATAAACAATTAAATAATGCATTTTGTTTCTAAAAATTACATTTATAGGAATAATAGTTTTTGAGTTTTTTGGCTCTGGTGAACAATTTGCATTTTGTGGGTTACAGCAGGTTTGGTTTTTACCGTCGATATTGACGTTCATCCACCATTTCAACCCCAATTTCACCCCCGTACAGTTCGAAATTTCAAAATTGATAGAACAAACATTTAATTGCTTCGTGTCAAGTGTCTAGATACAAAATTTGATAACTTTGAAAATCACGAATTTTCATACAACTGTTCATCCCTTGTTTCACCCTCTTAGGGGTTGAATTTCGCAAAACCCCGTCTTAGCGAGCGCCTACGTGCTAAAAGGAACCTCCATGCAAAAATTCAGATTCCTAGCATTTGTAGTTTCCGATTCCTTGATGAGTGACCTTTCGCTTTTATATATCTTATACCTTTAAACGAGCAATTCTTGTACCTATATATGTATATTTATATTTATAGAATCTGAATCTCGGAAACGGCTCGAACGATTTTCATGAAATTTTGTATGCAGGGGGTTTCGGGGACGATAAATCGATCTAGCTAGGTTTTATTCAAGGAAAACGTCAATTTAGAGGCTTTTTGAGGCAATGAAAAACTCACACAATGTCATTAGAATACGATAACAAATTTCGGCAATTTGCACGTCGTCTGTTTAGCGCAAATGGGAAACGGTCGCTTTAGAAATTACGAGGCCTCGGTTCGAATCCTGATGGCTGTTACCTCTCTCATTCTTCATTTTGTGTTTTTATTTTTGAGAAAAACTATTATAAAAAGGGCTCCCTCTTTATCAACATCTTAATATCGTTGTATTTAATTTGTAGCTAAGTATTTTCTAACAAAAAACCGAAAAAAAATCCTATTGGCGAATTATCTGCACAAACTGACTGTTGTATTTAACTATAGATGGCGTTGCACTACTAAGCCTATGAGTATTTGGTTTGAGGCTAGACCAATAATAATAATCAATTATTCGCTTACGTGACAAAATTTTTATCTTTTTAACCGACTTTAAAATAGGGGAGGTTCTCAATTCCGTTGTATATTCTGGTACGTATCTTGCGCGATAGCTCCGCTATCTTCATTTTTTTGGTACAAAATACTTGAGAGGTGACCTCATATAAATTTTATGGAAATTGGTGTGGCGGTTTCCTAATAGTCCACGTAGTCATTCATAGCTTCTTATAAAATTTAGTCGTGTCTGAATTTTATTTTAAATTGAAGTCGCTTATGTTTTCTTCATAGAAAATCCTATTATTTGTAAACCTTTAAACGAGCAATTCCTGGATGTATGTTTATATGTATTTAGTATACAGAATCTGAATCTCGGAAACGGCTTCAACGATTTTGATGAAATTTAGTCTCTATGCAGGGGGTTTCGGAGGCGATAAATCGATTTAGCTAGGATTTAGGTAGGGTCAAAAACGGCGTTTTAAGCGCATTTTGAAGCAATTAAGAATTGCTACAATATCATTAGAATACGAATGCGTATTTCGTACATGATTGTGTTTAGTGTCGTTAGGTATATCACAACCGAGAAATTGGGCGGTTTCAAATACAGAAGTGCGCGGTTCGAAACCAGATCAAACCATTTTTTTCAAATTCCTCATTTACTGTGAGTCCTTCTAATTTAATAGAATCTAAAAAAACACGAACAAATTTTATCCAAGTATTGGCGTTTTTTTTAACTTTAATAGGTTTACACTTGACCGCCATCTCGCCTGATGTTAAACGACGATGCGGTCTACGATGGAGCGTGCTTACCTAGAAAAAAACCGATTCACTCTAGATTTGAAGACACAAAAGTTGTAGCCAACGGGAAAAGCCCACTCAGGCAACGTATTTCCATAGCCTAGACGTTCTTATCACAAAAGTAGAGTCAAATCTCTTTGTTCGTGTCTTTGGAAAATCAACCATGAAACGATGTCGCTTTATCGAGCTACGAGCATTCCGATGTAAAAAGGACAATGTGGGATAAGATCATGGAAATCAGTCGCACTCTCGCCGAAATGTATACGATAAAAAACCGATTGGCTAGCAACTTTTCGGCGATGTTCAAGACTTTGAAGTCTTTTTCGCACAAGAGTGTCGTTGCCTATGAGCTTTTTGGCGCGTCTCTCGATCGATTCCAAAGCCTTCAGGTGATACTTAGCCGATCCATGCCAAAGGTGCGAGCAGTACTCACTCCATACAGGAGCGAATCTGTGCTTGATAAATGTAAGTTACAATACAATACTTGTAACTTAATGTTCCTATACAAACTAACTGATACAGCAACAGTATAACAGTATAATAGATGGCGCTGTTAAGCAAGACTCGAAGATGCTTTATTGAAAAAATATCCCGTTAAATTTTTTTTATGTTATTCCGGCAAGATTAAAAAAAGAAAATTATTCACTAGCGACCCGCTCCGGCTTTGCACGGGTGCAATGCTGGTAAAAATGTCCCATTGCATTGCATATTAAATCGGTAATATCCTCGAAAGCATTAATTTAAATTACATGATGTGCCTAAGGCCTATATTGATCTATATGAAATGCACAATGAACCTATTTAAGTTAAGAACTCAATTGAATATTGTTTTAAATCGCTTCGTCAATAATACCTTATTTACAAAGCGATTTTAAGCAATATTAAGCCGTTAAAGATAGATATATACAACAACGGACTTTTTTGTAATCCTTTTTATGTACCTATGTATGCTTAGGGGACCTATTTAAAATACATCAAATCCTTTGCGTGGTTTGAAAGATCTAAATATATATGTGGTATGTAGGGAGAGAAGGACAGCGGGAAGCGTTTTATACTAGGTATGTAGTGATATTTCATCAGTACGTAATTCGTATCTTCCTAAACATAATTTTACGAAAAAAAACCGAGCAAAGCTCGGTCAACCAGGTACTTTAATATATAATATATATAGATTTAATAGGTCAATAAATATATTGCATATGGGTTGCCTAACAAATTTTAGTCCAGAGTATGATTAATTAATTTTTTTTTTTTTTATTTAATCGTAAACGGTACCTACATGTCACAGAGAAGTTATTACTTAAGACTTATTTGTTATTTTTTGGAGGACTAAATTAAAGATACGTCGAAGTGCAACTGCACACGTAAAAAATCCACGAGGAATCCAGGCCTTGTTGTAAACCGAACACTGACAGTGGCAAATGAAAAACCGTGGATCTCTGATTTCGCTTAAAACGGGGTAGTATTATAGGTCAGGGTATTACCACAGTCTAATAAATCATACAGTCGTTCGACGAAGCCGTCTAGACGGGGCAATCGTGCGGGGCGTGCGGGGTGAGACGCGGGAAGCGCGCTCCTGCATTGCCTACATTACAATGTTAGTATTGCAGGAGCGCGGCTCAGGGCTGACGTCTTGTTGACGATGTTTTAATTTTATTTTGGTGCCACGTTTTTAAAATTGCGACAATTCTACCCGTGTCTAGATATTATCTGCGTCTCTCCCGAGATCAAAAGCGATGAGCTACTGGCAGTATTTCTCTATGGTATCACTGCACATAGTAGATACATACATTCTTTCTTACTATCAAGCTCAAAGACAATAACGCAGTTGATTGATCGTACGACTTTCCTTCCGATGCCTTATAGTAGCATGACTGCTAATTTAACATTTTTACCTATTGCGAGTTCGGTCAGTTTTCGATTCCGACGAGAGAGTGGTGGCAAAAAAAAAAACAAAAAAAAGGGTTTTTTTCGCAATGTAATGGTGCGGAAACGATAGCCTAAATATCTAGTTTTACAAAGGACTGCAAACCACTTCACAAGCTCATAATTTTAGTCAGTAATTAGCAAAAAAATCGTCATCATTCAACAACATTAAAAACAAACATGAAAAAATCGAAATGGGAACCCGTTGATGTCTTTCTTTGCATCCTACTCTGTCCTTTGAAGTTTGTATAACTCTATCTCGTAGTAGTGACGTCACACGGATGTTCGCTAATCACAAGCGCGGTATTTTACCTCGTCTTGCGCCCCCGCCGGTGAGTTGTGATAGTAGGCGAGATTCGTACCGTCGCCGATCAACAGGGTAGCTAATCTGTGATCAGACAGACAGACAGAAACACTTTATTATGCACACAAGTACAGTTAGAAAATGAAAAAAAAAACATATTACAAAAACAGAAAATACTTATAACTAGTGCCATAAATGGCGGCCTTATCGCTAATAGCGATTTCTTCCAGACAACCATTAAAGGCAGGAAAAACACAAAAAATATACATATGATGATAGGGTGTGAGGGAAAACAAAATGATAAAAAATTAAAAAGTCGTCACTTAATTACTAGAATGATCAGGCTGAACGAATATGAATGTTGAAACGTCGCAAGTATGGTAATGCAGATAGAGAGCTGAGTTGGGCTCGACCTGTTGCTAGCCGATGCTTTTTTCAAGTGAATACTTGTTTACTCGCGTTGAGCACGTTTTTGTAATGAAAATCTTACGGGTTCGTTTCACCGACATAGGTACTATAAAATTGTCAAATGCCAGCTGCGGCGGTGGCGTCGCGTCGGTAGTCTTTAAATTTTGAACACAGATCGATTACAGTCTGCAATTTTGTAGTGGTAGGACTCTTGGCAGAGTTCACCTGGTGAAGTACCACACCTTTGCCAGTTATTCTACCGTTAAGCAGTAATGTGCAAACATTACTGTGTTCCGGTTTGAAGGGCAATGTTTCCAGAGAAATTACAGGGCTTACAGATATAACATCTTAGATATCTGGGTGACGAGCGCAGTGCAGTGCAGTGCTAGGTAATGATTTGGACTCTTCATATTTCAATAGCTACGTCACACTGTGCTGTCATGTGACAGGCATGTTGCTTACCATCAGGCACATGTCTTGCTCGTCTCGTCACTCTTTATTTAAAAAAAATACATAAGCGACTTTTCATCGCGGGGAAATATCAGGAACAGGAAAAGAGAGTAAGTTATAGTAGTAAGGAGTAGAAGTAAGTAAGTCTATGTGTTATACCAGACTATAATCTCACTATTTACCTACTTATGTTCCAATTTTCAATCTGATCGGTTCAGACGATCCGACGTCGTTAGAATAGAATAGAATAGAATAATATTTATTGTAAAAATCTGTGTACATAGCATAGGTGATACAATTGAAGTAGTTCCAACAGCTCTGTCCATTACGAACGTACAATATATTTATCATTTACTTAAAGAAAAATAGAGGCTTTAAAATAGTTAACAATTAAATAACATAATAACTAAACTTACATTAAGATACACAACGAACTATATTAAAAATGGAGAGAATGTATTAATTTGTATCTTTACTAAAATATTCTTGGAGATCATAAAATGTATTAGATACTAACCAATTTTTGAGAGCTTGTTTAAATTTAGGGCTACTCAAAGTTTTTAATTCCAAAGGTAGATGATTAAAAACATTGATGGCGCTTGCAAATGTGCTTTTTTGAAATAATGCATTATGACACTGGTGGACACACAAGTTGACAAACATCTAAACTTTTTTGCATTTATAATATTAGTAGCAACGACCTCAATACAAAGATGTGCCCGCCCTCTCAAACTTCATATCATTCGAATCATGTCATCGTTGGGAAGAGTGAGCTCACTCTTTCCGTTTTAATCGGTTGCAGGAAGCGATGGACGCGGGACGTTTTTACCTATCATTATTCGTTGTCAACAAAAAAAAAAGTAGAACCACAGCAAATACCGCCGCTAACGATTCTAAGGGTCACGTAGATTGGTTGTATATAAACCTATTACGATACACAGAGACGCAGTTTATTGCCAATTTCAAGGTGCTCAGGGCACATCCATTCATTTTTATGGATGATTAGCAGGATATTAAAATATTAGTAGGATTAAAATTAATAACTATTAATCCCACACAACTGAGAGTCACCCTACTGTCGCAGTTTAGTGGGCGTGTCTCGCAAATTTCAAACTATTAGGGTGACAGTCGCGTTGCAACTTTAGATCTTATTACAGTGGCGTTAGGTTTATTTAGTGGAGCATATTTGTTAATGAATTAGGTTAAAATGAGCAACTGACTGTGCTATGACAGAAATATTTATCAGGGTTGTACAAAGGCAGTTAGATTAAAGTAAAAATATGTTTAACGGAAAAATATTTTTAGTTTGTTTTCATTATAGCATTTTATAAGACGAGCAAGCCATGTATTTGCCTGATGGCACACCCCGGACACTCGGCCTAAAATCTATACAGACGGTGCAGTTGACATACCTACACTCACACAACTACGCATATGTCGTTCGAACACATTTACGCATGTGTGCGTGTCATCTAGGGTTACTAAATTATTTTAGTAAGTTAAGTACACTTACCCAAAGAGAAAACTTTATTCTGACAATATATTAATTAATCACTCCACATATTTCGCGTATTTCATTATAGACTAGTCACAGAACATTAGATTAGCTATAACTACGTTCATAAGATGCATTAAAAGGCGTTATCACAGTTTACTATATCAGAGTATTATACACTGCACAAACTACTTATTAATTATTAACACATCATGTCAGCGACCAGTAAAGAGAAAGCACATGATTTTTCAACTCAAAACTCCAAATTAAATGTTGTAAACAAACATTTCGAATTGTTATCAACTATGGCCGATAATGTTGCTAGTTCCGGATTTAATTTATTACTAATGCTTAAAAGAATATTACTTTTGTATGTTGATAAATAGTGATTTATTTATTCGCATTATAGTAAGGATCGCATAAAACTTTAAATATTGTGAATTTGCGCCGAATAAACAAAAATCGGTTTCAATTTTAAATTAAATTCAGAAACTTACTTGACCAAATTTCAACGACGATCATAAAAAACTTGAACAAAAATAAACGAAAGTAATTTTTAGTTTTGTTTTCATATTTCAAAACTATGATCTACCAAAAAAAAAGAAACATCATAGAAGACATGGCCCAAATCGTACCCTGACCTCGGCACAAAATAATTGTATCTAATCTCAAAAAAATCTAATAATTGTATGCAAATATATTTTAGGAAAAAAAATTACACCACTCCCATAACCCAAATTAGTGGCTAACATGTTTTTTTATCAGTGAAGTTTTGTAGGCGTTTTTTTTAAAAGTTCACCAATACTGTTTGCAATCCGATGTAATCATCATCATCATAACATCTTAGCATATACCTCTCTTCAAGTACGCCTCATATCCCAGGCCTATGCTAGTGCTGTGCTTGTGCTAGTACTTGTCCAGATTTGACCCGCGATGTAAGCATACTGATAATTGAATACAAAGTCCAAAGTACATTACCAAAAATAAGCGTAGTATCATGAATTATTTTACTTACACTCGTTAAATTTGAATTCAATTCCAAGGCCACCCATCGCGAAAAGAACCTAAGCATATTCGTGCATTGTTTGATATATATCTTTATGACTCAGCCGGTATATATTATTTTTATATCATTAACACCAAATTATACAATATATTTTGTTCCATAAAACGAGCTTTTGACACGAACTTCTACAAAACTTCTACAGGCAAAGAAACGCAGGTTAGCCACTCAAACGGATGATGATGATAGTTTAGAATATTATTACTAATAACTTAAAATCCGAGGTACATCAAAAAACCCAGGTGTGGCACCTGGGTTTTTTCAATGTGATTTGGGCTTATGTCCTTTGTTTCACAATAAATGGAGCTATCACGTAACAAACATATAAACGAATTGAGATCCGTCTCCTTTTTTGAAGTTGGTTAAAAATGAAACTAAATCGTAGTAGTACCGGTAGTACTAGAACCGGTAAAGTTTATAAGTCAATGTCAAAGCCGTTAATTACTGAATAAGAACCGGTAAAGTTTATAAGTCAATGTCAAAGCCGTTAATTACTGAATAAGTTTTAGTTTAAAAATATCGTTTTTTTTTTTGGAACTATCCATTCCAATAGTCAATGTACTCGTATTCTCTTACTGGTTTTAATGAACGGTTGTTGCGAAATCTTAAATAAGCATACTACTTACTAGATGAAATCCTATATTCATTGTTCACTATTGACCGACATAATATATACATGGACGCACATAAAAGTACAGATAGTCTAATATAGAACCTGTTTCTTTTTTTTGAGTCGGTTGAATGCTAAGAAATAATCACTTATCAATAAATCTGAATAGTAGCAATCTTAGTAAAAAAATCCACTAAATTGGCAACACTAGTGACTAGTGACTTCGTGAATTGCGAACTATACCTACTCCGCGCCATCACTCGTTACCATACGTTATTGGCGCCACTGACGTATTTCACAACGATTAACGAAAGCCGCAGCTTAAAAACAACGAGTTTAATAATTTCGTCACAGGACTTCAGTGTTGGCGCGTACTTCTAACCAGAATAGTTTATGAAAATGATTCAATCTTTGTAGAAATTCTTATGAAATCAAAAATCTCTTATTCTTGTTTCGTATAATAGACGAAAAATTTGGTACCATTTTGTTAAATAATACAGCATCATGGTCGTATTCTCATAGAAAATTATCGTCCGATATAACCCTTCGTTGAGTGATTCTCGCGTCCTTGCGGGGTAGAAAGCTTGAAACTGGCGGGGGGTGGGGAGTGTCCGTTCTATCTGTATTATCTATTCTATGCTGATGGTAAACATAATGAGAAGGATAATGTACTTACTTATCCAGATAATGGCAATGACATATCGTCTTATATCTGAGTAACGAGCTCAGTACAATGCCATCGTGTCCAACTATCTGAGTGGCATTGTGCGGGATACCATCAAGACCTGTTTTTACGGTTCCCTATCTTTACAAAAATACAGCCAAATTCAGAACCTCCTCTTGTTTAATCTAGTTTAAAAAAACGAAAAATTAAAAAAAAATTGGTTCTCAATCCAGATGTTATTTTTATAATACACTAGTGGCCCGTTCCGGCTTCGCTCGGATTTCGTCATATAAGGACTATTAATCGAAAAAAAAACTATCCTATCTCTCAAGTTGGATCAGACTGCTCGCGGTGTGCCAATTTAATTTAAAATCGGTTAAGTAGTTTAGGAATCCATCGCGGACAAACATCGTGACAGGAGATTTATATAAGATATATATATATATATATATACTAGCGGCCCATTCCGGCTGCGCTCGGATATTGTCATATAAAGATTATTAATCGAAATAAAAACTATCCTATCTCTCAAGTTGGACCAGACTGCTAGCGGTGTGCCAATTTAATTTAAATTCTGTTAAGTAGTTTAGGAATCCATCGCGGACAAACATCGTGACAGGAGATTTATATATGTTATTAAGGGGGCGCCTAAAGCCAGAAAACGAAAAAAGGACATTTTCGACGCCGCTCACTGAAGTTAAGAAACTAAAAACTATGACAAAAAAATATTGACGTGTGGGGGGTACAATCAAGAAGAAGCACAATAACCGAATAGAATTTTAAAAATAGATCAGAGTTTTTTACAATAAAAAAATAAAAATGACACCGAAAAAACCCGTTTTAATTCCAGTAAGTACTCGAAATTATCAGCGATGACCCCACATTATTTTTTGGTAATAAAATTCCTATTTGTACGTTCTAGTAAAGTAACCGAACACTTTTTTAAATGTATGTTTAGTTATTCAGTAATTAAATAAAACTTGGTCAAAAATGGACTCCTGATTAAATATAGATTTTTCCTCCAAACTGTGTCATGCTATTCTCGACTTTATGTACATCACATTAAGAAACGCGTCGCGCGGGTGAAATCTGGTTTTTTCCTGGCTTTAGGCGCACTCTTAAGATTATATTATTACATTATATGTTACGCCATGGTAATATTAATAGCTCCGCAAATTGTGAATCGATTTTAATGATTATTTTTGTTTGGTATAAACCTCAGAGGTTGTTTCTGTATAAAGTTTACCAAAATCGATCAAGTGGTTTTAGGAGTTTTAGTCGACTGTCTGAATTTCATCTTAAATTAAAGTCAGTTTTTGTTTTTAGAGAAAATAATTATTTTATTTCAAATAAGTTGACAAAAGCCTGACGATAATGATGCAGTCTAAATGTCCCTAAAAGCCCCCAAAAAGGGCAACCTATTAATAGAATTGCCCTCCGACATGTCACACAATAGTTATGAAATATCGAGCTCTTCTTAGTTGGTTGATGTGTTGTGGGGTGACCATGAGTTGGACGATTTCATTTTATTTTTAAATCTCGTCCTCCATCTTCGCAACAGCATACTGCGTTCCATTACAGGTGTAGGGTGTAGGATTTACGTCTGTCAAGCTTAAATGGGAATGGATTGGTCATGTGCTTTTTTTAAGAGTGACGAAAAAGCAGGACATTTGCCTGATGTTAAGGTACATGCTTGCCACATAACAAAACAGTGACACGCTGCTATTGGAACATGAAGAGTCCAAATCATTACCTAGCACTGCATTGCGCTCTACACCCAGAGATCTGAGATATTATATCTCTAAGCCCGGTAATTTCACTGGAAAAATTGCCCTTCAGCCCGGAACACAGTAATGTTTGCACATTACTGCTTGGCGGTAGAATAACTGGCAAAAGTGTGGTACTTCCCCAGGCGGACTCTGCAAAGAGTCCTACCACTACTATTAAATAAAATTAATTATACAAGGTGTTGCAGAAAGGTGCAACAATATTCATTGTAGTTCATCTACATAACGTTTTGAATCATGTATGTGAAAATTAGACATGAAAGCTCAAATTTTTTTTTCCATAAAAAAAATTGTTTTGTTTGTTATTTTATTTGACATACCCCTAATGGCCTGATCTCGGCACGGATTTTTTTTTGTACGATGTCGTGGCGTCGGCGGTAAGGTCGTTTGTCAGCTGTACATGCGTTAAGGTTGAAGCTGGTGATTTGGTAGGAATTTTACGTCAAACTTTGACTCGAATTATCTCGTGATCTACTGTGCTGAGGGGAAAGTGACCTTGGGTGATGAAGTCTACATCAGTGTTAGAATGGACTGTCAAAATATTGTTGGGGGTAAATCCACCACGTTGTATATGAACGAAAAACCAAAACTTGCTTAAATTTATCTGGATGACGTTATTATGGATAATATAAAATTTTGTCACATGTCTGAGTTTAATAGGGTACCGGACTGGGTCAAAAATACACTATTCTAATTAGTCCGTCAGCTAGATCATGGAAAAATAAGGGAAACGTATTTTTTGTTTTTTCAAAATATTAAAAATCGACAAAGATATAAAACATCAAACTTCGAGAGTGGGGGGTCGCGACGTCACTCGTGAGTAAAAATCGTAGGCACGAGTGACGTCACGCGAAACTTCTAAGCGCTGTATCTTCGTAATTTTTTGTTTGTGAAACAAAAGAAAAAATACGTGTACAATATTTTTTTAGCAATCTAACTAACGGACTAATTAGTTATTTTGAGGATTGAACAGATTACAAATACAATGAAATGAAATAGAAAGTCGGTTCTTGTTTTTTTTTTCCTAGATCATATTATTATTATGTTATTGGAAGTCAGTTAAGGCCCTAACCACTCATGCTACTTTTTGAAGCGGGATGCAGCGACTAGACGCCAAGTGAAGCTACTTTTTGAAGCGTGACGCAGCGTCTAGATGCCTGTCGACTCTTCTAAAAGTAGCTACTAGTGTGGTTTGGCTGTTAAATGTTTGAATTAAATTTTATATTGATTTTTCTTTTGTTTTTTTCTGTGATAATAATATTATTAAGCTGCCTATACACACTGGGCTAATGCAGGCCAACGCCAGTGTGTGGAGGGTCGTTTTGTGATGACTCGCGTCGCTCGCCTCGCTGGCCGAGTGACGGCAAGTGGCCAGTGTGTATAGGGCTGTTTTGTCTCGACTCGTCTCTCGTGACCGGTGTCGATTTTTGTGCCCAAACCAAAGGCGGTCGGCGAGTAGCGTCCTGTTCTCCTATTGCTCTACCGCGCTTTTGCCAGCGCTGGGCCAGTGTGTGGATGCTACGTTTTGTCTCGTGCCGTTTTGTCGACACTCGCGTTGGCCTCCACTGGCCCAGTGTGTATAGGCAGCTTTAGAAGTCAGTTAAAAAAATTAGGGTCGGATCGTTAGTCTCATACAAGTCGCAGTATCCCAGGTCGACAGATGCGCGATCCGTGCTAATCTGCGGGCGTGGCCGTATGACAAACTAGTGCCGTGGGCGGGAGCCATTGTCGCGGTAATTGTTCGATTGTTATTGTTGCAAACTCTGCGAAGCCGACGGGGGATTCTTTTAACCTCCGACGTTAAAAGAGCGGCTGTTTGTTTGTTTTCTAACCGAATTAAAAAAAAGAGGAGGCTATCATTTCGGGTGTATGTTTTTAGGGTTCCGTAAAACGTGAAAACGGAACCCTTATAGATTCGTCATGTCTGTCTGTCTGTCTGTCTGTCTGTCTGTCCGTCCGTATGTCACAGCCACTTTTTGCCTAAACTATGAGAACTACACTGTTGAAACTTGGTAAGTAGATGTATTCTGTAAACCGCATTAAGATTTTTACAAAAGTTTAAAAAAAAAACAAAAATTAGGGGTGCCCCCCATACTGAGAACTGAAGCTCAAAAATTTTTTTTTCATCAAACCTACACGTGTGGGGTGTCTATCGATAGGTCTTAAAAATGATGTTGAGGTTTCTAATATAATTTTTGTCTACACTGAATAACTTGCGCGAGAGACGCTTCCAAAGTGGTAAAATGTGTGTCCCCCCCCCCCCTCTAACTTCTAAAGTAAGAGAATGAAAAAACTAAAAAAAATATATGATGTACATTACCATGAAAACTACCAACGAAAATTAGTTTGAACTCGATCTGATGAGTAGTTTTTTTTTAGTACGTCATAAATACACTATTATTAAAACTTCGATCAAAGTTACAGCGAACTACAAGAACTATGTGTACTATGTAGGTATATTATGTTACTTGCTGGAACGGAACCCTTCATGGGCGAGTCCAACTCGCACTTGGCTACTTTTTTATTTTATGTATGTTTTGCGATTGCGCCGCCAATTGTGAATCAATTTTGATGGTATTTTTTGTTTGGTGGGTCAGATTCAGATTTTCATTCATAATAGTCCGGTCAAATTAGACCAAAAAATAATAGTAAAGTTACCTAAATTCCCACCAAGCTGAAAATCGGTAAGATTGTTTAAAATATCATTAAAAACAAAATTTGAAAGTTCCCCATCTTTCCCCTGTGAGCAATAAGTTTTATTCAAGGTCAAAGGTAAAAAAAAATATTTTATCGCGATTTTCAGCTAAACGGTAAGTTTTATCATAAAAATACCACAGACAAAAGTTGTAAGCCATAAAATTATCTACAAAAAATTGTTTCATATTTTTTTTCTACGAGCCACCGTTTCTGAGATATAACGATTCAAAAAGTTGTAATCATCATAATAATATGCATGAGTACGTTCGTGAGGAAGCACCTATATATTGAAACCTCACTCGTGGTCCCTGGGTGGTTCTAATCAGGTGACAATTTACCGGTGGTAGGCTTCGGCCGTGGTTGGTGACCACCCACTAGACTAATTCACGACGCCAAGCGGCCTAGCCGTGTTCCGACGTGTTGTCTAGTGACACCATTAGGGGAAAACGGGTTAGATCAGTTGCTGCACAACTGCAAGACCGGTCTGTCACACACTAATACTGTACATCGGGAAGCTAGTCATGGAGGGTAGCGGGATCCGAGGCGCGGTTGCCGCGACCGACCGCAGATAGTAAGGGGCCCAAGTAGTGTGCTAGCCCCTCATGAAAGGCGGCTCGCCATCTAGCGAAAAATCCCGGGATGCGCTATCCTGCCGGTTGGCGACCGGATGACAACGCCAGGTAGACATCTCCGGGGGGACTCGGGCGTACCCGCAGTCTCCAGGCTAGCTCCCCACTGGTGTATTCGTGTTGTGTGTTGTAACCAATGGCCAGTAGTGTGCGGCCTCGTTCTACTGGCGTTTTTCCCACCGATCCCCTCTCAAAACAAATATGAAACAAGTCAATTACAGAATCAAGTTTAAAGAGCGGCTGCACGCCTTGTCGGTTAAAGTGCACCTCACTAATATTCGGGGTCTGCACTCCAATCTCTCAGCAGTCCACCATCACCTCGAGACTGAGCAGCCGACACTCTTGTTTCTTACGGAAACGCAGATAGGTTGTCCGTCGGATGTGGCGTACCTAACGTATCCAGGCCCAGATGCCATTCCTGCTCTGCTAGAGCAGGAATGCCATCTGGGCCACTGAAGGCTTGTGCGCCTGAGTTGTCACCGATATTAACACGCCTATTTAGACTCTCTCTCCAAACTGGGCTAGTACCGAATTCTTGGAAGCTTGCCAATGTGCAATGTGCCCAAAAAGGGTAGTGTCAACTACAGGCCCATCTCGGTCACGTCCATACTCTGCAAGACTATGGAACGTGTCTTAAACCACAGGCTCTTAACGTACCTAGAATCGAACGACCTCCTCAGTGACCAGCAATACGCGTTTCGGCGAAACCGGTCCACCGGGGATATTCTAGCGTACATCACTCACATCTGGAGTGAAGCTATTGAGAACCAGGGGAAGCACTTGCAGTCTCCCTGGATATCTCGAAGGCTTATGACAGGGTTTGGCACGATGGCCTTACAAGGAAGCTTTTTCGTTATGGTTTGTCTACTGGGTTGGGTTCATTGCGTGGATATCGGACTTCTTGAGGGATCGATCCATACGAGTCGCCATTGATGGCTGCTCGTCGGATCAAATGGCTATCAATACCGGAGTCCCTCAAGGGTCGGTACTCTCAGCGACGCTCTTCCTGCTACATATCAACGATGTTGAAGCCCGGTATCTTTGGGTACGCAGATGATAGCACCATTGTAGAGAGTTACATATCTAACGCGAGAGCCACTGGGCATCAAACTCAGGTACTGATAGAGAGTCTGATCGAACGTTTGAGCTTGACCCTTGAGGCGTTGTCCAAATGGGGCGATGCCAATCTGGTCAAGTTCAACGAGAGTAAGACGCAGGCGTGTCTGTTCTCCGCTAAAAGGAGTCCTTTCCAACTGACTCCAACTTTTAGAGGTATATCCGTGTCGGTGTCTGACCGTCTTGAGATTTTGGGCGTTACTTTGACCTCTACGCTGAACTTTGGCTCGTATATCGAGTTCAAGGCTAAACTGGCTGCCAAAAAACTTGGTTTCCTCTCAAAAGTGCGAAGGTACTACAAGTCTTAACAGTTGCTTACATTATATCAAGCACAGATTCGCTCCTGTATGGAGTACTGTTCGCACTTTTGGGATGGATCGGCTGAGTATCAGCTGGAGGCTCTGGAATCGATAGAGAGACGTGCAAAAAGGCTCATAAACAACGACACTCTTGTGCGAAAAAGACTTCAAAATCTTGAACATCGCCGAAAAATTGCTAGTCTATCGGGTTTTTATCGGATACACTTCGGAAAGTGTGCAACTGATTTGCATGGTCTGATACCACTTTGTCCTTTGGCTCTATTTTTGTGATAAGAACGTCTAGGCTGTGGAATACGTTGCTTGAGTGGGGTTTCCCCGATGGTTACAATCTTTGTGTCTTCAAATCGAGAGTGAATCGGTTTTTTCTAGGTAAACACGCTCCATCGTAGACCGCATCGTCGCTTAACATCAGGTGAGATGGCGGTCAAGTGTAAACCTATAGAAGTTAAAAAAAAATCATCATAGGTGGCGAGGAAACGTGTGCAAATTATACGATTACAACTTTTACAACTTTTTGAATCGTTATATCTCAAAAACGGAGGCTCGTAGAAAAAAAAGTATTAACATTTTTTGTAGATAATTTTATGATCTACAATTTTTGCCTGTGGTATTTTTATGATAAAACTTACCGTTTAGCTGAAAATCGCGATAAACTCATTTTTTTTACCTTTGACCTTTAATAAAACTTTTTGCTCACAGGGGAAAGATGGGGAACTTTCAAATTTTGTTTTTAATGATATTTTTAACAATCTTACCGAATTTCAGCTTGGTGGGAATTTAGGTAACTTCGAATGTCTAAATTGACCGGACTATAACAAGATAATAGTTACATGTCAATTGAAAAAAAAAAACTTTAGTTAAAAACGTTAGTTACAAATTGTCACTCATAAAAAATCAAATACATAATTGCTTACTTACATACATTTCTTGTCAAAATTAATAAGAAAAAATAATGATTACGGAATTAAGGAAGTACATTCTTGAAAATCAAACAAGCAAACAATAATATAAAAAAAATCTAAAACCATTACACATTTTATAAATGTCATACATAAATAGAATAAAATAGGACATAGTTCAGAGGTGGTTGGGTGATTCCATTTATAAATTTTATCGAAATCGGTGTAGTGGTTTTTGAAAAATGAACAAAAAACTAAAATTTATTTAATGTATTTAGAGTATATAGTGATAGATGATTATGATTTTAAATTGATTGTAATTTTGTATGATTTTAAATTGAAGTCAGTTTATTTTTGTTGGAGAAAATAGATTTTTTGTAGTGGTAGGACTCTTGGCAGAGTCCGCCTGGGGAAGTACCACACCTTTGCCAGCTATTCTGTCGCCAAGCAGTTATGTGCAAACATTACTGTGTTCGCGTTTGAAGGGCAATGTTTCCAGATAAATTACAGGGCTTAGAGATATAATATCTTAGATATCTGGGTGACGAGCGCAGAGCATTGCTAGGTAATGATTTGGACTCTTCATGTTCCAATAGCTGCGTGTCACTGTGGTGTTATGTGGCAGGCATGTTGCTTACCATCAGGCACATGTCCTGCTCGTCTCGTCACTCTTTATTAACAAAAAAAATAGATTATTTGAAGTGGAAACTTTAAAAATTGTTGCTATATAGATAAAAATGTTGTGGAAAGGCGTTGTCGACACGCTAATCTAACGGCGTAGTGTCGAAGAGGCGGCGGAGCAGCGGAATGCAACATGTGCGTTTTAGACGATTTTTGGATTAAGAGAATCTTGTGAGTTCGCATTATTCGCGCATCATTTGGTCGTAGCTCTAAAAAGCGACATTGTTTCATGGTTCGGTCTTACAAAGACTCGAACGAAGTTTGACACAACTCTAAGGAGAATGCGCTGCCTGAGTTTTTTTTTCAATGTTGATATCTTCAATTCGAATGTGAATCTGTTTCGCATCATAGCTTAACATCAGGTGTCTAAAGTCTAAAGTTATCCATGGACGTATAAAAAAAATTGGCAATCAAAACTTATAACTCAGAATTTGGTAGCTTACCTTGGAAACTACACTAACTAGGTGTAACCGGAAGGCGTGGGATCGCCATCTTGGCATGGCCATCTAGAAATGCGTCAGCATTTCCCATTGGCTGATGCGTTTCTAGATGGCCATGCCATGATGGCCTGTCCACGCCCTTTCCATATTTCCCATTGGCTGACGTATTTCTAAATGACCAATAGCCATGGTCCCGAGTTTATTCGAAGTTTTCTTATTATACCCGAGCGTGTCGAATGAATTCAATTCACAGACCACGAAAAATCTGTCTAGGCGCGCCTAAAGAAGTTTTCACTTCAAAAAGTTGGATGTAGTCTCGCTAAAACAAAAACGGTGTCTATAGAGTCGGCCAGTGCACTGGTGGACAGGCTGACATACACACATACACCCTAGTTTACGTTACGACAACTTTGACACGAAAAGACAGTGGTAAGTAGTAAGTACGCGTGGGATTTGAAACCGGGGTGTACGGATGGACGGCAGTCGCCATTCTCCTGACTAGACCAGCCGTAACTTACTAGACCAGCCGTAACTTCTAGACTTGTAACTTGTAGAAATGATGACTAGAATCGTCTCGTCGAATAAATAATCATCAT
This sequence comes from Ectropis crepuscularia, assembly GCA_963693475.1. NCBI lineage: Eukaryota > Metazoa > Arthropoda > Insecta > Lepidoptera > Geometridae > Ectropis > Ectropis crepuscularia. Next base: position 13,616,465 of record OY856366.1, on the reverse strand, counting down.
AGCTATAATACGTGCGCGCGTTATAGAAATGTTCTCTCATCATTTATCCCTACCGCGCCAAACGAAGTATAATTTTAGAAGCATGTCACCGCTCGCTGCATGAGCAGTATAATCCACAGAACAAATCCTGAAGTCAGTTTAAATCTCGCGTAAAGTAGCGTGTCGTTTCAAATCTACCCGCTGTTTGTGATGCTAATGCGCGAACTGCGCCTCGCCAAATGGAGGGTTGATTAGGGATGAGACAAATCGATAAAATTGTTAGATTTTACGATAAAATTTTGCAGTGTGGCATGATTTTTACATGATTGTGTGTCATTACAAATGAAATCTTCGTTTGGCGCACCACAGACATATTAGCGTCACACTCGGGAATGATAAGAAATTTTCTTACTGACTTAAAAAAAAAAGATTTTTGTCATTTTTGTAATGATTTGAAATGGAACGTTACTCGACTGATACCTAGTTCTAACTGGCCGAGTAACAATCCAAGGTTGTTTCACGAGGAGATGGGACCGCTCACCAGGGTTTTGGGCTAGAGGCATTAGTTTTGATATACAATTGTAGAATTCAGATATACAATTGTAGTGGTAAGATTCTTTGCATAGTTCGCCTGTGGAAGTGCCACATCTTTGCCAGTTATTCTGCCGCCAAGCAGTATTGTGCAATGTTTCCAGAAAAATTACAGAGCAAAGATAAAGCATCTTATATCTCCGGGTGACGTAATGCAGCGTAATTCAGTGCTAGGTAATGGTTTGGACTCTTTGGCTATTTCTCATTGCTGCTCAAATTTCATGGTCACAGAGTCATATTTTATAAACGGTATAAGTTAGAAACAAATGTTGATAATTGGTGAATAAAACATTTCATGTTACCACCTTCGTGGATCGTAACGTCACCTACGTGGGAACAAAAAATTCATAACGTTGGTTTTTCGAACAAAGCTCACAATTTAACTTACTGAATCTAAAATATTACTTTTCATATTGCATGTTTTATGTTTGTTTAGAAAACCAATTCAAATAAATAGTAATTAAAATTTTCCATGAAGGTGAGTTGAGAATCGTAAAAATGAGAAAGCCCTTTATGTTGCAATGGTTGCGTGACACTGCGTTTTTATCGGCAGGTAAAACCATGCTTACCATCAGACATAATTATATATCCTGCTCATCTCGTCAGTCTTTACTACAAAAAAATCACAATTATTTATTGGAACATCGATAAATTTTTGTCGACGTCTACTCCCTCCCTACTTCAGAGAGCACTGGGGCATGAAATTCATTGCGCTCTGAGTCCTGACATCTCCCTCTCGAATTCATTATATTTAAATGCAATGTTGTGTTCCGCAATCAATTATTGTGAATACATCAGATATTTCATAAATATAGCCATAAATATATATAATACTAAAACTGTAGGTATATATAAATATATACCTACAGTTTTAGTCTGTAAACTAAAGGTCACAGCTCATTAGAGCCAGCCGGCACCAACTCCGCACCGCCTCGCGTCCTGCGGCTAGTATTCTTTATAATGGACTTGTATGGTTATGCGCTCACTATATCAACTTTGTAGCGTCACCGGATCGCCTCGGTCGTAAGCCCTCCACGCGCGGACGGGGGGTGGAGCACTTGGTGACAACTAGCTTCTCGCATGCTTGCCTTGCGTTGACTACGCATTGCCAATGCACGGGTTCTGAGTGGACTGCGAATGATTCAAGTGAGGACGATACCTACTTGGCGATGCACCGCTCCCCACCTTTACTTCAGCCTCTCTTTCGAATGAGTCGGACAAATCGTTTTTGCCTTCAAAATGAATAAAGAAAACATTCGTGGACCAAGCGACGTCCACTCGTTGACCGCACGGGTCCACTGGTTGACCACGGGACGTTTATTGGTCCGGTTTATTGGTATGCGGCGTTTACCCATGAAGCACTGTCAACAACGAGTGGACGCCGTGCGACGAGGCGGTATGGGGTGGGTGCCGGGTGGGTGCCGGGTGGCTCTAATAAGCTGTGACCTTAAAGCGGTTTAGTTCAAAACTACGTTACTTTTTATTTATTTTAAATTTAATTTTCGGGTAAGTCACGTGTGCTATTGTCAATCCAGTTCGACATTAAAAGTTTATTATACTTGGCTAAATTTAGTCGACTGAATTTAGTCACTACTGAATTTAGTAAAATAAAAAAGCATTCAGTACACTAAATTCAGAAGCGAGGATTGGTTGCTTCTACGAGTAATATGCTTCTAAATTAGCTTCTAAATTCAATCACTAAATTTAGCCAAGCCTTTTTGTATAAAAGCTAACGTGAGTGTTAACGTGATAAACTAAAGATTTTTTAAATTGACTAAGTATATTGTACTATAATTTAATATTTAATGATTGAATTGACAATATGGACACTGACATTATAAAAACATTAATGTAGTTATTATTGTAAAATTGAGTATAAGCCCAGATCAGAAAATAGTTACTGTATAGGTAAGTAGGTAATTGTAGTTTTGTAATTGAGACAATTTGTATTTGTGTAATGTTGCACGCCCTACGGGTTCAAGATATAGTGGATACCTTGCTTAAATGTATTATTTTAAATCTGTAACTAGTACCCATATGCCAGCAAAAAAGAATTTGATTTTATTGTTTTATTCATTTTAAAATTAGTTTTCAGGTAAGTTGCGTGGTATATCAGCCAGACTTATTGACGTGATAACGTCTTATAATTCGATGAAGCCGGCTGCAGGCCCACAAAACATGACGTCATGTAGCGTTACCGTCGGTCGTTACCGTCGGTCGTTACCTCGCCGCATGTTTGTATTAATTATTTCGACCAGTAGTTCAAGCGGAGATGTAGCTCAGTGGTAGAGCGTTCGCTTTGCATGTGAAATGCCCCGGGTTCGATCCCCGGCATCTAAAAGCTTTTTTGCATTGTTTTGATTGAAAATGACTAAATTCTACTGATTACTTTTTACACACAAATCTATTAAACAAATGAAATTAAAATTTTCTTTTGAAAAATGCTACCATTCCATCAGTATTTTCTTAAGACGTTGTCACGTTCTATCGTCAGTAAACCGACTTTACAGACAAACATTTTTTTTTTGCCGCATCGTATTCGTGAGGAAGCAGATTCAAACCCCGGCTGTTCTACTGAATATTTTTCCAACTGCAGGTGGATTGATTTCAACTCCACTGGATTTAACTGCACTGCAATGCATTCGTCGTACAAAGAGTTAAGATGATTTATTTCTAGCGCTTGTCATTTCTTCGGAAACATTGCCTTTCAAACCGTAACACAGTGAAGTTTGCTCATTACTACTTGGTGGTTGAATAATTGGAAAAGGTATTATGCTTTTCCAGGTGAACTTTGCAAAGACTAGATTTCTAACAATGACAACTTTCAAAATAGGTGCATCCGTACGGGAGCTACGATACCAATAAACACACACAATTACATCAAACTTTCACACACTCACTCACTTCAACACACGTCATTTTTGCGTAGATCTTTTTGCAAATGAATAAAAGAATGCTCTTTTTTTGTTTTTTTTTAAATTGACGTGTAAATTGTACATTTATGAATAAAGAACTTTGACTTTGACTTCGAAGTAGATATCGTTAGAATACTCAATTTCACTTAACGTGTCTAAACCACCAAAATATTCAGTTCCATTACCGCTCCCGCTCTCCCCATCAAAACTGATTTAAATATGACTATCAAATTTGTGACAAGAGATGTGGTAACACAACATTGCATTTAAATCTGTTAGGGGAGAGCACACCCCTACGCAAAGAGAGTACGACGGTACGCTAGGTTATGCAGATTAGGTCATGTGTAAGCGTTACTGTGTTCCGGTTTGAAGGGCATTGTTTCCAGAGAAATTACTGAGCTTAGAGGTATAAAATCTTACATCTCTGGGTGACGCAGTGCAGTGCTAGGTAATGATTTGGACTTTTCATGTTCCAAAAGCTGTGTGTCACTGTGCTGTTATGTGGTAGGCGTGATGTTTACCATCAGGCACATGTACTGCTCGTCTCGTCGCTGTATAATTTAAATAAAATAAAAAAGTAGATACAGGCGAAAATGAGCTGTTATGAATACGTTGTCTGAATTGTTTAAAAAAATTATTGGCAGCCATAGGACCTGCCGATAGAAGTGAAAACTTGTAACTCAGATTTTTTTTATATTGGTGGACAATTCACACACGACACCATCTTTCTGACCCCAAACCAAGCAAAGCTTATAGCCAGATAGCATATATAATAGGTACTTATATACTTAGTTTTAAATGCATCAATAATAAATAAGTAAAATAAATATTGGTGGACATTGACGTATATATCATTGTTGGTGGACAATTCACACACAACACCATCTGACCCCAAACTAAGCAAAGCTTGTACAATGGAGGCCAGATAGCTGATATAATATTTAGCCTACATACTTACATTATATTTTTGTTAGCTTACTTTGGAAACTACGCGGATGAAACTGGAGGGCGTGGCCATGAGCATGGTCCCGAGTTTACCCGAAAATTTCTCATCGTACCCGAGCGTGACGCTAGATTTCAATTCATAGCCCACGAAAAATATGTCTGTGGAGCGCCAAAAGAAGCTTTCACTTTAAAAAGAAATTATTTAACACAAGCGTAGGGACATAAACTGCCCACTAAATGTTCCCACTGCTGGGATTCGGGGTCTTCTCTCGCAAGGAGAGAGGCAACGCCTTCCACCACGCTGGCCCAGTGCGGGTTGACAGATGACACATGACCTCGAAAGATTCTAAGTACATGTTGGTTTCCTCACGATGAGTTCTTTTACCCAACGATCTCAAACCCAAAGATGTGCGCTCCCAAACTTTAGAGCGCACGTAATCGGGAATTGAAGTTGGGAAGAGTGAGCTCACTCTTTCAGTTCTAGTCGGTTGCGGGAAGCGGTGAACGCCAGACGTTCTTACCAACCACTATTCGTTGTCAACGACCAAAATAAGTAGAACCACAGCATATCTCGCCGCTAGCGATTCTAGGGGTCAAATAGATTAGCTGTGTGTGTTGTGTGTAAACCACTTACGATACAATCAGAGACGCAGTTTATTCACAATTCCACGGTGCTCAGGGTATATTATTTGTTACTTTATATCGATGCTTTCATCGTTTTTAATTAACGGCATTACGCATATATTATAACTTCGAAAAGACAGTGGTGTGCGTGGGATTTGAACCCAGGGCTCCAGATCGGCAGTCGCCGTTCTCTCGACTAGACCAGCCGTAACATAAGAAATACTTTTATTTAACTGAACAATAAAATAGACTAACGTACTTACAATAAAATATAAAGGTAACGCTCGGATGATGAACTTGTAGGTACTTTCTACGTTTAAGAAATCACGGAAAATCTTTAAAAGGAATTTCAAACAAGATAATAATTATAATCCTATATTTTTTAAGTCGGATATCGAAATTCAAACAACATAATTATAACCCTGGAGAGAGCTATGCTCGGAGTCTCTTTGCGCGACAGAATCCGTAATGAGGATATCCGCAAAAGAACGAAAGTGGTCGACATAGCTCAAAGAGTAAGCAAGCTGAAGTGGCGATGGGCAGGCCACATCGCTCGCAGAACTGTCAACCGATGGGGAAGAAAGATTCTCGAGCGGCGACCACGAACCGGAAGACACAGTGTTGGACGGCCTCCCACTAGATGGGCAGATGACCTCGCAAAGGTCGCTGGAAACCACTGGTTGCAGGTTGCGCAGGACTGTTCGTTGTGGAAATCTAGGGGGGAGGCCTATGTTCAGCAGTGGACGTCTTGTGGCTGATGATGATGATGATGATGAATTATAATCCTAATTTCTTTAAGTCAGATACCAAAATTAATAGAATGGATTATTTTAACTATGTATAATGTTTAGAGGCGCCATCTTACAACACGTGACGAATACCAAACAGCAAAACCATAGACAATTCTATTGTCCTTTTTTCTGTGTGTTTTTTTAGAAAAACGGTTTGTCGAAGAAGGCGCTAGGATGCGATCTATTTTTTTACAAATATTAATATTAAACAAGTTATTGTGATGTTTTTGTACTATCCGCCGGATTCAGGTTTTTTAAGATGGCGCCTGTGAAGTCGTGATAGGAAATGACAAACCGATTCAAAGCACATTTTTCGGAAAAAACATCTTCACTCTTAATCGTTACTATCTGAGTCGCAGTATAATCGTTTTACTGCGACTCACTATGATCACAGCTTAGCTAAACTATTATAACATAATAAGGCATATCTAGTTATTTTGTTTTAGCAAAACAACAAGTTACTTAGGTATGTCTGCCTGTGAAAGTACACTTAAAATCGGTCTGCCGTTTCAAAGATTAGTCGAAAGGTCGAAACAAAGAAAAATTAAATAAAACATTGGCGCCACGCTATATGTGTCAGTGTCAATGTCAAAAATTTGATAGTTATTTGGACACTCAAATCTGTGTTATAGTGCTCGCAGTATAAGTCTGCGCGCGACTGGTGGCGTACTTAATGTTGCCAGGTCAAGCTAAAATAAGTTCCCCGTGCACTGAGAAATTTCGTCATCATATATAATAGGTAAGGGAAGGGATAATTCTGGGTAGCTTTCTACCTTTATAACACTCTTCCCAAAGTAGTTATATCGGCCCCAAGTTTCGGCAGCTTCAAAAACAGATTAAAGTGCTGGCTTATCAATCAAACTTATTATTGTAGAAAATAAAATTTTGCATCATTTTTCTAAAGGTCAGTTTATTTTCTACAACAACGACTTCAATAATTTTTGCCCTAAAGTTTAAAGATTCCGAGATATTGGCCAACCTCGCAGCAATATTTTACTTCTGCAACAGGCAGAACTTTTAAAAGTAAAATATTGCTGCTTCGGGACTGATTTTTTGCAGGCAATCCTATACCACCGTGTTTATAATAAAAAAATCGAAAGTGTTGTTTAATTTCAATTCAATAATCAGAACGTTGCAAAATGGCTATGAGTATGGCCATCAATGATCCCGGAATTTCCCCTAAGATTTCTTATGATTCCCGAGCGTAACGATAGAATTCAATTAACAGCCAATGAAATATCTGTCTGTAGCGCCAAAAGAAGTTTTCACTTCAAAAACATCTAAGACTTGTTTCTTACATTCGGTTTTAAGCACACACATTTTCCCCCCACGTGTTATTGATATTGGCGATGGAAATCGCCATATCGATCCAGCATCAAAAATAAGCCTCAGCTTTAAAATATGCCGATAATAGGTGGAAATTTGTTTGCTATGGTATCCCTAAAGATTACATGTCAAATAGCTCTGCTTTTGGAAAACTGCACTTTTGGCTCGTTATTGTCTCGTTCTTCTTTACTACCACGATTGATTTTCAAGAACCAGTCACGGCCAGCATTTTTAATCACTTTCGGCATAATTAAAGCAATTAATTACTTTAGAAATGAATAAAAACAGACAATGTAAACAAACTCTTGTCACCTGACGTAAACAAGAAGATGACGGCGCGTCAATTAGTTCCATATTTTGCTACGCGCAGAGTTATATTGCGAGCACTCTATTATCTGTGCGATAGCAAGACTCCTACCTGCTCTACTAAATAAACTTCAAAGGATTAAATCACTGATCAAACTGACACTGGCGAAATTCTAAATACATACATATTATACATAGAAACACTCAGACACAATGCAAATGTTTGAATTCATCACACAAATATTTGCAATGGGTGGGAATCGAACCCACGACCCTCGGCTTCGAAGACAGAGTTACTACCCACTAACTCACATTGGATCGTTTTGTTCAGAAATCCTTTTAACTTTTGCTTTATTTCAGTAGCATAATCTGTAGACCACATATCTAAGTATCTAAAGTTATTTGTTATATGAAAAAAAAACTGAATGAAATTCACGTAAAAAAACCTAATTTAAATACATTTCTCAGTCCCAGAGGATTCCACGAATCAACGATGACCGAGGTTGTAGTTACCTTATTATTGTTTTTGTGAATTTTATTTCGGTTTCACCACACTGTGAAATGGTGGAACTAAACATTTCATGAAGGTCACTGTGTTTCGGTTTGAAGGGCTATGTATCCAGAGAAATGAAGGGGTATAGAGACAAATTATCTTATATCTCTGTGTAACGAGCGCAGCGCAGTGCTAGGGTAGATTAGTGAGGGGTCGATTCAAACTCTTCTTGTTCCAATAGCTACCCAACACTACAGCCGAACCGTGGCTCGTTAAACCACTTTTCAGGTCCACATACTTTGTGGCACTAAATACCCCCAAAAAGTCCACCACACTCAATAAAGGCCGGGTCACACAGAGGCGATCCGGTAGCGATAGCGATCCGATAGCGATAGCGATCCGATACCGAGTATGAGATCGCGCCCGCTTGCTGTGTGTCAGGTTGCATACAAATTCGAACATTACAAAAAATATCGTCTCGCTATCGGATCGCTATCGGTATCGGATCGCCTCTGTGTGACCCGGCTTTAAGGGCACGTAGTATGTGAGTTCATTAATTTGCGCAAAACCATTTTAAAATAGAAGCTCAACAAAAAAATATTTACCCCCAGAGAGTGCCACTGACAGTGTAGAATCCCTCACCGAACCAAGCTTGTTGCTCCTCGTATTCTAGGGAGAGCAACTGGTACTCAAAACCAGGTCACAACCTACATTAGTCCGGCCTCGTGAAGGCCATCCCTCAAAATCTCCCAGGGGGGAAACCAAATGCACGAAAACTGAAGCAAAACCCAAACAGAGGGGTGCTACCTTCAGGTGCTGAACAGTTGCTCACTCTGTGTCAAGCACAGATTCGCTGTTGTTCGGAGTAGGTACTGTTCGCACCTTTGGGATGGATCGGCCAAGTATCAGCTGGAGACTCTGGAATCGATCGAGAGACGTGCCAAAAGACTCATAGGCAATGACAGTCTTGTGCGTAAAAGACTTCGAAGTCTTGACCATCGCCGCAAAATTGCCAGCTTATCGGTTCGGAGAGTGTGCAACTGGTCTGCATGATCTTATAGCACCTAGCCCTTTCTTCTATCAGACTTCTCGCAGCTCAAAAAAGCGACACGTTTCATGGTTGATGTTCCAAAACCACGAACGAAGAGATTTGACTCCACGTTTGTGATAAGAACGTCTAGGTTGTGTTACAATTAATTACAATTATTGCGTTAACTGAGTGGGTTTCCCGCGATAGTTACAATCTTAGTGTCTTCAAATCGAGAGTGAATCGGTTTCTCCTAGTTAAGCACGCTCCATCGTAGATCGCATCATCGCTTAACATCAGGCGAGATGGTGGTCAAGTGCGAACCTATTATAGTTACAAAAAAAAGGTGCAACTCAGTCGAACCTGAAGATATCAATCATAACTGTCCCACCTCACACTTGGACCTCTCGCAGACCTAGGTAGATGTTAGGGAGGTTGTCGGTGACAGCACCCTACAAACCATACTGTCTTCACCTTCTTCCAGTGCACTCGCATCCAAGTGCGGATCCAGCTTTGGCTCCAGGTCTCACGTGCTCACATGGCTCCAAGTAGGGGTTACATATACAAGGTGTTGCAGAAAGGTGCAACAATATTTATGGTAGTTCATCTACATTAAGTTTAGAATCATGTACCTATGTGAAAATTACGCAAGAAAGCTCAAAAAAATTTTGCCATTAAAAAAATATTTTTTTGATTGTTATTTCATTTGACATGCCCCTAATAGCCAGATCTCCGCACTGATTTTTGTACGACGTCGCGGCGTCGTCGGCAAGGTCGTTTGTCTGCTGTACATGCTTTAGGGTTGAAGCTGGTGATTTGGTGGAAATTTTACGTCAAACTTTGACTCGAATTATCTCGTGATCTACCGTGCTGAGGGGAAAGAGACCTTGGGTGATGAAGTCTACATCAGTGTTAGAATGGACTGTTAAAATATTGTTGGGGGTAAATCCACCACGTTGTATAGTCGTGGTCAAGTGACAAAACTGGACGATAAGTACATGCATGCCTTTGAAGTCACCACCTAGGTACTGGGCCCAGCCCGGGAGGGTCACGACCCCCATGACTCTCCTGGATCCGCGCTTGCTCGCACCATCTTTTCGCGGTCGGACCTTCCTGATGGACTGGGTACGAGCGATGTGGAGCGAGGACGTGAGTGCGCTCAGTTTGCTGGAAATGATAATGTCACCAATACCTAACTCAACCCTATTAGTCACATATGAATAAGAGGCTCAAGGCAGGGGTTCTTATTGTTACCCGTGTTACTGCCGTCACCAAACTGCACAGAGTCCTTTGTGCTCAAAGCACATGGTACAAAGTCGACTCATTTGTTTACAGCATGTCGGTGGATCAGAGACATCACGAGGCGGGTGCCAAGGAAAATGTGGTTCGCCTTATCCTTGAAATATCCGAAGACCAGAAACTGACCATTCTAGACAGATCCCACATGTCTAGGCTGAGTCTGCCTGGGGAAGTATCACACTTTTGCCAGTTATTCTACCGCCAAGCAGTAATGTGTAAGCGTTACTGTGTGCCGGTTTGAAGGGCATTGTTTCCAGAGAAATTACCTACTGAGCTTAGAGATACCTTACATCTCTGGGTGACGAGCGCAGTGCAGTGCTAGGTAATGATTTAGACTTTTCATGTTCCAAAAGCTGTGTGTCACTGTGCTGTTATGTGGTAGGCATGTTGCTTACCATCAGGCACATGACATGCTCGTCTCGTCACTCTCTAATTAAAAAAAAATTATAGAACACAATTAGTAGTACATCCTACATACCTCTAGATTAATAAAATTATGTTAGTTTATTTAATTTCGCTTTCAAATTACCTGAGAGTCCGCCTGGCAACTATTTTTTCATCTGTGGCCTGGCGAAGTATCACACCATAGCCAGTTTTATTCTAACACCAAGAAACACAGTGTTCCTGACACTGTGTTCCGGTTTAAAGGGCAATTTTTCTAGAGAAATTACATGGCATAAAGATAAAACATCTTATATCTCTGGGTGACGATCGCAGTGCTAGGTAATGATTTGTACTCTTCATGTTTCTATAGCAGCGTGTCACTGTGCTGTTATGTTCCTTACCATCAGGTACATGACCTGATCGTCTGGTCACCGTATACTATAAAAAAAAATTATTCCGCTTTTGAATTGTCTCAGATCTAACGAACTGCTAAAGTGGCTCCCTCGCTCGCTTCACGTTGTCGTTGGTCTCGGCCGGACAGTGTCGCGAACTGACCACTTTGATGCACCGGCGGCCGACTTCCAATTATATCATTACCATAACCGTACACGCATGATTTGTATACTTAAATGGATTTTATTATGACTCATGAATATGAATACGGACGCACAATTGATGTGAAAGGTACTTGATAGTTTGATGAACAAGCAAATATCCAATTTTAAATAATAATGGATCCCGACTGTTCAGTTGTAATGTTCTTTTATTAGAAAATATTGTATTTATTTCAATATTATTAATACAATAACATATTATAGAATTCTAGACCACCAGAAATCTAAATGCTTGTTTTATTCTTTTCAGTTTTTTTAGTATGCGAGTAGGTACGTAGTTTGGTTCACTTTTTACGCAGTCGGGTTTTTGAGTTTTTAAATTATATTTTTTTATTTTATACTTTTTAGTTATGAACAATGTTGTGAATGTTAATATGCTCAACATAATAATATGCATCTTTTGGTTTTTGACCAAATGTCTTCGTTTCTACTGATATAACATGTAGGATTTTCTACTGCATGTAATTCATATTTATAGTTTTGTGTTATTATAGGTTTTCGATTGACGTTGAGTACCTACTAAATCGTTTGAAGTTGGAGATGGGCGACCGAGGCGGAGCAATCCGAGAGCGGTTCCGTGTTCCCACTATCACGTACCTGCACGTACGAAAAAAAGGTAGTCCAATATACCTACTAGCATAGATCGTAGAACCCAAGATGGGCCCCATCCCAAACTTCACGGCGCACGCAATCATGTCAACGTTGGGAAGAGTGAGCTCACTCTTTCCGTTCTAGTCGGTTGCAGGACGCGGTGGACGCCGGACGTTTTTACCTGTCATTATTCGGTGTCAACAACTAAAATAAGTAGAACCACAGCAAATCTCGCCGCTAGCGATTATAGGGGTCAAGTAGATTGGTTGTTTGTAAACCACTTACGATACATACAGAGACGCAGTTTATTACCAATTTCAAGATTCTCAGGGCACATCTATTGATTTATATCGATGCCTACTAGATACATTAGTATATAATGTCCATCAACATTCACACGTACAGTTAGTTATACGAAGTTTTCTGCTACCTAAAAACCTATAAATGTGAGAATGGTTGTTACTCAACTTTAAATCGATATACATCCTAAACGGTCAGTCAAATCGAAAAACATTGAGAGAAAGCTAAACATTATTTTCAAATACCTATTCAACGATACCCCTCTTGACATATTTTGGTGATTTTCATTTTTTTAATTTGGACAATATGGCGTCCTGAATCCGCCATATTGGATTTACACTAATGTCATGTCCTTAGTGTCACTCGCCAGATTAAGAGGAATCGATCGACGTGTGAATCATAAAAATCGGCCCAGGCGTTTGGTCTGTATAGTGCCTCAAAGGAACATACATACATACATACATACATACATACATACATACATACATACATACATACATACATACATACATACATACATACATACATACATAGACTGTTAAACACATTACCACTCCTTTGCGTCGCGCAGTCGGGTAAAAATAATGTGCGTGCTTCAGACCGCACGGCAGGAGTGAAAACTAAAATAAAATAAAACTATTAAAACTGTTGAATAATTATAATTAATAAAAAATATTGGCAGTCACTATGACTGCCAATAGAAGTAGAAACTTTTAACTCAGAATTAGCTAGTCCACTTTGGAAACTACGCGGGAGAAGCCATAGCGAAGGCAAGGAGAAGTCACAAGCAAGAAGGGCGTGCCATCTAGAAATACGCCTCGAAAAGTAGGAGCCAGTTCGAATGGACTCCTTTTAGCGGAGAATAAACACGCCTGTGTTTTTCCTTCGTTAAACTTGGCCAAATTGGCATCGCCCCATTTAGAGACTGCCTCAAGGGCCAAGTTCAAACGCTCGATCATATTCTCTCTCAGTAGCTGAGTTTGTCGCCCACTGGCTCTTGTGCTAGATATATAATTCTCTACGACGGTGCTATCATCTGCGTACCCAAAAATACCGGGCTTCAATAGATGTTCAGGTTTCAAGAGCAATGTTTCCAGATAAATTACAGGGCGTAAGTAGATATGTATCATCTTATAAACGGGTAACGAGAGTAGCGCATTTCTAGGAAATGATTTGGACTCTTCGCATTCAAATAGCTGCATGTCACTGTGCTGTTATGAGGAGGCGTGCTGTATGCCATCAGTCACATGTCCTCATCGTCTTGCCACTCTCTGCTATAAAAATAATTTATTGTCTTCCGAAAAAAGTAACAACCCCCTTCAATTTACAATTAAATTAATTCAACCAAATTTCATAAACAAACATCACTAAGTTGTCCAGATAAATTAAAGTAAATTTTAGTTTTTTGTTCATATTTTAAAAACTGCCGCACTGATTTTAATAAAATTTATATAGGATGGCTGCTGAACTATGCTAAGTATACTAAACAAAACAAGAACCACGAAAATCCATTTTCAATTGGCGGATCTATTGCGTAACGGGCACACAAAAAGATATACAACCGAATGGAGATCCTCTTTTTTTTTAAGTCGGCTAAAAGTTATGGATACTTTTTGCAAATTGTGTTGTTTCTATATTATCCGAAGGAGATCCGATCCTATCAGCGCTGCGTAGCGAATCAGGATAGCGATTCTAAATCCATTCGGTTGCATCCCACACGGAATCTCATCTCTCGGTCTTTGTCTTATCTGTATAGCTTGACAGAGACAGGGATTGTCATTCCGATTCCGAACCATTCGGATTGCATTTAGAATCGCTATTCTGAGCCCAGTTGGATTTAATGTCGACACGGAATCACACCTCTCGGTGTTGATCTTATCAGTTTAGAACGACAAAGACAAGGATTGTCCTTCCGAATTTGATCCGTTCGGAATGCGTTTAGAATCACTATAGACTATAGACTACAGGCCCGTGAACAAAATTTACGGGTCAAATGAACCACCAGGATATCGATGTAGGATACAATACAATACAATACAATTATTTATTGATTAAAAACTTCTTACAAAACATCAAAATTCTTACTTACTAAATTCAAAGAAATACTTAATATATTATGTTAGTAGTCCATTAGCATTAGGATGATAGCAGGGTATAAAGTAATAAGATTCAGCATTATGCCGTCACTTGTAAGCTATCCAACTGAGTGTAATTGAAGAGATTGAAGAGGGGGGGGGGGGGGTTGCAACCCTCTACCATTGCTCCTTGTCGCATGATTTTTGGACGGCATTGCGAAATAATGGATTAGAAGAGGTATTTAAACTGTATGGAACCAATACCGTACTTAATCAAAAGACCAAATTTACTCTGTAAATTACTCGTACTCTGTAAATTTTTCCGACAAACTAATAATTAAAAAGTTAAAATTTATAATTATTAGAGTTTCAGTACCTCTTCTTATCTATTATTCCGCAACGCCGTAGTGCTGAATCTTATTACTTTATACCCTTCTTTAACCCGACATAGGTATCCTGTTGGTTCATTTGACCCGTAAATTTCGTTCACGGGCCTGTAGTCTACTACCCAGAACCCTAGTGTTCCATAGCACCTCATCTTTTTCTAAAACATGCAACATGCGTAGTAGACATAATTCCAGGAATTAATTGACAACCCGAAAACATCAACGGATGACAAGAACTCCCTAAACGAATACTAATCAGGCGGTAGACCTTTTTAAATCGCTTTGTTATATTGCACTTTAATGTCCATTTTGAAATTATTTTACATTATAGTAAAAGTTATTGGATAGTTTTGATGTGGTTTGATGAATTTTAAAGAGCAGTTTGTTTGTTGCCTGCCTGTAGATATGGAGTTGACGTATTGTGTGTGCAACGTGCTGTTTAATGTTTAATCCTTCAAACCAAACAGCTATGGGAACCTTAAAAGTTCAAATCGCTTAGCAATGCGCTTGTCACCCAGAAATGTGAAACGCAAGTTGGCAAATTTTCGGCAAATATTTTTTTCAGCTATTCTTCGTTTTTGAGCTGGTTTCTTTGCCCCAGCCGCAAGTATACTTAGGGATTTTTGCAAGGTATTGTTTGTAGAGCTGGGGATAGACCAGACATTAGTTTTTCATAGCGCTTATAATTTCCATATATTTTGACAGATTACCGCTTAGTTGTGTTAATTTTATTTATTTTTAGTTTTAGCTGTAGTATGGCATCTTGCACCCCGGTTGGACGCAATGCGTTGACTAATCTGGTGTCTCTGGAATCCAAGGTACAGTGTGAGCTATGTTCCCGTTATTTTAGAGGCCAAAAAGGGGTCAAAATTCACCGGGCTAAATCCCACAACAAATTACAAATTCCGCTTTCGGCTCCGATTACGGGTCAGTCGACCACAAGTGGCAGTTCCGTGAGCGCTGCTACGCCTTCCCAACCTTTTTGGGAAGTGTTGAGCTCACTCAAAAATTCATTTCCGGTCCTTAAGCGCATCCCGCGTGGTGCTCGTGTTTTGGTGGCTCAAAGTTTATCATTAGTTATCAAAAGTGTTCTTTCGCAAAATTCGAAAGATGCCTGGGAACATTTACTGAGTTTCCCATACAGTGTGCTTTATGTACCTTTAGAACCGTCGAACAAAAAGTCCCTTACCACTAGGGTAAAGGAGAACTGCGTAAAGTACACTGCTTCCGTGGAAAACCCTTTAGATTTGAGTAGTTTTATTCCGCCTAAGCAGCGGAATAACCAAAATTCTAAAAGTAGTGATGATTCGGCTATAATTAAGATTGTAGAGAACAAAATTAGCGATGGCGACATCAAAGGCGCTGCGCGTATTTTGTTTTCCAGTGACACCATTGCGCCGAACACACCACACACCATTCAGTCACTTCGTGACAAACATCCACCCGCAACAGCTAATCTCCACCTCCCTGTTCCACCACAATCAGATAACGTCACTATTGAGGCCACATCGCAAGAGGTTTCGGCTGCGATTACATCTTTCTTGAGTGGCTCAGCTGGAGGCCTCGATGGCCTGACACCTCAACATCTAAAAGATCTTCTATCTTTTAGCTCTGGTGAGGTAGCAGAGTCCCTCTTGAGAGATCTAACCTCTTTAGTTAACCTCATGTTATCTGGTCGAGTCAGTAGTGACATTGTCGAAGTTTTGTACGGCGCCAATTTGTGCGCACTTTCCAAAAAAGATGGTGGGATCAGACCAATTGCTGTCGGCACCACATACGACGATATGTGGTGCCGACAGCAATTGGTTGGCGCCTTGCTGCCAAGGTGGGTTGTAGGAAAAAGGTTGCTCTTTTGAGCTCCCTTTTCCAACCAATACAACTCGGTTTTGGTTCGCGGGGTGGATGTGAGGCTGCCGTTAATTCTGTCCGGACCTTCCTTTGCCAAAATTGGGGAGAGGTGCTGTTAAAGGTGGACGTCAAAAACGCCTTTAATTCGGTTGATCGAGGAGCCTTGTTGGCCCAAGTGAAGGATAAAATTCCTGACCTGTACAATTTTCTTTGGCAATGTTATGGCGAGCCCACAAAATTGACTTATCAAAACAATCATATGTTATCCTCCGTCGGCTGTCAACAAGGTGATCCCTTCGGCCCTGCGACCTTCGCCTTGGCCATTCACCCTATCATTCAACGTCTCCAGTCCAAACTAAACGTTTGGTACTTGGACGACGGAACTTTGGGGGGCGATGTGAATACTGTTCTAACTGATTTACAAAAACTCATAGACGGTTTTCGTCTGATTGGTTTAGAACTAAATTTTTCAAAATGCGAACTTTTCGTTTGCGACACATGTCCAGATAAAGATTCGATAATACAGAACTTTAATGATCTGGCCCCCAACATCAAATCAGTTGACAAATGTTCCCTGCGCCTCCTGGGTTCACCGATTTTAGAAGAGTCGTTACCATCTTTTGTCGAAGAAAAAATTCAAAATTTCACGAGAGCCTCCGATAGGCTACTCAAAGTAAACGCCCATATGGCGTTTACAATTATTCGGCAATGTTTATTTGTTCCGAAACTTATGTACGCTTTACGGTGTAGTCCACTGTGGAAACATGGTGAGCTCCTTGGGAGCTTAGACAATGTCGTAAAGGAATCTCTAATATCGGTGTTGAATGTGGATCTGAGTGGGAGGGCCTGGTCACAAGCCTCACTACCCATACGGTTGGGAGGCCTAGGGGTCCGCCAAATTTCAAGTGTAGCTTTACCGGCATTCTTGTCCTCAGTTCATAGTACTCAAAATCTAATAGACAAAATTCTCGCACCCTCTTTAGGCCATTCGGAATATTCTGATGTAGTAGTAGCTAATTTGTGCGAGGCTAAGAATGCTTGGAGGCTGGCTTGTCCAAACAACGATTTCCCCAGATGTCTGTCATCTCAGAGACAGTGGGATCGACCGATCTGCGATCTAGCACGGAACTCTCTTCTCGATACGTGTCCTAGTATCGCGGATCGTGCTCGTATCCTTGCTGTGTCTGTGTGGGAATCGGGCCTTTGGTTACAAGCTTTGCCATCTTTCAATACCGGTAGCCTATTAGATCCAACTGCATTTCGTCTAGCTGTTAGCTTGCGCTTGGGTGCGAGGTGCTATGAAGCCCATCGCTGCCATTGTGGTACTGCCGTCGACCAACTCGGTCACCACGGTCTCTCTTGCTCGAAAAGCGCAGGTCGTATTGGCCGCCACGCCAGCCTGAACGACATCATACGCCTCGGAAGAGGTTACATATTTGAGCCCTTTGGGGTTGAGACATTGGGTCCGTGGGGGCCGGGAGCTCACCTCATCTTCAAAAGCCTTTCCGAACGCTTGGTCGATGCGACGCGTGACCAAAATGCTGGCGTTTATTTGGCCCAACGCATAAGCATTGCCATTCAGCGTGGTAATGCCGCCAGCATGCTGGGTACGCTTCCGATTGGTAGTGGGCTTGAACATCTTGATTATCTGTAGACCTTCATTGGTCTATGGATAATTCAGGTGTGCTTAGTGTAAGTAGTTGTTAGGTATGTAGCGTAGTGTAGTTCTCATTGTATTTTAGTTTTGTTAATAAAGGAAAAAAAAAAAAAAAAAAAAAATAAGAAATGTGAGATGATTTAGCATAGGCCCTGTAATTTCTCTGGAAACAACGATCTTCTAACTATTTTCTTATCTGTGCCGTTAGCACTTGGCGGTAGATTGGCAAAGTGTGGTAAAAATATGTGATACTACCCCAGGCGAGTTCTGCAAAGAGTTCGCTTATGTATCACTACATAAATGGGTTTGTGCGACTGTACCGAACATGCTCGCATTCGTACTTTACCAACACAGCAAACGCTAAAGCATGTCATGCCTTGTTGCGTGGCGACAACTTCCACGAACGAAGTCGGCAACGTAAAGAAATTAAAAAGAAATAGGACCATAGACAACGCCGTGGCGCATAGACAAGCAGCCGACAAAGACCTCTTTACTGAATTTATAAACGATTTATCGTGACAAGATCGGTTCACTGATTTGTGTAATAGTCTTATGAATTTTAAGTCTGAATTAAGTCATCAATGCGAGTTAAGTATGGATGGTAATTAGTATTCTGATGGCGGGAAATTAATGGACGGTGTTGATGTCGATTTAGTGGAAACGGCTGATTGAAATCTGACTTAATACGGGGTTCTGCAGAAATGGATACAATACAGTGTAGTGGAGAGCAATGCGCTGCTAATTAAATTAAAACAAGTCCGAACAGTGAACTTAATACACTAAATTGAGTAACGCTATCCGAAGGATGGGACACGTGAGACATGAGCCCCTAAAATCATCAATGTAAACCACTAGTGTGCCCTTCCAAACTTCAGGCACAATGTAATGAAATACTGGTATGTTGAAATGTTGGAATGCCATGGAATGAAACGCTGGAATGCTGAAATGTTAGAATGTCATGGAAGGAAACGCTGGAATCCTGAAATGTTGGAATGCCATGGAATTAAACGCTGGAATGCTGAAATGTTAGAATGTCATGGAAGAAAACGCTGGAATGCTGAAATGTTGGAATGCCATGGAATGAAACGCTGGAAATGCTGAAATGTTGGAATGCCATGGAATGAAACCCTGGAATGCTGAAATGTTGGAATGCCATGGAATGAAACGCTGGAATGCTGATATGTTGGAATGCCATGGAATGAAACGCTGGAATGCTGAAATGTTGGAATGCCATGGAATGAAACCCTGGAATGCTGAAATGTTGGAATGCCATGGAATGAAACGCTGGAATGCTGATATGTTGGAATGCCAATGCTAATGAATGGAAATACTTACGAATTTCTAGATGGCCCATGGAAATTGCTGACGCTTTTCTAGATGGCCAATGGCCATGGTCCCGAGTTTACCCAAAGATTTCTTATAAATTCCGAGCGTGACGCTAGAATTAAATTCACAGCCCACGAAAAATCTGTCTGTGGCGCGCCAAAAGAAGATTTCACTTCAAAAAAACATCTAAATCATTTCGAACTAGCAACGCCCCGTGGTTTTACTTGCGTAGTTTCTATTTCCGTATTAGTTTTTCCGCAATAAAACGTACAAACTTTCGGCAATCCAAAGTTCAGCCACAGAATAAATATTAGTACAGAAGCCTCAATTACCGAAAACAATTATATAAATAGCGACTCTTGCTGGGACACAACAAAGTTAAATTCAGCTCGCATTAGCGCTCAATATCTGTCGCAATTTTCAACTCTCTCTTCTAACACGTAACTCTGTCCCTGTCTAGCGCGGAGGGTTGTCGACATATCTAATAACAATATGCGCGGGAAACGTCTTGCGCGAGCGCTCAGCCGTGCGTCCGACAACCGACTGGCACTTGTCCCCTGGGAGGCACGGTCTAGCTGTAGGCTAAAACCGCGCGACCTTGAGCGAGTGAGGATGCACTGGTTCAGCCTTCATTCTGTCATCTTTAAAAAAAATGCCAGTCATAGAAGCAGCCGATAGAAAAAACAAATATCAAAAAACAAATACTGTTCCGAAATAAACACGAACAAAGAGATTTGACTCCACGTTTGTGATAGGAACGTCTAGGTTGTGGAATGCGTTGCCTGAGTGGCTTTTACCCGATAGTTACAATCTTGGTGTCTTCAAATCGAGAGTGAATCGGTTTCTTCTAGGTAAGCACGCTCCATCGTAAATCGCATCGTCGCTTCACATCAGGCGAGATGGCGGTCAAGTGCGAACCTATGTTAGTTAAAAAAAAATAGAAATAAAAACTAATAGGTAACTCAGAAATTGATACCTCACTTTGGAAACTACACGGGTGAAACCGAAGGGCGTGGCCGTCTAGGTCTAGATCATCCGAGTTTACCCGAAGATTTATTTTCGTAGAACGTGCAACTTGAACTCAATTCACAGCCCACGGAAAGTCTGTATGCGGTGCGCCAAAAGGAGTTTTCAGTTCAAAAATATTTTTTAATTGCTGCCCGGGACAGCATGCACTCTGCATGCGGCATGCGTCGCGCGGTAGTATAAAGCATCGCTAGTGTTGCGCGCTGCATCGGTAATGCATTTTATACGATAATCGATTCCTTTCGGCTGTCACGTTGGCAGCATTGTCGTCGGAATTATATTTGATATTACGTCATGCGTAATTTTAGTGGAAATAAACATTGTGAAGTAACGAAAGAAACAAACGGCTGGTTTAGTCGTCGTAATCTGTAAATCGTCAGAAAATCACGAGCTTTTCCGACAAACTAACAATTTAAAACTTAAAATTTATAATTTTTATAGTTTCAATACCTCTTCTAGTCTATTATTCTGCAACGCCGTACAAAAATCATGCGACAAGGAGAAATAATCAAGGATTGAAACCCCCCCTCTTCGACTGTACTCAGTTGGACAGCTTACAAGTGACGGCATAGTGCTGAATCTTATTACCTTATACCCTTCTATCATCCTACATAGGTCTCCTGGTGGTTCATTTGACCCGTAAATTTTGTTCACGGGCGTGTAGTCTATTACGACTTAACTGACGAGCAAACGGAATCCTAGTAATATTTTAATGGCAAAATTTGGATGTGTGTTGCTCAATCGGAACGTCTGAACCGCACAGATTGAAATTGGGAGCACAGTTCTATTGAATTGTACAGTCTAGAATAATCACTTACCACCAAGCACATGTTTTCCTCGCCTCCTCATTCTATACTATAAAAAAATTAAATACGGTCAGTTTTATTTTCATCGAATATTAAAAAATGTTGAACAGGTGTTAGCTAGAAGTCGTAAATTCATTTATAACTTCCGAATTAAGCGTCTGTGGAATCACAATGTTTTATTTTATGACCCTTTGATGGCATTTTTGTTTTATTTACCGATTGGCAATTTCATGAAAAACTCGATAAAATCTTCATGAGAATTATTGTCGGATTCTTATGCCATTTGACACATAGCAACACTTTTATTGTGACAAAAACTTAACCCAATAATAATGCGCAAAAATAAGTTTTCACTTCAAAAAATGCTTCATCTTAATATTTAAGGTATCGCCATCTCAAAAATAAAGCTGGCAGCACTGGTCGCGGGCAGTTTTTACGCGTTGCCTCCGTTGTACCTAGGTATCTACTTACATATGATTTTGTTATGGTTTTAATCTCACATTTAATTCGCTTCGGTCGCGCAGCAAAACCTCAATCTTCTCCAAGCCTGTCATAAAGAACTCCGTTCCAATAAATTAGAAGTAAATAATACATACTCATGCGCGGTCCGAAGGGGGGTCACAGGGGACATGACCCTCCCCAAAATCGTATACGTTACATTAAAATGGGACGCTACAAGTATTATTTTTTACTCGACTTATTGTATTTCTACTCGTGACCCCCCCCCCAATCTGAGGTTCTGTACTGGTGACTCTCTCCAAAATTCTACGCTGGGACCGGGCCTGTACATACTTATATTTCGTTTAAACGCATGATTATTTTTCTAGTGTTCAATAAAGGTTCAATGATACATAAATATCTTTAATAATAGTAAGAATAACATGCAAGAAGTTTCTTGGTAAATCTATATTTTACTACACCAATCAATTTAAAACTTCCTCCAAGACCTATTGTCTATGGTTAGTGGGTGCATAAAAACTGAACATTCAATTTGTCGCCATTAAAAATCGATATCCCATCGTAAAGATAATTTCTAGAATTATATTAGTAATCGATAATGACACAATTCGTATGCTGGTTGACGTATTAATGGACGTGTATCTCAAACTTTTTTATAAGTACTTAGACTTGCGACTATAGTAACTGTTTATCAAAAAATAACGTTTTCAATTTATCGGAAAATGTTTTATGGATGCTGTTATAGTTTGTGTAGTGATAGTTTATTGCAAAGAGTATTTTATAGACTAAAGAGAAGCAAAGAGTTTCTCAGGGAGACTCACCTCCTCAGCTTGATCGAAATTGGTTGGGTGTTAGTCAAAATTTACTATTCTTTTTGACAAATGAAAAATGACATTTACTGTTGAAAAAAATATTCTAAAATTAAAAATAAGGATGATATCATTATTTAGTCTATATAGTTTACACATTTTTGCCAAAACCCGGTCCCAGCTCAGCATCATGCCGACAGTATCCAACCATAGGTAGGTTACCAAGTTACGGCTAGTCAAGTTGGGGAAACGGCGAATGCCAATCCGGAGACACTTGGATTTTTCTCACTGCGTTACGCATTGCAGAGGTAAAAATATTAGAAAATAAAGCATTTTCAAAGGATAAAATATATTTATAAAATTATTTGTATATATAGGTATAGCTCGTGGGAATTTGTAAGCCCCAAAGTTTTCACTTCATTAAAACATTTTACGCAGATTTAATCTGTCTATAAATGTTTAACGTTGTTTTTTAAGTCAAACCTCACTCATAGACAGAGCTAGAGGGGACAACTGGGAACAATTGATATTATTTACTACAACCATGTCAATTACGATTGCCAATAAAGATCACTTCTGACATGTATACTAAGCACATAGGCACATACTTACACGTTTATTTTGTCTATGAGTGAGGTTTGACTTAAAAAACAACGTTAAACATTTATAGACGCCCATTCCGGCTGCGCTCGGATATTGTCATTTAAATACTATTAATCGAAATAAAAACTATCCTATCTCTCAAGTTGGACCAGACTGCTCACGGTGTGCCAATTTAATTTAAAATCGGTTAAGTAGTTTAGGAAT
Source organism: Ectropis crepuscularia (assembly GCA_963693475.1). Classification (NCBI taxonomy): domain Eukaryota; kingdom Metazoa; phylum Arthropoda; class Insecta; order Lepidoptera; family Geometridae; genus Ectropis; species Ectropis crepuscularia. The sequence continues at coordinate 13,593,081 of OY856366.1, read as the reverse complement.
CCATCGCGGACAAACATCGTGACAGGAGATTTATATATATTAAGATGTAGAATTATTATGGATCGGATTGATGGATGAGATTTACATTAATCGGTCACCGAGTCAGATTTTTTTTTAATTTTATGGTAAACAATTTTACAATTTAGTTTCGTTTTCTACATATAATAAAATGAGTTTATGATAACTAAAACAACAAACGATACCTAGCATATAAATTGCTTATTCGAGCGAGAAAGATACAACAACTATATTTTTCCTACTCATCCAGCCTTTCAACTCGAAGCATAACAGCTCCATTCACAGCCTACGGAAAAATCTAAATGCCGCGCACCGACATAACTTTTCACTTCAAAAATTGAACTCAACTTTTGTAAATGGCAGTAATAAGTTTGAGAACCACATCACAATCAATCAATAAATGCCGAGCCGCACTTACTTTGCATACAATCGCGGTCGTATTCCGCAGTCGATCCTGAAGTAATTGTCCGCCATATTGGATCAGTTCCCGCCATTTTTGGCTTTGTCTATGGTCACTTGAAGACAATGGCTGTTGAGCGACCAATTATTATCCTAATTAGCATTGAGTGTTATAACGATCGAGGAAAATGGATTTTAATTGTTGGAACAGTTATTTGGGTGGTTAGCATTCAATAATGTTTATTTATAGACTATCACCGCACCGCGGTTTCGTCATCGCAGTTACCGTTCCGGCTATTTCCTCGCCATGAAAATGAGATAGATTCTCTTTTTAGTACACACCAAAAACACTGATACAGCATAAGAAACACAATAAAAGCTAGTGTTACAATCGGCGGCCTTATCGCTACAAGCGATCTTTTCCGGGCAACTTTAGGATGGAAATGGTTTGTAAAAATATTTTGTTCGTGTGTTATTCCAGACTTTACATCCATATCTGTGTTACAAAATTTTAACTTGATCCGTTCATGTGTTCCGACGTGATTGAGCAACACACATTCAAAGTTTTGCATCCATAAAACACTCGTTATTTTCTCAGCATAAATAGTCGTTGTCAGACTATTGTATCATATAACTGCTCGTCTCGTCACTCTTTATAAAAAAATGTATCAAAATTGAGTAGGTAGTTTTATTGTTTGCGTGAAAGTAAGTAAAAAATAAAGATAAATAAATATTAATAAAAGTATCAATAGCAAAATTCCTAATGACAGTTCAATAATTTCCGTTTTGTTTAAGACAATGGCGATTAGACATTAACATAATAAAGAGATTTGTTCACGCGCAGGGGCGGGGACCGGACGCTGGCGCTCTGAGGTACAGACGGCAAATTAAGGTGCGTCCCCCAGCAAAACGAGTTTTTTGTCCAGTTTTCAGAGCTATCTACTCATTAGCCAAAATAAATATCAATTGGTAAATAATACATTAAATTTGTACAATTTCTTGGCTTCAAAATTGTAGTTTTCTTTTTTTGTTAATTAATTTATTGTTTAAATAAATCGCCTCACAACGAAACCATAAATAGAAAAAAAAAAATTAAATTAATATGTATTATTATTATTATTCAGTTATTTATTTTTCTTCTTAGTCTCAAATTTTTTTACAATCCATATATAAAATAAACATTATAAACACTTAAAAACTAGGGTGCCGCCAGCAGCGTGGCAGGGCCCAAGCTACCGGTGGTTAGGGCTGCAGAGAGAGGAAACTCCTGACGATGCGCGCTCTGTCGAGGATGACTGCCTTCTGTATCTGACCCTTGATCCAACCGTCTAGCGAAAGCCTCTTGAGATGTTGGTCGAGGCTTTTCGCTATAAGGCCGTTTGCCGACACGACTATTGGGACTATGACCGTCGAATCAACATCCCACATGGCGGTAACCTCATGAGCCAAGTCAAGGTACTTGCTTAGCTTGTCCTTCTCGGCTTTCACGAGGTTCTCGTCATGTGGTATGGTGATATCGATGATCACATCCCGGCACTGAGATCAGTCTACCAGCACGATATCAGGCTTATTGGAGACAATAGTCCTGGTCCTGTCCGTGATGATAGAGCGGTCCCAGTTATTATTATTAATTGTAATTATCACGCATCTACTCGAAAAACCGCCATTATTTGGATTGTGTCTTACACCAACGGATAGGCGATTCTATTACGAACATTTTGGTAATCATCGAACATAATATTTCAAAAGACCAAATCTCTGATTTTATAAAGAGTTTATTCTAAAATTTGAGCGTAAAACAGCGACAAATTCTACTGTTTTCGTCTTGCTCTTTCTTGCGGTGTGCGATGAGGGAAGAAATACTCAAGGTCATTCGGGGTACGACCTTAATTTCGTTAAGTTTTCGTTGAGCGTTACATTTCGTTAAGCGTTAATCAACGATTTAACGAGATTTTTTTGATGTACATAACTACTTAAATGAATGAAACTTGACTTTGTCAATAATTTCATCGACAATAGTTATAGCTCAATATTTAAATCAGCAGTAATGTTGCGTTTGGTATGTAAGTTTTGTAGCATTATCTTTCATTTACTGTTATTTATATTTTCTTGTGTATTTTTTTTGCTCTTAGTAATAACGCGTGACCGTAGAAATCAATTCAAAGCCCTCAAAAAATCTGTCGTGGTGCGCCATAAGAAGTTTTCACTTCAAAAAGGCTCCGAAACTCCGAACCGCGATGCGGTGCGTGGTTAACTTGCAGTTCCCGCGTAGCTCGGGTACCGAGAGAGTCTCTTCGTCCACCCTTGTCTCTGTCCGTTTGGATTCAAATTCTTCTGGTGCGAACCAGGGGGTCTACCGCCGAACGTCTCTTTTCTTTTCGTTAGAAATGATAGAGATGGCAAAAGCAAAGCCAAAGCAGATTTAGTTAGGCGGTAGAAGGCCGGGTCAGCGAGCGGTAAGCTCGGTGTCACCTAGACGTAGCCCAGTTGACGCACAGGAGCTGCTGATACGCTTTGGTTACGTGCATACTTTAGGTTGACGCCTGGTTGACAACGAGGCGAAAAGCGATACGGAGTCGATCCCTTTCCAAGCTGATATGTGTGCTGTGACCATTAGAGCTATGGATGTCCCCTGATGAATCCTGAAATGGGTAACTGCGTCTTTATCTGTAGCGGAGTGATTTACACACCACGTACTTGACCCCTAGAATCGCTAGCGGCGAGGAATGCTGTGGTTCTACTTATTTTGGTTGTTTATAATGAATAGTGATAGGTAAAAAAACAGCGTTCACCGATTCCTGCAACTGACTTGAATGGAAAGAGTGAGCTCACTCTCCCAAAGATGACATAATTCTGTGAAGTTTGAGACGGCACATCTATAGTCTGATTCTATGGCGTGAATACGTCTTCAAAATTACTTCCCGACTGGAATAACACATGGGGCTTTTTTATCAAGTTACGGCTGCTCTAGTCGGGAGAACGGCGACTGCCAATCCGGATCCCCGGGTTCAAATCCCACGCACACCACTGTCTTTTCAAAGTCATGTGCTTTTATAAAACAGCCGCTAATTTAAAACGGCGAAGGAAAACATCGTGAGGAAATCAACATGTACCTCTAATCTCATGTGTCATTCACCAACGCGTACTGCACTAGCCAAGCGCGGATCCAGGGGGGGTCATGGGAGACATGACCCCCCTGGGCTGGGTTCAGTACCTAGGTGGACTGCTGTTTGTGACTTGACTACGACTATGTAAGTATGTGACCCCCCTGTGAAGCCATGGCTCCAGAAGGTGGGGGGGAGTCTGTCCTCTGGAGCCAAAGTTGGATCCGCCCTTGGGACCAACGTGCTGGTGACTCTTTCCTTGCGAGAAAAGACCCCGAGTCTTAGCAGTGGGAACATTTAGGGAGCTGTTTTATGCTTTGTTTATTTAATTTTTATCCCGGGCAAATAACGGGAACTACGCGAGTGAAACCGCAGAGCGCAGATAATATAAAATAAAATAAATAATTCATTGAATGGTTATCTAAACCACCTAGAAAAACTGTTTAAACCATTATATAAGAAATTGTTTTTCACTAAAAAGGGTAAAATAAAATGTTATTATTAATAAAATAAACAAATAAGCACTCAAAAGCGAAAACGAAATTGATATAATTATTTTAAGAGCTTAAAATAATTAACCAGCGCTGGATTAGATCGCTGGACTGGCATAATTTAAACCGGGCATTATATTAGTTTTTAATAGGATAGTAATTTTACCCAATGTGTTCAGATTTAGTAACACCTTGATTTAATTTATTATTTTTGACCTGTGATTAATACATTAATACATTTAATATATTACTGTTATATCTATTGTTTTGCCAACCGTACCACCAAACCCGTGAAGGCACGCAGGTTCGACCCACTCCAAAATAATCGATTACATTATTAGTACTGCAACAATCGATAACGTATGGGCACGTAGGTACGTCACTGAATAATATCGATTAAAGGTTTTAAGGAAAAAAAATTGGTTGTCTGCTTGTCTGTAAAATCGGTTGGTTTACTGACGATACTTTACTGTGACAACGTTATAACAAAACATTGATAGATGCGGCGTATGCGTACATTGAGCGTAACGGGACATAACGGGACACTTTTTCGTGCATGCAGCCGGAGTTCATCGGATTCATTAGACGTCACGTCAAAAAAAGGTGTCTTCAAATCGAGAGTGAATCGGTTTCCTCTAGGTAAGCACGTTCCATCGTAGATCGCATCGTCGCGCCAGGCGAGATGGTGGTCAAGTGCGAACCTATAATAGTTAAAAAAAGGTACAGTGTTAGTGTTAATTTTTTTAAGTGAAAACATCTAGCGCACCGCATACCTACATACATTTTCGCAGGTTCGCAGGTGTGAGGCCCAATACTTATTTCTTCTTTAATCCTCGTGCTAAGAAGTCTAATTTCAATTACACTTAGAATATAGATAATTATCTTCAACGTAAGAAATAATAACCTGAAATTAGTCACAATGTTGCAATAATGACTAGGTAGTTGGGAGTACCTAACTTTTAAAAAAAATGTCATAGATTGATTTGATTTAAAATATCGATGGCACCAGCAAATCTTGGCGGTTTTTGTCTTTAAGTAACTTATATAAATATATGACCGTAAAATTGTAAAAACTGTTAGATTGAAATCAAATTTTAAACTCATCTACCGTCAAATTGTAATATTACACACAAAGACATCATGACAAGTAGGCAGTAGGTGCAAATGAGATAGCTATACATCACATTTGTTTAGATATTTTTTTCGACAAGAATAGAAAGACATACAAATGCACTGGCGTGAAAGAGACAAAATAGCCGCAACTAACATATCGCCGGTCGTGTTGCACTCTTACGCTGTATGTATATCTGTCTCTTTTTAGAAATGGCCAATTGTAAAATTGTATACAACAGAAAAATAATTTTAGATGTAATAATCATTGAACTGTTATGGAAATAATTAAAGATTTTGTGTACTTACGCATGAAAAGTGATACCATGGAACTTGTTCTTGGTCTTTGAACTGTTTGTGCACCTTGCAAAAGCAGTATAAGACATTATTACGGCTCATATCGGATTTTTTTGAATTGTTAGCGAACGTCCACTCAACTTGTGGCTCCTGTTGCGACTGAGACTCAATCAGGAGACGTCACCTGATTTTGCATTGGGATCGTAGCAGAGCGCGTGCCGCTTCTTAGTGTTTTAAGACTTCAATGATTACGCATTACATTATACAATCTGGCAATGCTTACAATTTTACGGTGTCATATTATAATAGTACATTATGATATAAGTGCGCTAAGTTGATAATTACAGCCGAGGCGTTATTGCTAAATAAATAAAACTCTGACGATATTTCCAAATAAAAACAATACAGCGAAAAAAAGGGCGCGGAATAATATTTACTTGTTCACAGATTAGCAATGCGCGCGCATCGGCGCCTTTTTTTTTAAGCAACGGCACAGAACCAGCCAGTATACCATTAGTAATAAAGTAAATTAATATTTTTGTGCTTTGTTACAGATCAATTGTTGTAATTTTTGGTCAACATTTATTAAATTAACGAATTAAATTATTCTTTATAATATTTTACCTCTCAAAGTTAATTCATAAAATGTTGACCCATTTTCTGACATAAAAACTCTTTACTAAGATTTAAAAAGGTACCTTTCGTTTTAGACGGAGCATTTTGAAACCGTGCGTTTTACATTATACAATATACATACTGCACAAGTACGTAATGAGATACATTACGATAGAGAAATTGGTGCAATAGGAGACCCTTTACCGAAGTAACTATTTTCTGATCTGTGCCTTTACGCACAAATGTGTTATAATAGTACAGTACAGATCTAAGTGCGCTAAGTTGTAAATTACAGCCGAGGCAAAATTGCTCTCGCTTGCGGATCGAGCTAAAATAAAGAAGAGGCTGTATTTCCAAAACGCACGTATGTCATACGACGTTTTATAACATATTTGCGAGGAAATAAATAAAAGTCTGATGACGTTTTCAAATAAAAACAATACAGCGAAAAGAAAAAGCGCGCGGAATATTTTTTACTCGTTCATAAATTAGCGAAGCGCGCACATCAGCGCTTTTATTTTTTTAAAGAAAAGTCGCAAAACCAGTATTAAGTATACTAATAAAGTAAATTACTATTTTTATATTTTGTTACAGACACATTGTTTAATAGGGTACAATCCTCAAAAAATTTGTTAGATTGTGATATATTGTACACGTATTTTTTCTTTTGTTTTACAAACAAAAAATGACGAAGATACAGCGCTTCGAAGTATCGTGTGACGTCATTTGTGAGTACGATTTTTACTCACGAGTGACGTCGCGACCCCCCACTCTCGATGTTTGATGGTCTATATCTTTGATGATTTTTAATCTTATGAAAAAAACAAAAAATACGTTTCCAATATTTTTCCATGATCTAGCTGACGGACTAATTAGGATGGTGTATTTTTTACCCAGTCCGGTACCCTATTTATGGTCAAAATTATTTAAGTTACAGAAATAAATATTTATTTATTTTATTTTATCTCCCTAAGTTGATTTTATTCACAAAATGTTGACCACCTCTCTGACATAAAACTCTTTGCTAAGATTTAAAAAGGTTTAAAATTTAAAGAACTGTTTTAGTAGTAGTTAAAGTTAGAACAAAACACGCCCGTGTATTTCCTTCGTTAAACTTGGCCAAATTGGCATCGCCCCATTTAGAGACTAACTCAAGGGCCAAGTTCAAACACTTGTATTTTTCTGTAGCCGAGTTTGTTTTCGCCGTAAACATATGATACGTTGTTCTGCGTATAAATTAAATCCACGACCATTGGCTTTCTGAGCAAGCCTTCTACGAACTAAGCCACAAGGCTACTCAAAATACCTTTACATCACGAAATTACTGTTAAATAAGCTAATAAAATTAATGCAGTGATTATAATTCCGTGTGCGATCAAATCGGAAGCCAATAGCTCAGTTTATGGCTGTGCTCGACGCGACCGACACCTGTGCTTTATGAGCGGCGAAGAAATGACTCATGGCTATTACCAGTACATCAGTAACTAGTATGTAGTGGTAGAACTCTTGGCAGGGTCCGCCTGGGGAAGTACCACACCTTTGCCAGTTACCTAATCATGCGCTCGCTAAATCTGCAAAGTCGGTTTTCGTACGCGGTGTAACGTTGTATATTATCTATTCTATGACGTTGTACAACCACCTACCGGAGTGCATAAAGAGCGCAGCTTCAGATAATTATTTTAAAACAAGATTAAGTGTTCTTTTGGAAGGAAAAGCGTTCTACTCTACAAAAGAATTTTGAAATGAGAAATATGTGACAAATAAACAACTAAATATTATGTAGTTTTAATGTAGCTATATTTTTTAATGTGACTTGTAATTTTTAAATTTTTAATGTTTGATTTATCAGTAAAAATCTGTATCTTTATCTGTATTCTACCGCCAAGCAGCAATATGCAAACATTACTGTGTTCCGGTTTGAACGGGCAATGTTTCCAGATAATAATGTAATAGCTGCGTGTTACTGTGCTGTTATGTGGCAGGCATCTTGCTTTCCATCAAGCACATGAGCTGCTCGTCTCGTCACTCTTTATTTAAAAAAAAAAAAAAGAGAGAAATTACAGGTCTTAGAGATTTTACAGCTTAGATCTCTGGGTGACGAGCGCAGTGCAGTGCTAGGTAATGATTTGGACTCTTCATGTTCCAATAGTAGCGTGTCACTGTGCTGTTATGTGGCAGGCATGTTGCTTACCATCAGGCACATGTATTGCTCGTCTCGTCAATCTTTATTTGAAAAAAAATAAACTAACCCGCGTAGTTCCCGGGAAGTATTTTTTGGGATAAAAGGCAGCCTATATGATGTTCCAGACTATAATCTAACTGTGTTCGAAATTTCAATCTGATCCTTCGAGACGTTTTGACGACGACAAGAGCAACTAACATCTTAACTTTCGCATTTACAATTTCAGCAGAATGATATTTTTTACAGTTCATATAGGCATTGCATGTGTTAGAATAGGTGAGACGAATAAAACTGAAAAAAATAATTGGCAGTCATAGGAACTGCCGATGGAAGATTGTCATCATTCATTGTCAGAGTTTGGACGTTTGGATATTTGTTACTCAATCACGATGGAACATCTGAACGGATCGGATTGAAATTTGGAACACATTTAGATAACAGTCTAGAATACCTCTACATATTTAAACTGTTTTTTTAACAAATAAAAATAATAATTAAAACTTTAATTCTTCTACGAGAAAGATTCAACTTTTTCTAATTTATCCCATTAAAATGAATGTTTCGTGTTTCCGTTAGCAACCCAGCTCCCGCAAGCAGCACTCGTTCACGAGTATGACGCATCACCCAAGGCTCTCCTCAACCTTCTGTGAAGATAGAGCGAGACACACCACAATACGCCGGCGTCGTCGCTAGAAGAACCTTTTAAGGACGCATTCTTCGAAACACATACGCAATCCTAACCTATTTATAAATAAAAGTGGCCAAGTGCGAGTGGGACTCCCGCAAGAAGGGTTCCTTACCATTAGCAAATAAACCATCTTTGGCTTTGTTTGAATTCCGTATACATAAACCATCGCAGTTTCCACAGACAGACTGTTATCCAAAGAGCTCTACTAAAGTTTTGATTTTACCTTACGATTTAACGACGAGGTCGATAGCGTGTTTTAGTATACTAGTGGCGCCATCTAGTTTGCTTGCAGCGGACTAATCGAGCAAAAAACGGTAAAAATCAGGTTTGTTGTATGGGAGCCCCCGTTAAATATTTATTTTATTTTATTTTTTGTTATAGCGGCAATAGCAATATATCATCTGTGAAAATATCAACTGTCTAGCCATAATTCTCATTAGTTTAATTCGATAAGTCGGTACTAATGGTGACAGACGGACGAACGGACGGACAGCCAAGTCTCAGTAATAGGGTTCCGTTTTTACCCTTTGGGTACGAACCTTAAAAACGTACTCATTTAAACTCTAGAAATTCATGCTGAAATTCTTCTTTATTTAAAAAAATGTTTGTCTGTAAAGTAGGTTTACTGACGATAGAACGTGACAACGTCTTAAGAAAATACTGATGGAATGGTAGCATTTTTCAAAAGAAAATTTTAATTTCATTTGTTTAATAGATTTGTATGTAAAAAGTAATCAGTAGAATTTAGTAATTTTCAATCAAAACAATGCAAAAAAGCTTTTAGATGCCGGGGATCGAACCCGGGGCATTTCACATGCAAATCGAACGCTCTACCACTGAGCTACATCCCCGCTTGAACTACTGGTCGAAATAATTAATACAACTGTAACAAACATGCGGCGAGGTAACGACCGACGGTAACGCGGTAACGGTACATGACGTCATGTTTTGTGGGCGTGCAGCCGGATAAGACGTTATCACGTCAAAAATTCTAAAGTTTGTGATAATCGTAAAGATACAAGTGCAGTACTAGGCAATGACTTGGACTTTTCAAGTTCCAAGAGCTGCATGACACTGTTATTTTATGTGGCAGGCGTGTTACCATCAGGCACATGTCCTGCTCATCTCGTCAATCTATACTATTAAAAACTCTATACTAGTGAAAACTTATAACTCAGAATTGTATAGCTTACTTTGGAAACTACGCGGGTAAACCCGAAGAGATTTGTGAATTTTGTAGTATTATTATGGATCGTATTTGTAGCATAAATGAAAAACAAGTCAGTAGTTAAAGTTACTGACAGCAGCGAAGAGCAGCTGACTGTGTCTTTCTCGCTCGGGTACATTCGGCAGTCCCGAGCTCACCCGATCCAGCTTTTCACCTAAGAGCGTGATGGGCTAACTCCTTGCGCGCGTTTATAAGTAGGTACACAAACACTTTTTTGTCTATGGTAATTTTTTTTCAAACAAGGCGTTGAAAGTTGAAAATATACTGATTACTATCGCATGAAAAAACAAAGAAACCAATAAATAGTTAAGTGGAAAGTGACAAACAATATGTTAATATCATTATTTAGCTGTTTCGCCTCGTCATCGGACCAATTTGTTGGTGGGATCGCCGCCATGTTCTATTATTGATTGTTTTGAACATAGAAAACCTTAGAGCGATGTATATCGTCGTAGTTTTGTCGTAGCCAGCTAGCTAATGCAGTGATCCAAGTTATTTGCCCAGCTGTTTCATCAGATGGGTGATTCATCCAGATTCTAGACACACAAGCCTTCAATACTGGAGCAGGAACACCTTACGGGGTTACAGGCCACTCGCTTTATTCTCTTTTTGATTATATAGAACTTAATGAACCTCCATTTCGCGAATGTGTATTTCCGAAATTAAAGACGGACTGCCAGTTGAAGGATGAGAACGAGGGATTGCGCTGCCAGCGTCTAGACGCGAAGATTCCGCAAACTGATATGCAAACGAGATCGCCTTCTCCATTGCGGTGTGAGGCAGTGCCCCATTAGTGGGGGCCGGCAGAAATTCGAACCGACCGGTTTCTGATTGTTGAGTTTTGATCCCTAGCTGACCTAGGCCTAGGGGCCAAAACCCTGTGCTGCCTGCGGTGCGTAAAGCCTGATAGTGCCATATTCGAATAATATCCACATCTTCTAGCACAAAGAAGCACCGTTACATGTTATTAAACCAAAAAGGCAGCGCGGCTAGGGACAAACATTGCTTTTATTTATTTTGTATTTTTTTTTCAATTCAAGGTATTCGATTTTGGGGGGTTCATGTCATTTGTGACTCCCCCCCTTTGAACCATAGCTACAACACATGAGCTAATTTTTATCCCGAAAAAATAACGGAATCAAGAACTACGCTGCTAATAAAGAGTTTAAAAATAAAATGATGGTACATCTCCATAGCACCTCTGTTCTCTATCTCCATTTTGAAATGGGAACACTCCGGGTTAGACAATAATGATGGTATCGTTAACCGTTTAGCATACTACAAGACGAGTTTGGCAACAAACAATCATACATATAGCCTATTATAATATCTATTGTTTTTGTGTACAAATAAATGTATATAATAGTTATTTGTTATACAAGAGTGCAAAGTGGCTTTTTAACCGCGTGCTCAATTTTGATGACCGAGCAAGCGAAGGATTCTAAAGTTGAATCACGAGCGTAGCGAGGGATTCAAAAATTAGAATCCTGAGCGTAGCAAGGGAATCAAAAGGGCACAAGGTGAAAAATCTTTGCACTCGAGTGTAACACGTAATTTTTCATCCCCCCCCTAGCGAGAAAATTACTAAACACTTTGCGCATTTTCAGTTTCAGTCGATTCTGTTGGCGTTAAATAAACTTTTTGGTCGCTAGAATCACTTATTATTATGGTATTTCGGTTTTTCACTTGTATTCAATTTTATAAGTTTTAAACTTAAGTTTATTTAGCCATGGTTTTAACAATAACAATATGACGTGAAAATATGGAGAGTTGACCGATTGAGGTAAGGAGTTTCATGTGTACATGAAAAGTGTCCGCCCAAATGCATTAAATTATAGTAGCGCTAAATTTGCATCAAGGTACATTTTAAAGGAAATTAATAAACGTACTATTCAGAATTCTTGAAAGAAAAATATTGGCAGCCATAGGCACTGCCGATAGAAGTGGTAACTTATAACTCAGAATTTGATTTTTACTTTGGAAACTACGCGTGTGAAACCAGAGGGCGTGGCTATGAGCATGGCCATCTAGAAATGCTGACACATTTTTAAATGGCCAATGGGATAGGCTGAGGCATTTTTAGATGGCCATTGGCTATGGTCACGAGTTTACCCGAAGATTTCTTATCATTCCCGAGCGTGACGCTAGAATTAAATTGACAGCCCACGAAAAATCTGTCTTTGGCGCGTCAAAAGAAGTTTTGACTTCAAAATATATTGTACCTACATGTTTTCTCAAAATAGTAATTATTTATTTGATGTTAAATTTACTACATTATTTTGTACTGTACAAGTAGTTGAAATTATCTATTAGTTACTATTTTAGTAGTCAATAATATTTAATTATTTAACTCGGCAACTCGGCATACTTCAATTCGATTACAATTGATTCATTCATAGCATTTCAAAATGTTTTGCCATTTGAAATAACATTCTTTACCTCTATCCTCCATACGTGAAAAGAAAATTGCGCGCAAAGCATTTAAAAAAAAGTACACCAAAGAGGTTCCGAGTATGAGTTTTTAACAAATTAAAAATAAATGTATGATGAATTCGGCACCAAGGAGGTAGAAATAAATAGGTTAAATTATGTTTTGAATTCAAAACCTCAGTACACCCGATGTTCTAAATTCAAATTTACTTTAACCTCTAGACTCTAGAGGGTAAAAACGACTTTTGCGCCCTGATATCGAGGAGCAAAAGTACTCTTTCCGAGCTGGTGGGATGAAAAAACCTTTTAAATCAGGGTGAAGATTTTGTTCTATTGCGGAACTGAAAATGGCCGTATTTAATTGAAATATATATTTATTTGCTTAAAAACTTCACAAAAGCATTTTGTAAACATGCTATTTTTAGTAGGTTTTTATCCATGTAGAAGTGCATTGGTACCCAAACTAGGAAAACCTGTGAGATGGCGTACCAATACCCTCCGCCGAAAAGTGAATGTTTATTTGTTACAATTTTCAACTTATTATACCTAATAAACTAAATAAACGAGAAATAAACTATAGAATTATAATAAAATTAACTCTATGTGTAAATTATTATTTTTAAATGACAAGAAAATTACAAAATAAAAGTAGATTTAGAATTACGAAAATTACAACAGACAAATTCAAAAAAAAAATAGGATAATAATTGAATCACGACATAGTCATAACTGTTTTTAAGCTTTCACGATTTAAACACATAATATAAACACTTTACAGGACTTCACCATAATTATCATTTATTATTGAAGTGAAAACTTCTTTTAACGCACCACACACAGATTTTTCGTGGGCTGTGAATCGAGCACAAGCGTCACGCTCGTTAATGAAAAAAAAAATTGGCAGTCATAGGAACTGCCGTTAGAAGTAAAAACTTATAACTCAGAATTTGATAGCTTACCTTGGAAACTACACGTGTGTAACCGGAGGGCGTGGCCTGACCATCATGGCATGGCCATCTAGAAATGCATCAGCATTTCCCATTGGCTCACGCATTTCTAAATGGCCATGCCATGATGTCGATGCCACGCCCTTTCAGCATTTCCCATTGGCTGACGCATTTCTAGATGCCCATTCGCCAAGGTCCCGAGTTTACCCGAAGATTACTTATCATACTCAAGCGTGACGGTAGAATTCAATTTACACCCCACGAAAAATTTGTCTAGACGCGCCTAAAGAAGTTTTCACTTCAAAAATCTTCGGGTGAACTCGGGACCATGGTCATCTAGAAATGTAGCAGCTGACGCATTTCTAGGTGGCCAAGGTTAGAAGCATGGGTTTCTAGTCTAGATGGCCATGATTAGAAGACTTATTTAAACGAAAATGCTTTGAAGATTTATTCCAGACTAGCACCGCCCTCCGGTTTCACCCGCGTACTTTCCAAATTGTTCTATCAAATTCTGAGTTAAAAGTTTTCACTTCTATCGGCAGTCCCTATGACTGCCAATTTTCAATTTTCAATCGTTTTTTTCTGAACATAATTTTTTTAAGAATTTTTTTAACCGTGTTAAATCATTTTTTGGTAAGGATTGGAAATTGTATAGATTGGCGTCATCGACACTCTTATATTGGGTGGCGGCGTAGTGGGTTAGCGTCGGAGCGTCGGAAAGGTGAAAGTTTTTTATATAGTATAGAGTTAGAGTATTATAAATATGTACAAGACGAGCAGAACATGATCATGATGGTAAGCAACAAAGCTACCCATAACAGCACAGTAACACGCAGCTATTAGAACAAGATGAGTCCAAATCACTACCTAGCACTGCACTGCGCTCGTCACCCAGATATGTTAGGTGTTATATCTCTAAGTACAGTAATTTCTCTAGAAACATTGCCCTTCAAACCGGAACACAGTATAGCTTACACATTACTGCTTGGCGGTAGAATAACTAGCAAAGGCGTAGTACTTCCCCAGGCGTACTCCGCAAAGAGTTCTACCACTACAAAAACTGGACAGACTATTTCAAATATGAGTTACCCGTGTACTATTTATATTATTAAACGTGTAAAGTAATAGTTATTCGGGCCCTGCGCCTTCTGCTCTAGCTTTATAGTAGGGGAGCCTAAGCGGGGATTTCGGGACTTACTTCAGCTCAGCAGATTAATATATCTACCTTGTACTGAGTTGAGTACCTCAACCAAATAAGAGGACCATAAATAAGGCCAATAGAGAAAAAAAAATTGGCAGTCATAGTCAAGTGAAAATATACTTATTTCAGAATTTGATAGCTCACTTTGAAAACTTTGCGGGTGAAACCGCGGAAGGCGCTGTCTGAAAGTCTGAAACAACTCTACAAAGTATTGTCGTTGAACTAAGTCTACTAAGCAGGGCCATCTAGACTAGAGAGCCATGGTAAGATGTGAAAATGTGTAATGACAGCCATGGCCATACTGTCGCATTTCTAAATGGCCATGTTCCCGAGTTCACCCGGAGATTTCTTTCACTTTCGAGCGTGACGCTTGAGCTCAATTCACACCCCACGAAAAATATGTGTGTGGCGCGCCAAAAGAAGTATTCACTTCAAAAATGACGCTCAAGTAAATCATTTCCATTCAACATCGTAGGCTCCTACCAACCTACGATTATAGTGTTGAAAGATCTGAAGAAATGTAGGTACCTACCAAAGAGTTTACATATAAAGTTAGAACAAAACCTTTACACCGAAAGCACGGGGGGTCTACCGCCGAACGAAAAATGTCATTCATAGCGTTGATGTTTCTCTTTTCGCTTGAAATGATAGAGACAGCGTTAGAAAAGCGATAGCCGATTTAGTTAGGCGGTAGAAGCGCGATCTGATCGCTCTTGTCTTGTCGCTCTTGTGGAAGTGTCATACTTTTGTCGCGGCACATCACTATGTCGCCATAACTAATATACCTACACCTCATCTGCTTATGATTGGTACAAAGGAAAAACCTGATCTATTTGCTTATTATTATTGGGTGTTTCTAGTTTCTTGGCCGCTATATTACAAGCTTTGCTTAGTTTAGGGTCAGGTGGTGTTGTGTGTGAATTGTCCACCAATATTTATTTATTTTATTGAAGTGAAAACTTCTTTAGGCGCGCCTAGACAGATTTTTCGTGGGGTGTGAATTGAACTCTAGCGTCACGGTCGGCTCGGATATGATAAGAAATCTTCGGGTAAACTCGGGACCATGGCCATTGACCATCTAGAAATGCGTCAGCCAATGGGAAATGCTGAAAGAGCGTGGCCTGGCCATCATGCCATGGCCATCTAGAAATGCATCAGCCAATGGGAAATGCTGACGAATTTATAGATGGCCATTACATGATAGCTAGGCCATGCCCTCCGATTACACCCGTGTAGTTTCCAAAGTAAGCTATCAAATTCTGAGTTATAAGTTTTCACTTCTATCGGCAGTTCCTATGACTGCTATTTTGATTTATTTATGTTTTTTTTAAATTTATTTGTTATTTATCTAAGGTAAGTACCATACCAAGGATTCTGCTTCGTTGGTGGCATACGGAAATAAACAATGAGTACCTACCTATTGGCAAAGATTCGAACTTAGATTTTTGGCTGTAGAAGGTAGATTGCGTGGCAATTGAATATGCGGAAACATAAATTGCTTCTTAACAGTCAATGTATTCACTTATGTCTTATAAAGTATGTAAAAAATTGGCAGTTGGAGAGTGCCGATAGAAATGAAAACTTGTAACTCGGAATTTAATATAGCTCACTTTGGAAACGCGGGTTAAACCGGAGGGCTTGGCCATGAGCATTGGCAATACCTCTTCTAATCAATTTTTCCGCAATTTCGTAGAAAAATCATGCGACAAGGCGAGAAAAATCATCGAGGGTTGCAACCCCCTCTCTTCACCTGCACTCAGTTGGACAGCTTGCAAGTGACGGCATAGTGCTGAATTTTATTATTTTACTAGCGGCCCATTCCGACTGCGCTCGGATATTGTCATTTAAAGACTATTAATCGAAATAAAAACTATCCTATCTCTCAAGTTGGACCAGACTGCTCGCGATGTGCTAATTTAATCTAAAATCGGTTACGTAGTTTAGGAATCCATCGCGGACAAACATCGTGACAGGAGATTTATATATATTAAAAGAAGAAGAAGATTACTATCATACTACATACCTACATAGGTCTCCTGGTGATTCATATGACCCTCAAATTTGGTTCACGGGCCTGTAGTCTATTATCATTCCCGAGCGTGACGCTAGAATTCAATTCACAGCTCGCAAAAATCTGTTTGTGGCGCTAAAATAAGTTTTCTCTTCAAAAACTTAGAAGTGCAAGCAGGATTTGAACCCTCAACCTCACTATTGTGAACCGCACTATAGGTACTAAAGGACCTCTGCACTAAAGGAGACTTTCATTATCAGACAGGGGGATGAGGAGAGGGCGCGGGGCCCTGCCCGCTGCAAAGCGACAACGTTTCATGGTTGATGTTCGATGAACGAAGAGGTTTGACTCTACTTTTGTGATAAGAACGTTTAGGCTGTGGAATACGTTGCCTGAGTAGGTTGTCCCTGATGGTTGCAATCTTGGTGTCTTCAAATCGAGTGTGAATTGGTTTCTTCTAGGTAAGCACGCTCTATCGTAGACCGCATCATCACTTATCAGGAGAGACGGCGGTAAAGTGTAAAACTATCAAAGTTAAAAAAACTGACAATCCACGAGGCTCAAGGACTAACGTATGAGTCAGTAGTCGCCATTAAGACCAAGGCCAAGCTGAAGATACACGAGAGTGTTCCGTACGCAGTTGTGGCTTTGTCTCTGCACACTGGGACCTCTGTCTACTACACCGACGATATCGAGGATGATGCGATTTGTCGTCTTGTGTTGCGAACGTCGACCGCGCCATCGAGTGCCATCAGAGACCATAACTTCCAGATGGCCATTTAAAATCGAAATGCAGCGGTGATGGAGGCTCTGGGTCGTGGTGAAGCTTTTATCTATTGCAAAATATAAATCAAAATGTTGTAGTGGTAGGACTCTTGGCAGAGTCCGCCTGGGGAAGTACCACACCTTTGCCAGTATTTCTACCGCCAAGCAGTAATGTGCAAACATTACTGTGTTCCGGCTTGAAGGGCAATGTTTCCAGATAAATTAAAGCCTTAAGAGATATTATAATATCTTAAATCTCTGGGTGACGAGCGCATTGCAGTGCTAGGTAATGATTTGGAATCTTCATGTTCCAATAGCTGCGTGTCACTGTGCTGTTATGTGGCAGGCATGTTGCTTACCATCAGGCACATGTCCTGCTCGTCTCGTCACTCTATATTTAAAAAAATATATATGTTTAAATAGTTTGTGTGAGTTTAATTTAATGTAAAATTATTAGTTTTCTTATATCATTTGACATAAGAAAAATAATGAAAAACAAATGTGTATGTTATAAAAGCATGGACCTAGGAGCCCGTGGAGAAAATTTTTATAAATTAAAATAGCAATTTTAAACTGAACTGTAGCTACTAGGCTATCACGTCTAGTTAATATTCAAGCCCTTACTCTACTACTGCGTAATTTTGAAATGAAAACTGTTTTAGGCGCGCCTACACAGATTTTTCGTGGGGTGTGAATTGAATTCTAGCGCCACGCTCGGGTATGCTTAGAAATCTTCGTGTAAACTCTAGGTATTAAGGCTGTTAGTAGTAAGAAGTAAGAACGTAGTAGTAAGAAGGTAAGTCTTGTTGTGACCTATTATTAGGTAAGTATACCTATATTTTAATTTACCTATCTGTAGGTACCTACCTAGGTACTTTTCATGTATTCTGTGCGTTTGTAAATTACTCTTGTTTTTAAACAAATAAATTATCTTTATCTTTCAAGTTAGCGAGATAAATAAAACAGTAAACAACAAATTGTTCATCCACGTATAAAAACTTCAGGAACTTGGAAAATAAAATTTTACGAAAAAGCTAAATTTGTCATAACGAAACTCTCTGCGCCATCTATCGCCGAGTAGCGAAACATTGGTCTATTTATAAAACTTAACCTTGTCTATGCCATTTGGCACAAGTACTTGAGTGAAGTTCAGTTTTGACAGTTGTAATGTAACAGTGGTCATCGGATTTTTTATACCTCCTTGCATTTTGATACCAAAATATTAGTTATTCGTAAAGTGGTATTACGTGAACAAGATGAAAATAAGAGCCCACGCACTCCGACGAAGGTGGAATGCTGGCCGCTAGCATCGGTAAGTCATTTTAGAGTCCTATTTGACCATCGCACTGGCCTGTATTTTTAACTGATTAAAAAAAACTGTAGTCAATTGGCTGTTAACCTTTTAACTAAAAGCGGGAGACGCGTAATTTGACGCTACTCTGTGTATAATTTTATTACTTTTCGTTCGCAGCCGCATACATTATTGTCGCTCCTTGCCGCCTGTTTTCGGCTTTCTGCATTCACAATAACAGTAGTTGGTTGTATCGTATTTTATCTCTAAGTAATTGTTTTGTTATCAACATTCATACACAATTTATATTTAAACCCTTGATTGGCTCTAAACCGGTAGATAATACACATTAACTTCTCTGTGTGGTTATTATCTCGAGAAATATTTAATCAGATTCCTTGCCGATTGTAATTTTGCGTCTTCTGTTTAACTTTGGCTCACTTACTGGCCGGTTGTTTGTGTCTAGAAAAAAAAACAATTGGTGAGTTTTTACATTTTTCGAATTCGAATTCTAATTTTGTTTTTTTTTTGTGAATTTATAAATATTTTTTTGTTTCGAATTTTCTTTCAGTTGCCTTATTATTTATTAGGTGCTTATTGTTGTAAAGTACCAAGTACTAAAATGTGCATAATTCCATTAGAATCTTCCCTAACTATGAGCACAAAATTGAATCTTACGAATATAAAATGTATCAATTAGAGCTAATTTGCCATTACTCCCTGACAAAAACTACATTTTTTGGAATAAACATTTGTCTAGGAATTTGATACTCAAGGATGTAAATTATCTCCTTAAATTTGTCATAAATCCCTTTCACTATTGAAGCAAAAAAGAGTTACAAAAACAAATTTGACTTTCTAAATACTGAGTATGTCTAAGTGAATGTTAGAAAAAACCCAAAGTGAATTGCGAAGAATCTTAAACATATTGGTAAGTTATCTTTTTCATTATCTCTCAGTTCTCAGTCACCAATCTATCACTAATCACCCATTATGGTCAATATATTCTATAGATACCATTATGTAGATTAACTTAGATCATGTTTTCTCATATCTTTTAATTCTTATCAGAATTTTTTGGAGATAGACTATATTTATTTTTGAATAAGTAGGAACTTGTGATTGTGCGATGACTGATACCAGAACTACTTAATGATATAGAATTATGTCACATTAATATCTTAGGTCTACTTTTTTATTTTAATTTATTCACTATTTTAATTTCAAAAATCCTGTAAATCTTTATAAAAAAAAAATACTCATAATTTTGTTTTTTTATGAAATACTACTGGGCCGTTCCGGTTTCATTCGGATATTGTCATAAATAAATGCCATTAATCGAAATATAAAAACTATCATATTTTTCAAAACGATGTACAGATGTGATTAAAATCGGTTAACCAATTTAGGAGTCCGTCACGGACAAACAATGTTGCATAATTTAAATATATCACGAATAGTAATGAGACGAGCTAGCCATATACCTGATGGTAAGCAAAACACATGTCTAAAACACCATAGGACAGCTATTTAAACATAAAGAAAGAAGTCCAAATCATTACCTAGCACTGCACTGCGCTCATCACCCAGATATCTAAGATTTTATATCTCTAAGCCCAGTAACTTCTCTGGAAACATTGCCCTTCAAACCGGAATATAGTAACGCTTGCACATTACTGCTTGGCGGTAGAATAACTGGCAAAGGCGTGGTACTTCCCCAGGCGGACTCTGCCAAGAGTCCTACCACTACAAATTAGATATTAGTTCAATGTTATTTAAGTATCATGTTTCATTACTGTACTTATTAACAAGGACGTACAATAAGAACAGAAAAATAGAAAAGTATTGGCTTTAAGCAAAAATTAATGATTATAATTTTTTAAGCAAAAATTAATGATTATAATTTTTTAAGCAAAAATTAATGATTATAATTTTTTAAGCAAAAAATAATGATTATAATTTTTTAAGCAAATTTTACTAACCATTGTTTTAAGCTAACACAGTTGTTCAAAATAATTTGTATTAGTATTAAAAACTAGTAACATCCCCGGGGAATACTCCTGTTATTTTCCTGGGCTAAAAAGTAGCCTATGTGTTATACCAGACTATTATCTATGTATGTACCAAATTTAATCCAGACCTCTTTAGTAGCTTCTGCTTGGAAGAAATACAAACATAAAAAAAACGCATTTTAACATTTATTTATCGCGTATAGGTCCGCGTTCGACCACCAACTCGCCTGATGGTAAGCGACGGTGTGATCGAAGATGACGCATGCTGACCTAGAAAACACCTATTCACTCTGACCTTGAAAGGTTCTAGATTATAATATCTCTCGGGGAACAATGAGGCAACAACTTGTTCCACTCTAAAGATATAAGTTCGCACTGAGACTAACTAACTAAACTAACTAGCTAAACTAACTAAACTTTAGCGCGACCGCGACTGGCGACCGCGACCGGAGACCGCGACAGGCACTTGACATTTTAGAATTGTATGGGCGCCAGTTCGCGCCGAGACCGAGACAGGTCGCGGTCGCGGTCTCGGCGCGAACTGACGTTAGGGTACCGGACTGAGTCAAAAATACACCATCCTAATTAGTCCGTCAGCTAGATCATGGAAAAATATTGGACACGTATTTTTTGTTTTTTCATAATATTAATAATCGTCAAAGACCAACAAACTTCGAGAGTGGGGGGTCGCGACGTCACTCGTGAGTAAAAATCATACTCACAAATGACGTCACACGAAACTTCGAAGCGCTGTATCTTCGTCATTTTTTGTTTGTGAAACAAAAGAAAAAATACGTGTACAATATTTTTTGGCAATCTAACTAACGAGCTTCTTAGTTTTTTTGAGGATTGTACCCTATTCCATAGTGTCAAGTGCCTGTCGCGGTCTCCGCGCGAACTTGTACCTTAAAGCTGTATGGTATGAGTAAAGTGAATTAAAACCATTTGGTACGAATTTTGGAAATATCTACAGTGTGCAGTGCGCCAACTTACGAACGACTTGTCCTGTAGTAGAAAGGGGAAGCCAATATATGTACTGAAATCTTTAGCAGTAATTGATTATTTAACCCCCCGCCAATCGGAGCTACCCCCCCCCCCCCCCCCTTACCAATTAAACATTTTTTCATTTTTTCGAGAGTTTTAATCAAAGAGTATACCTGTAAGTTTTTGAAGTGAAAACTTCTTATTTTCGTGGGCTGTGATTGAATTCTAGCGTCACGCTCGGGTATGATTTGGTAGTTAGAAGTTAGTTTATTTTATTTTAGTTTAGTTACTTAGTAGTTTATTTAGTATCCGTATTGTACCCGTTCGTAGCCGGGGCGGGTCGCTAGTTAACTATAATTATTAAGGGAGCTACTCTGCCCTCCTAATGAAGAACAGCGCATTCGACAGTTTTAGCGAAATTGAGTTGTATACATATTCGGATTCTCCGTAACGGGATCTATTAGGATCAATCACCCGTTTTTTTGTATGTTTGATAGTAAAGAAAATAATTGAAAGCATATTTATACAACGTAAGTGCAATATTTTGACATCTTTCCTAAAGGTGACATTCGGATCACGGCAGTCGCGACCTGGCAGTGGCGGCTAACTGCCGCGGCCCATTGTCGCTGCTGTGCGGCGCTGCCAGAAGCTTTCGGATAGCAGCGTCCGCGACCCGGACAGCGACTGCCACGCGCAGTAGCCAAACAAGAGTCAGTGCGAGCGGTTGTGCATTCCAGTCGTGTATCGAACATTAACTATGTCTGACAATTTAAATAAACAAAAGCGAGATCTCGTGAAGAAACTGCTAGAGAATGAGGAAGAGGATGATGAAATAATGTTGCTCTTACTTTCATCAAAGAGGAATAAAATTGATTCATTATACAAGTCCAGAATCGATGAAGGCAGCTATCAAATCCTGATAAAACTACACTTAAATTTAAAGGAACTGAAATTTAGGAAGTACTGCAGACTAAATAAAACTCGCCATTTTGTCACCCACTGCGAGCGGGCAGCGCGACCGTGCTGCCTCCGCGCTGCTCGGTCGCTTGCGTCGGAAACTAGCGCCTATAAATCCCTCCAAAGCAGTGCGGCGCGACCACGGCTGCGGCTGCAGGGCCGCGGCTGTCGTGCCGCTACTGCCGTGATCCGAATGCTACGTTAAGAATTAACAGCGTATGATCCTAATAGAACCCGTTACGGAGAATCCAAATATGTATACAACTCAATTTCGCTAAAACTGTCGAATGCGCTGTTCTTCATTAGGAGGGCAGTACTATTCGTGGGTTTTGATTTTTCGATGCAAATCTTGCACTATCGATCGCCGATATATGTACTAAACTAATATCCTAAACGAATGTCCCGTCATAAATTTTATGTTTTCTTTAAAATATGATTGTTTTCATCGTTGGAGTGTTCTTAGCCTAAGTTATTAGTCCACAAGTGACATAGTCTCATCCATCGATATAAACCAATGGATGTGCCCTGAGCACCTTGAAATTGGTAATAAACTGCGTCTCTGTGTGTATCGTAAGTGGTTTACAAACAACCAATCTACTTGACCCCTAGAATCGCCAGCGGCGAGATATGCTGTGGTTCTACTTATTTTTGTTATTGACAACGAATAGTGATAGATAAAAACGTCCGGCGTCCACCGCTTCCTGCAACCGACTGTAATGGCAAGAGTGAGCTCACTCTTCCGAACGATAACATGATTCCGTGCGCCCTGAAATTTGAGAGGGCACATCTTTGTATTGAGATAGGTCTTATCATCCGCCCCCTGAAAATTGTAGTATTAGGACTCGTGGCAGAGTCCGCCTGGGGAAGTACCACACCTTTGCCAGCTATTCTACCGCCAAGCAGTAACGTGCAAATATTACTGTGTTCCGGTTTGAAGAGCAATGTTTCCAGAGAAATTACATGGCTTAGAAGATACCTATAATATCTTAGAACTCTGGGTGGCGAGCGCAGTGCAGAGCTAGGTAATGATTTGGACTTTCATGTTCCAATAGCTGCGTGTCACTGTGCTGTTATGTGGAAGACATGTTGCTTACCATCAGGCACATGTCCTGCTCGACTCGTCACTGTATGCTAAAAAAAAAACTACAAGCGACATAGTCTCGTCACCGCCCACCATAAAGTTAAAACACCGTAATTAATCTTTTTAGGGTTCCGTAATTTTTTAATAAAGAGTGGCGAGACGAACAGGACATGTGCCTGATGGTAAGCAACATGCCTGCCACATAACAGCACAGCGACACGCAGCTTTTGGAACATAAAGCGTCCAAATCATTACCTAGCACTGCACTGCGCTCGTGACCCAGAGATCTTGCTATATCTCTAAGCCCTGTAATTTCTCTGGAAACATTGCCCTTCAAACCGGAACACAGTAATGTTTGCACATTGCTGTTTGGCGGTCGAATAACTGGCAAAGGTGTGGTCCTTCCTCTGCCGGACTCTGCTAAGAGTCTTACCACTATTCTTTGTATTGAGATCGTTGGTCTTATCATCCGCCCCCTGAAAGTTAAAATGTACAAGCGACATAGTCTCATCACCGCCCCCATAAAGTTAAAACTGACCGTAATTTATCTACCTAATCTATAATCACGCATACCCCAAGATATTGGCAGGAAGTAGCATGTTTATGTAATATGTACACTTAACGCTATCTATTTGATAATGATATTGATAATCAAATATATTTAAAGGTAACGGGCTAACTGTGGTACCTACTAAAAACTAATGCTTCAAACAAAAATCGTAATGTTTGTTGAGGAAATCTAATGTGGCTCTATCAATCGCTTTTGGTTGTAAGTTTGTCGATTGATACTATCGGGTTTATAACGACAAACTTATCTTTGAAACTACATAATGTGTGAACGAAACAATGTTAGTGCAGATTGGCAATATTGATTGAGTGAATGCGATTGTGGCGCTCAGATGTAACTGTAGTGTTAAGTTTGTTGAACGGTAATCTGAACAATGAACTGAAACAAAGAGCAAGTGTTCAATTTTGGTGTTAACTTTGTCTTTAACGATGTCTTTCGGTTTCGCTCGTCTTTTAATTCAAAGTTTATTATTTTAGTATGAAAACTAACGTGGTTATTACACATTTTAAAATTAATACACGGGTAGATTTGATACGAGCTGCGAACACGCGCGCGCACTCGCCTTGAAAAAGATCGCCGGACGCGATCGAAACTTGAGCCGGTCTGGACTGACTATATCAAACGTGAGTTACCCGAGGATTTATTAAAAAACGTTTGTTATTATTGAGAGTTTTAGCCACTTAGACTTTTATGCATTAGGATATTTTTATGTAGGGTTATGCCAGCGCTCTTTTTTGTTATTCTGTGGACGCGGAGGAAATGTATTTAGGTATTTACGCATTCCCTTCCGCCTGGGGGAGACAGTCGGGGTATGTCGACACAACGAGTGTTACTACCGACTAAAACCTCCTTTGCCGCGTAAAGTGCAGCGCTTCTACCGCCTAACGAAAAACGCTTTGACGCTTTGATATTGTTGTCTCTTTTCTTCTCGCTTGAAATGAAAGAGACGGCAATGCCAAAGCATCAAAGCGTTTTTCGTTAGGCGGTAGATCCCCCCCCCCCCCCCGGTCTTGGCGCGAACTGACGCCTATGCAAAGCATATAAAGCCGGCTCTACACTCGCGGCGCAAACGGCCGCGAAAGCCGCAACTGCGAGTGTGGATGCCTCACGCCTTAGCGCTTCGCACCGTTCCCCGATCAGTGTCGGTTTTTTGGCCCGCTGCAAAGGGTTTGCGACGTGCAAACGTGAACGCACCCACACGACGCAGTAGCGTACAAGACATCGTAGGGAGTGGTTGTGCTTTCGTTGATTACATAAGAGTGCGCCTAATGCCAGGGAAAAATCAGTTTTCACCCGCGCGACGCGTTTCTTAATGCGATATACATAAAGTCGAGAATAGCATGACACAGTTTGGAGGAAAAATCAATATTAAATCAGGAGTCCATTTTTGACCAAGTACTAGAACGTACAATTAGGAATTTTATTACCAAAAAATAATGTGGGGTCATCGCTGATAATTTCGAGTACTCGAATTAAAACGGTTTTTTTCGGTGGCATTTTTATTTTTTTATTGTAAAAAACTCTGATCTATTTTTAAAATTCTATTCGGTTATTGTGCTTCTTCTTGATTGTACCCACACGTCAATATTTTTTTTGTCATAGTTTTTAGTTTCTTTACTTCAGTGAGCGGCGTCGAAAATGTTCTTTTTTCGTTTTCTGGCACTAGGCGCCCTCTTAAATATGAATGTTACGTAGAACAATCAGCTGGAACAGGCCCTTGCTTACGAAACTATGAACAAATTTCTTGGAAATGACTTCTCCATCTCTTTTTTATATGCTTCTTATCTTTAACACAAAGATAATTGTAATGTGCAATGGCAGGCAGTGACACGGCAGCAGCAGCAGGTCTACTACGAAAACAAACTCCGAATGATCGGATCCGACCGACAGCTGAATCGGATCTGTAGCCTACCACGAAAAACACTCGGATCGATACATCTCGGTCGGAAGTTGTAGCCTTAGGTCGGATGAGGGTCGGATCGAACGAAACGGCCGATTCGATCAACCGACCGATTGTCTATCGAGGTAGGAAATGTCCATAAGTTCGGCCGATATATCGTTTATCGGACTTCGTAGTAGACCTGCAGAAATCACGTCGTCTCCCATCATAGTCGCGAACAAGACTGTGAAGCTTCGCGAGTGTGGAGAAACATAGTTCACACGCGAATCACGGTGCGACTTCACACGCGAGTGTAGGGCGGCAAGGCGGCATATAATGTCAAGTGCCTGTCGCGGTCTCCGGTCTCGGTCTCATATCGCGGTCGCTGCGCGAACCACCGCTATTTGACATTATAGAACTGTATGGGCGTCAGTTCGCGCCGAGACCGCGACAGGACACCGAGACACGTGTCGCGATCGCGGCGCCAAACTGGCACCCATACAAAGCTATAATGTCAAATGCCTGTCGCGGTCTCCGGTCTCGCTCTCGTGTCGCGGCCGCGGCGCGAATCGCCGCCTTTAGAGCTGGGTTTCAGGACCGCTCTCGAATTCTTCCGCGTACTTGCCGCAGCTTATCGTTTTCAGGGCCCGCCTGATGTCTGATGTATTCCAGATTCAGATTCATAACAATTATAGTTATGAACATAATCAAGAATAATATCTCGTAGAGGCTCTGGGTCGGGGTGAAGCTTTAATTGCAAAATATGTTTAAATAGTTTATGTTATAAATATGTAGATGCATGGTTTTTTTTTAGAAGTCTGATCCAATATTTAAGTCTTCCTGCATTAGACAAAGGAAAATAACAAAAAAATAAAATAATGTATAAAACGTTAATAAAAGGCATGGACCTAGGAGTCCGTGGAGGTGAAATTTTTCAAATAAAAAAAATGTCTCGTTTACAATGTCAAATTATAAATTTCATGGTACAATAATGATAAAACAAAATAAATAAAATTCAATTTCACAGTAATTATAAAACAAAACGATTTATAAATCAATACAAAGAAAAATATAAAAATAATCTTACTATCTAATAATACTATCTAAACTATCTAATAAATAATCTCAGTCAAAGAAAAAAAAACTATTAGGTAGGTACATAGGATATTATTTAAATCATTCTACAATAATAACATAATAACATTCCCTAATTGATCTGATCTGGGTGTCGTCAAATCTAGCATGAATCGATTGCTAGTGACACGTTTTTAGTAGACCGCATCGGCGTTTAACATCAGACAACATTACGGTCAAGAGCAATCCCAATATCGATAAAAATAGGGAATCGTAAACATTTTTATTTAAATAGGGTACAATCCTCAAAAAAACTAAGTAGCCCGTTAGTTAGATTGCCCAAAAATATTGTACACGTATTTTTTCTTTTGTTTAACAAACAAACAATGACGAAGATACAGCGCTTCGAAGTTTCGTGTGACGTCACTTGTGAGTACGATTTTCACTCACGAGTGACGTCGCGACCCCCCACTCTCGAAGTTTGATGGTCTATTATATCTTTGACGATTTTTAGTATTATGAAAAAACAAAAAATACGTATCCAATATTTTTCCATGATCTAGCTGACGGACTAATTAGGATGGTGTATTTTTGACCCAGTCCGGTACCCTATTGAATTAAACAAACAGTAACATTATTTGTAAGTAATTTATATTTTATTACTTATATTTTATCTATGTCCGTATCATAAAAATGTCATAATGCGTCATTACTTACACAAATAGTTAATTCATTCAAAATTACATTGTCATTCGATTCTTGGTTTCCAAGTTATTCAATGCCGGATTTTTCTTCCCGTTAAGCGGGCCATACACGCTACGGTCTGCCGGAGAGGTCTACCTGTGCAGTTATGCCTGCGCAGGTAGACCGGAGTGTGTGTGGGATGCCTGCACAGGCGACCGGAGCAAGATCCAAAATAAAATGAATTGTCCACCAATATTTATTTATTATTTATTTAAATTCTGTTCGGTTGGTTGCGCAGGCATAACTGCACAGGTAGACCTCTCCGGCAGACCGTAGCGTGTATGGCGGGCATAACGCGTTTACGCGCTTACGAATTTTAATAAAATGTTAACGATTCCCAATTTTATCCCACCTATTAATTATTATAACCGCCAGCATATATCGATGATGTAAACATAACAAGAAGATGGTTGTGGATAATGATGATGAATCTCTGTCTTTGACCAACATTGATGGAATAGAATATAGATGGGACATGTACGACATGTTATCTATGTATGTAGATTTGTAGATAATATAGAAGCAACGCAATTTGTAAAAAAAAATGCTTTATTTTATTATTTGTCCACGAAGGAGGAAGTGGTGACGAGAGCGAGCCACTCTGGCTCGTACCTACACCATTTCCACTTAGAGAGACTGAGTTGTCGGACGTTCAATGCCGTCCAGCACCCTATTTCAGAAGGCGAGGTGGTGGCCCTTCCGAAAAGGTAACGCTAAAGTACTGCTGGTTTCCGTTGCATGGTTGGTGTGCAAGGGTTCTGTCCCCCGCGACAGGGTCAGTGACAGCTCAAACCTAAGACTTTTAAGCTAAGCACTTTCTGTTTGGCGGTAGACCCTCTGGTGGGGGCGCGTCCTCATAATTAGCCTAGGGCGGTCAGAATTCTTAATCAGGCACTGGACATGTTATCTCTATGTATGTAGATTTGTAGATAATATAGAAGCAAACACAATTTGTAAAAAAAAATTGGCAGTCATAGGAACCGCCGATAGAAGTGAAAACTTATAACTCAGAATTTGAAGCCTACTTTGGAAACTACACGGGTGTACCGGATGGCGTGGCCTGACCATCATGGCATGGCCATCTAGAAATGCGTTAGCATTTTCCCTTGGCTCACGCATTTCTAGATGGCCATGCCGTGATGGTTAGGCCACGCCCTTTCAGCATTTCCCATTGGCTGACGCATTTCTAGATGGCCAATGGGCGTGCCCCCGAGTTTATCCGAAGATTTCTTATCATACCCGAGCGTGACGCCAGTGACGCTAGAATTCAATTCACACCCCACGAAAAATCTGTCTAAAACCGCGCCTGCGCGCCAAAAGAAGTTTTCACTTCGAAATACTTGGGAGGTGTCAAGGGACATTCTGATGGAACGAAGTTGTACAAAATATTGCAACTTTTTACTGTTTCTGTTGCCCTGGTACTGGTACCTAGGGGCAAACGCAACTCTTTTATATTTCTGTTGTCCTGGTATCTGGAGATAAACGCTGGCCTGTTGGAGGTAGGTAATCGAAACTCTTTACTGTTTCTGTTGCCCTGGTACCTACCTGGCCGTTTTTACCGAGTTTACCCGAAGATTTCATATCCGATCCGATCCATTATCATATCCGAGCGTGACGATTGATGAATCCATTTCACAGCCCACGAAAATTCTGTCTATAGCGCGCCTAAAGAAGTTTTCACTTCAAAAATGCTTTATTTTATTATTTACGGTCGACCATCAAAATAAAGTGTGTAACACTGGTCACGTTTTTACGCGGCACTTTTCAGTTTTGGTCACTTTTTTTTAATTCGGTTTCGCAGCTTAATAGGTACCTTTTTCCTAGGATGGTATTTTAGTAGTGGTAGGACTCTTAGCAGAGTCCGCCTGGGGAAGTACCACACCTTTGCCAAATATTCTACCGCCAAGCAGTAATGTGCAAACATTACTGTGTTCCGGTTTGAAGGGCAATGATTCCAGAGAAATTACAGGGCTTAGAGACATAATATCTTAGATCTCTGGGTGACGAGCGCAGTGCAGTGCTAGGTAATGATTTGGACTATCATGTTCCAATAGCTGCGTGTTACTGTGCTGTTATGTGGCAGGCATGTTGCTTACCATCAGGCACATGACCTGCTCGTCTCGTCACTCTATGCTATAAAAAAAAAAAAATGTCCTTTGCTCAACCACGTCAGAACGTCTGAACGGATCGGGTTGAAATTTAAAATACAGATAGATTATACTTTTGAATACACCTGGGATTTTGATCGTGAGAAATAAAACGGGAATAGGGTACCGGACTGGGTCAAAAATACACCATCCTAATTAGTCCGTCAGCTAGATCATGGAAAAATATTGGACACGTATTTTTTGTTTTTTCATAATATTAAACATCGTCAAAGATATAGACCATCAAACTTCGAGAGTGGGGGGTCGCGACGTCGTCACTCGTGAGTTTAAATCGTACTCACAAGTGACGTCACACGAAACTTCGAAGCGCTGTATCTTCGTCATTTTTTGTTTGTGAAACAAAAGAAAAAATACGTGTACAATATTTTTTGGCAGTCTAACTAACGGGCTACTTAGTTTTTTTGAGGATTGTACGCTATTAGCTACATGGGTGACACCGGGACGCTGCTAGTTAATGAATAGACACAAAAAAATTAGGAACAATAGTACCTAAGGTGCTACTACCTTGCTTATACATTTTCAAAGTTAAAATAAATTACATTTGACACACAAAACAATACATTACATATAGTAGGAGATCCCGCTATACAACGACCTTCACCGAGATGTTTATTTGATGAAACGTATTTTATATGTAATTTAATAGGTCAATAAATATATTGCATATGGGTTGCCTAACAAATTTTAATCCAGAGTATGATTAGTTAATAAATTAAAAAAAATTGCATCGATACTGCATTTTGCAACGGTCTGATTATTGAATATAGATAGAAGATTGGAGGCAGTCGTTGGTAATTTTGAGAAAAACTTTAGTAATATAATTTTAAAAAGAAATTTTGTAAAAAACTAATCTCCGAATAACCCACCCCTAACTGCTCCCGGCGCAAAAGTGCCCATGATGCTCGCCGCGTTCCCACGCTGAATGGCAATGGCCAACCTTTGCTCCAGGAACGCGCCAGAGCGGGAGTCACCCGCATTCTCCCTGAGCCTGCGCTCCAATTCTGAGAGGAACCCTTTAGCCTCTGCGCCCCAACAAGCCAAGGTCTCTACGGCAACAGGTACAAATTCGTACTGCGACACCAACATACCATACTTTCGCTTCTTCTTATCAGCGGCATCCTCTGCCGCGGCCGATGGCGAGTGGATAGTGCGAGCTAGGTGGCTGGCGGCGACAGTGCTGACGCAAGTGGCAAGTGAATTAAAATTAAATAAAATGAAAGATTATTTTATCATGAACACGGGTGGTATAGGGTTGCCTGCGAAAAATCAGTCCGGAAGTCCGGTTGCCTAATTTTTAAAAGTAAAATATTGCTGCAGCCTTGGCCAATATCTTGGAAACTATCAACTTTAGGGCAAACATTATTGAGGTCGTTATTGTAGAAAATACAATTTTGCATCTTTTGTGGCATGAACACTTTTCTGTGACATGTACTGTTTACGGTTTATTAAAAAAAAATCATTTATTAATTAATCATACTCTGGACTAAAATTTGTTAGGCAACCCAAATGCAATATATTTATTGACATATTAAATTACATATAAAATACGTTTCATCAAATAAATATCTCGGTGAAGGTCTTTGTATAGTGGGATCTTAGACCAATAATATATACCAGAAATTAAGAGCGGGCCTAGTGCCAGGAAAAAATCAAATTTCACCCGCGCGTCGCCCTTCCCCTCTCCAATACGCC
The DNA here is from genome assembly GCA_963693475.1 of Ectropis crepuscularia. Lineage (NCBI taxonomy): Eukaryota > Metazoa > Arthropoda > Insecta > Lepidoptera > Geometridae > Ectropis > Ectropis crepuscularia. The sequence goes on along the minus strand of OY856366.1, from coordinate 13,561,145 downwards.
GCGTCGCTGCGAGTAAGATAGAAGCTACGATTACTCAAGGTCATCGCTCCCCGAAATCCAGTATATGAAAACATTCAGATTAATCATAGATGTTTTTAAAAAAATACATCAATTTGTTTTTTATTGTCTATATACACACAATAAACCATTTATTGAAAAACAGTCGAATGAAAGAAATGAAAACTAAATATGACTGAATCACAAGATTTAGTCATTTATTTATTTAATATGTAGTCGTGTTTTATAATTAAATGAATGCGTGTTTTACGATATCATATATATATAAAAAGGGCATCAGTCTATTGCTTAAAAAAATGTGTGCACTTAGACCGCACAGTAGAAGTGAACACTTTATTAGGAGTTTTATTTATTTATTCTGTAATAATATAATATGTAACCGCAACTTTGATATATTTTGTAATACTAAATAGCATGACCATGTTAGTAGGATAAATAGAAAAAAGACATTAATCAAACTTTGTATTTTTAAAATTAAATATAAATCAAAATAGCACAGCGACACTGCAGTGAAGAGCAGCTGTATCTTTTTCATTTGGGTACCCTTGGCGGTCCCTATTTCACCCGATGGAGCTTTTCATCTTGGATCGCAACAGATCAGCTTCACTTACAGCTCCCGGAAAAAAATCTGGCGCACCGCCAAAAGTAGTTTTCATTCCGAAAAAAGGAATAGATTTCATCCTCACGTCACTCTTCATCCGCCGCGTTAGCGCTAATAGAAAGATACGAGCTAAGCTCACCTTAGGTCATAATATAACTAAGTACAGTAAGTACACGTAACATTACGATAAATCACAGATACTGTAAGAGTTACTAATGAATGCGCGTGTGGGTAAAATTATTAAGTTTCTATTTTTCCATAGTATCTAAATTGAGAACAAAGAACGAAAGATGTTGAAAGAAAGATCGGGTGGACTGATATTGATGAGTTTAGATAAATATGTATACTAGGTTTCTGATTAACCTGTACTCTGCATTTATTTTTGGATAATTCAGGTAACATTGTATGTGGATGCTAGAACTAATAATGATTAGGTAGATGAATATTTAATAATAATGAAATTTACATAAATATGTAAGTAATATTTTTCTATTTAACAACCGCCAAACAAACAAACACCTCAGTTCAAAATACCAGAAATCAAATTACCTAATGGTTGTTTCACTTAATGTTGTTGTTATTGGTTTAAATATATTTAAACTAGGTAGGTATTAGTATTTGTAATCATTGTACATAATATTTTCTTGTTTTTTAAAAGCACAACAAACAACAAACAAACATGTAGATTATTTACCAATCTATTTACCCGAAAATACGTTTCGTTTTCAAGTATAGACAATGTGTGGTTGTGTCGGTTTCCATATGTGTAAAAAATAAAATAAAGTGGCCAAGTGCGAGTTGGACTCGCTCATGAAGGGTTCCGTTGCAGCAAGTAACATAATATACATAGTACATAATATAGTTCTTGTAGTTCGTTGTAACTTTGATCGAAATTTCAATAATAGTGTATTTATGACGTACTAAAAAAAACTACTCATCAGATCGAGTTCAAACTAATTTTCGTTGGTAGTTTACATGGTAATTTACATCATATATTTTTTTTTGAGTTTTCATTCTCTTTAGAAGTTAGAGGGACACACACACACACATTTTACCACTTCGGAAGTGTATCTCGCGCAAATTATTCAGTGTAGACGAAAATGAGTTTTAAAACCTCAACATCATTTTTGAAGACCTATCGATAGACACACCACAAGTGTAGGTCTGATGAAAAAAAAATTGTTGAATTTCCATTCTCAGTATGGGGGGCAACCCTAATTTTTCTTTTTTTTAATTTTTTTGTTCAAATCTTAATGCAGTTTACAGAATACATCTACTTACCAAGTTTCAACAGTGTAGTTCTCATAGTTTCGGCAAAAAGTGGCTGTGACATACGGACGGACAGACAGACAGACATGACGAATCTATATGGGTTCCGTTTTTACGTTTTACGGAACCCTAAAAAAGTATTGCTGAAGTAATTACCATCTAGACACACCGAACCCCATGTCATCAAAAATAAGTAAAACTTGAAGCCCACCCGCCCACTATAGTGATAACATTATACATGTAAATAGAAAACATCTGTAAAAGTATAAACGTCACGTGTCAGAAAACACTTTTCAAACAATCTCGATTTAGGAAAGGATTCTTAACATGATTTTAATTTCCAGATAGCTAATGTTACGTATAACTTAACTACCCATTGTTGATATCGAAAAATACAAATATGTCTAAGAGAAAATAAAACCAATCAGAAAGTGAACAAATTCACAGGCAACAGCTTGCTTGTATTATTTATAATTTTAAACCAACAATTTTATAAACAAGAAAGATCACATTGTTTGTAAGGAAAAACCTTCCTACCTACCTGCAAAACTACTGGACTTATTTCTTTCTTCATTATATTACTACCTTATTCTTAATTACCGTAGCACCATTAGCCCTTCACGTGCTTTACGCAAAGCAATCAAAGCATAGTTGCGTAAGCAAAGCTCTCTATTGGAAGACGGATTGTGACATGTATAGGTACGTTTTAACACGTTATAATGTTGGTACTAGCCTGTTCGGAATTTCAATTACGCAAATTAATTTATACGGAATTTCAATTACAATAGAAATAAAGGAGACTGCTCATTTTTGCCCCACGTCGTTTCAAGTTTAGGTACTTAATTAGCCCCGGAGACCTAAAAAAGTTATTTAAGTAAATTAACATTTAATTAAATAATGCAAACTGTACATTCAAAACTAACGTGCCAAGCGGGGATTGCAAATTGGTGTGATTAAAAGTACTTTAATGATTGTACCTAAAGCCAGCCATGTTTTTTCTCTTTTTTTCTTCTGTTGACGTTTACGTAAAGTGAACGTGCTAGTGTCATTTTGCCCGGATTGCGACATTCTAGTTTTGGCGCCAACGTGAAAAAAACATGTCGCCTCATTGTATTATTTTCTTTAACTTGTGTATTTTCGAGTGGCAATGTGCAATATAATTATTAGGTGGGTTATTTCAAATTACTATTTCATGTTCGTGAACGTACTTCTTTGACGGTTTTTAGTAAAACTTGAAAATATTGAAATACGTAATATGGGAAAACACAAAAGGCGTGCGACGCCAAAATAAAAAAAAAGTGAACAAAATTGACACAACATCCGATTCGTTCGAAACTCGACTCCAACAGGAATGTAAAATATGCTCGATTCGTTCGAAACTCACACATCGCGTTTTTTTTTCAACGTTTTAGTTGATATCTTTTAAACCCCGCTATGCAGAATAAAAACATTAACAGTTCCTCAATATAATTATATTTAAAATCCTATACAATGATCCAATTTTGGTCGAGTCTCCTGCACTTTTGCTGTGGGGCAAATGCCCATGGAAAATGGGCCGTCTCTTTTCATTTGGCCTGAAAAAATAAAAAATACGAATGGTACTCCGCCATTTCTTTGTCGCGATCGTCCGACGCCATTTTGCCCCACGACAAAGAACATTTTTTTTTAAACCGAAAAATGTGAATACGGTTTGTATTTTATTGTAATCTACTAAAAAAGCTATGCAATGCAAATAATAGGCAAACGTGGTAAAGTTAATATTATTTATAACATATTTGCTCGTAAAGGGTCTCTCATTGAACCAATTTCTGTATCGTAATGTATCTTATTACGTACTTGTGCGGTAGTGTAATGTAAAACGCACGGTTTCAAAATGCTCCGTCTAAAACGAACGGTACCTTTTTAAATCTTAGTAAAGAGTTTTTATGTCAGAAAAGTTGTAAACATTTTAGGTATAAAACTAACTAAGTATAAGAAATAAAATAAAATGAGAAATATTTAATTTATCAGTTTAATTAATTTTGACCATAACTCACAACAATTTATTTATAACAAAACACAAAAATATTCAATTACTTTATTACTAATGTCTTAATGTCATACTAGCTGGATCAGTGCCCTTGCTTTAAAAAAAGGGCTGATGCGCGCGCATTGTTAATCGGTGAACAAGAAATATGCCAGCCAATGGGAAATGCTGAAAGGGCTAGCCTCTGCTAATTATAGCTCTCGCCTACGGCTCAAGCTAGCAATATCGCCTCGGCTGTAATTATCAACTTAGCGCACTTATATCATAATGTACTATTGTGTGTTGTGTTCTTTTATTAGTGATGTGAAATCCAAAACTTTTTTACAACGGGCGTAATATGTAAACTTTGCTTTTCGTGATAGGATTATTTAATGTAGTAAGTACCTAGAAGTTAATATAATAGTAAACTATATTGTAAGGACTTTCTGGTGATATATATATATAGATATATAATAATACAAATAAATAATAATAAAACAAATATATAATAATATAATATAATATTTTATAAACACTGTGAATATATAATAAGAATATGTGATAATGATCTAGCCGGCACGTACGGACTGTTCCACGAGTTTTCTTCAAACGCGTGCAGGGTTAACCAAAAACATATATATCAAGACACATGCTGGAAAGTTTACCATGAAATATATATTCTCCTTTCTCCCTATTTTAATAGATCTAATGCTCAGCAGACGTGCCACGATGGATCGTCTACTGATAAACATATTCATCAAGTTTGCATTTCTTTAATCTGAAAAGTTTATGTTAAAAAAATACTTAAATCATTATTTTCCGCAGACCTCAATTCATAAATATTTTCTGATCGTTTGTTTCAATTGTCACTAAAACTTAAAACTATTAATTTGTTCATCATACAAAATTTATTATGTACACAATGACTTGTTTGGGTTTTTGCATGTACTACCACAGATTGCTCTTTTATTAAATTGAATTTTTAAAATTTATTAAATTTATTAAAAACAATGTTGGTAAACTTATCTTTTTAACAATAATAGATACCTACCTACTTTTTTACCTATTATTGTACATACTACGAACCTATTCCAAAACAAAATTTGACTTACCTAACTACATTACGTACCTGACTAAAATTTCAAAATGTTTACGTTTAGTTCTCTTTTTTCGCAGAAAACTTATTATCCTTTCATCCCATTTTTTTAATTCACGCACGCATTTGCCTGACAGAGCGTCCGTAAACAACCTTCCACATCGAGCGTTGCCCGACAACTGACCAGGACCCAAAGGTCTATTTAATATCTAACCTGGTACGCATAAAGTCGAGAATAGCATGACACAGTTTAGAGTGGAAATTAATTTGAATTCGGGAGTCAGTTTTTGACCAAGTTTTATTTAATTACGCAAAAATTTAACATAAATTCAAAAAACTATTCGGTTACTTAAATAGAGCGTAAAATTAGACATTTTATTAGCGAAAAATAATGTGGGGTCATCGCTGATAATTTCGAGTACTCGAATTAAAATGGGTTTTTTCGGTGTCATTTTTATTTTTTTATTGTAAAAAAAACTGATCTATTTTTAAAATTCTATCCGGTCATTGTGCTTCTCCTTGGTTGTACCCACACGTCAATATTTTTATTGTTATAGTTTTATCTTTCTTAACGACGGTGAGTGGCGTCGAAAATGACCTTTTTTGCGTTTTCTGGCTTTAGGCGCGCTCTTAAGGTGTTATCAACAGAAATTAGGTACTATAATCAACACGACACATTACGTTTTCCACATTATTTCAAACCAGGATGCAGATACTAAACATATCTCAGTTAAAATATACTAGGTTTCATCCAGCTACCTAAGGTGTTATTAGCCATACCGTCATACCTTGCTTATTATACATTTTCAAAGTTCATAAAAATAAAATGTCACACAAAAACATTACATTACATAGATACATTTGGTAGTGGTAGGACTCTTGGCAGAGTCCGCCTGGGGAAGGACCTTTGCCAGTTATTCTACCGCCAAGCAGTAATGTGCAAACATTACTGTGTTCCGGTTTGAAGGGCAATGTTGCCAGAGAAATCACAGGGCTTAGAGATATAACAACTTAGATCTCTCGGGTGACGAGCACAGTGCTAGGAAATGATTTGGACTCTTCATGTTCCAATAGCAACGTGTCACTGTGCGGTCATGCGGCAGGCATGTTGCTTACCATCAGGCACATGTCCTGCTCGTCTCGTCACTCTTTATTTAAAAAAAAATACATTTGCAGAGTTAAAAATACCATTTCACACACACAAAACAATATTACAAATATACCAGAAATGGCGGCCTTATCAACTGCAAAAAAACCCAACATAACAATTTGCACACTATTTCAAACCAGGATCCAGATTTAATACTAAAAATATCTCAGTTAAAATACTAGTTTAAATCCAGCTCTCTAGGTCGCGAAACGCCACTCGCTAATGTCAATGTCTAGTGTAATAGTAAATTTAACCAGTCAGCCACCTAAAATAGTCAGCCATGTGTCATAGGAGCTTATTTAGCATTTGCAGCAGAATGGGTGTAGCGCGTGGAAATAGTATAAATGTGTCATGCTACATTGATAATTAAAGATAATACACTTGCTCCATTTTGTGATTTTATATGATGGTTTGAGATTTAGTAGTATTTGCCATCCGCCTGGATAGATTTTTTATAGTATAGTGACGAGCAGGACATGTGCCTGATGGTAAGCAACATGTCTGTTCATAACAACACAGTGACACGCAGCTATTGGAACGTGAAGAGTCCAAATCATTACCTAGCACTACACTGTCGTCGTCACCCAGAGATCTAAGATGTTACATCTCTAAGCCCTGTAATTTCTCTGGAAACATTCCCGTTCAAACCGGAACACAGTAATGTTTGCACACTACTGCTTGGCGGCCGAATAACTGGCAAAGGTATGGTACTTACCCAGGCGGACTGCAAAGAGCCCTACCAGATAGATACCACACCTTTGCCAGTTATTCTACCACTAAAAAGTAATGTGCAAACATAACTGTGTTTCTGTTTAGGGACGGACGTGGTTTTTATTGAAGTGAAAACTTCTTTAGGCGCGCCTAGACAAATTTTTCGTGGGCTGTAAATTGACTGCATTCGTCACGCTCGGGTATTATAATAAAGCTTCGGGTAAACTCGGGACCATGGCTATTGGCCATCTAGAAACGTATCAGCCAATGGGAAATGGTGACGCATTTCTAGATGGCCATGCCAAGATGGCGAAGCCACGCCCTCCGGTTACACCCGTGTAGTTTCCAAGGTAAGCTATCAAATTCTGAGTTTTAAGTTTTCAATTCTATCGGCAGTTCCTATGACTGCCAATTTTTTTGTATTTTGTTGTAGGGGTGATTTTTAATGTGAAAACTTATTTTAGCGCACCACACACGGATTTTTCGTGAGCTACGAATAAAGCTCATCATCACGCTCGTGAATGAAAGTAATGTTCGGCTAAACTCGGGATCTAGCGTTTTTCTAGTAGGCCATTCATAGAAGACTTGTTCAATCTGTTCAAGAAGTTCAATCTTGATGGCCACGTTTATAATACTAAACTATAATGGCCATGCTTAGAAGGCTTAGGTAAATAAATCACCATGCTTTGAAGAATTATTTCAGACTACCAGCGCCCTTCTGTTACACCCGAGTATTTTTCAAAGTGAGCTATCAAATTCTGAGTTATAAGTTTTCACTTCTATCGACAGTCTCTATGACTGACAATTTTTTTGTATAAACGCCAGCTCTTTTAGTGTCGCATCGCGTCAATCAAGCGTTAGTCAAAATGAAACGAGCTCCCGGCCCCCACGGGGGTCCAATGTCTCAACGCTAACGGCTTCAACGCGTAACCACTTCCGAGGTTTGCATATGAAAGTTTTTTAGCGGAATTGTCGAAAATTTCTTTTACTTACGGATATTTACATTTTATTCGCTTATGTGATAAAATTGTACATCTCGAATGGTATCTGACACTGATGTTCGATTATAATTTATTTTAGAGATGGGGCCGAGTACTCGGTTGATACTCTGTACTCGGCGTACTCAGCGGGTTTTTTGATACTCATACTCGGCCGGATAACTCGGTTTGAACGCCGAGTATCTCGGTTTAAGAAAAGCAATTTATTTAGGTAGATATAATTAAAACAGTGTTTATCAGAAAGTATTTATTACTAATATAGGAAATTTTAGACAGTCTCAATTATTAAAATCAAAATCGAAGTTTTGCTAATGAATGAGTAGTACTGTTTGTACTTGTTTACGCGCGCGAAATGGGAATTTGATTAAACCGAGATCCTCGGCCGAGAACTCTGTTGAAAAAAAATTACCGAGTAAAACTCGATACTCGTTACTCGGCAAAAGTTTTACTCGGCGCATCTCTAATCTATTTGCTTTTTTTTTGGTGGACTATTCACACAACACCATCTGACCCCAAACTAAGCAAAGCTTGTATGATGGCGGCCAGATAGCTGATATAATACTTAATATAGTAAGTATTATATCAGCTTTTCTTTGTATAATCTGTTAATAATATTTTAATAATAACATAAAAGAGCTTTTTCAGAACAATCCCATTACATTGTAAATCTTTGCAGAATTTGTTTGAGGAAGTACTGCGGTACTTCCTTTGCCAGTTATTATCACCATCACATGTCTTGTTCGTCTCGTCATTCTATACAATAAAAATAATTACATTTAAGAAAAAAAAAATTGGCAGCTATCAAAATAATATATGATAGCCTACTTTGGAAACTACGCGGGTGAAACCGGAGGGCGTGGCCATGAGCATGATCTAAAAATGTTGACGTATTTCTAGAAGGCCAATGGCCATGGTCCCGAGTTCACCCGAAAAATTCTTATCATTCCCGAGCGTGACGCTAGAATTCAATTCACAGCCCACGAATATCTGTGATCTGTGATGCGCCAAAAGAAGTTTTCACTTCAAAAAACAATAATTATAATTATTGTTATTGATAATTATCAATTACATTTATTAAACTTAGATGGTAGAAGTTACCATTAGTTAGTTACTTAGTTTTTTCTATTTTTTAACATCCATATGATACTGTATTATGTGACTGTTTTGTACGCACATAAAACCCTTTCGACCATCAAGCCTAGTTAGCATCGTTCGAAACGAGACACCTATACAACTGCAAGACAACTGTATGATAACTACGCAGCGAGTTGAACCCGCGACCCCAATCATTGAGGCGCTACATCTAACCATTGCTCTATTGAGGTCGTTAATATTCACTACTTACCGGCTAGTTATTTGTTCACAAAGAATTCTGATCTAGCTGTGTCTCACGATTTCACTCGCTATCTCAAATGTTTGCACTGTGTCTGGGTGTTTATATGTATAATAAGTATGTATTTAAAACTATATAAGTATTATATCAGCTATCTGGCCGCCATCGTACAAGCTTTGCTTAGTTTGGGGTCAGATTTTATTTATTTTATCTAATAGGAATGGGAATGGGCGGGTCATGTAAGCAGAATGCACCCCGATAGGTGGGCCATAGCGGCTACAGAGTGGGCACCATCGGCTAATCGACCCCAGGGCCGTCCTCCAACGCGCTGGAAAGACGAGCTCGGAGCATTTAATAAAGATTGGGCGATGGAAGCTCTGGACCGGACTAAATGGAGAGAATTGGGGGAGACCTTTGCCCAGCAGTGGGACAAGAGAGGTTAATTAAAAATTTAAAAAAAAATAGGATTTTGTAGTAGTAGTGCTCTATGCAGGGTCCGTCTGGGAAAGTACCACACCTTTGCCAGTTTTTTTGCCGCCAAGCTGATGCATGCAAATTATGTATGTAAATGATGTGTCCAAACATTACTGTGTTCCGGTTTGAAGGGCAATGTTTCCATATAAATTACTGGGCTTAGAGATCAAATACCTTATATCTCCGGGTGATGAGCGCAGTGCGGTACTGTGTAGTGATTTGGACTCGTTAATGTTCCAATAGCTGCGTGTCACTTTGCTGTTATGGGCACCAGGCATGTTGCTTACCATCAGGCACATGTCCTGCTTGTCTTGTCACTCTATACTATAAAAAGAATTATATTTAAGTGAAATATAGTGATTATGCTAAGTAAAGCTTGTGCTATTATATGGAAGCTGATATTATACTTATATAGTTGTATAAACATAAATAAAATAAATAATATTTCACTATACGATAATTATTATCGTTTAGATAAAAGTCAAGTATTTTATTTATTACAATTATAATGACCAATGTAGTTAACCTCACTCGTCACCCAGAGATATAAGATCTCTATGTCCTGTAATTTCACTGAAACATTGCCCCTCAAACCGGAGCACAGTGATGTTTTCTCATTGCTGCTTGACGGTAGAATAATATAATAGTTTATTAATTGTAAACGTACAATTCCTATCTAGTTACACCAGGGTGTCATAACTAAAAACAAAACAAAAGAAAAACTGGCAAAGGTATTTCAGTATGAAAACTAACGTGGTTATTACACATTTTAAACAAATACACGGGTAACTCACGTATAAAAAAGTCAGAACAGTCCGACTCGAGTTTCGATCGCGTCCGGCGATCGAAATCACTCAGTGAGTGATAATCGAGCTGCGAACATGCGCGCGCACTCGCCTTGAAGAAGATCGCCGGACGCGATCGAAACTCGAGTCGGACTGTTCTGACTATTTTATACGTGAGTTACCCGTGTATTTATTTAAAAGGTGTAATATTTCCCCTGGCGGGCACTGCAAGGAGTATTATCATTATAAAAATATTCGTCTACTAGCATTTCCCCGCGGTTTTACCCGCGTAGTTCCCGATCATGTTATTTCCCCGTGATATAAAGTAGTCTACATGTTATACCCGACTATTATCTATTTATGTACCAAATTTCATCCAAATCCCTTCAGTAGTTTTAGCGTGAAAGAATAACAATCATCTAGACCACAGGCCCGTGAACAAAATTTACGTAGTAAATGAACCACCAGGAGACCTATGTAGGATGATAGAAGGGTATAAAGTAATAAGATGTAAGCTGTCCAACTGAGTGCAATTCTCGATCATTTCTCCTTGTCGCATAATTTTTGTACGGTGTTGCGGAATAATAGATTAAAAGAGGTATTGAAACTATAAAAATTGTAAATAAATATAAACCAAATTTACTCTGTAAATTGCATTGCGAAAAAACCACCAGGAGACCTATGCAGGATGATAGAAGAGTGTAAAGTATGATAATAAGAGGGGGGGGGGGGGGGTTGCAACCCTCTACCCCCCCCCCCTCTTCAATTACACTCAGTTGGACAGCTTACAAGTGACGGTATAGTGCTGAATCTTAATACTTTACACTCTTCTATCATCCTGCATAGGTCTCCTGGTGGTTCATTTGACCCGTAAATTTTGTTCACGGGCCTGTAGTCTAATCCATTCATCTATACAAACTGTCGCGTCTATAGTATTAATTAGTAGGACAGAATATTTTAAAGCACCTATTATGCTTTAAAATATTGTTGTTTTTTGTGTATCTGTTTAACGTTCAACAACATCGATTAAATCCATTAATAAGATAAAATACTCATTCCGCGATTATAGAACTAAACCTATCAGATAAACTGTTAATGAGAATTATCTCTACGGACCTAAATTTGTCAAAATAACTTTTTAACTAAGCCGGTTTAATAATACTGGGACTGAGGCATATAAAAAAATCAGAAGTATGTGTTTTTGATAGGGAGAGACGAACTTCTTAGCATTCCATGGATTCACCGTGCGGGTGCCGGGTCCATCGTGTGGTAGAGAGAGAAATCTCGATTAGACCCCGAGACTTGTGACTCGGGCGTAGGTTTAAGGGGGCCCCTTTGTGACGTACGTCAACACTCACCTTCACTACTCGTGTTTCTCTCCCTGCCCAGCCAAATCCGATATGATCCTACTAGTGCAGCTTTAGATACCTACTCGTTCTAGTATAGAACTTACTGCACTTCTGGACAAGCCAAGGTCTTTCAGCGGGTTATAGAGAGATTTGGCTGGTATTCTTCTCGCTCCTACTGCTACAGCGTATAAATTATATATATATATATATATATGATATTTCGAATCTGGATACGAATATGGATAACGGAATAATATTACGTATATCGGATACGGTTACTGACATATTTTAATTATTTCGGATTTTTTGTTAGTTTCGGATAGTTACGGATATTAGATTGAATGTAGTTATAATAGTCTAAACTATGCAGAGGAAGATTATTAGGTCCTTAGTCCTTACCAGGAATGTTACGGAGCTTCGACTCCGACTCCGTTAAGTCGGAACTTCCGATTATTATTACACCTTCGGTTCCGACTTCGGCTCCGAATTTTATATATCAGCGGTTTTAATCGGAGGTAAGGTGTATACATATTTGAGATAATTGTGGTGGAAAGTAAATAGATACATAAAATCCCAACCACTTAAATCAATTGCCCGGTAATGTTTATCGTTGTCACGTGTTTGACAAAATAATATTTTATTTGTCCCCAATATAAATTTCTCTCTTGCAAAAGTATCACTTTTGATCATGCCTCCGACTTCGGTTCTGACTCCGATAAATCAAATTTAAAAACTCCGACTCCGACTTCGGTTCCGATAAGATGACCTCCGTTACATCTCTGGTCCTTACATATAATAATATTTGAAATTGGTATTTTGTCGTACTGGCCACTTTGATCTCACATATCTTCTCTTTGGTTAGGAATTCCATTTCCAAATGTATACGGCTTTTTTAATCATGTGTTTGTGTTTTGAAACCGTAATTCATTTGTTTTTTCCTTCTATTGTGTCTGGGTGTTTCTATGTATAATAAGTATGTATTTAAAACTATATAAGTCCCTATTATATCAGCTATCTGGCCGCCATCACACAAGTTTTGCTTAGTTTGGGGTCAGATGGTGTTGTGTGTGAATTGTCCACCAATATATATTTATTATTATTATTATTTATTATTGGTTTTTTCTTTCGCCACTCAATTTACAAAATGGAAAACTTGAACTTCAATTTTCGCAGGATTTGGCTGGTTCGCCAGGGTTCAGGCAATGCGATGAGCGTCTTCATAATTATATGTTTATCTAAACTTGTACCCAAAGCTGCTTCACTTCCACAAATTTCTTCTTTTTTAATTTTATTCTAATTTTAAATTCACTATATTAAATGACGTTATTATTTTACTGCCTGGGGAAGTACCATCCCTTTACTAGATATTCTACCGCCAAGCAGTACTCATGTAAAAATAACACTCTTCTAGTTGGAAGGGCAATGGTTCCAGTGAAATTACAGGGCATAGACATAAAACACCACACATATTATATCTCTGGATGACTAGTGCAGTGCTAGGTAATCATGGCATGTTGCTTACCATCAGGCACGTGTCCTGCTCGTCACGAAACTCTATACAAAAAAAACATAGAGAACATAGAACGCACTCTGTGACAGACAGACATACATACATACCACTAGCGAGGGCGCCTCAGTAGATACGAACTCGGCTCAGGCTGTAGCCGAGAAAGGGAATGGCCTGAAAGAAACGACATTTTATATATTTTTTTTTAATAAAGAGTGACGAGACGAGCAAGACATGCGCCTGATGGTAAGCAACATGCCTGCCACATACGTGAAGAGTCACACACACTTGCAAGAGTGCTTTCGTTGCTCTACAGTGTGCTTTTCAACCCCGCTGCCCCCCGCTACCTAAAAGATTGTTTCACCTTTTGGAGCAGCTCTCAGACACGTACTCTGAGGCCTACATATAACTTGGTACTTCAAGCACCCTCTGTGCGCTGTGAAAAGTTTTTTGGCAAATCTTTTGCATTCCAAGCAGTACAATTGTGGAACTCCTTGCCTGTGGAAATCAGGGAAGCTCCTTCGCTTGCTGTATTCAAAGAACATGTGAAAAGCCTTTATTTGACCAAGTCAAGGAGCTGAAGTCGCTCTGTGAGTCACTGCTGCTTTTCAATGAAAATACTCTTGTTACTCTTTTATTCATTGGTATTGCGTATGTATTAATATATCATATAATGTTATTTATGTATTAGAATGTATCATTATTAGAATGTATGTTTATCATTATGGTTGTCAACGAATAGTATTAATTGGTATTACACAAAGTGTACTCTTTGTTTGTGAACTCCCGCCTTCCTTTATTTTTTTTAATCCCTTTCCATACCACGGTTGCCTGGAAGAGATCGCTTTTAGCGATAAGGTCGCCAATTGTTTCAAAATTTTTAGGTTATGTTTTCTGTTTCTGTTTAAGTTTTGTTTTTAATTTAGTGCAATAAAGAGTTTATCTATCTATCTATTTATTTTATCTAATAGGATTTTGTAGTGGTAGTGCTCTTTGCAGAGTCCGGCTGGGGAAGTACCACACCTTTGCCAGTTTTTTGCCGCCAAGCTGATGCATGGAAATTATGTATGTAAATGATGTGTGCAAACATTACTGTGTTCCGGTTTGAAGGGCAATGTTTCCATATAAATCACAGGGCTTAGAGATATAACATCTTAGATGTCTGGGTGACGAGCGCAGTGCAGTGGTAGGGAATGATTTGGACTTCTCATATTCCAATAGCTGCGTGTCACTGTGCTGTTATGTGGCAGGCATGTTGCTTACCATCAGGCACATGCCATGCTCGTCTCTTCACTCGTACTTTAAAAAAAAAAACTGGGTTTAGAGATCAAATACCTTATATCTCCGGGTGAGCGCAGTCCGGTACTGTGTAATGATTTGGACTCGTTAATGTTCCAATAGCTGCTTGTCACTACTGTTATGGGCAGGCACCAGGCATGTTGCTTACGATCAGGCACATATCCTGCTTATCTTGTCACTCTATACTATAAAAAAAAATGGTTGTCTGTAAAGTCGGTTTACTGACGATAGAACGTGACAACGTCTTAAGAAATCAGTACGCTGATAGCGCGAGTAGTGATACCGCTCGACTCGGCGGGTGGCGCCCTCAGCACTCAGCTTCGTCCGCATGGCACGGAAGACGAACTAACGGTAACGGCGGAACGTTACAGTTTTGCGGGCGTGCAGCCGGCTTCATCGAATTATAAGACGTTATCACGTCAAAAATGATATTGAAGTGAAATATAGTGATTATGCTAAGTAAAGCATGTGCTATGGAAGTCTGATACTCAGATAGCTGATATTATACTTATATAGTTGTATAAACATACTTAAACTCAAGTTTCTTTGTACCTACATCAATTTACAATTTAACATCAATTAGTAAAAAACGAAAGTAAGAGCCAAATAGGATTCATTTTAAAGTTTTTATATAAAAATTTCACTATATGATAATTATTATCGTTTAGATAAAAGTCAAGTATTTTATTTATTACAATTATAATGACCAATGTAGTTAACGTCACTCGTCACCCAGAGATATAAGATCTCTATGCCCTATGTAATTTCACTGAAAACATTGCCCTTCAAACCGGAACACAGTGATGTTTTCCCATTGCTGCTTAACGGTAGAATAATACAATAGTTTATTAATTTTAAACGTACAATTCCTATCTAGTTACACCAGGGTGTCATAACTAAAAACAAAAGAAAAGAAAAACTGGCAAAGGTGTAGTATTTCAGTATAAAAACTAACGTGGTTATTACACATTTTAAACAAATACACGGGTAACTCACGTATAAAATAGTCAGAACAGTCCGACTCGAGTTTCGATCGCGTCCGGCGATCGAAATCACTCAGTGAGTGATAATCGAGCTGCGAACATGCGCGCGCACTCGCCTTGAAGAAGATCGCCGGACGCGATCGAAACTAAGTCGAACGAAAACGAAACTAAAGTCGGACTGTTCTGACTATTCTATACGTGAGTTACCCGTGTATTTATTTAAAAGGTGTAAGTATTTCCCCTGGCGGACACTGCAAGGAGTATTATCATTACATAAAACATTCGTCTACTAGCATTTCCCCGCGGTTTTACCCGCGTAGTTCCCGATCATGTTATTTCCCCGTGATAAAAAGTAGTCTACATGTTATACCCGACTATTATCTATTTATGTACCAAATCTCATCGAAAATCTTTCAGTAGTCTTAGCGTGAAAGAATAACAATCATCCATCCATCCATACAAACTGTCGCGTTTATAGTATTCATCATCATCAACAGCCCACTAAACGTTCCCACTGCTGGGACTCGGGGCCTTCTCTCGCAAGGAGAGAGTTAGGCCCGGTTCACACGACGCGGCTGCAAACCGCGCGGCGCGGCGCCGCGCCGCGCGACGGTTTTGTTTCAATACTCACGAGACTGCAGGTTTTCGCGGTTTCTGCTCCGGAAAGCTACTGCGCAAGAATCGCGCGCAGCCACGCGGGCGACACCGCGTCGTGTGAATTGAATTAAATTTTATATGGAAATCAGCCGCGCCCGCGCGCGGGCCCGGTTGGCAGCCGCGCCGTGTGAATCGTCTCTTAAGGCCATAGTCCTCCACGCTGGCCCAGTGCGGGTTGGTGGATGACACATGACTTCGAAAGATTCTAGGTACATGTCGGTTTCCTTACGATGTTTTCCTTCACCGTTTTAAGATAGCGGCATTACGCACATGACTTCGAAAAGACAGTGGTGCGTGTGGGGTTTGAACCCGGGGTCTCCGGATCGGCAGGCGCCGTCCTCCCGACTAGACCAGCCGTAACTTCGTAAGCCGTTGATAGTATTAGTAGGACAGAATATTTTAAAGCCGCTATTATGCTTTTAAAATATTGTTGTTCTTTGTGTATCTGTTTAACGTTCAACAACATCGATTAAATCCATTAATAAGATAAAATACTCATTCCGCGATTATAGAACTAAACCTATCAGATAAACTGTTAATGAGAATTATCTCTACGGACCTAAATTTGTCAAAATAACTTTTTAACTAAGCTGGTTAATAAGCCTGAGTCATATAAAAAAAAATTGGCAGTCATAGGAACTGCCGATAGAAGTGAAAACTTATAACTCAGAATTTGAAGCCTACTTTGGAAACTACACGGGTGTACCGGATGGCGTGGCCTGACCATCATGGCATGGCCATCTAGAAATGCGTTAGCATTTTCCATTGGCTCACGCATTTCTAGATGGTCATGACGTGATGGTTAGGCCACGCCCTTTCAGCATTTCCCATTGGCTGACGCATTTTTAGATGGCCAATGGGCGTGGCCCCGAGTTTATCCGAAGATTTCTTATCATACCCGAGCGTGACGCCAGTGACGCTAGAATTCAATTCACACCCCACGAAAACTGTCTAAAAGCGCGCCTGCGCGCCAAAAGAAGTTTTCACTTCGAAATACTTAGGAGGTGTCAAGGGACATTCTGATGAAACGAAGTTGTACAAAATATTGCAACTCTTTACTGTTTCTGTTGCCCTGGTACTGGTACCTAGGGGCAAACGCAACTCTTTTATATTTCTGTTGCCCTGGTACCTACCTGGCCGTTTTTACCGAGTTTACCCGAAGATTTCATATCCGATCCGATCCATTATTATATCCAAGCGTGACGATTGATGAATCCATTTCACAGCCCACGAAAATTCTGTCTATAGCGCGCCTAAAGAAGTTTTCACTTAAAAAATCAGAAGTATGTGTTTTTGATAGGGAGAGACGAACTTCTTAGCATTCCATGGATTCACCGTGCGGGTGCCGGGTCCATCGTGTGGTAGAGAGAGAAATCGCGAGTAGACCCCGAGACTTGTGACTCGGGCGTAGGTTTAAGGGGCCCCTTTGTGACGTACGTCAACACTCACCTTCACTACTCGTATTTCTCTCCCTGCCCAGCCAAATCCGATATGATCCTACTAGTGCAGCTTTAGATACTCGTTCTAGTATAGAACTTACTGCACTTCTGGGCAAGCCAAGGTCTTTCAGTAGGTTATAGAGAGATTTGGCTGGTATACTTACCTCTCGCTCCTACTTCTACAGCGTATAAATTATACATAATATGATATTTCGAATCTGGATACGAATATGGATAACGGAATAATATTACTTATATCGGATACTGACATATAATTATTTTGGATTTTTTTGTTAGTTTCGGATAGTTACGGATATTAGATTGAATGTAGTTATAATAGTCTAAACTGTGCAGAGGAAGATTATTAGGTCCTTAGTCCTTTGTCCTTACATATATTTGAAATTGGTGTGTTGACGTACTGGCCACTTTGATCTCACATAAATATCTTCTCTTTGGTTAGGAATTCCATTTTCAAATTTAATACAGCTATTTAATCATGTTTGTGTTTTGAAACCGTAATTCATTTGTTTTTTTGTTCTATTGGTTTTTTCTTTCGTCACAGTTTACAAAATGGAAAACTTGAACTTCAATTTTCGCTTGGGGCAGGATTTGGCTGGTTCGTGGCAGCCATTGCGATGAGCGACTAAGCATACTACATATGTCATAATGTATATCTAAATATCTATACTTGTACCCGAAGCCGCTTCAATTCCACAAATTTCTTATTTTTTAATTTTATTCTAATTTTAAATTCACTATATTAAATTACGTTTTTATTTTACTACCTGGGGAAGTACCACCCATTTACCAGATATTCTACCGCCAAGCAGTACTCATGTAAAAATAACACTCTTCTAGTTGGAAGGGCAATGGTTCCAGTGCAATTACAGGGCATAGAGATAAAACACCATACATATTATATCTCTGGATGACTAGTGCAGTGCTAGGTAATCATGGCATGTTGCTTACCATCAGGCACGTGTCCTGCTCGTCACGTCACTCTATACAAAAAAAACATAGAGAACATAGAACGCACTCTGTGACAGATAGACATACATATCACTAGCGAGGACGCCTCAGGAGACACGAACTCGGCTCAGGCTGTAGCCGAGAAAGGGAATGGGCCTGAAAGAAACGTCATTTTATATATATTTTTTTTATAAAGAGAGACGAGACGAGCTGGACATGCGCCGGATGGTAAGCCACATGCCTGCCACATAACAGCACAGTGACACGCAGTTATTGGAACATGAAGATTCCAAATCATTACCTAGCACTGCACTGCGCTCGCGACCCAGAGATCTAAGTTGTTATATCTCTAAGCCCAGTAATTTATCTGGAAACATTGCCCTTCAAACCGGAACACAGTAATGCACATTACTGCTTGGCGGTAGAATAACTGGCAAAGGTGTGGTCCTTCCCCAGGCGGACTCCGCCAAGAGTCCTACCACTACGATATTATACCTACTAGCCGGTCAAAACTGACCACGTTGTTCGACACAACCGTCTCACAGTTGGCTCCCTCTACCGATTAATTCATCTTAGGTCTTGTAATCTATTTATTAAATCAGTGATTATTAGCTAATTATAATACCTAACCACGGTAATTAATATCAATTCAAAATATTAACGAATGAAACTCGAAGTAACACGTAGGTACAGATTATGTAACAGTGACTAGACACAAACTGAAAGCACTATCAGGTTTTCAAATCTGGTCTATGAATTTTGATGCGTTAGCTTTTTAGGACTTTTATATAAAATCTGAAGGTTACTCAGGAAATGTTCTATCACGAAAGTGGTTAGTTAAATGGTTATTACGAATGACCGTTTCTTCCCGATCGTCCCCGCCTTAGCGTCCCCACTGGAGACGAGTGGGAAAAAAAGTTTCGTTCGTCCCCAGTGTTGACGATTGGAACTTTTTATTTCCCACTCGTTCCACTATAGACTGAGAGTCAAAATGCAACAATCGCAACATTATCGTTACAAAACAATTAAAAATACCTAAGTTCTTATACTGTATACACACAACCAATCTACTTGACCCCTAGAATCGCTAGCGGTGAGATATCCTGTGGTCCTACTTATTTTGGTTGTTGACAAATAGTGGTAGGTAAAAACGTCCGGCGTTCACCGACTAGAACAGAAAGAGTGAGCTCATTCTTCCCAACGAAGACATAATTCCATGCGCCTAAAGTTTGGGAGGGCACATCCAGTGGTTTATATCGATGATCGCATTCCCCCATGTTCCTTCACACTAACCTCTTTGCTCCAAGCCTGCTTTCGAGATGTTCAATCGATTTCTACTATAGGTATAACAGGTAAACCTACCTACTATGGTTATCGTCGGTGATTATAGAAATAACACCCAGTGGTATTTCACTTCTGACATTTCGTTTTTAATCTAGCATTTGAAACTAAACTCGTTCAAAAAATAAAAGGTTAGAACTAGTATGTTATTAGGGGCATGAGGTAAATGATAAGACTCATCTGTCGATAGATCGAGAATGTGTTTTGAGAAGTTTATTTTTTAGGTTTGAGCTTGACCGCCGTTACTATTTAATTACGCCGTTCATATTAAGTTCAACTATACAAGTATTATATCAGCTATCTGGCCGACATCATACAAGCTTTGCTTAGTTTGGGGTCAGATGGTGTTGTGTGTGAATTGTCCACCAATATTTATTTATTTATTTGTCGTGGTAGTTTAGTGCACTTATGCAGAAGTTACCGATTTGCTTTCGATTTAAAGACACATACATAGATTATGTCAAGGAATACCCACTCAGGCAAAGTATTTCATCGTTTAGATGTTCTTATAAAAATTGAGTCTTCATAATAGTCTTTGGAAGGTAAACCGTGATGGTACTTATCGCTTTTACGAAATAGGAGCAATATGAGGTAAAGGCAAGGTGGTGCTTGATTTTCGTTTATAGTATAGTGGCGAGACGAGCAGTTCATGTGCCTGATGTTAAGCGACATGCCTGCCCATAATAATACACTTGTGGTACTAGTTCATAAGTATTTCACTGTAATTTTATTAATTTGTCTGTATCACAATAAAAAGTTTCTATCTATCTAATACAGTTACACGCAGCTATTAGAACGAATTCCAAATCATTAACTAGCACTGCACTGCGCTCGTCACCCAGATATGTTAGGTGTTATATCTCCAAGCACAGTAATTTCTCTAGAAACATTGCCCTTAAACACTGCTTGGTATAACTGGCTTATTGTGGTACTTCCCCAGGCGGACTCTGCAAAGAATATTGCTACTACATCTAAATGCTAGATCATGCAGAAAGCCGCACACTCCTCGAAATGTAAACATTTTTGGTACGTTTCAGCTATATTGTTATGTACATTTCCGTAATAGTTTTTATGTAAAATTAGCAACCCGCCCCGGCTTCGCACGGGTGCAATGCTGATACTAAATATACTAATAATAAAGTGGCCAAGTGCGAGTTGGACTCGCCCATGAAGGGTTCCGTTGCAGCAAGTAACATAATATACATACATAGTACACATAGTTCTTGTAGTTCGTTGTAACTTTGATCGAAGTTTCAATAATAGTGTATTAATGACGTACTAAAAAAACTACTCATCAAATCGAGTTCAAACCAATTTTCGTTGGTAGTTTACATGGTAAGGTACATCATATATTTTTTTTTAGATTTTTCATTCTCTTACTTTAAAAGTTAGAGGGGGGGGGGACACACATTTAACCACTTTGGAAGTGTATCTCGCGCAAACTATTCAGTTGAGACGAAAATTATTTTAGAAACCTCAACATCATTTTTAAAGACCTATCGATAGACACCCAACAGGTGTAAGTTTGATGAAAAAAAATTTTTGAGTTTCAGTGCTCAGTATGGGGGGCAACCCCAATTTTTTTTTTGTTCAAATCTTAATGCTGTTCACAGAATACTTACCAAGTTTCAACAGTGTAGTTCTCATAGTTTCGGCAAAAAGTGGCTGTGACATACGGACGGACAGACATACAGACATGACGAATCTATAAGGGTTCCGGAAAGTTCCAAAATGAGCTTTTTTGTAGACCTTTTTAAGGTGTACAATACTGGAGTATATAATTTTGATCTATCTCGTAGGGTTCAGCCAGCGTTTGCAATTTGCTCAAAAATTGTGTTTATTTATGTCATCGTTTTAGAAATCTTTAAAATTATCAGTCTCTCTACTGTACTATGCATGTATTCTACATAAAAACGTTCCACTTGAATCACTCTATCTATTAAAAAACCCGCATCAAAATCTGTTTGGTAGTTTTGAAGATCTAAGCATACATAGGGACAGAGAGACGCGAGAAGTGATATTGTTTTATGCTATGTAGTGATATCTATACAAAACTAGTGGCCCGTTCCGGCTTCGCTCGAATAATAACCTAGACACCAACTGCAGCGCCATCTGCCGGGCTGATGTGTGAATTTAAACCATCGAGGGCCCTACCCAAGCGCATACAGAAAAAATCATTGAAATCGGTTCAGCCGTTTAGGAGGAGTTCAATAACAACGAAAAGCGGCATTGATTTTTATATATATAGATTAAACTAAACATCTTCATCTTTTACTTGTTTTCTAAGTAATACCACTACCAGTTTCAGACTAATCTGTGTTTAAAATTTCAACCCGAACCGTTCAGATGTTCCGACGTGATTGAGCAACAAACATCCAAACTTTGACATTTATTACATTAGTAGGATTTTCGTAAGCTGAAAAGAGAATTCGTAGAGAAATACTTATTTTTTTCTGTAGCGCTGTGTATCTAATATAATAAAAAGAGAACATTTATTTTTGTTTTTTAGCAATAAACTCGAGAACTACTGAACTCATTTAAAAATTCTTGCTACAATTCATTGAGTAACACATCTAGGCTATTTGTTTAATGCACGTTTAATGAGTATTCTGCTGATCTACATGATCCAACACTCTGCCCATTATTCTGTCGAAATGGTCGTAGCTACGAAAAGCGACATCGTTTCATGTTCGATGTTCCAAAGATTCGAAGAACGAGGTTTGAATCCACATCTATACTTATAATAAAACTGTAGCGGGTCGAATTCTGTACAATGCAGATATTATGAAAAAAAAATTTTGGGGGCACTCCATAGTCTATACTGATGGCGAAACTGCATTTTTTTTCTTTCATGTCTGTCTGTCTGTCTGTCTGTGTGAAACTACTGATTCAATTCAAATGAAACTTGACATGATTTAAGATCATACTAAGTAGATGGTAGCTGTCTACTTTTAATCCCCAAATTCTGCACGGTTTTCTTGCAGAAAGGGGTTAAAGTCAGAATGTGTTTTTGGTTGTAACTCATGTTTACGTTGTTCAATTTATTTAATTCTTATTTTGTTAGAAATTACACATTTTTTATATAGTCCCATCAAAATTTTAACATTATTAGTCGTGTGGTTAGGAAATAACATAGAAATTAAATAATAACGGTAATAATAATTCGTAATAAGAATATCAAAACTTTGTAGAGAGGGTAAACATTACACATCGAAAGGTTTGGAAAGAGATGGAAATCTTTATTTCTCATTGTAAAAGTGATATTTTAACTTAAATATCAGTTTCCTTACTAAGTTTAAAAATGTTTATTATTAGACTATAGGCCCGTGAACAAAATTTACGTAGTAAATGAACTACCAGGAGACCTATGTGTACGAAGAGGGTGGGTTGCAACCCTCGGTCATTTCTCCTTGTCGCATGATTTTTGTACGGCATTGCGCAATAATGGATTAGGAGAGGTATTGAAACTATATGGAACCAATGCCGTACATAATCAAATGCCCAAATTTAATCTGTAAATCGTCGGAAAATCCGGAATTTTTCCGTTAATAAAAACCTTAAAATTTTTAAATTTTCTAGTTTCGATACCCCTTCTAATCTATTATTCTGTTATTGACGGCGGTCAAGGATTCAACTTATCGATAAAATCGTAACATGTATTTGCAAAAATATCCTCTCACTATAAACGTATAATATAACGTCTCCGTTCCGTAGTGAGTCAAAAATATTTTATTTTTTTATAGTATTGAGTCACGAGACGAGCAGAACATGTGCCTGATGGTAAGCAACATGCCTGCCACATAACAGCACAGCGACACGCAGCTATTGGAACGCGAAAAGTCCAAATCATTACCTAGCACTGCACTGCGCTCATCACGAAGATATCTAAGATATTATATCTCGAAGCAATTTATTTGGAAACATTGCCCTTCAAATTAGAACACACTAATAATTGTTTTATTACAATTACTGTTGACACGTGCGAAGCATGGACTTACGCCTAGTTAATTCTATCTATATATAAAAATCAATGCCACTTTTCGTTGTTATTGAA
This sequence comes from Ectropis crepuscularia, assembly GCA_963693475.1. Classification (NCBI taxonomy): domain Eukaryota; kingdom Metazoa; phylum Arthropoda; class Insecta; order Lepidoptera; family Geometridae; genus Ectropis; species Ectropis crepuscularia. Next base: position 13,537,107 of record OY856366.1, on the reverse strand, counting down.
CTCCTCCTAAACGGCTGGACCGATTTGAATGATTTTTTTTGTATACGTTTGGGTAGGGCCCTGGAAGGTTTAGATTCACAAATCAGCCCGGCAGATGGCGCTGCAGTTGATATCTAGGTTATTATTCGAGCGAAGCCGGAGCGGGCCGCTAGTCTAGTATAAATATGATTCTTGCCTAAACATCGAAAAATATCAACTTACCTCAAATCTATTTCAAAGTTAAATGTATTGATACTCGTTTTTTTTTCTAAATAAGACCGAATGTAAATTTTATAACCCGACTTCTTGATAACCAGTTATTTTAACATTTAGACCGAAGCTATACAAAATCTGTACGTATCTATGTACATACTGGTACTAATAATACATAGTTAGACTGCGGCTACTTCTCAACCGTTCAAGTGGTGCCAAAGGGTACGCAGAAATGATGTACTAGCACAGTATAAAGTATAGTTTATTGTAGTGGTAGGACTCTTGGCAGAGTCCGCCTGGGGAACTACCACACCTTTGCCAGTTACTTTACCGCCAAAGCAGCAATGTGTAAGCATTACTGTGTTCCGGTTTGAAGGACAATGTTTCTAGAGAAATTACTGGACTTAGAGATATAACTTAGATCTCTGGGTGAGGATCGCAGTGCAGTGCTAGGTAATGATTTGGACTCTTCATGTTCCAATAGCTGCGTGTCGCTGTGCTGTTATGTGGCAGGCATGTTGCTTACCATCAGGCACATGTCCTGCTCGTCTCGTCACTCTTTCATAAAAAAAAATGTAACATAAATTTCCTCCAAAAAAACATTAACCGACTTTAATTAACTATTAAATTCAGACATTCGACTATATTTCATTAGAAGCTACCACTAAGTCGTCCAGATCAATGTAAGAAAATTGTAGTTCGTTGTTGATATTTCAAAAAAGGGCATTAATCACGTGATTTTTTTTAACATTTTTTAAAAACACAAAAGTTATAAAAACAACGCATTTTTGTTTGCGAAAATTTTTGTGGCAAATGCAAACCATACCTACTCAAAACCAGGAAGTACATTTCAACTAAGGTTCACGTTATTACGGGATCAACCCAAAATAGAGGAAGAAAGAAAAAATAGGCAATGCCGCAAAAAACAGCGGTCCCATACAAAAATGGCTAAAATCTTGGTGTCTTTTTATTCGAGAGTAAATCCGTTTCTTCTAGGTAAGGACACTCCATCATCGACGGCATCGTCGTTTAACATCACGGGGGCGGTCAAATGCTAACCTATAGTCAGTAAAAAACTTATAACTTATACTTTTTTAGTATGAAAACTAACGTGGTTATTACTCATTTTGAAACAAATACACGGGTAACTCACGTATAATATAGTCAGAACAGTCCGACTCGAGTTTCGATCGCGTCCGGCGATCTTCTTCAAGGCGAGTGCGCGCGCATGTTCGCAGCTCGATTAGCACTGAGAGACTGATCGCAGGACGCGATCGAAACTCGAGTCGGACTGTTCTGACTATATTATACGTGAGTTACCCGTGTATTTGTTTTAAAACTTATACTTTTATTATTAAAAATGCACAAATTTTCACAGTAACCTGTATAACTACAGATATTATCCACCGTAACGCATTTCGGTGAGCCGATCTCGCAAGATTTCATTCATCCATTCAAAATGCGTCCGCTCCGTCCTACTTTACCATTTTAGATTTCCCTTCCCAAAATATATAAATATATATATTAAATATATATTCAAAACGGCCACAGAAGAAAAAAATATTTATGCTTAAAACCGTACGGCGGAAGTGAAAACGTCATTATCTAAATTTTGTATTATGTAGTAAGGGGCTGTGCATTAATCACGTGAGGTTCAAAAGGTGGGGGGGAGGTTTTCGGCAAAAATCACGAAATATCACAAGGGGGGAAGAGGGCATAGTAAGATATCACGTGTATTTATTTTTTCGTCAAACGCATGATTTAGAAATCGAAAAGCGGCATTGACTTGCCTTGGCCAGGCAACGAGCGAAGTCTTCGCGCGCCTAGAATAGGATTAGATTATACTTTATACCGGTATTTAAAAATAATATAAAATTTTTAAGATTCTTTGTAGGCACCAAAAAATACGCGTGATTTTTGGTGGGTAGTTTTAAACCTCACCAAGTATCACCAGGGCGGCCGAAGGGGTTAATTTTTTTTAAAAAAACATCACGTGATTAATGGACAGCCCCTGCAGTGCCCTGCGGCTTTATCTGCGTAGTTCCCGTTTCCGTTATTTCCCCGGTATAAAAAGTAGCCTATGTATTCTTTCAGTATATAATCTGACTGTTCCGTATAATCGGGCAACATTATATCGGGCCGGCGGTTAGCGTGTCGCGTGACGCGGGCGAACTGGAGGGATGGAAGGGTGATACCGGAGTCACCTCCCCAGCGTTACCCTTCTCCGCCGCCGGATCAGCGACTAATGCAATGGAGGCCGTTCACGCCTCCCCTCCACGAATATCCGAGGCTGGACTACCACCCGCCCTACTTTCGGTATGGCAGGGCGACTGGATATGCCCCCCCTCCGATGGCCCTTTGCACTCGGCAGCCATACTGGTCTGGGCCTTGTAGTCCGACGGCTTCGGACGGGCCTCGGAGGGATTGACTAGCGTCCGGTCCCTTGGCACAGGATCAACCGGTGGTCCTGCTGCCCACACTCTGGTTAAGGGTTTGGGGTCCCAGAGGCGACTACGTCCGGATACGAGCGCTCTTGGACACAGGGTCCCAGGGATGCATTGTGACAACCCGGGTTGCTCATCGCCTGGGCCTGGCTCGGTTTCCGTCGCCGACTCCGTTGCGAGGAGTCGGGAACACAGAGGTGCGGTTGGCTGGACAGACCCGCCTCTCCTTCTCGTCCGTACATTCCTATTCGGAAAGGATTGCGGTCAGTGCCACCGTCATGGATTCGGTTGTCGGTTGGCTTCCTCAGGCGGACATAGATCCGGATTTTTTGTCCTGTACTAAGGGTCTCAGGTTGGCGGATCCCCGCTTCGGGATGGCGGGTCCGGTCGATCTGTTGTTGGGTTCTGATGTACTAGGTCACATTATGAATGGGAAGCCTAGACTGTTGGACCAGTCTTCGCTGATGGCGCTGCCCACCATCTACGGGTACGCCATTTTGGGAATGGTGGATGAGTGGCAGCAGTGGAATCAGGCTTCCTTTACGGGAACGGCCCTCGCTCAGATCATGCAGAAGTTCTGGGAGATCGAAGAGCCGCCTACCGTCTCTCGGCTGGATCCTGAGCACGTGGAGTGTGAGAACTTTTATCAGGCTCACACTCGGAGAATGGTTTCTGGGCGATTGGAGACTAGGCTGCCCTTCCGGGATAACCCCCCGCGTCTGGGCCAGTCTCGATCATTGGCCGAGAAAAGGCTCAGGTCCATGGAGCGACGCATGGCTCGAGATCCTGTACTTCGGGAAAAGTACATCGAGTTCATGAGGGAGTATGAGGCACTGGGCCACATGTCTCCGGCTCGCGACGACTGGTCGACCATGGACCACTACTTTTTGCCTCATCACGCTGTTTTGAAAGCGTCGACAGGCAAACTCAGGACGGTGTTCGATGGATCCGCTCCGACTTCGACAGGAGTGTCACTGAATCAGTGCCTCCACGCAGGACCGAAGTTACATCGGGATATTGTAGACATCATCCTGAATTTCCGTAGGCACCAGGTGGTGTTGGGATCGGACATCCGAATGATGTTCCGACAAACGGTCATACACCCCGAGGACAGGAGGTTCCAGTTAATCCTCTGGCGGGAAAGTCCTCAGGACCCTATGATGGTGTATGAGTTGAACACCAACACCTATGGGTTGAGATCAAGCCCCTTCATTGCAATCCGCTCACTGCTGGAGTTGGCGGAGCAAGAACGGGCTCGGTACCCACGTGCAGCCGCAGTTCTGGAACGCGACCTATACGTGGACGACGTTTGCACTGGCGCGCAGACGGTGGAGGACGCTCTGTTGCTCCGGGATGAGCTCACAGAGCTTCTCGCATCTGGAGGCTATGAGCTTCGAAAATGGCTCTCTAACGACCCCAACGTCCTGGCTGGTAACCCGGACGATCACCAGCAGGATCCCGGGCTCTTCGAAGAAGGTGACGATCCGCTCGGGATTGCGGTTCTGGGCATGCAGTATCAACCGGTTGCTGACATCTTCACTTTTCGGGTGGCACTGGAAGCCACACGCGCGTGGACAAAACGGACGGTTTTGTCCACCATCGCCAGGATGTTTGATCCAAACGGTTGGATCAGTCCGGTTCTGTTCGCAGCCAAGTGTCTGTTACAGCGACTTTGGACTCTGAAGGTCTCATGGGACGACCCCCTGGTCGGAGACTCGCTTAACATTTGGCTTCGTTTGATATCTGACCTCGAAACGGTCAATCGAGTGGCGTTGCCCCGGCGCATTCTGCCACCAGGCTGTAGTCGGATCAGCCTGCACGGGTTCTGCGATGCGTCCGAGCTGGGCTATGCTGCATCTGTGTACTTACGTACAGTTGATGCTGGAGGCCAGGTTAATGTCACGCTCTTATTGGGGAAGAGCAAGGTAGCTCCTATCAGGACACGACTCACTATTCCGAAGACAGTCTCACTATTCAGACAGTCAGGTCGTACTTGCCTGGTTAAGAGCAGCCCCTCACACCTTGGAGACCTTTGTGGGAAATCGGGTTTCCCAAATCCAAAACATTGGATTGGACATGGTTTGGAGACATGTCCCGGGTGAGTTGAACCCCGCTGACTGTGCTTCGCGCGGCTGTTCCGCGCCGGAGCTAGTTGATCACCCCTTATGGTGGGGTCCGGACTGGCTGCGGGAGCCAGAAGCTTCCTGGCCAGCTCGCGGCGCGGACTCGGAGCGAGCGGAGCTGCCCGGAGTCCGCGTGCATGCGATTGTGGCGGAAGTGCCCCCAGACCCTGATTGGTTGACGGGTCGTTACAGCAAATTGGATAAATTGTTGGGGGTAACTAGCTGGATTAAGCGCTTCATCCACAACTGTCGTCACCCTCGTCAGAGGATGTGTGACCAGATCGCCACTGTGGAGGAGCGTCGGAGTGCCTTGCTGCACCTCATTCGGATGGTGCAGGGTGAGAGGTTTCCGACGGAACTTGAGGCGCTGCGCTGCGGTCGCGCTCGCTTGAAGGGTGCGGTCGCTAAATTGAATCCTTTCACAGATCAGGATGGTCTTCTGCGCGTAGGAGGTCGGCTGCGGAAAGCCAACCTGCCGTACGGCAGCAAACACCCCTTGTTGCAACCTAAAGGAGGTCCTCTGGTGGACCTGCTGATCTCCGATCGGCATATCAGTAACGCGCACGCGGGATGTGGCGCGCTTCTCGCTGTGTTGCAGCGTGAATTCTGGATCTTGTCGGCTCGCAGGGCGGTCCGAAAGGTGCTGTTTAGATGTGTCCCTTGTTATAGGCTCAAGGCGTCTACCATGCAGCCCATGATGGGAGATCTTCCTCCGGATAGGATTTCTCCCTCGAGGCCGTTCGACGGGGTCGGAACGGACTTCGCTGGGCCCTTCTCGGTCAAGTCATCGACGTTGCGTAACGCCAAGGTCGTTAAAGTCTACCTGTGCGTCTTTGTGTGTTTGGCCACCAAAGCAGTCCACCTGGAGCTGGTCTCTGCGCTGTCTACGGAGGCCTTTGTCGCGGCGCTGGATCGCTTTGTAGCGCGAAGAGGAGTACCCTCTTTAATACGTTCGGACAATGGCACAAACTATCGAGGAGCGGCGAATTATTTACGCGAAGTTAATAATTTTTTAAATTCTAATAATAATAGTTTAAGTCTGGCTCTCGCCCAGCGGGGAATCAGCTGGCAGTTTAGTGTGCCGGCCTGTCCTCACTGGGGAGGAATTTTTGAGGCTGCGGTGAAGTCTGCTAAAACCCATCTCCGCCGTATCATCGGGGAGACCGTGTTAACTTGGGAAGAGTTAGTTACAGTACTTTGCCGCGTGGAGGCAGTGCTTAATTCCCGTCCTCTCTGTCCAATCTCGCCTAACCCTAACGATCTAGAAGTCTTGACGCCGGGTCACTTCTTGATCGGTCAGCCTTTAACCGCGTTGCCGGAGTATCCCTGGAAGGATGAGCGCCCCGGACGCCTGTCCCGTTTTCAGTTATTGCAGCAAATAAGTCAAGACTTCTGGAGGCGCTGGTCGGCCGAGTACTTGCACCTTCTGCAACAACGGGTAAAATGGACAGATAGGACGGAGGCTCCGCGGGAAGGGGACTTAGTATTATTAAAGGAGGCAAATTTGGCCCCCCTACTTTGGCGTAGGGGACGTATTTTAAAATTGATATCCGGTACTGATGGCACACCCCGCGTGGCGGAGATTCTGGTTTCTGGTTCCAGACTTCAGCGCGCGGTGTCCTCTCTGGCCCGCTTGCCTCTTTATTAGATATACGTATTTTTCAAGGTTAAAATTTAATTTTATTTTATTACTATTTTTGGTAAAGTTTTTTTTGGTTTGATTTCCACTTTCGGGTCAAAGTTGGGAATTTCGTTTTATTTGGGGTCCGGATACTACTAAATACTGGTTACTAAAATTGACCTGGAGTTCAATTGGTCGGGGGTTTTTGTTCCGTATAATCGGGCAACATTATATCGGGCCGGCGGTTAGCGTGTCTGTGGTCGCCGGCTGTCAGTCATACGTTGTCTCTGGTCGCGGGAACGACACTCACTTGTTTTTTTTTGTTCTGGATAACATTTCTTTTTTCAATTACTGGATTAGTGCTGCTATTATTGTGTAAAAGTGGGCTACTGGACGGGCCCCTTCCTCCAACGCCGGATCGTTGAACGCCGGATCGTAGTGCCGGTGGACTACGCTACAATTCGGGATCTCGAACAGGAATTAGACGACGGATGCTCCCTGGTTTGGTCTTCCCCATTCCTTCCAAATCTGTTCCTTTATCCTTGACGGCCAAACGGGGTTTTGGACGGCGCCAAGGACAATAGGTGAGTTAATTCATTTGTGCATTTACGGGGGACACTTAAAATCGGTTATATCTGCTTAATTAATGTTTAAATCTCGCTGATGGGCCCCGAGACGATAGTTCAGGACAATTATTGAACACTGACTATGTTCCAAATTTCAGCCACGTGCGTTTGGATGTTACGATGTGATTCAGCAACAAGCATCCAGACATTGACATTAATAATATTAATTGGATAATAATCTACTAAAGGTTAAATGAGAACCAAGTTAGAAATAAAAATTGTAATTTTTTTAATTCTATACAAATCAATATAGTAAACACAGTGATACAGCAGTGAAGAGCAGCGTACTGTGTCTTTCTCGCTCGGGCACACTCGGCGGTCCCGAGCTCGCCCGATCGAGCCTTCACTTCATAGTGTGACGGATCAGCCTCACCTACAGCCTACGTAAAATCTGTATGTAGTGCGCCAAAAACAGTTTTCACTTCAAAAAATCACTCTAAACTCTAATGAACTAACTTATTTTTATATCGCGAAATCACAGTTTCAGCAAATGTTCTTCTTATCAGTTCCTGTCAGTTAGTCATCTTGTTAGATATACATATATTTTGATCTATCTCGTAGGGTTCAGGCCGAATTTACAATCTAAGCGCAAAAAATATATATAAATTGATAATATCGCAATAGAAACCTTTAAAGTTATCAGTGTTATGCTACTATTATCGACGTATTATTCATATAAACCGTCCTCTTGAATCACTCGTATCTATTAAACGTACCACAATGAAGTGCACTTTACACGTGTAAATTAAAGGGTTGAAATTTGGAACACAGTTAAATTATATTCGTAATAACATTAAGTCCACTTTTTAGCACGAGAAACAATACGGGAACGGGAACTACCTTGGTGAAGTCGCGACGCACTACTAATACTAATAAATCACCTAGATTTTGACTCGTATTTTGTGGTTAGAAAATAAAAAAATCCGGGAGTAAAAATATAAGAACTATTTTAATTCTTAAAATTAGAGGACGTCTACTCTGCGCCTAAGAAGGCAATGAAGAGAGTACATAGACGTCCTCTGCTTTCTTTCTACGAAAAACGTAATTTCGAAATAAAATCCGAGTTTCCTACTCCGGTTCTACTTCGATCCGTTGTTTCGTCCGTTTAAATATTCTTCTTCTTGATCGTATCCTCATTACTGAGGGTCGTGACTACCATCGACGTCCTTAAGAGGGCGCCTAGTGCCAGAAAACGAAAAAATGACATTTTCGACGCCGCTCACTGAAGTAAATAAACTAAAAACTATGACAAAAAATATATTGACGTGTGGGGTACAATCAAGAAGAAGCACAATAACCGAATAGAATTTTAAAAATAGATCAGAGTTTTTTACAATAAAAATATAAAAATGACACCGAAAAAACTCGTTTTAATTCGAGTACTCGAAATTATCAGCGATGACCCCACATTATTTTTTGGTAATTAAATTTCTAATTGTACGTTCTAGTAAAGTAACCGAACACTTTTTTTAAATTTATGTTTAATTATTGAGTAATTTAATAAAACTTGGTCAAAAATGGACTCCTGATTTAATATTGATTTTTCCTCCAAACTGTGTCATGCTATTCTCGACTTTATGTATATCGCATTAAGAAACGCGTCGCGCCGGTGAAAACTGATTTTTCCCTGGCATTATTCGCACTCTTAACCACCTTCCTCCAGGCACTCCTGTCTTAGGCCATCCGTAAGCAAGTTTGGATGTTCGTCCTTGCTGAGGCCTTGATGGTGTCTATCCACCGGGATGGCGCTTTATTAGTAAATACTCCAAATACTACAATGCTACTTTTCTAATTAGAGTAGCCTTAGAACATTTAAACGTCAAACTAATGTTCGATCGGTCGAAACGAAGTAGAACGGGAGTAGGAAAGTCGCGAGTTTATTTCGAAGTTACGTTTTTCGTAGAAAGAGAGTAGACGTCCTGGCTACTACGGATTTCTACTTTTATTTGCGACTTTTCTAATTTACACAAATTTTGAAAAAAATGTGTAATTAAAACACAATAAAACATAGTATGTACACGAATTAATAAAATTGCTTAGTGTAAGTAGTTGTTAGGTATGTAGCGTAGTGTAGTTCTCATTGTATTTTAGTTTTGTTAATAAAGGCTCTGCCCTATTAAAAAAAAAGTATGTAAAAAAAAAAAACATCATGTAAATAATTTTAAAAGAAAATACATTAAAAAAAAAGGATAATAAAATCAATGCCAAATAGGTGAAGTAGACTAAACTTGTACAGGTTAAATACAACAAATTATTAGCTTTCCATAACTAATAAACTTGGTAGTTATTAATCTAGCGGAATGTTAATTTTATTAAAAATGTGGTTTAGTGTAGAATTACATTGCAAAAAATCGATCGTATCCACATTTTTATTGCACAAATAAAATATGTGCTTATGATAAATATTATAGCTACTTTGCTATCGATGCGATGTGTAATTTCTTTGTAATTGTTATACTATTCCCATAAAAATACGTGTATACGTTATAAGAAACTTTTTTTTTTAATAAAGAGTGGCGAGACGAACAGAACGTGTGCCTGATGGTAAGCAACATGCCTGCCACATAACAGCACAGTGACACGCAGCTATTGGAACATTAACAGTCCAAATCGTTACCTAGCACTGCACTGCGCTCGTCACCCAGAGATCTAAGTTGTTATATCTCTAAGCCCTGTAATTTCTCTGGAAACATTGCCCTTCACACCGGAACAGAGTAATGTTTGCACATTACTGCTTGGCGGTAGAATAACTGGCAAAGGTGTGGTACTTCCCCAGGCGGACTCTGCTAAGAGTCCTACCACTACAGACTAAACTCACTAAACCTAGACACCTAAGCACTAAACCTAGACACCTAAGCACTAAACCTAGAGTACTGCTAAAGAGCGAGTACTCACGACTTATGATTTCGCTTCCATATTCAATTTCTACCTTTCTGTTTATCTTAATATATATAAATCTCCTGTCACGATGTTTGTCCGCGATGGATTCCTAAACTACTTAACCGATTTTAAATTAAATTGGCACACCGTGAGCAGTCTGGTCCAACTTGAGAGATAGGATAGTTTTTTTTTCGATTAATAGTCCTTATATGACGAAATCCGAGCGAAGCCGGAACGGGCCGCTAGTTTTTATATATATTTTTAACTTGTTGACTTGCTGACTTGGTTTACACTTGACCACTATCTCGCCTGATATTGTAACCATCGGGAAAAACCCTCTTCAAACGTATTCCATAGCCTAGACGTTCTTATCACAAAAGTAGAATCAAGCCAAATGTTCCAAAGACGAACGAAGATCGTCTTTGGAACATCAACCATGAAACGATGTCGCTTTTTCGAGCTACGACCAGTCGGATAGAAAAAAGGGCATGGTAATATTAGATCATGCAGGTCAGTTATGGTCGTTATATTGACCAAAATCCACCAGAACGTCTACTCCCTTTGTACGAAAGACGTAATTTCTAAATAAACTCGCGACTTTCATACTACGGTTTTACTTCAATCCGTCGTTTCGTCCGTTTGAATGTTCTAAGCATAATTTAAACTTGTTTGATAAACTAAACAGCCAACGCCATAAGCATAAAGTTAGGGTACCTACTCGTAATACACCGCTTTTCGCAAATAGCGCACTTTGTATGGCCCCGATGATGTACAATCACCTACCAATTAATTTATAAAAATAGATAAAACACATCTCTTCAAGAATAAATTAAAATGTTTCCTAGTAGAAAAGGCGTACCTATTACACAATTCAGGAATATCTGACAGATAAGTTTGAAAATTAACATTTTTTCAATTTTATTGACATTTACTTTATATTTTTAATATCGGGACTTAATTTATTTCAATTTGACATGATTTGACTCAGAATTTGTAAAATTGAAATAAATTAAGTCCCGATATTAAAAATATAAAGTAAATGTCAATAAAATTGAAAAAATGTTAATTTTCAAACTTATCTGTCAGATATTCCTGAATTGTGTAATAGGTACGCCTTTTCTACTAGGAAACATTTTAATTTATTCTTGAAGAGATGTGTTTTATCTATTTTTATAAATTAATTGGTAGGTGATTGTACATCATCGGGGCCATACAAAGTGCGCTATTTGCGAAAAGCGGTGTATTACGAGTAGGTACCCTAACTTTATGCTTATGGCGTTGGCTGTTTAGTTTATCAAACAAGTTTAAATTATGCTTAGAACATTCAAACGGACGAAACGACGGATTGAAGTAAAACCGTAGTATGAAAGTCGCGAGTTTATTTAGAAATTACGTCTTTCGTACAAAGGGAGTAGACGTTCTGGTGGATTTTGGTCAATATAACGACCATAACTGACCTGCATGATCTAATATTACCATGCCCTTTTTTCTATCCGACTGGTCGTAGCTCGAAAAAGCGACATCGTTTCATGGTTGATGTTCCAAAGACGATCTTCGTTCGTCTTTGGAACATTTGGCTTGATTCTACTTTTGTGATAAGAACGTCTAGGCTATGGAATACGTTTGAAGAGGGTTTTTCCCGATGGTTACAATATCAGGCGAGATAGTGGTCAAGTGTAAACCAAGTCAGCAAGTCAACAAGTTAAAAATATATATAAAAACTAGCGGCCCGTTCCGGCTTCGCTCGGATTTCGTCATATAAGGACTATTAATCGAAAAAAAAACTATCCTATCTCTCAAGTTGGACCAGACTGCTCACGGTGTGCCAATTTAATTTAAAATCGGTTAAGTAGTTTAGGAATCCATCGCGGACAAACATCGTGACAGGAGATTTATATATATTAAGATAAACAGAAAGGTAGAAATTGAATATGGAAGCGAAATCATAAGTCGTGAGTACTCGCTCTTTAGCAGTACTCTAGGTTTAGTGCTTAGGTGTCTAGGTTTAGTGCTTAGGTGTCTAGGTTTAGTGAGTTTAGTCTGTAGTGGTAGGACTCTTAGCAGAGTCCGCCTGGGGAAGTACCACACCTTTGCCAGTTATTCTACCGCCAAGCAGTAATGTGCAAACATTACTCTGTTCCGGTGTGAAGGGCAATGTTTCCAGAGAAATTACAGGGCTTAGAGATATAACAACTTAGATCTCTGGGTGACGAGCGCAGTGCAGTGCTAGGTAACGATTTGGACTGTTAATGTTCCAATAGCTGCGTGTCACTGTGCTGTTATGTGGCAGGCATGTTGCTTACCATCAGGCACACGTTCTGTTCGTCTCGCCACTCTTTATTAAAAAAAAAAGTTTCTTATAACGTATACACGTATTTTTATGGGAATAGTATAACAATTACAAAGAAATTACACATCGCATCGATAGCAAAGTAGCTATAATATTTATCATAAGCACATATTTTATTTGTGCAATAAAAATGTGGATACGATCGATTTTTTGCAATGTAATTCTACACTAAACCACATTTTTAATAAAATTAACATTCCGCTAGATTAATAACTACCAAGTTTATTAGTTATGGAAAGCTAATAATTTGTTGTATTTAACCTGTACAAGTTTAGTCTACTTCACCTATTTGGCATTGATTTTATTATCCTTTTTTTTAATGTATTTTCTTTTAAAATTATTTACATGATGATTTTATTAATTCGTGTACATACTATGTTTTACTGTGTTTTAATTACACCTTTTTTTCAGAATTTGTGTAAATTAGAAAAGTCGCAAATAAAAGTAGAAATCCGTAGTAGCCAGGACGTCTACTCTCTTTCTACGAAAAACGTAACTTCGAAATAAACTCGCGACTTTCCTACTCCCGTTCTACTTCGTTTCGACCGTTTCGTTTCCTAGTAGAAAAGGCGTACCTATTACACAATTCAGGAATATCTGACAGATAAGTTTGAAAATTAACATTTTTTCAATTTTATTGACATTTACTTTATATTTTTAATATCGGGACTTAATTTATTTCAATTTGACATGATTTGACTCAGAATTTGTAAAATTGTTAATTTGTAAATGTTTAATTGTATGACTTTAAATTATTATATTTTTATTATTATATAATATTGTAGATTTTATTCTTATTAATTTGACATTTTGCTACTGTTTTTTTTTTTTTCATAATACTTGACATTTTATAAATATTGGAAGTAATGAAAATCACCCATGAATGGACACCTTTATTTTCATGTTTGTATTGATTGGTATTGACACAATGCTTAAAATTATGTGGGTATTTTGGTTTTGATGGATGCCCTCGAAATTCTGAATAATTTTGTTTCGAATTTGCATACCGAAAGGTTGATTATGGAGTTTTGTAAACATATTTTAAGATCCCTTTGTACCCATTTTCGCAAATAAAGATAAATATGAAATATACTCTAATTAGAGTAAACGTCAAATAATGTTCAATCGGACGAAACGAAGTAGAAACGGAGTAGGAAATCGTGAGTTTATTTCGAAATTACGTTTTTCGTAGAGCGAGAGTAGACGTCCAGATAGATCAATGGCCAGGGCTGCGGAATGAAGAACTTCAAGGGTTATGGAAGTTCAGGACCGGACTATGTGGAGGGGATTGGGAGAGACCTTTTCCCAGAGGTTGATAAAAAAAATTACATAAATTATCATTTGAAAATTATTTTTCTGTTGCTGTAAACGAAAAAAAAACGCGATTCTTACTCGTACGTTTTGATCGTAGCGAAAACATTGAGACATTAATATTTTGAAATTGATTCAATAATAATGTAAGTGTTCGTAATTATTAATGACTATGTATTGCCTCTTGGCTTAGTTGGTGGTAAGTCGGCTTCCGGAACAGGACGTCTACTCTGTTTTTACGAAAACGAAATTTCGTCAAAAAACTCGCGACTTTCCTACTCTCGTTCTACTTCGTTTCGTCCGATACAACATTATTTGACGTTTAAATGTTCTAAGCGTACTCTAATTAGAGTAGGCTTAAAACATTTAAACGGACAAAACGACGGATCGAAGTAGAATCGGAATTGGAAAATCGCGAGTTTTTTTTCGAAATTACGTTTTCGTTGAATTAGAGTAGACGTCCAGGGGGTCGTGAGTTCGAATCCCATCTAGGACAAATATTTGTGTGAGTGTAGAAAATAACTGTGAAAGCTCGAAACATAGCTTTTTTGGTGATTTAAATTACATGTGTTTGTAGTCAAAACCCACACGCACCACTGTCTTTTCGAAGTCATGTGCGTAATGACGCTAACTTAAAACGGTGAAGGAAAACATCGTGAGGAAACCGACATGTACCTAGAATCTTTCGAAGTTATGTGTCATCCGCCAACCCGCACTGGGCCAGCGTGGTGGATTATGGCCTTAACTCTCTCCTTGCGAGAGAAGGCCCCGAGTCCCAGCAGTGGGAACGTTTAGTGGGCTGTTGATGATGATGTGTTTGTAGTCCAATTGTAAATTGTACATTCCTAATTTAAGTTTTTGCAAAACAACGTTAAGAGTAGTTGTGAACTTTCACGGTTATTCATAACACTCACGTTTCCGTAAATAACGATATTTCTAAATACATGCATATTTTCTCTCGTACTCTTTTTCGAAGTTTGCAAGAAGCTCTTATGTTTAATGTTTAAAGATCCTCTTGTGCTCATTTTCGCAAGTTATTTACCGACGTGAACTTGGATTAGATTCGGAGATTAGTCTTATAAGGATAATATTACAAGTAGAGTCATAGAATATGATAAATAAACCGAGTATCGGCTGTAATCACATCTTTAACCGGTGTTTCCACTAGATAACCGCGCTAACGATAAACCGGACCGCTCCAAGGCCTAATTTCTACTTATAGTGCGGGAGCCCACCGTCTTCAATTTAAAATTACTCGAACTAACATACGAGCCTCGAAAAATAACTGCGTTCGGGCTTGGCGTTTTGAATTTGACAAGCGTTTTTTAACGAATTTCGAAAAAAGTAAACCTCTGGTTCACTCTTGTCCACTACTTCAAGTTACGGTTCAAAATAAAATAAGATAAATTTAATTTTGAACCCATTTTATTATAGGGGGGTGCAATTGACTGAATTTTTCACTAAATTATGTTAGTTCGGAGTTTCTCAGTACGAAAAATATATAAGCAAACTAACAAGCAAATATATGTTAATTACACTAATAAATGTTGATCAATGTTCCATAGAATGAATGGTTATTTATTTATTTTGATAACGATTAGAAGCTCCTGAACTAGCACGCCATAGGTTGCTTAAAGTTCAAATTATATTTTTAAATGGTGCATAAAAATACATTAAATCAATAAAAAAACACACCGTTAACGTATTTAACACAGACACCTATGTACTCTTTTGTTTATTGTCAAAGTTATTGGTCAAATTAAGGATGAATTTATGTTACTTTATGGTCGATATCGATCACTTGGCGACCACTAGATATTCTAGAAACAGGTGAACTCTAATACATACAGTAAACATAAGACTCCACATCTCCCGGCCTAGGTATTTAGAATTTTAATTCTATATTCTACATGTGTACGTTAGGTATCGAGGCTTGCTGGTCAATGGTCGGCCAAATTTATTGCCAATGTTTCGAGTCTGGTATTTCGGACTAATAAAAAAAAGGAATTTGAATGCATTAGCGCAGTACCGACTGACTTTTAAGCGCCACGAATCATTCAAAATCATTTGTAGACTACAGGCCCGTGAACAAAATTTACGCAGTAAATGAACCACCAGGAGACCTCTGTAGGATGATAGAAGGGTATAAAGTAATAAGATTAAGCACTATGCCGTCACTTGTAAGCTAAATCCAATTGAGTACAGTTGAAGAGGGGGGGTTGCAACCCTCGATCATTTCTCCTTATCGCATGATTTTTGTACGGCGTTGCAGAATAATAGATTAGAAGAGGTTTTGACATTGAGTCATTACTACGTAAATTTTGTTCACGGGTCTGTAGTCTATTGATTATCCTTCGTGTTTCGAAACTACTTAACTGTAACTTTTCTCCCATTGAATCATTTTGACGTCAGAATCTATGATAATTTTAATGTAAAAAATGTACTGTGATTTTACTCAAAAATTTACTGCTATTTGGCGATGTCTCTGCGTCTTGAGTAAATGTTTGCAATACTGC
The DNA here is from genome assembly GCA_963693475.1 of Ectropis crepuscularia. Classification (NCBI taxonomy): domain Eukaryota; kingdom Metazoa; phylum Arthropoda; class Insecta; order Lepidoptera; family Geometridae; genus Ectropis; species Ectropis crepuscularia. The sequence goes on along the minus strand of OY856366.1, from coordinate 13,521,044 downwards.
TAATTTCACTTTACTTTGACTTCAAACTGTCACGATTGTAGACGATATTATTGCATTAATTTAGCTCTGTATTTTTTTTATCATTGCTAGGCCACCGACTCGTCTGATGTTAGGCGATGATGCGGTCTACGATAGAGCTTAGTCAGCTAGAAGAAACCGACTCAACTGTTGATTTGAAGACACCAAGATTGTATCCATAGGGAAAAACCCACTTAGGCAATGCATTCCACAGTATAGTAGTTTGGATAACGAAAGTGGCTGCCTATTCTTCTGGCTAACGATTGGGTGGGTAGTCGTCAAAATAAACGGACGTATTTTAAAGGTCTTTGCAAAAACGACGGGCTGTTACAAGCTTAACTTATCTGTGTCTATGTCTGTCTGTCGCATCGAAGCTCCTGAATCGCTAAGCCGTTTTAAAAAAAGGGCGAATTAGTCGGCAGTCTTTACTACATACATTATATGTTAATATGTATATTTGATGAAAATCAGTCAGAGATGCCTGCTGCTACAAAATGGCAAATTACATATTTTTACACAACTCCTTCAATATGGTCGTCAAATGAAAGGCCTTGACTGGTAAAACAATGTAACCTATGACAAATTTTAAATCCATTATGGTAGCCATCACAAAACATCAATGTTTTCTTTTTAACACGCTTTTATTAGCTTCACTTGTAACTATGTAGTACCTGGGTGTCCCAGCTTTGCTCGGCTTAAATACTGAGTATACTTAGATACCTATATGTAGATAAAGGACTCCCAGTAATAAATTTTCTCAAAAAAAAGAAAGAAAGAAAAAAAAAGGGAAGCCATCTGGATTCGACCCCAGGTATATTGCTTTATGACCGCCATCTTATCGACTGAGCTATTATACTGTCGACCAGCGATGCGAAATTTACCGTCGCATTCTAATGATAATGTAACAGTTTTTCATTGTCCAAAAAATGCGCATGAAATACGTTTTAAAAAAATGAAATCTAGTTAGATGGATTTATCGTCCCCGAAACCACCTGCATAAACCTCTGTATTTCCACTGGAACAATTCCTAAATCTTTAAAAACTACAATTATCAAACCGTTGTTCAAAACAGATAATAAACTGGCAATGGAGTGCTACAGGCCAATAGCACTCACGTCAATTTCTTCAAAAATTTTTGAAAAATACATTTACCGTGAAATCAATAGTTACTTGGAAAAAAACAATATACTGTGTGATGAACAAAAAGGCTTTCGGAAAAATAAAACTATAAATCTGGCTATTTAAGCATTGTATGATATTGAAACGGAATACATGTCTCGAAAGGAGACAATGTAGGTACACTGAGGTACCTTTAGGAACTCTAGCCTAATTTGTTTTTGGACATAATGTATTATTATTATTTTTAAATCTGTGTTTTTAATGTCTGAATATTATTGTTTAATTAGTTATGAATTTTTAAATTGTTTTTAGTTCTGACTTATAATTGTATGATTTCCACTATTCATTGTAAAATTGAAATTGACGTGTACTTGCTGTATGAATAAATGAATATGAATATGATTTCCTTAGTATGGTTTTAAAGTGTGTCGATAAGAGATTACCAGTTTGCGCCATTTTCTGTGATTTAACACAGGCCTTTGATTATGTGGACCATGGAATATTTACTGCCAAATCAGAGGCGTATGGCATACGGGGTAACATTTTAGAATTGCTGAAGTCATACCTAGCAGAAAGAACCCAGGTTACAGAAATTAGTAGAGTAAATTTGAAAACAAAAATAGAAGAAGTATCACGCTCTTATGAACGCGCGGCGAAGTATGGTGTCCCTCAGGGCAGTACCTTGGGTCCACTAGCATTTATTTAAAGAGATAAAGAGATAAAGATAATTTATTGAACAGAAATAAAATTACAATGAATTAGGTGGCTCTGCCTTTTGCTTTAGTATAAATACTGTGGTGCAAAAGGCAGCGTCTTCCAATTGATCACTTAATTATGATGTTCAACAACAAAATTTAGGAATAAAAACAAACTTATAACTAATTTGCAAATAAAAAAAAAATACTGTTAGGAAGCAAATAACAAAATGAAACATAATTATTACTAAAACTTTTAAAAATATGTCATTAAACTAACTAAGTTTAGTTAACTTTTTCCAAGAAAAAATAAAAAGATTTTAAACAATTTAAATTTACCAAACATAAAAAACAATAACAATGTGTATCTTATAACACCTTTTTCATTAGATTTTCAGCATCAGCATAATCAAAGCCTGATAACCAATCGAAAGTGACCTTCTTCAGTCTATATGAGAGTAACTTTCGTATATCTGCCAAACTATCATTCATTTTACTATAAAATATGGGTGCCATATGGAAGAAATGTCTCCACGCCACTTCGCTTTTATAAACCGGTACAAAAAATCTAATTTTCCGTTTATCAGTCTCAAGATTGCTGGGAACTGTATCTCTATGGTATCTAAGAATGCAGTGATAAATAAAGAGCTTCCGCACGGTTAACACTTTGCACTTTTCATATAATATCGTAGTTGGATGTCTAAAACTTAGGTTCATTGCTACTTTTAATAATGCTCTTTGGGCTCTTTCTACCGTAAGCATAATTGTTTGTCCGGCACCTCCCCAGGAACTTATACAATACCCTATAACACATTCAGCTAAAGATTTGTAGGTTCGAATCAGTAACAATTCATCTGCTACAAATTTCAGTGTTTTAAATACATGTATCAGTTTTCTAATACGTTTTGCAACAAACTTTATATGCGCTCCCCAATTCAACTTTTCATCAATTATAACTCCTAAATATCTTATATTTTGTGTATTATCTAAAATATTGCAGTTACAATTATTATGTTCCTTCAACATATTACAAGGAAACACATGTGCTTTGATTTGTAAATTATCAGGTGGTCTATTCGAATTAGTTTTACTAAAGGACAGGTATTTCGTCTTGGATGCATTCAAGGATAGTAAATTGTTTTCAAGCCATGAAATCACTTTTGATAGCCCTTGCTCGGCCTCCATAAACACATTCGTCCAAGTATCACTTTGGAAAACCAAGACTGTGTCATCCGCAAACATTAACATTTCTGCATTTGTAGAGTTTAGTTTACATAACTCATTGATGTATATGAGAAATAAAGTGGGGCCTAATGTGGATCCTTGTGGTACGCCATAGCTGCACGCAGCACTATTACTCATATATTTATCAACTTTAACTCTCTGGCTACGATTTGAAAGATAGTCCGCAAACCACGCGTTTGTAATTCCTCTCACACCGATATTATCTAGACGCGCAAGTAGAATTGGTATCGATACGGTATCGAAGGCCTTTTGGAGGTCTAAAAAGACCGCAAGACACTTCCTATTCCGATCCAAGCACGAAGTGAGAAGGGTAGTTAGTTTAAGAACTGCGTCATCAGTGGATTTTTTGGCACGAAAGCCAAATTGATTACTAGCCAGTAAATTATTTTTTTCTAAGAAAGACATGAGACGTTTGTTTGCAATTTTTTCAATAATTTTAGATAAGACAGATAAGAGCGAGATTGGTCTGTAATTAGAGGGTTCAACTTTGTTACCGGCTTTGTGAATGGGAGACACAATGGCTTTTTTAAAAGCTTCCGGAAAAATACCTTTAGTAAAACTGAGGTTACATAAGTGCGCAATAGGCCCCACCAGTGAATCTGAACATGACTTGATTATATTAGTGGTTATGTTATCCTGGCCCGCAGCTCTACCATTTTTTAGATTAGAAATTATTCTGGAAACTTCTACCTCGTCCGTTAAAAATAGTGACAATGAGTGGATTGTATTATTATGTGATTTAGATATTACAGATGCCAACTCTATGTCAGTTTTATTTAATTTACTAAGAGTTTGGTTTGCCAATTTATTACCAATTGACGTAAAATAACTATTAACTTCAGTTAACGACGCTTCGGGCGTATTTTTAATCTTAAGTAATGCATTTGAAGAAACTCTATCTGTAGTATAATTAGAGAGTTCTTTTATTATCCTCCAGGTTCCCTTACTGTCATTCTTTGATAAATCTAATTGGCGTTTATAATAATTATATTTTTGAGTTTTTATAATATAATTACATAAGTTTCTGTATCTTTTATAAGTCAACAAAGAGTCATCATCGCTAGATGCCATCTTAGAATGTTTCTGCAATTCATTTCTCTTTCGAATGCATTTTAACAAGCCTGTGGTAATCCAAGGCTTCAGTGGTTTAAATCTAGACGAAGTTTTTTTTAGACTGGTGTTTTTATCAATTGTTTCTCGCAATAAGTCAATAAGATATTCTGAAGCAATATTAACATCCTCAATTTTGTAAAAATCTTCCCATAATTTATGGGTTAAAGTTTTTTTTATGTTTTCAACATCTGTAATAGTTATATAGTTTTGAGGAATATTTCTTTTTAATTGTTTTATATCCACTACTAACAATATTGGTGAGTGATCCGTAAATTCATTGAAAACTAAAGTCTCCCACTTGTTACTTGTCTTAACCATAAAATGGTCAAGACAAGTTGAGTACCATTTTGTTGGATACATAAATGATTTTCCTAGTGCTGTATCGCATCCTATGACATTATTCGCTGATGATAGCACTATTACTATAGCTTGTAAAACTCATGACACGTACGAAGACGACATCAATAAATCCTTGACATCAACTATTTTATATCTTGACAATAATAATCTTAGAATAAATCTGACGAAAACAAATATAATGCATTTTAGACAAATGGGACCAAATATATCTAATGTTAACGTTAAATATGAAAATATAAGTATAAAAGAAGTGGAAGTTGCCAAATTCCTTGGAATAACAATAGACAAAAAACTAAATTGGAAGCCACACGTAGACAATCTTGCAAAAAGAATAAGTAGCCAAGCCTATGCTCTAAGACGTCTGACTCCTATTTTAAATACGGACTCCTTACTTGCAGCGTACTACGGGCTCGTGGAGTCTGTCTTGAGATATGGGATTATCTTTTGGGGAAACTCAACAAATAAAATAATTCTCTTTAGAAGACATAAGAGCTGTATTCGGGCTATGTTTGGACTAAAAAAAGGGACAGTTGTAAGCCGTATTTTTCGAAGCACAAAATTCTTACACTTCCTTGCCTATACATTTTAGAAACAGCTATATTTGTGAAGGCAAACAGAGAGCGGTTTCCCAGACTATCTGACTCTATTGTAAGAAATCGTCGTGACCAAGATAAAAGGAGTCTATATCAAGGCAAGACAACTCTAATGCTAAATAATATTATATGTATGGGACCCATTGTATACAATAAGATACCAAAGCCAATAAGAGAACTAAATACCAACCAATTTAGAAATAAACTTAAAGCCTTGTTATTGGATAAATGTTATTATACAATTGATGATTTTTCAAAGGACAAATTCTAGACATTTTTATGGATTTCTTAATTTTTATATTGATTTTGATTATGACATTTGATTAATTTTATTATTATTGTTAGCGTCTATTTGTAATATTGAGTTATATTTTAATGTTGCTGTGACTCCAATTTTTATTTTTATAATTTTGTTAAATATTACTAAATTAATTTTTGTACGAGCAGATTGTCACCTACCTAACATTTGTACGCCTAACCGGCACAACATGACATGGCAACACAATGTATTATTATAACACCTACATGTGCACATCATTTGTACAATACTCACTCATGTTGAACGCAAATAAATATATCTTTATCTTTATACATAATTTCATGAAAATCGTTCGAGCCGTTTCCGAGATTCAGATTCTGTACATTTATACTTATATACAAGAATTGCTCGTTTAAACGTATAAGATATATACAAGGATTGCTCGTTTAAAGAAAATCTTGGAATCTTAATTTGACCCACTTCCCGGTCTTCGATCAGGATGAAATTTTGCACACGCTCTGAGTTCTGATGACAATACAATACATGACTAGCTAAGAAAAATGATTACAAATCCAATATGTCGGCCTCCCCAAGATGGCGGACTAGCTGTTTGAAATCCACCCCATGACATAGGTATCAAATGAAAGTTTTCTAATTTTTAGTGCGTGCTAAAAGCGTCGTTTTTAGTTTTTTAAACTATTAACAACTAGCTGACCCGGTGAACTTCGTACCACCATATATTTTTTCGTCTACATTTTCTATTGTACAAATCTTGTCCCGACATTAACAAATACATAAAACAAAGAATCATCCTATTTGGTGTGGTCATTGAAAAGTTATGAGCGTACATAGTTACATTTCGAAGATCCATTTTTAGGGTTCCGTAAAACGTACTAACTCTGAACCCTTATGGGTTCGTCATGTATGTCTATCTGTCCATCCGTATGTCACAGCCACTTTTTTCGAAACTATAAGAACTATACTGTTGAAACTTGGTAAGTGATGTATAATGTGAACCGCATTAAGTATTTTATTAAAAACATATTTATTTCAACGTATATAAGCATTTAAAAGTAAGTAATTTATTGTTAATCAAGCTATTACCAAAAATCAGTTTTATTTTCATTGTAGTGCTTTGTGATACGATGTTTTTTGTTTGATTACCTGTCACATAGACAAACGAATCTGATGGTTTTCGAACAAGGGAGGGCCATATGCAACATACAATTATTGACCATGTGAGAAACATGGGTTTTCTAGATTAATACCACAAACACTATAACACGCTCAGCGCCATGTGTATCGTTTAGGATACACACTGTCATAAGGAGTGTGTATAGTTTATGATACACACTCCCCATTTCAGTTAAAGCAGTGTGTATCCGAAATGCGCACGCTTTCTATACATTTTTCCAGTGGTTTTGGATTGGGAATCGGACAATCAGTTAAGGAGATATTAAGAGATAAATAAAAATCACCTTTAAATAATTTTATTCAAAGAAGGAACACTTACATAGAAACTAAATAATCTATTTTTTAAGTTCAGAATAAATCAGTGAATATTATTGAAACAGTTTTGACACGGAAAACTTTCACATACATACCATTTAGTAGTTGTTTGAGCTGCTCTGAAAGTCTTCCCAACAATAATTTTCCTGTCATACTTTTTATAGCACCTCTGCACATCTTCAGCGTACAATTTTCTCTCCAACTTTGTTCTTTATGAGATAATGTTTTTTATTAGATGGCCTTTTTGTCATAATAGGGGCTGGTGTGGTGGCACTTCATCTCCGGCTGACTGAGCAGATCGTTTTAGTAAAACTTTAATTATTTGTTCTCTAAATTAAGTGATAGTAAGTTTCTTGAGATAATATTTGGTTGAATAATAAATGTGTACTTATTCAAGAGAGAAACAAAGATAAATAATATTACGGAATGTGTATCTTTAATTGATACACATTTAAAAATTTCCCAGGCCACGTGTATGAAAAAATATATACACCGGTAAAAAAGAAAGTGATGACGGGGGAGGGGGTGTGATTATTTTCTTTACTATTTTAACACCTCACAACACTAAAAAAACAAAAATTAAAAGTTGTGAAAATTTGGTGGTATTTGCATATAGAGCTTGGAGCTGAGCGTGTTAAGGTTGTTCCTGGGATTTGTTTATGGTCATAGCAAAAGCAAGAAGCACTGAAAACTGTAGTCGTTTAAACTCAAATGGTACATCAGTCGAAATCATTTGGATGCGTGGTATCTAAACGTCTCGTCTTCTCCTTTATACTTTCCTTTCAGTATAGTTGCTTCCATCACGTTGTTCAGTATTTTTTATAGCTAACCATGTGCCGTTACAAAGACGCGGTTTGTTGATATTTCGCAACACCTACTACCGTTCCAACTTTTAATTGTGAAGCCTGGCAAATGCAGCGAGTTTAAAAATTCCGGTGAATAGCTGTTAACGACATCATGCCGAATCAACTGATTTATAAATCTTGTTATTTAATATGAACTTTTTTCCATAGCAATAAAGCTCAAATTGCCTTGACATTTTAGTTAGAAAACGTTTGTATGGGAAAAATAAATGGGTTGTTTTAGGGTTTTCCCGGCAATTATTCGATTTATTCTCGGCGTAAAAACCATCCTTGGACTTATACGAACATTTTTTTAAAATAATTGTCCAAATCGGTCCAGTCGTTGTTGAGTGATGCGCTTACCAACACATTTTGCGATTCATTTTTATATTATAGAAGATTATTTACTTGAATAATGTGTTTTGTTCCAGACTGATATGTCCACACGCAGCGCCACATCGACGATCCGCGCGCGCCGCGGCCACAAGGAACGCTCGAAGAACTTCACGGAGCTGGAGAAACGGACCGTGCTGGAGCTGATCGCGCGACACCGAGACGTGCTGCGGCAGGGACGCTCCAACAACGCCACCAACCGCAGCAAACAGGTAACTTGAACCACGTACCTTCATGACGCGCCGCATTAAAACAGATGCAGGACACCAAAAGACGATCAATAATGCCACCGCACCGCAACAATCGCCACACATGTCCGTACTGCGCAAAAGACGATCGCCACAACATCGTCGCGACCCAAGTAAAGTGCTGCGCAAGAAACGATCGATAATGCTACCAACCCCCGCAAACAGCTACCTTATCCCATACTTATACCTTCCATATCGTGCCGCATTAACACTGATAGGTATAGGTTGCGTCACGTCGCGAAACAGGCAAGTGCTGCGCTGCGGCCACAAGGAACGCTCCAAGAATTTCGCGGAGCTGGAGAAACGCACCGTGCTGGAGCTGATCGCGCGACACCGGGACGTGCTGCGGCAGGGACGCTCCAACAACGCCACCAACCGCAGCAAACAGGTAGCTTGTACTGCAAGATGACATGTCACGCCACATTAAATCGCAACATGTCGCTACATATGCACGTCATGGACGCCACAGTCACCAACCACAGCAAATGGTACCCTGGTAGATGTAGATCGTGTCATATCGCGTCATATCGCGCCATCTCGGTCACAAGTAAGTGCTATACAAGAGACGGTCAATAATGCCACTAACCGCAGAAAACACATGAATCAGCCGCAGCAATCGCCACACATGAACTGCGCAAAAGACGATCGCCACAACATTGTCTCCAATCGCAATAAACAGGTGACTTATACCGTATACCTTCATGTCACGTCAGGCTTACGTATTTGTATGCTGCATTTTGGTCCATGTCGCGACACAAGCAATCGCAGCAAACAGGTACCATATACAAGTACCTACTACATCACGTTGCGTCATATTACGCCATGTCGCGACACCGAGACGTACTACAACAACAACGCCATCAATCGCAGCAAAAAGGTCCGGTACCACACCACCGGTACCACATTTCTTCATGGCATAAGCAGCCTGGTCTATTTTTCCACTGCTGGGACTCGGGGCCTTCTCTCGCAAAGAGAGAGTCAAGGCCATAATCCACTATGCTGGACCAGTGCGGGTCGATGGATAACACATGATCTCAAAAGATTCTAGGTGCAAGTCGTTTTCCTCACGATGTTACCGTTCACAGTGTTAAATTAGCGGTATTACGCACATTTCAAAAAGCTGAGGTTCGCGTGGGATTTGAACCCCGGGGGATCCGGATCGGCTGTTGCCGTTCTCCCGACAAGACCAGCCGTAACTTGCTAACTGTCGACTTGAAGACTACTTAACCCTAGAAGCCCAATCATATTTTTATACCCATAAAGCCCAATCATACGTAAAATTGACGTGTTATATTTAAAGTGCTTATATTAAAATGTTTTGTATTCTATTTGTCAAAGTTATAAATTATTTAGCTTAAATATAGTTTAATTAAATAAAAAAACGTAAATTTGTATCGAAATAGTTACATATTTATACCTTTTTAATCATATGTTAGGAACTCAAGCAAAATTTCACAAAAAATCAGATCCTCTTAGTTATTTTGCTATACTAATAAAATTAATGCAAATACCAACTTCATTTACATATTTTTTAGAAAACAAATCAACTCTCATTAATACAAAAATAGTTAGAAACAATTATTTTGTGATTATATATGGTTATGACATATGTCAATATTGTGTTATCTGCATATTGTTTTTTTGCATTCCAAGCACAGTTTTTTGGTCATCCATCTTTTTTATAAGAACATTACCCTGAATAGCGTTGTTTTTCATATATTCTGGATTATCACATGTAACTTACGTTGATATTTTGACACCGTTTTCAACACATATGTTATATTTTCATGTAAAATCATCTTCAAAGTTGGTATTTCCAGACGATTTTTTATCAAGGGTTACGTCAACTCTGTGTTCAGTTTTTTCATGAATGACATTACTTTTGATCCTCGATTCATACATGTTATACTGACAGAAGTCCCACTACTGGACTGTCCTTTTTAGTAGCTACTTGTGGTTATTTAACCCTTGAATAGACGCCCAAAATTGATAGTTATTCCTCAAGATCTGCTGAGACGGGAACCGGGCTTTCAAGGACTTTCTGTCTAGTTGCTGGACTTGCATTGACAATAAAGTTCATCATACAATCCTCAATATCACTCCTGAAATCATCTCGAGTAACAAAGTATATTTTTTCAGACTCACTGTTAGCGGGAAAAAAATAATCTTAATTTTTCAAATGTGACGCAACTTTGTCCGAATTTACGAATCTAGAGGACGCCATTGCATTTCATTTCCAACAAATAACAATATTTGATATGTCACATTAAAGAAAATATAGCGATAAACAAAAAAAACAATGATTTTACAAATTTATAATAACTGCAAAACTTACACAAAGCCCAAACATACGTCAGATAAACGTGCATCATTGTGATTACAACAAAGTGACGGAACTTTGCGAAGCGACATAACCGTCTCCTGTTAGGTCTTGATAGGTACTAAGTTGGTTCGAGAAGTCGTGATGATTCAACCATGCGTCCAGAAAATATAACAATTTTTGGTCGGAGTGTACGTCAAAATGACGTACATTGGTCTTCTAGGGTTAATAACTAACTTACTGAACAATTTCGCAGCCTTGACTTTATTACATAAGTATCGTCAAAACCTCCTCGTTCGACCGTCTCGAATTGACCTGACTGCCATCTCGCCTGATGTTAAGCGAAGATGCGGTCTACGATGTAGCGTGTTATCTTGACGATACCGATTCTCTCTGATTGCACGGCAACCACGTCAAGTAAGGTGCTTATGATTTATGCTTAAGCTTGCAAAATCTTTGTAACATGACATAGGATCAGGTATCTGTGCACACCAGACCTAAACACGAGCTATACTTGAGCTCTTCTGTCTGTGTTCATAGCTTGCCTAAAGGCGGATTTAAACCAAGCTAACATAGAGCGACAGCTACAGCATTATTTCTTGATCTTTTAGTGTAAACGAAAGCATGTGCTTCGCGTTTACACCAAAATATCAACGAGCAAGAATAACGACCAAGAGCTAGAATTCTTGACCAGAAGTTTAGATCGAAAGAATGCTCATCGCTCTAGTACAGTTTATATCAAGAGAACGAACATTCTTAAAATATTCAAAGACTTCACAAACGAACGTGTACAAAACAACGAAATAATGATCTACGGATATTTACAATTAAATGTACTGGTTACAATTAAATGACTGGCCTCGTGGCTTAGTTGGTAGTAGCTCTGCCTGCGAAGCCGAGGGTCGTTCGATTCCCACCCTGTGCAAATATTTGTGTGATTAATTCAAATGTTTGCACTGTGTCTGGGTGTTTCTATGTATAATAAGTATGTATTTAAAACTATATAAGTATTATATCAGCTCTCTGGCCGCCATCATACAAGCTTTGCTTAGTTTGGGGTCAGATGGTGTTGTGTGTGAATTGTCCACCAATATTATATTATTATGTCCACCAAATAATTTGATACGAGTGGGGATATAATGAGCATTCGCTCGTCTGATGTAAATCGGCCTTAAGACACGGACTAAAAGTCACCAACTACCATAAACTGATTAACTGTCCGATTTGTACCAACAGTAGATAATCACGTGCGTAGGTTTTGAAGTATGACGAGAGTCCAAGGTTTTTATTCCGTAATTTTCGTACACATATGCGTATAAGCACTAAGCAGCATCCAATTTTTTTCCGCTGCTTGAAACTGCTCAGTGGCCTTCCCACACAAAGAGAGAACGAAGGCCATAGTCCATCACGATGGCCCATTGCAGGTTGCTGGATGACACATGACCTCGAAAGATTCTAAGATCATAACAGTTTTCTCGCCAAGCTTTTTTTGTTGTTATTAACCGACATTGTTGACATCAACATCAACAGCCCACTAAACGTTCCCACTGCTGGGACTCGGGGCCTTCTCTCGCAAGGAGATAGTTAAGGCCATAATCCACCACGCTGGCCCAGTGCGGGTTGGTGGATGACACATGACTTCGAAAGATTCTAGGTGCATGTTTTCCTTCACCGTTTTAAGTTAGCGGCATTACGCACATGCCTTCGAAAAGACAGTGGTGCGTGTGGGGTTTGAACCCGAGGTCTTCGGATCGGCAGTCGCCGTTCTCCCGACTAGACCAGCCGTAACTTACTTGTTGACATGACACATTGATATTGGGCATGCCTTCGAAGAGTCAATTATGGGCGTGAGATTCAAACCAGCATCAGCAGGATTAAAGGGCCGACAATTATACTGATAATGTAACAGTAGAGCTCTCCTGGGGTTAAGACAGATAAAAAATAAGACTTTATTATGCACACCAAAAAAAAATTGGCAGTCATAAGGACTGCCGGTAGAAATGAAAACGAATAACTCACAATTTAGACACAAGATAGCTCATTTTGGAAACTATGCGGATGAAACCGAAGGGCGTGGCCATGGCCATGGCCATCTAGATCATCCGAGTTTACTCGAAGATTTACGAACGTGACGCTTGAGTTCAATTCATAGCCCATACCTATACCTATTAGAGTAAGATCCCAGAGCCGCCAGACGTCACGTATTTTCTGAAGAACGAAATGTGGACGATTGAGTAGAGTTAGTACGTACTAAAAACACATGCTTACCCGCTAACTTGCTTAGACGGCCAATTTTGAGATATGCGGCAATGTAGGTATATAAAAACATAGCTTACTTCACTTATTTTCTGACAACTGATTTTTACGTATGTTGTAGACAATTCCTTACAAATAAGGCCCCAATACTCCCAGACACTTTCCGTCGGTCGTTTTGCTTAACTCCTAAAATAAACTTAACTCCTAAAATAAAACTCTATAACTATACGTGGTATTTTGAAGTTTTCACTTCAAAAATACAAAAATTACAAAATGACAGATTCAAAATAAATGAAAACAAATGAAATTAGCAAAATGAAGAAGAATCCCTAACAGTGATTTCAATAAACCGTTAGTTATGTTCAGTTTCGCTTTTACAGAATCAGGTGTCTGATCGTCAATTAGGTATAGATAACGATTAGATTACTATTATTATCTCATTGATAGATTATAGCAGTTAACTACAGCGTTACTAGATCTTAGTAATTATTATATATTTTGGCATATCGATAATACGTTCTTTGCACCTGTCAGAGATTACATAGACCAAGATACTCAGACTCAAGAAAAAGCGACATCGTTTCATGGTTGATATTCCAAAGACACGAACGAAGAGATTCGACTCTAATTTTGTGATAAGAACGTCTAAGCTGTGGAATACGTTGCCTGAGTGGGTTTTCCCCGATGGTTACAATCTTTGTGTCTTCAAATCGAGAGTGAATCGGTTTTATCTAGGTAAACACGCTCTGGCGACTTTTAAAGCCACCTATACACACTGGCCCATTGGAGGCCAACGCCAGTGTGTGGAGGGGTCGTTTTGTGATGACTCGCGTTGCTCGCCTAGCTGGCCGAGTGACCAGAGTGGCAAGTAGCCAGTGTGTATAGGGCTTTTTTGTCTCGACTCGTCTCTCGTGACCGGTGTCGGTTTTTGTGCACAAAACAAAGGCGCGCGGCGAGTAGCGTCCTGTTCTCCTATTGCTCTACCTCGCTTTTGCCTGCGCTGGGCCAGTGTGTGGATGCTATCTTTCGTCTCGTCAGTCTCGTGCCGTTTTGTCGACACTCGCGCTGGCCTCCACTGGGCCAGTGTGTATAGGGAGCTTAACAGGTAGCGCAAGAGACGCGTGTAACTTAGACACCAATTTTTTTAATCTCGCGAATTATAAATAACCGATGTAAAATGACCCTACAAAATAGAATCGTATTAATTAAATTAGAATGCTATACGTATGGTATTTGTATACAATTAATGACAAAAATATGTAAACAAAACTAGTTTACCCGATGGAGACGGAAATGTCAACATTTTGGGGATAAAAAAGAAATTAAACGGCATGGAACTAGATTGACCACTCGTTTTTATACGTTTTAACAACTAGGTACTGATTTAGTGTTCGGAGTATTTTTCCTAGTGCACATTACCAGTTTGTCGTTGTCTCTTGCAACTGTGAAGAAAACGAGCGTGAGAAAACCGACTCCTATTTTTCGGGACTGATTTCGGTAAGACCTTCAAATACAAAATTCAGTTTAGGACTTTTCACACAAGACTTTTTATCTTTTGTGTTACCACAAATAAGTTTTTGTGTTAAAACAGAATAGATATTGCAGAGCTATCTAGAGCTATATTATAGCTTTGGTGTCTCTCCTTGTGTCCCCGAGTCCTAACTATAGGAACATTATGAGGTCTATGGTCTATGTATGCTTATTTTTGAAGTGAAAACTTCTTTTGGCCATTCAGATTTTTCGTGGGCTGTGAATTGAATTCTAGCGTCACGCTCGGGAATGATAAGAAATCTTCGAGTAAACTCGGGACCATGGCCATGCTCATGGCCACCCCCTCCAGTTTCACCCGCATAGTTTCCAAACTAAGCCATCAAATTCTGAGTTATAAGTTTTCACTTCTATCGGCAATTCCTATGATTGGCAATTTTTGTTTCTTTACATGGACAATTATTGTTATTTTATTTTTAGGTGTATTAATTTGACATGATTTGCTATGATCATTAATCATACTAATATTATAAATGTCAAAGTTTTGATGTTCAAAAAATAAAAAAAATTATTTAATTCCAAAATACAATAGTAGGTACAGCACAATACAAAAATACATGATTAGGAGTAACACAAATTTTATATCTTATAGATGTATCGGAGGGCCCCAAACTAGGCAAAGCCTGTGTCTTGGGCGCCCAATACTTTCAAAATCAATTCCAGATTAAAATAACGTTCGTTGCTCAATCATGTCGGAACCACTGAACGGATCGAAAGCGGAGCTTGAATTTGGAAAACAGGATATAGTCTGGAATATTACTTAAGCGAGCACATTTTTTTTTTTTTGGTAGAAAATAATAGGAACGTAAACTACTCAGGCAAAACCGCGGGGCGGTGCTAGTATAACCATAAATCTAAACACACAGAACATTATCATTTCATTATGATTAGATCAAGCAAAACTCCCGTTACAATAAAGCTAGCAGTAAAAATACGTAATAACTTAGAGATATCAATTTGCATTTTCGAAAATGCCATCAGTTTTTGCTGCCTTTTTTCAACTTTCATATGCTAATTTTGTTGTCTATAAAAAATACTAGGTCCGTTGAAGACTAGTTTGTATCTGAATTATTAATCAAATACTTGTGGCTTAGTATTTCTAGTTCAGACAGCGTCCTCAAAAAACAAATGTGTACCGATGGCGATTTTTTGATTTTTTGAAGTTAAAACTTCTTTAGAGACTTCTAGCACTTTTTGAGTGAACACAAATGATGGAACCCGCGTCATCGTCACCTAACGCTTACGGAAATATTTTTTGCTTTCAATACAGCACCATCTGCGGTTGTAGCAACGAACTTCGTTAGGTAAAATATCAAGTTCTAAGTTATAAGTTTTCGCTTGTATCGGCAGTTCGTATGTTTTTTTAACTATTAAGGGTTTACACTTGACCGCAATCTCGCTTGATGTTGAACGACGATGCGGTCTACGATGGAGCGTGCTTACACAGAAGAAACCGAACTCTCGATTTGAAGACACCAGAATTATAACAATCGAGGAAAACCCACTCAGGCAACGCGTTCCACGGCCTAGATGTTCTTAGCACAAAAGTAGATGGACCTTTGGGATGGTTCAGCTCTGGCTCTGGAAGCTCTGGAATTGATCGAGAGACGTGCCAAAAGGCTCATAGGCAATGATACTCTTGTGCGAAAAAGAGTTCAAAGTCTTGAACATCGCCGTAAAATTGCTAGTCTATCGGTTTTTTACCGGATACACTTCGGAGAGTGTGCGACTGATTTACATGATCTAATACCACCTTGTCCTTTTTTCTATCGGAATGCTCGTAGCTCGAAAAAGCGACATCGTTTCATGGTTGATGTTCCAAAGACACGAACGAAGAGATTTGACTCTACTTTTGTGATAAGAACGTCTAGGCTGTGGAATACGTTGCCTGAGTGGGTTTTCCCCGATGGTTACAATCTTTGTGTCTTCAAATCGAGAGTGAATCTGTATTTTCTAGGTAAACACGCTTCATCGTAGACCGCATCGTCGCTTAACATCAGGTGAGATGGCGGTCAAGTGTAAACCTATAAAAGGTAAAAAAAAAAAAAAAAAATAGAGTCAAACTCTTCGTTCTACTTTTTTAAATCTTTGGAACGTCAACCATGAAGAGATGTTACTCTTGCGAGCTACGGAGCAGTCCGATAGAAAAAAGAGTAAGTTGGCATTAAATCATGCAGACCATTTGCGCACTCTCGAAGAGTATCCGATAAAAAAACTGATAGACTAGAAATTTTGCGGCGATGTTCAGGACGTCTAATCTCTTTCTACGAAAAAACGTAATTTCGAAATAAACTCGCGACTTTCCTACTCCCGTTCTACTTCGTTTCGACCGATCGAACATTAGTTTGACGTTTAAATGTTCTAAGGCTACTCTAATTAGAAAAGTAGCATTGTAGTATTTAGAGTATTTACTAATAAAGCGCCATCCCGGTGGATAGACACCATCAAGGCCTCAGCAAGGACGAACATCCAAACTTGCTTACGGATGGCCTAAGACAAGAGTGCCTGGAGGAAGGTGGTTAAGAGTGCGAATAATGCCAGGGAAAAATCAGTTTTCACCGGCGCGACGCGTTTCTTAATGCGATATACATAAAGTCGAGAATAGCATGACACAGTTTGGAGGAAAAATCAATATTAAATCAGGAGTCCATTTTTGACCAAGTTTTATTAAATTACTCAATAATTAAACATACATTTAAAAAAGTGTTCGGTTACTTTACTAGAACGTACAATTAGGAATTTAATTACCAAAAAATAATGTGGGGTCATCGCTGATAATTTCGAGTACTCGAATTAAAACGAGTTTTTTCGGTGTCATTTTTATTTTTTTATTGCAAAAAACTCTGATCTATTTTTAAAATTCTATTCGGTTATTGTGCTTCTTCTTGATTGTACCCCACACGTCAATATCATTTTTGTCATAGTTTTTAGTTTCTTTACTTCAGTGAGCGGCGTCGAAAATGTCCTTTTTTCGTTTTCTGGCACTAGGCGCCCTCTTAAGGACGTCGATGGTAGTCACGACCCTCAGTAATGAGGATACGATCAAGAAGAAGAATATTTAAACGGACGAAACAACGGATCGAAGTTGAACCGGAGTAGGAAAGTCGCGAGTTTATTTCGAAATCACGTTTTTTGTAGAAAGAGATTAGACATCCTGGACTTTGAAGTCTTTGTCGAACATGGATGTGGCCTATAGCCTTTTGGCACGTCTCTCGATCGATTCTAGGTCCTCTAAATCCATTACTAGCATCATAAGCAGCCAACTTATGGTATCTGGGTCTCAGAGTCTTATCTCACAAGAGAGACATCCACCACGTTAGATAAACTAGAGTTAGCTGACGATGCATGTCCTCGAAAGGTGTCATTTTTAAAACATGGCAGATCCTTGCGATTTTTCCTTCACCGGTGACGGTCGTTCGTATTCATGGAAGTAATTATACATGAAATGATTTTAGATCATCTTATATCTCTGGGTACCGCAGTGCTGAGCTAGGTAGTGATACAAGTGGTTTTAAGTACTCAAGCTCTAATTGGTCCGTGACACTGAACTGTTACTTACTATCAAGGACATGTTATGGGTAGGCGTGTTGCTTACCATCAGGCACATGTTCATGCTCTACCTGTAATTTCTATACTAATGTTATAAAGCTGAGAAGATTTTTTGTTTAAACGCGCTATCTCAGAAACTACTGGACCGATTTCAAAAATTCTTCCCCGTCGTACGTGATCCAGAGTCGGGACAGTGCACCCTCACTCGCTCAAGATCGCGCGGTTTTAGCCTACAGCTAGACCGTTTCTCACAGGGAACAAGTGCCAGTCGGTTGTCGGACGCACGGCTGAGCGCTCTCGCAACACGTTACCCGCGCATATTGTTATTAGATATGTCGTAAACCCTCCGCGCTAGACAGGGACAGAGTTACGCGTTAGAAAGAGCGCAAATGTTTATTTGAAAATCGCGACAGGTATTGCGAGCTGAATTGAACTTTGTTGTGTCCCAGCAAGAGTCGCTATTTATATAATTGTTTTTGATAAGTGTGGCTTCTGTACTAATATTTATTCTGTGGTCGGGAGGGATCGTTAGTTGTATTGTAAAACCAATGCTTTGAAAAAAAAAATTGGCAGTCATAGGGACTACCGATAGAAGTGAAATCTTATAACTCAGAATTTGATAGCTCACTTTGGAAACTACGCGGGTGAAACCGGAGAGCGTGGCCATGACCATGGCCATCTAGAAATGGTGACGCATTTCTGTATAACCAATGGGAACTGCTGACGCATTTCTAGATGGGCAATGGCCATGGTCCTGAGTTCATCCGTTAATTTCTTTTATCGTTATTGAAAAAATTAAATTAATGAATTATTGTGAGCTATATTAGCGGAGATTAAACATTCATTTTCAACGAGAATGTTCAATTTTACTATAACCCGCAAGAGTTAACTTGCGATCTGAGCCCAATAGATAGTACACAACAGACTCCAAGTCTCTACACAACGCCCCAATTTTTTTCTGGGGCTCTTACCAACCTTTAGGCCTGAAGCGCTTACAAGGGGGCGTTATCGGCCACTTTGGGAAATGCTGATCTAGATGATCCGAGTTTACCCGAAGATTTCTTATCATTCCCGATCGTGACGCTAGAATTCAATTCACAGCCCACGAAAAATCTGCCTACGGGCGTGCCAAAAGAAGTTTTCACTTCAAAAATACCCTACAAAAAGTTTCTCAATGTTGTGTCAGTAAAGTTAAAATAATCTGTATGTGGTGTAATCAGTTTACAATCTCACTACCTATTTACGTAATGAATTAACTGCGGTGATAGGAATGCGTCGATAAGCAGATTAGTTGCGTCAAGGTCTTGCTTATGCTCATTTGATCGGTGGCGGGTTTACCCGGATAAGGTTGAGTTTTGTACCCCCGCGTTATCTTTTTGAAGTGAAAACTTCACACGTCAATACTTTGGCGCGCCACAGACAGATTTTACGTGGGCTGTGAATTGTATTCTAGTGTCGCGCTCGGGAATGATAAGAAATCTTCGGGTGAACTCGGATGATCTAGATCAGCCTTTCCCAGAGTAGAGGCCTAAAGGGGTGGTAAGAGACCCAGAAAAAAATGGGGGCGTTGTGTAAAGGCTTGGAGTCCGTTGGGATCAGGGGGTCTACACCCCTTCCTTCCTCCGGGGGACTTCTTTTTTCAACCTCGAAGTAAATTAATTATTGTGAGCTTATATTAGCGGAGATTAAACATTTCTTTTCAATGAGAATGTCTTTACCCGCAAGACTTAATTTGCGACCTCTACCGTCGCAACGGTAGAGGTCGCAAATTAACTAACGCTACGTCTACCGCCTAACGAAAAACGCTTTGACGCTTTGACATTGCTGTCTCTTTTCTTCTCGCTTGAAATGAAAGAGACGGCAATGTCAAAGCGACGAAGAAAACTGTCAAGCATTATACGAGTATAATAGATATGTTTTTAAATACAATTCCAATTCTCCCCTTGTTAACATTATCTAACCTTCCCCCTCGAGACCACAAGTGGCGCCCCCACCGATCAAAAACTGATTCAACCCATAGTCTCTATGCCATCTACACAGGTTTCCAATTAGATGCATGCACATCACTGTGTGTACATTACACTACGATTCAAATTACTCCATGTCAGCTAAGTAACATGAATCTTAGGTATTATTCGCACTGCAATGTATAGACTTGTTTTATCTCCTGGCTTTGTATGTTATTTCCCTTTCCCTTATGTTTCTTGGAATTATAAGACATGAACGAAGAGATTTAACTCTACTTTTGTGATAAGAACGTCTAGGCTGTGGAATACGTTGTCTGAGTGGGTTTTTCCCGATAGTTACAAACTTTGTGTCTTCAAATCGAGAGTGAATCGGTTTCTTCTAGGTAAACGCGCTCCATCGTAGACCGCATCGTCGCTTAACATCAGGCGAGATGGCGGTCAAGTGTAACCTATAAAAAAAAATTGGCAGTCATAGGAACTGCCGATAGAAATGAAACCTTAGAACTCAGAATTTGATAGCTTACTTTGGAAACTACATGTAACTAGAGGGCGTGGCCTGGGCATCATGGCGTGGCCATCTAGAAATGCGTCAGCATTTCCTATTGGCTGATGCATTTCTAGATGGCCATGGCATGATGCCGAGGCCACGCCCTTTCAGCATTTCCCATTGGCTGACGCATTTCTAAATGGCCAATTACCATGTTCCCGAGTTTACCCGAAGATTTCTTATCATACCGGAGCGTGACGTGAATATCTGTCTAGGCGCGCCAAAAGAAGTTTTCACTTCAAAAACTATTAACTAGTACCTGGTATTTTATTATAGATACTATTTTGTTTATGTTTTTTTCTTTGTCCAGTGGTGATTGATCTATATCATATATACAGGGTGACTGGTAATCAGCCTGTTTAGCTCTATTCGCGTTGGCACTTCATGTATCGTGTGTTAAAAGACTATGCGCGCTTTTGTTACGAAGAGTTCGGTGTTTTTTGAGCGGACAATACACTTTTTTCTTTTCTATGGGAAAAAATGGTCGAATTTTGAAAAACTAGATCTAAAGTTGACATATTTAATGTACTTAACATGCCCATAAAAGGATGCAGGCTGATTACCAATAACCTTGTATAGAAAAAATCATAATTATCATATAAATGTGTGGAAATTTGGGTTGAAAACTGGGTCAAAAATAAACCATTCTAATCCCACGGGAACCGCTGACATTAGCGGGATATGAATTAATTAACCTACATAGTAATCCAGTCAGTATCATCATCATTATCAGCCGCAAAACGTCCAATGCTGAACATACATAGACCTCCCCCCTAGATTTCCACAACAAACGGTCCTGTGCTACCTCCAACCAGCGGTTTGCAGCGACCTTAGCGACCAGTCAGTATACTACGTATATCATTTCAGGCTACCGAGCTACGTGGTATAATACATTCAAACTTACAAACATACAAAATTTCGCTTTTATAAAATTAGTATGTTTTATCAAATACCCATTGTTAGCTTGAAAAATTCCCACGCTTCGCACACAGACAAATCGACAACTCCTATGTATTAATATTGTATGTTAATAAATACAGCCGTGTCATGTATAATGTTATTATGTTATACAACTACTTAAAACATATTTGCCGTAGCCGTGAATGTGAATTAAGATTTTATAAGCGCTTGAACTGTGTGTAGTTTTTCAATGGATCACCATAGTCAACTTTATAACTATGTAAGTTTTTGATCAGTGACGTACGAAAAGGAGTTTTTTATGTCCAAATTAATTATAGATGGAGAAACTCTTTATTGGACATCTTTGTATATAAAAGTGAATGTTTGTCTGTATGTCCTTTATAGAATCGTAAATGTCTATGCATTTTATCATGTGATTATCTTATCTTATACCTTTAAACGAGCAATTCTTGTATATATATATAAATATATATATATAGCTCAGATGGGAAGTCGGGAGGTCATAGCGATCACGAATTAGTAGCTTCGGGTTCAAATCCAGACGGCTTCTCTGTTTTTTCATGTTTTTTTTTTAAGAAAAGCTATTTCTTTGTTTCTTTTATCTGTAGGTATCTAAGTATATTTAGTATTTAAACCGAGCAAAGCTCTGTCACCCAGGTAGGTACTTATCTTTAACAAAGCCAAAGATAAGGGGGCGTCCATAAATTACGTGAGGTCTTTTTTTTAATTTTTTGTCCCTCCCTCCCCCTCTGGTGAGATGTCGTGAGATTTTATTCAACCCCCTCCCCCATCCCCCAAACTCACGTGAGATTTTTCAAGATTGTAGGTTTCTTACGTAAACACGTTAGAGTGTTTTATTTTTTGTGTTCTATTTGAGTATTCATTTATTTTTTTGTTTCTCGACCCACAAAATGATTTTCAAAGTCTGAACATATGAAACAAATAAAAATACTCAATAATTAGTTTATTTTACCTGAGATATAGGAGATATATCAATTAGTATATTGTCGTTTACAGACACATAAAATATGGTTTCGTTGTTGAGTAGGTATTAATGATTTTTTTTGTGCGACGTCGCGACGCCGCCGCCGTCGGCTTCGATTCAGCCCGAGGGGCGTTCGTATTACGATTATGTTTAAGATTAAATCTTAAGCATGTACAATCTGGATTAAATGGATCAAAATAGTATTTTTTTTTGTTTCAAGGAAAATATATTGCGTGATATTTGCCGAGACCCCCCCCCCCCTCTCTCCAACGTAAGATTAGATGAGATTTGACTCGACCCCCTCCCCTCCTTAAACACCTCACGTAATTTATGGACGCCCCCTAATGCACGAGCCAAAGAAGAGTTTTGAGATCTTTATGTGATAATATCCGAGTAAAGCCGGAACGGGCTGAAAGAGACAAAATTATAGAAAACCTTAAAGTAAAGAAGCAATTGACGATCTTATCAATATCGATTTCTTCCAAGAAACCGTTGAATGAAAAAGGGTATATGAATATAGAAAGATGGGAAGTACGGTTAGGTAGTACATAGATACTTATACTTTTGTATAATATGACATACCTATAAATACTTGCATATTCATTACGCTTTATACTCGTACAGTAACATGCCAATAACTACTTACATAATAACAATTTAAGTGAAGGACCACAACTTGCTTTGAAAATGTAATGGTCAAAGATCACGTTACGGCACAGGAGTGAATCTCCGGATCGGAAGTCCCTGTTCTGACCGACTAGACCAGCCATAACTTCCAAAATTCCAATCCTTAGAGTGCATTAAAAAAATAATAGAAAGTTTGAAGCTTGACATATCTAGGCTTGATTAAACGTTTCATTTCGTCTTTATACAAATAAGTACCAAGGTCTAGAAAAAAAAACGGAAATAAGTGTAATTAGGTCTTATGCTCATACAGCAATATAAACACCCCACTAAATGTTCCCACTGCTGGGATTCGGGGCCCTCCCTCGCAAGGAGTCCTTTTTTCTATCGGAATGCTCGTAGCTCGAAAAAGTGACATCGTTTCGTGGTTGATGTTCCAAAGACACGAACGAAGAGATTTGACTCTACTTTTGTGATAAGAACGTCTAGGCTGTGGAATACGTTGCCTGAGTGGGTTTTCCCCGATGGTTACAATCTTTGTGTCTTCAAATCGAGAGTGAATCGGGTTTTTCTAGGTAAACACGCTCCATCGTAGACCGCATCGTCGCTTAACATCAGGCGAGATGGCGGTCAAGTGTAAACCTATAGAAGTTAAAAAAAAAAGGAGAGACTAAACTATGTTAATACTATGTTTTTTGTGAATAATGATGATGTAAATGTTGGTTCGACAGCTCGTGTGGTCAACTATATGCGAGGAGGTGAACAAGCGGTGCGGGGGGGAGCGGCCGCGCACGCCCGCGCAGGTCAAGATGTGGTACGAGAACTACAAGAAGAAGTGCAAGATGCGCAACAGCGACACGCAACTCACGGTCAGTGCGGTAGATGGCGCTAGTTGTAAACTAGATCGCGCAAGTGATGCGGTACTCACGGCGCTAGACTTAAATTAGGTCGTGCAAGTGACGCAATACTCACGGTCGGTGCGGTAGATGGCGCTAGATTTAAGGTAGATCGCGCAAGTGATCGGAGTACTCACGTATAGATATTACTAGCCAGTGCTCCGCGGTTTTAACAGCGTAATTTCCGTTATTTTTCCTGGATAAAAAGTAGTCTTATCTTCCAATAATCTAACTACGTTCCGAATTTCCGCCCAATCCGTTCTTACGTTACGGCGTAATTGAGCAACAAACATTAAAACATTGACATTTATCAGTGCCCGTGGTGTTACCCGCGTTGTTCCCGTCGTTGCACTTTGCCGGGATAAAAAGTAGCCTATGTGTTCTTCCAGACTATAACCTTTACATGTTCCGATCCGTTCAGGCGTTACGACGTGATTAAGCAACAAACATTAAAACATTGACAATGATAATATTAGTAGGATAAGATAATAAGATAACAATAAAGACATGCAACTCACAGTCAGTTCGACAGATGGCGCTAGATTTAAGCTAGATCGCACAAGTGATCGGGACATTCACTGTAGCCATGTGTCGTTACTGGTTTTTCAGATAACGGAACGCAACTGTTACGCATATCCAAATACACGGTATCAAAACTATTTATTTTTCAAAACTAGGTATTTATTTTCGTATTTCACCATAACAAGATAAGATTCAATTTTCATTAACCGAATGCGTCAAATAGATCTAGGCTCCTTTCTTCCTCACACTTATACCACTACATAGTTATCTCACTCGCTCTAACCGGTACGATACAGTTATGGCAATAACTAAAAATCGCTACCGATTGCGTTGCACGCAAAGAGTTATACATTTCGTTGCGCGATAAAGCAAGCAATGGTTGTTATGTAGTTTTAAAAATGCATACCGCTACTTGAAATATAAGCAGTTATGAGATTTTCACATAACGTGTTTTCGGTATAAAGTCTTATAAATAGTTGTACAACACTTTATGCCATATAACGACCATAGCTAATTCACTGTTAGATATAATTAATTAAAACGACGACACACAACTCACGGTCAGTGTGGTGGACACTTCACATACAACATCATCCGACCCCAAACTAAGCAAAGCGACCACTATGGAAGCCAGATAGGTGATGTAATCGTACTAAAATTGTATAATAAACGCAAAAGTTTGTAAGTATGTATGTATGTATGGATGGATGTTTGTCACTCTTTTACGTAAGAACTACTGAACGGATCGGGCTGAAATTTGGAAAATAGATAGATTATAGTCTGGAAGAACAACATAGGCTATTTTTTATCCCGAAAAAATAACGGAAACGGGAACAACGCTGGTAACACCGCGGGGCACTGCTTGTAGTTATAGTACAAGCTTTGCTTAGTTTGGGGTCAGATGGTGTTGCGTGTGAATTGTCCACCAATAGGGGTTTGGGTACTTTTGTATGGGCCCGTGGCGTCGTTTTTTTTTTTAGCGGCCAGAGATCTGTTATTACTTTCTTGTAACAATAAAATACCCTGATGCTATCTGTGCAATCGGATTTGCTCTAAGTCATATCGGAGCTGAGTTATAGCCTGTCAAAGTTATTTATTTTTTGGATTTTTTGTATGGGCAAGTGGCGTCGTTTTTTTATTTTAGCGGCCATCGATCAGTTATAACTTTCTTGTAACAATAAAATACCCTGATGCTATATGTGCAATCAGATTTGCTGTAAGTAATATCGGAGCTGAGTTATGGTCTTTCAAAGTTTTTATTTAGGTATTTTAAAATATATTTTATTTATATATGGGCGCCATTTCCGTTAGCGGCCAAAAATCTGATGTCACTTTTTTGAAACACTAGCTTAGGACAATTGTATTCGCTCAATCAGAATTGCTGTAAGTCATATTGGAGCTGAGTTATGGCCTTTTAAAGTTTTTTTTGGGTTTTTCTTAAATGGACTAGTGGCGCCATTTCCTACAGCGGCCAAACATCCATTAGCACTTTTATGAAACATTATTTTTACCTTAAGGTACCTGTGTAATCAGATTTGTTGCAAACTATATCGGAGCTGAGTTATGGCCACTCAAAGTTTTTTTTTTGGTTTTCTTTGTATGTACTAGTGGCGCCATTTCCTACAGCGGCCAAACATCCATTAGCACTTTTATGAAACATTATTTTTACCTTAAGGTACCTGTGTAATCAGATTTGTTGCAAACTATATCGGAGCTGAGTTATGGCCACTCAAAGTTTTTTTTTTGGTTTTCTTTGTATGTACTAGTGGCGCCATTTCCTACAGCGGCCAAACATTCGTTAGCACTTTTATGAAACATTATTTTTACTTAAAGGTACCTGTGTAATCAGATTTGCTGCAAACTATATCGGAGCTGAGTTATGGCCCCTCAAAGTTTTTTTTTTTTGGTTTTCTTTGTATGTACTAGTGGCGCCATTTCCTATAGCGGCCAAACATCCGTTAGCACTTTTGTGAAACATTATTTTTACCCTAAGGTACCTGTGTAATCAGATTTGCTGCAAACTATATCGGAGCTGAGTTATGGCCCCTCAAAGTTTTTTTTTTGGTTTTCTTTGTATGTACTAGTGCCGCCATTTCCTATAGCGGCCAAACATTCGTTAGCACTTTTATGAAACATTATTTTTACTTAAAGGTACCTGTGTAATCAGATTTGCTGCAAACTATATCGGAGCTGAGTTATGGCCCCTCAAAGTTTTTTTTTTTTGGTTTTCTTTGTATGTACTAGTGGCGCCATTTCCTACAGCGGCCAAACATCCGTTAGCACTTTTATGAAACATTATTTTTACCATAAGGTACCTGTGTAATCAGATTTGTTGCAAACTATATCGGAGCTGAGTTATGGCCACTCAAAGTTTTTTTTTTGGGTTTTCTTTGTGTGTACTAGTGGCGCCATTTCCTATAGCGGCCAAACATTCGTTAGCACTTTTATGAAACATTATTTTTACTTAAAGGTACCTGTGTAATCAGATTTGCTGCAAACTATATCGGAGCTGAGTTATGGCCCCTCAAAGTTTTTTTTTTTGGTTTTCTTTGTATGTACTAGTGGCGCCATTTCCTATAGCGGCCAAACATCCATTAGCACTTTTGTGAAACATTATTTTTACCCTAAGGTACCTGTGTAATCAGATTTGTTGCAAACTATATCGGAGCTGAGTTATGGCCACTCAAAGTTTTTTTTTGGTTTTCTTTGTATGTACTAGTGGCGCCATTTCCTACAGCGGCCAAACATCCGTTAGCACTTTTATGAAACATTATTTTTACCTTAAGGTACCTGTGTAATCAGATTTGTTGCAAACTATATCGGAGCTGAGTTATGGCCACTTAAAGTTTTTTTTTGGTTTTCTTTGTATGTACTAGTGGCGCCATTTCCTACAGCGGCCAAACATCCATTAGCACTTTTATGAAACATTATTTTTACCTTAGGGTACCTGTGTAATCAGATTTGTTGCAAACTATATCGGAGCTGAGTTATGGCCACTCAAAGTTTTTTTTTTTGGTTTTCTTTGTATGTACTAGTGGCGCCATTTCCTACAGCGGCCAAACATCCGTTAGCACTTTTATAAAACATTATTTTTACCCTAAGGTACCTGTGTAATCAGATTTGTTGCAAACTATATCGGAGCTGAGTTATGGCCACTCAAAGTTTTTTTTTTAGTTTTCTTTGTATGTACTAGTGGCGCCATTTCCTACAGCGGCCAAACATCCGTTAGCACTTTTATGAAACATTATTTTTACCTTAAGGTACCTGTGTAATCAGATTTGTTGCAAACTATATCGGAGCTGAGTTATGGCCACTCAAAGTTTTTTTTTTGGTTTTCTTTGTATGTACTAGTGGCGCCATTTCCTACAGCGGCCAAACATCCGTTAGCACTTTTATGAAACATTATTTTTATCTTAAGGTACCTGTGTAATCAGATTTGTTGCAAACTATATCGGAGCTGAGTTATGTCCACTCAAAGGTTTTTTTTTGGTTTTCTTTGTATGTACTAGTGGCGCCATTTCCTATAGCGGCCAAACATCCGCGAGCACTTTTATGAAACATTATTTTTACCTTAGGGTACCTGTGTATTCAGATTTGCTCTAAACTATATCGGAGCTGAGTTATGGGTCCTAAAAGAAAACCAAAAAAAAAAGTTTGAGGGGCCATAAATCAGCTCCGATATAGTTTGCAACAAATCTGATTACACAGGTACCTTAAGGTAAAAATAATGTTTCATAAAAATGCTAACGGATGTTTGGCCGCTGTAGGAAATGGCGCCACTAGTACATACAAAGAAAACCAAAAAAAAAACCTTTGAGTGGCCATAACTCAGGTCCGATATAGTTTGCAACAAATCTGATTACACAGGTACCTTAAGATAAAAATAATGTTTCATAAAAGTGCTAACGGATGTTTGGCCGCTATAGGAAATGGCGCCACTAGTACATACAAAGAAAACCAAAAAAAAAAACTTTGAGTGGCCATAACTCAGCTCCGATATAGTTTGCAACAAATCTGATTACACAGGTACCTTAAGGTAAAAATAATGTTTCATAAAAGTGCTAACGGATGTTTGGCCGCTGTAGGAAATGGCGCCACTAGTACATACAAAGAAAACCAAAAAAAAAACTTTGAGTGGCCATAACTCAGCTCCGATATAGTTTGCAACAAATCTGATTACACAGGTACCTTAGGGTAAAAATAATGTTTTATAAAAGTGCTAACGGATGTTTGGCCGCTGTAGGAAATGGCGCCACTAGTACATACAAAGAAAACCAAAAAAAAACTTTAAGTGGCCATAACTCAGCTCCGATATAGTTTGCAACAAATCTGATTACACAGGTACCTTAAGGTAAAAATAATGTTTCATAAAAGTGCTAACGGATGTTTGGCCGCTGTAGGAAATGGCGCCACCAGTACATACAAAGAAAACCAAAAAAAAACTTTGAGTGGCCATAACTCAGCTCCGATATAGTTTGCAACAAATCTGATTACACAGGTACCTTAAGGTAAAAATAATGTTTCATAAAAGTGCTAACGGATGTTTGGCCACTGTAGGAAATGGCCCCACTAGTACATACAAAGAAAACCAAAAAAAAAACTTTGAGTGGCCATAACTCAGCTCCGATATAGTTTGCAACAAATCTGATTACACAGGTACCTTAAGGTAAAAATAATGTTTCATAAAAGTGCTAATGGATGTTTGGCCGCTGTAGGAAATGGCGCCACTAGTACATACAAAGAAAACTAAAAAAAAAACTTTGAGTGGCCATAACTCAGCTCCGATATAGTTTGCAACAAATCTGATTACACAGGTACCTTAAGGTAAAAATAATGTTTCATAAAAGTGCTAACGGATGTTTGGCCACTGTAGGAAATGGCCCCACTAGTACATACAAAGAAAACCAAAAAAAAAACTTTGAGTGGCCATAACTCAGCTCCGATATAGTTTGCAACAAATCTGATTACACAGGTACCTTAAGCTAAAAATAATGTTTCATAAAAGTGCTAACGGATGTTTGGCCACTGTAGGAAATGGCGCCACTAGTACATACAAAGAAAACCAAAAAAAAAACTTTAAGTGGCCATTACTCAGCTCCGATATAGTTTGCAACAAATCTGATTACACAGGTACCTTAGGGTAAAAATAATGTTTCACAAAAGTGCTAACGGATGTTTGGCCGCTATAGGAAATGGCGCCACTAGTACATACAAAGAAAACCAAAAAAAAAACTTTGAGGGGCCATAACTCAGCTCCGATATTACTTACAGCAAATCTGATTGCACATATAGCATCAGGGTATTTTATTGTTACAAGAAAGTTATAACAGATCGATGGCCGCTAAAATGAAAAAACGACGCCACTTGCCCATACAAAAAATCCAAAAAATAAATAACTTTGACAGGCTATAACTCAGCTCCGATATGACTTAGAGCAAATCCGATTGCACAGATAGCATCAGGGTATTTTATTGTTACAAGAAAGTGATAACAGATCTCTGGCCGCTAAAATGAAAAAACGACGCCACTTGCCCATACAAAAAATCCAAAAAATAAATAACTTTGACAGGCTATAACTCAGCTCCGATATGACTTAGAGCAAATCCGATTGCACAGATAGCATCAGGGTATTTTATTGTTACAAGAAAGTGATAACAGATCTCTGGCTAAAAAAAAAACGACGCCAACTTTACCCAAACCCCTTTATTTAGAGTATTTAAATACATAGCATGGACGTATAAAAAAAGTCGGACGCAGAGAGTCTGCCACATAATATGCACGTGTGCGCTGTCACATACAGACTGACACGCACACATACATCAGTGGGTCATTACACGCGGAAACTTGTGTGTGCATGTGTGCGTGTCGGAATATCAGTGACAACCTGACAACGCACACGTGCAAATGTGGCCGACTCTAGTGACACAGTTTTGAAGTGAAAACTTCTTTAGCCGCGCCTAGACAGATTTTTCGTGGGGTGTAAATTCAGTTTTAGCGTCACGCTCGGCTATGATAAGAAATCTTCGGGTAAACTCGGGACCTTGGCGATTGGGCATCTAGAAATGCGTCAACCAATGGGAAATGCAGAAAGGGCGTGGCCTCGCTGTCTTGGCATGGCCATCTAGAAAAACTTGAGCCAATGGGAAATGCTGACGCATTTCTAGATGGCCATGCCATGATGGCGAGGCCACGCCTTCTGGTTACACCCGTGTAGTTTTCAAAGTAAGCTATCAAATTCTGAGTTATATAAATAAGTTTTCACTTCTATCGGCAGTTCCTATGACTGCCAATTTTTTTATTTTAGCGAGACTTCGTCCGACTTTTTTTATTCGTCCATGATGCATACTTATTTTACATAGAATCTTCTATAAATGTTTAAATGATTGTGTCGCTATTGTTGCAGCAAGCTCCCCCGCCCGAAGCGTCCGGCATCCTCGACGGAATGCTCTGGTCCAGCATACACCCTCTAGACGTTAAAGGTAACGCCATCTTTATGTTTACACAACACATCAATTATCATCATTAGTGTGGGTAGTTCAATAAACAATATTGGTGGACAAGCTAACTTGAAATTGTCAATGTCAAAGTTGTCAATTCATAAATGTACAATTTAAAAAACAAAAGAAGAACATATACCAGGGTTGGAAAAAATCATGATTTTTAAAAAAAATCGAATAAAGCACGATTTTTTTAAAAAATCTTAATTAAACACAATTTTTTTGATTTTTTCATTTTATTATTTAATTTAACTATATTTCTGCGCAAAACGGAACGCACCCTCTGACATGTGAATGTCAAGCAAAAGGGAAATCCCCGCGCAGTGTTTTGTATATTTCGCTTGCAATGAGGGAGTTTCCGACGAGACAAAAATAGTTCCAACGGACGCACTAGATGGCGATTGTTCGAGATAGATCTGTCTCTACCATTTACTCTCAACAGTGTAATCCCTTTCGAGACCCTACCCGTTTTCAGGGAAAAAGTATAGTGTTAAAAGTGTCTTTTTTAATTTTAAAATATTGGGAATAAAAATAGCTAATTAGGTTGATAATGTAATAAAAAACCGTTACTGATCACAATCCCTTTTCAGTAAAAATCTTTAGAACTCCCGAGGCAATAGACACCAACTAAGCCAAAGTAGAAGGAAAATTCAAAGATATAAATAGCAACACTGATACGACAATATTTTATCCACAGACTAAGTAGAGAGATACTCTCTCGGCTGAAGGATTAGTATCCATAGCCAAGAATAAATTTAAAAAATATATTTTTTGTCTTTCATCAGGTTTACGAATTTGTTTTGAAATTTTGATGTTTTGATATAGTTTTCATTCGAATAAAATGCGTACATGGATAAAGTAGTTTATTATTTATTACTAGAGGTCGTGCTTTCGCAAATTGAATGAATTGAGTCCCATTATGCCTACCGCTTTTGACAACAAACCAAAAGACCTACAAGCGCCTGCTATTATCGTTTTATTAAACCATATCTTTTTGTCTCGTCGGAAAACGGCTCATTACGATCTTACTTCATTCCTTCATTTCCTTCAGCTTAGTTTACTTTTGTTATTGCTGTGCTGTGGTGCGTGCGTAACCAATTTATTATAAATAAAATGCCTCGCCAAAGAGATGGGATTTGGGAACATTATCAGATTTAAACGACCCCGACGTCTTTAACTTATTATAATTTCTAAATCTGTTTTTTTTATGTTGATTTCTGTGCAAGAAAGTGACATTAAACATTTTTGATTAAATCATTGATTTTTATTGAAAAAATCATTTGATGTAAATCGTGATTTAAATCATGATTTAAATCAAAATGATTTAATCGTGCTAACCCTGACATATACAAAGAGTACATTTTTAAACTTTAAATTGAACATTCTATTTGTACAATAATAAGTATCGTACAAATAAGTGTCAAACATTAAAATATATGTTTAAATGACAATTGTAATGAACAATGTATTTTTTTTACAATTTTATTGTTAGTTTACCATCACTCTTTAAAAACTCGCTGTAACTATAAAAAGTTTGATCGATAAGCCAGCTTTCCAAACGGTTGTTGAAGCTGCCCAAAATAGGGGCTGATTTAGCTATTTAGGGAAGAGTGTTCTAAACTTCCGGTCCCATATTGTGAGTCAGCTTTTCCGATCTCGTGAAGGAGTGTGGTATACTGTCCAGCTTGTCAGCGTTGCGTATATTGCAAGAATCTCTCTCTTCTCGCATGTTGTCCAATGGGAGTCTGACTTAGACAATGAATAAGTAAATAGATCAGGTTTTTCCGCACGGTTCTTTTGTACCGATGGTAAGCAGATGAGGTGTATGTTAGCTATGGCGACATAGTGATGTGCCGCGACAAAAGTATGACACTTCCACAAGAGCGACAAGACAAGAGCGATCAGACCCGTGCTTTCGGTGTTAAGCGTTTGTTCTGACTCTATACGTAGTATATGTAAATTCTTTGGAATCAGATGGCTGGTATAATTCTACTTATATTTATAAACTAGCAGCGTCCTGCGGTTTCGCCCGCGTAGATCCCGTTCTCACAGTTTCGCATTCTCCCGGATAGACTAGCCACAACTTATTTAGTTATTATATAATTTGACTAATCGATATGTCACAAATATTAATTTGTGACACATTTTAAATGTACCCAGATACGATAAATATGTATTACAATCATTAGCAAAAGTATTGTTTTTTTTTTATAGTGTAGAGTGACGAGACGAGCAGGACATGTATTTGCCTTTGTTTACATTGTTATGAGCTTTTAAGTGTTCTTCCAGACTGCAATTTAAGTTTAACTGTATTCCAAATATCAACCGAATTCGTTCAGACGTTACGCCGTGATTGAGCAACAAACATCCAAATATCCAAACTTTGACATTTTCAATATGCGTAGGGTTACTTGATTAGTTTCCTATTTCTTATTCCTATTCCTATGAATCCAGATAAAATTGTGTTGCCCTACTGCTTGCGGCCTCTGTAAGTAAATGCGCTAGGCCGCGTTGTTGCCTATAATCAGGGTTTCTTGTGTGGGGGTTTACGAGAGTACCCAGTACCCTGAAAGACGGTGACACACCGAGTTCCCCAAGAAATTATTATCGACTTACGATTTTCGAAAATTACCGTGCCCCTACCAAAAAAAGATTTGGGATCATACTATTCCCAAATCAATGTTTAGTGGTAATTTTATGATAGTTTGTATTTATAAAATATCAAAAATCACATTGCTATAATTTAATATTACTTAGTTAATTTATTATACTGAAATTATTTTAAATGCTAAATTTTTAATCTGTTGTCACGTGACAGCAAACATCATAATGGCTTATTACGTCACTAGTCGCAAAACAAGCCGTCGAAGATTGACTAGATTGTTTACTTCGCTTCATTTTTATTATAATTTGCGATATTAGCGACGACGATTTTGATTGTTTGTATTCAAGTAAAAATAACAAAACACATAAACTGGACACTGGACATAAAGTCATGAATCGCGACCATAAAGTCATGCATCGCGACATGTTTTGCGGGTGGTGACGTCACTCGTTAGTGTTTTAGCGGGAAAACTCAAAATTACTATATTAATGTGTACTTACTCATCGGAGATACCATTTTTGTTAAATCAAATATATTTTTTTACGGTAAACAAGCCTCAATCTTCAAAATAAAAGCAATTCCGAAAAATTGTTAACATCCCTATTTTCAAAAAAGGCCTTTCTATAATATTGAATGTGTATGTTGTGTTGCAGAGGAAGACGACCAGGGCACGACGAGCGCCGAGGGTGCTCACAGCGTTAAAGACGACGACCTACCTGTTAACGTGAGTACACGTGCCATACGGCTGTAGTGGTAGGAATCATTGCACAGTCCGCCTCCAGTTGTTTCAAGCAGTTATGTGCTAACATGCAAGAGGGCCTGACTGGTTTTTAGTTTCGTATTGATCCCTCAGACGGAGAACGACAACTTTGATGTCGACTGACTTATTATTAAGATTAGGACTACCTATAGTAGATCCAACCGTTTATTTTCTTTTTGACAGCACCAATAGAACGTAACTGCGTCATGTTACGCAAAAGTTCACTTTTAAATGCGAGGTTTTAAAAATATGACAACTGCTTTAATTTGCTCCTTGATCCCGTATAATAATCATCGTTGACAAATTGAGTCCATAAGTGCAGTAGTTTTTTTTATAAATTACATAAAACAACAAACGTTTTTAAAAATTTACTTTCTATGGGTGATAGCCATAGAACGTCTGCGCGCGACTGGTGGCGTACTTAATGTTGCCAGGTCAAGCTAATAGGTTCCCTTCCCGTTCATTGGGAACGTACAACTTCATAAAACAGGTACGGGAAGGGATTTTTCAGGGAAGCAATTTAAGTAACTACACGACAACTGAGACTCAAGAACGAATGTCTCGAAGTAATGAACGCCTTTGCAGTGCTGGTTTGGTTCAGTATGACCAAGTATCATTGGTAATTGGTACAGGCTGTCTGAGTCTCTTACCACCAGGAAAACTTTATTATAGTTTATTACATTATAAAAATCTGTCATTTTCAACCTACACCAACATCGAAATAACAAGAATTTAATTTAAACTTGTAAATCTTTTATTGAGACCATAAATAACACTATTTGAAAATTTGGCGCATAAACGTTCTTTTAATGAGTCATTGGCTTCCATAGAATCATCTTCTTTTTTCAATAGGGTTAAAATCACGATGAATCACGGCGGTAACCGCAAAAGTTCCTGTCCATGTTCCTTTAATAGTTATTCTACTTGGTATTGTGGGTCTTCTTTGTGCCTCTTTCTTTATTCGAGTAACTGCGGATTTGTCCTACAATCGTCGAAATCTATTTAATTTTTCTTAAGCCACTTTTGGCTTTCTTCTTTTACATTGCCCATTGTAGCCGCTTTATTTATCTGAGTGCAGTGGTATAATGCGTTGTCCATTACCACGTGACAGTACGTTCTGAAACGCCTACAATAAAAATACAGTAATGAATACAGAGTTAAGGATCAAAGAGCATCCAAGCTAACGTTGAAAAAAAATTAAGTAAAATTTATTTTGGCGCACCGCTGTTAGGTGAAAGGGTCGATCGGGTGAACATGGAACCGCCGAGTGTACCCGAGCGAGAAAGATACAATCAGCTGATCTTCACTGCTGTGTCACTGTGTTTTCTATTTTGATTTGTATATTATGAAAAAAAAACGTTTATAACTAGTTTCTCACATTCGGTCTTAAGCACACACATTTTTTCCCACGGGTAAATTGGCGATAAAACAATCAAACCCAAAGCCGCACCTCAACCTAAAGCCTCAGCTTTAAAATATGCCGATAATAGGTGGAGATTTGATTGCTATGGTATCCCTACATGTTAGTTGTCAAATAGCTCTGCGTTTGGAAAACTGCACTTTTGGCCCGTTATTGTATCGTTCTTCTTCACAACCACGATTGATTTTCAAGAACCAGCCACGGCCAGCACTTTTAATCACTTTCGGCTTAATAAAAGCTATTAATTACTTTGGAAATTAATAAATACTTACACCAAACGTAAATAAGAAGTTGACGGCCTGTCAATTAGTTCCATATTTTGCTACGCGCAGAGTTATATTGCGAGCACTATATAGTATATAGTGCTATATAGTTTTAGTATCGTATCGATGTCGACCTTTGTATTGTCGATGTATTTACCACAGACTAAGTAGAGAGATCTACATCCTTCTGAAATTCCAATACAGATTATGAGAACTATGGTTTTCTTTTTTTTTCTGTTTCTTATTATCCTATAGTTTGAGTTGTTAATGACAAATAAATGAATTGTAAATGACACACGCAGCCGTCGCTAGAAGAAGCCTCGAAGCGAGCACGAGTTCTCAAGGTACACACGCAAAACTTACTTATTTGGACAAAACATATTCGTATCGCAAGGAAGTTCCTTACAGCAGGCTTGGAGAAGATAGATATTTTACTACACAACAGAACTGAAAAAAGTTTAAGACTAAAACCATAACAAAAAAAAGATGTGTGGCACTCGGGGACTGCCGCGGTAAAGCTATTGCATGTTGCCAAAGTAAACGAGTCGGTTATTCAGTGCAAACTAAACTTTTATTGAAGTACCTTCATACATTTTACACAACATTCCAATGTACCATCTATGGATTATAAATTACATACTACACACCATAAACATAGATGTCACTAGTAGTATATTTTGATACTAGTACAACACCCCCACTTATCAAAATAAACTAAGGGCCATACAAAAAAGATAGGTACTCCTTGTCAATTTAGTTTATACCTCTAACATATACATACAGTCTAGCAATTCAAGTTAACAATACCTAAGTCACTCATACATTTGTAGTGCTTAACAACTCCTAGACCTTTGGGCAATAAGTCAGCGGGCATTTAATTTGTAGACAAATAACTAATGTTTATCTTTCCGCTAGCAATTGTCTCACATACAAAATGGTATTTTACATCAATATGCTTTGACCTATTGTGGCATTGATGGTTTGTGGCCATCTTCAATGCTCTTTGATCATCACAATCTATACTAATATTATAAAGCTGAAGAGTTTGTTTGTTTGAACGCTAGGATCTCGGAAACTACTGGACCAATAGGAAAGATTATTTTTTTGTTGGATACTCCATTTATCGAGGAAGGCTATAGGGTATATAACATTACGCTACTATCAATAGATACGGAGTATGAGTGAAGAATGTAAAGAAAACGGGGAAAAATATTTCTCTTCGAGAGCTTTAGTTCCGTGAATTTAAATTCTCTTTGGTCGTTGAAGTCTGTGACGGCGCGTGTCTACATTTGAAGTTTGTGTCATTTGAAGTAATCAAATTTGTTCTACAACCACAGGTATTTACCATAGGAATCCATCTACGAAAAGCTTCATAAAACGCGTTTGACCATTTTTGACAATAAAGCTCATTTGACACTAATATGGGCTGCATTATGGGCACGAAAGGGGCATGTAAGAGTCGATGTTGACCGATTCATCCCACTATAATCCTACTAATATTATAAATGTCAATGTATGGATGTTTGCATGTTTGTTGCTCAATCATGTCCTAACGTATAAACAGATTGGGCTGAAATTTGGAACACAGATAGATTATAGTCTGGAAGAACACATAGGCTACTTTTTATCCCGGGATAATAACGGGAAGTGCGCGGGTAAAACCGCGGGGCACTGCTAGTTATTACATATTTTATATAGTCAACTGGCTGATTTTTAGTTATTTAACAGACTTTTAAAAAAAAAGTAGGTTTCTCAATTCGACCGAATATTTTTATGATGTCGATTGATTTATTATTAGGACATTCAAAGTAATCAGCTGACTGATTATATAATAGAATAGAAAACTCTTGATTAAAAAGCCACACACATACATACAAAAAACAAAATCACAAAACTGATTTTGAGTTTCGTATCGATTTCGACTGATTTATTTCATCATCTGGCAAATTTTTAGTCTCGTATCGATTTATTAATACATATCCAGTATCGGCTCACGTTACGATTTCTAGTTTCATACCGACTACCCGCTCACCGCTATTACCATCTTTTATATAATCTTACATTATAATCCTACAGTTTCTTACCGATGTCGACAGACTTATTATTAGGACGTATAGCAGGTCTACTACGAAAACAAACTCCGAATGATCGGATCCGACCGACAGCTGAATCGTATTGTAGCCTACCACGGAAAACATTCGGATCGATAGATTTCGGGTCGGAAGTTATAGACTTAGGTCGCATGAGGGTCGGATCGAACGAAACGGCTGATCCTATCAACTGACAGATTGTCTTTCGTGGTTGGAAACTTCCATAAGTTCGGCCGATATATCGTTTATCGGACTTCGTAGTAGACCTCACGAATTTTGACTTTCTTACTTTCATGTCCACTGACTTATTATTGTTGGAATATTTTGGCTAAATTATGTTTATTTACTTATCCGTGTGGAGTGACTTATTATTATTAAGTGTCGGCTCACGAATTTTTACTCTCTTGCTGGTGTAAACTGATTTATTATTAGGGATATCGAGTGTAGGCTGACTGATATGTAGTTTCTTACTGATGTCGACTGACTTATTATTAGGGCGTATGGCGTATTCAGTGTGTCGGGTGACTGATTTTTAGTTTCGGACCGATGTCGACTGATTTATTATTGGCATATCTAGTGTCAAATTACTTATTATTGATTTTTACTGATGTCGATTGACTTATTATTATGGCATATCGAGTATTGGCTCACGTTTTTCTTCTTCTTCACGCTTTCTAATTGATGTCGAGTGACTTATTATTATAACATATTTAGTGGCACCAGATTGAGTTTTAAGTTTCAGACCGACGTCGATTGATTTATTATTGACAAATCTAGTGTCGGATGACTTATTATTAGATTTTTATTGTTGTTGTTGACTTATTACTAGATTTTATTGTTGTCGGTTGACTTATTATTACATTTTTAGTGTTATCGGTTGACTTATTATTAGATTTATATTGTTGTAGGTTGACTTATTATACGTCGACTGTCAAGTATATACATTAGGGTGTTAGTTACAGATGTCGAACGGCCGACTGTCGAGTGCGAACGAAAGCGACGACACGAGCGGGAACATTCTGGAGCCGCACGTCACCATCCAGTCCCCGCCGCTCGCGCACCACGCCGCCGTGCCGCTGCACGCCATCGAACAGGTGAGGGAGGACGACAAGAGGAGAATTAAATATTTTTTTTTTTTACTAAAATAGGATTGCACTTGACCACCATCTCGCCTGATGTTAAGCGACGATGCGATCTACGATAGAACGTGCTTACCGAGAAGAAACCGTAGAGTTAACCGTTAGAGAGTGAATGACTCTCTATTTGAAGACACAAAGATTGTAACCATCGGGGAACACCCACTCAGGCAACGTATTCCACAGCCTAAACGTTCTTATCTTTTTTTTTTAACTTCTATAGGTTTACACTTGACCGCCATCTCGCCTGATATTAAACGGCGATGCGGTCTAGGGTGGAGCGTGTTTACCTAGAAAAAACCAATTCACTCTCGATTTGAAGACACAGAGATTGTAACCATCGGGGAAAACCCACTCAGGCAACGTATTCCACAGCCTAGACGTTCTTATCACAAAAGTAGAGTCAAATCTCTTCGTTCGTGTCTTTGGAACGTCAACCATGAAACGATGTTGTTTTTTCGAGCTACGAGCATTCCGATAGAAAAAAGGGCAAGGTGGTATTACATCATGTAAATCAGTCGCACACTCTCCGAAGTGTATTCGATAAAAAACCGAAAGGCTAACAACTTTTCGGCGATGTTCAAGACTTTGTAGTATTTTTCGCACAAGAGTGTCGTTGCCTATGAGCCTTTTGGCACGTCTCTCGATCGATTCCAAGGCCTCCAGCTGATACTTAGCCGAACCATCCCAAAGATGCGAACAGTACTCCATACAAGAACGAATTTGAGCTTGATATAACGTGAGCAACTGCTCAGACTTGAAGTACCTTCGCACCTTTGAGAGGACACCTAGCTTTTTGGCAGCTAATTTAGCCTTGGACTCGATATACGAACCAAAGTTGAGCGTAGATGTCAATGTAACGCCCAAAAGCTCAAGACGGTCAGAAACCGGCACGGATACACCTCTAAAAGTTGGAGTCAGTTGGAATGCACTCCTTTTAGCGGAGAACAGACACGCCTGCGTCTTACTCTCATTGAACTTGACCAGATTGGCATCGCCCCATGTAGACACCGCCTCAAGGGTCAAGCTCAAACGCTCGATCAGATTCTCTTAGTAACTGAGTTTGCTGCCCACTGGCTCTCGCGCTAGACATGTAACTCTCTACAACGGTGCTATCATCTGCGTACCCAAAGATACCGGGCTTTAACAGATCGTTGATATGTAGCAGGAAGAGCGTTGCAGAGAGTACCGACCCTTGAGGGACTCCGGCATTGATAGCCATTTGATCCGACGAGCAGCCATCAATGATGACTCGTATGGATCGATCCCTCAAAAAGTCCGATATCCACGCAATAAACCCACAAGATAAACCATAACTAGAAAGCTTGCTTATAAGGCCATCATGCCTAACCCTTTCGAAAGCCTTCGAGATATCCAGGGAGACTGCAAGTGCTTCCCCGTGTTTCTCAATAGCTTTCACGAGTAATAGGTATATCTTTAAGGTTTATCCAAGCTTTCACGAGTAATAGGTATATTTTTAAGGTTTATCCAAGCTTTCACGAGTAATAGGTATATTTTTAAGGTTTATCCAAGCTTTCACGAGTAATAGGTATATTTTTAAGGTTTATCCAAGCTTTCACGAGTAATAGGTATATTTTTAAGGTTTATACAAGCTTTCACGAGTAATAGGTATATTTTTAAGGTTTATACAAGCTTTCACGAGTAATAGGTATATTTTTAAGGTTTATACAAGCTTTCACGAGTAATAGGTATATTTTTAAGGTTTATCCAAGCTTTCACGAGTAATAGGTATATTTTTAAGGTTTATCCAAGCTTTCACGAGTAATAGGTATATTTTTAAGGTTTATCCAAGCTTTCACGAGTAATAGGTATATTTTTAAGGTTTATCCAAGCTTTCACGAGTAATAGGTATATTTTTAAGGTTTATACAAGCTTTCACGAGTAATAGGTATATTTTTAAGGTTTATCCAAGCTTTCACGAGTAATAGGTATATTTTTAAGGTTTATCCAAGCTTTCACGAGTAATAGGTATATTTTTAAGGTTTATCCAAGCTTTCACGAGTAATAGGTATATTTTTAAGGTTTATACAAGCTTTCACGAGTAATAGGTATATTTTTAAGGTTTATCCAAGCTTTCACGAGTAATAGGTATATTTTTAAGGTTTATCCAAGCTTTCACGAGTAATAGGTATATTTTTAAGGTTTATACAAGCTTTCACGAGTAATAGGTATATTTTTAAGGTTTATCCAAGCTTTCACGAGTAATAGGTATATTTTTAAGGTTTATCCAAGCTTTCACGAGTAATAGGTATATTTTTAAGGTTTATCCAAGCTTTCACGAGTAATAGGTATATTTTTAAGGTTTATCCAAGCTTTCACGAGTAATAGGTATATTTTTAAGGTTTATCCAAGCTTTCACGAGTAATAGGTATATTTTTAAGGTTTATACAAGCTTTCACGAGTAATAGGTATATTTTTAAGGTTTATACAAGCTTTCACGAGTAATAGGTATATTTTTAAGGTTTATCCAAGCTTTCACGAGTAATAGGTATATTTTTAAGGTTTATACAAGCTTTCACGAGTAATAGGTATATTTTTACGAAAACGGAACCAAGCTCGTTTGTTATCCATGAATCGATCCATGTAGCGCTATCGAGCTACGATCAATCCGTCAGAAAAATGCAGATCAGGGCCTTTACCGCCTAACGAAAAACGCTTTGACGTTGCTGTCTCTTTTCTTCTCGCTTGAAATGAAAGAGACGGCAATGCCAAAGCGTTTTTCGTTAGGCGGTAGACCCCCAGGTGCACGCTCACCGAAATGAAGCCAATACAAAAATCGAGAAGTTATCAAATGGCGATGCTCAAGACTAAACAATTTTAAAGGAGCAGCGTGGTTGTGGATAAAAGATAGTTTATATATGGGAAAGTTTAGATGTTTGAATGTTTCAATGTTAGGAAGTTTGTTGCTCAATCACGTCGCAAGTGCTGAACGGGTGAGATTGAAATTTGGGAGGGTATAAGTCTGGAATTGCCCCATAGGCTACTTTTAATTACGAGAATTACGCAGGTGAAACCGCGGTGCACTGCTAGGTTTAAAATAGTAATAGGATTGTAAAAAAATGTTTGTGTACGTGTGTTTCAGGCACGAATCCAACAGAACATACTACAGAAACTCAACGAACTGAACACGCCCCTGAACCTCAGCAACCTGGACGAAGTCAAACGGAAAGTTAATGTACGTATTTATTGTAAGTTTTAAACAACTATTACTAAAGCCAGCTTAAAAATAATGAACTGCATTATTTAACCCGTTAAATTCATTAAGCTGACTTAAAAACGATGAACTTAATTAGTAAAGCTAACTTAAAAACGATGAACTTAACTATCCAAGTTAAGGGGGCGCCTAAAGCCAGAAAACGAAAAAAGGACATTTTCGACGCCGCTCACTGAAGTTAAGAAACTAAAAACTATGACAAAAAAAATATACGTGTGGGTACAATCAAGAAGAAGCACAATAACCAAATAGAATTTTAAAAATAGATCAAAGTTTTTTACAATAAAAAAATAAAAATGACACCGAAAAAACCCGTTTTAATTCGAGTACTCGAAATTATCAGCGATGACCCCACATTATTTTTTGGTAATAAAATTCCTATTTGTACGTTCTAGTTAAGTAACCGAACACTTTTTTAAATTTATGTTTAGTTATTGAGTAATTAAATAAAACTTGGGTCAAAAATGGACGCCTGATTAAATATTGATTTTTC
Source organism: Ectropis crepuscularia (assembly GCA_963693475.1). NCBI lineage: Eukaryota > Metazoa > Arthropoda > Insecta > Lepidoptera > Geometridae > Ectropis > Ectropis crepuscularia. The sequence continues at coordinate 13,478,016 of OY856366.1, read as the reverse complement.
CTCCAAACTGTGTCATGCTATTCTCGACTTTATGTATGTCACATTAAGAAAAGCGTCGCGCGGGTGAAATCTGATTTTTTCCTGGCTTTAGGCGCACTCTTAACTTAAAAACGATGAACTTTATTATTTAAACAAACTTTAAAACGATGAATTTAATAAAATTACATAAACTAACTTAAAAACATTTTTAGTACCTATGTTAAAGCTAACGTGGTTATGTGTACAGTTTAAACAAATTTACGGGTATTTCACTATATCAATCGTGAGTTTTCCGTGTATTTATTTAACTTAAAAACGATGAACTAAGTTACTTAATCAGTAACTAACTAAGTTCATCGTTCTTAAGTTAGATTTAGTAATTAAGTTCATGAAATGAAAGGTTTATTGGCATGTAATTATTTTAAGTTTTTATGTGCCTATAAACATGTTATTTCATGAATTTAACCCAGTTGTTACGGATATCCATTTTTTCGGAGGATCTTGCTGATTTTTTGTATTCGGTCTAATTATAGGTTTATTATAATAGGAAAAATAAGTTAAAAAATATAGGTGTTACGGAAAACCTGGAAAATGGTGTTTGATATACGGAACGCTAGTAATATGTACTGCTATACATCAGATGTACCGTAAATATATATCCAATCATGTTTTAGCAGTGTAGGTAGGAAATAAAATACTAATTACTCTATAAATAGTAAATAAGTTATTTTATCTTCTAATTAATATCATATTACGTAAGTAGGTAAGTAGTAAAAATCTCAAAATAATTTACTGAGTACGTGGCGCTCATCAATTAGAGGTAAAGAAGAAAATAAATTATCGAAAAACAGATGAAAAGGTGCCATGTTGTCTATTCCACACTTTTACACTTTTATACTTGTACCCAATCCAAGCTTCTTGTAGTCACTGACATCCACTCGAGATTGTCCTCGGTATGACAGAAACCAAACGACGTATCTAAGGCGAGTTGCTCCCACCCAAAACTCATAACCCCATCTTATGGGTTTGCTTCGGATGTACTGTTTACAAACAACGGTGGGTACCCAGCCCACCGTAGTACGGAATCATTGTTTCATCGAAGCTATGATTTTCATCATAAATATGGAGCGTATGCTAAAAATGATGCATTCATCATAAGGGGAAGCAATATTGCAAATTTATCATCAGCTTTCAAATTGGAATTGTCAGAACAGTGCAAATGGGAAATTATGAAAGTAAATCTGTCTCTGTATAGCGAAAACTGTTGGCATACTACAATCAGAAGCATTTACCGAAATACATGTATCTTCTCGGGACTACAACATTTCCACTGCACAGAAGTACACCAAAGAAACATTCAATTTCCCTAACTGTGTCACATTCCTTTTTCATTTTTCTGCATAGCATAAAGATTTGTGTAGTCAACCACCATTTTTTATTATTTCGTCATCAAAATGGATCATCCAGTTTAGGGCGCTTAGCCAGCTGAGCTCACAAGAGGTAATTGTCTGCTTCGTCATCATCATCTGACAAAATTTTCATCCCCCGAGTCATTTATCTGTGACGGTCACCAGTACAATTTTCCGGGGGGTAATTATAATCGTGTTAGGCACCAGTAGATCATCGTCCCACTCGAACGCTTCGATGATTTCATACAGACTCAAAATGTTGGTCTTTGACCTAAACCAACAAAACACAGCTACTTATATTACTATCGTTTGATATACGGAACATCAATTTTATAGTCAAATAAGTGAAATGAATCGTAAGAAAATCAATGAAAATATTTACTTATACTAAAGATAATACTGTAATCATTCACTTATTAACAAGAATTACCCAACATTAATTCAATTAATAATATCTACTCACCTCGTAACACTCATGATAAATATTCACGATTTATTAACACTTATAAATTATACATGTCCAACTCAGACTAGAACAAACCACGTCTATTCGACAAAGGGATCATACAGCTATCACAAACAATAAACAAAGAAATTTGAAACTACCCCTATTTTGTTTAATATTTTGTATAGTTCATTGATCCGTATATCAAACGCTAGTAACAAGTGGGTTAATTACTACAGCTAACTTAAAAACGATCAACTAAATTACTAAAGATAATTTGAAAACGTGTGGTCACAGAACGGGCACTCCGGTCCGGGCTCGGAGCCCCGCGCGTGCGGCTCGGCCACGGACGAGGAGCGGCTCTACTTCACGGCGCGGCGGCAGCACGCCGCCACAGAACACGAGGTACACTATTCTAGCTATAACCAAACAATGTAGCGTGCTATTGTACTACATAAATAATAGCAACAAAAAAAATATTGGCAGTCATACGAACTGCCGATAGAAGTGAAAACTTGCTGTTGCCCTGGTACTGGTACCTAGGGGCAAACGCAACTCTTATATTTCTGTTGTCCTGGTATCTGGAGATAAACGCTGGGCTGTTGGAGGTAGGTAATCGAAACTCTTTACTGTTTCTGTTGCCCTGGTACCTACCTGGCCGTTTTTACCGAGTTTACCCGAAGATTTCATATCCGATCCGATCCATTATCATATCCAAGCGTGACGATTGATGAATCCATTTCACAGCCCACGAAAATTCTGTCTATAGCGCGCCTAAAGAAGTTTTCACTTCAAAAAATATTGCAGTTGTGGCATTACAGACCCAATAAATATATTCATCATCAACAGCCGCAAGACGTCCACTGCTGAACATAGGCCTCCCCCCTAGATTTCCAACAACGAACGGTCCTGCGCAACCTGCAACCAGCGGTTTCCAGCGACCTTTGTGAGGTCATCTGTCCATCTAGTGGGAGGCCGTCCAACACTGCGTCTTCCGGTTCGTGGTCGCCACTCGAGAACCTTTCTTCCTCATCGGTTGTCAGTTCTGCGAGCGATGTGGCCTGCCCATTGCCACTTCAGCTTAGCTACTCTTCGAGCTATGTCGGCTACTTTCGTTCTTTTGCGAATATCCGCATTACGGATTCTGTCGCGCAAACAAACTCCGAGCATAGCTCGCTCCATAGCTCGCTGTGTGACTTTGAGCTTTGTTATGAGGCCCACAGTTAAGGACCACGTCTGAGTTCCGTAAGTCATCACTGGCAACACGCACTGATTGAAGACTTTCGTCTTCAAGCATTGAGGTATTTTGGACTCCAAGATGTGCCGTAGTTTCCCGAACGCTGCCCATCCGAGTTGGATCCTTCGCTGGACCTCTTTATCGAAGTTGATAACTCGTTATTACTCGCGTTACGTTGATTTAATAAATATATTAAATAACTCAAAGTTATTTATGCATCGTCGATGCCATCCGAAAAAAATATCGTAGTCGGGTCGTCTCGCTTAAAGTCGCAGAAACTACAAATGCATTCGAAGCGGGCGACCGACGCGACGTCGTCCCACAGTCATAGGAACTGCCCATAGAAGTGAAAACTTATAACTCAGAATTTGATAGCTCACTTTGGAAACTACGCGGGTGTAACCGGAGGGCGTGGCCTGGTTATCATAGCATGGCCATCTAGAAATGCATCAGCATTTCCCATTGGCTGACGCATTTCTAGATGGCCATGCCATGATGACCAGGCCACGCCCTTTCAGCATTTCCCATTAGCTGACACATTTCTAGACGGCCAATGGCCATGGTCCCGAGTTTACCCGAAGATTTCTTATCATACCTGAGCGTGACGCTAGAATTCAATTCACAGCCCACGAAAAATTTGTCTAGGCGCGCCAAAAGAAGTTTTCACATCAACAACATAGACCCCCAAAAACGTGGAGCTGATTATAAAAAAATATGTCTTACCCTTAAAATTTCTTCTGAGTGTAAAGTTAACCATTAACATCTGTTCTGAGCATGAAGTGAACTATTAAAACATGTTCTGAGCATGAAGTGAACTATTAAAACATGTTCTGAGCATGAAGTGAACCATTAAAATGTGTTCTGAGCATGATGTGAATCATTAAAATCTGTTATGAGCTTGAAGTGAATCATTAAAATCTGTTCTGATCAAAAAATTTACCATTAAAATCTGTTATCAGCATGAAGTGAACCATCAAAACGTGTTCTGAGCATAAAGTGATCCATTAAAATGTGTTCTGATTCAGAACATATTTTTTACATGATAGTTAATCTCTTGTCATAGTATAAGCAGTCTATTAAATCATTCTTCATCATTCATCTGATATACATACAAACATACACTCATATTTTAAGTATGTAGCTGACTCAGCGTTCCACTGTTCGAGTTTTTGAAGTGAAAACTTCTTTTGGCGCGCCTTGACAGAGTTTTCGTGGGCTGTGAATTGAATTCTAGCGTCACGCTCGGGTATGATTTGGTAGTTAGTTTAGTTTATTTAGTACTAGCGGCCCGTGCCGGCTTCGCACGGGGTCAACATTTTTTGTTAAGTATGCTAATTGAAGCGTATATGACTAATTTTTTCCAAATGTTTAAAATTAAAAACCAAAAATTAAAACTTTAAAGTTTAAAAACATTAAACTGGCTGGCCTGGTGGATGCTGGTGGCTTAGTTGGTTGTTAGTCTGCCTGCAAAGCCGTGGATCGTGGATTCGATCCCCACCCTGTGCATTATATTTGTGTCGTGAATTCAAATATTTGCACTGTGGCTGGGTGTTTTCTATTTGAATAATAGTGTATGCTTAGTTTAGATGGTGATGGTGATGATGTATGCGAAATGTCCATCAATATTTATTTATTTATCAAGTAAATAATTAAAAAGAAACAAAATTGAAAATTGTATGAAATGACATTTTTAACATAAAGCTTCGCTGTATAGGTACTACGTTGGCAGTGGTATTTGTAGGTGGCAACAAAACATATTGACTTTCAGGAGATCCTACCCGAGAAAGAGCGACATACAATTGCCCATGAGAAAAGCACTCTTTTCTTAGGTCGACACCAACCGTCGAGAAAGTTTGTCCCTGGGATTTATTTATAGTGAGGGCAAACGATATCTTTACAGGGAACTGTAACCTTTTAAAATGAATAGGCAAATCTGTCGGTATCATGGGGATCCGTGGAACGTGCGCGAGCTGGCCGGCCGCGGGGCCCGTGATGATGGTTGCTACAATCACATGCTCTCGTAATTCTTTTATCAAAAGTCTCGTACCATTACACATATTAGGAGGGCTTAAATTTCTCAACAGCATAATAGGAATACCTACTTTTAACTTTAGTTCGTGAGGTGGCAAGCCAGCAGGATTGAGGGAATTTAAAAATTCTTGTGGATAGTGCACTGTATCTTCGATGTTGCACACGGTGTCAACTGACTTGTAACACTTAAAGTCACGGGGTATTTTTTCCATAATCATGTTGTTTATCTCATTTACTGAGTCATTTCTTGGTGACAAAATAGCCCTCGAACAGAGCCAATGGAAATTGCTTTCTGTAAGATTTTCAATGTCGGGATAGATTGTGTCTGTAAGAATTTCTAAACTGGGGACAGTTTGAGCCAATTCACTATCTAAAAATACTTGGTAGCTGTTTGCAATTGAAGTGGTTAATTTTCCGTCTCCTAACTTAAGTATTTTTTGTGAGAAATTGTCATCATGGTTATTTATTAAATGTGCTCTCATATTGGTGCGCAAATTGAGTGTTTCAATTGATTGCCACAAAGGTGATGATTTAAGACACGCTTTAATAACGTCGGCACGTGTACCTCTTGCTACAACCGGTAGTGTTTGGCGAAAGTCTCCAGCGAAAACAAAAGTTACGCCCCCCATCGTATTGCCTGAGTTTCTGATGTCTTTTAATGTGCGGTCCACTGCTTCTACATGAGCTCTATGGATCATGGTGCACTCATCCCAAATAATTAGCGATGTGTCCTGTAAAAGTTTTCCCAGTGGACCATTTTTTCGAATTGAACATACAGACCGTTGTTCTAAAGACACAGACAATGGCAATTTGAAAGCAGAGTGAGCTGTTTTTCCATCATTTAATAAGGTAGCTGCAATTCCAGAAGACGCCACTGCCAGTGCTTTTCTTCCCGATTGTCGTACTTTTGCCAATACTAAATTGGCAAGAAAGGTTTTACCTGTGCCACCGGGCGCATCCAAAAAAAATAGTCGACCACTGTTATTTTCCACACTTTCAATTATAGCATCAAATGCTATTTTTTGATCTTCCACTAACTTAGGTACATTTGTGTTGACAAATACTGATAGCTCGTTAACATCATACGTGCGGCACGGTATGGTATCGATTGTATTCTGTGAGCGGTTCGGAGAAGGTAATCCAAAGTCTCTTAAATTTTTATCGTTCAACTCTATAAGTTTATTTTCTATCTGTATCAACCCTTCATTATATACATCATAATCCGGACCTCGTTGTTGAGCTGTATTTCTGATGTCTTGACACAAGTCGTCATTAAAAGTGTTCCATAATTTAAGAGGTTCCGAGGGGAAACAAAATAATAATATCACCACAAACAACTCTCTCAGCCTCAACGGACACTGGGAAATTGAGGCTTCTCTCAAAGTGATTTCCCATTGGTTATCATTTTCTAACAAACCCCTATCTCGGCATGCGGCTTGGTACGTTTCTTTAACAATGCCGTCCACGATTTTTAAGTCTTGGAACGATGTTGGACCACGTACATGGTGAAGAAGTATTCGGAGATAAAAGCACTCTGACTGGGAAGGATGAACACTGTAAACTCTTCCTAATGCGGCATCTTTTTTTATTCCGGGATGTCCAACTACTTCTTGGCCACGTTTCCTTCTGGAGAATTTATTGTTAGCCCATGTATAATAATGAGGGACTTCGTAGTATAAAAGCGTTTTAGCAAAATCATCACTTTTGCATAGGTCAAAAAATGCCGTTAGTGTGGTTTTTGGTGGATTTTGCGCTATATGTTGCATATTTTCCACTGAGAAGTATACTCTTTGTCCATTCTCTAGGTGTACCGCTAAGTGTACTACAGTAGGGTGTCTATCATGAATAGAAAACTCTAACAATCTCCACACGGCTTCAGATGTGCTGATGTACCGGCCGTTCAAGTAATTTTCAACTTCGTTGTGGGCATTTCTAACACCAAAAGTTGCTTGATCTGATCCTTTATTAATGTATTTACATATGTATTTTATGGCTTGTACGGAATGACAATATTCAATGTTTATGTGAGCGTTGAAAGATCGACACAGTATTGGGGAATAAGGAACAATCCATCTGTTGTCTATATTAACCGTTCGGCCTCGGATATTTAATGTAGCGATCTGTCCTCCGTTATTGAAGTCACGTCGTCGATAAACTGGATAACCATCCTCACCGGTCTGGGTTTCAGTTACGTAACGTCGTGGATATTTTTTAGAACATATACCATTCTTCATGCACGGTGAAGTCAAATTATCTTCCCCACATGGCCCATGAACCATATTTTTTGTGACTATTTCAAACAATATTGGGTCTTCGTCTTTATTAGGTAATTCGGCAACTATTATTTCATTAATTTCATCAGGCTGTATTTTCAAGTCCAACCAAAACAGCATATGACAATGCGGCAACCCTCTTTTTTGCCACTCAACAGTAAGCATATAACATTTAACTGGCCCAAAAATAGCGTCCTTTGTGAATAGTTTTATCATTTTTTTCATTTTTAAGTGAAACACTCGTGCGATGATGTCATGTCTGTCGAAAGATTTTTGACCAGGAAATAGTTCTTGCTTTATTTCTTCCCATTCCGGATTACACGTGAAAGTTACGAAAAGATCTGGCCTTCCATAGTTGCGTACATATGTCATAGCATCTTGCGTCTTTTCGTGGAGATACCTCGGAGACCCAGTAAACGATGAAGGCAAGATGACATGCTGTCCGATATTGGCAGCATTTACACTTGGGTCTTGGTTCAAAGCATCCCTTAAATGAATATATTCATCTGCTCTAAGCTTTTGTTGGTTTCGGGAAATAAAATTTAACCTCTCAGATATCATCTTCGCCATCATGTCCACACAATACTGACTAAACAAATCTTTGTAATAATGCAATGCATTAAAACAGTTGGTTCTAATCATTAAACGGTACGCATAATATTGCATACATGATACATTTTTATTTCTTAAGGAATCCTGCTGAGGAATCGTTAAGTAATATCCATCGTCTCCTGATACAAACATTAACGGATATTGTAGTGGATCATATGCACGGTGTAATTCCGAAACTCGTTTTAGCTGTCCGTCTCTACCGTGCAGTATTATATCCCTGGGCCCTTTATCTTCATCGACCAAGAGGACGGCCACTTCATTTATAGAAGGAGTGTTATATCTTCCCCTGTGTTCTGTCTGAGGTGTGCGATCAGAGTAAATAATTAACTTTAAACTCTCTGGGCTGTTGAGTTCGATACTGTGTTTAAAACTTCGTATGTAAACATTGTGACTGTTTAACATACACTGCAATTCGTTAATCAAATCTAGTGTTAGCATGGGGGCCATGTTTGATCGTAATGATAATTGCTCAGCATCAGAAATAAAATAAATCTGCAAAAATTGAGGACTTTGTCCTGATGGCGGCAGAAGGCTACCTATGAGATGATAAACTTGTCCTTCTACCTTAAAAGTGGGCATAAAATTTCCCTCTCTAATTTCTTTCGCCCCAAAAGACGTCATTTGAAAAATACTATTGTATCTACGAACGTTTTTTAAAAAATGGGCAGATAAGGTATGATCATTTGTCAAAAGACTTTTTATTGGTTCTGGTGGTTCTGCAACGTTAGAAAGAATAACTTTTCCAGACGCGCAACACATCCCGTTGGCTTCGTCGGCCCATTTTTTGGCAGAACATTTAGGGCAAATTTTATTCATTGCTCCGATTTGGATGCTTTTTTCGTGAGCATAAGCAATTTGAGGATTATAACTAAATGCCGATCTATTAGTATGCGCTAAATTTGTATTGCGTGTTCTAGTAGTTAACGACCGTTGTCTATCTCTTTGTGCCACCAGGCGCTGCGAACGTTCACCGCTGGATTCCCGTGCACGCGTTCGCGAGTTTCTAGCTCTGTTTTGAGCCAGACGCTGCGAACGCTCGGCGCTCGACTGTCGTTCGTGTAGCTGTGACGATCTCGCATTTTGTTCTGCAAGACGATCTGAACGTTCGACACTACGTTCCCTTGCCCTTGTTTGCGAGTTTCTAGCTCTGGTTTGAGCCAGACGCTGCGAACGCTCGGCGCTCGACTGTCGTTCGTGTAGCTGTGACAATCTCGCATTTTGTTCTGCAAGACGATCTGAACGTTCGACACTACGTTCCCTTGCCCTTGTTTGCGAGTTTCTAGCTCTGTTTTGAGCCAGACGCTGCGAACGCTCGGCGCTCGACTGTCGTTCGTGTAGCTGTGACGATCTCGCATTTTGTTCTGCAAGACGATCTGAACGTTCGACACTACGTTCCCTTGCCCGTGTTTGCCAGTTTCTAGCTCTGTTTTGAGCCAGACGCTGCGAACGCTCGGCGCTCGACTGTCGTTCGTATAGCTGTGACGATCTCGCATTTTGTTCTGCAAGACGATCTGAACGTTCGACACTACGTTCCCTTGCCCGTGTTTGCGAGTTTCTAGCTCTGGTTTGAGCCAGACGCTGCGAACGCTCGGCGCTCGACTGTCGTTCGTGTAGCTGTGACGCTCTCGCATTTTGTTCTGCAAGATGATCTGAACGTTCTGCGCTAGATTCTCTGGCCCGCGATTGCGACGCGTACTCTCTCATACTTGCAAGACGATCTGAATTTTCAGAAGAAGATTCTCCAATACGATGTTGTTTTGCTAATCGCGCTTGAGAGCTATGTTTGGACAATTGGGACTTTCTTTTTCTAGGCATACTGTTAGAAAATGTATTTTTATCAATCGGAGAGAATGAGAATAAACTAAGATAATTTAGATGAAAACGTCTAAAGAGGTAAATATTAAAAGAACTTTTGATAAATATATAGAATTAAAAATAAATTATTTATATGGAATATTATGCAGAAAGTGCGAGAAAACTTGAACAATAACAGTAAAGATAAAATAAACTTATTCATAAGTAGTTCTGAAAAGAACTTTTTGATTGGAGCATAAAAAAGTGTAACGGATTTTTTTTAAATATTTAATGTCGTTTGCGTCCACTCCGTAGCGAGCCGACCACACAGAGTAAGTAATCACTACGTTATAAGAGACGGGACTCCCTACTAAAAAAATCTAACCAATCCAAATGTATGAAACACATGGAATGCCTCAATACCAACCTAACTAAAACTTCTATTTATTTTTTGAATTTAATCATGGCTATGGATACTAGTTCTTCAGCCGAACTAAAACTTCCAACAAACCAGTGTCGCCAACATAACAAAAAAAAATTAGGGATGGCTAGTGAAATCGATTAGACCGCTTAAATTAGTTAGGGGCTACTTTTATTTTCTCAAAAAAAAAAAAAAACGGTTTTTGATTTTTTATTTCTTTTAAATTAAGTACGTAATAAGTTAATAAGTAATAAAAAAATATTTGCTAAATTAACTACTGCCACATTTTCCGCCGCCGCTGAAGGATCTGGACTCCGGATGTGTTAATTCTGGACGTTCTGCAACAAAAGTAGAATGGGTTAATCACATATTCACTATATTTTAACTAATCAAAACACGATATCTTTTTAGTAGACAGATTAACGCTTATCTACTACTAGCAGCGCCCCCGGTGTTACCTGCATAGTTCCCGTTATTTTTCCGGGATAAAAAGCTCCGCTTGCTACTGCTACATTTTTCATTTTCACTGCCACTGAATGATCTGGACTCCGGGAGTGTTCAATCTGGAGGTTCTGCAACAAAAGTAGGATGAGTTATGACTTATTCACTATATTTTAAATAATCAAACACGATATCTTTTTGAAGTGAAAACTTCTTTTGGCGCACCACAGACAGATTTTTCGTGGACTGTGAATTGAATTCTAGAGTCACGCTCGGGAATGATAAGAAATTTTCTGGTAAACTCCGACTTCGGACCATGGCCATTGTTGACCATCCCCAATGTAAATTAAAACTTGTGTAGTGTATTTAACATAAACCTCTATACTTCTAGCTCGTAACAAAATAAATCAATATATTTGTAAAAAACTTACATGTTCTACTGACCACGTTATTTATTTCGCAATAGCTTGTTGTTGCGCTTTCTTCGATGAATCCGCAGAAGTTTCCTCGGCTAGCGCAAAAGAACGATTTATATTGCGGCAATCGTTTCTTATTAATAAATGACTTAGACGACGCAACAAGATCTCAGACATCATACTTCTGTGGTCTTTACACATCCATGTCATATCACAGAAAGTCATCATTATTGTAACACAATAGCCACTAATATTTTGGCGAAATAATTGCGGTCGTACTTCGCACTCAAATAGCTTTGTAGCTAAATCAACTGTTTTACAAAGCTGAAGTGTCGGGTATGTGAGGGAAGATTTGTCGCTCCACCATTCTCGCAAGGCTATGTAATCATATATTGAATTTTGTTCAGGATTGGATACTTTTAATGTTTGACAGCACTTTTGACACTTTTGTTCTCTCAAAATAACTTTAGCTAAATAGCCACTGACATATATAGTTGGCTGTTTGTCAAACGTTTTAAACAGTTCTTCCAATTGCTTGTCTGATTCTGTCTCATCATAGTTGTCTATATCTTCTAAATGCAACACTGGCAAATTTTCATTTGAAGCTGCCAAATTATCATTTCTAGTGGTACATGCAGCAAGCAGATCTTCATTTGAGGAAACCAAAGGTTCATTTTTATGGGTATCTGGATGTTGCAGATTTTCACTACACGATTTCGTTTCCTCTGTGTTTTTTTTCCCAAATACTATGTCGTGAAAATCGAACAATATTTCACTATCATCGCTTTCACAGTTTGTTCCTCTGCTTCGGGGTATGCTCAGGCGAGTCAGAACTGACGACTTTAAAGCTGATTGGAAATGGTGACAGGTCGGGTTTCTATTTGTTGGGCTGTGTTGCCTGATAATTCCGAACAAATTTTCCAGAGAATCCTGATTGAGTTGTCTCAAATTTAAATATTTAAAATTTTTGCTCTCCGCATACCGCCAAATACTTTGAAGGGAGGTTATAGTATTGATGTAACCATTGACACATCTCACGTTTTTTAATCTCAAATGACTGTCAGATTTTAAAAAATGAAGGCTTCTTAGTTTTTCTTTGTACTCGATCCAAAGTCTATGGTGAAAGCTGTTCTTGCGCACATTTTCCCTTATGTTTTTTTTAATGTCATGCCGAGACGACGGCCCGTTTGTACAGTCAAAAAGGCGATCTAAGTCTTCAATTATTTCTGCAGTTTGTAGCATTTCTCGGTTGTTGGATATCTGGGAAAGTAATTTTAGAACTGCAGCAACTGTGTTACTCAGTATTTGGGCAGCTAATTTAACCTTCATTTTGGCACGAAATTTCGGTTCTACATGTAATTTTGTGATCTTTGTGAAATGAAGAGTGCTTCTGTTTTTTTCTTCTAATTGAATTAAATGAGCCCACTTTGCCTTTTTATTTCCCATAACTAGTGTGCCACCACTGAGGAAATTATTTCTGATGGATTTGAAAAGATGTGGCACGTCGAAAATAGTAAAAACTTTATCGTTGTTTACTGTAAAGTAATTGGAATCTTCAGGGTTACCACAAAAGCGCTTTAACATGTTTAGAGCTCCAATATTCGTTGGACCCTGGTCGCATACCGTCGCTACTACGGTATATCCAGCATCTCTTACAGTATTGATTACATTTTTTATGATAACGGCTAATTTTTGTGTTGAAATTGTGCCCTTGACAAAGTAATGCGCTATCGGTTGTTTAAATTTTTTATGTATACCTTGCAGCATAAAAACCAGCGCGTGATCTGCCACTTCCGCAGTTCTGCCTTCTTCCGGTCCAAAATCCACATAACCCTCAACTTGATCAGAATTAACATTGTAGATTAATCTCTTCTTCAAAGCCATTTCGTCGAACATAACAACACATACCTTATTATTTTCAGTCATTTTTTCGCCTTCTTTTTTCAAATAAGAAATCACAGCTGGATATACTCCTGGATCCATTTGAATATTTTGCAAAATTGTCTGTAATGTTCTAACACTTGGCATTGGTAATAACTGTTTGAGGTACCTGTATGCTTTTGGAGACTTTTTATAGATAGCGATGGCAATGCTTTTATTCAATTTGGTCCAACGTTTACCGTGTGGTTTTCGTTTGTTGTTCCTAATAGAAGCAGAAATAAAACTTTTCAGTATCGGTGAATTGAGTTTCCCAATTTGATTAACATGCTTTTGAAGATTTTTAATTTTAATTTTGTGTTCCATCAACTTCTTTCGTAATATTTTTTTTCTAGGTGTGTCAATATCCTTCTGATTTGATTTTGATGGTCCTGTAACACACATGGGAAGGAATGTTGTTAATTATATACTAAATATTAAAATAGTTCTTAAATAAAAAATGAAGTAAAGTAAACACATACTCGGGCTGCACGGTATTTTTCTTTTTAAATTATCTGATGTAGTTTCCTGGGTAGGTAAAACATACGATGTTGAAGGTTCTGTAATACACATAAAAAGGAAGTGTTATAAGTATGTCTAAATATTAGTCTTTAAATAAAAAAAATCAAAGGGAAACACGAACTTGAGCTGCACGGTCTTTTTCCTTTTAAATTATCTGATGGAGTTTCCTGGTTAGGTAAAACATATGATGTTGAGGGTTCTGTAACACACATAAAAAGGAAGTGTTATAAGTATGTCTAAATATTAAAGTATTTAAATAAAATCAATGAATGGGAAACACGTACTCGGGCTGCAGGATCTTTTCCTTTTTAAATTATCTGATGGAGTTTCCTGGCTAAGGGAAACATATGATGTTGAGGGTTCTGTAACACACATAAAAAGGAAGTGTTATAAGTATGTCTAAATATTAAAGTATTTAAATAAAATCAATGGGAAACACGAACTTGGGCTGCATGGTCTTTTTCTTTTAAAATTATCTGATAGAATTTCCTGGCTAGGTATAACATACGATGTTGAAGGTTCTGTAACACACATAAAAAGAATTATTATAAGTATGTTGAAATATTAAAGTTATAAGATTTTTTTTAAGTAGAGTGACGAGACGTGCAGGACGTTTGCCTGATAGTAAGCAATATGCCTGCCACATATTTTATAAGTTAATGTGAAAATTGTTTTTGTAAGTTATGAGGACTAAATTGGCTCCAAATGGTTCATGTAATATTTATTACACATGTTGCAGCTTGCCAGTTTACTTTATCTAGATATATATCTGATACATATTAGACTGGTTTCGATGATATATATATTATATTGGATATAGATGGCCTCAATTTCAAACAATCCCATCAAACTATTCAAGAAACATATTTTTTTTTAATAATTTTAGTATTGTATTTATGTAGCATAATATAATATGCAAATAGTTTTTATAGATGATACAATAAAATAATGATCTGGCTTTCATACAAAATTGATAAATTATTTTATAAGATGTAATATGTACTTATCCAATATTTTGATATTTATAATAAAAATTGGATATTCTCAAACCCTGCATAAGTGATAATAATTGATAATATTGGTGTACAATTCACACACAACACCATCTGACCCCAAACTAAACAAAGCTTGTACTATGGCGGCGAGATAGCTGATATTATACTTTTATAATTTTAAACACATACTTATTATACATAGAAACACCCAGACACAGTGCAAACATTTGAACTCACACACAAATATTTGCACTGGGCACGAGGCACTGGGAATCGAACCCATGACCCTCGGCTTCGCAGGCAGAGCTACTACCCACTAAGCCATGAGGCCAGTCAAAGGCAAGTCATTAAAAAGTTACTAAAATTAATAATTTATTAAAGTAGTGTGATTTAAAATGTCTTACCTGCATCATTATCCTTACAGTAATTGTGTTCTTGTAATATGCATGCAGAAAAATCTGTAAAAAGTAAATACTTTTAAAAATTTAATTCTTCAGTGATTTTTTTACGTAAAATATCTAAATAAAATTAAAAAGTCAGCTAAAATTAATAATTTACTCTAGTATTCTGATAAAAAAACTTACTTGTGTCATTATCCTTACAGTAATTGTGTTCTTGTAATATGAGTGCAGCAAGATCTGTAAAAAGTAAATGTTGTTATAAATTTAATTCTTCAATGAATTTTTTTAAGTAAAAAAATATTGGCAGTCATAGGAACTGCCGATAGAAGTGAAAACTTATAACTCAGAATTTGATAGCTTACCTTGGAAACTACACAGGTGTAGCTGGAGGGTGTGGCCTCGCCATCTTGGCATGGCCATCTAGAAATGTGTCAGCATTTCCCATTGGCTGACGTATTTCTAGATGGTCAATAGCCATGGTCCCAAGTTTACCCGAAGTTTTCTTATCATACCCGAGCGTGACGAATTAATTCAAATCGCAGCTCACGAAAAATCTGTCTAGGCGCGCCTAAGGAAGTTTTCACTTCAAAAATTCTAAATCAGATTGTCTCTAGGGAAAGCAGAACCGGTTCCGTTTACAAGAACCGGGATTTTAGGGATATTTGGGCTAAAGTACCGGCTAAAATGTGTAAAAGTTAGAGGGGGGGGCCCTCTAACTTCTAAAGGGAATGAAAAACCTAAAAAAATATATGATGTACATTACCATGCAAACTACCAACGAAAATTGGTTTGAACTCGATCTAATGAGTAGTTTTTTTTAGTACGTCATAAATACACTATTATTAAAACTTCGATCATAGTTACAACAAACTACAAGAACTATGTGTACTACGTATATTATGTTACTTGCTGCATCGGAACCCTTCATGGGCGAGTCCAACTCGCACTTGGCCACTTTACTAAACAACAAATACTAACATTACCCATTACTTTATTGGACTATTCACTAATTGTCTCATTAATAATAATATAATATGAACCTCTAGTCTAGCATCTACAATAAAATATAAAAGAAACTGCGACAAACATTTTGAACATTGTGGTGTTGAAGGATCAGTGGCACCAAACTGGAGATGTTGGTCTTGTACAGCTTTTTTAGCTAAATGGAGTGGAAAGTCACTCAATATTTCATCGCTCAGGGGTGCGGCCGTAATCCCAATACATGGAACAGCATTATTTCTAAGTTGTGTCTTTTTCTTTTTAAAATCTCTACGTCGAAAATGCTTTCCACAAATATGTTTTAATTGGTGCAATTTTTCTATAGGTACGTAGGCCAAGTCCTCTTTACCTGTTATTTTTACCCATTGTTTGCACCTACAAAGTAAATTAAAGCACATCCATTAATGCAATAACTTTTTTATCCTACTTGCCACGGCTAGTCGCTGAACAAACTTTATTGAAATTAGATACGGAGGTAACTGCTTAAAGGGATTAAAATTCCCGTTTCATCATCATCAGCCCTTGTTCATCTACCGCTGGGCATAGGCCTCTCCTATAATACGCCACTTAGCCCGGTCCTCGGTCTTACGTTTCCAACCGCCACCAGCTGTCTTTCGTATATCGTCACTCCATCTAGTCTCAGGGCGTTCTACACCTATATACCTATTCGCGGTCTCCACTCCAGAAACCGTCTACGCAACGGTTATCGAGTCTGCGACAGATGTGACCGGCCGGAATGCCGCTTCAGTTTGCTAATACGCTGAGCTATGTCGATGAGTTTAGTTCTCTGACAAATTACTTAATTGCCGATGCAATCCCTTAGAGAAAACCCAAGCCAAGCCAAAATGGCTTGGCTTGGGTTTGACTGCCATTTTGAAAATTTACGATTTCACCGCGAAAACTTTACGAAACCTATCGAAATTTTACGATTCTTAGATTTTTTACTTGGAAATATGTCCTGAAATTCTATAAATTATAAGACATATTGATTTAGAGTATAGTTAAATTTGTAAAATGTACTAACCGGTCTTCATCCAGTGGAAAATTAGCCATAAATGCTCGTTTTTTGTCTTCCACCCGACTTGTTTTCAGTCCACAAATCTCGCACGTCGCAAATGGCATCTTTATAAATAACTGCACAAGTTAACCACAGGTTTTCAGATTATTACACGAAAAGTACGCAAATTTATACACAGTTTAAATCTTAAATTGTAATTTTCAAAAACGCAAAACAACTAACGAACTTCAACTTTTGGAAAGACTTCATACCACAGAGTAAGTTAAGACAACGTTATGGCGCGAAGAAAATTAAAATTAAACTGACATTGACAGTTACAAAACCGAAAACATGGCGGCTATTATGGCGGCCGCGGCCGCCATTTTTTTTCGATATTATACGGCTAAAACAAGAGGTTCAGTGATGTCATAGCTACCATTTGAATATGGAATACTTTTCTACTTTGACGGGTTCGGTCACCATAAAATAGAAAACCCGTTTCATACAAATCTTTCACTTATTTCTTAGTACTACGGTTTCGCCAGACTGGCCGACCACGCGACTGAGCCGCGCGGCTACCTATTTCATAGATGCCGTCGCCAGCGCCGCGCCGGCGCGACGGCGGCGCGTCGGTGTAAATATTTAGATCGGATTGATATTTTTAATTTAGTAATTACTCTTGAATGGAATGTCCGATTTTAATAATTCAAAAAGTAATCAATAGGTATTAAAGCAGTTTCGAATAAGAAATAATTCATTTGGATAAGAATAAATACGAATGTATGGATAACATGGTCTAAATTTGATATGCATTTTTATCTACTTTCAAAATGTAAAAAAGTAGTTGTAGTGACGTAATTACTGTAGTTAGACATATGGTCTCGCGAGGTTTTTTGTAGATTTTAATACGTTCTATAATATTGTAGAACATTGTTTTGTTCTATCATTAGTACTTTCCGCAGCGTATGTGATGAAAGCCATTTTATGGCTGATTTTTGTATACCTTGCGTTGGTTTTAGTAAAAATTTCGGAAGATCTCTAATTTTTTCTCGTAATAAACATAGCCTATGTTACTCAGTGATAATGTAACTTTCTATTGGTGAAATAATTTTTGAAATCTGTTCAGTAGTTTTTGAGTTTATTACATACATACAAAAATACAAATCTTTCCTCTTTATAATAATAGTATAGATTAGTATTGCACCCGTGCGAAGCCGCGGCGGGTCGCTAGTTTGATATAAGTAGATTTACAATACATTTGTAATCTAATTTGTAGTGTTTCTTTATCATGGTATAAGTGATAATCGTATGGTCTCCTGGTCCTGTCAGGCGAAGATGCGGATCCTTCACATGGAGCTGCGCCAGAAGGAGGAGATCTTCGCGCTGCAGAAACAGCTGTTCCTGCTCGAGCTGCGCCTCAAGATGGACTTCCTGGAGAAGGCGGCCGCCAAGTGAACCCAGGTGATACCACGACACACTACGATCACCACTCACTACTCGCTATGCTCACCACTCGCTACGCTCACCACTCACTCGCTAGTCCGTCATTTTGTAGCGGCGGCCATCTTAGACTAATTTTCATCAACCAGCTAAACACTCCCGATTCATTGACTAGTAAAATACTATATACACATTTCGAATCCAAGATGGCCGCCACTACAAAATATCGGAAATTTAAAAAAAAAATTATAGAAATATGTATTAAATTGTTGTCTTGTTTTGTTCCACAGAGGGAGCTGCGTCTAGAGCACACTCTCACTCAGACGGCGATCGCCGACGAAGCGACATTTCAAAATAACAAACAAAGTCGAAAGCGGCGGCCGGCCCTCGCTTCTATCTAGTTTAAAAGTGCCATCGTAATTCTAGTTACCGAATTTATAATAACTTTCGTTTTCATATAGGTTTCATTAATAACGGAGATTTGAAAAATCCCGCACGGTGCAATAAAGGAATAATATAATTACTTCCTTTGCCAAAAAAAAACTCTATGCTTGTCTATGGTACTCTTTTGTTTTAATTTACCGCCATAAAATGTGATTAAGAACATAAAAAAATATTTTTGTATTCGTTATATTTTTTTTTCGCTTATTTTGTATGTTTTTAGGTTAGATATTGCTTAATTCGCGTTCAGTTATATTTTTTATAGTATTATTTTTGACGGCAGCTGCTGCGTATTTTTTTTATTATTTTACAACCGGTGCTCAAGTTTTCTGTACAGACTATCTAACGTAACCTGTAATTGTAACTTTTTTTTTGGCTTAGCACTGGTTGAACTTAACTGCCAAGCATAAATAAATAAAAAATGTTAATACGTTTAACTTAGTACTTAGACTGTAGGCCATAGGTCTCGGCCCAATCGGGCGGGTAGGGTTTTCGAAGGCGGCTAATGGGGGCGAGAACACGAACCAAACATAAAAAAAAATATGTAAAAAAGTTATGTTAGTAATTTTTTTTTCAATAAATTCATATTTAGTCTGTGACAAATTTTAATCGCTGATAAATAAGTGGCGACACTGTTTAATATTCGCCTACGATAATGTAAAACTTGCTTTAAAAAGTGTAGCTCGATTTTTTCGCCGCAAGATCAACGAGTGGTGATACGAATCCGTGTGACTTGAAGTATTTATCGAACAAAGTTATGACAGATTGTATTTTCTGTCAAACGAATGGTTTGTGTTCTTTGGTATAACGTTGTATGAAGTGCGGTGGCAACTCGTGTCGAACGATGGGCATTCTTGGAAATATCATGTAGGTATATTACATTATTTTTTCAATATTATTACCCAAAGAAATCCAATATTTTTGTGTAATTCTCGAAATTAAAAAAAAAAAGTAAAACATGAGATAAAAAGTTAAAATTACAGTTAAAAATTAAATTAGCAATAATTCATACATTGTCAGATTAAATTAAAATTACCAAGTTTTGGAAGTAAAAATATAACTCTTACACATAGACTAATAATTTAATAACTACAAGATATTTCCAAATGGAATGCGAATAGAAACTAGTCGATAAAAAGTATTGTTACATTTTAAAGTAGTTTTTTTAGTCGGTTTGAAATATGAGTGATGATTTCAAAGTCTCTTTACACTTAGATAGTGTCTGTTGTTGCACACTTACTATCCCCGTGTGAAGAGGCCATTAGACTGGGTTTGGTAAGGACGGTGTACTAAGTTTAGTTTAGTCTGGTTTTGAACGATGTTGGGATTATTTTGACTACTTACTGTGATTAATTTTTTTCGTATTATCATTTTTTTTTATAAATAATTCGATTATTATAGTAATTAACAATTTTCGGTATTAGTTGTTCTTCGCTAACTAACTTTTTTTTTTTATTTGACTAAGTAATTAAAAAGAAATCTACAGTAATTTACTTTTTTGCATCATTTTTACTGCAATAATTAACAGTTTTCAGAATATTTTACTACCTCTATACAGTGATTCACATTTTTTCGGATTATTTTTACTACAGTATTTAACATTGTCTGGATTATTTTTACTATATACAGTAATTATCAAGTTTTGGATTATTTTTACTACAGATTGACATTTTTTTTATTATTTTTACAACAATAATTAACATTTTTCATTACTGTTAAGGTCTCGTCACAGCGGCCGATGTAACGCGACCCAAACGTTCGTTACTAAAAATAAAACCTTAAGACCGCATTTAAATGCTAATTAATGTTTTAAATGTTAATAATATGTTATGATTCAACTGTTATCTCAATTATTTTCCTCCTACAATGATACTGTAATTTTTTCTTAAACCACGGCGAATGATTGGAACTAAATTGGACAGGATACATTTGTCGATTGCAGCGCCACATCGGAAGATTTTTTTTTTTTTTTAGGAAATGTATTCGTCAGGAAAGCACGTACCGTGTACTATCGTAGACTGCATCATCGCATGACATCAGGCGAGATGGTGGTCAATTGTAATACTAAAAGTTTAAAAAAATTGTAAGACACACTTGGGGAATAATTCGTACCCTTTCAGACTTAGTACCCCCGTTTCCATAAAACCCTAGAGTTGGTTATTTTCTTTTCAGAAAGTATATATTTGCGTTTGAACTATATATCTTTTGATATAACTTATCTTAACGCAAACGTCTGCAGTTTTTTTTTAATGTTTCGAACTAAAAAAACTACTTTAAAATATCGAATTGAGTCAGAAATGTGCCAATAAGGGAAAACCATTGTTATTAATAAATAAAATAATAATAATAAAAATATATAGTTATTACATATATAAGCATATACATATATTTAGATTCTTTATAGAGAAAATGAATATATACGTAATAAATAAAAAAAACGTGCGAGATGCAATGCAAACAATATGATATTACTAGAATATAGTAGGTAGTTTATTTTTTTATGAAACTTTTGTCATAACAGAATAAAAAAAAAAAATTTTTTGATGTGACGTCATTCATATTTTGCAATAAATGTCTTTTTTATCAATAAATGATCTAATAATAACGGTATTTACGAAATTAATAGTATTTCGGTTTAAATCTACTTACGTATATCGTCACTCTATTTGGTCTCATAGACGTTCGTCTCCTAGATAAAATGACAAAAAGTTTCATAGAAAATCGTTTAGACAGGAATTAAATTTTACAGTACAAAAAGTTGTTTAGATAAAAAAAACATTACCTCAGTATAAACAGTGTATTGTAAATAAAATAGATAATAGTTTATAAAAAAAATTTATGTAAAACGTTTTAGAAACATTTTTATATGAGGGCGACTTACACCTTCTCGTTTATTTGACAAACTAATAATTTTAATTGCTCAAAATATGTTATAAATTATGGCAACATTGGACCCGATTCGGGGATGAATTTTGAATTTGGAACTCTAAATTTATGTCAAAGTTTTTATTCAGTAATTTAATAAGTGCAGCAGATTTTTAGCGTTCCATATTTAAAAAGCATTACATCAAAATCGGAACCATTAAACTGTGTTTTAATCGGTCTGATTTTAAAATTGGAATGCGCTTTATATACAAAACACGGATCTGTATTGCAAACTATTAAATGTAGCGACATTTTAAATAGAATTCTAAATTTAAAAGTTGTCCTATGAAAAGGGTACGGAAAATGTATTTTTAATTTCAGCTAAATTTAGGTGTAAGCACCTCGAACATGGCAATACTTATTAAAATAATATTTTGAAATGGCAATTTTATATTGTGATGTATTTGACGATCTCAGTACAGTAAAAATAGTTATTTTTTTATACTTACCGCCGACGACAATGTATTAAAATAATTTTCTGATATCATACGTACCTATTCGAACAATATTATGTTAATCTGATATAATTGGATATTATTATTGAAATAAAGAATTTATTTTCTGTTCCGATGTGTGTTATTTAATATGTTGAATTTTGTAGTACCGATGTATTTGCTAACATTAACTGAATGCATTCATTCATGTAGGTATTCGCTCGTTATTGGGAATTGTTTTACTATGGAGCTAACTTCGAAATTGCGAAAAAAATAATTTATCAGTCCAACATAAAAAAAATTGGCAGTCATAGTGACTGCTGATAGAAGTGGAAACTTATTTTAACTGGGCCTTTTCACAGAAATGTATAGGTATCCCTCTTGCAACTTGTTACTTTCCGGAACATTCCATTTTGTGGCCGGATTTTATAACTTAAGCGATCCATAAATTACGCGAGGTAATTTTGACGATTCTTCGATACCCCCTCACGTGAGCATTTTACATATTTATTTACTCAATTTCTCCACGTTTTGTCACAGAATTAACACATATTCTTGCGTAAAAATGACGTGAGATTTGACGAGATCACTCCCTGCTCCACGTGAGATTTGACTGGACCCCCCATTTAACACTTCACGTAATTAATGAATGCCCCCAAAGTACAAAGTGCCAATAGGGGTATACATTTTTGTGAAAACGTCCAACTGCAGACATCCTGCTATCCTGCTCGTTGCACATATTATTATGCACGTTTATGGCGAGCTCACAACATATTCCACGCTAAAAAGTGGAAAGTGACAAGGCTTCAGAAACAATCAAGTTTACGGCCCATGTTATCTGAGACCAGAGTAGCGATTCTAAATCCATTCGGTTGAATCCGACACGGAATCTCATCTCTCGGTCTTTGTCTTATCTATTTAGCATGACAGAGACAGGGATTGTCATTCCGATTCCGAACCATTCGAAATCGCATTTAGAATCGCTACCCAAGAGAGGGTCACGCCCAGGACGTCTACTCTCTTTGTATGAAAAACGTAATTTCGAAATAAACTCGCGACTTTCCTACTCCCGTTCTGCTTCAATCTGTCGTTTCGTCCGTTTAATCCGTCAGTTGTGACTCATTTTAAGGCAAATTCAATTAATTGGTTGCACTAGTTTATAGTTTATTTTTATACTGCTGCCGCAAAAATGTTTAGGTGATAAAGCTTCACTTATGATTTGTTTTGTCAAAACTAACCTCAAAATTCTTGAGGGTAGATTCAATTTTTTTTCACATGATGTGTCATATCCTGCTCGGCGGCCATATGGGCTCCCTGCCGCTTGTCGGGTTAAATGCCTACTCTAATTAGAGTAGTAATAATAAACGTCGAACGATGTTCGATCGGACGAAACGAAGTTGAACCGAAGCAGGACAATCGCGAGTTTATTACGTTTTTCATAGAGACAGTACACGTGATACACGTCCAGCAATGGGATCATGATGATGACGAATAAAACGAGTACATGTAAATAAAATAGACATTTATTTTGCAGTCTCACAAACGAACAGTCTTACAAATAAGTATTTTCATGTACGTATATAACCATCAGTAGGTAAGTACCTGTGTTTGCAGCAGATTAATTAAAAAACTATTTCGCTAAAGAAAAGCTGAAATGCTCATTGAGTAACAATATAGGTAATATAACTCGTAGAAAGTTAAATAAACTCTGTATTGCACTTAATTTAAAAATAAAGTAGCAGTAGGGTACCGGACTGGGTAAAAAATACGTTATTGTAATTAGTCCGTCAGCTAGATCATAGAAAAATATGGGCCACGTCTTTTTTGCTTTTTTCAAAATATTAAAAATCCACAAAGATATAGAACATCAAACTTCGAGAGTGGGGGGTCGCGACGTCACTCGTGAGTAAAAATCGTAGGCACGAGTGACGTCACGCGAAACTTCTAAGCGCAGTATCTTCGTAATTTTTTGTTTGTGAAACAAAAGAAAAAATACGTGTTCAATATTTTTTAGCAATCTAACTGACGGACTAATTGTTTTTTTTTTTGAGGATTGTACCCTATTGGCGACCTTATCTCTTCCAGGCAACCATAGGAAGGAATGAGAGATTTGAGAATGTAAAGTAAGCATGTAACACAAAAATTATGTTTTTGTAAAAAAAAAACTTAGTAGGTAAATTTTACTTATTTTTATAAAATGCTTTTTTATGTGTACTATGATATGTAGGTACCTCAACTATATAATTAACATTTCAATATTAACTAATAGACTACAGGCCCGTGTACAAAATTGATGGGTCATTTGAACCACCAGGCACCAGGAGACCTATGTAGAACGATAGAAGGGTACGTTTAAACAATAACATTCAGAACTATGGCGTCACTTGTCCAACGTATAAGCTGTCCAACTGAATGCATAGTATAATAGAAAATATATTTTTTACAGTTTCAATACCCCTTCTAATCATAGCTGGGCACCGTTAATCAAATAGTTAACTTCGTTAATCGTTAATCCGCTACAAAAAAAGTTAACTTCGTTAAACGTTAAAGCGTTACAATTCGGAAGAATTAACGTAAGTTAACGTTAATCGTTAAACCGTTAATATGTGTAAAATTCAATTTTTAAATTGTTTCGTTAGTGAACTTATAAAACCTGTTGGTTTAGGTACTGGTTAACAGGTTAAGAAAAACAGAACAAAATACTGCTATAATTTAAATGTGTAATTTAATCAATCGTCGGCCATAAGGGTCCGTTCAATTATTACACAACGCAATTTGAGGGGGGTGGGGTGTTTTGTGTAACGTTACAGTGCGTCATGGGTTTTTTTTTTAATTAAAAATAATCAAGAACTTAAAATATCTCCCAGCTAGCAAATTGTGTGGTGACTTTTAAGTGAAAACGATTACTTGTATGTCACATAATGATTACGAAGAGTGCAGGAAAGGGTGTTAAAAATGTTAAGGTGCGTTACGGGTTGGGATGCATATTTTTTTCTAAATTGCGTTACGTAATACTTGAACACTTCTTAAGGTGCATTACATACCCCCTTCCCTACATTAACATGTTGAAGTTCTTGTCTGCTAGTAGATGCTATCCCGAACGATTTCCCGACGATCAGTTGTCGACCCTGTTGTGTTCTTCTTGTAACGGGATTAGCTACCGCTACTTGTGCTATCATAACTATTATTATCAGAATGGGTTCTCCTTTTTGTGTTGCCCCCAGTTAGAGGCCGCCCTTAACAATATCTTCAAACTGTACGTAATATGACTCATGTACCCTTCTTACATATTGTTTCAAATTATTTTCACATGTACTTTTATCTTGGTGTCTTTCGGCAAGCATTTCAGTCATGATGATGATGATGACAGTACACTTTTTCTACCTAAATATACTACACTGCGCCCTTCTTTATCAACACGCAAATGATCATGGACAGTAATTTATAGTAACAACAAACAAAACTCTCGTCACTCTAAACACCGGCGCTAAGTAATGAAATTATCAGTTTTCTCACTCGCATGGGCGGCAAAATATATCTAGTTTTGTTTTTGTTTCACTCGCTGCTCGGGCCGCCCGGTACTTGTCGTTTCATACCCGTCTGCGCCTGTTTTTCGCGCCGCGCCGTGGTGCTGTGCGGTAAATAGTAGGCATTGATGATTAACGATTAACGGACTTCTGCATATTTAACGGAAGTTAACGTATCCGTTAACATTTTTAAAAGTTAACTTAAAAGTTAATCCGTTAATCAAAATGTTAACTTCGTTAATTAACGATTAACGGATTAACGAGTTAATGCCCAGCTATGCTTCTAATCCATTATTCCGCAACGCCGTACAAAAATCATGCGACAAGGAAAACAGATCGAGGGTTGCAACCCCCCAATCTTCATCTGCACTCAGTTGCACGGCTTACATAGGTCTCCTGGTGGTTCAAATGATCCATCGTTTTTGTACACTGGCCTGTAGTCTATAATTTCTTATGTCGTTTCCTTATGTAAAAAAACTTTCTTATCTATATTTAGACGTACCTATGTACTTTGGTTTGTATAGTTTGACAAAATAAGCATTATAGTATTAGTAGCTTACTAAATGTTTGCACAGCTAGGACTCGGCGCGGCGCCTTCTTCCGCAAGAGAGCCAAGACCACAGAGTTTTGATGATAAAAATATCTACAACACTATTCACACTTTTTTCACATGTTATCCCCCAAATGGATGTGTAAAATTGAAATAACTTGTTGTTTTATGTTCGTCCATATTACCTGTAGTTTTGCCGGAAATCGAGATAAGTATACCGTT
Source organism: Ectropis crepuscularia (assembly GCA_963693475.1). Lineage (NCBI taxonomy): Eukaryota > Metazoa > Arthropoda > Insecta > Lepidoptera > Geometridae > Ectropis > Ectropis crepuscularia. The sequence goes on along the minus strand of OY856366.1, from coordinate 13,451,588 downwards.
TTTGACACAAACTCAAGTAGAACTTTGTTAACTTCCCGACCTCAGATTGCGCGTAAATTATTTTTCCTTTAATTTCTGTTATGAATGTGCTATTCTTCCTTTTTTTTGTAACTGAAATTATTGACCCTGGTCTACAACCCCGACATCGAAATAAATATAATTATTAAGATAACCTCGCGGAGGCAAAGGTCCCTAATTTACAATTATTGAAATCTACCAGTAATATGCAACACCAATAATTGTCTTTTATTGGCCTCTAAAAGATAATCATGTACTGAGAGTTTTAAGAAGTGATTTTTACATTAATTTTATCTGAAAATTCCTAACGAAATGTAAGTCGACAATTCCCTCTCAAAGCTTTCTTTCTTCAAACTCTATAGCTGTGTCCTTAATGCAATCTTTGAAACTGTATATTCGGCCGTAGTGATACAGTTCATACAGCATAAACCCATCCTGTGGTCTGCCGGGGTCTCTCCCAGGGCTAGCCCTGGCCACCAAACAATGTTTGATATCTTCGTTGCTCGACCTCGACGTACTTGTGCTCATCACTGACAACGCCACCCATTCCATTTCCGGGTGGATTTTTAAACTCAAAGTCGACTTTTGTGATATATCATAATCGTAACCACGAATCGCAATCTGCTCTTCGAATAGTGGATCAAATAAAGCGAACAAATTTCTAACCATCTTTTTAAACACCTCGTGTATTTGTTCAGTCTCATTATCTTTCACTTGTACCTTTATATCTATGCTTTGGATATCTGAAATGTACATATAATTGATGACAGTATGCAGGAGATTATACATGTCTGATAACTCTGCGCGCTCAAAGAGCTCGCTAGCTCGACTCAAGTACGGTGACTCATTTGGGAGCAACCACCATCTTTGTATTTCTTCGAGTGTAGTCAGTGAAATATTACTCAATTTCTCTTGGTGTTGACGAATTTTAAAATTAGATCTTTCAGATAAAATTGCATTTATCTCATCATCAAAAATTTGTCCGGTTTTATCTTCTTTTTCTTGATGAGGATAGAACCAAAATTTATTCAAAAAATCTTTAGCTTGTAACTTCTTATATTCATCTACATCAAAAGAGTACTTCGGGAAGCCATCGACGTTAATTTTCAATCGGTAAGCATCCAAATCTTCATTAAAAGGTTTGTGTCTTTTGTCTGTGAGTTCGTTTAAAAATAAAGTAGCATATTCTTTCAAATCGCTTTCCAAGTCAAACTTCAACATATTCGAACCTGCATCTAAAACGAGTAAATTACCGACTGCACCACCGATACCGCCATCGACCTCAATTATTCCCCTTTCTATTAGTTTTCCTCGTCCCACGTTTTCGTTGTTAATTTCAACAATTTTCGTATCTTTGTTATATTTCAGTAAATTCATTACTTCGTCTGCTACAGTTTTTATTCTCTTTTTTATTTTAACGTCGTTGCTGCCACTAAACGTCAGATCTTTGTTTCCAAAAGCACGAGGCAGTTTGATTTCTTGCGATGCCATAGATTCTTTTATAAACGATCTAAGGGCTACCAAATGCTCGAGTGTACTTGTGAAGAATTCAGGACGAAACTGCCACAACCGCTCTTTATTATTCGCCGGTTTGCCTTCACTCTCTTCATTATTATCACTCTGTTTCTCTTGTAAAACTTCTCTAGCGATGGCTAGGTGGTATTTCATTATTAACTTATCTCCCAACAAATTGTCGTTACATTTCTTAGACGGTAGACATTTAGGTAACACCGCTCCTAACTTCTTCCCTAACTCCTTGATTTGATCAATTATTGTTAATTTAGCTAAACAATTTATATCATCTTCACTATAGTCATATTGAAAAGGTTCTTCGGTGTCTTTGGTCTTTGTGAGATCCTTCACTACTTCGTTTAGTGTGTTGTCATGTTTTTTCTTCTTAAAGTTTTCCATGGCAGACGTATAAGCTATGAAGTAACTATGGACACCGCAATAATCCTCATCGAACACTGGATCCTTGTTACCGACTTGAAATTTTTCCCTTATCATGAGGTAGCTTTTAAAATACTTCCCTAAACTGAAGTCTCCAGGATCTCTCCATATAGCTTCATCAATTAGTTGGCTCTTCTCAGGATCATCTCTATGAATAAGTTGCATAAACAGCACGGTAGGTTTGTGTTGTCCTTTCAGGCTGTACCGCAGGCAGATGTCATTCATAGCGCTGATCCCTTGAATTTTGGTTCCGAGCTTAGGATTTTCGTCTATTTGTTCGTGGTTTAGCACTCTTAAAAGTACTAGACGCAACATTTTCATTCTGTAGAGTACGCCGCCAACTTCACACGTTCCGCCTCTCTTAGAATATAGAAATTGCTGCTCGTTGTCATCAATCATACCACGTTGACTACACATGACTTGAGATGTGTCTGTTTGCAGTAAATCCATAATGATATTTTTAAAATCGGTGTTTATAGTAATTAAATTATTATTTGTTTTGTTGAATTTAAGAAATCTGGAGATGATTGTGACGAAAACTTTCGAAATTCTATTTGGAGAATGTTTTTGAAGAATTTGGCTGAATTCTACGTTTACTATGAACTTAAAATGATCCATAGCATTACTAGCAGTCATCAAAAGCTGATCAAGGCATTCTAATTTTGCCGATCTAAAGAAGTCAGTCGATCTAAGATACGGAGCTTCGTCTTTCAACATCCACCACTTCTGTATTTCGTTGTGAGCTTTCATAAAAATCGTATTTGACTGTAACACGAATTCATGATTGCTCGATTTATTTTCATTGTTATAATGTTTGTTAATCTCTTTTTTAACTAAATCTTCGACTTCCTCTTCTTTCGCCTGACACGGGTAGATTAACAATTTGCTGAAAAAATCTTTGACTTGTTCTTGAATGTGCTCCGTCTCATTAGAGTCAAAATTCATATCAGAATCCTCGTTATTAGACTTTTCGACTGCTATTTTAACTAAGCGATCTATGTCGGCTTGATTGTAATTATATTGAAAGGGTGTCACGCTTTGATTTGTGTTTATAAGTTTGTGTAAAATTTTATCTTCGTCTTGTACGATATGTTTTTTTGTAATACATTCATAAGCGGGTGTGTATAAAATGAAGAAGCAGTCGATGTCATGAAATTCAGCATCAAACAAAGGGTCTTTGTGATTAACCTGGAACAGCTCTTTGATCACGAGATAGCTCAAAAAATATTTCTGCAAGCTGAAATCTCCTGTATTGGCCCACAAGTCCTTATCTTTAACTTTTTCTTTAGGATTCTCTCTGTGTTTTGCTTGCATAAACACCACGACCGGCCTCTGCCGACCCTTCACTCGGTACCGCAGGCAGATATCGTCCATAGCCCCGATTCCGTCGACGTTGACTCCGAGCAAGATATCTTGCTCTATTTCCTCGTGGTTCAGCATTCGTATGTAAACCAGACTTACTATTTTGGTCTCGTACAACTGACCGTGCAAGCCAAGATTGTCATTTTTCTTTGAGTACTTGAACTCTGCGTTTTGTTGGTCGCTGTTTGTTAAAATATCAAGAACGTTGGGGTATTTGTAACTAACCAATGGGAAATTGTAACTAGCTTGTTTTTCGGCCATTTGAAGAAAACTTATGACACGCGCCTGACTTTTTAATAAAAACAGCAACGCGTAAGAGAAGGGAGTATCACCCGCCTTATTCCTGATCGTAACGTCTGCGCCGCGATGAACCAACATGACTGCTAAGGAACCGTTCTGATGGCGCACTGCCATATGGAGAGGAGTTTCACCGTCTGCAGTTTGTGCGTTCACATCTGCTTTCTTAGCCAAGAGTATCTTGGCAATAGATATTTTCCCAAAACGAGCAGCCTGATGTAAAGGCGTGGTTCCGTTCTTTGTGCGTGCGTTTACATGAGCACCTTTTCTTATCATATCCTCCACAACTATCATAAAATTTAGTTTAACTGCTAAATGCAGCGCGGTCTCTCCGTATATGTTTTTAATATTCAAATCAGGATCTCTGGTCAGCATTAGTTTGATCACTTCAGTCACGGCAGAGGATTCCAATTGCACTGCGTTGTGCAGTGCTGTATTCCCGGTGCTATCCTGTAAATTCACATCGGCACCGCTATTAAGGAGAAACTCGGTTGTTCGAAGCACCTGCCCGAATCCCGTCATCTTGTGAAGAGATGTCTTTCCCTGAGTCAGTGCACACACATTGGCGCCATTCCTCAGCAATACGTCGACAACAGGTGCTAAACCCAGAGTAGCCGCCAAATGTAGCGCTGTCATTTCTCGTTCGTTCTGTAAGTCCACTTCAGCACCATTGTGCAACAATAGCTCGACGATAGAAGTATTTGCGATTTTCATTGCTTTCCTTGTTAAAGCACACAGTTACATCTTCTGGAGGACATTCGCCAGCCAACCGCAGATGTGTGTAAATAACAGCGAGTTGTTGTATCACAATATACAATGGTGTATTTCCTTTTACAGTCTTTGCATTTGCGTCCGCACCTTGTTCCAGTAAAAACTCAACAGTAGTGAACTTGAGAGAATGCGCGGCTTCGTGCAACGGAGACCTCCCGTCTGCATCTTGTCCGTTAATGTCGTCACCTGCACCCAATAATAGCTTCAAAATGAATATATTTCCAAAACGCGCTGCTTCATGCATCATCGTCCTTCCAGGTTTCTTCGGCACCATTCCAGCGTGTTTTAAGAGAAGTAACAACGTGGCTATATTATTTCTAGTACTCAGCGCCAGATAAAGCGGTGTTTTTCCATCTCTCGTTGCCGCGTCGACGTCGGCACCTTTATCTAGAAGCAGGTGATAGATATACTCATTTTTCGAGCGTAACGCTTCATGTAGCGGACTGTCTCCTTCTGTCGTACGCAAATTAACATTAGCTCCTCTTTCCACCAATAGTTCTGCAATAGGAAAGTTTCCGGTTCGCGCCGCGCCGTGGAGTGGAGTTTCTCCATTTGATTCCGTCGAGTTAACTTCTGCTCCTCTATCTAGCAGGAGTTGTACAACAGATGGGTTCTCAGACTGCGCCGCGCTATGCAACGGGGTCGTACCGAAAGTATCGGTGGCGTGTACATCGGCTCCTTTTGCCAAAAGAAATTCTACTAGCGACATCTCTCCCGCGCTCGCTGCCTTGTGCAGCAGAGTTAAACCGAACTCATCTTTTGCGTTCATGTCGGCGCCTTTCTTCAACAGCAGCTTCACCGTCTGCGGTAAACCTAAGCGGGTTGCGAGATGCAACGGTGTTGGATCTCTATTACCTTGCGCGTTTAAGTCTGCGCCTTTATCCAGCAACAATTCCACTACAGACGCTTCTCTGTATCGCACTGCGTCGTGCAGAGGTGCGGTTCCAAAATCGTCGCGTGCGTTGACATCAGCTCCGTGTTTTATAAGTAACTTAACTAACAGCACACTATCACGTTTCACAGCCAGATGTAGCGGAGTTCTCCCATACTTACTTCTTGTGTTAACATCAGCTTTCTGCGCCGACATCGCCGCACATCTTTTAGCTTCTCTGTTATGTTCTTTTTGCTTTTCAGCGTTTCCAACAAACGTTTATTTTTATTTTTCAATTTAAGATCGCCTTTGTTATCCATCTTTTGTTTAGTTTTTTTACTTTGGAACTAGATCAAGATCTATATTTGAACTACCGGCCCTTTCTTCTCATAAAGACTATTGTTAGTCGAAATAAAATTATCCTATCTTTCAAGTCGGATCAAACTGCGAACGGTGTGCAAATTTAAAATCGGTTTAGTAGCTCAGGAGTCCATTGCGGACAAATATCGAAATATTAAGAAGGTTACGAACGTTATTTTGTAATGATGATTTTATTTTTTCGTTAATATTTAACTTTTATGCGCGTGACTGTTAAGTATTACTCAGTAAGTGTAGGTTAACAGGCTATCGCGTTTAATGCGCTAGCCCAAAATTTCGAAGGCAGTAGAAGCCAATTCGTTCGTTTTACACAATAAAACCTGCCTCCCTTGCACCATTAATCGGACGGACAGTACCTAACCCACTGAGTGCAGACTCTGAAGGTGGAAATGAAAAACACAAGGCAAAGATTAAGCTCTGTCAAGCAGGAAGTGTGACGTTAGAGAATAACCTTCAAGACATGGAACTGCTCACCGGGCGCATTAAGATACTCGTACGTTGAGGAAGGAAGGAACTGTTTCTTCAAGTTTTCCAAATTTGTCTGGTGACTACCCCCAATTAGCCAAGCCACCGTTTGCTGCTTATTTTAGGGGTTTTCGTAGTTTTTGGTTGTTTCAAACTCAGATACTGAGTTAATCTATCATATTTTACGTCCCTTCGAATTCTTAGTTTTCTTTCTTTTACATCTTAGATTCTGATTATAAAAGGTCTTAAAGTAGTACTTCAAAATCAGCTACAGGTACAATTACGACCTACAAGTCAAGTGCCATTTCACACAAAGTATTGTGCGTTCAAAACTAAAGCTAATGAGAGCTATGCGCATTGAAAATCACCAATCACAGCGTCTTCGATAGAGGTAACTAAACCTCTATACTAGGTTTGCACTGAATGGTGCAGTTGTCTTCTGAATTAGGGAAGTTGCAGAATCCTCAGGATATCTGTAATAGATAAAAAATAGTTTTATAGAAACCGTAAAAGTCAAATATCGATACCTAACCGTATATTCCCAAGTCCTACAGTCTAGAGTGGATACGTGTCCTCAAGGCTATAAACCTGGCAGTATTTTTTTAGTTAGGGAAGTTCGGTGCAGATAATCACCATCGTACTCTAGTCCACTGCAGTAGGTACATAGGTCTATCTTATGGGCCTATAGCTCGCGGCTTAAACCTTAGTTTCATGTTTCCATCCCCTGCCTAACATACATATATCGTGACTCCATCTATGTTATCTTATAGTAACTATACCATATACCTCTATACTACGTTTATCGGTTTGTTGTCTCCACTCAAGAATACATAGGGAACCTGTTGTACCTTGGCACCCTTTGTACCTAGAGCAACTTAGTTTTTTGAAATAACTGCGCCTTTTTCCGTCTCTTTGTCTATGTTATAGTGAACTTTGACAAGACTAATCAACATAAAGTTAGTTGCAGGCGGCCATTGTATCGAGTTTGCATGGGAGATCACTTTAACGTTTTCGCTGCAAAAAAGTTAAATATTGAATATTTTTCATTTCTTTCATTACTTCTGTTATTTACTACATCACTTTTTTAAACCATTTGATTTAAACACGTACTTTAGCCAAGTTTAGAATATAGTATGCTTATTTGAGTTAATCAGAACCTCCATATTTACATGTGCGAATAAACATAAAAGGGTAGGGGTGTTGTACCTTGACCATAGTAACACTGTTGTACCTTGGTCATATAGTCAAGGTACCTTCAAGAATACATTCAAATGTATTCTTGTTAATTCTGTTTAGGAACGAGATGGCTCGAGATTCAGATGCTTCAGAAGGGTCTTTATCTTCTGAGCAAGAACCATTAAGCATTTATTTTGAGGGAAATAAAGAGAATAGACACGCCAGCCATTTTGAAGATGGTGATTACGTTATATACGAAGGTGAATGAATACTTTGTTGGCCAAATACCTAATCAGTGAAGAGGGTGCTTTTATAAAATCCATAAAGAAGTCGCTAAAAAACTAAAAATGGCAAGAAAAAGAAGAAAGAAGTATAATTTATACCAATGGTTAGATATTAAGGAAAAAATAAAAAGTCGAAAAAAACTAATTTCAAGAGGGAATAGGTATTATTACTCAGTTCCTGAAATGAGTAAATACTCGGGATTTATTCATATTGGTTAATTAAGAAACGCTTAGTCCAAATATTGGTCAGTATACCTACGAAGAGAATAAAAATAAAGGCTTGTTGTTAATGTGATTAAAATGTTTAAATTAGGTGTTATGAAAAATACTGATTTTGTTCATATTTTAAATTCTGTTAATTGATACGTCATAAACATTAGGAAAGCTTATAAAGAGACTTGTTGAAGCTGGAAATAGTAGAATATTTGCTATTTGTCGAGATATGTGGATTTTATTTGATGAGTTCTAACTATGACCTAGGTACAACATAGGCGGTTCTAGGTACATCACCACTGTTGTACCTTGGTCAAGATTACAAACTTTTTTTAGTTTATGTAAAACCTGCAAAAATGATGACCTATGCTTTTGTATAATTTATATTATGAAGCAAATTAGTTCGTCTAACAGCTAAAATTTGTTTTATCGCAATAGTCACAACCGATATTTTTCAAAAAATCGTTGTATGAAAAAGTGACCAAAGTACAACAGGTTCCCCTACATCTAATCGGCCATCGGAACACAGCCATCTTGGATTTACACAAAATTTCAAGCCCTTTCATTTGATATCCAAAATATCATATTATGTACATATTATTATTGAGGGAGTTGTGTAGAAATAATTATGTCATACGCCATATTGCAACGGCGACCATCTTGGAGCGATCAAAATTATAAAACATAGCTAAAAACACTTGCGACTAATTCGCCTTTAAAGAAAATTGGCAGTCATAGGAACTGCCGATAGAAGTGAAAACTTATAACTCGGAGTCTGATAGCTTAGGTACTATGGAAACTACGCGGGTGAAACTGGAGGGCATGGCCGGGACGGCCATCTAGATCATCTGAGTTTACCCGAAGATTTCTTTCATTTACGAACGTGACGGTTGAGGTCAATTCACAGCCGACTTAAAATCTGTATCTAGTGCGCCAAAAGAAGCTTTCATTTCAAAAACCAAAACCAGTTGACCGGTTTGGGAATTAGGTGCTATGCCACACAGGGCCGTCTTTACCAGGGGGAGCAAGGGGTGCGGTGCACCCGGGCGCGGGGCGCCCGGGGGCGCTTGTCGAGCGCTGAATTTTTGGACATTTCATTGAACTTAACGCACAGTTTTATGTAATTGTTACTTACGACAAATATGTATGCGCAAGGCGCAAGCGAAAAAAATGGTTGTCTGTAAAGTCGGTTTACTGACGATAGTTAAACGTGACAACATCTTAAGAAATCAGTACGCTGATAGCGCGAGTAGTGATACCGCTCGACTCGGCGGCTGGCGCCCTCAGCGCTCAGCTTCGTCCGCATGGCACTGACGACGAACTAACGGTAACGTTACATGACGTCATGTTTTGCGGGCGTGCAGCCGGCTTCACCGAATTATAAGACGTTATCACGTCAAAAAAAAGTCATCAGCAATAATATATATTTTTTACTTTCATTACGCTTTCGGCTCTTGTCATACCGCATTACTACACTACACAAATAACAATTTTATTTAATACAACACGCGCACAGCAAAATCTCTAATCCAAAGAGAGTGTATGTATGAATGTACGTTTGACACGTCGCCGCCCGGTCGCCCGCACTTTAAGCAAAATGATCTCTAAGTCAATAGAGTGTAAATTCATTTGAAATGAGCGCGCGGCGCGGCACATGTGCGCCTGTTGCGTCCGTTGACATACCCGTCCGGGCGCTCGCACTTAAAGATAAATTATCTCTAAATCACTAAAATTAGGTGTACAATATTTTTTCCCAATGCATCAACAAGTACTCCCACTGATATTTTAAGCTATACATATATATTCTAATAATTTCATTTCCTCATTTCCTAATATCTCAAGAGCTCTGCGTATATGTATATTTAACACTGCCTGTTACGGTAGCAGAAGGTGAAAGATCCTTTTCAAAATTAAAACTAAAAAAAATTATCTGCGTTCAACCATGACCATGACAGACTGACAAACTTAGCCATTGTAAGTATAGAATCCAAAATTGGTGTAATACCCGGTTTACATTATTCCAGTCCAGCTATCGAAACCAGCGCTGAATTGCTTACTGGAAAAATGGAAACCGGCACTGGAAAGCATCAATCCAGTGCCAATGCTTTCCAGTGCCGGTTTATATTATACCCAGCTTACACTATTCCGGGCCCGGTTTTAGGGGAGGGCAATATTAACTTTAAATTAAACCAGTTGTAGTCCGGGTTTTTGTAACCCAGGGGTGGGCAACACAAAACGAGGGCGCAGGCTGAGTCCCGTACCCCGGCGCAGAATAGACTTAAGACGGCCCTGATGCCACAGACAGACACACACACGTGTCAATCTTGTAACAACCAGGACGTCTACTCTCTTTCTAGGAAAACGTAATTTCGAAATAAACTGGTGACTTTCTTACTCCGATTCTACTTCGATCCGTCGTTCTATCCGTTAAAATTTTCTGAGCCTACTCTAATTAGAGTATGCTTAGAACATTTAAACGTCAAACAATGTTGTATCGGACGAAACAAAGTAGAACCGAAGTATGAAACTCGCGAGTTTTTTTGACGTGATAACGTCTTATAATTCGATGAAGCCGGCTGCACGCCCGCAAAACATGACGTCATGTGCCGTTACCGCCGTTACCTCGCCGCATGACGTCGTCAGTACCATTCCATCAGTATTTTCTTAAGACGTTGTCACGTTCAACTATCGTCAGTAAACCGACTTTACAGACAACCATTTTTTATCGAAGTTACGTTTTCGTTGAAAGAGAGTAGACGTCCTGTTGTTTTGCGTCGAAGCCGATGGTTAAAAACCAAAATTGCGATCTTCGATCTATTTTGAATAGATTTATTTTCGCAGACGCGTGGTAGGTATTTGTTTGCACCGATTTGTTTATGAAAATGCGCTTTACTTTCAGACCAACTATTCTTAGGCTTATCTACTCGATATCCGGAGCGCCTGGGAGAAATAATTTTCTAGTTCGGTAAATGATCACGAAATGAGATCGGAGGACATCTCTTCAGCCGCATTGAACACTTTTTTATTGGGGATAATCTTAGGGACTCGCGACACCGACATAGTAATGAAGGGGCATGGGCGTAGAGTACCGCTAGGTTTTTTTTAACTTTTATAGGTTTAGACTTGACCGCCATCTCGCCTGATGTTTACCGACGAAGCGGTCTACGATGGAGCGTGTTTAACTAGAAGTAACCGATTCACTCTCGATTTTAAAACACAAAGATTGTACAACCATCGGGAAAACCCATCAGGCAACGTATTCCACAGCAATGACGTTCTTATCACAAAAGAGAGTCAGTAGTCAAATCTCTTCGTTCGTGTCTTTGGAACATCAACCATGAGAAGATGTCGCCTTTTCATCTTCGAGCATTGCGATAGAAAAAAGGACAAGGTGGTATTAGACCATGCAGATCAGTGCACACTCTCCGTAAGTGTATCCGATAAAACCCGATAAGCTAGTAATTTTTCGGCGATGTTCAATACGTTGCAGTCTCTTTCGCACAAGAGTGTCATTGCCTATGAGCCTAAATATAAATATTATACAGTAAAGATAAGAAAGAGAAGACCGTCAGATGTCAGAGTATAAACTAATGGCGTTAATCTCACTCGTTCAAATAATAGTTATCTGGCGGTGTTAATAATTTTACGTCGATATAAATAGCATTAGATATGCATTTATACGCCATCTAGGCATGGACGTATAAAAAAGTCGGACGTAGTCACGCTAAAACAAAAACTGTGTCTATGGAGTCGGCCAGTGCGCTGTCACATACACGCACACATCGGCGCGCAAACTTGTACGTATGTGTGCGTATTACCGTATCAGCCTATCACATACAGGCTGACACGCACACAAACACACCGCCTGATAGATACTGGCCGACTCTATAGACACAGTTTTTGTTTTAGCGAAACTGCGGCCGACTTTTTTATACGTCCATCGTCCATGCATCTAGGTATCTAATAATCTAATAATACAAAATAGAATCCCCCGACGGCACATAGACAGATAGATTCTTTATTGACACACCAAAAAATAATACATAGCAAAAATAAACAAAACATAGTAAATTAGTGCGAAAGTGGGTGGCCTTATCGCTGAAAGCGATCTCTTCCAGGCAACCTTAGGTTGGAAAACAATATAAAGAAAGAAAAAGAAAAGAAAAATAATATTTATTTACCAAAAAACACATACATTAAAATGGTTAATTATGGCTTCCGCACTAGGCTTGGCCTGTATCGTGGAAGCCGATACGATTGTCCTATATGGATTGAATGCCTCTAAAAATTAAATAATTGCGTGTCCTACCCCAATCATCTGATATTAGTCTAATGTTCATGTATAAATACGCACATATTAGAAGCTTTGCTTAGTTTAGTTTGGGGTCAGATGGCGTTATGTGTGAATTGTCCACCAGTATTTATTTATTTGTTTATTATAAACATAGGTATATACATTCACACATATCACATATTTATGTACAATGCACATCCAGTAAACAAAATTTGTTTTAAAATTTTGCATTAATACATTTTTTTTTAATACACACACAAAATACAAACAAATAATGAAGCAACTTATGAGAAAAATCTAATTAAGCCTTCTGTTTCTCCATAATTTAGTGAGGTCAGATATCTAAAAGTAGCCTTTTTGGCCTCAGAGTTAGTTTTATCCTTCAGCTGACAGTGTTTATCAACTACATTGTATACATGTGTTCTAATGGAATTACCAAAACGTCGTGCAAAACTCGTGTAAACCCGTGGGTATGGAATCGTAAAGATTCTCTTTTTGGCCATTGCATCGTAGTCATCAGAAGCGAGAACTGACCTATGAACGGAAAGAGTTGTATTCCGTATGAACAACTGCCTAACGCTCAACACACCACTCTCTCCAAAGAGGTCAACGGTAGGATATCTTAACGGTTTTCTCAGCATAACCTTCAACACCGATCGCTGGGCTCTCTCTGCGTAAATCATATTTGATGCGGCTGCACTACCCCAGCATGTAATGCAATAAGTCATAACTGATTGACACAGAGCATAGTATACGGATTTCAGAATATCAACTGATGCAATATCACGTAGGTTTTTCATGATAGTAATAATTTTCCGAATTCGGCCCGAGAGTGCGAGAATATGATTTTTGAAATTTAAATTTTCATCCAAAAGAATACCCAAATATCTAACCGTTTGACTCCTTTGGAGAAGTTCACAGTTACATCCTTCAAAATCACAGTCAGGGGTATGCAATTTTAAGTTTATGTTAAAATCTGGAGCTGATGCAGTTGTAATATGAAAACATACATAAACAGTTTTCTTGGCGTTCAGTGTCAGAAGGTTACTTCGAAGCCATCCAGAGATAACAGCCATACCCTTTTCCGCATTATTCACAGCCTTTGACCAGGAAGAACCATAAAACGCTACTGCAGTGTCATCGGCGTAGCAAACAATTTCAGCATTTTCTATTGGAACTTCGTGAATGCTATTAATATAAATTATGAAAAGTGTGGGGCCCAGAATACTACCCTGTGGTACGCCGAAACTAATTTTCTGTGCATTGCTAACATTATTTCCTATTTTCACGCACTGTTTCCGTTCCGATAGATAAGATGTAAACCATCTGGAAGCCACTCCTCTGACTCCTATACCCTCCAGCTTCCTTACCAGAATAGGAACAGAAACTGTGTCGAATGCTTTCGCTAAGTCTAAAAATACCGTAACGCATTTTTCCTTTTTATCTAGCTTAGAAGAAATAACATCGGTTAGCAAACTGACTGCATCTTCCGTGCTTTTTCCCTTCCTAAAGCCAAACTGCCTTGAGGAAATGATGTTACGTGAATCTAAGAAATGCGCCAATCTTTTATTAACGATCTTTTCCAATATTTTAGAAAAGGTACTCAAAAGTGCGATAGGTCTATAGTTTTCGACACAGTTCTTAGCACCACTTTTAAAAATAGGACTAATTAGGGCAAGCTTCCACATTTCCGGGAAAATTCCGCTTTGAAGGCTTAGGTTATAAATGTGTACCAGAGGCGCAATAATTATACCCTTAATGTATTTAATTAGCTGATTTGTTAACCCATCCACGCCGGGCGATTTGCCATTTTGTAGACCTGTAATTAATCCATTTACTTCCTCGTAGTCTGTTGGGACCAAGAAAAAGGATTCAACAGGAGCGAAACCTGAACTTGTTAATTTGGCCAACCCTGTTTGTGTTTCATTTAAGTCAGCGAGTATCTTGTTTGCAAGCCTTTCACCAACCGTGGAAAAATGGTCATTGCACATGTCAAGTGGATTTCTAGAATCACCGGAGCTAGAGTGTTTTGTTAGCAAATCAGTGGGCAGCTGTTTAGTGGATGCAAGGCCACAAACAGATTTAATAGATTTCCAGAGTTTTCGAGGGTTGTTTTTGTTATTTTCTATTTCTTTTCTCTCGTACTCATTTCGTAATCTACGTAGAATACTCACGAAGAAATTGTGATACCTTTTGTATGAAACCCGAAGAATCATGTTGTTTGGCTCAAGTTTAGCTTTTTGGTGAAGACGGTCCCTGTGTCTCATGCAACGCATAAGACCCGGGGTAATCCACGGCTTAAGATTATACTTGGTCCTGCTAAGACGAATCTCACGAGTATGGGTGTCCACAACGTCCGACAAATATTTGGTGAATGTCTGTGTAGCTTCATTCACATCGTCCAGGTTGAGAACAAAATTCCAGTCTGTAACGGAGAGATCATATTTGATTGCCTCTAAATCTCTTTTTGTCGTATAACGGTTTGGGCGTGAATCTATTCGCTTACCAATGTTCATGCCGATCATAGCAGGGTAATGATCTGTAATAACGGTCTTGCAAACTATACCGATAGGATCTTGGTTTAGTTGTGATGTACTGATAAAAATATGATCAAGGCAAGAAGCACCTCTGGTAGGTTCGGTAATAGCCGGTATTAAGCCACATTCCGCCATGGAACACAGGTAATCGGAGGTTAGACTAGTACTACTTTCGAGAATATTAATATTTATGTCACCAGTAAGGATCATTGGAAGACTACTGTCGTTTGACATATGGAGGGAAATGACAGACAATAAATTGTCCAGATTTCCACATGACGGTGAACGATATATTGCAAGAATGTTAGTTACTTTCTCAATATGAATAGACAAACACTGAGCGTTATTGACGGATATCTCTGAGGCTGACGCATTCCAAGTTTCTTTTATAAATACCACTACACCACTATTTTAATTGAAGTTAGTTTCACTTTTAAAGGAGTTATAGCCAGGCAGTTGTGGTGTATACGGATTACAACTTAACCAACATTCAGTTAGAACAATCACATCAAAATCCACATTTAGTCGTTTCAGTGCAACGAGAAAGCAATCAAAGTTATGGCCTATGCTTCTGATATTCAATGTACACAGCTTAAAATTATGCTCCGGAGAAAACAATGATTTACAAATCTCGATCGAGTCAGCCAGATGACAATTAACTTTTATGGAGTCTAGTTCATCGACTAACTCTGTCTGAACCATTGTAAAATTCTGTATGTATCCAAATGAGGTAGCGATATTACATTTGATTTTAATTGTATTTCCCATATTATTGGTGAAGCTTTGTGACAGAGGCTTAAATAATGGTTTATTTTGATTTCTAGAATTGACAGAACAAAACAGGTTATCACTTGGCATAAAATAAACATAGAAGTTGCACAATTATATGACAAAACATCAGTGGCAAAAAATACAACACAGCAAGCCACAACACATTGACCACGCACCATACAAATAAAAATTTCGCTAAATGCACGCATAAACGCAACCAAAGGCTCAGTTGAAAAGCAAGAAGTGCTGCTATATTTAATCAGTACTCTGTGGATATAAAGAAATAAATTCAACCGAAAATTAAATGAAAAACCAAGACATCTCCGAAATGGACAACGCAACCTCACACACAAAATAGTCACCTCAACCGTGTTACGAGTCAGTGACGACGACATTAGGAAATATGGTCTCAAGGTCCTGCAGAGAACGGACGAGCTTGGCAGGCATACCCTCACGTTGTCGGACGTAGATAGCACCTTGCTTACACCAGCAAAATGCATACTTATGACTTTTTGCTCGAACTCTTGCCTCGTGAAACAAAATGCGATTTTGCTTAGTGAGTCTTTCGTTAAAAAATATCTTCGTCGTTGGTCCAGTCACGTCGAGATCCGTGCTAGTAAGGTTTTGACGGGACCTAGCCGCTCTGATGATCTGGTTTCGTTTGGATCGACGCAACAAGCGCACTACAATGGGACACGGCATCCTACTCCCTGTGTCCAGCATAGTGGATGTCGTGGCATTCAAGCGGCGGGCCCCAACCCGTGTAACCCAGTCCACATCGCTGTCTTCCAACTGCACACCTATCTCCATATATGTGGACAAGTCAGAAAATGGGGTGCGCAAATAAAATATATAAGGGCTGTTTATGTTAAACTTACAGTTACTTCAACTTTTTGCATATTTGCTTTATCGAAAATTCAATAATATGACGTCACATTACGCCGGCCGATGTTTACCAATCCTTCTTTACATTGTTTTCGTTGGAGAAGATAAAAATACAAATTAATGTGTTTAAAATATAAAACAAATAGAGTTGCACTTCACTTTTGAACACTTTTCAAGATCAAAAATCACAGATCGTTTCAATAAGTAGGTACTAAAATTTATAATTTTCTGTAATTTAATTTTACAAATGTCAGTCGTAATGTCGTAAACACGTAGGTACTTATCGCAAATGTGCCGAATACCTAAATATAGTGCGACGCGGTATCATGTTCTGTGGCTATCAGCGAGTGATCTATATTATCTATTTGTAGGTTTTGAGCTAAAGTCCGCGCCATGATTAAGTCCTCTGACGAAATTGTTGAACTACTTTTATGAAATAAGTTTTGTTTATCGTTGTAGAATGCAACAATGGCTCCACTCACGACCGGTCGTGAGTGGTGACGCGCAGTCTATGTAAATGTCTGATAGAGACGTGAGTCGTCGGCAGGCGATTATATCGACTCATATTCGATAGTTTTTGAACTTGTAAAATATTTTGAAGTAAAACCTTCGTTAGCCGCGTTGAGTATTTTTTTGGCAGGGGAAAATATTTATCAATTAGGGATTAGGTCCACGGGTAATACTTAAATAATTTTTAAATTTAGAGAGGTTAATTTTTACATAAATATAGTTACAACTAAAAAAGCCCTTAAATATACCTTACAATATTTTTATATTTAAAAAATATTATATAACTGTGTATAAATTCAGTAGGTAGCCCTATAACTAACGCACACACACATGCGTGTGTCTGTACTACATTGCATAGTTGTGTGAACAGTAGGTAATTGGACAGTGGCGTTTGTATGGAGTTTTACTCGAGTGTCCGGGGTGTGGTTTAAGTTAGGCGGGAGACCCCCCGGCCCTCTACCCAGGGATAGGCTCTCACGAGCAGGAGACTGGCCGCTGGTTTCCGGAACTGCCTCAGCGTAGGAGCTCCCACTCTTCCGCCTCACACGAGCTTTTCCTGTCGAGCATCTCGGATACAAAGATGGTCAACAGTGAGAGGTCAAACTCCCACGACCGCGGCTAGGGATAGCCGCGGTTCTTCACTTTGTCGCATCGCCGCGCCGTCGCTTTACAGCCCACAGACTTGGCAGTTCAGTACTAACCTAGTGTCGATAAAAAGACTGTGTTCTGAGTTGCGTCAGGTACAATGAGTCTCAAGAAGCATTCAATTTACAAAATGTCCTGTGTATAAGCCACACGGTGGCACGAGATGCCTTCAAATAGATAATGTGAAGAAAAAAAATGGCTAGTCATAGGAACTTCCGATAGAAGTGAAAACTTATAATTCCGAATTTGATAGCTTACTTTGGAAACTACGCGGGTGAAACCGTAGGGCGTGACCATGAGCATGGCCGTCTAGAAACACGTCAGCCAATGGGAAATGCTTACGCATTTCTAGATGGCCAATGGGAAATGCTGACGCATTTCTAGATAACCAATGGCCATGGTCCTGAATTTACCCGAAGATTTCTTATCATTCCCGAGCGTGACGCTAAAAATCAATAGACAGCACACGAAAATCTGTTGTGGTGCGCCAAAAGAAATTTTCACTCCAATAAACAAATGTTTTCAAGTAGGTAGTAAGTCTAAAACTTGAAAACATTCGTTCGTAAAAAGCTTGTTTGAAACAGTCATTCGTACGTTTTCGTATGTGCTCGGCAATCAAATGAGAGGTGAGACAAGACACAATGCACGTTTGTATTGAAACATGTTGGATAAACATATAAAAATACTACGTCAACACAATGAACCGACCAATCAAAGATTCACAGGTTTCAATACAATACTAAAAAACAAAATTTACTCTCAATTGGAAGTATTTCCGTTGTTTAAGGAGCTATGCTTGTTCGGCCGTAGCTCAGTCAGGCAGAGTAGAACTACCGTAATAGAACGATGCCAGCGTCGACACACGTGGCATCCCAGACTAATCCTCTACAGAGACGCCACGGTTCTAGCGTGGCAAAACATCATCCACTGTCGATGTCAATGTGTCTATCGACACATTCGAACTATCGATGACTTCGAACAACACACATCCCTAAGCCTGTGGATCTCTGATTGGTCGGTTCGTTTTGTTGACGTAGTATTTTTATATGTTTATCCAACATGTTTCAATACAAACACGTGCTTTGTGTCTTGTCTCATTTCTCATTTGATTGCCGAGCACATACGAATACGCACGTATGACTGTTTCTAACAAGCTTTTTAAACGAACGAATGTTGACAACAACTTGAAAACATTCGTTTATTGAAGTGAAAACTTCTTTTGGCGCATCACCTCAGATTTTTCGTGGGCTGTGAATGGATTTCTAGCGTCACGCTCGGGAATGATAAGAAATGTTCGGGTAAATTCAGGACAATAGCCATTGGTTATATAGACACGCGTCAGCATATCCCATTCATCATCATCATCATCAGCCGCAAGACGTCCACTGCTGAACATAGGCCTCCCCCCTAGATTTCCACAACGAACGGTCCCGCGCAACCTGCAACCAGCGGTTTCCAGCGACCTTTGTTAGGTCATCTGTCCATCTAGTGGGAGGCCGTCCAACACTGCGTCTTCCGGTTCGTGGTCGCCACTCGAGAACCTTTCTTCCCCATCGGTTGTCAGTTCTGCGAGCGATGTGGCCTGCCCATTGCCACTTCAGCTTGCTTACTCTTTGAGCTATGTCGGCCACTTTCGTTCTTTTGCGAATATCCTCATTACGGATTCTGTCGCGCAAAGAGACTCCGAGCATAGCTCTCTCCATAGCTCGCTGTGTGACTTTGAGCTTTGTTATGAGGCCCACAGTTAAGGACCACGTCTCAGTTCCATAAGCCATCACTGGCAACACGCATTGGTTAAAGACTTTTGTCTTTAGGCATTGGGGTATTTTGGACTCAAAGATGTGCCGAAGTTTCCCGAACGCTGCCCATCCGAGTTGGATTCTTCGCTGGACCTCTTTGTCGAAGTTGGATCTACCTAATCGGATCTTTTGACCCAGGTAGACGTATTCGTCAACAACTTCGAGTGTGGTATTCCCAACATTAACCGGTACAGGTGAGACATGAACATTTGACATGACCTTCGTCTTGTCCATATTCATCTTCAAACCTACCTTCTGGGATACTCTACTGAGGTCCCTGAGCATAGCACCGAGGTCCTCCAGCGACTCCGCCACAATGACTATGTCGTCGGCAAATCGAAGGTGAGTGATGCATTCGCCGTTGATATTGATGCCGTATCCGTTCCAGTCCAGTAGCTTGAAAACATCTTCCAGCGCGGCAGTGAACAGTTTCGGAGATATAACATCTCCCTGTCTCACGCCTTTCTGTAGCTGGATGTGTTTTGTGCACTGGTCCTGTAATCGGACAGACATTGTGGCTTTGCTGTAGATACACTTCAACACTTCGATATAGCGATAGTCGATGCGGCATCGCTGAAGAGACTGAAGCACTGCCCAGGTCTCGATGGAATCGAAGGCTTTCTCATAGTCCACATACGCTATACATAGTGGCCGATTATACTCCTCGGTTTTCTGTATAATCTGCCGAAGCGTATGGATGTGGTCTATGGTACTATAGCCTTTTCGGAAACCGGCTTGTTCGGGTGGCTGGAAGTCGTCAAACCTGCGTGCGAGACGATTCGTGATTACCCTCGAAAACAACTTATAAACGTGGCTCAGAAGTGAGATGGGTCTGTAGTTCTTCAACAAGGTGTTGTCACCTTTTTTGAAGAAGAGCACCACCACACTTCTGCTCCACGCTTCTGGCGTATTACCGTCAAGTATGACGGAGTCGAACAGCCTCTGGAGGACTTTAAGTACCGGTTTTCCACCCGCTCTCAGAAGCTCAGTCGTAATTCCGTCATCGCCAGGTGCCTTGTTGTTCTTAAGTTGTTTGAGGGCCATCCTAATCTCATACAGGCTGACTTCCGGGATGTCTTCGGTAAAGTGTCGGGTCAACTTGGCTCTGGGGTCTTTTGCCATGCTAACGACAGGTTGTGCTTGTGTAGAGGTGTATAACTGTTCATAGAACCTCTCAATCTCCTCCAAAATCTCGGGCTTCGACGAGACGACGTTACCACTATCGGTCTTCAGTTTGGTCAATTGACTTTGCCCAAGAGACAGATTTCTTGCGAACACTTTCGAGCCTTTGTTCCGCTTAATCGCTTCTTCAATACACGAAGTATTGAAGCAGCGTATGTCGCGTCGCAAACAAGTAGATATCTGTCTATTGAGCTGTCTGTATACCGTCATGTCGACCGAAGACTGCAATCGCATATCTCGCCTAACCGCCATGAGATTCAGAGTATGATCGGAGAGCTTTTGGGTTCTATTCTGGCGTCGGCTCTTATAAAATTTTCTGCCAACTGCTTGAACAGTTTCCACCAGCCTATCGTTTATTTCGTCCGCCGTTACGCATTCATCTAAGGCTTCGAAGCGATTTTGAAGTTCGAGTTGAAAGTTATCGGGATCTTCGATTTGAGCATAATTTGGTCGGAGCGTGGACTTCATTAGACGTGATCTTTCGAACTTAATGTTTAGATTCAGCGTGCCTCTTACAATACGGTGATCGCTGCCGGTCTTAACCCTACTGATCACAGAGACATCGCTGAATATTTGCCGTTTAGTCGTCATAATGAAGTCGATCTCATTTTTTGTGGAACCATCTGGGCTAATCCAGGTCCATTTTCGTTGTGGCTGTTTCCTGAAAAAGGAGTTCATCATAAAGAGGCTCTCCCTTTCCAAGAAATCAGCTAGACGTTGCCCTCTTGGGTTCCGCTGCCCATATCCGAATTGTCCCACTCTCAACTCATCACCGCTACGTTTGCCTAGTTTCGCGTTGAAGTCTCCCATCACAACTGTGAAATGTGTTGGCGAGACATGTATGGCTTTGGAGATGTCCTCATACATGGTCTCAACCTCTTCGTCGGGATGTGTCGAGGTCGGTGCGTATACCTGTATGACCTTCAATGAATACCGGTCGGTTATTTTAAGTACAAGGTATACAACCCTGCTCGACACACTCTCGATCATTAACACGTTGTTGACAAGAGACTTGCGGACGATAAACCCGACACCCCCTTGGGATTGTTGATCTCCCTCCCGGTAGTAGAACAAGTTGCCGGATTCGAGGGTTATTCTGTCCTCGCCCTGTCTACGGACTTCGGATAACCCTATGATATCCCAGCGCAACTTGTCCACTTCTTCTTCCAGCTCCACAATCTTCTCGTCAGCCCTCAGAGTCCGTGCGTTGTACGTTGCCAGGTCGAGTCGTTGGGTTTGGTGGCGGGGCGTCTGCCGGGGATTCTTAGCACCCCATGCTCCGCCGGAACCAAGGCTGCCACCAACGCCTGGAATAACGGAGCCGCCGGGGACTAGGGGCCGTTTCTTTTTTGTGACCATCATATGGGGGGGTGTTTGCCATAGTCACCACGCTTGGCAGGCGGGTTGGTGACCGCGGAGCCAGTCCTTTGCACCGATGACGCCGCTGCCCGTCACCGGCCAGGTCAATTTAGGACTGGCTTTTAAATGGATATACCGCCATTGGTTCGGTCGTCAGAGCCTCGTTAGTTGGCAGCAGGGTGTACCGCGCGCAGGAGAGGTTGACATTTGGGGAAACTAGATGTTTAGCGCTTCCCCCTTACACCCCTTATCCCCATATCCCATTAACCATCTAGAAACGCGTAAGCATTTCCCGCTGACTCGTTTCTAGATTGCCATGCTCATGGACACGCCCCGAGGGCCTGTAAAAGGGCGAGAGCGAGGGCGGTAGCAATGTCGCGAGCGAATGCGAGAGCTGTCCTGCGACTCTGCCGCCGAGCTATGGGTGGATAAACCCATGTTGGTTTTAGTCAGTAGTTGGCTGGCACCACTCTCAAGGTGTCAAGCCCGATGTACCGCACCATATCCCTGCATGGCGCACGATGCAAGAATTTCACCCACAGAAAATAAAGGGAAATTCAATTTTATTCAGAAGTATCGTCATCCTTGAAGCACAAGCATAAGTAGCCCGCTAAATACCGCCCACTGCTGGGACTCGGGGCCCTCTCTCGCAAGGAGAGTCAAGGCCATCATCAACCACGCTGGCCAGTTGGTTGATGACGAAGATTCTTGGCAGATGTTGGTTTCCTCACGATCTTTTCCTTCGCCG
Source organism: Ectropis crepuscularia (assembly GCA_963693475.1). NCBI lineage: Eukaryota > Metazoa > Arthropoda > Insecta > Lepidoptera > Geometridae > Ectropis > Ectropis crepuscularia. Next base: position 13,429,073 of record OY856366.1, on the reverse strand, counting down.
TTTTAAGTTAATGGCTCCGGATCGGCAGTCGCCGTTCTCCCGAATAGATCAACCGTAACTTATCACCGTAACATCCTTGAAGCTTGACACGTATTATTTGGGTTTGTAATTACATGTAAATAAATGTGACATTTTGAACATAGGGGGATAAAACCTACTAAAAGTTTAAGCGAGTCGGGTTGGATTACACCGCGATTTGCAGCCGGTATACTAGTACTTGTATAAAGCGGTGTTGGTAACAGTTGCAGTGTTGAGAGCTCAGACATTTTTCCCATCTCAAAAAATGACCAAAACGCTTCAAGCCCCAAGAAAGAAGTTTTCTCTTCAGAAATAATCAAGTTTGCAGCACACGCTATCTGGGACAGAAGAGACGTTCACGCCCAGCAGTGGGATCATGAAGACTGTATGATGACGAATAAAACAAGGACATAGGAAAATAAAATAGCCATTTATTTTGCAGTCTCACAAACGAACAGTCTTATAAATACCGATACCTACATAACAATGAAAGATTGGTTATGTTTAAGTTAGTAGGTAAGTATATCGAATAAACTTACAAACTGTTGAAGCATTTTTTCAATCTGTTTCACTAATAGAAAACTAAATGATCACAGATTAACGACATAAAAGCACCTTAAATACATATTTACGTAACATATATGGTTTAAGTAAATGCTAACTCACGTAACTAAAGTTACGGCTGGTCTAGTCGGGGGAACGGCGCTTGCCGATCCGGAGACCCCGGGTTCAAACCCCACACACACCACTGTTTTTTCGAAGTCATGTGCGTAATGCCGCTAACTTAAAACGGTGAAGGAAAACATCGTGAGGAAACCGACATGTACCTAGAATCTTTCGAAGTCATGTGTCATCCACCAACCCGCACTGGGCCTTGGACGTGGTGGATTATGGCCTTAACTCTCTCCTTGCGAGAGAAGGCCCCGAGTCCCAGCAGTGGGAACGTTTAGTGGGCTGTTGATGATGATGATGAAATGCTAACTCGTGGGAAGTCAGCGCGCTAGTTTTTAACCGACCAAAAAGAAGGCTGTTATAAATTTGACGTCAATGTTTGTCTGTCACGTAGCTGTCAAATAGATGGACCGATTTCGATGCCATTTTAGGGTTCCATAAAAAGTAAAAACGGAACCCTTATAGATTCGTCATGTCTGTCTGTCCGTCTGTATGTCACAGCCACTTTTTTCCGAAACTATAAGAACTATACTGTTGAAACTTGGTAAGTAGATGTATTATGTGAACTGCATTTAGATTTTTTTTTATAAAATACTAGCTGAACGCGCGCGCGTTGCTACGCCATCTATCGAAAATTGGGCGTACCAATTCAAATTTTGAACAAATTCGGTTAGTTTAGGTTCTAATGACGCAACCTTTAAAATATGACACATGCTGTCACGCAACGAAAGTTCTCAAAAAAGCAATATTTTTTCCCGTTTTTGTTACATTTTTCATTCATGCTCGGCTCCTGTTGATAGTAGCGTAATGTTAAATAACCTATAGCCTTCCTCGATAAATGGACTATCATACAAAGAAATAATCTTTCAATTCAGACCAGTAGTTCCAGAGATCCTTGCGTTCAAACAAACAAACAAGCTCTTCAGCTTTATAATATTAGTATAGATTAAAAAAAAACTAAAAATTTTGGGTTTGCCCCATACATAGAAATCAAACTCATTTTTTTTTTCATTAAAATGTGTGGGTGTCTATGGATAGGTCTTCAAAAATCTATGTGTAGTACTATATGTATTATGTTACTTGCTGCAACGGAACCCTTCATGGGAGAGTCCGACTCGCACTTTGGCACTTATTTTATTTGAAACTCAGTGTTTGCGGTGATTCTTAGCTATGTTTGGTTAATACACTTACTCCTACATTCAAAATGCACCACAAAAAGTACGTTTTTTTTCACAACTCTGAGGGAGTTGTCAAAAAAAATCTGGGCTTCAAATAAAACGGCTTGAGTAGTAGAAAACTATAACAAATAGCAAGTCTGGGGTAAACCAAAATGTTTAATTTTGTTCTTGTAAATATATATCTACCAATGTCGCCGTAACATTGTAAATACCGTCAAATAATAATCTAACTACGCTACATTTTAAACTAACCTAACCTCATGTAGGTTTATAATCCCGCACGTTTTATGAACTGTTGGTTTTTCGATTGTACAGTGACATTTATAACCATAACCATCCGCCCCGGCTTCGCACGGGTATCACAAGCAAAGGAGGAGAGCAACAATTGAATAAAATAGTAATTTTTACATCAGGTTTTAGAAAAAAAAAAAGGTTGGTATACATACTAATGTTGTATCATAGACTACATACAAACCCGTGTACATCGTTGATGGGTCATTTGAACCACCAGGAGACCTATGTAGAAAGATAGACGGTTATAATATAATAAGAGACAGCACTGTGCCGTCATTTGTAAGCTGTCCAACTATAAGTGCAGTTGAAGATAGGTTGCAACCCTCGATCTTTTCTCCTTGTCGCATGATTTTTGTACGGCGTTGCTGAATAATGGATTATAAGAGGTATTGAAACTATATTAAGAGGTATTGATTGGAGGAGTGTGCCTCGTATTGGACACAGGTTTGGAAAGAGCATTAGCTTAGCAAGCCCGTGAGCGCTTCGAGGCAGGGCTGCCTCCTACTGGACACAGAGAAAGGATACGCGAACAAATTGTGTCCGTTAGGACATGATGTGCATTTTATTAAGCATGTCCTGAATCATATTTCTAATTGGGCGATCCCGAATAAACCGTGTCTCAACACTGCCCTCTCAAAGCCTTCTTTCTTCAAACTCAATAGCGGAGTCTCTTATGCAATCTTTGAAACTGTATATTCGGCCATAATGATACAGTTCATACAGCATAAACCCATCCTGTGGTCTGCCGGGGTCTCTCCCAGGGCTAGCCCTGGCCACCAAACAATGCTTGATATCTTCGTTGCTCGACCTCGATGTATTTGTGCTCATCACTGACAACGCCACCCATTCCATTTCCGGGTGGATTTTTAAACTCAAAGTCGACTTTTGTGATATATCATAATCGTAACCACGAATCGCAATCTGCTCTTCGAATAGTGGATCAAATAAAGCGAACAAATTTCTAACCATCTTTTTAAATATCTCGTGTATTTGTTCAGTCTCATTATCTTTCACTTGTACCTTTATATCTATGCTTTGGATATCTGAAATATACATATAATTGATGACAGTATGCAGGAGATTATACATATCTGATAACTCTGCGCGCTCAAAGAGCTCGCTAGCTCGGCTCAAGTATGGTGACTCGTTTGGGAGCAACCACCATCTTTGTATTTCTTCGAGTGTGGTCAGTGAAATATTACTCAATTTCTCTTGGTGTTGACGAATTTTTAAATTAGATTTTTCAGATAAAATAGCATTTATCTCATCGTCAAAAATTTGTCCGGTTTTGTCTTCTTTTTCTTGATGAGGATAGAACCAAAATTTATTCAAAAAATCTCTGGCTTGTAACTTCTCATATTCATCTACATCAAAAGAGTACTTCGGGAAGCCATCGACGTTAATTTTAAATCGGTAAGCATCCAGATCTTCATTGAAAGGTTTGTGTCTTATGTCCGTTAGTTCGTTTAAAAACAAACTTGCGTTACCTTTTAAATTGCTTTTCAAATCAAACTTCAGCATATTGGAATCTGCGTCTAAGACGAGTAAATTACCAACTGCGCCGCCAATGCCACCATCGACCTCAATCATTCCCCTTTCTATTAATTTTCCTCGTCCCACGTTTTCGTTGTTAATTTCAACAATTTTCGTATCTTTGTTATATTTCAGTAAAGTCATTACTTCGTCTGCTACAGTTTTTATTCTCTTTTTTATTTTAACGTCGCTGCTGCCACTGAACGTCATATCTCTGTTTCCAAACGCACGAGGTAGTTTAATTTCTTGCGATACCATAGATTCTTTTACAAATGATCTAAGGACTACCAAATGCTCGAGTGTACTTGTGAAGAATTCAGGACGAAACTGCCACAACCGCTCTTTATTATTCGCCGGTTGGCCCTCACTCTCTTCATTGTTATCACTCTGTTTCTCTTGTAAGACTTCTCTAGCGATAGCTAGGTGGTATTTCATTATTAACTTATCTCCCAATAAATTTTCGTTACATGGTTTAGACGGTAGACATTTAGGTAGCACCGCTCCTAACTTTTTCCCTAATTCCCTGATTTGGTCCAGTATGGTTAATTTACCTAAACAATTTACATCATCTTCACTGTAGTCATATTGAAAAGGCTCTTCGCTGTCTTTGGTCCTTGTGAGGTCCTTCACTACTTCATTTAGTATGTTGCCTTGTTTTTTCTTTTTAAAGTTTTCCTTGGCTGACGTATAAGCTATGAAATAACTATGGACACCACCATAGTCCCCGTCAAATACTGGGTCTTTTTTATCGAATTGGAATTTTTCCATGATTGTAAGGTAGCTTTTAAAATACTTCACTACACTAAAGTCTCCAGAATCTTTCCATATAGCCTCATCAATTAACTGGCTCTTCTCAGGATCATCCCTATGAATGAGTTGCATAAACAGCACGGTCGGTTTGTGTTGTCCTTTCACCTTGTACCGCAGACAGATGTCATTCATAGCGCTGATCCCTTGAATTTTGGTTCCAAGCTTAGAATTTTCATCTATGTGTTCGTGGTTCAGCACTCTTAAAAGTACTAGACGCAACATTTTCATTCTGTAGAGTACGCCGCCAACTTCACACGTGCCACCTCTCTTAGAATATAGATATTGTCGCTCGTTTTCCGAATCCTCAAGCATATAACGTTGACTACACATGACTTGAGATGGATCTGTTTGCAGTAGATCCATAATTATGTTTTTAAAATCGGCATTAATGGTAATCAAATTATTGTTTGATTTGTTGAACTTAAGAAATCTAGCAATTATTGTGCTGAAAACCTTGGAAATTCTATTTGGAGAGTGTTTTTGAAGAATTTGGCTAAATTCTACGTTTACTATGAACTTAAAATGGTTCATGGCATCGCTAGCAGTCATCAACAGCTGGTCAAGACATTCTAGCTTTGCTGATCTAAAGAAGTCAGTCGATCTAAGATACGGAGCTTGATCTTTCAACATCCACCACTTCTGTATTTCGTTGTGAGCTTTCATGAAAATTGTATTAGAGTGTATCACGAAATCATGATTACTCGATTTATTTTCATTGTTATAATGTTTGTTAATCTCTTTCTTAACTAAATCTTCAACGTCCTCTTCTTTTGCTTGACAAGGGTAGATTAGCAATTTGCTGAAAAAATCTTTCACTTGCTCTTGAATATTCTCCGTCTCATTAGAGTCAGACTTATCAGAATCCTCGTTTTTTGATTTGTCGACTGCTACTTTAACCAAACGATCTACGTCAGCTTGATTGTAATTATACTGAAAGGGTTTCACACCTTGATTTGTGTTTATAAGTTTATGTAAAATTTTATCTTCGTCCTGTACGGCATTTTTTTTTGTTATACATTCATAAGCGGGAGTGTATAAAACAAAGAAGCAATCGATATTATTGAATTCACCCTCGAACAAGGGGTCTTTATGATTAACCTGGAACAGCTCGCTGATCACGAGATAGCTTAAAAAATATTTCTGCAAGCTGAAGTCTCCAGTATTGGCCCACAAGTCCTTATCCTTGACCTTTTCTTTGGGATTTTCTCTATGTTTTGCTTGCATAAACACCACGACCGGCCTCTGCCGACCCTTCGCTTGGTATCGCAGGCATATATCGTCCATGGCTCCAATTCCGGCAATATTGACTCCGAGCAAGATATCTTGCTCTATTTCCTCGTGGTTCAGCATTCGTATGTAAACCAGGCTCACTATTTTAGTCTCGTACAACTGACCGTGCAAACCAAGATTGTCATTTCTCTTTGAGTACTTGAACTCTGCGTTTTGTTGGTCACTGTTTGATAAAATATCAAGAACGTTAGGGTATTTGTAACTAACCAATGGGAAATTATAACTAGCTTGTTTTTCTGCCATTTGAAGAAAACTCATGACGCGCGCCTGACTTTTTAATAAAAATAGCAACGCGTAAGAGAAGGGAGTATCACCCGCCTTATTTCTGATCGTAACGTCTGCGCCACGATAAACCAACATGACTGCTAAGGAACCGTTCTGATGGCGCACCGCCATGTGAAGAGGAGTTTCACCGTCTGCAGTCTGTGCGTTCACATCTGCTTTCTTAGCCAAGAGAATCTTGGCAATAGATATTTTCCCAAAACGAGCAGCCTGATGTAAAGGCGTGGTTCCGTTCTTTGTGCGCGCATTTACATGAGCACCTTTTCTTATCACATCCTCCACAATTACCGATAAATCAAGTTTGACCGCTAAGTGCAGTACAGTTTCCCCTAGTAGGTTTTTAAGATTCAAATCAGGATCTCTGGCCAACATTAGTTTGACCACTTCTGTCACGTCAGAGGATTCCAATTGCACTGCGCTGTGCAGCGCCGTATTTCCTGTATCATCCTGTAAATTGATATTGGCTCCGCTATTTAAAAGAAGTTCGGCTGTTTGAAACACCTGCCCGAACCCCGTCATCTTGTGTAGAGGCGTTTGTCCCTGAGCCCGCGCATTCACATCGGCACCGTTCTTCAGCAATAGTTCTACGACTGGTGCTACACCTAATGTGGCCGCCAAATGTAGCGCTGTCATTTCACGTTCGTTCTGTAAGTCCACTTCAGCACCTTTGTTTAACAATAACTCCATAACAGAAGTATTTGCAATATTTTTTGCTAACACCGTCTCCTTATTGAAATGCACTTTTACATTTTCTGGAGGACATTGACGAGACATCCGCTGAAGCGCGTACACAACGGTGAGTTGCTCTATTGCAGTGTACAGAGGTGTATTTCCTTCTACAGTTTTCGCATTTGCGTCCGCACCTTGTTCTAGTAAGAACTCAACAGTAGAGAGCTTAAGAGAATGCGCGGCTTCGTGCAGCGGAGTCCTGCCGTCTGCGTCCTGTCCATTGATGTCTTCACCTACCTTAAGTAGTAGCTTTAAGACAAGCAGATTCCCAAAACGCGCGACTTCGTGCATTAACGTCCTACCAGGTTTCTTCGGTACCAGGCCAGCGCTCTTGTGCAGCAGTAACAACGTGGCTAAATTGTTTCTAGCACTAAGCGCCAGATAAAGAGGTGTTTTGCCATCCCTCGTTGCTACGTTCACGTTGGCTCCTTTGTCTAACAGCAACTGATATATATCTTCATTTTCAGAGCGTAACGCTTCATGTAGCGGACTGACTCCTTCATTCGTACGCAAGTTAACATCAGCTCCTCTCTCTATCAATAACTCTGCGATAGGAAAGTTTCCGGTTCGAGTCGCACCATGGAGTGGAGTATCCCCATTTGATTCCCTCGAGTTAACTTCTGCGCCTTTGTCTAGTAGAAGTTGTACGACAGATACGTTTTGTGAAGTTGCTGCACCATGCAAGGGCGTCGTTGCGAAATCATCAGTTGCATGTACATCAGCTCCTTTTCCCAAGAGAAATTCCACTAGAGACAATTCTCCAGCACTCGCTGCTTTATGAAGCAACGTTAAGCCGAACTCGTCCTTTGAGTTCATGTCAGCGCCTTTCTTCAATAGCAGCTTCACCATCCGCGATAAACCTAAGCGAGCTGCAAAGTGCAACGGTGACTGCGCTTTACCACCATTTAAATCAGCACCTTTGTTCAACAGTAATTCCACAACCGACACTTCTCTGTATTGCACTGCTTCGTGCAGAGGCGTGTATCCAGAATCGTCGCACGCGTTGACATCAGCCCCATGTTTTATTAGCAACTTAATTAGCATCACATTATCACGTTTCACTACCCGATGTAGCAGAGTTTTTCCAAACTTACTTTTTGTATTCACATCAGCTTTCTGCGCCAGACATCGCCTGACATCTTTTAGCTTCTCTGTTATGTTCCTTTTACTTTTTATGATTTCCAACAAGCGTTTATTTTTATTTTTCAATTTACTTTCGCCTATTTTGTCCATTTTTTTTGTTAGTTTTTTAACTTTTCTGAAGAACTTAAGGATCTATATTCAAATGGGGAAACGTTAGTACTTTGTTATTATAGTTTCTTTTTATCTTGAAGGGTTAGGACTCCTTACCTATAGAAATAGAAAAGGAAAGAAAAAGAAAAGAAATCCTCTATAGAATCCTACGCTTTCTCAAACGTAATCGCGTAATGTGTTTTAGAAAATAAACAATTATTGTTTACTGAAAACGTCATTTGTGATGTAGTAGGGTCACTAAGGTTTTCTTATATTTATAGTCCAGTCTTGCTGCTTTTTTTTAAATGTAATCTCTTTTATTTTTAAAAGAAATTACAATCCAACCATACCAACCCCTATAGTTTTAGGATTTTGTAGTTTTCGATTTTTCAAACTTAATTACAACAAAGATCTATCTAATTATATTATACTCTTTCGAATTCTTAGTTTTCTTTAAATTCTGGTTATCTAATCAGGTCTTAAAATGATACTTAACACCTACACAATAAATACTTAAGTATTTTACATGTATCCAAAAACTATAGCAACACAAGAGCTAAATAAATCACCATTTTCCAGCGCCTAATTGATGACTTTAGTGGATGGGTTTATTTTGGTACTGGTCGCTTTAAATTGTATGCTGATGATATGTGCCTTGAAGTAGACCAGCTGTAGAGTCTTCACGAACCTGCAATAGATATAAAACAGAGTTGGAATCATTAAAGGCAAATTTGGTTATCTAACCGGCATTTTCTTACCACGTACTAAAGGCTTTATAAGCAATTCACTTCATTCTCCCGATGCTGGAACTCAGGGCTTTCTCTCACAAGATGAGTATAATGAAAAACTACCAGTAGAACGACGCTTTTGAACTTGCGACAAGGCAGTGACGCGTGTAGGGATGTGACCAAATAGTTTACATATACTACGTATAGAGTTAGAACAAACGCTTTACACCGAAAGCACGGGTCTGATCGCTCTTGTCTTGTCCCTCTTGTGGAAGTGTCATACTTTTATCGAGGCACATCACTATGTCGCCATAGCTAACACACACCTCATCTGCTTACGATTGGTACTAAGGAACCGTGCGGAGAAACCTGATCTGTTTACTTATTCTTTATCTAAGGATGTGACAAATAAAAAATCGACATAGCAACCCTATATAATATGCAATTTATCTTTACAAACTTTCAATGATTCATATTTCTCATTAAAAATTCCCGAGTTGTTATCTTAGCAAATTAAGAAATATGCTCGCGATCTTCACTCGAACTGCTAAGTAACCCAAAAACCAGCCACCCCTTGGCAAAACGTATAAAGGAAAACGTTGGACAGATAAGACTCTTCGTCTTTTCTGGGTGAGAGTGCATGTATCTAAAATCGAGGTCATGTGTCGTCCACTAACCCGCACTGGGCCAGCGTGGTGGAGAAGGCTCCGAGTGCCAGAAATGGGAACATTCAATGGACTGGTTATGCTTGTGAGTTTGAATTTTAGCAAATAAGTATGCTCAATAGAAAACGCCTCTACTGACCCTCTACCTCAGGAGAATGGCAACTGCAGATCCGGGATCCTGGTTCGAATATCACGCAAACCACAGTCTTTTAGAAGTTAGAAGTCATGTGCGTAATGCCGCTAACTTAAAAACGGTGAAAGAAATACATCGTAAGGTCAGTCACAAACCAGCTTGTCGGCAAAGATTGAACTCTTCAAAGACGAGTGAAGTCTGCCAACCTGCAACTTGCCCAGCGTGGTCTACAACTATGGTCTAAACCTCTCTACATTAGTAGTGGTAGGACTCTTGGCAGAGTCCGCCTGGGGAAGTACCACACCTTTGCCAGTTATTCTACCGCCAAGCAGCAGTTTGCATATTACTGTGTTTTGGTCTTCAAGGGCTATGTTTCCAGTAAAATTACCGGACTTCAAAAATATCTCTAGGCGACGAGCGCAGTGCAGTACACGGTAATGGTTTAGACTCTACATGTTCCAATAGCTGCGTGTCATTGTGTTGTTATGGCCAGGCATGTTGCACACCATCAGGTACATGTTCTGCTCGTCTCGTCACTTTAAACTATACAAAAAGAGGGAGATCCGTGTCCCAGCAATGGGGACTTACGTACGTACGTACGGGATAATACGCTGAGAATACAAAAAAAAAATTAAAAATGCGTTGGTCTTTCTAAATCTTTATAACGCTATGACAACATAACTCAAAGCAACTACCTATGCGAGTAACCAATCACAGCAAGAGTTGACCTATAAATGAAAATCAAGCCAATAATGAAAATCAAGCCAATCACAGCAAAAGTTGACCTATAAATGAAAATCAAGCCAATCACAGCAAGAGTTGACCTATAAATGAAAATCAAGCCAATCACAGCAAGAGTTGACCTATAAATGAAAATCAAGCCAATCACAGCAAAAGTTGACCTATAAATGAAAATTAAGCCAATCACAGCAAGAGTCGACCTATAAATGAAAATCAAGCCAATCACAGCAAGAGTTGACCTATAAATGAAAATCAAGCCAATCACAGCAAAAGTTGACCTATAAATGAAAATCAAGCCAATCACAGCAAGAGTTGACCTATAAATGAAAATCAAGCCAATCACAGCAAAAGTTGACCTATAAATGAAAATCAAGCCAATCACAGCAAGAGTCGACCTATAAATGAAAATCAAGCCAATAATAATTCAAAATATTTAATATTATTTACGTAGATACGCTTACTGCCACCTATGGTTGCCTGGAAGAAATCACTCTTAGCGATAAGGCTACCATATGGCACTAGCTCTAAGCAGAGATTTAATCTAAGTCTCTAATTCTATATTTTGTTATTTTGTTATTCTAGAAAATAGAAACACTTTATTGTTCACAACACAAAAGAAAAATAAATAAACAAAAAGATACATTCTTAAATCTAATGAAACAAATGGCGACCTTATCGCTAAGAGCGATATCGTTGTAGTTTTTCTTTAATAAATTGTATTTGTCTGTCTGCAATTGATCGCGTGTTTTTGCAAAAACTCTATAATGTTTAAATAACATTGAGAATCACTATAGCCATTAATTATTTGTCTAAATTTATATTAGGTAACTAAATTGTAAGAAAAATTTGGCAACTACATAATTAAAATGTATAAATTATCCTGCGAAATTCACTCTTCCTTCAACTCTACAATAAATACTTAGGCAGCCACGCCTTATATCTAATGGCCTTGTTTCTCCTCGTAAAAGAAAGCTTCGAGTCCCAGCTGTGGGAATTAAAACTGGGCTATTTATATTATACCTACTTACCTACACCTTGTTAAATTATTTCCATAATCACTTGTTCTACAGTGACGTCACATCGCGCCGGCCGATGTAAACAAATTCTTTTTGTCGAGACAGTTTTTGGCGGTGATAAAAATACCAATGTATTGTATTTAAAATATCATGAAATTAAAGTTACACTTCACTTTGTAACACTTTTTACATCACAGCTCGTTTCGACGAGTCCAAAAGTGTTTAATTTTATGGATTTAGTTTTAATATGGATGCCACAAACAGTTATCGAGAATGTGCCGATAGCTAAATATAGCGCGGGCGGCGTCATGGCCGGCGCGGCTATCAGCGAATGAATTTTTTTTACATTGTAAACGTCTGGTAGTGATGTGCGTCATTAGCGGGCGATCATATCGATATTTGTTCGATTGTTGATGATATATTTACTAATTGACTTCGAAAAAGGAGGTATCCCGTTTCATAAACAGCCCACTAAAAGTGTCTAAACATCTGTGTCTCTGGGTCTTGTCACGCTAGGAGAGAGCCAAGGCCATTACACCACGCTGGCCCAGTGCGGGTTGGCGGATGACACATGGCCTCGAAAGATTTTTGTGTACATGTTGGTTTCCTCGCGATGTTTTCCTTCGCCGTTTTAAGTTAGCGGCATTACCAAACCGTGCCCGCATGGTTTCGAAAAGATAGTGCTGCGCGTGAGGTATGAACCCGGGGCTCCGGATTGGCAGGTGCCGTTCTCCCGATTAGAACAGCCGTAATATTCTTAATTCGTACAGAAACATATTTTATAAAAACGCGTCTCTAACTTCAGTGTGCCGAATATGCTATCGGTGTACGCATACATCGTTAAAATTTAACTCTCATATTTTTTACGAGCGTTCCAAAAAAGTAAAAAAATCGATATCGATATATTCGAATTTTCGAACAACGCATCCCTAAACTCTGCAAATCTGTGATTGGTCAGTTCATTTGCGTTGACGTAGTATGTTTGTTTATTTATCCAACATGTTTGAATACAAACGTGCTTTGTGTCTCGTCTCATTCGCATTTCGCATTCGGTTGCTGAACATAGTCGAATACCTAAGCACGAATGACTCAGTGAAACATGTTTTAAAAATGGAGGTAAAACCGAGGGTTCAAGTTATGTTCTTGAGTTGAGAGTGTCGTTTATTTTCGGCTGTCTTAATTATTTTCCTAATATTATTTTAATAATTTATTTCGCGACTTAACTTTAGTGAACCGAATGTTATTTAAACTATTCTACTCATTTCACCTGACGCTACTCAAAATATTATATTTATATAATATTTATATATATCTCTCGCCTGATAATATTTAACGACTATTTATTATCTCCATAACAGGTGAAATGTTTTTTTTTTTGTGTGCCAGATGTATTATTTGTGTGACTAATGTATTAGTTGGGAGTGTTCTTGGCTATGTTTCATCAAAATCGTTTTTTTCTTTCGTGACTTAGTTACTATTATAAAACAACAGGGGCTTGCCCTTACAAGCTTGGCTGTCCAAATACAGCTCAATACGAGTGCATAAATTAAAAAAAATTAAAAAACCCCATTTTTTTTAAAGCTATTAAGATTTTAAGTTTTGGGTCACACATATATGTTTCCAAGTAAAGCTAATTATGCCCATTTGCGTCTAAGGCTCTAAGGTCTAAGATTCCTACCGCAACTAACTCTCATCTCTCAGACCACGGACCACCTTTTAAGTATTATCTACCAAACAAAAAAATAATCTAGTCAACTTAACGAGTTCAATTTTCATTGAACAATAACATATGTGGGATCCTATAGTAATTTATATATTTTTTTAGTTAACCTCAATAGTCCCACTGCTGAGCAAAGGTCTCCCCAATTCTCTCCACTTAAGGCGCGTCCCCTAGCTAAACGATGTTTTTGTATATATTTTCAGAGCTCTTTTCCAAAACAAATATAACCCCTCATCGGATCGACAACATACACAATCGGTAGAGCGGCCGCGTCGTTCATCAATTGGAATCCATCTGTGGTTTTAAAAACGTTCAGCCCAGTTGTAGACGAAACCACCGCGTCCATTGTGAAGCAATATCTAAACGAAGTACTAAGAGCCGTACCCTTAAACAAATATCAACTAGTAAAAAATACATAAAACTTCTGCAAAATCTAAAAGCTTTAAAATGGTAGTTTCCTTTTTTGTTACCGAATATAATGTTTAATTAATCTCCTTGGAACAAAACCATAAAATGTAGAAATAATTGTAACTATCATGCATCTACTCGAAAAGCCGCCATTATTTATATTCTATACTTACACCGACGGATAGGCAATTTGATTACGAACATTATAGTATTTTTTTTTTGTAAAGATCAAAATCTGATTTTACAAAGGGGTTAGTTTGTTCTCAAAAATCTGAGCAGAAAACAGCGACAAATCTACTGTTTCTCTTTTGCTCTTTCTTGCTGTGTGCGATGAGGTAAGAAATACTCAAGGCCACTTGCTCGGGGTAGGCCCTTAATCCAGTCCAGAGTAATAATAGCAATAACTTTGCCAGTTATTCTACCGCCAAGCAGTAATGTGTAAGCATTACAGTGTTCCGGTTTGAAGGGCAATGTTTCCAGAGAAATTACTGGGCTTAGAGATATGATATCATAGATCTCTGGGTGACGAGCGCAGTGCAGTGCTAGGTAATGATTTGGACTCTTCATGTTCTAATAGCTGCGTGTCACTGTGCTGTTATGTGGCAGGCATGTTGCTTACCATCAGGCACATGTCCTGCACGTCTCGTCACTCTTTACTTTAAAAAAAAGTCGTGTAATAAAACAATTCATAAATCGCATCATAATCATAGTTTATTGATGACTTAAACATTCTGGTCGGCGGCCTTATTATAGTTAAAAGCGATTTATACCAGGCAACTGTGCAAGGCCCGGAAATGGCTTTTAGGCCAGTCATGTGAGGGGTTTCACCTCGGATTGAAAGATAATAAGCTGTAAATTGGAATAAACCTTTTAGACTACAGGCCCGTGAACAAAATTTACGTAGTAAATGAACCACCAGGAAACCTATGTAGGATGATAGACGGGTATAAAGTAATAAGATTCAGCGCTATGCCGTCACTTGTAAGCTGTCCAACTGGCTCCCAACCCATGGTACACCTCATTGATTCACCTGGGTGGACCACGACCAATTATTTTTTTCCGTGGTACACGTTAATCAAACGTATATTTTTTTAAATAAATTATGTTGGTTGTGGTTCACCTGCGTCTACTTAGTACAATCGAAGAGGTACAGTCCAGTCCAGTCCAACTGAGTACAGTCGAAGAGGAGGGGTTGCAACCCTCGATCATTTCTCCTTGTCGCATGATTTTTGTATAGCGTTGCGAAATAATGGATTAGGAGAGGTGTTCCGTATAATCGGGCAACATTATATCGGGCCGGCGGTTAGCGTGTCTGTGGTCGCCGGCTGTCATTCATACGTTGTCTCTGGTCGCGGGAACGACATTCACTTGTATTTTTTGTTCTGGATAACATTTTTTTTTTCAATTATTGTGATACTACTGGATTAGTGCTGCTATTATTGTGTAAAAGTGGGCTACTGGACGGGCCCCTTCCTCCAACGCCGGATCGTTGAACGCCGGATCGTAGTGCCGGTGACCTACTGCTGGAACGGGAATCCGGGAGATCGCCTGGAGGTCGCCTGGTTTGGTTTTTCCACATTCCCTTTTGATCCTTCCTTACATTCCTGTCGTACCAGACTGGGCTTTGGACAGCGCCAGGAACAATAGGTAAGTGTTTAATTCTATACTTATGGGGGAAGCTTTAAAATCGGTTATATCTGCTTAATTAATGTTTAAATCTCGCTATTGAACATATTCTGGTAGCAGGAGCGTGGTTAACCGTAAATACCCCTTTTTTGTTTTTATTTTTCTGGGAAAATATATCAGGTAGGCCAAATATTTGGGGGTTCCCAGTTTATAATTTCTCCCCAAACTGTCGGGAAATTGCTATTAAGTGGTATCCGGCTTAATAGGTTGCGGATATAATTGTTGTGACATTGTCCGAACTTTAAGTTAATTTAAAATTTAAATTTAAAAATGGCTTCGGATTTGGCCAACCAGCTCCGGTGGTTTGAATCCTTACAAGGATTGGTCGGCCGGAGAGACCGGGAGGAGGCGCTGTTAAACAGGGCAGAACACCTCGACAGGCGCCTGGAGGTCGCTGAGAGGAGCACAGGATCGCTGCGGGACGCAAGGCCGTCTCCACCTGAGGAGCAGATGGAGAGGATCGAGGCGGACATGCGGCGCATTCTGGATTTGTACGACGAGGTCTCCGAAGGGGTTCGCCAGCTGGAGAGGTCTCGTCAGGGAAGGGCGAACTCGGGACCCGTCATCAGGAATGCGGGTTCGGGTGTAGTGGGACGCCTTCCCACCCTGGACTTGCCCAAGTTTACAGGTAACCTGCGAGAGTGGAGCGGCTTCCGGAGTATGTTCGCCTCTCTCGTGGATTCACGCACGGATCTGACGAAGGCGGAGAAACTGGCCTATCTCCGCACGTCACTGGAGGGTGAGGCACTCTCCCTGATCCAGCACCTGGAGCTGGACGACGACAACTTCGGCACGGCGATGGAGTTGCTGGAGACGAGGTTTCAAAATCCTCGGCTCCTCGCCGACGCTCACGTGTCACAAATTCTGGGGCTTCCGAAGGTGACTGAGAGGTCTCAGTTGCGGCCACTAATCCTCACGCCCGTGAAGGTGGCGTACAACGCCTTGCGCAGCTTGGGACTGCCAGTAGAACACTGGTCGTTTCTGCTGGTCCACATTCTGCTGGGCAAGGTGCCGCTGGAGTTGCGCGCCCGGTTCGAGCGGGAAAAGGGCCTTCACGGCGACCCGAAGGTCTTCCCCACGTTCGAGGAGCTGCTTCGGGTCCTGGAGTGGGAGGCGAGGATGGTCGAGTCGGCGCCTCAGGAGGCGCAGCCCGCCGCTTCAGCTCGTGGCCCTGCCGGAACAGGACCGCGACCTGTGAATCCCCGCACTCAGGGTGGGGTGAAGCGGACGGCGACGGTGACGAGTGCGTCGGAGCAGGAGTGCCCGAACTGTGGCCAGCCTCACGCGCTGGTGCAGTGTCCGGCCCTGCTTGCGAGGACGACTTCCGACCGACGAGGGATCGTTCGGAAGTTGCGTCGGTGCTACGGGTGCCTGGGGGGTCATTTATTCAATGCCTGCCCCACGGCACGGCCGTGTCCTGGGTGTGGGGGACCACACCACCAGCTCTTGTGCACCAGGAGCGATGGTGCTGGTCGACAGCCCTCAGGGAGGGGGCCCTCCACGGGCGGGGGCGCTCTCACGCAGAGCCACGCATTGTATAACAATGAAGTGGCTACAGCGTGGAGCACGCCCCCTCCACCCCAACTCACGGCAGCACCGGGCAGCCCAACAAGGGGCGTCCTTCACGTGGCTCGGTCACCTCGGTCACAGCCCGCGCGGACGCGGGCGAACTGGAGGGATGGAAGGGTGATACCGGAGTCACCACTGGGGTCACCTCCCCAGCGTTACCCTTCTCCGCCGCCGGATCAGCGACTAATGCAATGTAGGCCGTTCACGCCTCCCCTCCACGAATATCCGAGGCTGGACTACCACCCGCCCTACTTTCGGTATGGCAGGGCGGCTGGATATGCCCCCCCTCCGATGGCCCTTTGCACTCGGCAGCCATACTGGTCTGGGCCTTGTAGTCCGACGGGTTCGGACGGGCCTCGGAGGGATTGACTAGCGTCCGGTCCCTTGGCACAGGATCAACCGGTGGTCCTGCTGCCCACACTCTGGTTAAGGGTTTGGGGGCCCAGAGGCGACTACGTCCGGATACGAACGCTCTTGGACACAGGGTCCCAGGGATGCATTGTGACAACCCGGGTTGCTCATCGCCTGGGCCTGGCTCGGTTTCCGTCGCCGACTCCGTTGCGAGGAGTCGGGAACACAGAGGTGCGGTTGGCTGGACAGACCCGCCTCTCCTTCTCGTCCGTACATTCCTATTCGGAAAGGATTGCGGTCAGTGCCACCGTCATGGATTCGGTTGTCGGTTGGCTTCCTCAGGCGGACATAGATCCGGATTTTTTGTCCTGTACTAAGGGTCTCAGGTTGGCGGATCCCCGCTTCGGGATGGCGGGTCCGGTCGATCTGTTGTTGGGTTCTGATGTACTAGGTCACATTATGAATGGGAAGCCTAGACTGTTGGACCAGTCTTCGCTGATGGCGCTGCCCACCATCTACGGGTACGCCATTTTGGGAATGGTGGATGAGTGGCAGCAGTCGAATCAGGCTTCCTTTACGGGAACGGCCCTCGCTCAGATCATGCAGAAGTTCTGGGAGATCGAAGAGCCGCCTACCGTCTCTCGGCTGGATCCTGAGCACGTGGAGTGTGAGAACTTTTATCAGGCTCACACTCGGAGAATGGTTTCTGGGCGATTGGAGACTAGGCTGCCCTTCCGGGATAACCCCCCGCGTCTGGGCCAGTCTCGATCATTGGCCGAGAAAAGGCTCAGGTCCATGGAGCGACGCATGGCTCGAGATCCTGTACTTCGGGAAAAGTACATCGAGTTCATGAGGGAGTATGAGGCACTGGGCCACATGTCTCCGGCTCGCGACGACTGGTCGACCATGGACCACTACTTTTTGCCTCATCACGCTGTTTTGAAAGCGTCGACAGGCAAACTCAGGACGGTGTTCGATGGATCCGCTCCGACTTCGACAGGAGTGTCACTGAATCAGTGCCTCCACGCAGGACCGAAGTTACATCGGGATATTGTAGACATCATCCTGAATTTCCGTAGGCACCAGGTGGTGTTGGGAGCGGACATCCGAATGATGTTCCGACAAACGGTCATACACCCCGAGGACAGGAGGTTCCAGTTAATCCTCTGGCGGGAAAGTCCTCAGGACCCTATGATGGTGTATGAGTTGAACACCAACACCTATGGGTTGAGATCAAGCCCCTTCATTGCAATCCGCTCACTGCTGGAGTTGGCGGAGCAAGAACGGGCTCGGTACCCACGTGCAGCCGCAGTTCTGGAGCGCGACCTGTACGTGGACGACGTTTGCACTGGCGCGCAGACGGTGGAGGAAGCTCTGTTGCTCCGGGATGAGCTTACAGAGCTTCTCGCATCTGGAGGCTATGAGCTTCGGAAATGGCTCTCTAACGACCCCAACGTCCTGGCTGGTATCCCGGACGATCACCAGCAGGATCCGGGGCTCTTCGAGGAAGGTGACGATCCGCACGGGATTGCGGTTCTGGGCATGCGGGTGGCGCTGGAGGCCACACGCGCGTGGACAAAACGGACGGTTTTGTCCACCATCGCCAGGATGTTTGATCCAAACGGTTGGATCAGTCCGGTTCTGTTCGCAGCCAAGTGTCTGTTACAGCGACTTTGGACTCTGAAGATCTCATGGGACGACCCCCTGGTTGGAGACTCGCTTAACATTTGGCTTCGTTTGATATCTGACCTCGAAACGGTCAATCGAGTGGCGTTGCCCCGGCGCATTCTGCCACCAGGCTGTAGCCGGATCAGCCTGCACGGGTTCTGTGATGCGTCCGAGCTGGGTTATGCCGCATCTGTGTACTTACGTACAGTTGACGCTGGAGGCCACGTCAATCTCACGCTCTTATTGGGGAAGAGCAAGGTAGCTCCTATCAGGACACGACTCACTATTCCGAAATTGGAATTGAGCGGAGCCACATTACTTGCTCGGCTGCTTAAGCACGTATATCAGGAACTGTCCACCTCGATAGACATCCGGAATGTCTATGCGTGGTCAGACAGTCAGGTCGTGCTTGCCTGGTTAAGATCAGCCCCTCACACTTTGGAGACCTTTGTGGGAAATCGGGTTTCCCAAATCCAAAACAATGGACTGGACATTGTTTGGAGACATGTCCCGGGTGAGTTGAACCCCGCTGACTGTGCTTCGCGCGGCTGTTCCGCGCCGGAGCTAGTTGATCACCCCTTATGGTGGGGTCCGGACTGGCTGCGGGAGCCAGAAGCTTCCTGGCCAGCTCTCGGCGCGGACTCGGAGCGAGCGGAGCTGCCCGGAGTCCGCGTGCATGCGATTGTGGCGGAAGTGCCCCCAGACCCTGATTGGTTGACGGGTCGTTACAGCAAGCTGGAAAAATTGCTGGGGGTAACTAGCTGGATTAAGCGCTTCATCCACAACTGTCGTCACCCTCGTCAGAGGAGGAGTGACCAGATCGCCACTGTGGAGGAGCGTCGGAGTTCCTTGCTGCACCTCATTCGGCTGGTGCAGGGTGAGAGGTTTCCGACGGAACTTGAGGCGCTGCGCTGCGGACGCGCTCGCTTGAAGGGTGCGGTCGCCAAGTTGAACCCTTTCACAGATCAGGATGGTCTTCTGCGCGTAGGAGGTCGGCTCCGGAAAGCCAACCTGCCGTACGGCAGCAGGCACCCCCTGTTGCTACCTAAAGGAGGTCCTCTGGTGGACCTGCTGATCTCCGATCGGCATCTCGGTAACGCGCACGCTGGATGTGGCGCGCTTCTAGCTGTGTTGCAGCGTGAATTCTGGATCTTGTCGGCTCGCAGGGCGGTCCGAAAGGTGCTGTTTAGATGTGTCCCTTGTTATAGGCTCAAGGCGTCTACCATGCAGCCCATGATGGGAGATCTTCCTCCGGATAGGATTTCTCCCTCGAGGCCGTTCGACGGGGTCGGAACGGACTTCGCTGGGCCCTTCTCGGTCAAGTCATCGACGTTGCGTAACGCCAAGGTCGTTAAAGCCTACCTGTGCGTCTTTGTGTGTTTGGCCACCAAAGCAGTCCACCTGGAGCTGGTCTCTGCGCTGTCTACGGAGGCCTTTGTCGCGGCGCTGGATCGCTTTGTAGCGCGAAGAGGAGTACCCTCTTTAATACGTTCGGACAATGGCACAAATTATCGAGGGGCGGCGAATTATTTACGCGAAGTTAATAATTTTTTAAATTCTGGTAATAATAGTTTAAGTCTGGCTCTCGCCCAGCGGGGAATCAGCTGGCAATTTAGTGTGCCGGCCTGTCCTCACTGGGGAGGAATTTTTGAGGCTGCGGTGAAGTCTGCTAAAGCTCATCTCCGCCGTGTCATCGGGGAGACCGTGTTAACTTGGGAAGAGTTAGTCACGGTACTATGCCGCGTGGAGGCAGTGCTTAATTCCCGTCCTCTCTGTCCAATCTCGCCTGACCCTAACGATCTAGAAGTCTTGACGCCGGGTCACTTCTTGATCGGTCAGCCATTAACCGCGTTGCCGGAGTATCCCTGGAAGGATGAGCGGCCCGGACGCCTGTCCCGTTTTCAGTTATTGCAGCAAATAAGTCAAGGCTTCTGGAGGCGCTGGTCGGCCGAGTACTTGCATCTGTTGCAACAACGGGTAAAATGGACAGATAGGACGGAGGCCCCTCGGGAAGGGGACTTAGTATTATTAAAAGAGGCAAATTTGGCCCCCCTACTCTGGCGTAGGGGACGTATTTTAAAATTGATATCTGGTACTGATGGCACACCCCGCGTGGCGGAGATTCTGGTTTCTGGTTCCAGACTTCAGCGCGCGGTGTCCTCTCTGGCACGCCTGCCTCTTTATTAGATATACGTATTTTTCATGGTTAAAATTTTATTTAATTTTAATGCTATTTTTGGTAAAGTTTTTTTGGTTTGATTTCCACTTTCGGGTCAAAGTTGGGAATTTCGTTTTATTTGGGGTCCGGATACTACTAAATACTGGTTTCTAAAATTGAGCTGGAGTTCAATTGGTCGGGGGTTTTGTTCCGTATAATCGGGCAACATTATACCGGCCCGCGAAAAATCATAGCGAATCTATGGTTGACAGCCGGCTGTCAAGTGACGTTGTCTCGTTTCGCCGGTACGGTCGAGCCACTCCTTGTTTTTTGCTAAACTGGTGCTTTTCGGGATAAAAGCTTTAATATTGTGCGGGAACACGTTATTAACATTAATTGTGACTACTGGATTAGTGCTGGACTATTATTTGTGAAGTGGCTACTGGATTGGCCCTTTTCTACAACGCCGGACCGTTGCTTCTGCTGGAACGGGAATTCGGGAGATCGCCTCGATATCGCCTGGTTTGGTTCTTCCCACATTCCCATTTGATCCCTACCTACATTCCTGTCGTATCAAACTGGGCTTTGGACGACGCCGGGAACCCTACGTAAGTGATTTCTTTTCGGTACCTTGTTTTCAATTAGGGGGTAAATATTAAAATCGGTATAGCTACGTAAATAATATTGTTCTAGACTTGCTATGGGCCCCAAGTCGGTATTTCTGGCATAAATACTAAACAAACGTATTCCCGCACAGTCTGTTACAGCGACTTTGGACTCTGAAGGTCTCATGGGACGACCCCCTGGTCGGAGACTCGCTTAACATTTGGCTTCGTTTGATATCTGACCTCGAAACGGTCAATCGAGTGGCGTTGCCCCGGCGCATTCTGCCACCAGGCTGTAGTCGGATCAGCCTGCACGGGTTCTGTGATGCGTCCGAGCTGGGCTATGCCGCATCTGTGTACTTACGTACAGTTGACGCTGGAGGCCAGGTTAATGTCACGCTCTTATTGGGGAAGAGCAAGGTAGCTCCTATCAGGACACGACTCACTATTCCGAAATTGGAATTGAGCGGAGCCACATTACTTACTCGGCTGCTTAAGCACGTATATCAGGAACTGTCCACCTCGATAGACATCCGGAATGTCTATGCGTGGTCAGACAGTCAGGTCGTACTTGCCTGGTTAAGAGCAGCCCCTCACACCTTGGAGACTTTTGTGGGAAATCGGGTTTCCCAAATCCAAAACATTGGACTGGACATGGTTTGGAGACATGTCCCGGGTGAGTTGAACCCCGCTGACTGTACTTCGCGCGGCTGTTCCGCGCCGGAGCTAGTTGATCACCCCTTATGGTGGGGTCCGGACTGGCTGCGGGAGCCAGAAGCTTCCTGGCCAGCTATCGGCGCGGACTCGGAGCGAGCGGAGCTGCCGCGTGCATGCGATTGTGGCGGAAGTGCCCCCAGACCCTGATTGGTTGACGGGTCGTTACAGCAAGTTGGATAAACTGTTGGGGGTAACTAGCTGGATTAAGCGCTTCATCCACAACTGTCGTTACCCTCGTCACAAGATGTGTGACCAGATCGCCACTGTGGAGGAGCGTCGGAGTTCCTTGCTGCACCTCATTCGGCTGGTGCAGGGTGAGAGGTTTCCGACGGAACTTGAGGCGCTGCGCTGCGGTCGCGCTCGCTTGAAGGGTGCGGTCGCTAAATTGAATCCTTTCACAGATCAGGATGGTCTTCTGCGTGTAGGTGGTCGGCTGCGGAAAGCCAACCTGCCGTACGGCAGCAAACACCCCTTGTTGCTACCTAAAGGAGGTCCTCTGGTGGACCTGCTGATCTCCGATCGGCATATCAGTAACGCGCACGCGGGATGTGGCGCGCTTCTAGCTGTGTTGCAGCGTGAATTCTGGATCTTGTCGGCTCGCAGGGCGGTCCGAAAGGTGCTGTTTAGATGTGTCCCTTGTTATAGGCTCAAGGCGTCTACCATGCAGCCCATGATGGGAGATCTTCCTCCGGATAGGATTTCTCCCTCGAGGCCGTTCGACGGGGTCGGAACGGACTTCGCTGGGCCCTTCTCGGTCAAGTCATCGACGTTGCGTAACGCCAAGGTCGTTAAAGTCTACCTGTGCGTCTTTGTGTGTTTGGCCACCAAAGCAGTCCACCTGGAGCTGGTCTCTGCGCTGTCTACGGAGGCCTTTGTCGCGGCGCTGGATCGCTTTGTAGCGCGAAGAGGAGTACCCTCTTTAATACGTTCGGACAATGGCACAAACTATCGAGGAGCGGCGAATTATTTACGCGAAGTTAATAATTTTTTAAATTCTGGTAATAATAGTTTAAGTCTGGCTCTCGCCCAGCGGGGAATCAGCTGGCAATTTAGTGTGCCGGCCTGTCCTCACTGGGGAGGAATTTTTGAGGCTGCGGTGAAGTCTGCTAAAACCCATCTCCGCCGTGTCATCGGGGAGACCGTGTTAACTTGGGAAGAGTTAGTTACAGTACTTTGCCGCGTGGAGGCAGTGCTTAATTCCCGTCCTCTCTGTCCAATCTCGCCTGACCCTAACGATCTAGAAGTCTTGACGCCGGGTCACTTCTTGATCGGTCAGCCTTTAACCGCGTTGCCGGAGTATCCCTGGAAGGATGAGCGCCCCGGACGCCTGTCCCGTTTTCAGTTATTGCAGCAAATAAGTCAAGACTTCTGGAGGCGCTGGTCGGCCGAGTACTTGCACCTTCTGCAACAACGGGTAAAATGGACAGATAGGACGGAGGCCCCGCGGGAAGGGGACTTAGTATTATTAAAGGAGGCAAATTTGGCCCCCCTACTTTGGCGTAGGGGACGTATTTTAAATTGATATCCGGTACTGATGGCACACCCCGCGTGGCGGAGATTCTGGTTTCTGGTTCCAGACTTCAGCGCGCGGTGTCCTCTCTGGCCCGCTTGCCTCTTTATTAGATATACGTATTTTTCAAGGTTAAAATTTTATTTTATTTTATTACTATTTTTGGTAAAGTTTTTTTTTGGTTTGATTTCCACTTTCGGGTCAAAGTTGGGAATTTCGTTTTATTTGGGGTCCGGATACTACTAAATACTGGTTACTAAAATTGACCTGGAGTTCAATTGGTCGGGGGTTTTGTTCCGTATAATCGGGCAACATTATATCGGGCCGGCGGTTAGCGTGTCTGTGGTCGCCGGCTGTCATTCATACGTTGTCTCTGGTCGCGGGAACGACATTCACTTGTATTTTTTGTTCTGGATAACATTTTTTTTTCAATTATTGTGATACTACTGGATTAGTGCTGCTATTATTGTGTAAAAGTGGGCTACTGGACGGGCCCCTTCCTCCAACGCCGGATCGTTGAACGCCGGATCGTAGTGCCGGTGACCTACTGCTGGAACGGGAATCCTGGAGATCGCCTGGAGATCGCCTGGTTTGGTTTTTCCACATTCCCTTTTGATCCTTCCTTACATTCCTGTCGTACCAAACTGGGCTTTGGACAGCGCCAGGAACAATAGGTAAGTGTTTAATTCTATACTTATGGGGGAAGCTTTAAAATCGGTTATATCTGCTTAATTAATGTTTAAATCTCGCTGATGGGCCCCGAGACGATAGTTCTGGATAATTATTGAACAAGAGGTATTGAAACTGTATGGAACCAATGCCGTACATAATCAAATGGCCAAATTTAATCTGTAAAGCGTCTGAAAATTACGAACTTTTCCGACAAACTTATTATTAAAAACTTAAAATTTATAACTTTTATAGTTTCGATACCTCTTCTAATCTATTATTCTGCAACGCCGTACAAAAATCATGCGACAATGAGGAATTATCGAGGGTTGCAACCCTCCCTCTTCGTCTGTACTCAGTTGAACAGCTTACAAGTGACGGCATAGTGCTGAATCTTATTACTTTATACCCTTCTATCATCTTACATAGGTCGCCTGGTGATTCATTTACTACGTACATTTTGTTCACGGGCCTGTAGTCTATTTGTTTCGGGATGCTAAATATTATCTCAAAAGTCACAAATGCCGTCGTGTCCGCGTCTCAACATATTGAAGGTCAAAAGTTATAAAAAGCGATGGCATTTGTGACTTTTGAGACAACATTTAAGACAGGGTTTTCACGACGCGGTTTCAAACCGCACCCGCGCGCGGGCACGGCGCCGCGCCGCGCGACGTATTTGTTTCAATACTCACGAGACCGCAGGTTTTCGCGGTTTCTGCTCCGGAAAGCTACTGCGCAAGAATCGCGCGCAGCCACGCGGGCGCCGCGCGGCAGCCGCAGCCGCCGCGGCCGTAAACCGCGTCGTGTGTTACAAAATATAGTATAAAGATCTTTATGCTATATTTTGTATTTCTTTAAGTAGGCATAAGGTTTTTAGGATGAATGATAATTTATCGTAACAACTAAATGCACAACTGTTTTCGCATAATGTTTACTAGCATAAAGATAGTACATAATATACATAAAATATAGCATAAAGATCTTTATGCTATATTTTATGTACTTAAATAAGTACAAAAATTGATATGCTACCACATATAGACTCTATACAAATACATCATCTTCATCGGGTGACGCGTCGTCCAGGTATAGGTAAGCAAATTTTTTTGATATTCTAAAACCACGGCAACAATTTTTCGATAAAATAAATATTGAACCACCTCTGGAAAAATAATCATCTAAATCGCATCACAATTGGCGAAATTATCGCCCTAATATTAGCTATTCTATGATATCGCGTAACAAATTATACCTATGTTTATATGTACTTAGCCTCGCGTTTGACCGGCATCTCGCCTGATGTTAAGCGACGATGCGGTCTACGATGGAGCGTGCTTACCTAGAAGATACCAATTCACTCTCGTCTTGAAGAAACCATGATTGTACCTATTCATTCAGAAAGACGAAATACCCACTCAGGCATATTCCCACTACTGGTAGTCGGAGCCTTCTCACCCAAGGAGAGTCTCTTTTTTTGAAGTGAAAACTTCTTTTGGCGCGCCCAGACAGATTTTTCGTGGGCTGTGAAATGAATTCTAGCGTCACGCTCGGGTATGATAAGAAATCTTCGGGTAAGCTCGGGACCATAGCCATTGGCCATCTCGAAATGCGTCAGCCAATGGAAATGCTAATAGGGCGTGGCCTGCCCATCATGGCATGGCCATCTAGAAATGCGTCAGCTAATGGGAAATGCTGACGCTTTTCTATATGTTCGCACTTGATCACCATCTCGCCTGATGTTAAGCGACGATGCGGTCTACGATGGAGCGTGTTTACCTAGAAGAAACAGATTCACTCTCGATTTGAAGACACCAAGGAACTATACTTGTAACTATCGGAAAAACCCTACTCAGGCAACGCATTCCACAACCTAGACGTTCTTATCACAAACGTGGAGTCAAATCTCTTCGTTCGTGTTTTTAGAACATCGCTCATCACTTGACATCAGTCCAGGCCAAATACAAGTTGGCCGATAACGCATGGCCTCGAAAACTTCTAACATAGCTGTTTCCTCGCGAAGTTTTCCTTCACCTTTGAAGTACGTGGTGATGACAAACTATTACATTTGCGCTTCAACCATGGAATAGATGATATTTTTAAAATGGAAACTTCTTATGACGCGCCACAGATAGATTTTTCGTGAGCTGTGAATTAAATTCTAATGTCACGCTGGGGAATTATAAAATTATAATAAATCTTCGGGTAAACTCGGGACCATGGCCATTGGCCATCTAGGAATGCGTCAGTATTTCTAAATAGCTATGCTCATGGCACCGGCCTCAGGTTTCACCCGCGTAGTTTCCAAAGTACAAGCTATCAAATTCTGAGTTATAAGTTTTCACTTCTATCGGCAGTTCCTATGACTGCCAATTTTATTTTTGTTGGTAAAAGTGTAAACTGAAATTAGTAACAATGTATGCCGAAATGTTAACCAGTGCGTGTTGCCAGTGATGGCTTATGGAACTGAGACGTGGTCCTTAACTGTGGGCCTCATAACAAAGTTCAAAGTCACACAGCGAGCTATGGAGAGAGCTATGCTCGGAGTCTCTTTGCGCGACAGAATCCGTAATGAGGATATTCGCCGAGTGGCCGACATAGCTCAAAGAGTAAGCAAGCTGAAGTGGAAATGGGCAGGCCACATCGCTCGCAGAACTGACAACCGATGGGGAAGAAAGGTTCTCGAGTGGCGACCACGAACCGGAAGACGCAGTGTTGGACGGCCTCCCACTAGATGGACAGATGACCTCACAAAGGTCGCTGGATGCCGCTGGTTGCAGGTTGCGCAAGACCGTTCGTTGTGGAAATCTAGGGGGGAGGCCTATGTTCAGCAGTGGACGTCTTGCGGCTGATGATGATGATGCCGAAATGTTGAATAGCTTACTTCAGGGTGTTGGTATTTCGTGACGTTTCTCATTTGCTCTCATTTTTTTTTCTCTAATTTACGGCTGGTCTAGTCTAGAAAACGGCGACTGCCGATCCGGAGACCCCGGGTTCAAACCCCACGCGCACCACTGTCTTTTCGAAGTCATGTACGTAATGCCGCTAACTTAGTAGTGGTGGGACTTTTAGCTGAGTCCACCCGGGGAAGTACCACACATTTGCCAGTTATTCTACCGCCAAGCAGTAGTGTGCTAACATTACTGTGTTCCGGTTTGAAGGGCAATGTTTCCAGAGAAATTACACTGATTAGAGATTTAACATCTCCTCACAACCTTTAAGACCTCTGGGTGACGAGCGCAGTGCAGTGCTAGGTAATGATTTGGACTCTTCATGTTCCAATAGCTGCGTGTCACTATACAGTTATGTGGCAGGCATATTGTTTACCATCAGGCACATGTCCTGCTCGTCACGTCACATTTTTTGACGTGACAACGTCTTATAATTCGATGAAGCCGGCTGCACGCCCGCAAAACATGACGTCATGTAACGTTACCGTTAGTTCGTCGTCAGTGCCATGCGGACGAAGCTGAGCGCTGAGGGCGCCACCCGCCGAGTCGAGCGATATCACTACTCGCGCTATCAGCGTACTGATTTCTTAAGACGTTGTCACGTTTAACTATCGTCAGTAAACCGAAGTGAAAACTTCTTTAGGCGCGCCTAGACAGATATTTCGTGGGCTGTGAATTGGATTCTAGCGTCACGCTCGGGTATGATAAGAAATCTTCGGGTAAACTCGGGACCATGGCTATTGGCCATTTAGAAATGCGTCAGCCAATGGCAAATGCTGAAAGGGCGTGGCCTCGGCATCATGCCATGGCCATCTAGAAATGCATCAGCCAATAGGAAATGCTGACGCATTTCTAGATGGCCATGCCATGTTGCCGAGGCGACGCCCTCCGGTTATACACGTGTATTATTAATTAGTATGTGTCTATAATATCTATTCTATGTATGTGTATGTATTTTAATTATTTCGTTAGTTTCACCGCTGCCCAAAATATTTTAAATTTAGTTTCCTCATAAATCAAAAGGTTATCTGGAAGAGGTTTTAGCGATAAGATCGCCTTTTGTGCCCATTTTGTTTTGTTATATGTGTTACTTGTTGTCAACTTTGTTTATGGTGCCAATAAAGTGTTTTGTGTTGTATATTGTATTGTGTATTTTCCAAAGTAAGCTATCAAATTCTGAGTTATAAGTTTTCACTTCTATCGGCAGTTTCTATGACTGACAATTTTTTTTTTTTCTTAAACTTAAATACGGTAATGGAATACATCGTGACATGTATCTAGAATCTTTTGTGTTTATCTGTCATCCCCCAACCCGCACTGGGCCAGCGTGGTGGATTATGGCCTTAACTCTCTCCTTGCGAGAGAAGGCCCCGAGTCCCAGCAGGGAACATTTAGGCTGTGATATTTTTCCCTAATACATCACAAGATATTCTTATAACTTCAAAAAAATCAGTACGTAGGTACGTACCATTGTATACCAGACAAGTACTTACATTATTTATTTTTATCGGGCAGAGCCTTTATTAACAAAACTAAAATACAATGAGAACTTGAGAACTACACTACGCTACATACCTAACTAACTACTTACACTAAGCACACTTGAATTATCCATAGACCAATGAAGGTCTACAGATAATCAAGATGTTCAAGCCCACTACCAATCGGAAGCGTACCCAGCATGCTGGCAGCATTACCACGCCGAATGGCAACGCTTAAGCGTTGAGCCAAATAAATGCCAGCATTTTGGTCACGCGTCACGTCGTCCAAGTACAATATCACTTATATGCCAGTACTTACGAAGTACTTAGTACAAGGTGTTTAGTAGTGGTAGGACTCTTAGCAGAGTCCGCCTGGGGAAGTACCACACCTTTGCCAGTTATTCTACCGCCAAGCAGTAATGTGCAAACATTACTGTGTTCCGATTTGAAGGGCAATGATTCCAGAGAAATACAGGGCTTAGAGATATAACATCTTAGAACTCTGGGTGACGAGCGCAGTGCAGTGCTAGGTAATGATTTGGACTCTTCATGTTCCAATAGATGCGTGTCACTGTCCTGTTATGTGGCAGGCATGTTGCTTACCATCAGGCACATGTCCTGCTCGTATTGCCACTATTTATTTTAAAAAACAAAGTAACTATTTTCTGATCTGTGCCAGTACGTCGATCAGCGAGCAACACGGAAGGGAGTAGACATACACAGCGTTTCCCCTCTGTCAAAGTACAAGTCCGCGTGGACCATTGAGTTTGATAATATACTGTGGCGTGAGGACGGGGCTAGATTTGTGAATGGTGCTTTATTTTTTATGTGTTAGTGATTTGGCTGTGTGAGTATGATCGGCAATGGATCGGTACAGATATGTTTTGTATGTAATAGTGCAGCTTTGCGCTAGTGTGCAACTTCCCCTCCCGCAAGAAATGACAGAAAGATTTGAACAATATTTTTTAGCTAAGGCTACTCCCTTCCGTGCTTGCGCGGAAGATCGAGTTGCTCGATGACGTCGATACAAGTACTGGTACAGAAATGTGAGATGTGTGTCTAGAGAGCTAACTAGCTATCTTATCTAATAAGAGGCACTCCGATGCCCCTGAGCACCCGATACCTACAGTAGTGTTGTAGTCCTGTCTATCTGTTATCTATTCTCTCTTCACGCTGCGCTGTAATATTACCTATATTTATAATCTACTAGCGGCGCCCCGCGGTGTTACCCGCGTAGATAAAAGTAACCTATGTGTTCTTCCAGACTATAATCTGTGTTCCAAATTTCAGCCCGATCCGTTCATACGTTAGGACGTGATTGAGCAACAAACATCCAAACATTAACATAATTTATAATATTACTAGCAGCGCCCCGCGGTGTCACCCGCGTAGTTCCCGTTCCCGTTGTTTTTCCGGGATAAAAGTAGCCTACGTGTTCTTCCAGACAATAATCTATCTGTGTTCCTTTCAGCCCGATCCGTTCATACGTTAGGACGTGATTGAGCAACAAACATCCATACATTCACATTTATAATATTAGTAGGATTATAATATTAGTAGGATAGTAGGATATTCTTAAAAAAACAAAAGCCGACTTCAATTACAATTAAAATCACACATTCGACCAAATTTCACAGGAGACTATCACTAAGTATATCGTCTAAATATGTGAACGCAAACATTAGCTTTTTGTTCATAATTCTAAAACCTCTACACCGATTTCGATAAAATTTAAATGGGATCACCTCTGTAATATGATCAACCGAACAAAAAAAGATCCATCTAAAACCGAAGCACAGTTGCCGGTGCTATCGCGCAGGTAACATAGGTACATCCAAAAAAACATACATCCGAATAACCTCCTACCTCCTCTTTTGACGTGATAACGTCTTATAATTCGATGAAGCCGGCTGCACGCCCGCAAAACATGACGTCATGTGCCGTTACCGCCGTTACCTCAGTCTTATTACTTTTCGCACCATCTAGTGAGTGAAATGTGTATTACGTTCAAGGAGTCTGTCCATGTTTTAGAAAAGCGACGATATGAAGTTAAGAACTTGTGCTAGTACAATGATGTACCCAGAGATGGCGCTTTGAACAGCTTTTCAAAAAGCTTCAGAATGTTTTACCTAGATGGCGCTTAACACAAATACTATGACCGCATTAAAAGGGAACGAAATTTCAATCGCGTATTTTTTTTTGACGTGACAACGTCTTATAATTCGATGAAGCCGGCTGCACGCCCGCAAAACATCACGTCATGGCAAAACATGACGTCATGTGCCGTTACCGCCGTTACCTCGCCGCATGACGTCGTCAGTACCATTCCATCAGTATTTTCTTAAGACGTTGTCACGTCCAACTATCGTCAGTAAACCGACTTTACAGACAACCATATTTTTTTTTTTAGAATTCGGATAAAAATATAGAAATAGAAATGGATGAGCGTCTTTTTTTTTATAAAATTTCCCACTCCACAGACTCCGCGTTTCGTGACTTTTGTCATTTCAAATCTTTTTTTTACATATTTCTTGGATTAGCAGAAGAGGAAAATAGGGGGGAGTTGAGAACATTTGAAACCTTATACCTACTAGTGCTCGTCTGTTGAGCTGATCACGACCGGTTGGGATTCCGGTAGTAATCGACTCGACATCGTCATTTACCTAAGCTGCCTCCTCCCGGCCCAAAGCCTCCACAACTGCTGCATTTCTGTCCCTGATGGCATCTGTAGGTTGAACTCTCGTATGGTCTTCGGTGGGTGTTGCAGCCAACGCTCGCCGCACGAACCGACCGATGGTGTCGTCGGTGTCGTCAGCGTAGTATGTATTGTGATGGATGAGCGTCTTTAGTGGACATGACTACATCTACTTATCTATATCTATATATATAAAAGCGAATGGTCACTCATCAAGGAATCTCAGAAACTACAAATGCTAGGAATCTGAAATTTTGCATGGAGGTCCCTTTTAGCACGTAGGCGCTCGCTAAGACGGGATTTTGTGAAATTCAACCCCTAAGAGGGTGAAACAAGGGATGAACTGTTGTATGAAAACCGTAAGAGCTAGAAACTTGAAACTTCGCCTACATATTCTTCTTATAACGTAGGCACCCACTAAGTAGGGATTTTTCGAAATTCGACCCCTAAGAGGGTGAAATAGGGGAGAACGATTGTATGAAACACTCTATTCCTTGGAGATATTTGCATGAAATTTCATATAAATTGAGTTCAACTACAATCATGAAGCACATATGAAAGCGTTTTTAAAATTTCAGTCTTCAAGGGAGTGAAATAAGGGATGAAAGTTTGTATGAAACTTTTTATTCCTTGGACATATTTGCATGAAACTACGTAATAATTTAGTAAAACCGTTAAGTTACCCACCTCACTGTTCAAATTCGGTTACTTAGAAACTCAAAAATTTGATCGATTTTTCAAGTAACCTTCTATCTACATATATATATATATAAAAGCCAAAGGTGATTGACTGATAGATCAAAGCACAGCCCAAACTGTAAGAGCTAGAAAGGATTATGGTTATTTAATTTATTATTCGACAGTCGTATTACTTTTCAAAGTGGGGACCTGCCTTAAGAAACTTATAGAACGAGAGCGAAGCCGCGGGTTAAAGCTAGTATACATATATATAAGCGAAAGGTCCACTCTTTAAGCAATCTCAGAAACTACACATGCTAGGAATCTGAAATTTTGCATGGAGGTCCCTTTTAGCATGTAGGCGCTCGCTAAGACGGGGTTTTGCGAAATTC
Source organism: Ectropis crepuscularia (assembly GCA_963693475.1). Taxonomy (NCBI): domain Eukaryota; kingdom Metazoa; phylum Arthropoda; class Insecta; order Lepidoptera; family Geometridae; genus Ectropis; species Ectropis crepuscularia. The sequence continues at coordinate 13,396,496 of OY856366.1, read as the reverse complement.
GATCTCTAAGAGGGTGAAACAAGGGATGAACGGTTATATGAACATTCGTCATTATCAAAGTTATCAGAGTGGGAACTGCTCTATAAAATATAATATACAATAGTTTACCCGTTTTGGGCGTGCAATTTTTAACCGACTTCAGAAAAGGGGGAGGTTCTCAATTCTGTTGTGTGTATGCTTGTATGCATGTTACGCGAGAACTCCGCTAATTGTAAATTGGTTTTGATCATGGACGTATAAAAAAGTCGGCCGCAGTCTCGCTAAACCAAAATCTGTGTCACTAGAGTCGGCCACATTTGCACGTGTGCATTGCCAGGTTGTCACTGATAGGTTGACACGCAACATATACACAAGTTGCGCGTGTAATGACCCACTGATGTGTGCGTGTCAGCCTGTATGTGACAGCGCACACGTGCATATTATGTGGCCGACTTGATGGACACAGTTTTTGTTTTAACGAGATTACGTCCGACTATTTTATACGTCCATAGTTTTGATGATTCTTTTTTGTTTGAACTGATTCCGAACGGCTCAAATGGAACCGCCGAATGGAAAAAGATAAATTTAATGAAGAATAGGAAGACGAGGAAGTAAAAATAAGGAGTGGAAGATATATTTATACCTATAACGAAATAGAAAATTACAGGTACTTCTTTTATAGATTTAAATCTTATTAGTAAGGTATGTAATTGTTTTTAATCAATAATGTTCAAGCATTTTCGAATCTTTATTCCTTCTTCCTTATCAAATGAGGCACAAAGCACGTTTGTATGCAATTCTCGATCATGTTAGATAAACAAATAAAAAATACTACGTCAACAAAATGAACCGACCAATCACAGAATCACGGGGTTTAGGGATGTGTTTTGTTTGAAATCATCGATACATCGATAGTTCGAATGTCTCAACAGATAGATACGTTAACATCAACTGTCGACATTTTTTATCTTTCATGAACGACTTAGTTTCCATATGGATGGCCCAATACATAAAATCACGTAGTCCAAAAAGTGACTTTTTTATTAAATTCCTTCTACAGAATTTCAGGACTTCCTCCAAAATAATAATGTCTTATGAGATTATTATTTTTTAGTTCTTGTCCATCGTTCGAAGTTTTTAAAGACTAAAATGTTCTGACTTAGAGATTTCTTAACTTTGTTGTGGACTTAAGTTTTTTTTATGAATTGAAATCGAGAATTTTATATTATTTTGTGAATCTAAAAATACACTTAGGGACTTTTCCCTAAAACTTCAAATACACCACTCGAAAGAGGATTAAATTGCAAACAAGCCAATGTTGCTAACTCAAAACTGCAAAAAAAAAAGGACTTTGTGAGTTTATGAATTGGGCCATCCATAACATCTGATTGTAAAAACAGCTGCTGCATTTAAACATGAAATATATTATGGTATATTCGATTTCAGGATCAAAAGTCTGAAATACCTACCACATAATTTTTATTTCCGAAAAAACGTAGTTCCTCATATGTTCGCGATAGATATCGCGGGCATTTATGAAAGTAGTAGATATTTTTATAACAGCTGCTGTCAGTGATATGAACAAAATATTCCACAAGGTCGATAACTATCGAATAACTGTCGATATAATCGCCCGCTGACGGCGCACACCACTACCAGACGTTTACAATATAACAAAATTCACTCGCTGATAGCCGCGCGCGCGCCGGCCATGACACCGCCCGCGCTATATTTAGCTATCGCTACATTCTCAATTTATTTGTGACATCCATATTAAAACGATATGCATAAAATTATTAAATTTTAAAGTCATCGAAACGAGCTGTGTTTTAAAAAGTGTTACAAAGTGAAGTGTAACTATATTCGTATTATATTTATACAATACATTTGTTTTTTATCACCGCACCGCCAAAAACTATCTAGACAAAAAGGATTTGTTTACATCGACCGGCGTGATATGACGTCACTCTAGAACAAGCGAATATGGAAGTAGTTGAACAAGGTTTAGGTAAGTTAAGTAGCTATCACATAAACAGCCCACTTTTACTTCCCACAGCTGGGACTCGAGGCTTTCTTTTACTAGAAATAAGACCGTTAATAATTTTAACGAAAAAAGAACCGACTTAACAAACGCTCTAGTCGCTCCTACAATTTTTGCAAGTTCTCTTCAATTTCTCCGAGGTTCCATCATCAGATCCTGGTTTCCTTATCATGGTACCACCCTTGGGATGTCTCCTATCCAACAAAAAAAGAGTTATCAAAATCGGTTCATAAACAACGAAGTTATCCGCGAACATACATAAAAAAAACATATATCTACTTATCTACCTATACGGTCGAATTTAGAAACCTCCTTTTTTGAAGTCGGTTAAAACGGCTCCCATTCAACAGTTGAAGACAGTGCGTATTTTGAACGATGATCTGTTTTTTTTTTTACAAAACGCCAAAAAAAGTTTTTTTTTGCATTACCGCGCGTATTTCGTTTTCCCGTTTTTTTTTTTTCGTGTAAAAAAGTAGCATATTTGCTAGTCCAGAGTTAATTATATTTGTATTCTACAGTCCGATTTTCCGACGTGATTGAGCAACAAACCACCACGAGTTGTGGGTTTGCAGCTTAGGTATGCAGATTTTTTACTTATCTTTGAAAAGTTTAATCTTATCCAACAAGCAGGTTTCTTCACGATGTATTTCTTTCACCGTTTTTGCGGTTCCGTAGTACCCAAAGAGTAAACACGGGACCCTATTACTGGGACTTCGCTGTCCGTCCGGCCGTCCGTCTGTCACCAGGCTTTATCTCAAGAATAGCTAGATAGTTGAAATTTTTACGATTTTTTTTAACTATTATATGTTCGCACTTGACCACCACCTGATAGTAAGCGACGATGCGATATACGATGGAGCGTACTTACCTAGAAGAAACCGATTCACTCTCGATTTGAAGACACCAAGTTTTCTATTGCCGCTATAACGACAAATACTAAAAATAAAATACAAATTGAAAGGTGGCATCCCATATAACAAACTTTATTTTTTACCGTTTTTTGGTCGAAACTAATAGCGGTGACTGGTAGACGCTTTAACTATTCACGGAATATTTAGTTTTATGTTCTCTTTAAACATAATTAGTTATAAGTTACGGTGGTCTAGTCGGGAGAACGGCGGCTGCCGATCCGGAGATCCCGGGTTCAAACCCCACACGCACCACTGTCTTTTCGAAGTCATGTGCGTAATGCCGCTAACTTAAAACGGTGAAGGAAAACATCGTGAGGAAACCGACATGTACCTAGAATCTTTCGAAGTCATGTGTCATCCGCCAACCCGCACTGGGCCATCGTGGTGGATTATGGCCTTAACTCTCTCCTTGCGAGAGAAGGCCCCTAGTCCCAGCAGTGGGAACGTTTAGTGGGCTGTTGATGATGATGATGTTGATGATGAAACATAATTAGTTAAAATAATTACGGGGGCGCCAATACAATAAAATAATTTTCGCCGTTTATTTTCTAATGGTACGGAAGCCTTCGTGCGCGAGTACCACTCGCACTTGGCCGATTTCTTGTTAAGTAGGTAAGTGGCTTCACGGACTGACTTTCTTTGAAAAGACAGTGGTGCGCGTGGGATTCGAACCTGGGGCTCTGGATCGACAGTCGCCGTTCTCGCGACTAGACCAGAGGCATTTTGTTATTGAGCATACTTATTTTGTTATTGAGCATACTTATTTTGTTATTGCGCATACTTATTTTGTTATTGAGCATACTTATTTTTAATTGAACCATATCAATGACTTCAAAGGAAGAAAGTGGTTTACTGAACATTTTTTGGCGTTTTACTGAACATTTTTTGGCCAGCAAAAACTCGTTCGCTCCCGGATTCCGCGCACTGAGCGCTATAAATTAAGTCGCATGTCGCATGACCCTAAAAATGCAATTTTAGGCCCAACACGGTTGTGCGATTTTGTCGCACCTTTGGCCAGGTCCTTATATATAAGTCTTTGTCTATTGCAGGTGCCTGAGGACTCTGCATCTAGTCTACCTCAGAGGACACGGTACCACACGATTCTAACCTCCTAGCATCGACATACAACCTTCCATCGAAGTCGTTAGCCGCTATAAATGGTGACTTTCTACGCATATAGCTCTTCTAATTCTAATTCAGGGTGGGGGTGATAGGCCTGCACTGACGTCCCGCTAGGGGTGTATTGTGCTTATATAGCTCTTATATGATAGATAGATAAACTCTTAATTGCACTTTTGAAACAATTCAGCAATTATATAAATTCGAAGTGTTCTCTGTGCATTGCGCTATCAGGTGCAAAAATAACTTTACAAATCCGACTGTTACCTCGGAATTATAATGTTAAAGAGCAAACAGTTTAGTTTTCCAGTGATAATATATAGATAATGATAGCAGTAGACTTGAGTACCAATAAATACATTGTAAACCTGATAACGTGGATTTTATATGGTTGCGATTAAATTGTTCGAATAAGTTAATGTCTACTTATTTTACACATCAGCATTTGTATGCGTAAACACACTTTTCTGAAGTTGCAATTTCATATTTTATTGTGGCCTTATTGTGGCAGTGGCCTTGAATGTGCCTACCTACTTCAGAGAGTTGTGCGGTTCGTTAATAGCTTTTTTTTGTAACTGATTTAATTGAAACGAATTCATTTTGAAGTAAGTTTTTGAATTTTTTCTATACTTTGTTATTTGTACAATTTTGTCTGTGTTCTATAGTTTAGTGTTTTATAATTTAGTTAATGTTAGTCCTAATGTTAATCTTATCGTTTCTAAAGTAATTTGTGTATTTACGTTGAAATTTTATCACATGTAGGTAGGTATCTATATCTATGTTTCTTTTAAATTAATTTAGATACACCACAGTTTTAGATCTATCTTATATTTTTCAAATTATAGAAAACTTTACAAATCATTCTAAATAAAAAATTAAGTCTTTAGGTAACAATTTTTTTTTTTCAAAAATACTTGACATTGTTACATCTATAAAAGGGAGATTGCAATTTCCATGTACAGTACAAACTAACATTCACCATTATTGTAATATAAATGATCCTTAAGTTCTAAGCTTAAGTTGAATAACTGAACAAAATATGGATAAAAAGGGTGAGCTTAAATTAAAAACTAAAAATAAACACTTGTTGGACATAGTGGAGAGCAACAAGAACGTAACAGAGAAGCTCAAAGGTGTGAGGCGGTGTCTGGCGCAGAAAGCTGACGTAAACTCAAGAACTGAATCTGGCAAAACTCCGCTACATCTGGCAGTGAAACGTGATAGCGTGCTGTTAGTTAAGTTGCTCATAAAACATGGAGCAGATGTCAACGCACGCGACATATATGGAACCACGCCTCTGCACGACGCTGTGCGATACAGAGAAGCATCTGTAGTTGAATTACTACTGGACAAAGGTGCCGATTTAAACGCGGAAAGTGGTAGAGAAGACACACCGCTGCACCTCGCAACCCGCTTAGGGCTACTGCAAACGGTGAAGCTGCTGTTGCAGAAAGGTGCTGATATTAACGCCCGGGACGAATTTGGTTTAACTCTGCTTCACAAGGCAGCGAGCGCGGGAGAAATTTCTGTAGTCGAATTTCTTTTGGGTCAAGGAGCTAATGTAAATGCAACCGGTAATTCCGGTTCGACGCCGTTGCACCGCGCAGCTAAGTCTGAGAACGTATCTGTCGTACAACTTCTGTTAGATAGAGGAGCAGAAGTTGACTCTAAGGATTTAGATGGCGTAACTCCACTCCACGGTGCGGCTCGAACCGGGAACTTTCCTATCACAGAGTTATTGCTAGAGAGAGGAGCCAATGTAAACTCGCGTACAACAGAAGGAAACAGTCCGCTGCATGAAGCGTTACGCTCTGATAATGAAGATATATATCAGCTGCTGTTAGACAAAGGAGCCACCGTTAACGTATCAACGCGTGATGGAAAAACACCACTGTATCTGGCGGTGAGTAGTAGAAACAGTTTAGCCACGATGTTACTGCTGCGCAAGGACGCTGGACTAGTGCCGAAGAAACCTGGACGAACATTAATACACGAAGCGGCGCGTTTTGGGAATCTATACGTATTAGAGTTTTTATTGAAGATAGGTAACGACATCAACAAACAAGATGCAGATGGTAGATCTCCGCTGCACGAAGCCGCGCATTCTCTCAAATTGTCAACCGTAGAGTTCTTACTCGAACACGGTGCGGACGCAAATGCGAAGACTACAAAAGGAAATACGCCGCTGTATATAACAATACAGCAACTTGCCGTCGTATACGCGCTTCAGCGCTTGAATGGTCCATGTCCTCCGGAACATGACACTGTGTTTTTTAATAAGGAAATGGTTTTGGCAAAAAATATCGCAAACACTTCTATTGTAGAATTGTTGTTACGCAAGGGTGCTGAAGTGAACTTACAGAATGAACGTGAAATGACAGCGCTACATTTAGCAGCCGTACTGAGTGCAGCACCAGTCGTTGACGTGTTGCTGAAGAATGGTGCAGATGTGAATGCGCGGGCTCAGGAAAAGACGCCTCTTCACATGATGACGGGGTTCGCGCAGGTGCTTCAAACAACCGAACTGCTTCTTAATAACGGTGGTGATGTAAATTTACAAGATGATACCGGGAATACGGCACTGCATAAAGCAGTGCAATTGCAATCCCCTGCTGTGACAGAAGTAGTCAAACTAGTTCTCGCCAGAGATCCTGATTTGGTTCTGAAAAACTTACAAGGGGAGACCGCGCTGCACTTGGCGGTCAAACTTGATTTAACAGTAATTGTGGAGGATATGATAAGAAAAGGCGCTGATGTAAACGCGCGCACAAAGAACGGAACAACACCTTTACATCAGGCTGCTCGATTTGGGAAAATCTCTATTGCTAAGATTCTCTTGACTAAGAAAGTAGATGTGGACGCAAAGACTGCAGACGATGAAACTCCTCTCCACATGGCGGTGCGCCATCAGAACGGTTCTTTAGCAGTCTTGTTGGTTCATCGCGGCGCAGACGTTACGATCAGAAATAAGGCGGGTGATACTCCCTTCTCTTATGCGTTGTTATTTTTATTAAAAAGTAACGCGCGCGTTGTAAAATTTTTACAAATGGCCGAGAAACAAGCCAATTATAATTTACCATTGGTCAGTTACAGATACCCAAACGTTCTTGATATTTTAACGAGCAGCACTGAAAAAAACGCTGAGTTCAAGTACTTAAAGAAGAATGACAATCTTGGTTTGCACGGTCAGTTGTACGAGACCAAAATAGTGAGTCTGGTTTACATACGAATGCTGAACCACGAGGAAATAGAGCAAGATATCTTGCTCGGAGTCAACGTCGATGGAATCGGGGCTATGGACGATATCTGCCTGCGGTACCGAGTAAAGGGTCGGCAGAGGCCGGTCGTGGTGTTTATGCAAGCAAAACACAGAGAGAATCCCAAAGAAAAAGTCAAAGATAAGGACTTGTGGGCCAATACAGGAGACTTCAGCTTGCAGAAATATTTTTTGAGTTATCTTGTGATCAAAGAACTGTTCCAGTTTAATCATAATGACCCCCTGTTCGATGGTGTATTCGATAAAATCGACTGCTTCTTTATTTTATACACTCCCGCTTATGAATGTATTACAAAAAAAATTAACGTAAAGAACGAAGATATTATTTTAAACAAACTCATAAACACAAATTAAAACGTGAAACCCTTTCAATATAATTATAATCAAGCAGACGTAGATCGTTTAACTAATATAGCAGTCGAAAAATCCAAAAACGAGAATTCTGATACAAATTCAGACTCGAATGAGACGGCGGAGCATGTTCAAGAGCAAGTGATAGATTTTTTCAGCAAATTGCTAATCTACCCGTGCCAGGCAAAAGAAGAGGACGTCGAAGATTTAGTTAAGAAAGATATCAACAGCCATTATAATAATGAAAACAAATTGAGCAATCATGATTTCGTGATACATTCAAATACGATATTCATGAAAGCTCACAACGAAATACAGAAGTGGTGGATGATGAAAGATGAAGCTCCGTATCTTAGATCGACTGACTTCTTTAGATCGGCAAAATTGGAATGCCTTGATCAGCTTTTGATGGCTGTTGGCAATGCTATGGATCATTTTAAATTCATAGTAAATGTGGAATTTAGTCAAAACCTTCAAAAACACTCTCCCAATAACATTTCCAATGTTTTCAGCACAATCATCTCCAGATTTCTTAAATTCAACCAAACGAATAATAATTTAATTACTATAAATACTGATTTTAAAAACGTAATCATAGATCTTTTGCAAACAGACCCATCTCAGGTCAATTGTAGTAGTCAACGTTATATGATTGAGGATTCAGACAGCGATCAGCACTTTCTTTATTCAAAGAGAGGCGGAACGTGTGAAGTTGGCGGCGTACTCTACAGAATGAAAATGTTGCGTCTAGTACTTTTAAGAGTGCTAAACCACGAACAAATAGATGAAAATCCTAAGCTCGGCACCAAAATTCAAGGGATTAGTGCTATGAATGACATCTGCCTGCGGTACAGCCTGAAAGGAGAACACAAACCGACTGTGCTGTTTATGCAACTTATTCATAGAGATGATCCTGAGAAGAGCCAACTAATTGATGAGGCTCTATGGAAAGATCCGGGAGATTTTAGTTTAGTGAAGTATTTTAAAAGCTACTTGGCGATAAAGGAAAAATTTCAAGTCGGTAATAAGGACCCAGTATTCGACGAGGATTATTGCGGCGTCCATAGTTACTTCATAGCTTATACGTCAGCCAAGGAAAACTTTGAAAAGAAAAAACATGGAAACACACTAAATAAAGTAGTGAAGGATCTCACAAAGACCAAAGATACCGAAGAGCCTTTTCAATATGACTACATTGAAAATGATATTAATGATTTAGCTGAATTAACGATAATTGATCAGATCAAGGAGTTAGGAAAAAAGTTAGGAACGGTGTTACCTAAATGTCTACCGTCTAAGAAATGTAACGACAATTTATTGGGAGATAAGTTAATAATGAAATACCACCTAGCCATTGCTAAGGAAGTTTTAAAAGAGAAACAGAGCGAAAATAATGAAGAGGGAAAGGACGAACCAGCGAATAAAAAAGATAGCTTGTGGCAGTTTCGTCCTGAATTCTTTACCAGTACACTCAAGCATTTGGTAGTCCTTAGATCCTTTATAAAAGAATCTATGGCATCGCAAGAAATCAAACTACCTCGTGCGTTTGGAAACAAAGATATGACGTTTAGTGGCAGTAACGATGATAAAATAAAAAAAAGAATAAAAACTGTAGCAGACGAAGTAATGAATTTACTCAAATATAACAAAGATACGAAAATTGTTGAAATTAACAACGAAAACGTGGGACGAGGAAAATTAATAGAAAGGGGAATTATTGAGATCGATGGTGGTATCGGAGGTGCAATTGGTAATTTGCTCGTTTTAGACACAGGATCAAATATGTTAAAGTTTAATTTGGAATGTAATTTGAAAGATAACGCTACTTTGTTCTTGGGCGAACTAACAGACAAAAAACACAAACCTTTTAATGAAGATCTGGGTGCTTACCGATTTAAAATTAACGTCGATGGCTTTCCGAAGTACTCTTTTGATGTAGATGAATATGACAAGTTACAAGCTAGAGATTTTTTAAATAATTTTTGGTTCTACCCTCATCAGGAAAAAGAAGACAAAACCGGACAAATTTTTGACGATGAGATAAATGCAATTTTATCTGAAAAATCTAATTTGAAAATTCGTCAACACCAAGAGAAGTTGAGTAATATTTCATTGGCTACACTCGAAGAAATACAAAGATGGTGGTTGCTCCCAAACGAGTCACCGTACTTGAGTCGAGCTAGCGAGCTCTTTGAGCGCGCAGAGTTATCAGACATGTATAATCTCCTGCACACTGTCATCAATTATATGTACATTTCAGATATCCAAAGCATAGATATAAAGGTACAAGTGAAAGATAATGAGACTGGACAAATACACGAGATATTTAAAAAAATGGTTAGAAATTTGTTCGCTTTATTTGATCCACTATTCGAAGAGCAGATTGCGATTCGTGGTTACGATTATGATAATATATCACAAAAGTCAACTTTGAGTTTGAAAATCCACCCGGAAATGGAATGGGTGGCGTTGTCAGTGATGAGCACAAATACATCGAGGTCGAGCAACGAAGATATCAAACATTGTTTGGTGGCCAGGGCTAGCCCTAGGAGAGACCCCGGCAGACCACAGGATGGATTTATGCTGTATGAACTGTATCACTATGGCCGAACATATAGTTTCAAAGATTGCATCAGGGACTCCGCTATAGAATTTGAAGAAAGAAGTCTTTGAGAGAGCAGTGTCTACGGATTATTCGGGATTGTCCAACTCAAAATATAATCAAGTATCATTAAGTCAAATTCTGTACCTACCTGCCTCAATCTGTACCTGCTAATATTGCAAAGAGAAAATATTTCTTTGGTCGCATTGAGGCTACGAAACTACTAGACCTATGGATTTGAAAAATTATTTCACCGTTACAATTCTTCATTATCTGTGTTGCATATAAGTTATATAATATTGCAAAAGCGTCTCTGATCCGAATGCAGACTTCGATAATGTAATCTAGGCTGTGATAAAAATACCGCTAAATAATACCTATATCGCGTACGCTGTGGAAAGTATTGACAAAAGAGCAAAATAATGTAGATAGGTACTAAGTATAGTTTTATAGAATCATCAGCATATCAGTCGAAGGACGTTCACTGCTGGACGAAGGTCTCCCCCAAAGAACTTCACAAAGACCGGTCTTGCGCCGCCCGCATCCTACGATTTCCGGCGACCTTCACCAGATCGTCGGTACATCTTGTGGGAGGCCAACGCTGCGTTTCCCGGTGCGTGGTCGCCACTCAAGAACCTTTTTACCCCAGTTGCCGTCAGTTCTTAAGGGCGTACCCCGAGCAAATGACCTTGAGTATTTCTTACCTTATCGCACACCACAAGAAAGAGCAAAAGAGAAACAGTAGGATTTGTCGCTGTTTTACGCTCAAATTTTAGAATAAACTCTTTATAAAATCAGATTTTGGTCTTTTGAAAAAAATAAAACTACCAAAATGTTCGTAATGGAATTGTCTATCCGTTGGTGTAAGTACAAAATTAAAATAATGGACGGTTTTCGAGGAGATGCATGATAACTTCAATTATTTAATTTTTTCATGGTTTTGTTATGAGGCGACTATTTAAACAATAAGTTCATTATTAAAAAAATAAAACTACCATTTTGAAGCCAAGAAGTTGAAGAATTTAATGTATTTTTTACCAGTTGATATTTGTTTTGGCTAATGAGTAGATAGCTCTTAAAACTGGACAAAAAACTCGTTTTGCTGGGGGACGCACCTTAAACTATGTGCCCCGCCCACTGCCACTTAAGTTTGGCAACTCGGTGATCTATGTTGGTTACTTTGGTTCTCCTGCGTAATTTCTGGTTCTATCACGCAGTGTGCAACTGTGTTCGTGTGTTGTTGGTTGTTGCAGCATCATAACTCCTAAATTGATGATTTTGTTTGTTTAAACTTTAAAACATAGATTTCGAATTTGTTTACTGTTTAAAAAGCAGACTTGATCGAGTGTTTTATGCACGTAAAGTGTGCAAAGAGTAGTATGTTAAAATTAGTATTGTTTTGGTCCTTGATACATATCCCGTAATTACCTACTTGTGCGAAGCCGGGGTGACTATATACAAGGTTATTGATCATCAGCCTGCATCCTTTTTCTATATATAATAAGTATGTATTTAAAACTATGTAAGTATTATATCAGCTATCTGGCCGCCACAGTACAAGCTTTGCTTAGTTTGGGGTCAGATGGTGTTGTGTGTGAATTGTCCACCAATATTTATTTATTTATATTTACGGGGATGTTAGGTAAGTATATTAAATACAACTTTTGTTCTACAGTTTTTAAAAATTCGTATATTTTTTTCCCATACAAAATAAAAAAAAGTATATTTGCTCAGTAAAAACTTCGGACTCTTCGTAACAATTTGTAAAGGCCGATTTAAACTGAACGAACATAGAGCTAGAGCTAGAACAAGAGCATTCTTTCTCGATCTTTTAGTGTAAACGAAAGATCGTTCTTAGCGTTTACACCAGAATATCATCGAGCAAGAATGAGAAGCAAGAACTACAATTCTTGCACGATAGATATTTAGATTAGCCGAGCGAATGCTCATTGCTCATCGATGAGATCCAGATCGCGCGAAAACAAGAACACTTTGAAGAGACCGCCGGGGAGCGAGCGCGTCCGAACACGCAAGAACGCTCTAAGAATCTGTTCGCACGCTCTAGTACCGTTTACATCAAGCGAGCGAGCATTCTTAGAATATTCCATAGAATCTTTGCGAACGCAAACAAAACAACTAAAGAATGCTCTACGTTTGTTTACACCAAATGAATTTGATACAGTGGGGATAGAATGAGCATTCGCTCGTCTGATGTAAATCGGATAAGAGGCCTCTAACAAAACGACAGAGCTCGAATTTAGGTAAATACTGCAACATTGTTGCGTGCGCCCGTTTGAGTCGGCTTGAAGCATTTAGGCGGACAGAACGATCTTGAGCCACAATGGCAGTGTGCTAAAAATGTCGATGAAGAGATTTTTTTATTTATTTTTTTGTTTGTCTAATAAAGAACAAAGCTAAGTAAATCAAAAGTTACGGCTGGTCTAGTCGGGAGAACGGCGACTGCCGATCCGGAAACCCCGGGTTCAAACCCCACACGCACCACTGTCTTTTCGAAGTCATGTGCGTAATGCCGCTAACTTAAAACGGTGAAGGAAAACATTGTGAGGAAACCGACATGTACCTAGAATCTTTCGAAGTCATGTGTCATCCACCAACCCGCACTGGGTCAGCGTGGTGGATTATGGCCTTAACTCTCTCCTTGCGAGAGAAGGCCCCGAGTCCCAGCAGTGGGAACGTTTAGTGGGCTGTTGATGATGATGATGAAATCAAAAGTATGTGGGGGTATTGTAAAATTTTATGGTTTTAGTACAAGTAGAAATAAAAAATGGAAAGTAATTTATTCGTAATATATCGATGTGCCCTGAGCACCTTGAAATTGGTAATGAACTGCGTTTCTGTGTGTTTCGTAAGTGGTTTACATCCAACCAATCTACGTGACCCCTAGAATCGCTAGCGGCGGGATATGCTGTGGTAATGTGGTTATATTTACATGTTTTGGTTGTTGACAACGAATAGTGATAGATAAAAACGTCCGGCGTCCACCACTTCTTGCAACCGACTAGAACAGAAAGAGTGAGATCACTCTTCCCAACGATGACATGATTTCGTGCGTCCTGAAGTTTGGGAGGGCACATCTTTGTATTGAGATAGTTGCTATTTATGACCTCCCCAAACATTGGCACAAAAAAAAGTGTGTGTGCGATTCACACACGATAGAAGTGAAACTTCAGTAAATCGACAAAAGAATGAGATGAATAAATATAACAAGGGTAGGATAAACAAGCCAATCTTCACTTTTTAATGTTGATGTTTAAGTAATTAAAAAGTGAAGATTGGCTTGCCAGTGACACAATATTTTTCTTAATTTTTAAACTCAGAATTTGATAGCTTACCTTGGAAACTACCGCCTAAAGAAGTTTTCACTTCAAAAAGCCTGCAAAACAAAAATCTTAATACAGGCCTTGATAAGGATCGAACCCGGCACTCAACAATCGTTAACCCGAGACCGTAACAATTGCGCCAAACGCCGTTTGAGAGATGTGTCGAAAATGGCGCTTACTTGCAGTATGGGACAAAATAGTATGTATATTTCTGTCTCATTCTTTCCTGCACATTTTTGTATTTGTGTCTCTTACCTGTCGTTTTTTCCGTTGCATCCGGTTTGAAATCACATCGATTCTAAAGAAGTTTCACTTCAAAAATAATAATAAATAAATAATAATAAATTTCTTTATTTGCGAAAATGGGTAATTACAATAAGATCTTATAATATGTTTACATTGAGAACTCCATAATCAACCTTACGGCATGCAAATATCAGGTTGTCTATGACAATTTGCTAAAAAACATTAATTTTTTTCTTAATTTACCATTCTAAACGGCCTATTCAAGGACTACCAATTTCATTATTATTGTTTACATTAATAAAAAACAATTATACCAAATACCAATGACCAAATTAAAAGCTCAAAAAATCGTGTTACTAGATACTGTGGATTTGCACCATTCAAGGGCTGCAAATCCCTTATTATGAACTATTCACATAATCATAAAATTGTTTATTTATTTATAACAAAGTAATAACAATGAAAGCATTATAGTAATTAATTTAGCTATGATTCCAATGTCCACAAATAAATAAAAGCTTACAAATCATAACAAATCTGAATCTAATTTATCAGTCAGAAACTCATTAACTGTATAATATGCCTTCTCTGTCAGAAGGTATTTTAATTTATTTTTAAATAAATATATTTCTTTTATACTCAACAAACTTTCTGGCAAGTGGTTGTAAATCATAGGAGCCATGCAAAGTGCACTGTTTCCTAATAATGTTGTGCTATGCACAGGAATTCTAATTTTATGTTTATGACGCTCACTCTTTGACATGTGAATGTGTCAAATGACAATAACTAATTAGATCCAGGTTAAAATCTAACCCGACTGGGCTATGAAAATTATGTAGGGCTATAAGTATTATGTAGTGCTAAGACTCTTGACAGAATCCGCCTGGGGAAGTACTTTTGCCAGTTATTCTGCCGCCAAGCAGTAATATGCAAACATCACGGTGTTCCGGTATGAAGGGCAATATTTCCAGAGAAATTGTAGGGCTTAGAGATATAACTTCTTAGATTTCTGGGTGACGAACGCAGTGCAGTGCTAGGTAATGATTTGGACTTCATGTTCCAATAGCTGCCTGTCACAGTGCTATTATGTGGCAGGCATGTTGCTTACCATCAGGAACATGTCCTGCTCGTCTCGTCACTGTTTATTCAAAAAAATATAAAATAATTTGATATTTTCTTCTTCTTCTTCAAGAAGTAAATAAGATTAAATGTAACGATAATCAGATTGCAGAAAAAATGCCATTGTGGTGGCGGCCATCTTGGATTTTAAATTTGTTGTAGTATACAGTACTTTACAAGTCAAGCCCTCTCATTTGATACCCATATTGAGGTAGTAGTGAATAAAAAATGATTCGCCATTTTGTGGTAGCGGCTATCTCCGATTTAAAATTTGTCGTTGTAGAGATATAGTACTCTGATAGTCAAGGCCTTTCATTTGATATCCAAATATCCATACTGAAGTAGTACTGAAAAAATATCGCTAGTCTGTGGTGGCGGCCGTCTTGGTTTTAAAATTTGTTGTAGTTTTTAGTACTGTACTAGTCAAGCCCTTTCATTTCATAACCGTATTGAGGTAGCAGTGAAAAAAATAATCATCATTTCGTGGTGGCGGCCATCTTGGATTTGAAATTTGTCATAGTATAGAGGTATAGTACTCTACTAGTCAAGCCTTTCATTTGATACCTATATTGAGGGAGTTATGAAAAAAATAATTAATTCGCTATTTTGTGGTGGCGGCCATCTTGGATTTGAAATTTGTTGTTGTAGTAGATAATACTCTATTAGTCAAGCCCTTTTATTATTTGATTTCCATACTGAGGTAGCACTTAAAAAAAATATTCGCGATTTTGTGGTGGCGGCCATCTTGAATTTGAAATTTGTTGTAGTATAGAAGTATAGCACCCTACTAGTCAAGCTCTTTCATTTGATATCTATATTGAGGTAATGTTGAAAAAAAGAATTAGTCCGCTATTTTGTAGCGGCGGCCATCTTGGATTTGAAATTTGTTGTAGTATGTAGTACTCTACTAGTCAAGCCCTTTTATTTCATACCAATATTGAGGTAGTAGTGAAACAAAAATTGCCATTTTGTGGTGACGACCATCTTGGATTTGAAATTTGTCGTAGTATAGAGGTATAGTATCTACTAGTCAAGCCCTTTCATTTGATATTCATATTGAGGCCTTTAAATATATAAATATTTAGTAGTGGTAGGACTCCTGGCAGAGTCCGCCTGGGGAAATACCACATCTTTGCCAATTATTCTACCGCCAAGCAGTAATATGCAGACATTACTGTGTTCCGGTTTGAAGGGCAATGTTTCCAGATAAATTACAGGGCTTAGAGATATAATATCTTAGACCTCTGGATGACGAGTGCAGTGCAGTACAGTGTTAGGCGATGATTTGGACTCTTCGTGTTCAAATAGCTGCGTGTCACTTTGCTGTTATGTGGCAGGCATATTGCTTACCATCAGGCACATGTTCTGCTCGTCTCGTCACGCTATATTATAAAATATATATATTATATAGGTATGTATATATATTATGTAGGGCTATAACTATTATGTAATATTATGTGGTGGTGGTACCCTTGACAGAGTCCGCCTGGGGAAGTACCATACCTTTGCCAGTTATTCTACCGCCAAGCAGTAATGTGCAAACATTACTTTGTTCTGGTTTTGAAGGGCAATGTTTCCAGAGAAATTACAGCGCTTAGAGATACAACATCTTAGATATCTGGATGACGAGCGCAGTGCAGTGCTAGGTAATGAATTGGACTCTTCATGTTGCAATAGCTGCGTGTCACTGTGCTGTTATGTGGCAGGCATGTTGCTCACCATCAGGCACATGTTCTACTCGTTTCGTCACTCTTGACTTTAAAAAAAAAAGATAGATTCCGCTTCTTCTTCTTCTTCTTCAAGAAGGCAATAAGATTACATGTAACGGTCCGATCCGAAAGAGCAGATTTAAACGTTTCGATCCATAAAATTTCACAAAACGCCAAACGACTTAAAATTTTGTGGTCGCACTATAATTACTCTAGTTTATGTCATAAACGCTCGAAATATTACGTAACCTTTTCCCGCCCAATCAGACATAGGTCCGTCCTCCAAAGCCGCTGCCGGCATACTGACTTTGCATAGCGTAATTTATTCTAATTTCGACTGCTGGTAATTTATATTTTTTGAAAAATTATGAACAAGAATTTGAAAAATAACTATAAAATTAGATTCTCCAAAGAACAAAGTATTAACGTGTCTAATATTTTTATTTTGGAATTATTGTGTATTTTACACAGAGACAACGCTAAAACCGCAGTATAAAACTTAAAATTGGCTCACAATTTTATTTTTTTACTGATAAATGAAAGCAAAAATCAGATATCTGTAAGATGAATAAAATAATAAAATATATACCCGATTCTCTTTATATTTTTTTAAGTATGAATTTTGAGTATTACATGTAGATTTAGGAGTCTGAAATTGACACGGCAGCGACTTTTCGGCGAAATGGTTATGGGAGATCGATCCCTAAGATCAATGGAATTATTGTTAGTAAAATTAAAATAAGGAAACGTCAACAAGAAAGATTGGCCTATTTTTTAAATGTAATTATCATTTTCTAGGTTATACTGAAGATGGTAAATTCGGAGCATAAACTTTTTGAATTTCGTGCGAATCCGTAATACGGGTCTTGATGGAGCGTGTTTACCTAGAAGAAACAGATTCACTCTCGATTTTAAGACACCAAGATTATAACTATTATTATCAATTGAGTAAAAGTAAACCAATTAAATAAATGTAAGAATTTATATTGACAACTGTTCGATCTTTCCCATATAAAATTTCACAAAGGAATGCTCTTCAACGGCTTAGCTCCATCTACTTATAGCGCCAACCCCTCTAAAACTCTTTTGAGATGGCGGGTAGAAGTGAATGGTATCCCACCGGCGCCCTCTACACTAAATGACACATATTTAGACTCAAATCCCAGTATTAAATATAATACTATAGTGAAATACACGGTAAACAAAATAGAGGTGATAACACTATCAGGAAAAACTCAGTCCGACAACTCATTCCACAGCCCAGACGTTTATAGTCTTTAGTCTAGCATCGGTATTATATGTATAATCTGACGGTATTAACCTACAATTTTTCAGTGATATACTTAAAATAAAAGTAGCGCGCCGTCCCGACTTCGCATGGGTTAGCTTATTATTATATTTATTAAAAACAAATTTTGTGTAAGTATCTATCATTAGAAGGTTTTACCCAAAGACAATATACCCATAATCAGGCTACATAATCTTTGGTTTTACCCATAGTCGACATGGGTTAGAGAGGCCTATGTCCAGCAGCGCACGAATGTGGGCTGATTATGATGATGATCAAAACCAAATGTTTTACGTTGAGTAATGAACAAGGTGTCTTTATATCGTTATTGAGTCATGTAAGTTTTTAAAATCGTTCTAACAATCTTTAAATTTAGTCGTTATAAACAAAAGTTTAGTACTTTTGTTGTTACTTACTACCCTTTCATTGTTATATAAGTATCCATATTTAGCTATAAGACTGTTCGTTTGTGAGACTGCCAAATAAATGTCTATATTTTTTATGTATTTACTTGTTTTATTCATCATCATCAGTCTTCGTTATCCCACGGCTGGGCCTGGGCACATGTGAAACCGTGGGTCGGTGTTAGTTGGTCATTAATCAGGGCCTCAGGACCTTCCGCACAATGATAGAGTCAAATCCATAAAAGAAAAATGCAAAAAACAATACCAACTTTTCTAATGATTTCAAAAAAAAAATATGGTCGTCATAGGAACTGCCGATAGAAGTGAAAACTTATAACTCAGAATTTGATAGCTTACCTTGAAAACTACTCGGGTGAAACCGGAGAGCGTGGCCATGAGCACGGCCATCTAGAAATGCTGAATCAATGGCCACGGTCCGAGTCAGAGTTTACCCGAAGATTTCTAATCATTCCTGAGCGTGACGCTAGAATTCAATTCACAGCCCACGAAAAATCTGTCTGAGGTGCGCCGAAAGAAGTTTTCACTTCAAAAGGGAGGAGGTTCTCAATTCGGTTGTATGTAGGTAGATATGTTATGCTCTGGGTTCCTAGGATAACGTTGCCGTCACATAGCGGACGTAATATAGCGGTGAATGACGTCACGAGAACGTTGTCTATGTTAACACTATGGCGCGGTTTGTTAGAGGACGGTGATTAACAACGTAACGTAAAGAAGCGGTGACGCTATTTGAAAGACGGCCGTCTTGACGGTGTTGAATAGTTCGTGAACGTTTTTTTCGAACGTAAGATTATAGCGGTGAAGCCATATCGATGTATTTTGAGTTTTTTTGACTGGACCGACGTCCGTACGACGTACAGAATGGGTTTTAATTCCAACTAGAGCTGCGACGATGTACTAAAATTTCTAATGCGCCTTCTATACCACACGATTTAAATAAACTATCTTCTACCCTTCGATTATTTTCCTCTTTTAATAGTTCATCCTCCAAGTAACTGATTAACCTTTGGTCTGTGTTGGTATAGTATCCTGACATGCATAGTCGTATGCGTGTGTTAAGGATCCTTATCATTGAATAAACCTGTATATTTTTGCGAATATAGCTGTATTCTTAGTAATATAAGGTATGAAATCCTATGAAAAGTTAAAAGATTGAATGACCAATCATAAAAAAGAAAGATTTTATAAACCTATTCAAATAATTTCGACGAGAAAGAGCTGTCAAAGTCACTCGTCAACCGTTACGAGTACGTGAGCGTCGCGCTTTGAAATAAAGTGATTATTTTGTGATTATTCATTGAATTGAGCGAGTAAATGCTATTTCTATTATATATAGTTGAATTTTTAGTTAAATATTTATGTTTAGAACTCGTATATTCTAATTATTTGAAGCATAAAGTGATCCATAAGTTTTCAGATAAACTTTTCGTTTTTTTCTCTCAATAGTTTTGTTGTAATAACTTTCTAATATTTTACAGTGGTTCATTTATCTTATGGGAAATTTTATGAAGATTCTGGATTTATACTCCATGTTACACAATAATTCCGAAATATTTGTCTAAATGTATATTTTCTGAAACACATACTATTTCAACCGAAAAACTCACACACACATACACAGATTCAAAATGGCGAACTTGTATACGTACATCGTCATAGGCATTTTGTAGATTCTTGACGAAGCAATCATTGTCAGGATCCGTATCATACACAGACGAACGTATTTGAAATACACACACACATGCATATATCTATCATAACCCGAAATAACTACATTCTAATAATGTTTCTTTTTATTTCTTATTTTAGTGGATAAACCGATAAAATTACCGAAAGTATGATGTATCAGTAGAAAGCCCCATTTTTGGAGTTTATGGTTATGTTCTGATATTCGAAAATAGTCTATAGTAGACATCATTGAAGATGATGTGAAACGAAGTATGCCTAAGGGTAGTGTTTTCGTGTTTATCAATGAAAAGTAGGTTTCTTTGGATTTATGAAGTATTTTTTATTTCTAAATGCAAAACTAAATATATTTCCTAAACAAATAACCAACCATCATTGTCTTACGCTAAGTTTTCACGTGTAAATCACCATTTAAAGTTGCGTCGTAAAAATTAGGCAAATGGCGGAATCGCGCGTAAACGTCACACAGACGAGGGGTGTTCTCCTAAACGCTGTTTACACAGACCAAAGGTTAAAGCTTTATTATACCATACTTGATTAAATCAAGGTCCTTCTTTTTCTCTCCTGCTTGTTGAGGTTGCTGGCTGACGACGTAATATAGCGGCAGTGGAACTTTCCACATGTCGTCGCCGTAAAGACGGCCGTCTCTTTACGTCCGTAATATTACGTCCGCTATGTGACGGCACCGCAATCCTAGGAACCCAGAGCATTACAGGATAGCTCCGCTAAAAAGTGACAAGACGAGCTGGACATGTGCCTGATGGTAAGCAACATGCCTGCCACATTACAACACAGTGACACGCAGCTATTGGAACATGAAGAGTCCAAATCATTACCTAGCACTGCACTGCGCTCATCACCCAAAGATCTAAGATATCATATCTCTAAGGCCTGTAATTTCTCTGGAAACATTGCCCTTCAAACCGGAACACAGTAATGTGCAAACATTTGCACATTAGGTTGTTCAATAATTTATCCAGAAATTACCGTCTCGGGGCCCATCAGCGAGATTTAAACATTATTAAACAGCTATACCGATTTTAAAGTTTTTCCCCCATAATTGTAGTCAAGTACGTAAAAGAAATCACTTACGTAGGGTTCCCGGCGTCGTCCAAAGCCCAGTTTGGCCGTCAAGGATAAAGGGGAACAGGGTCAGAAAGGGAATTTGGAATACCAAACCAGGCGGCGTCCGTCGTCTCGAATTCCCGTTCGACGATCCCGAATTTTAGCGTAGTCCACCGGCACTACGATCCGGCGTTGGAGAAAAGGGGTCCGTCCAGTAGCCCACCTTTACACAACGATAGTAGCACTAATCCAGTAGTAATTGACACTTTTACCCAGAAAAGAAAACCAGGTTAGAAAAGAAAACGTGACTCGTCGTTCCCGCGAACAAAGACAATGTACAAGTGACAGCCGGCTGTCAACCATAGATCCGCTATGATTTCGATGGCCGATATAATGTTGCCCGATTATACGGAACAAAACCCCCGACCAATTGAACTCCAGGTCAATTTTAGTAATCAGTATTTAGTAGTATCCGGACCCCAAATAAAACGAAATTCCCAACTTTGACCCGAAAGTGGAAATCAAACCAAAAAAAAACTTTACCAAAAATAGCAATAAAATTAAATAAAATTTTAACCATGAAAAAGACGTATATCTAATAAAGAGGCAGGCGTGCCAGAGAGGACACCGCGCGCTGAAGTCTGGAACCAGAAACCAGAATCTCCGCCACGCGGGGTGTGCCATCAGTACCAGATATCAATTTTAAAATACGTCCCCTACGCCAGAGTAGGGGGGCCAAATTTGCCTCTTTTAATAATACTAAGTCCCCTTCCCGAGGGGCCTCCGTCCTATCTGTCCATTTTACCCGTTGTTGCAACAGATGCAAGTACTCGGCCGACCAGCGCCTCCAGAAGTCTTGACTTATTTGCTGCAATAACTGAAAACGGGACAGGCGTCCGGGCCGCTCATCCTTCCAGGGATACTCCGGCAACGCGGTTAAGGGCTGACCGATCAAGAAGTGACCCGGCGTCAAGACTTCTAGATCGTTAGGGTCAGGCGAGATTGGACAGAGAGGACGGGAATTAAGCACTGCCTCCACGCGGCATAGTACCGTGACTAACTCTTCCCAAGTTAACACGGTCTCCCCGATGACACGGCGGAGATGGGTTTTAGCAGACTTCACCGCAGCCTCAAAAATTCCTCCCCAGTGAGGACAGGCTGGCACACTAAATTGCCAGCTGATTCCCCGCTGGGCGAGGGCCAGACTTAAACTATTATTACCAGAATTTAAAAAATTATTAACCTCGCGTAAATAATTCGCCGCTCCTCGATAGTTTGTGCCATTGTCCGAACGTATTAAAGAGGGTACTCCTCTTCGCGCTACAAAGCGATCCAGCGCCGCGACAAAGGCCTCCGTAGACAGCGCAGAGACCAGCTCCAGGTGGACTGCTTTGGTGGCCAAACACACAAAGACGCACAGGTAGGCTTTAACGACCTTGGCGTTACGCAACGTCGATGACTTGACCGAGAAGGGCCCAGCGAAGTCCGTTCCGACCCCGTCGAACGGCCTCGAGGGAGAAATCCTATCCGGAGGAAGATCTCCCATCATGGGCTGCATGGTAGACGCCTTGAGCCTATAACAAGGGACACATCTAAACAGCACCTTTTGGACCGCCCTGCGAGCCGACAAGATCCAGAATTCACGCTGCAACACAGCGAGAAGCGCGCCACATCCAGCGTGCGCGTTACCGAGATGCCGATCGGAGATCAGCAGGTCCACCAGAGGACCTCCTTTAGGTAGCAACAGGGGGTGCCTGCTGCCGTACGGCAGGTTGGCTTTCCGGAGCCGACCTCCTACGCGCAGAAGACCATCCTGGTCTGTGAAAGGGTTCAACTTAGCGACCGCACCCTTCAAGCGAGCGCGACCGCAGCGCAGCGCCTCAAGTTCCGTCGGAAACCTCTCACCCTGTACCAGCCGAATGAGGTGCAGCAAGGAACTCCGACGCTCCTCCACAGTGGCGATCTGGTCACTCCTCCTCTGACGA
The DNA here is from genome assembly GCA_963693475.1 of Ectropis crepuscularia. Taxonomy (NCBI): domain Eukaryota; kingdom Metazoa; phylum Arthropoda; class Insecta; order Lepidoptera; family Geometridae; genus Ectropis; species Ectropis crepuscularia. Next base: position 13,373,355 of record OY856366.1, on the reverse strand, counting down.
GGGTGACGTCAGTTGTGGATGAAGCGCTTAATCCAGCTAGTTACCCCCAGCAATTTATCCAGCTTGCTGTAACGACCCGTCAACCAATCAGGGTCTGGGGGCACTTCCGCCACAATCGCATGCACGCGGACTCCGGGCAGCTCCGCTCGCTCCGAGTCCGCGCCGAGAGCTGGCCAGGAAGCTTCTGGCTCCCGCAGCCAGTCCGGACCCCACCATAAGGGGTGATCAACTAGCTCCGGCGCGGAACAGCCGCGCGAAGCACAGTCAGCGGGGTTCAACTCACCCGGGACATGTCTCCAAACAATGTCCAGTCCATTGTTTTGGATTTGGGAAACCCGATTTCCCACAAAGGTCTCCAAAGTGTGAGGGGCTGCTCTTAACCAGGCAAGCACGACCTGACTGTCTGACCACGCATAGACATTCCGGATGTCTATCGAGGTGGACAGTTCCTGATATACGTGCTTAAGCAGCCGAGCAAGTAATGTGGCTCCGCTCAATTCCAATTTCGGAATAGTGAGTCGTGTCCTGATAGGAGCTACCTTGCTCTTCCCCAATAAGAGCGTGAGATTGACGTGGCCTCCAGCGTCAACTGTACGTAAGTACACAGATGCGGCATAACCCAGCTCGGACGCATCACAGAACCCGTGCAGGCTGATCCGGCTACAGCCTGGTGGCAGAATGCGCCGGGGCAACGCCACTCGATTGACCGTTTCGAGGTCAGATATTAAACGAAGCCAAATGTTAAGCGAGTCTCCAACCAGGGGGTCGTCCCATGAGACCTTCAGAGTCCAAAGTCGCTGTAACAGACACTTGGCTGCGAACAGAACCGGACTGATCCAACCGTTTGGATCAAACATCCTGGCGATGGTGGACAAAACCGTCCGTTTTGTCCACGCGCGTGTGGCTTCCAGTGCCACCCGAAAGGTGAAGATGTCAGCAACCGGTTGATACTGCATGCCCAGAACCGCAATCCCGTGCGGATCGTCACCTTCCTCGAAGAGCCCCGGATCCTGCTGGTGATCGTCCGGGATACCAGCCAGGACGTTGGGGTCGTTAGAGAGCCATTTCCGAAGCTCATAGCCTCCAGATGCGAGAAGCTCTGTGAGCTCATCCCGGAGCAGCAGAGCGTCCTCCACCGTCTGCGCGCCAGTGCAAACGTCGTCCACGTATAGGTCGCGTTCCAGAACTGCGGCTGCACGTGGGTACCGAGCCCGTTCTTGCTCCGCCAACTCCAGCAGTGAGCGGATCGCAATGAAGGGGCTTGATCTCAACCCATAGGTGTTGGTGTTCAACTCATACACCATCATAGGGTCCTGAGGACTTTCCCGCCAGAGGATCAACTGGAACCTCCTGTCCTCGGGGTGTATGACCGTTTGTCGGAACATCATACGGATGTCCGCTCCCAACACCACCTGATGCCTACGGAAATTCAGGATGATGTCTACAATATCCCGATGTAACTTCGGTCCAGCGTGGAGGCACTGGTTCAGTGACACTCCTGTCGAAGTCGGAGCGGATCCATCGAACACCGTCCTGAGTTTGCCCGTCGACGCCTTCAAAACGGCGTGATGAGGCAAAACGTAGTGGTCCATGGTCGACCAGTCGTCGCGAGCCGGAGACATGTGGCCCAGTGCCTCATACTCCCTCATGAACTCGATGTACTTTTCCCGAAGTACAGGATCTCGAGCCATGCGTCGCTCCATGGACCTGACCCTTTTCTCGGCCAATGATCGAGACTGGCCCAGACGCGGGGGGTTATCCCGGAAAGGCAGCCTAGTCTCCAATCGCCCAGAAACCATTCTCCGAGTGTGAGCCAGATAAAAGTTCTCACACTCCACGTGCTCGGGATCCAGCCGAGACACGGTAGGCGGCTCTTCGATCTCCCAGAACCTCTGCATGATCTGAGCGAGGGCCGTTCCCGTAAAAGAAGCCTGATTCGACTGCTGCCACTCATCCACCATTCCCAAAATGGCGTTCCCGTAGATGGTGGGCAGCGCCATCAGCGAAGACTGGTCCAACAGTCTAGGCTTCCCGTTCATGATGTAACCCAGTACATCAGAACCCAACAAAAGATCTACCGGACCCGCCATCCCGAAGCGGGGATCCGCCAACCTGAGACCCTTAGTACAGGACAAAAGATCCGGATCTATGTCCGCCTGAGGAAGCCAACCGACAACCGAATCCATGACGGTGGCCCTGACCGCAATCCTTTCCGAATAGGAATGTACGGACGAGAAGGAGAGGCGGGTCTGTCCAGCCAACCGCACCTCTGTGTTCCCGACTCCTCGCAACGGAGTCGGTGACGGAAACCTAGCCAGGCCCAGGCGATGAGCAACCCGGGTTGTCAAAATGCACCCCTGGGACCCTGTGTCCAAGAGCGCTCGTATCCGGACGTAGTCGCCTCTTGGACCCCAAACCCTTAACCAGAGGGTGGGCAGCAGGACCACCGGTTGATCCTGTGCCAAGGGAACGGAGGCTAGTCAATCCCTCCGAGGCCCGTCCGAACCCGTCGGACTACAGGGCCCAGCCCAGTATGGCTGCCGAGTCATAAGGGCCATCGGAGGGGGGGCATATCCAGCTGCCCTGCCATACTGAAAGTAGGGCGGGTGGTAGTCCAGCCTCGGATGCTCATGGAGGGGAGGCGTGTACGCCCTCCATTGCATTAATCGCGGATCCAGCGGCGGAGAAGGATAACGCTGGGGAGGTGGCCCCCGTGGTGACTCCGGTATCACCCCTCCACCTCTCCATTTCGCCCGCGTCCGCGCGGGCTGTGAGGTCGGTGACCGAGCCACGTGTAGGACGCCCCTTGTTGGGCTGCCCGGTGCTGCCGTGGGTTGGGGTGGAGGGGGTGTGCTCCACGCTGTAGCCAATTCATTGTTGTACAATGCGTGGCTCGGCGTGGGAGCGCCCCCGCCCGTGGAGGGCCCCCTCCCTGAGGGCTGTCGACCAGCACCATCGCTCCTGGTGCACAAGAGCTGGTGGTGTGGTCCCCCACACCCAGGACACGGCCGTGCCGTGGGGCAGTCAGTGTACAAATGACCCCCCAGGCACCCGTAGCACCGACGCAACTTCCGAACGATCCCTCGTCGGTCGGAAGTCGTCCTCGCAAGCAGGGCCGGACACTGCACCAGCGCGTGAAGCTGGCCACAGTTCGGGCAATCCTGCTCCGACGCAGTCGTCACCGTCGCCGTCCGCTTTACCCCACCCTGAGTGCGGGGATTGGTAGGTCGCGGTCCTGTTCCGGCAGGGCCACGAGCTGAAGCGGCGGGCTGCGCCTCCTGCGGCGCCGACTCGACCATCCTCGCCTCCCACTCCAGGACCCGAAGCAGCTCCTCAAACGTGGGGAAGACCTTCGGGTCGCCGTGAAGGCCCCTTTCCCGCTCGAACCGGGCGCGCAACTCCAGCGGCACCTTGCCCAGCAGAATGTGGACCAGCAGAAACGACCAGTGTTCTACTGGCAGTCCCAAGCTGCGCAAGGCGTTGTACGCCACCTTCACGGGCGTGAGGATTAGCGGCCTCAACTGAGACCTCTCAGTCACCTTCGGCAGCCCCAGTATTTGGGACACGTGAGCGTCGGCGAGGAGCCGAGGGTTTTGGAACCTCGTCTCCAGCAACTCCATCGCCGTGCCGAAGTTGTCGTCGTCCAGCTCCAGGTGCTGGATCAGGGAGAGTGCCTCACCCTCCAGTGACGTGCGGAGATACGCCAGTTTCTCCGCCCTCGTCAAGTCGGTGCGTGAATCTACGAGAGAGGCGAACATACTCCGGAAGCCGCTCCACTCTCGCAGGTTACCTGTGAACCTGGGCAAGTCCAGGGTGGGAAGGCGTCCCACTACACCCGAACCCGCATTCCTGATGATGGGTCCCGAGTTCGCCCTTCCCTGACGAGACCTCTCCAGCTGGCGAACCCCTTCGGAGACCTCGTCGTACAAATCCAGGATGCGCCGCATGTCCGCGTCGATCCTCTCCATCTGCTCCTCAGGTGGAGGCGGCCTTGCATCCCGCAGCAATCCTGTGCTCCTCTCAGCGATCTCCAGGCGCCTGTCGAGGTGTTCTGCCCTGTTTAATAGCGCCTCCTCCCGGTCTCTCCTGCCGACCAATCCTTGCAAGGATTCAAACCACCGGAGCTGGTTGGCCAAATCCGAAGCCATTTTTAAATTTAAATTTTAAATTAACCTAAAGTTCGGACAATGTCACAACAATTATATCCGCAACCTATTAAGCCGGATACCACTTAATACCAATTTCCCGACAGTTTGGGGAGAAATTATAAACTGGGAACCCCCAAATATCTGGCCTACCCGATATATTTTCCCAGAAAAATAAAAACAAAAAAGGGGTATTTACGGCTAACCGCGCTCCTGCTACCAGAAAATGTTCAATAATTTATCCAGAAATTACCGTCTCGGGGCCCATCAGCGAGATTTAAACATTATTAAACAGCTATACCGATTTTAAAGTTTTCCCCCCATAATTGTAGTCAAGTACGTAAAAGAAATCACTTACGTAGGGTTCCCGGCGTCGTCCAAAGCCCAGTTTGGCCGTCAAGGATAAAGGGGAACAGGGTCAGAAAGGGAATTTGGAATACCAAACCAGGCGGCGTCCGTCGTCTCGAATTCCCGTTCGACGATCCCGAATTTTAGCGTAGTCCACCGGCACTACGATCCGGCGTTGGAGAAAAGGGGTCCGTCCAGTAGCCCACCTTTACACAACGATAGTAGCACTAATCCAGTAGTAATTGACACTTTTATCCAGAAAAGAAAACCAGGTTAGAAAAGAAAACGTGACTCGTCGTTCCCGCGAACAAAGACAATGTACAAGTGACAGCCGGCTGTCAACCATAGATCCGCTATGATTTCGATGGCCGATATAATGTTGCCCGATTATACGGAACAAGGTACTGCTTTATACTGGTAGAGTAACTGGCAAAGGCATTTATGATTTTGAGTGATATGGAATATTGTTAGAGATTTTAAATATGACACTTGGACACATTTGACTGGCCTTGTGGCTTAGTGGGTAGTAGCTCTGCCTGCGAAGCCGAGGGTTGTGGGTTCGATTCCCACCCAGTGCAAATATTTGTGTGATGAATTCAAATGTTTGCACTGTGTCTGGGTGTTTCGATGTATAATAAGCATGTATTTAAAACTATGTAAGTATTATATCAGCTATCTGGCCGCCATCATACAAGCTTTGCTTAGTTTGGGGTCAGATGGTGTTGTGTGAGAATTGTCCACCAATATTTAAAAAAAATAAAAATTTACAACATTGACAGATTAACAAATTTTGGAATGCGTTGCCTGAGTGGGCAATGGCGGTATGAAGTTTACCGTATCAGCTAGTTTTAAATAAAACAAAACAAATATACAAATAAATTATATATTTAATAATCTCATATTCAAAACATTTAAGTACTACTTTATACAGTCACAAATTAAGTATTCAGTTAAGTAAATCTATTATATTTTATTATGTATTTACTTAATTCAATTGTCTTTTAAACATACATTTAAAATTTATATCAACTTTGTTCAATAGGCATTGTGAATAAAAAAACTAATTAGTCCGTCATTTAGGCTGTTAAAAAATATTGTACACGTATTTTTGCTTTTATTTCACAAACAAAAAATGACGAGCATAATATAATACTTAGATTTTTTTTTTAAATAAAGAGTGATGAGACGAGCAGGACATGTGTCTGATGGTAAGCAACATGCCTGCCACATAACAGCACAGTGACACGCAGCTATTGGAACATGAAGAGTCCAAATCATTACCTAGCACTGCACTGCGCTCGTCACCCAGAGATCTAAGTTGTTATATCTCTAAGCCCTGTAATTTCTCTGGAAACATTGCCCTTCAAACCGGAACACGGTAATGTTTCCACATTACTGCTTACACTATTGAAAAAATATAGGACACGTATTCTTTGTTTTATCAAATTATTAAAAATCGACAAAGACATAGACCATCAAGCTTCACGTCAAAAATAGTATATAGACTCGAAACTTGAGTAGTGGTAGGACTCTTGGCAGAGTCCGCCTGGGGAAGGACCACACCTTGGCCAGTATTCTCTACTTGACGGACTAACTAGAATGGTATATTTTTGACTCAGTCATCATTCCCTATTAGAATGGTATATTTTTGTTATGTGTGTCAAAGTGAGTAGGGTATGTCTCACAGTGAGTGTAAAGTATGTCACAGACTGACAGAGAGTGTAAAGTATGCCATAGTGAGTGTAAAGTATGTCACAGACTCACAGAGAGAGTAAAGTATGTCACAGTTTCACAGAGAGTGTAAAGTATGTCATAGTGAGTGTTAAGTATGTCACAGATTCACAGAGAGTGTAAATTATGTCACAGACTCACAGAGAGAGTAAAGTATGTCATAGTGAGTGTAAACTGTGTCATAGTGAGTTTAAAGTATGTCACAGTGAGTGTCAGTGTGTCAGAGTGAGTATATCGCATGTTATAGTGTGTCACTGTCATTGTAAGTCAACGCTCAGTTCTATAGCTGCATATGAACTTGCAAATTATCCCTGGAATGCATTTTAACGTGAGTTTTCATAGCGGCCGCTTTTCTAAACGCCTGTCCACATTGCGGACAGACAAACGGCCGTTCCCCCGTGTGACACCTGATGTGAGAGATTAAGTCTGACCGCTGGACAAAGGACTTCGCAGTGGCTGCACTGGTACGGCCGTTCTCCCGTATGCGTCCGACGGTGGTTCTTCAAGGTACTAGTGAGTTTAGTGTGGGATTCATTGAAAAAGATTTGTTATACATTATGTCACTGTGTCATAGTGAGTGTGAAATGTGTCATAGTGAGTTCCCCCGTGTGACACCTGATGTGGGAGATTAAATCCGATCGCTGGACAAAGGACTTCTCACAGTGCCTGCATTGGTACGGCCGTTGTCCCGTATGCGTCCGACGGTGGTTCTTCAAGGTACTAGTGAGTTTAGTGTGGGAGTCATTGAGAGAAATCTGTTATATATTATGTCACTGTGGCCTGTGTGTGTCATAGTGAGTGTTAAGTGTGTCATAGTGAGTGTAAAGTGTGTCATAATGAGTGTGAAGCGTGTCATGTGTGAAAAGTGTGTCATAGTGAGTGGAAAGTATGTCATCGTTAATGTTAAGTGTGTCACAGTGAGTGTAAATTGTGTCATTGTGTCATAATGAGTGTAAAGTGTGTCATAGTGAGTTTAAGTGTGTCATAGTGAGTGTCAAGTGTGTCACAGTGAGTGTCAGTGTGTGTCGTGTATGTCAGAGTGAGTATATCGCGTGTTATAGTGTGTCACTGTCATTGTACATTAACGCTCAGTTCTATAGCTGCATATGAACTTGCAAATTGTCCCTGGAATGCATTTTGACATGAGTTTTCATAGCGGCTGCTTTTCTGAACGCCTGTCCACATTGCGGACAGACAAACGGCCGTTCCCCCGTGTGACACCTGATGTGGGAGATTAAATCCGACCGCTGGACAAAGGACTTCTCACAGTGGCTGCATTGGTACGGCCGTTCTCCAGTATGCGTCCGACGGTGGTTCTTCAACGTACCGGTGGCTGCGAATTTCATAGGGCACAGGTCGCAGGAGTATGGTCTCTCGCCGGTGTGGGTGCGTCGGTGCTTCACCAGAGCCGATGATGTGGTGAACCCTGAGCCGCATTCGTCGCAGATGAACGGGTGGGCGCCCGTGTGTTTCCGTGTGTGGGATTCTAGCTCGCCTTTTGATACGAACCTGCAATTGGGATGACGACATCGTCAAAAATGTACCATTTTAATTAGTTCGTCAGGTACATTATGGAAAAATATGGGACACGTATTCTTTTGTTTTACAAAATTATCAAAAATTGACAGAGATATAGATCATCAAACTTCCAGAGTATGGGGAGTTGTGACGTCACACTATAGTAAAAATCGTACCATATCTTGAAGTGACTCGAAACTTCTATGCGCTGTATCTTCGTCGTTTTTTGTATGTGAAACATAAGTAAAAATACGTATACAATATTTTTAATGCTCTAGCTGACGGACTAATTACTTTTTGAAGTGAAAACTTCTTTAGGCGCGCCTAGACAAATTTTTCGTGGGGTGTAAATTGGATTCTACCGTCACGCTCGGGTATGATAAGAAATCTTCGGGTAAACTCGGGACCTTGGCGATTGGGCATCTAGAAATGCGTCAGCCAATGGGAAATGCTGAAAGGGCGTGGCCTCGCCATCATGGCATGGCCATCTAGAAATGCGTGAGCCAATGGGAAATGCTGACGCATCTCTAGTTGGCCATGCCATGATGGCGAGGCCACGCCCTCCGGTTACACCCGCGTAGTTTCCAAGGTAAGCTATCAAATTCTGAGTTATAAGTTTTCACTTCTATCGCCAGTTCCTATGACTTCCAATTTTTTTTTTAGTCGTCTCCTATTGTGAAAGTTATGTACTCTTATATCCTACTAGTATAATAAACTTTCGGGCAGGGGTCAGTGCGCGGTGGTCTATTTGACCTAATGTGAATAATTATTAAAAAAAAAAAAAAATGGACAAATTACATACTTAGGTATGTAAAATTTTGTGACACATAATAAATTACAATGTTATATTGTGCTATGTCAATGTAATATTTGGATGTTTGTTGCTCAATCACGTCGTAATGTATGAACGGATCGGACTGAAGTTTGGAACATAGTTATAGTCTGGAAGAACACATAGACTACTTTCTACCCCGGAAAAATAACGTGAATTCCGGGAACGGGAACTACGCGGGCAAAACCGCGGGGTGCTACAAGTAATTCAAAAGATTCATTTCATTCTCTTCTGTCTGTCGGGTCACTATAAAAAAAAAGGCTCTCTAAACGGAAGTCAGGCTTGAGTAGGTACACAACACCATACTTCTGGGGTGCACGATTGATCGCAGCACGACGTGGGAATACCAGATCGACAAGATGTGTGCTATAGTACGTAGAACGTGCTTTGCATTAACACGGGTATCCCGTATGGTGTCTGCGGAAGTATCTCGCGCGTGTTACTTTGCCAAGGTGCATTCTCGAACCGAAGGCCGAGGGTTCCGCATCAGAAGGTGTTCTTTACTTTTAACGACATGTTGAGCGACATGTGATTCACTCTCGATTCAACTGATACTCACATCATGGCGCAGGAGTCGCACTTGTAAGGCTTGACGCCCATATGCCGTCTGACATGTTGCGCCAGATTGTTCTTCTGACTGAAGCCTTTACCGCAAATAGAACATAGGAACGGCTTCTCTCCTGGACAAAAATACAAAAATCACATTAATTTTTTTGCCATAAATTTACTTGCCAGAGTATCGACGCAAGTCGACATAAAGGACAATGCCCACGTCCCATACATTGAAAAACCTGGCCAACTTTTTTTGATTCTGAAAGTGTATAGAGATGAATAGTATTTAATTAGGATTGTTAATGCTTCTATAAACGTCTACTGTTGGTGTTTTTCATTTCCTAAATACCAAAAATGAGTTACAGTTAAACGAAAAGTAAGGTTATGTTTACTGTCAAAATATTTTAGAATTATGTTTTCTTTTGGATTAGAACAGAAAAGAAAAGAAAGAACTATGGTATTGTCTTTCAAAACATATTTCTTATGAGAATAAATAGGAATAATAGTACTTCTAACTACCAACTGATTACCATAAAATAGTTCTCGGATGGAATTATCATAGGCTACATAAGGCTACTAACTAAGCGCAGTGCATGTTCTAATAATTTATGACACTGTCTTGTTATATGTTAGGCACATGTCTCACGCATCCTATCATTGTTTACTAAAAAAATACTTAAATCAGTGTAGATAATACTGTTCACCGATATCTTTCTACTGAATCTATGTTCAAACCAATGCAATAGAGAGGAGAGAGGATAAATAAAATATATTGTTTGCGATTATATTACATATATTTTTCATTTAATAATAATGTTAAACAATATTGAATAGCCCAAAACTACTACATAGCCAAAATACCCTGCTCGTGGATTTATGTGGTCCTGCTGTCTGGCCATCCTAGAAATCTCACGAAGAACTCTGCAATGCAAGTACAGCAGTACTGAAAGATGGATGCTGGCTGTCTTTATCATTTTCAATTAAAATATACATATTATATATATTCTATTTGCTTCAGCAGTAGTCAGCTTGTGTCTGTCTTCTATAAGCAACTCAGGGTTTTAAAATTGGTAATTGCAAATGTTTTGTAGCAAGTTAGTGCTCTCCCCGAATTTCCTGTACAGTATGAATACTTCATTTGCATAGAAATATTGTCACAGAAGGGAATATCTTCATTGTGATATAAATATTTCATTATTTTGGTATTCAAGACAGTGGCCTTAGGAGGTCCATAACAATCGAGCGTTTCCATCAGACAACACAAGGATATATATGGTTTTATGTAATTATTACCACAATTATGTATGTAACAAGGAGCACTGAATCACATAATTCCCAGTTTTGTTAAAACCAATATAAATTCCGTCACAAAAACTTGACGTCCGATTAGGAATTAATAATATTTTTCCTATTCCTAATATTTCTCTACGCACTGCAATGAAGCTCAAAAAAACGTTTTCTTCCTGGAGCAATCTCTTGAATAATCGGAATAATTTTACTGTGTTCAACTGAAATCCGACATTGAAACATTTGATCTGGTAATCGGTTTGTTGTGGTGAATAATGCATAAATATTACACCGCTTAATTAAATTAATAGAAAACCATTCATTTTGCTTGTTTACTTTTTTTTGATTTGTCAATTTGAATTTGACATTGATCTTTTTTCGTGAAAACGTTTCGTTTCACAATTGCATGCAAACTTCTTCCTCGTTTACATTGCTATAAAAAGCTTTAATAGTTTCTTTGTCGCCGCATTTATACATATCGTTATTTAAATATGTAAAAATAGTAAATAAACGACATTGTGAAAGGAATTGATATAGATAACACCCATATTTAATTTCAATCTAACGCGGATTACTAAAACGAAACGCAAGTGCCGTTTCGTTATTACAATATTTTTCAAGTCAGCTTTGTTGATAAATGGTAGGTTTAATTTAAACAAACGCAAATATTTTATTTTGTAATGTTAGAAAGTTATATAACTTCGCACACGAGTACAACAAAAAATCACCGAATTTTTAATATATAACTCATATGTCTGCACGACAACTATTCTGGCGAGTCAAAAATGGACATTGTCTTTTATAATAAACTAGCTGTGCCCCGCGGTTTCACCCGCGTCTATTTCAGGAAAATGCCTACTAAAATATCAATTGCTTTAAAAAGCTATGATCAGTAGGAGAACTGTAGAAAAACAATAAAGAAACGCTAGGTAAAATTACTGGGATCTACTAAAATGTGTATACCTAGTACAGGTATTTTATAGTACTTAAAAGTACTGTGTATACTGTATATGGTATTTTTAGTTTTCTTTTCTTGCTATAAAATAACAAATTGGTTATCTCTGTTGCCTGATACTCCTGATAGCGCTACATATATTATATGGTTGTGCGAATAAAAATTAGTTGTAAATCGATTCCTTGGTGCATCAATGTTTGCCCCTGTGATTTAATAATAGTTACACTAAACGACTCCTTAACGGGAAATTGTATTACAATTTTGAAATTAAAAGGCAAATGGTACCATTTTATGTAGAGGTAATGCATTAATATACCCTTCCGCTATAGGGAATGGTAGATTTGTATCAGTTTCGACACCATAAGTGGTACCCTACCGCAGTATTTCACCTTCGCCATATATGGTACGAACACGGAAAATGCACTCCGTGATCACTTCGGTGACCATCCGTGGGAGCCAGACGTCCTCACGTCTGGACACCTTTGGTATCCCGCGGCGGGCCAAATGCTCGGCCTCATCACCTATCACCATCCAGCTGAAGAGAACGGGGACAGCAGCTCACCGATATACCGGCACTTTTCTTCCCCTAAAGCCCCACCGCATCCGCCATCATACTGCAGTGGGCAGGGAGAACGGCGTACCGGAATACTGGTATTCCTCTCCAGCCAAGGTCCTCAATCTCCTCTACAGCCACAGTGCCTACCACCAAGCATCACGGCACGTCTCAAGTCACGCCGGCACTGTCTGCGCCGCGCAACTTCCTCCTGATCGCGTCGCTTGGACCGCAAAGCTTGGAGCCTATAGCCCTGGCGAGCAGTCCTACTGCGGGTTTCTCTTAGCTTAACTGTGGCTGATCAGGCCATGGCTACTGGACCCCCCCTCGCCAATGCGGGAAGTCCTCGGGAGAGAAGCAAATGGTATTACGCATGGTCACACATTGGCATAGTGGGATATGCTGGGATCGAGATTACGGACGGATATGGTACCCCTACAAACAAAAACCCCCGCAGGTTTCTCCAACCGTAGGTTGGCAGCAGAGTCTTGGGAGCGCTATCGTACTCGACTGCGACTCTGCCATTGCCGCCACCTTTTGCGAGAAAACCACCGCATTTGGTTCCAGTGAGGCGTTAGAAACCAGCGACGCGTCACGTCCTCGGAAAATCGGTCAGATACGGTGCCGGACTGCCCTAAGCTTCCGACAACCCAGACCCTCCAGTGGAAACAGGATCCGAGTCTAGTGCACGTCTAGGATCGCTCCTGTGTCCATTTTCACCTCATTGGATGAGTCACACAACCTTTCACTGTCCAGCATCTTGCCTAAGATGGTCGAGAGCGAAAGGTTCGCCCTCACGACCGCAGCTAGAGATGGCCGCGGTTCCGCCTCTGTGGCTACATCACCTCGAGGACCCATCTGTAAGACAACGCTAAGAAACATCACTGGACCACGTGCCCACAATGAAGTGGTATATTATTTTGTTACAGAGTTTTTTTTTTTTTTTTTTTTTTTTTTTTATAAATATAAATATTGGTGGACAATTCACACACAACACCATCTGAAGTTGTTTTAAAACTACGGGTATTTTCTAAAGTATTCATTAAAATCAAATAATGTCAAGGGAAATTTTGCTCAAATTATATGTTTGTGATAAATAATGTATATATTTGGATAAATATTAACATCTTGTATATGAAAATTCCTATGCAAACAGTGTATTCGTCTTCTACTTCTTTTTTCTTATGGCTTCCATTCGGTAATAGGTATCACCGCAATTTTATTACAATTAAAACATTGAGAGTGTCGTTAATGTTCTAAATGTTCTTCATTGGAGTAGTTATAATTCTTCATTCAGGTGATCAGTCTTCTTCAGATAATCTTGTGCTGGATTGTCGGAGAACCCTTTGGTGTAAAATTGAGGCAGCAGGATTCTTGCTTTGAGTACTTCCAAAGTTTGATTGTATGAATAGTTACGTTAGTGTATAAAAAGCCACGGACAAATATAAACAACAATAAGTACACAAAATAGAAAAGAGATACATTAAATTTGATTATCCAAAAGTTCGTAAATATGCAATAATACATTGTTGTAGAACAATTTTGATTACCTCAAATGACACAAACTTCAAATATAGATAGACACGTGCTGTCACAGACTTCAGCGACCAAAGAGAATGTAAGTTCACTGAACTAAAGCTCTCGAAGAGAAATATTTTTTCCCGTTTTCGTTACATTCTTCATTCATACTCCGTACCTATTGATAGTAGCGTAATGTTATATAGCCTATAGCCTTCCTCGATAAATGGACTATCCAACAGTAAAATAATCTTTCATATCGGTCCCGTAGTTCCGGAGATCCTAGCGTTCAAACAAACAAACAAACAAACAAACAAACAAACAAACAAACAAACTCTTCAGCTTTATAATATTAGTATAGATAGTATAGATGTGCTTAGTACCTAAATACGGCGGCAGATAAAACTTCCGATTCGTAATTTACATGGTAATACCACAGTTTATTAAATCATACAGTCGTTCGACGGAGCCGTCTAGACGGAGCAATCTTGCGGGGCGTGCGGTGTGAGACGCGGGAAGCGCGCTCCTGCATTGCCTACAATACAATGTTAGTATTGAAGGAGCGCGGCTCAGGGTTGAACGTCTTCCGTATCTTTTAATTTTATTTTGGTGCCACGTTTTTAAAATTGCGACAACCCTACCCGTGTCTAGACATTATCGGCGTTTCTCCCAAGATCAAAGACGATGACCTACATGTAGTATTTCTTTATACTGTGGTAATAGGTAAGAGCACAGTCTATTGAATCATACAGTCGTTCAACGAAGCCGTCTAGATGGGACAATTGTGGGGGGCGTGCGGGGTGAGACGCGGGAAGAGCGCTCCCGCCATTACCAACATTAGCAAAAACAGCCCACTAAATGTTCCCACTGCCGGTACTCGGGACCTTTTCTCGCAAGAAGAGAGACAAGGCCATAATCCACCACGCTGGCCCAGTGCGGGTTGGTGAACCACACATGACTTCGAAAGATTCTAGGTACATGTCGGCATCTTCACTATGTTTTCCCTTCACCGTTTCAAGTTGAGCGGCAATACGCACATGACTTCGAAAAGACAGTGGTGCGCGTGGTTTTGAACCCGGGGTCTACGGATCGGCAGTCGCCGTTGTCCCGACAAGACCAGCCGTAACATTACAATGTTAGTATGTATTTCGTAAGCGCGGTTCAGCTTTCAGTTTTATTAACCCGTGTCACGGACGAAAGTGAATGACTCGATCGTACTCGAGTGAGACAGATATAGTCATAATAACTTTAAACATGTGACTACTAACCTACTATTACCACAGTATAAAGAAATATTACCAGTATACTATGTGCCAAATAACACGAGAATAAGGTTTATTCTCGTGATATCGTGGTGAAGGTCAGGGCCTTCTTAGGAGAGTTTCTTACAGGAAATAGTTGGGCGTCTCATCAAAATGAAGCTATTCATGCAAAATTAGCTTGAAAATAATCAATTGCAAAAATTGTACCAGATATACTTATTACTACCACCGGCACAGAATAAATATTAGTACAGAAGCCACACTTACCAAAAACAATTATATAAATAGCGACTCTTGCTGGGACACAACAAAGTTCAATTCAGCTCGCAATACCTGTCGCGATTTTCAAATAAACATTTGCGCTCCTTCTAACGCGTAACTCTGTCCCTGTCTAGCGCGGAGGGTTTACGACATATCTAATAACAATATGCGCGGAAAAGTGTTGCGCGAGCGCTCAGCCGTGCGTCCGACAACCAACTGTCACTTGTTCCCTGTGAGAAACGGTCTAGCTGTAGGCTAAAACCGCGCGACCTTGAGCGAGTGAGGGTGCACTGCCACCGGTACTATCAGCCTCATTAACAGCCTACGAAAAAACCTATATAGGTACAGTGTGTCAAATCAAGATTTAACCTCAATAATGAAATGTTTTGTACATACCTGTATGTATTCGTAAATGATCCTTCAACGTGCAAGACATGAAGAATGATTTGTTACAGAAATGGCACGAATTCTTTTTCTTCTTCTTCTTGTGCGTCTCCATATGCACCTCCAGGCTTTTACGAGAGGAGAATTTCTCGGGACAGTCTTCACAGGAGAAGTCATCAGTGCCTGGGGAATGGAAGAATCAGATGACATATATAATATGAATACAACTGATTTTAAGGGTCAGATGGTGTTGTGTGTGAATAATTGTCCACCAATATTTATTAAAAAAAAATAAAAAAAATAATGAAAAGCAGAAGAAGACTTTTATTATCAGCTGACTATTATTTTTATCATTGTATAAATACAGACCAATAGAAACAGTTTCGCCAGACATATTGCATGCCTGTTGAGGAGGCCAGTTAGTATGGGTCAAGTTTTAAAATGTTTTGTAATATCGCATCTTACCTGCAAACAACATTAAAGATTTTTGCATTTGTATTTTAATTTTGTGGCAGAAGACCACTTAGAAGAGGTAGAAAAAAAATATTGTCAGTCATAGGAACTGCCGATAGAAGTGAAAACTTATAACTCAGAATTTGATAGCTTACCTTGGAAACTAAAGGGGTGTAATCGGAGGGCGTGGCCTCGCCATCTTGGCATGGCCATCTAGAAATGCGTCAGCATTTCTCATTGGCTGATGCGTTTCTAGATGGCCAAGCCATGATGGCCTGTCCACACCTTTTCAGTATTTCCCATTGGCTGACGTATTTCTAGATGGCCAATAGCCATGGTCCCGAGTTTACCCTAAGCTTTCTTATCATACTCGAGCGTGACGAATGAATTCAATTCACAGCCCACGAAAAATCTGTCTAGGCGCGCCTAAAGAAGTTTTCACTTCAAAAATTGGCAATCACAAGGAGTACTGATAGAACTTTAGTAGTGGTAAGACTCATTGCAGAGTCCGCCCAGGGAAGTATCACACCTTTGCCAGTTATTCTACTGCTAATCAGTTAATTTATGTGTGAACATTACTGTGTTCTGGTTTGAAGGGCACCAGTGTTTCCAGTATACAGGGTATAGAGATAAAACACCTTATATTGATGGTGACTAGTGCAGTGCTTGGTAATGATTTGGACTCTTCATGTTCAATTAGCAGTGTGACACTTGACTGTTATGGGCTAGCTTGTTGCTTACTATCAGTGCATGTCTTGCTTGTCTCGTCACTCTCAAATTATATATATAATCAAAAAAAAAATATCAGTGGAGCTATTTAAAAAATATTTTTGTAGTCAATTCAAAATATTTATTTCTAAGGGCATCCCAAAGGCTTTTCCCAAAGGGGGGGATAACGCCCTGTGGTGGGCTCAGGTCTCAAGTTACCTCTTGAGGGTTATAGTAAGAGTCTCATTTAGAAATCTCCACTTATATAGCTCACAATAATTAATTCATTTAATTTGAAGTTATAGTGGTTTTTATGTGAGAAAATTGGGGCTCTAAAAAATAATTTATTCTCAAAGTGAGCACCAGACTAAATAAGTTTGGGAACCATACCTGCTATAAATTCTGCTATATATATATGATAATAATTTTATCTTGTAATATAACACAATATTTTAATATTTATTAAATAGCTATGTGCCTTTTATATTTGGGCCCAGACCCTTCAGTGTTTGTGTTGATTAACAAATTAAATTAGAAATTACAATCTCACCGTTAACGTGGACAGACAGCATGTGACTTTCCAAGAATGCCTTGTATTTGAACTCTCGTTTACATTTCACACAAACATATTTTACATTATCTTTAGTCTCATGTCGTTTTATGTGCTTACTTAAAGTTTTCTTGTTCTTAAATGATCGAAGACAAAGTGAGCACTGAACTCTAGGTATCTCCTCTACTTTCTTGACTATTGGACTATCCTTTGAATCTGTTGGACTCTCCTTTGAATGTGTCGGACTGTCTTTGGAATGTGTTGATTGATGTGTTATCCATTTACTTAAAGAGTTGAGTTTTATATTACATATAGGACATTCTAAATTAGCTTTTATCGGTATACGAATATTATCACCTTTTCTTCGCTTAGTCTTAACACACCTCCTTACTTTCGCACTGCTTTTATTCTCTTCGCTACTATAACTCTCACATTTGAATGTTATTTCTTTAACATCCTCAGCTTCCGAAGGTACCGCCAAATCCTCTGTGTCATCAAAATCTTCTGAATAATCTAAGTTATCATGTTCTATTGTTACTTCCGTCTTCACATCGTGTTTCTCATCACTGAAGGAATCTAACTTCTTAAAAGTAATATCGGAGTTAGCGAGTAAGCTTATTAAATCTGGCTTTTCTATATCGACTTTATTAGTGCTAAGATTATCGGGCTTGTCTTCAGAGACTTTATCTTCCAATTTAAAATCATCATCATCAGTTTTGACGAAATATGGACTGCAAGTCGAGCGTACGTTCTTTAAAATCAACTCGGATTCTTTACAACGCCGCTTAAATACGTCGGCTTGACATAGAAATGATTCGCAATCACCACAAACCTGCTTTGGAAGCGCATCTTCAGTACTTATATCTATATTTGCTGTAAGAACTAGGATATCGAACAATCGGTCTCCGCCTTCAAGTTTGGTGAACAGTGATTTCATGTTATTTGATTCTGAGAGACAAGCACGGCATACCTTGTCGAAATTATAGTCTACCTCCATATTTTATGCTGCGCTTTCTTGTTACAGAGACACTGTACAGTAAGAGGAACAATTCAGTTAATTCATAGTATCTTCATGCTTTGTTTTCATAAAAATTGCATTAGTTTAAGAAAAAACCGACTAAAACACAATCTGGCAAAAGTTCGTAAAAGTCACACAAAACACAAAATACAAAATTTGACATTTGAGCATTTGACACACCAATACACCATAATATACATAAAGAAAACAGAGATGAGGTAACTATGTAACTGATTCTTAAAAGTAGTACTAACGATTGATAAATATTAACGATGCCAACGGAACCTACAATCTTTTGTGTAGATAGAGCAAGGGGTCGGCCACGTTTTGGGATTTATGAGCCAAATGGTGGAAAGAGTAGATCAAAGAGGGCAACAATTCTAATTCTTATAAAAGATAAAAGCTGCGTTTGCTTTGCGATAACAAAAGTAGCGAAATATTTTCTATATTAATCCGGCCATTGAGGGCCGCAAGGAGCTAGGTCGAGGGCCGCATTGCCGAACCCTGGTGTGGAGGATGCAAGTAGTTGTAAACATTTCAGAAGCAAGAGTGTCAAAGCGGGAGATCTACTGACTAAAATGATCTTGCCTTTGATATTGCTCTCTCTGTGAGAGAGAGAGTGTATTTATAAAATAGTCAATGGTTTAAACGTCTATGTAACATGTGTAAAAATCTATTTTTGAAGTGAAAACTTCTTTTGGCACGTCACTGACAGATTTTTCTCGGGAATTCTCGGGACCAAGGCCATTGGATATCTAGAAAATCGTCAGTCAGCATTTCTAGATGACCGTGCTCATGGCCACGCCCTCCGGTTTCACCCGCGTAGTTTCCAAAGTAAGTTGTCAAATTCTGAGTTATAAGTTTGCATTTTTATCGGCAGTTCCTAAGGCTGCTAATTTTTGAAGTGAAAACTGCTTTTGGCAAGCCACAGACAAATTTTTCGTGGGCTGTGAATTGAGTTCTAGCGTCACGTTTGGGAATGATAAGAAATCTCAGAGGAAACTCGGGACCATAGCTTCCAAAATAATAATATCAAGTTCTGATTCTGAGTTTTCACTTCTATCGGCAGTTCCTATGACTGCCAATTTTTTTTTTTGTTTTTTGATTCTCAGTTGCTACAAAAAGTACTCTGCTAGAGTGCTAGATAACATAAAAAATTTAAAACGTCCCATAGCAAATACCATACCAAAAGTGAAACAATAATCTCATGTTGTAGTACTACAACGTACAACACCCATGTATATAAATAAATAAGCATCAACGCAGCAAAGTTATATTTTGTTGCAATCGCAAGTATTTATTTCTCATTCGATATTTTGAATCGATTTGTTTTGATTTATCTCTTTCATCCCTAAAACGGTTTGTTTTTACGAAAAAAAAACAAAACAAATGTCAGACAAATCTGTTTCGCTACTACCCGCTAGATGGCGGCAAAACCAATATTTATCTTATTTCAACATAAATATTTGATTGAACGAACAAAAACAAAAATTTCGCCAATATTAAAATGAAGCGCATTCAGGATGAAAATAGATCAGTCACATAGTTCGTCAATATTTCATTTTGTAAAACTTCTGTAACAAAACCAATTATTAGTGCTGCCTATAGCAAAATTCTGAACTCTCTTTGAGCTACCTCGAACTTGAAAATTAATTATTGTTTTAAAGTTTTAATTAAATCTTGCGAATGAATTACAAAAATAGATACATTTTTCAGACATTCATAATGGTTGTCCCAAAATATTATTATTATTGGGGTAGACGAGTTCCGGAGCGGAGATCGCGAAGCGGCAAACGTAATGTAGGACGTCTTGAGACTAGGTGGAGTGACGATTTACGAAAGGCAGCTGGAAACGTAAAGCCGAGGACCGGGCCGAGTGGTGTATTATTGGTGAGGCCTATGTCCAGCAGTGGACGAATGTGAGCTGATTATGATGAAATACATCCTATTTATTAGACATAGAAACCACCAGACACAACCAGCGAGCAACACGGAAGGGAGTAGGCATACACAGCGTTTCCCCTCTGTCAAAGTACAAGTCCGCGTGGACCATGGAGTTTGATAATATACTGTGGCGTGAGGGCGGGGCTAGATTTGTGAATGGTGCTTTATTTTTTATGTTAGTGATTTGGTTGTGTGAGTATGATAGGCAATGGATCGGTACAGGTATGTTTTGTATGTAATAGTGCGGCTTTGCGCTAGTGTGCAACTTCCCCTCCCGCAAGAAATGACAGAAAGATTTGAACAATATTTTTTAGCTAAGGCTACTCCCTTCCGTGTTGCTCGCTGGACACAACAAATGCTTGTATTTATCACACAAATATTTCCACTGGATGGGAATCGAACCCTTTAAGATATCGGTCTTTCATGACAGTACTCGCACAACGTCAATATTTACTCCAATTATTATTCCCTAACAAGAGGTATAGCATTAACATCCCACTAAATGTTCCCACAGCTGGGACTCCAGGCCTTTTCTAGCAAGGAGAGAGTCAAGGCCATAATCCACCACGCTGGCCCAGTGTGGGTTGGTGGACACATGACCTCGCAAGATTCTAGGTACATGTCGGTTTCCTCACAATGTTTTCCTTCACCGTTTTAAGTTAGCAGCATTACGCACATGACTTGGAAAAGACATTGGTGCGTGTGGGGTTTGAACCCGGGGTCTCGGGATCGGCAGCCGCCGTTCTCCCGACTAGACCAGCCGTAACTTCAAAAGAGGTATAACTTGAATAAAATGCCAAAAGATAAATAAATAATTTATTTCATTGTCTATTTGGTTTGCAACGCAGCGAGGCGCTTCTTGAGATCCAGTAGAACGTTCACATCGGGCTGCCACGCCGACTTGTCTTTGGTCGACGCTTTCAGCTTGCGGACTTTTTCTCCCTGAAAAATCAAAACAAATGCAGTTATAGATACACGAGAAAACTTTTAATTTTTGAAGTGAAAACTTCTTTCGGCGCGCCTCAGACAGATTTTTTTCGTCTGTGAATTGAATTCTAGCGTCACGCTCGAGAAATCTTCGGGTAAACTCGGGAACACGGCCATCGGCCATCAAGAAGCGCGTCAGCGTTTCCCATTGGCCATCATGCTCATGGCCACGGCCTCTGGTTTCACCCGCGTAGTTCCCAAAGTAAGCTATGAAATTCTGAGTTATAAGTTTTCACTTCTATCGGCAGACTGCCAATTTTTTGAAGTAAAAGCTTCTTTTAGCGCGCCATAAACAGATTTTTTGTCGGCTGTGAATTTTGTTAACCAATTTTTTTTATAAATCTGGGTCACGAGCGTACTGCAGTGTTAGGTAAGGATTTGGGCTCTTCATGTTCCAATAGCTTCGTGACAGTGTGCTGTTATGGGCAGGCTTACTTACTGTCAGGCACATGCCGTGCTCGTCACTCTGTAAGCTCTAAATAAAAAAACAATTGTACGGTCAGTTTTGGCACGATATCGCTCAGTGTAAGCAATATCGCTTCCTCTAACAAATTCACTCTGCCCCCTCAGTACGCAGTTGCGAAGCCTATAGAAAGCTACCAACGGGAGATGGGGGCATTACAAACATTATAACAAATTTATATAGTGGAAAAATACATCTCTAGTAGAGATTTGAACCAACGTCTCAACGAAAAGACTTAGTATCGTAAGCCATTGAGCTACGGAGAACTCTTGAGGTGGGACGAAATTTGTGTTTGGTTTAGTGATACTACTTGGTTTACATTATAGTAAACACTAGCAGCTTCCTACGGTTTTACTTGCGTACTCCCGTTCACGTTATTTTCCGTGAGACTCAGGACGTCTACTCTCTTTATCGACAATTTTACACAATTAGGTACCAAAATCACGATAAAAAATTACCTACCTACAAAACACAAAAAAATAATTGGCAGTCATGGGAACTGCCGATAGATGTGAAAACTTATAACTCAGAATTTGATAGCTCACTTTGAAAACTACGTGGGTGAAACCGGAGGGCGCTGAGATTTGGAACACATCAGGACGTCTACTCTCTTGCTACGAAAACGTAATTTCGAAATAAACTCGCGACTATCCAACTCCGATTCTACTTCGATCCGTCGTTTTGTCCGTTTAAATGTTCTAAGCCTACTTCTAAGTAGAGTATGCTTAGAACATTTAAACGTCAAACAATGTTGTATCGGACGAAACAGAGTAGAACAAGAGCAGAAAAGTCGCGAGTATTTTTTCGAAATTACGTTTTCGTCGCAATATAGAATAGACGTCCTGATGTGTTCCAAATCTCAACACCCTCCGGTTACACCCGCGTAGTTTTCAAAATAAGCTATCAAATTCTGAGTTATAAGTTTTCACTTCTATCGGCAGTTCCTATGAATACCAATCATTTTTTTTTGTGTTTTGTAGTTAGGTAATTTTTTATCGTGATTTTAGTACGTAATTGTGTATGATTAAAATTTAAATACTTCAACAGTCGCCGTCGTCGACAATTTATGTGATAGAACAGGTATCAACTTGTAATTGTATAGAAACAGATTGTTTTCTACAGACGTCCCAGATATTGTTATTATTAAGTATTTGCTTGAAAAAATGCGTCATCGTTACATGGTTGACGTTCTGAGAACTGAAATATATATTTTCTGTTTCTTTTTTTTATAGCATAGAGTGACGAGACGAGCAGGACATATTTATGCCTGATGGTAAGCAACTTGCCTGCCACATAACAGCACAGTGACACGCAGCTATTAGAACTAGAAGAGTCCAAATCATTACCTGCAGCACTGCGCTCGTCACCCAGAGATATAAGATGTTTTATCTCAATGACCTGTAATTCCACTTTTTAAATTTACTGTCTTTAGAAGTTCTCTAAGTTCTATTCTGAGAACGGAATGAAAAGGAACTTGGTTCTAAAGGCTGTAGAAAGTGTGTCCCCTGGGGGCTAGCTTGTTTAACAATAACGTCAATCGCTGCCTACAAACTGCTGTGCAGTTTGGCAGAGTTGTATTTTGAAAAATGTTATCGGTACTTTTGTGGATTAAATTGAAAAAAAAAAGTTCAAAAATATTTCACCTTCAAAAATTTTTGTTTGATATACTTTACAAAAAAATGTCCACAAATTTTAGAAAAAAATGTCCACTAATTTTAGAAAAAAATGTACACCAATTTAAGATAAAATGTCCACAAATTGGAAGATTGCTCAACAATGGCGGTGTTGATCGGAAAGTGTATTATCGCTGTTTTTTGCGGTCCCCATTTACTGAGAACGGAAAGAAAAGGAACTTAGTTGTAAAGGCTGTAAAAAGTGTATACTTGTTCAGCGATCGCCTTCTCCAAGCTATCACGCGTCTCCCCCGGGGGGTCGGTCCGCGCGGGCTGCGCCTGCGCAGCGGAGAGTTGCTTCTTCAGCGATAGAAGCTTGTCTACTTCCGGCTGCCACACCGACTTGTCTTTCGTTGTCGACTTCAGTTGGCGGACTTTCTCGCCCTGAAATATTAACAAAAGAGTTTTTTAGAATTGAGGTTTTAAAAAATATTCAAACAAGACGAACGTATGTTTAAATGTTGACTAATATTAAAAAAAAACACCAATTACAAAAAAATGCCAATAATATGTTTAACGAAAATGTTCAAAAGATGTCCGCCAATTAAAAAAAAAAGCTAATGATATAAATGAAAGCAACAAATAAAATCCGTTAATGTAAAAAAAAAACAGTAAAATTACTTAAATATGTCCAAAAACAATACACCATCGTTTAAATAAAAGTGTGTAGGTACGCAAATGTTTGAAAAAACAATGTCAACCAATAACAAAAAAAATCTGGTAATATTTGAAAATAAAAAACCCCAGCAAAACTTGAAAAACAAATGTCCACCAATGTTAGAAAAAATCTCCACAAATGTTTTTATATTATTTAGTTTAAATACCTGTTCAACGATAGCTTTCTCCAAGCTGCCGACGCTGGCGGCCGGCGCCTGTGTCGCGGGTTGCGCCTGCGCAGCGGTCAGTTGTTTTTTGAGGGATAGAAGCTTTTCTACCTCCGGCTGCCACACCGACTTGTCTTTTGTTGTAGACTTCAGTTGACGGACCTTCTCGCCCTGAAATGTTCATAAGACAGTGCTGCTTGAGATGTTTTAGGACAATGAAAAGAACGTCTACAAATGTAAAAAATATAGCATCAATGTATAGAAAATCACAAAAATGTTTAAAAAATACCACTAATACTTGAAAAAAAATCCCCAATGTTAGAAAAAAAAGAACGCGCTATGGCTAAATAATGATAAAAGCAAGATGTCCAAAAACAATTTACCTTTATTAAAAAAAAATTTAAAGAAATGCACCAATATTTGACTTAATGTCCACCAACGTTTGAAAAAAATATCCACTAATATTTGAAAAAATGTCTGCAAATGTTTTAAAAACCTGTTGTAGGTATATTAATTTAAATACCTGTTCAGCGATAGCTTTCTCCAAGTTGCCGACGCTAGCGGCCGGCGCCGGCGTCGCGGGTTGCGCCTGCGCAGCGGTCAGTTGTTTTTTGAGGGATAGAAGCTTTTCTACTTCCGGCTGCCACACCGACTTGTCTTTCGTTGTGGACTTCAGTTGTCGGACCTTCTCGCCCTGAAATATTTACATAAAAGTATTAATAGCTTTTTACCCGACTGAAAGAAGGGTTATGTTTTTCGCGCGTATCTTGTATGTTTGTAAATTTCTTTATTCCCACGTATCTTCCAAACGGCTGGATGGATTTTGACGATTCGGATATCGTTAGATTTGTCTCAACTACCCAAGTGTCCTTAGATAGGTTTAAAATAAAAAAAATCAACAAAGCCGATTTTTGACGCAAAATTGTAAGTAGTTGATTTTTTTTTATTTATTTAGGATATCGAGTAGGGTATCGAAATAAAGGGAATTTAAAGATCATTACAAATATGTACATATGTTGTGTAGTTAAATGTCATTTGGAATAATTACAAGCATTTTAATTCAATCATTCGAAAATATTTTTGTTTTCAATGTGAGATGTATGTAGATGTGAGATGTTTCAAGTAAGATGACACAAGTGTTTCAAAGAAGATTGAAAAGTGCTGTTGATAACGTACCCGAACGAATATTATAACTGAAATAATAATCTTAGTTATAGCATAGAATAGATAATGTTATAGGTACTAGGTACTAGGTACTTAGTTATTTCATTTGTGTTTTGTTTGACACGCCATCAAGAGTAGGTACTCAACCAGTACTGTAGTAGTACTCGACCAGGTACCAATCATATTTTGCTAGATTTACAAAGGTCATAAAACAACACGGTTTCCATCATAGGAGACTGCCGAAAGGAACACTAAAAAGTACACAATAAAATAAATAATTAAAAAAATAATAAAACCCGACTAAAAACAACAACAGATAAAAAAACACTACAAAGACCGAAACAAGTTTGCAAAATAAAGTATGTACTAAAACATTACTACATTATAAGCTGAAAGTCTAAGTTATCACACAAACATTATGTTCTTACTAAAATGATGATAAATGACAAAAATTGATGCTCTCTCTGAAATAATGATAGACGACAAAAAAAAGCTAGACGACGAAAAAATATATGATAGATGGCGAAAACATGTGAGGACAAAAATTATGAAAAGTAACATAAATTATGATAGATTACATACATTATGATAGATGACAAACTTAATTATAGATGCATTGTTTTAGTAAAATAAATAATTCAAAAAATAATAAAACCCGACTAAAAACAACAACAGATAAAAAAAACACTACAAAGACCGAAACAAGTTTGCAAAATAAAGTATGTACTAAAACATTACTTCATTATAAGCTGAAAGTCTAAGTTATGTAAATTACATTATGTTTGGTGGCAGGCGGGACCCATACATTTTCTAACGATTAAAAATAATTTATAAATGGGTACCGCCTGCCGCCCAACGTAATGTAATTTACTTAACTTAGACTTTCAGCTTATAATGTAGTAATGTTTTAGTACATACTTTATTTTGCAAACTTGTTTCGGTCTTTGTAGTGTTTTTTTTAGTCGGGTTTTATTATTTTTTAAATTATTTATTTTATTAAAACAATGCATCTATAATTAAGTTTGTCATCTATCATAATGTATGTAATCCTATCATAATTTATGTTACTTTTCATAATTTTTATCCTCACATGTTTTCGCCATCTATCATATATTTTTTCGTCGTCTAGCTTTTTTTTGTCGTCTATCATTATTTCAGAGAGAGCATCAATTTTTGTCATTTATCATCATTTTAGTAAGAACATAATGTTTGTGTGATCTATCATCATTTCAGACAGAACATCACTTTTTGTCATCTATCATCATTTTAGTAATTGTACATATATTTACCTATCATAATTTGAATATCATACATATTTTTTTATTATCTATCACCAATTCACCATTTTAGAAAGTACATAATGTTTTGTCATATATCTCAATTTTAGAAAAAAATGGTTGTCTGTAAAGTCGGTTTACTGACGATAGTTGAACGTGACAACTTCAACTACGCCTTAGAGCGAGGTAACGCCGGCGGCGAGGTAACGGCGTTAACGGCACATGACGTCATGTTTTGCGGGCGTGCAGCCGGCTTCATCGAATTATAAGACGTTGTCACGTCAAAAACATCAGTTTTATCATCTATGAATAATAATCATTGTATTTACATAGTACATCATTTTTTATAATCAATCACCATTTTAATAAAAACATATTTATTTTTTCTGTTATATATCTAATATATTCTAATTTTAGTAAGTAATAACCTAATAACATGGTTTACCTGTTGTGCGATCGCAGCCTCTAATTCAGCGACATTTGAACCAGATTTTGCGTCACCGCTTTGCTGAAAAAACAAAAGAACCATATTAAACAACCTGAATAACCCACGACCATTTTGAATGTCATCATCATCAACAGCCCACTAAACGTTCCCACTGCTGGGACTCGGGGCCTTCTCTCGCAAGGAGAGAGTTATGGCCATAATCCACCACGCTGGCCCAGTGCGGGTTGGCAGACGACACATGACTTCGAAAGATTCTAGGTACATGTCGGTTTCCTCACGATGTTTTCCTTCACCGTTTTAAGTTAGCGGCATTACGCACATGACTTCGAAAAGACAGTGGTGCGTGTGGGGTTTGAACCCGGGGTCTCTGGATCGGCATCGGCAGGCGCCGTTCTCCCGACTAGACCAGCCTTAACTTATTATTAACTTATATTTTGAATGTATTCACAAATATTTATATGTTGTATATTTTACTAGCGCCCCGTTCCGGCTTCGCTCGTATATCTTAATATTTATCAATTACGCGAAACGTTATTTATCTGCGATTTGAACAGCATAAAAAAGGTTATAATGACTCAACCTTAAAAGATAGACGCATGATGTCAAAGACTTCAGCGCACGAACAAAAGCTAGCGAAAAGGAATATTTTTGCCGGTTTTTGTTTCATTCTTCATTCATGCTCCGCTCCCATTGATAGTAGCGTAATGTTATATAGCCTTCCTCAATAACAAAAAAATGGTTGTCTGTAAAGTCGGTTTACTGACGATAGTTGAACGTGACAACGTCTTAAGAAAATACTGATGGAATTTGTGTTAAGCGCCATGTAGGTAAAACATTCTGAAGCTTTTTGAAATGCTGTTCAAAGCGCCATCTCTGGGTACATCATTGTACTAGCACAAGTTCTTAACTTCATATCGTCGCTTTTCTAAAACATGGACAGACTCCTTGAACGTAATACACATTTCACTCACTAGATGGTGCGAAAAGTAATAAGGCGAGGTAACACGGTAACGTTACATGACGTCATGTTTTGCGGGCGTGCAGCCGGCTTCAACGAATTATAAGACGTTATCACGTCAAAAAATAATCTTTCAATTCGGACCAGTAGTTCCTGAGATCTTAGCGTTCAAACAAACAAACTCTTCAGCTTAATAATATTAGTATAGATATTATATATGAAATTATATTTATATATTTTATATTTGTGTCACTGTGTTGTTATGTGGCAGCCATGTTTGCTTACCAACAGGCACATGTCCTGCTCGTTTCGTCACTCTGTACTATACAAAAACCATAGTTTTATGTAACATACCTTATTTTCTCTATCGGCCTGTGAGCCAGCGTACTTAGCACGTAACTCGTCGAGTCTGGCCTGTTCGATCTTAGCGAATAGGGGCTCAGGTTTGCCGATCACGTGACCACTGGGCAGGTATTGGAAGAACGATGGCTTTCTGCAAATTAAAACACATTTAAATGGCATTTTGAAGTGAAAACTTCGTTTGGCGTGAATCTTGACAGATTTTTCATGGGCTGTGAATTGAATTCTAACGTCACGCTCGGGAATGATAGAAATCGTCGGGTAAGGTCGGGACGATGGCCATGCTCATGGCCTTCTGGTTTCACCCGCGTAGTTTCCAAAGTAAACTATCAAATTCTGAGTTTTAAGTTTTCACTTCTATCGGCAGTTCCTATGACTGCCGAGATAAAAAAAAATTACAATATTCTTGAAACATCCATTCAGGCAGCAATTTCCAACGTCTACTATACTCACGTAGGGTTGATCCTGAGCATAGTTTGCGTCACGTCTAGTTTCGAATTCAGCCACCGCGCTATATTGAACATCGTAACAATATCATAGACAATGATACTCTTGTACGAAAAAGACTTCAAAGTCTTGAACATCGCCGCCAAATTGCTAGCCTATCGGTTTTTTATCGGATACACTCTCCGAAGTGTATCCGATAAAAAACCGATAACCTTGCCCCTTTTTCTATCGGACTGCTCGTAGCTCGAGAAAGCGACATCGTTTCATGGTTGATGTTCCAAAGACACGAACAAAAAGATTTGACTCTACTTTTGTGATAAGAACGTCTAGCCTGTGGAATGAGCTACCAGAGTGGATTTTCCCCGATAGTTATAATCTTGGTGTCTTCAAGTCGAGAGTGAATCGGTTTCTTCTAGGTAAGCACGCTTCATCGCAGGCCGCATCGTCGCTTAACATCAGGCGAGATGGCGGTCAAGTGTAAACCTATTCAAGTTAAAAAAATATATATATATTCAGGGAACACCTACTCAGGCTCCACATTTTAACTACTACAATAGGTCTGCGTCGCGTTTAGTTTAGCGAAGTTTTATTTTTCCAATGTTCATGAAACACCCATTCAGGTAGCACATTCTACATACTAAAATACTTATGTAGGATCGATTCTAAACATTTTAGAATATGTAGGGAACACCCACTCGGGTATCACATTCTAAAGACTACGTAATATGTGGGGTTGATCCTGAGCATGGTTTGCGTTGCGTTTAGTTTAGCAAAGTTTTATTTTTCCAATATTCTTGAAACACCCACTCGGGTGTTACATTTTAAGGACTACAATACTCACGTAGGGTTAATTCTAAGCATTGTTTGCGTAATATTTAGTAGTTTACGTAGTTTTTTTTTAATATATTTTTTATATTGCTTTTTTTTTGTTTTTTTTTTTTCATTTCATGCAGCACACTCCAACGTCTACAATACTCACGTAGGGTTGATCCTGAACATAGCTTGCGTAATATTTAATATTTGCGTAGTTTTTTTATTTGTTTTTTATATTGCTTTTTTTTTGTTTTTTTTTTAGTTTCATGCAGCACATTCCGACGTCTACAATACATTCTACGCCTTGTTTGCGTAATGTTTAGCAATTTTTTTATTCTTTTTTAGTTGCATTTTTTATTTCCAATTTTTTTTTTTTATTTCATTTCATGCAGCACATTCCAACGTTTACAATACTCACGTAGGGTTGATCCTGAGCATGGTTTGCGTCGCATTTAGTTGTGTTCTCAGTCGTCGCGCTGTATCGGGCATGTAGGGGTCTATCAACGCGCACAGGAGAGCGACGATCTGACAGCAGAGACCTATGGCAGTCGCGCCTCGGACTCTGAAACAATCAATTACTTATTTATTATAACAAATAAGGCTTAAAAACGTTGAGATATAACTGGTACACTAGTTTGTATTTTAAACGACTAGTTCGTCTACTGAACTACTTGTTCGTCTTCTAAACTATTAGTTCGTCTTCTAAACTACCAGCTCGTCTACTAAACTACTACTTCGTCTTCTAAGCCACCATCTTGTCTACTAAACACTAATAGTCTTAAAAGTTACTATTTCATCATCTAAATGAAAGTACATTTTTTTATTCAAATTACTGATTCGTTTTCTAAGCTACTAGCTCGTCTATGAAATTACTAGTTCATCTTCTATTGTACCATATCATCATCTAAAAGCTTGAAAACCATAATTTATCACAACTCGTACAGTAGTTCGTTTTCTAAACTTGTAGTTCATCTTTCAAACTAACACGTCGTCTATTAAACTATTCGTTTGTTTTCTAATCTATTAGTTCGT
Organism: Ectropis crepuscularia; assembly: GCA_963693475.1. NCBI lineage: Eukaryota > Metazoa > Arthropoda > Insecta > Lepidoptera > Geometridae > Ectropis > Ectropis crepuscularia. The sequence continues at coordinate 13,342,890 of OY856366.1, read as the reverse complement.
CTTATACTCGTAAACTACTAGTTACGCTTAAAATTACATAATCTAAATGAAAGTATCCGTTTTTTTTATCTAGATTACTAGATCGTTATCTAAACCACTAGTTCTTATTTAATAAAATAGTTCATAGTCCAAACTACTAGTTCGGTATCTAAACTACAAGTTTTGTCCTCTAATTTGATAATTATTCATCATCTAAACTTTAGATGATTCTAAAGTATTAGTTCGTTATTGAAACTACTAGTTCGTTCTTTATATTACTAGTTTACCATTTATAGTACTAACTCGTTATCTAAATCATTGGCAAGTTTTCTAAGCAATTATCATTTAAATTTATATTTTGTCTTTTCAACCACAAGTTTGTCTTTGCAACCACAACTTTATCTTTTCAACAAGTTCGTCTTAGCAACCACAAGTTCGTCTTAGCAACCACAAGTTCGTCTTAGCAACCACAAGTTCGTCTTAGCAACCACAAGTTCGTCTTAGCAACCACAAGTTCGTCTTAGCAACCACAAGTTCGTCTTAGCAACCACAAGTTCGTCTTAGCAACCACAAGTTCGTCTTTTCTACCACAAGTTCAGTATTTTCAACCACAACTTCGTCTTTACAACCACAAGTTCAGTCTTTTCTACTACCAGTTCGTCTTTTTAACCACAAATTCGTCTTTTCAACCACAAGTTCGTCTTTTCCACCACAAGTTCGTCTTTTCAGCCACAAGTTCGTCTTTTCTACCACAAGTTCGTCTTTTCAACCACAAGTTCATCTTTCCAACAACATGTTCGTCTTTTCAACCACAAGCTCGTCTTTTCAACCACAAGTTCGTCTTTACAACCACAAGTTCGTCTTTTCAATAAATTTTTTTTTACATATAATTTAACTTTATTTTAACTTACTTATCGTCGTCGGACCCTTTGAGCAGCACCCAGGGTTGTTCGGCCTGCATGTGCTGGTTCCCGTGACGCGACACCGACAGGACGTGACGTAACGCCTCGCGGAGACGACCCTTCTCCATTTGTTGGACGTAGGCTGATAGACAATACATACACGATTATAGAATTGTCATTGTCAATGTTTGTTTCTATGTATAATACGATATGTATTTAAACCTATATTTATTTATTTATTTGCACAGTGTACATACATATATTATGAGATAGATCTTATAGCTAAAATCTAAATCTATGTGTACAAAGACCCTGTTAGGGTGTTGCAAAACAGGACGACAACACAGTTTCGTCCCAAGGGTAATTATAAAATGTATTAACATTTATGTGAGGTTATACAAAGAAACTGTTCTAGAAAAGGTCTAGAATAAAATGTCCTATTTATACATCATATACATAAGTATACATTTTACCATCTATCTTCCATAAACCATTGTAAGTTGTTGTAGCTCTTTTCAATAAGTTTGGACTTTATTTCATTTTTAAATATGCTGTTTTCATCGATATTTTTTAGAGTTTCAGGTAATTTGTTGTAATAAGTATTATATCAGCTATCTGGGCGCCATAGTGCAAGCTTTGCTTAGTTTGGGGTCAGATGGTGTTGTGTGTGAATTGTCCACCAATATTTATCTATTTATCTCAACATTTATCTATTTATCTTTAATATCTGACACACACGTAGAGTACTTGGTAACGGACTTCAAAATAGGGGATTTTTAAGCGGTGCCAATTAAATTATTTTCAATTCGGATACGATTTTTAAGTGAATACTTTTTTTGGCGCGCAAATGAAGATTTTTTATGGGCTGTGAATGGAACTCAAGCGTCATGTTCGTGAATTAATTAATTCATTCACACCTTTGTCAATTATTCTACCGCCAAGCAGTTATGTGCAAACATTACTGTGTTCCGGTTTGAGGGGCAATGTTTCCAGAAAAATTACAGGGCTTAGAGATATAACAACTTCGATCTCTGGGTGACGAGCGCAGTGCGGTGCTAGGTAATGATTTTGGCTCTTCATGTTCCAATAGCTGCGTGTCACTGCGCTGTTATGTGGCAGGCATGTTGCTTACCATCAGGCACATGTCCTGCTCGTCTCGTCACTTTTTATTTTAAAAAAAATTAAAAATTTAAAGAAATCTTCGGGTGAACTCAGGACCTGCCGATAGAAGTGCAAACTTATAACTCAGAATTTGATAGCTCACTTTGGTTATTACGATTTCGTAAACAGCTTTAACAATTTTGATGAAATTTTGAGGGCGATCAATCGATCAAACTAGGCTTCATTACAAAAAAAAAACGACATTTCAAGCGCATTTTCAGGCTACGAAAAATTGCTACAATATCATTAGAATACGAAAGCGTATTTCGTACATGTGTTTAGTATCCATAATACGTACAATTTCGTTCCATCCGGGTGTCCCTTGACACCTCTCGAGTTTTTTATTAATATTATTTGAAGTGTTTTTATTTAGATAGATAGAAACTCTTTATTGTGATACAGACAAATTAATAAAATTACAGTGAAATACTTATGAACTAGTACCACAAATGGCGGCCTTATTGCTAAGAGCAATCTCTTCCAGGCAACCATCACAAAGGAAAAAAAAGTCTACATACAAATACAAACGGACGTTAATTAATTAAAAATTAATTTTAAAATTAAAAAAAAAAAAAAAAACATTAATTAAAAAAAACTATTGAACATATATTCCTAAAATAAAATAATAAATATTAACCAATAAAAAAAATATTATTCTTCAATAATATTTAAAACTTACATAAATAAGTGATAACAACAAATAATTACCTATACTAAGACAATAAGAGTGCGGATATTATGAACAGTGATTCAAAAACCGCCAGAAACACGAAACAATTACAACAAGTCTAAAACAATAGTGCTACAACTTGCTTACAACTTTATTAACACATAACTTACCAATAACTTCCCTATTGATAAGCGCCAGTAGCACGCAGTCCGTGTGAGCGAGTACGATGTCCGGGACGCGTCCTTTGAACGTGCTCGCACAGAAACTCATCGAGCGGTGACAGAAGTTGCCCAAGTTGTTTAGTAGTTCCGAATTGTTCCTGAAAAAAACAAATAAGACGAACTTCTTAGCATTCCATGGATTCACCGCGCGGGTGCCGGGTCCATCGTGTGGCAGAGAGAGAGAGAGTGATCCCGACAGGCGCGCTCCCAGCCTCGAATTTCAGGGGGTCACCAGTACCTACACAACCTCCGATTTTGGGGAGGGGGGGGGGGGTCACGAGTAGAAATACAATAAATCGAGTAAAAAAAGTGGAGTGGAGTAGACGTGTTCTTGAGTGGAGACCACGGATCGGTAAACGTAGTGTAAACACCCTGAGACTAGATGGAGTGACGATATACGGAAGACAGCAGGCAGTGGATGGAGACGTATAGCCGAGGATAGGGCTGAGTGGCGAGCCATGGGAGAGGCCTATGTCCAGCAGTGGACTAAGATAGACTGATGATGATGATGATGAGTAAAAAAGCCTTTGCTATTAGCGCCCCATGATTTTACCCGCATATTTGCCGTTCCAGTTATTTTCCCGCGTTAAAAATAGTCTATATACTATTATTTTGAATTTTTGTAGGTTTTTAATTTAACTTAAACGTTTGGGGGGGGGGGCATGTCTCCTGTGACCCCCCCTTTCGGACCGCGCATGGATCCCGAGACTTGTGACACACAGATATTGTCTATAATATTATGAACTAGCAGGGCACCGCGGGTTTACCCGCTAATTTCTGTTCCCGTTGATTCCCCGGGATTAAGGGACAAGTAGGCAGTAGGTGGAAATGAGATAGCTATACATCACATTTGTTTAGATATTTTTTTCGACAAGAATAGAAAGACATACAAATGCACTGGCGTGAAAGAGACAAAATAGCCGCAACTAACATATCGCCGGTCGTGTTGCACTCTTACGCTGTATGTATATCTGTCTCTTTTTAGAAATGGCCAATTGTAAAATTGTTTCCAACAGAAAAATAATTTTAGATGTAATAATCATTGAACTGTTATGGAAATAATTAAAGATTTTGTGTACTTACGCATGAAAAGTGATACCATGGAACTTGTTCTTGGTCTTTGAACTGTTTGTGCACCTTGCAAGAGCAGAATAAGACATTATTACGGCTCATATCGGATTTTTTTGAATTGTTAGCGAACGTCCACTCAACTTGTGGCTCCTGTTGCGACTGAGACTCAATCAGGAGACGTCACCTGATTTTACATTGTGATCGTAGATGAGCGCATGCCGCTTCTTAGTGTTTTAAGAGCTTCTTAGTGATTTTGATAGAACGCATTGTCTGTCATGTAAGTTGTCAACTTTGGAAATATCCATTCCCTAGTTAAAAATTGACTCGATCACGCTCCGAAACGTTTTACGGGATAAGAGATGCGTTACGTAATACTTACTTGAACGTCCCATATGTATGTGTATATGTTTGTTGTTATGTTTTCTAAATAAATGCATAAAGAGTTTATATATATATCTATCTGTATACCTGGTGCCTCTTGTTATTGAAGTGAAAACTTCTTTAGGCGCGCCTAGACAGATTTTTCGTGGGCTGTGAATTGAATTCATTCGTCACGCTCGGGTATGATAAGAAAGCTTCGGGTAAACTCGGGACCATGGCTATTGGCCATCTAGAAATACGTCAGCCAATGGGAAATGCTGAAAGAGCGTGGACAGGCCATCACGGCATGGCCATCTAGAAACGCATCAGCCAATGGTAAATGCTGACGCATTTCTAGATGGCCATGCCAAGATGGCGAGGCCACGCCCTCCGGTTACACCCGTGTAGTTTCCAAGTCAAGCTACGAGTATCAAATTCTGAGTTTTAAGTTTTCACTTCTATCGGCAGTGCCTGACTGCCAATTTTTTTTATATGTGTGTATATATTGTCTGTCATTTGATACCATATTGATGGAGTCGTAAAAGAAATATAATCCGCCATTTTGTGTTATCACATTCACACACACACCCTCACAACACCGGGTCAGTCCGCCGGGTTTAAATTACTGGCCTAAGAAATAAGACACCTTATATCTCCGGATGGGGTGCTAGATAATGATTTCAACTCTTAAAAATATTAGTACAGATAGCGCGCGAGTTGAATGCAGTCGGGGTCTGAGGTAAAGAGCGGGAGCATCTCCCCCCGCTATCCGCGCGCCCCACCTCACGCTCCTGCAGTGTATAGTGCTGTCACTGTCGCGGTCACAGCATTCCGCATTCCTAAGCTCTGCATTCAACTCGCGCGCTATCTACCTACTGAGTAGTTTTTGACGTGATAACGTCTTATAATTCGATGAAGCCGGCTGCACGCCCGCAAAACATGACGTCATGTAACGTTACCGCCTTTACCTCGCCTTATTACTTTTCGCACCATCTAGTGAGTGAAATGTGTATTACGTTCAAGGAGTCTGTCCATGTTTTAGAAAAGCGACGATATGAAGTTAAGAACTTGTGCTAGTACAATGATGTACCCAGAGATGGCGCTTTGAACAGCTTTTCAAAAAGCTTCAGAATGTTTTACCTAGATGGCGCTTAACACAAATTCCATCAGTATTTTCTTAAGACGTTGTCACGTTCAACTATCGTCAGTAAACTGACTTTACAGACACCCATTTTTTTTTAAAATATTATACACATTGAAGCTAAAATATCAAAAAACCATTAAATATTATAGGTATGTCCGTACCTGGTGCCTAGTTCCGTCCAACTGAAGCTAGAGTCGCTAGTCTCCGGCCTGGCCGACGCCAGATAGAACCGCCACACATCGGCAGGTATCCCGGCGTCCCTCGCGTCCGTGCCGAACACTCCCACGCCGCGGGACTTGGAGAACTTGCCCTCCTCGTAGTTGAGGTACTCTGGAAGAGGGAGGGGGTGTTAGGCAGGGCGGTCGTTTGGTGCCGATTGGTTTTAACATCGACAAATGTACACGTATAATATACTAGCATCGCCACGCAGTGTTACCCGCGAAGTTCCCGTTCCCGTTGTTTTTTCGGGATAAAAAGTAGCCTATGTGTTCTTCCAGCCTATAATCCATCTGTGTTCCAAATTTCAGCCCGATCCGTTCATACGTTAGGACGTGATTGAGCAACAAACATCCAAACATCCATACATTCACATTTATAATATTAGTAGGATTGTTTCACCTTTGCAATGTCTGTCAACGTCAATTTTCAGAACAGAACCATTTTGGTAGTAAAGGGTATTTTGTTCAAAGCAATAATTTCAAAAAGGGCTCGTCACCTAGAGTTGTCACCTTTTCAAAATTATTTCTATACGTGCACGTGACGTAGACATTAGAAAAAAAAACAAGTTTGATATTTTTTTGAACTTTTTAGGTGTAGGAAAACATTTTAGATTACATTTACGTAAAAAACGTATTTGTCAAATTATACGACTTGTGCCCTTTTCGAAATTGCATATTCAAATATACTAACCTCTAGTTTCGCTAATAAAATAATATTACACACTTGTACATTATTGTACAAGTGTGTAATATTGGTTAAACGCCATTGAGCCCCGAGCCGTGAGATGAGGGTCTTAAGTGAGCCGAGGACGGCAATCATCAATATTTATGGGTGTTTCTATGTATAATAATAAGTATGTATTTAAAACTATATAAGTATTATATCACCTATCTGGCCGCTATATTACAAGCTTTGCTTAGTTTGGGGTCAGATGGTGTTGTGTGTGAATTGTTCACCAATATTTATTTATTTATTATAAATAATAATATCAATAAACATTTGTGAATTAAATAATAGTAGGAAATCATTTAAAAGAGTTATAATTTTTTTTCGATATGGCGGGAAAATGTGTAATAATTCTAGTTACGCTATTATCCACTGCAGTGGCGTTTGACGATTAGCGGATGCTCTAGAAACGTGGTGGGAAACGGGAATAAGTCGATTTTGTTAGGCGCCAAATTTAGCTTGTTTACTATCCTACTTTGGCTTATGGTAATTAGTACGGAAAGAAACGAGCTAGATATAGACGCGCAATACGTCGACTTTGTCAAATGCTTTTTTATGGTGTCAGTCTGCAACCGGTTGTTGTTTATTGTGAAGTTTTGTTGTGTTTTAATTTAAAAAACAGTGATAATTATAAGCTGGTTTTCACAAGGTGAGTAGGAAATTTAATTATCTTTGTTGTGATAACGCTTTGATTCCATGATTGTGTGTAAATATTTGTATTTCCTGGATTTCCTGATATGATATGTAACCCGCCACTTTGGGAGTCCCTCTACTCTCAATCACATTATTAATCTTCTTTTTTCTATCTTTTTTCCGGATTGTATTTATTAAAAATAGCTAGAAAATGTAATACTCTTTCTAAAAATATGCCACACTTATATAGTTTGCTTAAAAGAAATAGGAGAAATCTGGGTTTTTCGAGCAGAGGTAGTGCACCCGCGACGAGCGTCAAAATCGGCTGCCACGACTGGGGTCGACGTTTTCGAGGTAAAGTAATACGTGTATTATGAAATACATATATATGTTAGATCTTACCAGTGGCATATAGATTGTTGACCATTAGATGGCCTTCGTTGATGCCGAGCAAAGTCGCCGGGAACATGATAGCGTGGAACGGAACGTTGTCTTTGGCCATGAATTGGTATAATTTTACCTGAAAACCATAATAAACTTAATAAGTTAACTCTCCGTTGGTTAGCTTAGGGTCTACCGCTTACAGATAGTGCAATCCACGAAGACGCGCCCCACTATTCCTCCTAACCGTTTATAGTATATGTGTGCAAGCTTCCGTCAATGTTTGAGTGTTATCGGTACACACTAATTACCTATGAATGCACACGCACACTACAATGACTGGTGAATGGTTCGCGACTGACGCTCGGAGCAAACGCGATTGGTGGAAACGAAAATTGGTGGGGCGCGTCTTCGTGGATTGCACTATCTATAACTAAATCTTCGGAGAGTTTGCAACTGATCTGCATGATCTAATCTAACAAGCATTTTACTCTATCGGATTGCTCGTAACTCGCAAAAGCGTCATCGTTTCATGGTTGATGTTCCAAAGACACGAACGGAGAGGTTTGACTCTATTTTTGTGATAAAAACGAAACAACATTTGATAGCTTAGGAAACTACGCGGGTGAAATCGGAAGGCGTGGCCATGAAAGAAAAAAGCAAAAGGCGTGGCGGAAGCAATGGGAAATGCTGATGCATTTCTAGATGGCCAATGGCCATGGTCTCGAGTTTACCCGAAGATTTCTTATCATTCCCGTACGTAACGTTAGAATTCAATTCATAGCTCACGAGAAATCTGTCTGTGGCGCGCGAAAAAAAATAAGGTTTCAGTTTAAAATACCCGTGTACCTAATTGTTTTTTTTTTTTACTTTTATAGGTATACACTTGACTGCCATCTCGCCTGATGTTAAGCGACGATGCGGTCTACGTTGGAGCGTGTTTACCTAGAAAAAAACCGATTCACACTCGATTTGAAGACACAAAGATTGTAACTATCGGGGAAAACCCACTCAGGCAACGTATTCCACAGCCTAGACGTTCCTATCACAAAAATGTTTAAAATATGTAAATAATCAAATCCGTTTTCATACTCACATCATATTCTTTATCCGGTTTCCACCATTTTTCATAGTCGCCTGTCGCTGTCTGAGTGATACTGATGTAGCCGATAGGAGCATCGAACCACACGTAGAATACCTGTGGAATACCAATTACTTGTATATTTTTAGAACTTACCGTACCGTGGGAAACTAATATACCTAAAGACCACGCGATGAAACAAAATAAGTATTACGACCTTCAAAACGAATTAACAAAAAATGGCTATGTAGTTAATTTATACGCTGTAGAAGTAGGAACGAGAGGTATACCAGCAAAATCTCTCTATAACCTGCTTAAAGACCTTGGCTTGTCCAGAAGCGCAGTAAGTTCTATACTAGAACAAGTATCTAAAGCTGCACTAGTAGGATCATATCGGATTTGGCTGGGCAGGGAGAGAAATACGAGTAGTGAAGGTGAGTGTTGACGTACGTCAATATAAGGGGCCCCTTTTAAACCTACGCCCGAGTCACAAGTCTTGGGGTCTACTCGGGATTTCTCTCTCTGTCGCACGATGGACCCGGCACCCGCACGGTGAATCCATGGAATGATAAGAAGTTCGTCTCTCTCTTTTAGCATACGACGAAAAAGAGGGGTGTTATAAGTTTGACATTGATGTCTGTCTGTCAGTGGCATTCTAGCTCTCAAAGGGATGATCCGATTTCGATGCGATTTTTTTCGTTTGTAAGCCAGTTTCCGCGAATTTCTTTACCAGCAAAAGAAACTTAAAAATGTACGCGACAGTCAAGGGCATAATCGCTAAGAGATATCTCTTAACCAACCTTAGGATGTAAATGATAATTAGCGGAAATCTATTTACCTTACCACAGAATAGATATTAGTACAGAAGCCACATTTACCAAAAACAATTATATAAATAGCGACTCTTGCTGGGACACAACAAAGTTCAATTCAGCTCGCAATACCTGTCGCGATTTAACGTAACTCTGTCCCTGTCTAGCGCGGAGGGTTTACGACATTTCTAATAACAATAAGCGCGGGAAACGTGTTGCGCGAGCGCTCAGCCGTGCGTCCGACAACCGACTGTCACTTGTTTCCTGGAAGGAACGGTCTAGCGGTAGGCTAAAACCGCGCGATCTTGAGCGAGTGAGGGTGCACTGACCTTACTATCAAATCCCGGCACGGGAACTTTGACACCCCACTTCAGATCTCTGGTGACCGCGCGAGATCTTAAAGGTTCTCTGAAACAGATATCAAATGGAAATAACTATTTTAGTATTTTGAAGTGAAAACTTTTTTTGGCGCGCCAGATAGATTTTTAGTGGGTTGTGAATGGAATTATAGCGTCGCGCTCGGGAATGACATGAAATCTTCGGGTAAACTCGCGACCATGGCCATTGGCCATCTAGAAATGATGCGCCAGAATTTCCCATTGGCCATCCAGAAATGCGTCAGCATTTCTATATGGCCTTGCTCATGGCCACGCCCTTCGGTTTCACCCGCGTAGTTTCCAAAGTGAGCTATCAAATTCTAAGTTATTAGTTTCCACTTAGCTATTAGCTATGACTGCCACTTTTTTTGTAATCTAAAAAAAATAACGTGGTCGTGAACTACGCGGGTGAAACCGCGGGGTGAGACTAGTTAGTGAGTAAAGTGTTACCTGAGCCATGACCTAGCGACGGCCCTGGCAGGAGCCGACCAGTTCTGTTCCTGCGTCGCGGCCCAGGTTCGGATTGAGGGCTCCAACTGAAAAAAAACGTATTTATTTCAGTGATAACTTATCTATACTAATATTATAAAGCTGAAGAGTTTGTTTGTTTGTATGTTTGTTTGTTTGTTTGAACGCAAGGATCTCTGGAACTACTGGTCCAAATTGAAAGATTCTTTCTTTGTAGGATATTCCATTTATCGAGGAAGGCTATAGGCTATTTAACATTACGCTACTATCAACAGGAGCCGAGCAGGAATGAAAAATGTAACAAAAACGGGAAAAATATTGCTTTTTGAGAGCTTTCGTTGCCTGACAGCATAATTATGTCATATGTTAAAGGTTGCGTCATTAAAACCTAAAGTAACCGAATTTGTTCAAAATTTGAATTGGTACGACCAATTTTCGATAGATGGCGTAGCAACGCGCGCGCGTTCAGCTAGTTTATAATATAACTGTTGAGCATTTTTTGTTAGGGGGAAAATCTTTCTTCGGTTTACACTTGACCTTCATCCCACTTGAGCGTCAGATGTTAAGCGACGATGCGGTCCACGATGGAGCGCGCTTAGCTAGATGAAACCGATTCACTCTCGATCCGAAGACACCAAGATTGTAAACATCGGGTAAACCCACACAGCCAACGCATTTCACAGCCTAGACGTTATATCACAAATGTAAAGTCAAACCTCTTCATTTCGAGTCTTTGAACTGTTAACCACGAAACGAGCAGTCAGAGAGAAAAAAGGGCAAGGCGGTATTAGATCACAGTTGCACACTTTACGAAATGTATCCGGTGGAAACCCTATAAGCTAGCAATTTCGAGGCCATGTTCAAGACGTTAAGGTTTTTTTTCAGGATAAGGATTTGAGTCTTTTGGCACGTCTATCGATCAATTTACTAATACATTTTTATAGGCTTCAATGTGATGGTAGCAGCGAGCAACACAGAAGGGAGTAGGCATACACAGCGTTTCCCCTCTGTCCAAGTCCGCGTGGACCATGGAGTTTGATAATATACTGTGGCGTGAGGGCGGGGCTAGATTTGTGAATGGTGCTTTATTTTATATGTGTTAGTGATTTGGCTGTGTGAGTATGATCGGCAATGGATCGGTACAGGTATGTTTTGTATGTAATAGTGCGGCTTTGCGCTAGTGTGCAACTTCCCCTCCCGCAAGAAATGACAGAAAGATTTGATCAATATTTTTTAGCTAAGGCTACTACTCCCTTCCGTGCTTGCGCGGAAGATCGAGTTGCTCGATAGATGGTAGCCATTGCTCGTCTAACAAATGGACCAACTGTCACCAGACGAGAACAGAAGTAGTGACTTACCACGGTTTAAAATAGTAAAGTTATGTTCAAAAAAAAAAACCTCTTCAACTTTATAATATTAGTGTAGATCGTATAGATTCTCCTTACCATGGGCAGTTCAATGAAGTCCCACAAAGTTTGCACCGTATTAATCAGCTTCCCGCACTAGTCAATTAAACTATAAAGGTGCGCTTATACGGGCGACTAAAATTGCTCAATTCCAGTCAATACTCGTCAACTATGACGTCACGACTACATCAAGCAATTTACGGCAACGGCAACAAGCATCAATACTGCGCAATACAATATTGAGCGATATCGCGCAACTTCATCAACTAGGCAATACTGTCCTACACGAGCATTTCAGTATTCGCTCGCTATGGACGACATTGTTCTAGTACAGTCGAGGTAGACATAAAACTAGCCTGAAATAGAAAAAATTCCGGGGAGCGATTTTTTTTTATGAAACGTCGGGGAGGGTTGTTGGAAGTATAAATCTCGATTTTCTAAATTATCCCGGTAGAGGGTTCGCCGCCATCTTGTTTTAAAGTTTTTGTGAAATTACTCGTTCATTTTCAACTTTAGAGCAAAAATGATGGTTACCAAAGTTGTTGGAAATTTTATTTCTCACAAGTTTGCTTCACATAGTTTTTACGCTAGGATCAATATTTGCAGAGTTATACTATCAAGTTTATCAAAAAAATCGTAATGGGTGCAATTTTATTTTCTTCAACTTTGGTTCTCGCACATTTTTTACTTATTTTATTTTTAGTATTTGTTGTTACAGCGGCAATAGAAATACATCATCTGTGAAAATTTCAACTGTCTAGCTATCACCGTTCTTGAGATACAGTCTGGTGACAGACGGACGGACGGATGGACGGATGGACAGCCAAGTCTCAGTAATAGGTTTCCGTTTTTACCCTTTGGGTACGGAACCCTAAAAAGTGGGAGAGCCGAAGTTGAAGAAAATAAAATTCCACCCATTACGATTTTTTTGATAAACTTGATAGTATAACTCTGCAAATATTGATCCTAGCGTAAAACCTATATGAAGCAAACTTGTGAGAAATTAAATTTCCAACAATTTTGGTACCCATCATTTTTGCTCTAAAGTTGAAAATGAACGAGTAATTTCACAAAAACTTTAAAACAAGATGGCGGCGAACCCTCTACCGGGATTAGTTCGAAAATCGAGATTTATACTTCCAACAACCCTCCCCGACGTTCAGCGCCTGATTAAGAGTTCTGACCGCCCTAGGCTAATTATGAGGACGCGCCCCCACCTGAGGGTCTACCGCCTACGAAAACTGTCTTAGCTTTGATATTGCGCTCTCTTTTCTTTTCGTTTGAAATTATAGAGATAGCAATAGCCTAGCCCGATTTAGATAGGCAGTATATCCTAGATCTCTGGGTGACGAGCGCTGTGCAGTGCAAGGTAATGATTTAGACTCTTCATGTTACAATAGCTGCGTGTCACTGTGCTGTTACGTGACAGGCATGTTGCTTACCATCAGACACATGTCCTGTTTGTCTAGTTACTCTATAAAAAGGCAGGTGTGTTACGGTCGGGCTAAAAAGTACCTAGTATTATTAGTTTTAACTTTTTGTAAACCAGCAGCGCGTCACCTCTTCGGAGGGCCACCAGCCACCACCTAACGTCCTGAAATAGGGTGCCCGACGGCATTGAACGTCTGACACCTCAGGCTCTCTAAGTGGTGATGGTGTGCGAGCCAGACTGGCTCGCCCCCGTGGCCGTTTCCTCCTTCGCGGACGAGCGAGAGTCCACCTCCTTCTTGCTCCTCAGCCGTCAAGGTTTCTCAAAAGGAGACCAACGCTTCCTATGACCTCTTACTGTCGGATATCTTGGCCAAGATAGCAGGCACTATGACCACTTCTCTCGGGTACATCTTCCATGCGCGTTGCTCGGTGCGTTTTGTGCAATTGTACCAGTGACACACCGGGATACATTATTCTCATCTGATTACGTAACACAGGTACCGTCCGAATCGCCCGTGCCCGTATAGCTAGTACCTGTATCGCTGATGTCGCTGAACCCACTCAGTCAGCGTGGGTCCTGAGACATTAAAGTTGGCTCTCTACGTTGACGCAAATTCGAACTAAACTTGCATCTGCTGATCTGCTGTCAAACACGATACGTTAAATTACACAAGATGTTAAAATGTCAGCTTGCTAGCGATAGAGACACGCGGCGCCAAAAACCACAATGCTAGAGGCTAGAGCCTACAGGTAGTGTCCGTTAGAGACCACGGAAACAGTATTCCTTCAACTTTTGGAGCCACTTCTAGGCCGAAGCTCATAATCCTGGCTACCACTGCCGCTATGCACACAGTAGCCAACATCGCCGCTCCACGAAACCTCCACCCTCTCACAGTAACCAGCGTGCTGTTGGCATAATAAGAGATGCCGAGACAACGCAGTTATCGCCACCACTCAACATCCATTGGTAACCGAAGTTCCACAGCGTACGAGCAAACTCCTGTAGAACCCTGCGTGACATGAGGATAAGCTCCCTTGTTTTCTTTTGTAGGGGACACTACCTCTCTGTTATGGTTATCCTGATGATAATGTTGAACGCTTTTACTATGTTAGGAGACACCGTATACAATCCCCCACCACTGAAGCACACCTTCCTTCAGACCTACGGATGGAGGGCGTTGGTCGTGGAGTGACCTCTCTGAAACCTGTCTCTTCAGCAAGTCTAGATGATTTCAACGCGCCCCTCCCGATCCTCGCGCCCTAGGCTGCAGCCTAATTAGCCTAAGGGTTAATCAGGCCCTGCCGACGTTTCATAAAAAAAAATCGCTCCCCGGAATTTTTTCTATTTCAATGTCTGCCCCGACCGTGCTATCTTGCTGCGGCGGCTTGTAGCGCCACCCGACCTCTCGCTCTCCCCGCGGAAGCAAGACGGCAAGCCGCAAAACAAACAAGTGCGAATGAGATATATACAAAAATTGCTAGGAATTTCCAAGCCCATTGGATATTCGTCAATTCGTATCTGCGACATTGAGCGATATGAAATATCTGGAGCAATTAGAAGCAATATCGCCGAAATTATTGCCGCAATTTATTGAAATTGCGTTTAATTGCTCCATTAATTGCTCCATTAATTGCTCCAGATCGGTCCATTCGTGTCGCCGAGCAATTATTGCCCTCGAGTAAGTCCTTAAGTCCCGCACGTTGATATTGCGATTGGCTGCCATCTTAGTGACGCAGTCAAACTGTCAGTACTTTTTTGAGGTGGTTGACGTCACGAACTTGCTATTTTGACAAGGTCCCCTTTCAATGTCAACGTTTGGAGCTTATGGAACTTGTCATATTTAACATTATCCTCATCATAGGCAGTTCAATGAAGTCTCGCAAAGTTTGAAAAGCGTTACACAACCTCCCGCACTTATCAATTAACCTAGACCCTGTCATATTAGAGGTGTCGGTCGGTATCAAAATTCACATTCTGTGTCACAAAATTAAAAACTATTACTATTTATCCTTACCATAGGTAGTTCAATGAACAGCTGTTGACTAGGAGTCACGATGGGCGCAGTTCCACACAGCTTTCACCGAGGACACTTCAGTTCCACCGCGTTGATCAGCTTCCCGCACTTGTCAGTGAAACTAGAACCTGTTCTTATTTCCTATTATCCTCACCACAAGGCAGTTCAATGAAGCTCCGCAAAGTTTGCACCATTTTGATCAGCTTCCCGCACTTTTCAATTAAACTAGAACCTGTTCTATTTACTATTCTCCTTACAATATGCACTTCACTGAAGTCCCGCAAAGTTTTTACTTTTTCGTTGATCAAGCTCCCGCATTTGTCAATGGAACTAGAACCTGTAATATTTACTGTTCTACTTACCTTAGGCAGTTTTAGCCGCCATCTTAGTGACGCAGTCGAACTGTCAGTACTTTTTTGAGGTGGTTGACGTCACGCACCTGTTATTTTGACAGGGTCCCCTTTCAATGTCAACGTTCGGAGCTTATGGAACTTGTCATATTTAACATTATCCTCACCATAGGCAGTTCAATGAAGTCTCGCAAAGTTTGAAAAGCGTTGATCAACCTCCCGCACTTGTCAATTAACCTAGACCCTGTCATATTAGAGGTGTATAACCGTCTGTCGCACAAAATTTACTATTATTCTTACCATAGGTAGTTCAATGAACAGCTCGCACCGAGGAGACTTCAGTTCCACCGCGTTGATCAGCTTCCCACACTTGTCAATTAAACTAGAACCTGTTCTATTTACTATTCTACTTACTACCTACTATGCACTTCACTGAAATCTCGCAAAGTTTTTAATAGTTTTGGCAGTTTTAGCCGCCATCTTAGTGACTCAGTCGAACTGTCACTACTTTTTTGAGGTGGTTAATGTCACGCACTTGTTATTTTAACATGATCCCTTCGACTCTCAATGTCAACGTTCAGAGCTTATGAAATGTGTCATATTTAATATTCTTCTTAACATTTTTCAGTTCAATGAAGCCCTGCCAAGTTTGCACCACTTTGATCAGCCCGCACTAGTCAATTTAACCTAGAACCTGTCATATTAGAGGTGTATATCCGTCAGTGGGTCTCAAAATTAAGAACTATTACTATTTCTCCTTACCATAGGTAGTTCAATGAACAGCTGTTGACTAGGAGTCACGATGGGCGCGGTCCCGCACAGCTTGCACCGAGGAGACTTCAGTTCCACCGCGTTGATCAGCTTCCCGCACTTGTCGCACTGGTCGCCCCGGGCGTCCTCGTATAGACAGCCCGGGTGCGGGCATATACCTTCTACGAACCTGAGGACACATGGTATATATCATACACGATATGATACATTTTCAATAATATCAATTAATTAGAATGAATTCTAAATGTATGTACTCGTAATATCAGACAACGTCGTCATAATCACACGTCAAGTATTCATTTATGGTTTAGGGTTCCGTAAAACGTAAAAACGGAACCCTTATAGATTCGTCATGTCTGTCTGTCTGTCTGTCTATCCGTATGTCACAGCCATTTTTTGCCGAAACTATGAGAACTACACTATTGAAACTTGGTAAGTATATGTATTCTATGAACCGCATTAAGATTTTTACAAAAAAAATATAAAAAAAAGAAAAAATAGGGTTGCCCCCCATACTTAGAACTGAAACTCAAACATTTTTTTTATCAAACCTACACGTGTGGGATGTCTATCTAAAATTGGTTTGAACTCGATCTGATGAGTAGTTTTTTTTAGTATGTCATAAATACATACTTATTATTAAAATGTCGATCAAAGTTACAACGAACTAAAAAAGCTATGTGTACTATGTATATTATGTTACTTGCTGCAACGGAACCCTTCATGGGAGTGTCCAACTCGCACTTCGCCACTTTATTTAGTAAAAATTGCTTGACTTTACTTACAAATATTTGCCCTACTGGATGTATTTTCACATTTTCTGGCGATTTATTGTAAAGAACTCTATCCATGTTGATTGGCAGTTTTTTTGCTACAGAGAGTCGAGAGCGCAATACCTTGCTAGACATTTGGTTTGAACTGTCGCAAAGAAGAATATTATGTTACTTTAAACGTACCTGTCAGCCAGAAATCTGTCACATTTCTGACATTTGAGCTGATCCACTGTCTGAGTGCTGATGAAACCGTTGTCTTTCAGTTTTAAAAACATTTTCTGCGCAATCCTGAAATGAAATTACTTATTATACTTTTTAAAATTACTGGTCCAGTCACGCGTATTTTTCTTATGACGTAGGCATCTATGGCAGGGTTTTTCAAAATTCTACCCCCAAGGGGATG
Organism: Ectropis crepuscularia; assembly: GCA_963693475.1. NCBI lineage: Eukaryota > Metazoa > Arthropoda > Insecta > Lepidoptera > Geometridae > Ectropis > Ectropis crepuscularia. The sequence goes on along the minus strand of OY856366.1, from coordinate 13,325,536 downwards.
AAGGAATTCCTTGCACATACTTGCATGAAATTTTGTATGAATTGAGTATGGCCACAGTAATGAGTTACATATCACAGTGTTTTCCGAAATTATACCTACAAGGGGGTGAAATGGGGGATAAAAGTTTGTATAAAACGTATTGTTTAAAGCCACTCCACAGACTCCGGGGTCCGTGACTTTTGTCATTTCAAATCTTGTTTTTTTACATATTTCTTGGATTAGCAGAAGAAGAGGAAAATAGGGGCGAGTTAGGAACATTTTAAACCATTGGATATTTATTTATACTTGCTTAGAACACTAGTAAAATACAAACATTATTATTAGTCCTATACCAATATAAGTGTTGAGTGTTCCACGTACCATTCTATGATTGGTATTGAAGTTAAAGTGGGGTGGATAAGTGGAGGAGGCCTATATCGAAAGACAAACTGGAGAATAAATAATTATAAAATGAGAATAAATAAGTATATTTGTATATCTACATATATAAAAGCGAAAGGTCACTCATCAAGGAATCTCAAAAACTACAAATGCTAAAAATCTGAAATTTTGTATGGAGGTCCCTTTTAGCACGTAGGCGCTCACTAAGACGGGGTTTTGCGAAATTCAACCCTTAAGAGAGTGAAACAAGGGATGAACGGTTGTATGAAAATTCGTGATTTTCAAAGTTATCAATTTTTGTCTCTAGATACTTGATACGCAGCACTTAAATGTTTGTTTTATCAATTTTGTGATTTAGAGCTGTATGAGGTGAAATTGGGGTTGAAATGGGGGATGTATGTCAATATGAAAGTTCTCAACCGTTGAAGATAAAACCATGAAACTCTGTATAATATATAGACACTTGACACAAAGCAAATAAATGTTTGTTCTAGCAATTTTGTAATTTCGACCTGTGTGGGGATGAAATTGGAGTTGAAATGGGGGACGAATGTATCTTACGCTTTCACACGTAAACAACAGAACCGATTTTGATGAAATTGTATTATTACCTTAATATTTATTTTGCGCAGACGAAGTTGCGGGTACAGCTAGTTGTTAATATTCCAGACATAAAGGCTATCTTTATCAAATTTAAGTGTAACTTACTCGGTTTGTTCCTTAGTACTGGTCCGTCCGAAGTAATCGAACCCGATGTTGAACCACCGGTACACCTCGTTGTGTATCGCGAAGTACTTGTCGCAGATCTCCTTGGGCGTACTACCTTCTTCTATCGCCTGAAATATTTCACACAATTATTTTATTACCTTCTAAAACTTATTTTTGAAGTGAAAACTTGTTCTGTCGCACACACCAGAAGTTCAACGAGAATAAGACGCAGGCGTGTCTGTTCTCCGCTAAAAGGAGTCCTTTCGAACTGACTCCTACTTTTAGAGGTGTATCCGTGCCGGTTTCTGACCGTCTTGAGCTTTTGGGCGTTACTTTGACCTCTACGCTCAACTTTGGCTCGTATATCGAGTCCAAGGCCAAACTTGCTGCCAAAAAACTTGGTGTCCTCTCAAAGGTGCGAAGGTATTTCAAGTCTGAACAGTTGCTTACATTATATCAAGCACAGATTCGCTCCTGTATGGAGTACTGTTCGCACCTTTGGGATGGATCGGCCAAGTATCAGCTGGAGGCTCTGGAATCGATCGAGAGACGTGCCAAAAGGCTCATAGGCAACGACACTCTTGTGCGAAAGAGACTCCAAAGTCTTGAACATCGCCGAAAAATTGCTAGCCTATCGGTTTTTTATCGGATACACTTCGGAGAGTGTGCGACTGATCTGCATGATCTGATACCACCTTGTCCTTTTTTCTAACGGAATGCTCGTAGCTCGAAAAAGCGACATCGTTTCATGGTTGATGTTCCAAAGACACGAACGAAGAGATTCGACTCAACTTTTGTGATAAGAACGTTTAGGCTATGGAACACGTTGCCTGAGTGGGTTTTCCCCGATGGTTACAATCTTTGTGTCTTCAAATCGAGAATTCGGTTTTTTTCTAGGAAAACACGCTCCATCGTAGACCGCATCGTCGCTTAACATCAGGCGAGATGGCGGTCAAGTGTGATCCTATAAAAGTTGAAAAAAAAAATAAACACCACACAAATTTTTGTGGATGCCATTACAACGTATAACTTTTTTTTTCCTCATTTACTATGTCGTAATGAAAGTTACATTTTGACTCATACTATTTAGCGTCATAATGTAACTGTTGCACATTCGTTTTTTGGCATAATGTGTTTCAAGCATAACAATCTATTGTAATACATTCAATTCGACTATTGATGAGACGCATAATAGTCTTTAGGCATATTGATGAGACGCATAAATAAATAGTCTTTAGGATTCTTTTATTTATTTGTTGTGCTACTAAATATAGACCCAGGTTACATAGGACCCAGATCCGACTCCTCCTAGTCTTGTGACTACTACCCCTAGAGTGTATATAAAAAAATGCGGGAGCCAGAAGCTCAAGGGAGGTCCTGAGTGGAGCGAGCCATGCGAGGCCTAGCGCAAAAATTGTTATGCTACCACATATAGACCCAACTAGCAGCGCCCCGAGGTGTTACCCGCTAAATTCCCGTTCCCGTTGTTTTTTCGGGATAAAAAGTAGCCTATGTGTTCTTTCAGACTATAATCTATCTGTGTTCCAAGTTTCAGCCCGATCCGTTCATACGTTAGGACGTGATTGAGCAACAAACATCCAAATATCCAAACATTGACATTTATTATATTAGTAGGACTTTTGTGGGCTGTGAATTGACTTCAAGCGTCACGGTCGTCTAGAAATCTTCGGGTGCAATCGGGACCATGGCCATTGGCTATCTAGAAATGCGTAAAAATTTCCCATTGCAAGAATCTCGTGGCCACGCCCTCCGGTTTCACCCGTGTAGTTTCCAAAGTAAGCTATCAAATTCTGAGTTAAAAGTTTTTACTTCTATCGGCAGTTCCTATGACTGCCATTTTTTTTGACGTGACAACGTCTTATAATTCGATGAAGCCGGCTGCACGCCCGCAAAACATGACGTCGTGTGCCGTTAACGCCGTTACCTCGCCGCCGGCGTTACCTCGCTCTAAGGCGTAGTTGAAGTTGTCACGTTCAACTAACGTCAGTAACCCGACTTTACAGACAACCATTTTTTATTCAAATGTTATATATATATATATATTTACCTTAGTTTCTGTCGCTGTGCCGTATTCGTCTGTGCCGCAGATATATAGTGTATTGTAGTCACATATTCGACAAAACCTGAAATATACAAAAATAAATTATTAACCTATTGTTTTTGACCAAAAAAAGGGGTGTTATAAGTTTGATGACGATGTCTGTCTGTGTGTATGTCTGTCTGTGGCACGGTAGAGTTCAAACTATGGACGGTTTTTTGTATTTGAAGGTCCGTGCGGTGGTTCTATGTTTGGTTGATATCGATTCAAGATGGCCGCCTCCACGAAATGGCGGACAAAATATTTTTTCACAACCTACCTCCATATGGGTATCTAATTGACTAGTAGAATACTATAAACTATGACAAATTTTATTTTATTTTTAAGTGGTCTACTATTCAAACCCATGTAGAACACTATGGCAAATTTCAAATCCAAAATGGCGAATTACATCTTTTTTTTCACTACTCCTACAATATGGGTATCAAATGAATGGGCTTGACTAGTAGAACGTTGTACAGATTACAAATCCGAGGTAGTCAGTCAGAGGTATATTAAAATTTTACTTATTATATTTTTACAAAATGTTTACCTAGCGAAGATATCAGCTGACAGCACGCATCCGATGATATTGCCGAGATGGGGGACATTGTTGACGTAGGGAAGCGCTGACGTCACCAATATATTCTTACGCCCTTTCACTGGTAATCTGAAATAAAAAACAAAATATTTTTTTTATATATAAAAAATATATATATGGGACCACCTATGATCTAACAAACAAAAAAAAACAATCAAAATTGATTTACAATTGGTGGAGCTATCGAGTAATATATACACAACAAAACATACGACCGAATTGAGAACTTCCTCCTGTTTTGAAGTCGGTTAAATAAATATGATAGAATCTACGATAAAAAAAATTGGCAGTCATAGGAACTGCCGATAGAAGTGAAAACTTATAACTCAGAATTTGATAGCTCACTTTGGAAACTACGCGGGTGAAACCGGAGGGCGTGGCCATGAGCATCGACATGCTGACGCATTTCTAGAAGGCCAATAGCCATGGTCCAGAGTTCACCCAAAAATGTCTTATCACTCCCGAGCGTGACCCTAGAATTCAATTGCACGAAAGATCTGTCGGTGGCGCGTCAAAAGAAGTTTTCACTTCAAAACTAGCTATCGAATTGGTCCTTCGAGCCGGATCTACATATGTTATTTGTACCCCTGTATACTCACACAACTTTCTCCTGTTTGAGCGGCGTCTGTAGTTCGTTCAGTCCGTTCTCCGCCGTCTCTGGCCGCCTCTAGCCAATGATAACATAAATCCGTGTGCCTGAAGTTAGGGAGGGCACATCCATTGATTCATATCGATGTTTGTACCACTGTATACTCACACAACTTTCTCCTGTTTGAGTGGCGTCTGTAGCTCGTTCAGGCCGTTCTCCCAGGCGTCTCTGGCCGCCTCTAGCCAACGATAACATAAATCCGTGCGCCTGAAGTTACGGAAGGCACATCCATTGATTTATATCGATGTTTGTACCCCTGTATACTCACACAACTTTCTCCTGTTTGAGCGGCGTCTGTAGTTCGTTCAGTCCGTTCTCCCACGCGTCTCTGGCCGCCTCTAGCCAACGATAACATAAATCCGTGCACCTGAAGTTACGGAGGGCACATCCATTGATTTATATCGATGTTTGTACCCCTGTATACTCACACGACTTTCTCCTGTTTGAGCGGCGTCTGTAGTGCGTTCAGTCCGTTCTCCCAGGCGTCTCTGGCCGCCTCTAGCCAACGATAACATAAATCCGTGCGCCTGAAGTTACGGAAGGCACATCCATTGATTTATATCGATGTTTACACCACTGTATACTCACACAACTTTCTCCTGTTTGAGCGGCGTCTGTAGTTCGTTCAGGCCGTTCTCCCAGGCGTCTTTAGCCGCCTCTAGCTCTTCCGTCGTCGGGCCCACCTCCGCTGAACCCTCGTCTGGAGACCTGACGGAGGGGATTCATTTATTATTACTGGAAATTTAAATTATACAACGATAATATAATAAACAATTGTTGTCTGTTTTACTGACGATAGTTGATCGTGACAACGTCTTAAGAAAATACTGATGGAATGGTACTGACTAGTATTTGTGTTAAGCGCCATCTAGGTAAAACATTCTGAAGCTTTTTGAAAAGCTGTTCAAAGCGCCATCTCTGGGCACATCATTGTACTAGCACAAGTTCTTAACTTCATAACGTCGCTTTTCTAAAACATGGACAGACTCCTTGAACGTAATACACATTTCACCCACTAGATGGTGCGAAAAGTAATAAGGCCAGGTAACGGCGGTAACGGCACATGACGTCATGTTTTGCGGGCGTGCAGCCGGCTTCATCGAATTATAAGACGTTATCACGTCAAAAACATGTGATAAAAAAATGTATATTCCTATTTATTTTAATATCAATGTTTGGATGTTTGTTGCTCAATCGTCATAACATATGAACGAATCAGGCTGAAATTTAGAACATAGTTATTATAGTCTGAAAAAAACCCATAAGCTAATGGGGATGTTAACACTAATCACATATTAGTGTTTAGTGTTCATTTTATGATAGTTTGGATTAATAGAAAAATCACATTTTTTTAATTTAATGTTACTAAAGTAAATTAATAGGGTACAATCCTCAAAAAAAACTAAGTAGCCCGTTAGTTAGATTGCCAAACAATATTATACACGTATTTTTTATTTTGTTTCTCAAACAAAAAATGACGAAGATACAGCGCTTCGAAGTTTCGTGTGACGTCACTTGTGAGTACGATTTTTACTCACGAGTGACGTCGCGACCCCCCACTCTCGAAGTTTGATGGTCTATATCTGTGACGATTTTTAATATTATGAAAAAACAAAAAATACATGTCCAATATTTTTCCATGATCTAGCTGATGGACTAATTAGGATCAGCGCCTGATTAAGAGTTCTGACCGCCCTAGGCTAATTATGAGGACGCGCCCCCACCTGAGGGTCTACCGCCTACGAAAACTGTCTTAGCTTTGATATTGCGCTCTCTTTTCTTTTCGTTTGAAATTATAGAGATAGCAATAGCCTAGCCCGATTTAGATAGGCAGTATATCCTAGATCTCTGGGTGACGAGCGCTGTGCAGTGCAAGACTTAGACTCTTCATGTTACAATAGCTGCATGTCACTGTGCTGTTACGTGGCAGGCATGTTGCTTACCATCAGACACATGTCCTGTTTGTCTAGTCACTCTATAAAAAAGGCAGGTGTGTTACGGTCGGCCTAAAAAGTACCTAGTATTATTAGTTTTAAGTTACTTTTATGTTTCTTTCTTTTATGTTTCTTAATGTGAAAATTTTAATGTTTCATATCAGGGCTTGTTTGAGGAGGCACGCGAGAGCATACAGTATCCCCAAAGGAAATTTTGAAAGTATACCCTGGGTCTCTTAGGCAGTGCCTTGGCGTCTGATTCGCGAGAGCGCTCTCGCTCTCGACAGCGATGTTGTCGCTGACTCTATCACAGAGCTGTCACTGACCCTATCGCGGGGGACAGAACCCTTACACCATGCAACGAAAACCAGCAGCGCGTCACCTCTTCGGAGGGCCACCAGCCACCACCTCACGTCCTGAAATAGGGTGCCCGACGGCATTGAACGTCCGACACCTCAGGCTCTCTAAGTGGTGATGGTGTGCGAGCCAGACTGGCTCGCCCCCGTGGCCGTTTCCTCCTTCGCGGACGAGCGAGAGTCCGCCTCCTTCTTGCTCCTCAGCCGTCTCTGAAATAAAGGTTTCTCAAAAAGAGACCAACGTTTCCTATGACCTCTTCCTGTCGGACATCTTGGCCAAGATAGCAGGCACTATGACCACTTCTCTCGGGTACATCTTCCATGCGCGTTGCTCGGTGCGTTTTGTGCAATTGTACCAGTGACACACCGGGATACATTATTCTCATCTGATTACGTAACACAGGTACCGTCCGAATCGCCCGTGCCCGCTAGTATCTGTATCGCTGATGTCGCTGAACCCACTCACTCAGCGTGGGTCCTGAGACAGTTGGCTCTCCACGTTGACGCAAATTCGAACTAAACTTGCATCTGCTGATCTGCTGTCAAACACGATACTGAGATTTGCCAGCGATAGACACGCGGCGCCAAAAACCACAATGCTAGAGGCTAGAGCCTGCAGGTAGTGTCCGTTAGAGACCACGGAAACAGTATGCCTCCAACTTTTGGAGCCACTTCTAGGCCGAAGCTCATAATCCTGGCTACCACTGCCGCTATGCACACAGTAGCCAACATCGCCGCTCCACGAAACCTCCACCCTCTCACAGTAACCAGCGTGCTGTTGGCATAATAAGAGACGCCGAGACAACGCAGTTATCGCCGCCGCTCAACATCCATTGGTAACCGAAGTTCCACAGCGTACGAGCAAACTCCTGTAGAACCCTGCGTGACATGAGGATAAGCTCCCTCGTTTTCTTTTGTAGGGGACACTACCTCTCTGTTATGATTATCCTGATTATAATGTTGAACGCTTTTACTATGTTACGAGACACCGTAAACAATCCCCCACCACTGAAGCACACTTTCCTTCAGACCTACGGACGGAGGGCGTTGGTCGTGGAGTGACCTCTCTGAAACCCGACCTGTCTCTTCAGCAAGTCTAGATGATTTCAACGCGCCCCTCCCGATCCTCGCGCCCTAGGCTGCAGCCTAATTAGCCTAAGGGTTAATCAGGCCCTGATTAGGATGGTGTATTTTTGACTCAGTCCGGTACCCTATTATAACTGATTTTAAACGCTATATATTTAGTGTGTTGTCACGCGACTGCAAACACCAATATCCCGTTATTACGTCACTAACCGCAAAACAAGATGTCGAAGGCTGATTAGAATGTTTACTTCTCTGCATTTTTATTGTAGTTTGTGATCTTAACGATGACGATTTTGATTGTTTGTATTCAAGTTAGAATAAGAAAATACATTAAAAACATTACCCCCCCCCCCCCCCCAAATCGTATACGTTACATCAAAATGGGGCGCTACTAGTAGCCTTTACTCGATTTATTGTATTTCTACTCGTGACCCCCAAAATGTGAGGCTAAGTACTGGTGATCCCCCTCCAAAATTCAATTCGACGCTGGGTCCGCGCTTGGTCACGGCTAGAGTATTCCATCCCGGTCGATTTTTCTAATCCCAGGATTTCGGGAGTTTCTACTGAATTTGATGATTTCGGAACTCTGCTAAGAGTCCTACCACTACTGACCGAAACTTCGTTCTGGTGACACCACAACTTTTTAAAGTGAAAACTTCTTTTGGCGCGCCTAGACAGATTTGATCGAATTGTAGCGTCACGCTCGGGTACGATAAGAAATCTTCGGGTAAACTAGGAACCATGGTTATTGGCCATCTAGAAATGCGTCAGCCAATGGGAAATGCTGAAAGGGCGTGGCCTGGCTATCATGGCATGGCCATCTAGAAATGCATCAGCCAATGGGAAATGCTGACGCATGGATGGCCAGGCCACGCCCTCCGGTTTCACCCGTGTAGTTTCCAAGATAAACTATCAAATTATCAGTTATAGGTGTTCACTTCTATCGGCAGTTCCTATGACTGCCAATTTTTTTTTTCATATATTTGTCAGTGCAGTGAACTACGTATAGTGTTATTCACGTATTTCAAGGCGTAGTGTATTTCTAGTTCGTATAAAGTTAGATTGAATGACTTACGCTATGGGCGAGACGAGGCTAGCCAACAGCGGAGCGCCCAGCGCCGACGTCGCACCGAAGGGGCCGGTCGTGGACCCGCCCCATTGCTTCAACGCTTCCTGCGAAACATACCAAACTATTAGTAATATAGTTAATTTTATAAACTACAGACTTATAAGTATGTTTTTACAATTATATGTAGGTATACCTTTAAACAAGCAATTCGTTAGAAACAATCGATTCGTTACAACAAATAAATCGTTTGCATCAAGTACATGCTTGTGTTTATATATTGATTTAAATCGTTTTTATGCATAATTACAAAAATGTTAACATTGAAAAAAAATGAAAAAAAAAAACAAATGTATCTATTAGGGTGTCCCTTAAAATTCAATGTCAATATATTTTGACGCATACCTTCTAAAAACTTTTATATGGACCTAATATAGTACAGAAATAAATATTAGCCCGATTTATAAACGATAACCCGTGCCGACTTGAGTTTTTAACTTGTCCATACAATTGCGCGGGTGCAGCGCTGCGACCTGTTACGGCGAGTTTCAATTGTCATTTCATACGTGATTTCTAACATTATTAGTGCGTTGTTGTTTATTGTGTGAAGATGTCTGTGGAATTACGAAGTGATACACAAAATATTTACCTTATTGGACTGCCAAGCCACCAGATAAATGGTGCAAAATTAACATCTAATCGAAAAGTTCTCACCGTTTTATGTTACAATATAGGTCAAGGTCAAGCTGACTGTTAGTGAAAGTGCGAATCTTGTTATAAGAGAGTGCATTATATTTTGGGAAAAGCCAGAATTCCTACAAAGGCATTTCCTAACTGCGTCAAGAAACTTGTTGCTTTATATCATGTTTGGAGGGAGCTGCAAAAAAACTGTAAGAAAACTCAGGAGACGTTCAAGAACCGTGAACATAATTTTGTAAAAACCTTGATAACTTGTTTGATATTGCACATGCTGATGCCTTCGACAGAATGAAGATAGAGGAAGACAAAGATTTTTTAAGGAAACAGAGAGAGCCAGGTCGACCGGGATGCTTAATTGCTTAGGTGGAACTGACAAAACATTGGCGGAGAAAGAAGAACGAGTTAGGCAAAAACGATTAGAAGAAAAGGAAAGAAAGGTAAAACATAGAGAGCTATTGGCTATTGCATGTACTTCTTCGGTAGATAGCTTGGAATGTCTGGAGAATTCGAATGAGGAACAGATTTCGAATTCTGTACTTAGTACTCAGATTCCTTGCCTTGAAAATAGTTCTAAAAGAGGCACGAACAATTTCATGACTCCTAAACTGGTAGCAGCTTTAGATCGATGCCAATTAAGCATAAGAGACTCAGTTTACATTCTCCATGCGGTTGTAGAAGCGCTTGGTCTGAACACCGATGATTTTCCTATTAACAAATCTTCGATTCAGCGAAATCGTACTCAGGCGAGAAAATCCAGGGCAGAAGTAATAAAAACTGACTTCCAGAATAATTTGTCTGATGTAGTCACAGTCCATTGGGATGGAAAACTATTACCTGGATTGGATGTATGAAGTTTAAAAGAAGAACGCTTGCCAAGTCTTGCTTCATTTGACGATAGAGAACAACTTCTTGCAGTGCCAAAATTAGAGAGTTCTTCGGGAAAACATCTGAAATGGGTATTTGTGTGAAGAAGCAGTCATGTTATTACTCTTTGATGAAGAAGTTGGTTTCAAAACCAAGACAAAAACGATTAATAATTTAAACAGAGATGAAAGTTCAGATTCCGCCAAACGCTATATCCCATCGAAGGAAGAAAATACGCAAAATTTCTTTAGTAAGCTTAATATTTTCTTGTTTCTTTTTTCAAAGTTTCGTGGCTTAGTTTTTGCTTTTTAGACTGTTTTTTTTTTCTTTCAGATATTATGATGATGGATGATTTTGTGACTCAAAGAAGCAAACAATTTCTATCTCGACTGCAGATCGACGACAGTTTTCTTCGGGAGGATGTATCTTCTTGGGGTGACAAAACTACTTTTTTGGAAGCTAGAAGACGAATAAGTTGTTTGAAGGTCGTAAATGACACTGCTGAAAGAGCTGTTAAATAAATGCAAGATTTTAATGGACTTATCACGGCTGAAGAAGAACAAAAACAGTTTTTGTTGCGTTGTGTTCAGGAACATAGAAATCTGTGTCCAGACTGTAAAAAAACTACACCAAAGAGAAGTCACCCTAATTCATTATTATTATAATTTGTATTTAAATAAAAGTTTGTGTTGATCTTATTTTGTTATTACTCATATTTACTTTATTTGTTGCATTTTAATTATTTTGGATCAAACCAAGATGTCAGGCCAAAACACCATTTTCTAGTAAACTTTAGAGCTCGGTCGGCACGGGTTACAATCATGCTACAAATACGAAATTTCGTATTTAAGTATATTTTAGCATTCATAAAAAAAGTAGAGGGTATGCGTTTCGAAATTCAAAAAAAAAATTTTTTTTGCCATATAAGGGACACCCTAGTATCTATACTAACATTATTAAGATGAAGAGTTGTATGTTTGTTTGAACGCAAGGATCTCTGGTCCGAATTGAAAGATTATTTTTCTGTTGGATAGTCCATTTATCGAGAAAGGCTAAAGGTTATTTAAGATTCCACTACTATCAACAGGAGCGGAGTATGAATGAAAATGTTATAAAAACGGGAAAAAAAATATAGCTTTTTGAGAGGTTTCGTTGCGTGACAGCATGTGTCTATCTTTTAAAGGTTGCGGCATTAGAATCTAAAGAAACCAAATTTGTTCTGAATTTGAATTGGTACGCCCAATTTACGATAGATGGTGTAGCAACGCGCGCACGGTACAACTAGTATACCTATATAAATCTATATATAGGTCGCGCGGCCGGCGCGCGCCTGCGCCGTGCGGCCGCTGTTCCAGGCTGCGCGCGCGCGCACCGACACGGCGATGTATGCGCCTACAGCACGGGCTCTCCATCTGCTTAACGCTCTGCTTGCTCAAAATCCAACATTGGATATATTTTATGATACATTTAATTCCGTATTATGTGTTAGCATTGTTTTTTGTAGTGAGTAAGGTAGTATTGTCAATATTTTGTGTTAGTTGTAAAATTTATATTTGTATTAAGTATGTTATGTTTTTTAAGTTGGCTGCATGTGCGTTTTGGCTTTGCTGTAAGCGCATGCTAGCAATTAAAATAGAAAATAAATAAATAAATAAATATAGAATTTGATTCTCTGAATGGGCTCGAACGATTTTAATGAAATTATGTATGCAGGGAGTTTCGGGGACGATAAATCTATCTAATTAGGTTTAAAAAAATGCATTTTATGCGCATTTAACATTGACATTGACAATGAAATACTGTTACATTAACATTAGAAAGCGACGGTAAAGGACAATGGCCACGACCCATACATTGAAAAGCCTGTCAAACTTTTTTTGATACTGAAAATACGTAGAGATTAATAGTGTCTAATTAGGATTGTTCATGCTTCTAAAAACGTCTGCTATTGGTGTTTTTAATTTCCCAAATACCAAAAATGAGTTACAGTTAAACCAAAAGTAAGGTTATGTTTACTGTCAAGATACATTAGAATTATGTTTTCTTTCGGATTAGAACAGAAAAGAAAGATAGATAATACCATATTGTATTATCTTTCAAAACATATTTCTTATCAGAATAAATAGGAATAATAGTACTGCTCACTACCAACTGATTACCATACGTATGAACACTTCATTTGCATAGAAATATTGTCACAGGCGGGAATATCTTAATTGTGATATAAATATCTCATTATTTTGATATTCGAGACAGTGGCCTTAGAAGGTCCAGAACAATCGAAGGTTTCCATCACACAACACAAGCATATATGGTTTTATGTAATTATTACCACAATTATGTACCTAAGTAATAAGGAGCACTGAATCACATAATCCCGTCACAAAAACTTGATGAGTTGACTTGACTTGACAAAACATCGGAACTGGTAATCGGAGTCTGTTGTGGTGAATAATGCATAAATATTACACCGCTTAGAAAACAAGGAGAAAACTAAATATCCGAATAAATTCATTTTGCTTGTTTACTTTTTTTGATTTGTCAATTTGTCAATTTGACATTAATCTTTGATCACAAAGATTGTTTTACCTCTTTGTTTGACCAATTTGAATTTGGTGAAAACGTTTCGTTTCACAATTGCGTGCCACCTTCTTCCTCGTTTACATTGCTATAAAAAGCAATCATAGTTTCTTTGTCGCCGTAATTACATATATCGTTATTTAAATATGTAAAAGTAATAAATAAACGACATTGTGAAAGAAATTGACATACGTAACATCCATATTCAATCTCAATCTAACGCGGATCAATAAAACGAAACGCAAGTACCGTTTCGTTATTGCAATATTTTCCAAGTCAGCTTTGTTGGAAAATGGTAGGTTTAATTTAAACAAATGCAAATTATTTTATTTTGCAATGTTAGAAAGTTATATAACTTCGTACACGAGTACAACAAAAAATCACAGATTTTTAAATATATAACTCATATGTCTGCACGACAAATATTTTGGCTGGTCAAAAATGGACATTGTCCTTTCGTAATGTTTCGCACCAGTAGATCAGGCGGGAAGATGAGCGGTCATGAATTAGTAGACCCGGGTTCGAATCCAGACGGCTCGTCTTTTTTTTCAAGTCATTTCTTTTCTTTTTGAGATAATATATTGGGAGACCTTTATTTGTAGGTATCTAAGTATACTCAGTGTTTAAACCGAGTATACTTAGTAGTGGTAGGACTCTTGGCAGAATCCGCCTGGGGAAGTACCACGCCTTTGCTAGTTATTCCAGAGAAATTACAGGGCATAGAGATATAACATCTTACATCTCTGGGTGACGAGCGCAGTGTACTGCTAGGTAATGATTTGGACTTTTCATGTCCCAATAGCATATTGCTTACCATCAGGCATATGTCCTGCTCGTCTGTCTCGTCACTCTATGCTATAAAAAAAAAATTAAACAGTACATATATCTATCTGTTATTAGTCCCTGCTGACGATGCAAGTATTTTAAAAAAACTTTATTTATTTGAAGACATGTAAGTAGCATGTTTATGCTTCCTTATGTAAAATTGTAACTAAATGTTTTTGTTTTTCCATTTCAGAACTAATCATATTTAGTTCTCACCTGCACAGCCTTAGCGTTGTTTATCTCGTCAGCCCATCGAGTGATGCCCTGAGAGTCGTTGAGGTACTGCGTCCGGAGCTCCGGACTGAAGCAGAGGGGGTACAGGGTACTCCACACCGTCACGTCTACCACTGAGATCTTATCCTGCAACCAGATATCACTACATAGTATTTTTAGTACTTTTTTAGCATATGACCAAAAAGGGGGGTGTTATGTTTTTTTTTTTTATATAGCATTGAGTGACGAGACGAGCAGGACATGTGCCTGTTAGTAAGCAACATGCCTGCCACATAACAGCACAGCGACACGCAGCTATTAGAACATGAAGAGTCCAAATCATTACCTAGCACTGTACTGCGCTCGTCACCCAGAAATCTAAGTTGGTATGTCTCTAAGCCTAAGATAGAGTGAAGAAGAATTCATATAAATTAACGAAATTGAAATTTTGTGTTAAATTTGGAATGTAATATTTATTTATTGTTTTCTTTTTTTTAATATATATTTGAACTTGTAATAGTGACGTGGGCACGCAGTGTAACATAAGTGGTTATAAGGAGAATAGTTTCGAAAGTGAGCTATCAAATTCTGAGTCACAAGTTTTCACATCTATCGGCAGTTCCTATTCCCATTTTTTTTTAAATTAAGATGAAACATACCCCAAGGATGAATTTATGCTTCTGCAGCATACCATCGACAGCTTGCACCATAGTGGTCAGAGCCTGTTTGAGGTCTGACGGGGTCTTGCCGGCCAGGACCGCTGACACCGCAGGCTGGAGACGAGTCGCTTCCCATTCTTGAACCTGTTGACTGAAAAATGTTTTTTTTTTTTATATTATTATGATTAGGTATGTGAAGGTACACAGGTTTATTGGTAATCAGCCAGTATTCTTTCTTTCATTCCAGCATTCATAGCTTACCTTGGAAACTACACGGGTGTAACCGGAGGGCGTGGCCTCGCCAACTTGGCATGGCCATCTAGAAATGCGTCAGCATTTCCCATTGGCTCACGCATTTCTAGATGGCCATGCCATGATGGCGAGGCCACGCCCTTTTAGCATTTCCCATTGGCTGACGCATTTCTAGATGCCCAATCGCCAAGGTCCCGAGTTTACCCGAAGATTTCTTTTCATACACGAGCGTGATGCCAGAATTCAATGTACACCCCACGAAAGATTTGTCTAGGCGCCCCTAAAGAAGTTTTCACTTCAAAAAGTGAAATTGCTCAGTCTAAAAGCATCAAACTTTCCGCTACAATTCGTAACAAGAGCGCACGCGTTCTTTAACGCTCGATAAATGATGTACCGAAGTGAATAAACACTAAAGACTACTAAAAATGACAATAAACACAATTTTTTTTTGAGATATGTATTGAGTTTTGACGTGATAACGTCTTATAATTCGATGAAGCCGGCTGCACGCCCACAAAACATGACGTCATGTACCGTTACCGTCGGTCGTTACCTCGCCGCATGTTTGTATTAATTATTTCGACCGGTAGTTCAAGCGGGGATGTAGCTCAGTGGTAGAGCATTCGCTTTGCATGTGAAATGCCCCGGGTTCGATCCCCGGCATCTAAAAGCATTTTTGCATTGTTTTGATTGAAAATGACTAAATTCTACTGATTACTTTTTACATACAAATCTATTAAACAAATGAAATTAAAATTTTCTTTTGAAAAATGCTACCATTCCATCAGTATTTTCTTAAGACGTTGTCACGTTCTATCGTCAGTAAACCGACTTTACAGACAAACATTTTTTACTAAAGTTGTAGAACAAAGTTGTTTGTTTAAATCAGGGATGTAACGGAGCTCCGACTCCGATAAGTCGGAACTGTCGATTATTTTTACACCTTCGGTTCCGAATTCGGCTCCTAAACTTTTAAGCCGGAGTTTTTAATCGGAGGTTAGGTGTTTTTTAAGTATTAGTGATAATATCTTATTGTAGTAGAAAATAAATGAAAATACAAATTAATTTGATTTAATTTGTTCCACAGCTTTTGTTCATTTAATATTCATATGTTATTTTTTTAATTTATACGACATCTTACGCTATTTTCGGATTTGATTCATCTAATTTAATTTCTTGTTTACTAGAAAACATGCAATTTTTATTAAATTGTTTGTATTATTTTAATTATAATCAAAATGAAATAAAGTTTCTACTAAAATAATGTTTTAGTAGTTTCCAATAAAAATCTCTCTCCTGCCACTACTTCTGATTCTGACTCTGCCTACGCCTCCATCTTCGGTTCCGACTCCGATAAATCAAATTTTAAAACTCCGATTTTCCCTTCGGTTCCGATAAAATAACCTCCGGCCTCCTCCTGACCAGGGATGTAAATCTCTGGTTTAAATATACAGAAAATACCCTTACATGAATGCACGCTGAAAACCCAGTAACCCTGTATAATAGTAATAAGATATTGCCAGCCCTTGAATGGGCAACTCTATAGTACCTAGTATAAGTTACAGATATTTGAGCTTTTACATCAGGGCCATTGGTATAATTATTATTATTCTTCATTACCTACCTGTCACGATGTTTGTCCGCGATGGATTCCTAAACTACTTAACCGATTTTAAATTAAATTGGCACACCGTGAGCAGTCTGGTCCAACTGGTCTGGTCTGGTCCAAAATCCGAGCGCAGCCGGAATGGGCCGCTAGTATACTTTATTTCTTTGATTCCATTTTATCATTGGATTTTTATAAATGCCTAATCAATTTTGTATAATTATATAATCAAAACAATAATAATGTGAAATTGGTAGTCATTGAATGGGCAGCTTAAAGTGGTGAATTATACAGTTTGTTATCAAATTGTTTAAGAAAGACGACCAAATATTTGCATGGCGTAGGGTTGATTATTGAGTTCACAATGTAAACATTCAAGATCTTATTGTAATGACTGACCTCGTGGCTTAGTTGGTAGTAGCTCTGCCTGCGAAGCCAAGGGTTGTGGGTTCGATCCCCACCCAGTGCAAATATTTGTGTGATGAATTCAAATGTTTGCACTGTGTCTGGGTGTTTCTATGTATAATAAGTATGTATTTAAAACTATATAAGTATTATATCAGCTATTTGGCCGCCATCACACAAGCTTTGCTTAGTTTGGGGTCAGATGGTGTTGTGTGTGAATTGTCCACCAATATAATATATATATTGTCCACCAATATATTGTCCACCAATATATATATATATATATATAATTAGCCATTTTCGCAAATAAAATTTTTTTTTTCATTTATTAAGTAAGTTACGGCTGGTCTAGTCGGGAGAACGGTGGCTGCCGATCCAGAGGTTTTGAACCCAGGGGGGTTCAAAACCATGCACATCAATTTGTTTTCGAAGTAATGTGCGTAATGCCGCAAAATTAAAACAGTGAAGGAAAACATCGTGAGGAAACCAAAATGTACCTAGAATCTTTAGAGGTCATGTGTCATCCAGTGTGGTGGATTATGGTCTTGATTCTTTCCTTGTGAGAGATGGCCCCGAGTCCCAGCCGTGGAAACATTTAGTGGGCTCCCTAATTATCAATATTTTTCATAGTATAAATTGATGCAAAGACAATACATGTGCCTGATCGTAAACAATGCAACAACTTTTGTAGTGGTAGCACTCTTGGCAGAGTCCGCCTGGGGAAGTACCACACCTTTTCCAGTTATTCTACTGCCAAGCAGTAATGTGCAAACATTATTGTGTTCCGGTTTGAAGGGCAATGTATACAGTGAAATTACAGGGCATACAGATAAAACATCTTATATCTCTGGGTGACAAGCTTAGTGCAGTGTTAGATAATTATATGGACTCTTTGTGTTCCAATAGCTGCATGTCACTGTGCTGTTATGTGGCAAGCATGTTGCTTACTATCAGGCACATGTCTTGCTTGTATCATCACTCTAATCTATATTAAACAAAAAACAATCACATGCCACATCCGGACTCTACAATCATGAAACGATGTTACAAAGAACATGTTACGTCAAAAGGATGAAATAAGAAATGTGCAGTACTCACCATTGTCCATTCTCTGACAAATCCAATATGGGTACTAAGTACTGTGCGGCCGCATTGCTCGAGAAGAACGAGAGTTGATCGTCCACACATAGCAGTGGCAGCGAGCGAGGGCCTGTGAAGATGTCCGCTGCAATCACACATACCGAGTTACTGGGGTTAGGTTAAGAATAAATGAAAAATGGTTAGTATAAACAGTAAATAGATAAAAAGTAGTGTACACAGAGAAACTAATTAACGCGTCAGTTAGATTATTATTAAAAATATATATATTTTTTTTTCACTAACAATAAATGACAAAGATGTAGTGTTTGAAGATGCTGTTTCGGCAAAATCATTGGGTAAGGTCTTGAATCGAGTTGCCTGAATTTGGGGGGGGGAGGAGTGGAAGGGGTGGGGGGGAGGGGAGGGGAACCAAAATCGAATTGGGAGGGTCAAGACAAAGCCCCTTGACCATTCCACAGTAGCAGTATCCTCAAATTCAGGCGACTCGATTCAAGACCCAACCCAAATCATTTAACTCTTTCAGGTATAAACTGTACCTGTAAATTAGTAAAATATTGAAAAAGACTACTAAAGACTAGGTCTAGAAATAGGGAAATTATTAATAAAATACTTCCAGCAGTTTTAAACATTTAATTTAATTACTGAAAACTTTAAAACTAACTAAAAAACCTGTGGTTAAGGAAACTATAGATTAAATGCCTGCCATATTTTCGCATTTTATTAAAATTTAACATGAGATATTTTTTATTAGATAGCAGTATCTGTGAAAAAAAATGGGAAGGTCTACCTATGTCTTTGCAAGACGAGAAAAAGAAAAATTGGTGTATGGGCGCAGAAAACCCCATCTGATCGTAGGTACCAGGTAAAAGTAAACAGAATGGTTTTAGATGCAATGCTGATGCAATAAATCCTAATTATTATATACATGCATATTTAAAGCGTAACTGATAAGTTTTTAAAACAAGAAACAGTTGAAAATGACCCAAATCAATTAAAAAAACAGAAAAATACAGTTTTTAAACTTTACTTACCCTCGAATGTTGCATCGACCAATTCAACCTTTTTGCCGGCTAAATTCGCCGCTATTAGCAACTTCAGAGTAGAAGTATTGTTTTTGTTCGTATAGATCTTCATTTTATTACACTATTATGTTTTTAAAATACTTATTCCTTATTCCAGTAATTATAAAACTTACGATTAATAAATATATAACCTTAAAATTCTACTGCTGACCGAGCTGGCAGAAGTACTGAAACGTTCCAAAGAAAACCTACAATTTCAAAATTAATGGCATGGCGCGCTTAGCCATCTCATTCCTCAGGCCCCGATGAAACGGTCACAAAAAGAGACAAGCAACCTAATGCTAATGATTTTTTGCCTGAACACCTGAACAATTATCCAATTAAATTAAGTTTGACAATACGAAAAAAAGATCGTGACATCTGAATTGTTTTACTTTTGACATTTCAAACATATTGCCAGTTTTGTAAAAATTGCTACTATCAAATTAATTAATAATGAAGTAATAACATTTCGTATAAAGTACCTACAGCTGTTCAATCAAATCTCCAATGATAGTTTATGCAAAACCATTAAATTTAAAAGAAATGTTGGATGCTAAAACATGCATGGAACTTCGTTATCTATTCTGTGACTTCGTTACAATATCTATCCACAGAAGCAACTGGTAATAGTGGTAACCTGGTAACACAGCTGCAGTCAAATTTACATCGTTTCGCGAAAGGTCGTACCGGTAATAAATATTACAAACGAATTTTATAAACATAAAAATCATGTGTAATATCGTTCTTTGAGTGTGGTGTAGTGTGCTGCGAAAACTCTTGGTATTTTTAAAAAGTGATAATATATTTCAACTGGTCAAGATGAGGTTAGCTGGGGCTATTTTCTCTAATGTTACGAAGATGCTAGATTTTTACTCACAGTTCAACCCTTCGCCGCTATCTATAAAGCAATTTATAGATTTTGGTAAGTCCATAATCTGTTTCATCATCGTACAGGCCATATGTTTCGCCTATTAGTTGTTAATTCATCGATTTTTCGGACCGTGTCAAGGTCGTTCGTCGACCGAATATGTACTTATAATTAAGCTATTTGGCATATTGATACGTTTTCTTGTTCAATTATAAATAGGTATAGGTTTCGAAATAATTAAAAAAAAAACATCATAAAACAACCTAATATTGTACAATGTTTTTATCAAACTTAAAAACATGTTTGTCTCGCAACACAACCTTGGTTTTTTTTATTGTTTACGCGTGATAATATAATTCAATCCTAGCCTTCGATGAATCAGTATTTATTCAATCATGCACAATAATCTTTTTAGAGTAATATAGTCAGCTGTTGCAATATTATTTGCATATATTAGTGACTAAAATTTGCTAGAAATATGAATTTCAAAATTGTTGATGGTATCCTAGTACCATACAGTTATTTCAATGAAAAGTTCAAATAACTACCTAGCAATGCACTGCGCTTGTCACGCGTAATTCTAATTGGAATCTGATTGTGACTTCTAATCAGAATTGTGTAATCTGTAAAGATTATGAGGATGGGATAGTGTTGTGTGCAAATGTTTGCTGATCGCTTTGGGGCAAAGGGTAACTTTCAGATTACATTTTTTCTACTATAACTGTAATGGGCCATCTATTACAATTTTTTAACACTAGAACAAATTACCCTTGTTAAACGAACCTAAATAAACATAATGTTTTTATTCTTAATAGTGATATAAGTCTTTGCAGAGCAAACATTGCTATGGTCCTATTTGAAGAGCAATATGTTACCTGAGAAATCACAGTGCAAAAAAGTAAATTATCTTATCTTCAAATACAAAAACAAATCTGCCTAGCATTGCACTGTGCTCGTTACTTGATATTCTAATTGAAATCTGATTGTGGCCTCTTATCTCATAATCTGTAAGGATTATGAGTATAAATAATGTAGTGTGTTGTGTGCAAATCTTCACTGATCACTTTGGGGCAAAGGGTAACTTTGCTTTGCAGTGGTAGGACTCTTGGCAGAGTCCGCCTGGGGAAGGACCACGTCTTTGCCAGTTATTCTGCCGCCAAGCAGTAATGTGCAAACATTACTGTGTTCCGGTTTGAAGGGCAATGTTTCCAGAGAAATTACAGGGCTTAGAGACATAACAACTTGATCTCTGGGTGACGAGCCCAGTGCAGTGCTAGGTAATGATTTGGACTCTTTATGTTCCAATAGCTGCGTGTCACTGTGCTGTTATGTGGCAGGCATGTTGCTTGCCATCAGGCACATGTCCTGCTCGTCTCATCACTCTTTAATTTAAAAAAAAAACTTTTATTTTTTATTTGCTTGAGTGTAATTGTAATAGATGTCTCTACATCATAATGGTAATATTATTAGAGGTAAGAAAAAATTATTAGTTTTACACCATTACATTTATACATTAAATAATTATCAGAAGGTGTGTGAAATGTCCACCAATAAAAAATAAAAATATTTTTTTTCACATGTTTTGATATTATACAATAAGTAATAAGTTATTAGAATGTGATAAATATTATCTGAATGTTATTACATCACAAGATCATTAATATGATAAGGTTATATTATCAAGAGATTAAAAACAAATATAACATATTATTATTAATTGTATGATGTAAGTTCACTTACTACTAATATGGATATAAGTTATGGATAATCTAATAATTCTTCTAATATAATATTACCTAAACAATATGATATTATGCTGACTAAAAAGAGTTTATACTAGTAGAGCCTGTGTAGTTGCCATTCCAGTTTTTTTTTTTATCGCGTATAGGTCCGCGTTTGACCACCAACTCATCTGATGGTAAGCGACGGTGTGGTCGAAGATGACGCATGTTGACCTAGAAAGTACCTATTCACTCTAACCTTGAAAAGTTCTAGATTGTATCTATCTAGTATATTGACTATTTTTTCCCATGCTAAACAATTAATCAATGCACATGCAATGCAAATGGACATGTTTTTTTATTGGAGGACAAATTTTAGTTTTTTGTTCATATTTTAAAAACCACCCAGCTGATTTGTATAAAATTTATATGGCATAATTTGGAAAGCATACCCATCCAAACAAAGAAAGAAATATTAAATTCAGTTCAGGCATTGTTGAGAAAGCAGGTAACATACATAAAAAAAAAATTAAAAGATATTTTCCTCCTCCTTATTTTTTGGTTAGAAATAAGTTAGGAAGTCAGTTAAAAATTTAATGAAATCCATTCCACTATAACTGAGATGTATGTAGTCTACAAACAAACACAAACTTTCACCCTTAAAATAATACTGTGATCCGAGGCCATATTGTACCCATCTTCGCAAATAAAGATATTATCATAAATAAAAGATAATCACAATCTATTCAATTCTGTATAATTTACGAGTAATAAATATAATAGTTTCATCACAGGTCATGTCCTAACATAAAAAATATTGTGTATATTATCCCGTCTATACAGGGTTGTGCTCAACATCATAGAGGCACATACATGTTGTTGGGTGTGTTACTGAGCTGTTGTTATGAGTAGGCAGGTTGCGTATCATCATACGAAAAAAAGTAAACACTAATTGTATAGTTTTTTTTAAAACACAATTTAAAATTAAACACAGACAATTTTCAGTAATTTTAATAAAATACATATATTATTTATTTTTGTTGACATTAACTATAATTATATTCCAATAGTCGCTCCACCGCTCGCGATAAAATTTGAAAGAAATCATTCTGAAGCACTATGAAAAAAAATCGAAATTGGCTTACCCAGTTGAAAGGTCTGAAGTAAAGAACCTAATAAAAATAGAGTTGAATTGAGAAGTTCCTCCTTTTTTGAAGTCGATTTAAAAAACTTTGGAATGCTCTGTCTGACCGGGGGGTCTACCGCCTCACGAAAAACGCTTTGATGCTTTGGCATTGCCGTCTCTTTCATTTCAAGCGAGAAGAAAAGAGACAGCAACGTCAAAGCGTCAAAGCGTTTTTCGTTAGGCGGTAGAGGCCCGAGGTTTAATGGACATAATAGACCGTGTCGTCGATTAACATCAGGCGAGATGACGGTCAAGCCTATATCCTACTTCCTACTAATATTATAAATGTCAATGTATGGATGTTTAGATGTTTGTTGCTCAATTACATCGTAACCTATAAACGGATCGGGTTGAAATTTGGAACACAGATAGATTATGATCTGGAAGAATACATGGGCTATTTATTTATTTATTTATCCCTGGGAAATAACGGAAACTAAGCGGGTAAACCCGCGGGGCGCTGCTATTGTTACGTAATAATCTGTATAAAAATGTTTGTCTGTATGTTTTTTTATGGAATCGGAAACTAGCATTTGATCATGTGATGATCTTTAGCAACGTTGTTGTGCATAAGACAAAGATGGTTGTTACGACCAGTTAATAAAAAAATAAGACAATCATAGGGTCTGCCGGTAGGAGTGAAAACTTATAATATAACTCAGAATTTGATAGCTTACTTTGGAAACTACACGGGGGAAACTGGAGGGCGTGGCCATGACCCGAAGATTTCTTATCATTCCCGAGCGTGACGTTAGAATTAAATTCACAGCCCACGAAAAATATCTGGCCGAGGCGCGCCAAAAGATTTTTCACTTCGACAAATCTAAT
This sequence comes from Ectropis crepuscularia, assembly GCA_963693475.1. NCBI lineage: Eukaryota > Metazoa > Arthropoda > Insecta > Lepidoptera > Geometridae > Ectropis > Ectropis crepuscularia. The sequence continues at coordinate 13,301,786 of OY856366.1, read as the reverse complement.
CATCCATCTAGTCTTTTCAATGTAACCCTGTATAAAACACGAGATGTGAAACGTTTGCGCTCTTTAACACTACAGATATGTTATCAATTTTAATATTGTTTTCTTTGTCATAAAATGTATATTTATTGACAAAATGACCTAAGAGACGATTATTTACGTGTTCCGAATTAGTTCAAATCGTATTTTTTGAAGTGAAAACTTCTTTTGGCGCGCCAAGACAGATTTTTCTTGGGGTGTAAATTGAATTCTTGCGTCACGCTCGGGTATGATAAGAAATCTTCGGGTAAACTCGGGACTTTGGGCATTGGCCGTCTAGAAATACGTCACCCAATGGGAAACGCTGAAAGGGCGTCATGGTATGACCATCTAGAAATGCGTAAGCCAATGGGAAATGCTGAAGCATTTCTAGATGGCCATGCCATGATGGCCAGACCACGCCCTCCGGTTACACCCGTGTAGTTCTCAAAGTAAGTTATCAAATTCTGAGTTACTTATAAGTTTTCACTTCTATCGACAGTTCCTATCACTGGCATTTTTTTTTTGTATAATATACTACTTACACGTGAAAGATTTATTTTATCTTATTTTACTCAAAAATTATCTTAATGACGTTGTGTTGATTAAATTATCATAATGACGTTATTTAACCTTCGGTTGCCTGGAAGAGATCGCTCTTAGCGATAAGGTCGCCATTTTCTTAAGTAGCTTCTAGATGGCCATGCTCATGGCCACGCCCTCCGGTTTCACCCGCATGGTATCCAAAGTAAGCTATCAAATTCTGTGCTATAAGTTTTCAATTCTATCGGCAGTTCCTATGACAGCCAATTTTTTTTTCCTTTGACTATTACTACCGAACTTTGGACCATCGCAAGAGGCCCAGGGCTCTACCAAACTTTGGGCGTATCAATGTACAACTCCTACACTACAATTAACATACATAATTATACAAGTGCATTGAATTATAGGTGTACTATATTTCTGCAAGCAACGGCCAAGACAGAAACTGGGACAGGAAAAATCTTTAAATAACTCAAAAACATAATTTGGTAAAGTGTACTTGAAAATTTTATATTTTAAGTAAGTTTAATATTGTTACAACAGAAAGATTTTTAAATGTATGTGTGTGTTGGATGCCAAGGTTTACCACCACACAAAAAGACGACTTTACACCGAAAGCACGGGTCTGATCGTGCTTGTCTTGTCGCTTTTGTAGAAGTGTCATACTTTTGTCGCGGCACATCACTATGTCGCCATAGCTAACATACACCTCATCTGCTTACGATTGGTACACAAGAACTGTGCAGAAAACCCCATTTAATTAATTATTCTTTTGGTAGTGGTAGGACTCTTGGCAGAGTCCGCCTGGGGAAGGACCACACCTTTGCCAGTTATTCTACCGCCAAGCAGTAATGTGCAAACATTACTGTGTTCCGGTTTGAAGGGCATTGTTTCCAGAGAAATCACAGGGCTTAAAGATATAACAACTTAGATCTCTGGGTGACGAGCGGCAGTGCAGTGCTAGGTAATGATTTGTACTCTTCATGTTCCAATAGCTGCGTGTCACTGTGCTGCTATTTGGCAGGCATGTTGCTTACCATCAGGCACATGTCCTGCTTGTGTGTGACGACACATTCACAGTCTTTAATTAAAAAAAAACTTTCATTTATTATTTGCTTGAGTGTAATTGTAATAGATGTCTCTACATCATAATGGTAATATTGTTAGAGTCCAGGGGTAAGAAAAAACGATTAGTTTTACACCATTATATTTATACATTAAATAATTATTAGAAGGTGTGTGAAATGTCCACCTATAAAAAATAAAAATATTTTTTTTCACATGTTTTGATGTACATAATATTTTAATATTTATGTTATTAGAATGTGATAAATATTATCTGAATGTTATTACCTCACAAGGTCATTCATATGATACATGTTGCTTACCATCAGGCACATGTCCTGCTCGTCTCGTAACTATTCGTTTAAAAATATAAATTCTAAGGACTAGACTTTTTATTGCCAGAAAATAATGTAAACTGGAACTATACGGATAAAACCGGGAGGCGCTAATAGTATTTTATTTATACGTCAGTATGATGTTTTCGGGGCCATCTAGTAAAGGTGCGCTTACACGAGGGCAATAATTGCTCGGCGACACGAATGGACCGATCTGGAGCAATTTCAACAAATTGCGGCAATTATTTCGACGATATTGCTTCTAATTCCTCCAGATATGTCATATCGCTCAATGTCGCAGAATACGAATTGACGAATATCCAATGGGCTTGGAAATTCCTAGCAATTTTTGTATATATCTCATTCGCACTTGTTTCTTTTGCGGCTTGCCGTCTTGCTTCCGCGGGGAGAGCGAGAGGTCGGGTGGCGCCTAGTTGATGAAGTTGCGCCATATCGCTCAATATTGTATTGCGCAGTATTGTTGCTTGTTGCCGTAAATTGCTTGATGTAGTCGTGACGTCATAGTTGACGAGTATTGACTGGAATTGAGCAATTTTAGTTGCCCGTATATAAGCGCACCTTTATATTGTCATTAGAGTTATATTATTGTAATTGACACAACAAAGAGATACGTTAAACCTACACGTTTACGTAACTCGTATAAACCGCGTAACTTGATACAGAAATGCTGGTTTACATGTCGACCCACTATAATACTAAGGATGTCTCACCATTATGTAATACTAGATAGATACTCCCCACGATGTGACCAGTGTAGTGTGTTATCAGGGCCGGCCTTAGCCTTACTTAGCCTTACAACAGAAAATACTAACTCTACCTTGTATGTACATATTAGAGGCTGCAATATTTGTCAAACAACACCCGAACCTATTCACTTTCAACGCAAACACTCGCAGAAACCATCAAATAGTTGCTCCGGAGCCAAAGCTAGAGATAGTCCGTAAAGGCCCTCATTACATGATGTATAAAATTTTTAACCACCTGCCGAAAAATCTACGAGAGGAAACCGATTCCAAAAAATTCAAAAAAATACTAAAAGACATTTTATTAAAAAAGTGCTACTACAAAATAGACGACTTCCTGCATGACAAAATGTTTCAAAGTCACCGATCTAACAACCTCTGCACATTTAATGATGTTACATAAGTTATATAAGATTTTTTTTTTTTTACTATACTCAATTATCAACATCAACAACATCAACAGCCCACTAAACGTTCCCACTGCTGGGACTCGGGGCCTTCTCTCGCAAGGAGAGAGTTAAGGCCATAATCCACCACGCTGGCCCAGTGCGGGTTGGCGGATGACACATGACTTCGAAAGATTCTAGGTACATGTCGGTTTCCTCACGATGTTTTCCTTCACCGTTTTAAGTTAGCGGCATTACGCACATGACTTCGAAAAGACAGTGGTGCGTGTGGGGTTTGAACCCGGGGTCTCCGGATCGGCAGCCGCCGTTCTCCCGACTAGACCACCGTAACTTACTCAATTATATTATATAAGAAACTTTTTTACCATACGCAACACCCTATGCACAGGGTATAATGTGTATTGCATTGGCACACCAATGTACCTACTCATTGTAAAGCGTGTAAACTTAAATAAATAATTAAATAGCCATCTAGGCGCCCCGGGCGAGCCATGCCTCAGGCGCCCTAAAGGACAACACTTTACACTTTGGTTAAGATTTCCCAGCGCCCTTGTAGTATCCGGCGCCCCGGGCGACCGACCCCGTCGCCCCACCCTAAAGCCGGCACTTTATGTAACACTACACACTATGTGACCAGTGTAGTGTGCAAGTATACCACACCTTTGCCAGTTATTCTACCGCCAAGCAGCAATGTGCAAACACTACCGTGTTCCGATTTCAAGGGATATGTTTCCAGTGAAATTACTGGGCATAACGATGAGACATCATACATCTCTGGGTGACGAGCGCAGTGCAGTGCTAGGTAATGATTTGGACTCGTTCATGTTCCAATAGCTGAGTGTCACTGTGCTGTTATGTGACAGGCATGTTCCATACTATCAGGCATGTGCCTGAGACATGTGTCCTGCTCGTCTCGTCATTGTTTTTTTTTTTTTTATCATTGCTTCACTGTGCGGTTATCGTCAGGCATATTACTTACCATCAGGCACATTTCCTGCTCGTCTCGTATAAAAAAAAAACAAGTTTTGCTATAATATACTTGGCGACTGAATTGAACGGTTTAAAAATAAAATATATTTAAACTATCAGAACACGTAATTGCCAGGTCATCGCTACTGAATGAAACTCTGCCAACTAATTCAGTAGTTTTCCTAACTATTTTCTAGATTCCTCTTTTTAATTCAGATTCGTAAGTATTACTTATTAGCTCACTGCTAGTCTTCGTCTGTATTACGTAGGTACTATGAATATATTTTACTATAGTATTTATATTATAAATAATTTATTTGAAATTTATATGAAAATCCGACTTCAATTTAAAGTTAAATTCAGACGCTCGGCCAAATTTCGTAAGAATCTACGACTATATATCGTCTAGGTTCTAAATTATAACCATCAATCCATCAACAGCCCACTATAATATAATATGTTCCCACTGCTGGGACTCGGGGTCTTCTCTCGCAAGGAGAGAGTTAAGGCCATAATCCACCACGCTGGCCCAGTGCGGGTTGATGGATGACACATGACTTCGAAAGATTCTAGGTACATGTCGGTTTCCTCACGATGTTTTCCTTCACCGTTTCAAGTTAGCGGCATTACGCACATGACTTGGAAAAGACAGTGGTGCGTGTGGGGTTTGAACCCGGGGTCTCCGGATCGGCAGCCGCCGTTCTCCCGACTAGACCAGCCGTAAATTATAACATGAAAGCAAATTTTACTTGTGTTCATATTTCAAAAACTGCTACACCGATTTCGATAAAATTTATATATAGGATTCGAACTATGATCTACCAAATAAAATAAAGGATCATCAAAATTGGTTCACATTTGACTTTGACTGCCCTCGTGGCTTAGTTGGTAGTAGCTCTGCCTGCGAAGCCGAGGGTCGTGGGTTCAATCAAAGTGCAAATATTTGTGTGATGAATTCAAATGTTTGCACTGTGTCTGGGTGTTCATATGTATAATAAGTAGGTATTTAAAAACTATATAAGTATTATATCAGCTATCTGGCCGCCATCATACAAGCTTTGCTTAGTTTGGGGTCAGATGGTGTTGTGTGTGAATTGTCCACCAATATTTATTTAAATTTATTATTACATTTGGCAGCGCTATCGTCCTGTATTGTCCGTTTTTTGATTGTGAAACATATGAAAAAATTCGCATGCAATACTTTTTACTAACGGTAAAGTACGTTATTAATTTAATTTTTTCTATCGGAATGCTCGCAGCTCGAAAAAGCGACATCGTTTCATGGTTGATGTTCCAAAAACACGAACGAAGAGATTCGACTCTACTTTTGTGATAAGAACGTCAAGACTGTGGAATACGTTACCTGAGTGGGTATTTCAGTCAGTATCTTTGTGTCTTCAAATCGAGAGTGAATCGGTTTTTTCTAGGTAAACACGCTCCATCGTAGACCGCATCGTCGCTTAACATCAGGTGAGATGGCGGTCAAGTGTAAATCTATAAAAGTTAAAAAAAAAATAAAAAAAAAGTACGGTAGTACGCCTCGCCTATTATATGGTTTGTATAATTCGCGTCTTATTATACTGAGGACACATGGGTATTGGATTGGTGATTACAGACAGACACACATAGTCACACACACATAGGCAGGCACGTCAATCAGCAACACTACCTAAATGAGTGTCTGTAAATTCTCACATGGTTTTTCCTGTGTACCAAGGTTTTCTTATACTCTTGCTAATATGCTCGGTGCCAGCCCTTATATGAATATCAGTTACTAAGTTACTATGTACATACATCTATGTAGTACATAAGCTAAATAGGGTTATCCAGAAGACTGGTAGGAAGTCGAAAGGGTCAATTTAGACGACTCTGAAATATTACACTATTTTCATTAAAGGCCGGGTCACACAGAGGCGATCCGGTAGCGATAGCGATCCGATAGCGATAGCGATCCGATACCGAGTATGGGATCGCGCCCGCTTGCTGTGTGTCAGGTTGTATACAAATTCGAACATTACAAAAAATAATTTTCGTCTCACTATCGGATCGCTATCGCTATCGGATCGCCTCTGTGTGACCCGGCTTTTGATAAATAATACCGTAAACACACTCAGGAATAGACAGGAAAAAAACTCAGGACTTAAGGATTACGTAAATTACATATCTAACGGTAAAAGATTTTTTGAAATCGGTCTAGTAGTTCCTGAGATTAGCGTGTTCAAACAAATAAACTCTTAAGCTTTATAATATACTCAAAAAATAATACGCAATGATATTATGTACTTAAAAAAAACCCTTCGATGTAAACTTTTGAGAGACGACTTAGGAAATAGCAAAGTTTGATTAATAGCACGGTCGAGGCAGACATTGAAATAGAAAAAATTCCGGGGAGCGATTTTTTTTTATGAAACGTCGGGGAGGGTTGTTGGAAGTATAAATCTCGATTTTCTAACTAATCTCGGTAGAGGGTTCGCCACCATCTTGTTTTAAAGTTTTTGTGAAATAACTCGTTCATTTTCAACTTTAGAGCAAAAATGATGGTCACCAAAATTGTTGGAAATTTAATTTCTCACAAGTTTGCTTCATATAGGTTTTACGCTAGGATCAATATTTGCAGAGTTATACTATCAAATTTATCAAAAAAATCGTAATGGGTGGAATTTTATTTTCTTCAACTTAGGTTCTCGCACTTTTTAGGGTTCCGTACCCAAAGGGTAAAAACGGAACCCTATTACTGAGACTTGGCTGTCCATCCGTCCGTCCGTCTGTCACCAGACTGTATCTCTAGAACGGAGATAGCTAGACAGTTGAAATTTTCACAGATGATGTATTTCTATTGCCGCTGTAACAACCCGACGTTTCATAAAAAAAAATCGCTCCCCGGATTTTTTTCTATTTCAGGCTAGTTTTATGTCTACCTCGACTGTACTATAAATGTTTGTACTAAGAACATACGTATTAAGGCCGATTTACATCAGACGAGCGAATGCCCATTCTGTCCCCACTGTATCAAATTCATTTGGTGACAAACAAACGTAGAACATTCTTTCGTTGTTTTGTTTGCGTTCGCAAAGATTCTATGGAATATCTAATATGGAAAACGCTAAGAACGATCTTTCGTTTACACTAAAAGATCGAGAAAGAATGCTATTGTTCCAGCTCTAGCTCTATGTTCGTTCAGTTTAAATCAGCCTTTAAACATAACCGCTACCTTGCTTAGACGGCCAATTTTGAGATATTAGGCAATGAAGGTACATAAAAAATATATTTACTTCACGTAAATTCTCCTAACTTAGCATGTATGTTAATAGGCAATAAATAGTATTAATAAAATAATAAATAAAAAACTCTATTAAGTAGGTTGAAAATGTTTCCTACTCCTCCCTATAATCCTTTTATTCTCCTAATCCAAGATAGTAAAGAAAAATAACCCAAATTACAAAGGTAACAGATCCCAGAGTCTGTGAAGTTAAAACCTACTAATCATAAAAATGTCAATGTTTGTATGTTTGTTGCTCAATCGCGTCTGAACACAGATTGTAAAACACATAGACTTTCATTCCGTGATAATGACGGCAGGTCTACCGCACAACTCTGCTGCTCTCTGCTGTGCTTTGATTTGTGATGTCATCGGCCAATTTGATAACGCCGACGAAATCAGACAACTGCGATACATCTGCTTTCAGTTCCTCTGCATACGGAAAGCGGATGTAGTTGTCTGCTTCCATCGCCGTTATCAAATTAACTGATGACATCACAAATTAAAGCATAGCCAGTGCACCCTCACTCGCTCAAGGTCGCGCGGTTTTAGCCTACAGCCATAGAATAGATAATATAGATAGAACGGACACTCCCCACCCCCCGCCAATTTCAAGCTTCCTCCCCCTCGCGGACGCGAGGCGGACTCAACGAAGGGTTATTATATCGGACAATAATTTTCTATGAGAATACGACCATGGTGCTGTATTATTTAACAAAATGGTACCAAATTTTTCGTATATTATACGAAACAAGAATAAGAGATTTTTAATTTAATCGTAATCGTCATAAGTTAATCGTTGTGAAATATAAATATGATACTCTGATATACCTAGTGAACTGTGATAACGCCTTTTAAAATGCAACTTATGAACGTTGTTGTACCTAATCTAATGTTCTGTGACTAGCCTACCTATAATGAAATACGCGATATGTGGAGTGATTAATTAATATATTGTCAGAATAAAGTTTTCTCTTTGGGTAAGTGTACTTAACTAAAAATCAATTCGTACATGGTACCTTTATTATCTCCTATTTTGTTTTAAATCTTCTCCCTTCTGATTGTTGATGAAAGTTATATTTACCTACATTAAAGATCGAACACTAACTAGGTAAGATTGTAAGCCACTTAACACAGGCAGGTGAACTCACGGGTCACAGCTATTCCATAAAATAATTTAGTAACCCTAGATGACACGCACACATGCGTAAATGTGTTCGAACGACCTAAGCGTAGTTGTGTGAGAGTAGGTATGTCGACTTCACCGTTTGTTTGGAGTTTAGGCCGAGTGTCCGGGGTGTGCTACAGCTAGACCGTCCCTCCCAGGGAACAAGTGCCAGTCGGTTATCGGACGCACGGCTGAGCGCTCGCGCAACACGTTTCCCGCGCATATTGTTATTAGATATGTCGACAACCCTCCGCGCTAGACAGGGACAGAGTTACACGTTAGAAAGAGCGCAAATGTTTGTTTGAAAATCGCGACAGGTATTGCGAGCTGAATTGAACTTTGTTGTGTCCCAGCAAGAGTCGCTATTTATATAAAATTGGTTTCGGTAAGTGAGGCTTCTGTACTAATATTTATTCTGTGGCATAGCAGAAAGCGGGAGAGTTAGGCGGTAGTTGGACCTAGTACAAGAACTACGCGAATAAAACCGCTGCTATTTTTTAAATAAAATTAAATTGTTGTCTGTAAAGTCTGTTTACTGACGATAATTGAACGTGACAACGTCTTAAGAAAATACTGATGGAATGGTAGCATTTTTCAAAAGAAAATTTTAATTTCATTTGTTTAATAGATTTGTATGTAAAAAGTAATCAGTAGAATTTAGTCATTTTCAATCAAAACACTGCAAAAAAGCTTTTAGATGATCGAACCCGGGGCATTTCACATGCAAAGCGAACGCTCTACCACTGAGCTACATCCCCGCTTGAACTACTGGTCGAAATAATTAATACAACTAACAAACATGCGGCGAGGTAACGACCGACGGTAACGCGGTAACGCTACATGACGTCATGTTTTGTGGGCGTGCAGCCGGCTTCATCGAATTATAAGACGTTATCACGTCAAAAAAACTTTTTAGATAATCTAGTTTAATTTCTTTAATAATCCCTCTACGTACCGTTTCTGTGTTTGTGTGGCCCGCATGTAAATAAATACGTAATCTCTGCGGTCTTATTTACACAACAGTTCTGCGGCCCGATTATGATTGTTATTGAATAATAATAAGTAGGTTACGAACTCCTCTGTACGTATGGAGTGACGTAGTATATTCCACCAGTATATCTGTACAAATAAGTAAAATTGAAGTGTATGTCTGCTATATTTAAATAACCGCGTTTTACTTACATGTATGTATATTACTGTCATAGAAAGTATAATACCAAAATAACCTTTTGTGAGTGAAAACTGCTTTTGGCGCGCCAAAGACAGATTTTTCGTGGGCTGTGAATTGAATTCTAGTGTCACGAAATAAGAAATCTTCGGGTAAACTCGGAACCATGGCCATTGATCATCTACATAGATTAAATACCACACCTGGGTGGGTATATTGGCTTTGGCCATCTAGAATGGCCATGCTTCTGGCCACGCCCTCCGGTTTTATCCGCGTAGTTTCCAAAGTAAGCTATCAAATTCTGAGTTAATAGAAGTTAAAACTTATATTTAACTTCTATCGGCAGTTCCTATGACTGCCATTTTTTTATCCGGCTAATATCTGAAACGGCTGGACCGATTATGACGAAGCTTTTACTAGTAGATAGCTTATGATGTTCAAAGTCAAAGTTCTTTATTGTTCTTAAATTAGGCTACTCTTACTTGAGGAAAATTAACTAAGCCCTGTAATTTCACTTGAAACATTGCTCTTCAAACCGGAACACACAAATGTTTGCAATTTACTGCTTGACTGTAGAATAACTGGCAGAAGTGTGGAACTCATTTGTTTTATATTACAACTAGCTGACCCCGCAAACGTTGTTTTGCCATATGAATAAAGGTATGAAAAATAGCTAGTAGCCGATTCTCAGACCTACTGAATATGCATATAAATTTCGGTTAAAATCAGTAAAGCCGTTTCGGAGGAGTAAGGAAACAAACACTGTGACACGAGAATTTTATATATAAGATTTATACTACCCCAGGCGGACTCTGCAAAGAGGCCTACTTATACTAAAATGTAGCGCAAAATGGCTTTGGAGAATCCTGGTGATACGGTTAGTGATGTGGGTCGTGGGTCGTGGTGGCAACCTTGCGTTTATTGAAGACCAAATGAGGGTGAATGGAGATCTCCTCATTTCCTAACGAGACGACCCGCCATTTCTTCAGGCTTGTCGTGACCAGACGGTTGTGTTGTAACTTTGCCGCTGATGTAAATACTTTTTTACAACCTCCTTCAATATTGGTATCAATTGAAAGGGCAAAGACAAATGTCAAATCCAAGATGGTCGCCACCACAAAATGGCGAATTACATTTTCGTTTCATGACTACCTCAAAATGTACATATTTATGAAATGAACAACATGTGAAATACTGCAACAAATTTTATTTAAAATCCAGTGTAGACCAAAATGTTTCATTTCGTTCTTGTTATAAAAAAATATCAAATCTTAGACCGTTTCAGTTAACAGGTAGACCCCAGGTATGTGGTTATTATGTCATGGCAATTGGTAGGGCGATAGATTCATTAGAATGTGCAAATACAATGTAGTAGTGTTAGTACAATGACTGCTTTCAGCGTCTAGGTCAATGACGACCGGCTGTGCAGTCTAAATTTAGCCGAGTAATCTGCGCGAATATTGCAATGGACCACCCAGTATTAACCGACCACGCAAAAGGACCCGATGACATGTCAATTTTTGAAGTGGAAACTTCTTTTGGCGCTCCATACACATTATATATATATTATATTTACATAATAGCGGCCCATTCCGGCTGCGCTCGGATATTGTCATTTAAAGACTATTAATCGAAATAAAAACTATCCTATCTCTCAAGTTGGACCAGACTGCTCATGGTCTGCGGTTGAATTAAAAATCGGTTAAGTAGTTTAGGAATCCATCGCGGACAAACATCGTGACAGGAGATTTATGTAGGTATTATATTAAGATTATACTAGGTGAACCGTGTGCGCGTTGCTACTCCATATAGGTGTAGAAAATTGATCATACCAATTCAAATTATGAACAAATTCGGTTACCTTAGGCTCTAATGACGCAACCTTCAAAAGATAGACACATGCTGTCATGCAACGAAATCTCTCAAAAAGCAATATTTTTTTCCCGTTTTTGTTACATTTTTCATTAATACTCCGCTCCTGTTGATACGAGTAGTAGCGTAAAGTTAAATAGCCTATAGCCTTCCTCGATAAATGGACTATCCAACAGAGAAATAATCTATCAATCCGGACCAGTAGTTCCCGAGATCCTTGTGTTCAAACAAACTCTTCAGCTTTAAGTATATAATATGAAGTATAGATTACCCGAGCACTGTAAAGGACTCGATGACATGTCAATTTTTAAAGTGAAAACTGCATCTGGCGCATCACTGACAGATATTTTCGTAGGCTGGGAATGAAGCTCATCGTCACGTTCGGAAGTTAAATATTTGCTCGGGTGAACTCGGGACCGCCGAGTGTGCCAGTGCGAGAAAGAATCAGCTGCTGCTCTTTACTGCTGTGTTTCATCATCATCAGCCGCAAGACGTCCACTGCTGAACATAGGCCTTCCCCCTAGATTTCCACAACGAACGCAACCTGCAACCAGCGATTTCCAGCGACCTTTGTGAGGTCATCTGTCCATCTAGTGGGAGGCCGTCCAAGTTTTGAACAGCCTCTTCCGGTTCGTGGTCGCCACTCGAGAACCTATCTTCCCCACCGGTTGTCGTATTCTTCCACGAATATTCCAGGGCGTCTACTCTCTTTCTACGAAAAATGTAATTTCGAAATAAACTCGCGACTCACCTACTCCGGTTCTACTTACTTCGTTTCATCCGATCGAACATTATATAACGTTCAAAACTACTCTTCATTTAGAGTAGGCTTTTTTTTTTTTTTTTTTAATTTTACAGCTCCACAGACTCCGGAGTCCGTGACCTTTGTCAATCGTTTTCTTTTTATTACATGAATCTTGGATTGGAGAAGAAAAGGAAATAGGGGAGAGTAGGGAACATTTTCTAGCTAATTCTAGGACTATTTTATTTTCTGAGTTGCCTCCTCCCGGCTCAGCTTCTCCACCACGCTTAGAACTAGAGTAGGCTTAGAACATTTAAACGGACGAAACGACGGATCGAAGCAGAACCGGACAAAGTAGGAAAGTCGCGAGTTTATTTCAAAAATTACGTTTTTTCGTAGAAAAAGAATAGACGACCTGTACCCGACTTATTCCATCCCGATTAGTCAGTTTTATGCATGTTCTGTGTCGTCACGGCAACCACGCAAGCTTAGCATTGACCTAGAGGAGACACCATCGCGTGGCATTCAGCCAGCTGTGAGCGCCAAAATATTGAATGTATCTGTTGTTGCCGGCGCCACTTTCGATTATATCACGATACGAAGCTGTTGGTTACGAGCCATTTAATTTTCATGGTTTCACACGGAATTCGAGAATTTTGAGCTTTTGAATTGTCTTTTTGAAGTGTCTGCGAAAAAACTGCATTGGCGATAACATAGGGAGCGAGTTAATACATTTATTTTATTGTTTTGGTAATAGGTAACTGTATAAATTAATTTGTGCGTTTGTAAAATTTATTGGATATATTTAAGCCGGGAATAAATTATTTTACGGGCCGCATGCGGCCCGCGGGCCGCGCTTTCCCGATCCCTGAATCTAATGTATGGTTGAAGTTGACTTCTTAGCACAATGAATAAATATAAGTATTAAGTTCTTGCGTGCAAAACACAAACACTTATTTTACATTGTTTTTTTATTAGGGTTCCGTAAAACGTAAAAACGGAACCCTTATAGATTCGTCATGTCTGTCTGTCTGTCCGTCCGTCCGTCCGTATGTCACAGCCACTTTTTGCCGAAACTATGAGAACTACACTGTTGAAACTTGGTAAGTTGATGTAATCTGTGAACCGCATTAAGATTTGTACAAAAAAAAAATGGAAAACAAGAAAAATTTGGGTTGCCCCCGATACTGAGAACTAAAACTCAAAACTTTTTTTTTCATAAATCCTACACGTGTGGGGTGTCTATCGATAGGTCTTCAAAAATAATATTGAGGTTTCTAATATTATTTTTGTCTACACTGAATAATTTGCGCGAGAGACACTTCCAAAGTGGTAAAATGTGCCCCCCCTCTAACTTCTAAAGTAAGAGAATGAAAAAGCTAAAAAAAATATACGATGTACATTACCATGCAAACTACCAACGAAAATTGGTTTGAACTCGATCTGATTAGTAGTTTTTTTTAGTAGGTACGACATAAATACACTATTATTAAAACTTCGATCAAAGTTACAACGAACTACAAGAACTATGTTTGTGTATTATGTTACTTGCTGCAACGGAACCCTTCATGGGCGAGTCCAACTCGCACTTGGCCACTTTATTTTATTTCTGGTATGTGTGATTAAGTATTTCTGTCTGTTTGCGGTATTGTATCCGCCAGCTTATACCATGAATGTGTTTTAAAGCTTTAAACGCAGAGTGAGTAGATCTGGGTGATCGTGTTACGAATTCGTTTTTAACTGCATTGATAAGGTGTTTTAAGGTTAAACATAACCTCATAGCTAGCGGTTTTACCCGCCTAATTCAAGTTCCCTTAATTATCCTGCCGTTAAAAAAAAGTTAAATTCTAGACTGTAATTTGTGTTTCAACTTTGGACCCAATCTGTCCGACGTGATTGAGCTACAGTCATCCAAACTTGCACATTTAAAAAATTTCACATCACATCAACAGCCCACAAAATGTTCCCACTGCTGGGACTCGGAGCCTTCTCCCGCAAGGAGAGAGTTTAGGCCATAATCCACCACGCTGGCCCAGTGCGGGTTTGGTGGATGACACATGACTTCGAAAGATTCTAGGTACATGTCGGTTTCCTCACGATGTTTTCCTTCACCGTTAGCGACATTACGCACATGACTTCGAAAAGACAGTGGTGCGCGTGGGGTTTGAACCCGGGGTCTCCGGATCGGCAGGCGCCGTTCTCCCGACTAGACCAGCCGTAACTTAAAATATTTATTTACAAATAATATACTAACATATTGGCGGGCTCCTTACGCTATACTAATTATCCCCAGACTTAGCAAAAGCATAATACAAGTCCCCCACTTGTCAGCCAGATAGATAATATAATACTTATTTACATAATTGTAGATAAATGCACACTTTTGATACACAGAACAAGTATTTGTTTTCGTTGGGGTTCGAACTCACTGGCTCTGGCTCTGGGGGAAGGCTTTTACTGCCAAGGTTTAGTTTTTTTTTACAAAAAATAAATGAATGAAACATTTTTTTTTGTATAATTTGGTTCAGCATTCATATATTGTTTAGAAAAAGTCGAAAATTTGACAGGTTATCCGCTCTGATAGGCCTTGAACCTTGATCATATGAATCAGACAGAAAGGTGTCAATAAATAAACGTGTGACAAATCACCTAAAACGTCCACATAACTAGACCGGAAGTTTGTCACAGAGCGGAAATACGCGAAGCTACTAGCTACTTGGCTATAATTGCGAACAAACAGAAAACCCTGCCTTCCTATAGTGTTATATTACTAGTACTGCGATGGCCTTAGCACCACTTAACGAGTGCATAGGGGTGTCACTCATTGTGACAAGGAAAAAAATAAATGTTACATGTTGCAAAGTCTTTATCAAAGTTCTTTATTCATAAATGTACAATTTACACGACAAATATTAATGAAATAAAAAAACAAAGGAAGTAGCATACAAATAGTATACATTTTCAAAGTTTAAAATTAACATTTCACCGTACGATAACAATTACCGTACAGATATGTGTCAAACTATATAAATGTATTTATTTGTTACAGTTATTGTAATGAGCAATCTATTTTTTTACCATTTGATCATAACCTTGCCATCACTCTTTAAAAACTCGCTGTAACTATAACTATTGCTATACATATATAATGGTGCCGATATAATGTTAGCGATAAAGTTAGCTATAAAAGAACTAGTTTTGGTCGTGTTTTTACATATTTTATTTTTAACCCTCATACATTTAACTCTCAACGCAAATACGACGACGACGCAAATTAGGTTTGACGTCTTTGTGTGTTAGGGTGAGTGTGTGTGTGAGAGGGTATGTGTGTGTGCGTCTGTATGTGGCATGGTAATCCCCAAACCAATTTTGATTTTTATTTCATTTAAAAGGTTAATTAGTAGTGACTTAGTAGGGTTTGCTCTTAGCTGTCTGTGATCAAAATCGATCCGAGATGGCAAATTACATATTTTTTCACAAGTTCACAACGCTGCCGCCGTCGATATAGATGTCAATTGAAAGATATTGATTAGTAGAAAACTGTACACTATGATCAATTTCAAATCCACGGTGGCCGCCACCGTGACGAAGTAGTATTTTCTTAGAAGTCTCTTCTAGAACTTGGGATATCAAATGAAAGGGCTGATAGACAAGTAGAATACTATAGAATATAAACTATGACAAATTTCAAATCCATAATGGACACAAAAAATATCGAGGGTTTATTGATTTTTTAATTTAACTAGCTTTATTTAACGCTAGCAGGATTAACACATTCCGAGTGACCGACCGAAGGTTCGGTTTCGGCTTCAGCTAGTTTCGGCCTTACTTTCGGTTTCGGCCAAAAAAATCCTTGTTACTTTTCCCCGCGCCGAAACTTTGAGTGTTTGTCTATTTAATAATTTCAAACACTAAAATAACGTAGGTTCGTTCATGTATGTATGTAAAATGGGACGACGTTGTAAGTGACAACCCTACGTTTTAGCTCTTGATTGGCTAGAATGACCGCACGTGCTCTCGCACGGTCTCCTGATTTCCTGGATTACATAGCTATTATACCCATGTACGTCCCATTCATGACCACTGCAGAGCAGAACGTCTACTCTCTTTCTACGAAAAAAGAAACTTCGAAATAAATTTCGCGACTTCCCTACTCCTACTACTTCAGTCCGTCATTTCGTCCGTTTAAATGTACTAAGCCTACTCTAATTAACATTTTTTTAATCGTCAAACAATGTTCGATCAGACGGATCGAAGCAGAACCGGAGTAGGAAAGTCGCGAAATTTATTTCGAAATTACGTTATTCGTCGAAGGAGAGTAGACCTCCAGTGCTGTAAATAACTGAAGGACGACGGACGAGAAGGTTTTGGCCCCAAGTTCATGATAAAAAAATTATACACAGAAACACCCAGCTACAAAACAAATGAATATTTGCGTTCCTCATATAGGTAAACGTAGTGTTGGATGTCCTGAGACTAGATGAAGTGACGATATACGAAAGGCAGCTGATGACGGTTGGAGACGTAAGAGTATTTTTTTTTTTTATAGCTTAGAGTGACGAGACGAGCAGATCATGTGCCTGATGGTAAGCAACATGCCTGCCACATAACAGCACAGTAACACGCAGCTATTGGAACATGATAGTCCAAATCATCACCTAGCACTGCACTGCGCTCGTCACCCAGAGATCTAAGATATTATGTCTCTAAGCCCTGTAATTTCTCTGGAATCATTGCCCTTCAAACCGGAACACAGTAATGTTTGCACATTACTGCTTGGCGGCAGAATATTTGGCAAAGGTGTGGTACTTCCCCAGGCGGACTCTGCTAAGAGTCCTACCACTACTAAAGTGGTGGGAGAGGTCAATATCCAGCTGTGGACAAACACAGGCTGATTGATAATGTTGATTCATCACACAAATATATGCACTGGGTGGGAGTCGAACCCACTAACTGCGGCTTCGGAAACAAACTAACTGACAACCAAGCTACTGGGCCGTAAAACTGGTGGGAACAATAAAAAAATAATTCATCACCATCATCAGCAGCCTGCAAACGTTCACTGCTGGACTTAGGCCTCCCTCAAAGAATTCGCCAATGACCGGTCTTGTTCCGCTTCCATCCACCTACCATGGACTTATAAAAAAGTCGGACGTAGTCCGTAGTCTCTCTAAAACAAAGACTGTGTCTATAGAGTCGGCCACATATATATGCACGTGTGTGTTGTCACTGATACGCTGACACACACAAGTTTGCGCGTGTAATGACCCACTGAAGTGTGTATGTGTGCGTGACAGCGCACACGTTCATATTATGTGGCCGACTCTATAGACACAGTTTTGGTTTTAGCGAGACTACGTCCGACTTTTTTACCATGCCATCTACTTAATTAATAGAAAATTCGCATTCATTAATGAATAGAAAATCCAACGAATGCCTTCTAAACGGCTGTCACTGGTTTCGCTCGATATATGAAGTGCTCGGAACGTGGGGTGGTTGCGGGGGAGGGGGTGGTGACGTCACATCTACTGAAATACGTTCCACCGCTTGAGTACCATCGATCAGATGTTGTCAATGCCAAGACTTGAAGACTAGCTATTATAAATTTAGCTAATAAGAAATAAGACTTCAAAATTATTATATTAAATCTATTTCTGGATTCGAAAGTGATGAGGTTGTTAAAGACAAAGTTGATTTCAAAATGGCCACTGTCCCGAGTTTACCCGAAGATTTCTTATCATTCTCGAGCGTGACGCTAGAATTCAATTCACCGCCCACGAAAAATCTGTCTATTACGCGCCAAATAGTAAATTAATAAATAAATTAGTATAAGTTACGGTGGTCTAGTCGGGAGAACGGCGCCTGCCGATCCGGAGACCCCGGGTTCAAACCCCACACGCACCACTGTCTTTTCCAAGTCATGTGCGTAATGCCGCTAACTTAAAACGGTGAAGGAAACCGACATGTACCTAGAATCTTTCGAAGTCATGTGTCATCCGCCAACCCGCACTGGGCCAGCGTGGTGGATTATGGCCTTAACTCTCTCCTTGTGAGAGAAGGCCCCGAGTCCCAGCAGTGGGAACGTTTAGTGGGCTGTTGATGATGATGATGATGATGTCGCGCCAAAAGAAGTTTTCACTTCAAAAAATGTTTTTAACGCTGCCGAAACTTAGGGCTTGGGGCACAGAATAAATATTAGTACAAGTACAGAACACTCACTTAGCGAAAACAATTATAATATAAATAGCGACTCTTGCTGGGACACAACAAAGTTCAATTCAGCTCGCATTAGCGCTCAATACCTGTCCCGATTTTTAACTAAATATTTGCGCTCTCTTCTCACGCGTAACTCTGTCGCTGTCTCGCGCGCTGTCACAATATGCGCGGTAAACGTGTTGCGCGAGCGCTCAGCCGTGCGTCCGACAACCGACTTGCACTTGTTTCCTGGAAGGAACGGTCCAGCGGTAGGCTAAAACCGCGCGTCCTTGAGCGAGTGGTGATGCACTGCTTGGGGTGACAATGTGGTCTACGATGGAGCATGGTTACCTAGAAATAGTCGATTCACATCTTTCTTTTTTTTTAAAGATTTCTTTAACGTCAGGAAAAGTTCTAAACAGAAATACTTCTTCATGGCTATCATTCCTTGTTGGCCTTCTTTTTTATTAGCTAAATCGGGGGTGGTCGTGAGGGTTGGTGACGTAATACATATCGAAATACCCTCTACGGCACGAGTACCATCAAACCGTCATCCTCAATGTCAGGTTATAAGTTTGATTTGATTATATTTACTAGCGAGTAAATATAATACACTAGCTGTGCCCCGCGGTTTCACCCGCGTCTATTTGAGGAAAATCCATACTAAAATATCCATTGCTGGCCACTTTATTACGTTTTACGGAACCCTAAAAATACGTAAATAAGCAACAATGCATTGTTGTAGAACAAATTTGATTACTTCAAATGACACAAACTTCAAATGTAGACACGCGCCGTCACAGACTTCAGCGACCAAAGAGAATTTAAATTCACGGAACTAAAGCTCTCGAAGAGAAATATTTTTCCCCGTTTTCTTTACATTCTTCACTCATACTCCGTACCTATTGATAGTAGAGTAATGTTATATACCCTATAGCCTTCCTCGATAAATGGAGTATCCAACAAAAAAATAATCTTTCGTATCGGTCCAGTAGTTTCCGAGATCCTAGCGTTCAAACAAACAATCAAACTCTTCAGCTTTATAATATTAGTATAGAAAAGCAAATAAAAATTGACCAACTCGCGAACGTGATCCATAACTTTTAAAATTGCAAATGAAAATGCCTGTCTATAAATTTTGGGCACATATCACAGGTCAATTGACCCCCTTTTGGAGGTGACTTCCAGGCACAATGAAGAGATGGTGGTAACTCTATTTCTCCACTTTTATAGGTTTACACTTGACCACCATGTCGTCTGATGTTAAGCAACGATGCGGTCTACGATGGAGCGTGCTTACTTAGAAGAAACCGATTCACTAACGATTTGTAGACATCAAGATTGTAACCATCAGGAAAAAGCCACTCAGCCTAGACATTCTTATCACAAAAGTAGAGTCGATCCTCTTTATTCGTGTCAACCATGAAACGATGTCGCTTTTTTTCGAGCTACGAGCAGTCCTATATAAAAAAGGGCAACTCGATTCCCGCACGAAGGGTTTTGTTACTCGTGTGCAAGTCCGATTCATAAATGGGCGGTTTTTTTATTGACGTGATAACCTGATAACGTCTTATAATTCGATGAAGCCGGCTGCACGCCCGCAAAACATGACGTCATGTAACGTTCCGCCGTTACCGTTAGTTCGTCGTCCGTGCCATGCGGACGAAGCTGAGCGCTGAGGGCGCCACCCGCCGAGTCGAGCGGTATCACTACTCGCGCTATCAGCGTACTGATTTCTTAAGACGTTGTCACGTTCAACTATCATCAGTAAACCGACTTTACAGACACCCATTTTTTATAGGTATATACTATTCGACCTTGGGGTGATTGCGTGATGACGTAATACCAACTGAAATTACCTATTACCTTTCACGGCACGAGTATACTTAATAGGGGCCCATCCATCAAACATCGTCGACGTCAATATCTCGGCTAAAAGCTTTTAAATGCCAGTGGCTCTTCGACTACAAGTTGATAGGTATTATAGTGGATAGTAGCAAGAAAAAAGGTCGGACGTAGTCTCGCTAAAACAAAAACTGTGTCTATAGAGTCGGCCACATAATATGCACGTGTAAGCTGTCACATACAGACTGACACGCGTACAACACACAAGTTTGCGCGTTTAATGACGGCATATTATGTGGCCGACTCTATAGACACAGTTATTGATTTAGCGAGACTACGTCCGACTTTTTTTGACAGGGCTAATGAAATCACTTCAAAAACGTCAAGGAAAAGGACCGAAAATGTTCGGTAAATATCTGACTTTCTGAAGACCCATTAAATTACCTCTAGAATCTCGGAGTTTGTTTGTTCAAGTATTCCCTTCAAAGATCGGCTCGACGAGTCGCTGTGATTGAGTTATGACTCGTGTAGGACGGAGGCTATTTCTAGAATGCTTGCGTCACCCTATCTTGGGGGTCAGAAGACAGGGTGGTTCGAACACTAAGTACCTATTTTATAACCTTTCACCTCCATTGAGTAGGTGAAAGGTTATAAATTACGATACACACAGAGACGCAGTTTATTACCAATTTCAAGGTGCTCAGGGCACATCTGTTGATTTATTTCGATGGCGTCACCCTATCTTGGGGGTGATTCGCACACTTAAGTACCTACATTGATTAGGTGAAAGGTTATAAACTTATTACCTAATAAAAATGACGACTAAAATATAAATAATTAATTAGTCCGTCAGTCAGATTAGTAAAAAATATTGTATATACATTGTACACGTAATTTTTCTTTTGTTGAAAAATTACGAAGAAAAAAATTACAGCGTTTAGAAACTTCAAGTGACGTCACTTCATTGTACCAATTGTACCAATAACCAATAGGACTCTTGGCAGAGTCCGCCTGGGGAAGTACAACACCTTTGCCAGTTATTCTACCGCCAAGCAGTAATGCAAACAAAATAATAAAACAAGCATTACTGTGTTCCGGTTTGAAGGGCAATGTTTCCAGAGAAATTACAGGGCTTAGAGATATATCATTGGGCGACGAGCGCAGTGCAGTGCTAGGTGATGATTTGGACTCTTCATGGTCCTATAGCTGCGTGTCACTGTGCTGTCATGTGGCAGGCATGTTGCTTACCATCAGGCACATGTCCTGCTCGTCTCGTCACTCTTTATAAAAAAAAATATTAAGCCACCAAGATTAGTAGAATTAGTATTATTAGTAGATTAGAAGAGTAGGTTTTTTCTCAGGCAACGCATTCCACAGCCTAGACGTTCTTTTTACCCGACTGCGCGACGCAAAGGAGTGGTAATGTGTTTAACAGTCTATGTATGTATGTTTGTATGTTCCTTTGAAGCACTATACAGACCAAACGCCTGGGCCGATTTTTATGATTCACACGTCAATCGATTCCTCTTAATCTGGCGAGTGACACTAAAGACATGACATTAGTGTAAGTCCAATATGGCGGATTCAGGACGCCATATTGTCCAAATAAAAAAAATGAAAATCACCAAAATGTGTCAAGAGGGATATTGTTGAATAGGTATTTAAAAATAATGTTTAGCTTTCTCTCAATGTTTTTCGATTTGACTGACCGTTTAGGATGTATATCGATTTAAAGTTGAGTAACAACCATTCTCACATTTATAGGTTTTTAGGTAGCAGAAAACTTCGTATAACTAACTGTACGTGTGAATTTGGATGGACATTATATAGTATATACTAATGTATCTAGTACGCATCGATATAAATCAATAGATGTGCCCTGAGCACCTTGAAATTGGTAATAAACTGCGTCTCTGTATGTATCGTAAGTGGTTTACAAACAACCAATCTACTTGCCCCCATAATCGCTAGCGGCGAGATTTGCTGTGATTCTAATTATTTTGGTTGTTGACACCGAAAAATGATAGGTAAAAACGTCCGGAGTCCACCGCCTCCTGCAACCGACTAGAACGGAAAGAGTGAGCCTACTCTTCCCAACGTTGACATGATTGCGTGCGCCGTGAAGTTTGGGATGGGGCCCATCTTGGGTCCTACCTTTTTTTCGTACGTGCAGGTAATGTATTTACGCATACCCTACTGCCCCGCCCGGGAGACACAGCCTGGTTATGTTGCACTCTATATCATGTATGGATATGGTGCCCCTATCTACTAATAAACCTCCATGGGGTTTCAAGTCTGCCGCTGATAGTGGGAACACGGAACCCCTCTCGGATTGCTCCGCCTCGGTCGCCCATCTCCAACTTCAAACGATTTAGTAGGTACTCAACGTCAATCGAAAACCGATACTAACACAAAACTATAAATATGAATTACATGCAGTAGAAAATCCTACATACTATATCAGTAGAAACGAAGACATTTGGTCAACAACCAAAAGATGCATATTATTATGTTGAGCATATTAACATTCACAACATTGTTCATAACTAAAAAGTATAAAATAAAAAATAGTGATTTAAAAACTCAAAAACCCGACTGCGTAAAATATACACCATATTTTCTAATAAAAGAACATTACAACTGAACAGTCGGGATCCATTGAACAATTACATTGTATATCGAATCCATTGAACAATTAGATTGTATGTTGATTTGATTGTACTCTTCAGTTGTAATGTTCTTTTATTAGAAAATATTGTATAATATATTTAAATAGTATAAATACAATAACATATTATAGAATTCTAGACCACCAGAAATCTAAATGCTTGTTTTATTCTTTTCAGTTTTTTTTAGTATGCGAGTACGTAGTTTGGTTCACTTTTTACGCAGTCGGGTTTTTGAGTTTTTAAATCACTATTTTTTATTAAAAATGTAGAGTCAAACTTTTTCGTTCGAATCTTTGGAACGTCAACCAGGAAAAGATATCGCTTTTTCGGGCTACAAGCAATCCGACGTGGTATTAAATCATGCAGATCAGCAATAGGTTTTTTTTACACAGATGGCAACCCACACATTATCTAGACTTGAAAACGGAACGCGTTTCCGGGGGAATGGGTACGAATTACCAATGTATACGTAACCATCCTAATAATATTATAAACTAGCTGATACCCGCGGCTTCGTCCGCGTAGTATTTCCATACAACCGTTCATCCCTGGTTTCACCCTGTTAGGGGTTGAATTTCGCAAAACCCCGTCTTTACAAGCGCCTACATGCTAAAAGGCACATCCATGCAAAATTAGAGACTTGTAGCATTTGTAGTTTCCGAGATTCGGTGACCTTTCGCTTTTATATATATATAAATGTCAATGTATGGATGTTTGGATGTTTGTTGCTCAATCACGTCCTAACGTATAAACGGATCGGGCTGAAATTTGGAACACAGGTAGATTATAGACTGGAAGTCTGGACGAACACATTCCCGGGGGTCTACCGCCTAACGAAAAACGCTTTGATGCTTTGACGCTTTGGCATTGCCGTCTCTTTCATTTCAAGCAAGAAGAAAAGAGACAGCAATGTCAAAGCGTCAAAGCGTTTTTCGTTAGGCGGTAGAAGCGCCGGAAAACAACGGTAACTTCGCGGGTAACACCGCGATGCGCTGCTAGTGGGTAATAGCTTTGCTTACTCGAACTTTTGATGACAAGGCTGGGACCTTACCCTCCGTAAATAATTGCAACAAATCTGCTCTCCTAAAGGCCGATTTAAACTGAACGAACATAGAGCTAGAGCTGGAACAAGAGCATTCTTTCTCGATCTTTTAGTGTAAACGAAAGATCGTTCTTAGCGTTTTCCATATTATATATATTCCATAGAATCTTTGCGAACGCAAACAAAACAACGAAAGAATGCTCTACGTTTGTTTACACCAAATTAATTTGATACAGTGGGGATAGAATGAGCATTCGCTCGTCTGATGTAAATCGGCCTTAATACTCGAACGGCCCCTTTACCTTAGTTGGACTTACCTTCCGAGCCTCGTTATCGCAGTCTACGTGACTAACCTCATACAGCACAAAAGTACATTATTTAAACATTATCCTTTGTCACGGGTAATTTCGGAGAAACTGAGTCACTCCAGAACTCGCTAAATGCAAGTGCAAATTGTGCAAGGTAGGCGGCCATTTTCACGTTAATAATAGGTATAATAATTTCATAATATTCTAATTAAGTTACGGCTGGTCTAGTCGGGAGAACGGCGTCTGCCGATCCGGAGACCCCGGGTTCAAACCCCACACGCACCACTGTCTTTTCGAAGTCATGTGCGTAATGCCACTAACTTAAAACGGTGAAGGAAAACATCGTGAGGAAACCGACATGTACCTAGAATCTTTCGAAGTCATGTGTCATCCGCCAACCCGCACTGGGCCAGCGTGGTGGATTATGGCCTTAACTCTCTCCTTGCGAGAGAAGGCCCCGAGTCCCAGCAGTGGGAACGTTTAGTGGGCTGTTGATGTTGATTCTAATTATAAAATCTCAAATTAATGACAATATTAATTTGAGGAGCTGTAAAAATGCCATGTCAAGTATTTCAGCTGTAAAAGGGCTTTTGTCAGAGGCTATTATTAAGTACTTACTCAGTTTGGCAGTTTCGGCTACATATGTAAATACTCGTAAATCATGAATGGACATACATATATTCGTAAATATGAATATCTCATGTTTAACCTTTTCATGTCTGTATATTGTGTGTCTGTTTCTTTACAAAGATCAGTCATACGTTATTCATGAATGGTACGTGGGGTAGAGAATGACATGGTTTCAGTAAATTAGCAAAATTTGCAAAATGGCTATATTAGCAACGGATTCCACTGCATTTCTACTGTCCTACGTGGAGGTTAAAGCGAGGCGGTGCAATGCTATAAAACTATTCTGTACTTTTGGTTGCTCTGTGCTCGAAAATCAACCGTGATAAAAATAAACAATATAATGCGTGTGTGTCAAAAACATGGTAGTGTGTGTAATGTTTTTTTGTTGATTTAAGTTGTACTAATGTTATAAAGCTGAATAGTTATCTAATCTCAGGAACCACTGCTCCGATTTAAAAAATCTTTCGTTGGATACGTACGTGATCCCCGAGTGCTATGGAATGCTATACATATTATGTACCATGTGTATGTATGAATAACGAAATAAGGAACGGGAATTGCGTAGTTCTGTAGACTGCAGTGGTGTTTTAAAAATATAAATACGTGTCTAAATTGTGTTGAAAATAACAGAAGCAAGAGTATTTTGTTGGGGTTAGTGTCGAATTTTGTGTGAAATTTGTGTAAAACCCCTAAGTCAGGGTTTTTCTTCTAAACATATTCCTAGGCTCAGCTGTTACTAAAGCTTTTTATATCTTGTATCGCCTCGCGTTCACCGCTCACGTAGGACAATGCCAGATCGCGAGACGGCTAGACAAACTGTCGTCGGTCCGTCGTTATGTAATTTGGATTACCCACAAGTTTATAGTGATTAATGACATTATTTTGAACTGCGCAAGCATAACCCGCACTGGACCAGTTTGGTGGATTATGACTTTGGCTCTCTCCTTGTGAGAGAAAGCCTTGGGAACATTTACGCTCTGTTTATGCCTACATTAGTATTTAAAATTACAATCTCAATAAACATCCCAATGATTGGTACTTTGAAGTATTAGCTCAATATTATATTGAGCTAATACTACCATACCATATTTCTACTTATAAGTAGAGTAATATAGTAAGTATAGTAATATGGTAGGAAGGTCTTTTTCAGGCATGGGGACAGTTCAGGCTCTCGATAGTAATGAGTAATTACTAATTACAGAATATTTGCCGTAGCCGTTGCCGTTTGTTGAATATCTGCAGTGGTATTTTAACTCATAAAAACGCGTCCCAATTGTGTCCCAAATAAAAGAAACCAGTGAGTGTTTTGTGGAGATTTACGAGAGTACGTTCTAGTTCGACTTGGGGTTTATTTTTACGAGATGGTTCTTAGACTCAACGGTTACTAAAGCTTTTTATATCTTGTCCTTGTATCGCCTCGCGTTCACCGCTCGCGTAGGACAATGCCAGATCGCGAGACGACTAGACAAACTGTCGTCGGTCCGTCGTTATGTAATTTGCATTACCCACAAGTTTGTAGTGACCTTGTGGATTGAACTGGATTGAACTTTATTTTTTTCATTCACAATATTTATACTTACCTTGCAGTAAAGTTTGAATCGAATTAAACTATTCAATGTTAAATCTATACTAATATTATAAAGCTGAAGAGAAGTTGTTTGTTTGAACGCAAGGATCTCTGGAACTACTGGTCCGAATCGAAAGATTCTTTCTTTGTAAGATAGTCAATTTATCGAGGAAGGCTATATGGTATTTAACATTACGCTACTATCAACAGGAGCCGAGCATGAATGAAAAATGTAACAAAAACGAGGGGAAAATATTGCTGTTAGAGAGTTTTCGTTGCGTGACAGCATTTGTCATTTGTCATATGTTAAAGGTTGCGTCATTAGAACCTAAATAACCAAATTTGAACAAAATTTGAATTGGTACGACCAATTTTCGATAGATGGCGTAGCAACGCGCGCGCGTTCAGCTAGTGTATATATATACCATGTTTGGATTTGTTTTGATTCGGTCTCTCATTTTTTTTTCTTCATTTCTTAAGTTTTATTTCTTTAGGCACATTAGGGGAAAATTATGTGAGCACATTGTATGATACACAGTCACGAAAAAGTGACACCCTGAAGTTAGCTAGTCAACATACAAACAAGCAAACATTGTTCCTAATATCAGGTTAATTGCGGTTTTTTTTGTATAAATTGACGAGACGAACAGGACGTGTGTCTGATGGTAAGCAACATGCCTAACCCCTAACAGCACAGTGACACGCAGCTATTGGAACATGAAGAGTCCAGATTATTGCCTAGCACTGCATTGCGCTCGCCACCCAGATCTCTAAGTCCTGTAATTTCACTGGAAACATTGCCCTTCAAACTGGAACACGGTGATGTTTACACATTACTGCTTGGCGGTAGAATAACTGGCAAATGTGTGGTACTTCCCCAGACAAACTCTGCAAAGAGTTCTACCACTACTAATGATAATAAAAACCACGAAAGTGACATTGAAAGTGAAAACAAAAGCGAAAATTTCATCATCTTCGTAATAGAAATCTGCATTAAACTTTTAATCACTTCTTTCTTCCAGAGAAGACAATGATAATGATCGTCAAACAAGGGAATACAACAAAAGCATTTCTATCAGACAATTTAATTGCTCTTCCATTCCCATTTACAAAGCTTTGCAAAATTTACAAACTTTGATGAGTCGTGTGGTCAAAACCTTGAACTACACATTCGTAAGCAAAAGCAGTCTAGTGTTACTAGGCTATACGACTGTGGCGTCTGTTCGCTGTAAATAATTTATCTTTGTTTTCTCGGGGTAAAAAGTAGCGTATGAAAAAAATTAAGTATTCGTTCTATTACGGTTTCAAATGGTGTATAGTCTACTTTTTATCAAGGGTAAATAACGGAAACGGAAGATACGCGGGTAAAACCGAGCGACACTGCTATGGTGAAAATAAAGTCGAAAATTTCATCATCTTCGTAGGTAATAGAAATCTGCATCAAACTTTTAATCACTTCTTTCTTCCAGAGAAGACAACGATCGTCAAACAAGGGAAGAAAACAAAAGCATTTCTATCAGACAATTGAATAGCTCCATTCAGATTCACAAAGCTTTTGCAAACTTTGATGAGTCGTGTGCCCAAAACCTTGAACTCCACATTCGTAAACAATAGCCGTCTAGTGTTACTCGGTTACACGACTGTGACGCCACGCGGATTTGGACGGGAGTAGTGGTAAGGACATTAAACATCTGGATGGTTTAGGGTTGCCAGATACGACTTTTTGAAACATTCAACTACCAACTAAAACTTGCCACCGTGTTTTAAAAAGAGTAGACTTGGGAGGCTCTGGGCCTGGAGAAGTCGGCTTAGGGATCGCCATAGAGCCACCCAGGGCCCAATCCGACCCTATCAGGGTTGGTGATGAAACGTGGACCATCCTGGGTTAGTGGCCTGATTGGGGCTTGATGGTTCACTGGTCTAAAGGGCTTTGGGCTGGCTAGCGATGTACGTGACGTAAGCAGATTTGCTATATTACGAAAACTGGCATCCAATTTTAGTAGCGGTGCAAAATGAATCCCTCACTCTAGATCACCTGGTAGGTTTAAAGCTAGAAAGGCCCACAAAAATGATCTGTCTTTTTGATAATCCCTATTTTTTGACATAAATAATACACAATTAAAATTTCAAATTGCCTCAAACATCAACAAGAAATGAAATGAAAATTTAAAAAATGCCTGCCTTTCTTCTTACCACCCAGGTCTGCACCTCCGTGTTGGGGTATGATAGTAGAAGCATGTGCCAAAATTTTAGCCTATCACAAATACCTACCCAAAATTTGCTACCAGCTCTCAGAATATTATGCTTATGGAAGCATATATATACGCAACGTTAACAGACATGCTAGCTACCATTTGCCGAGTATTCTTTATTGTAGTGGTAGGCATTTTAGCAGGGTCCACCTGGGAAAAAATAATTGGCAGTCGTAGGGACTGGCGATAGAAGTGGAAACTAATAACTCAGAATTTGATAGCTCACTTTGGAAACTACGCGGGTGAAACCGGAAGGCGTGGCCATAGCCATGGTCATCCGAGTTTACCGGAAGAGTTCTTTCATTTACTAACGAGTAAATGGAAGAAATCTTAATAAGTTCAATAGGGTACAATCCTCAAAAAAACTAAGTAGCCCGTGAGTTAGATTGCAATAAAATATTGTAGGTACATGTATTTTTAGGGTTCCGTAAAACGTAAAAACGGAACCCTTATAGATTCGTCATGTCTGTCTGTCTGTCCGTCCGTATGTCACAGCCACTTTTTGCCGAAACTATGAGAACTACACTGTTGAAACTTGGTAAGTAGATGTATTCTGTGAACCGCATTAAGATTTGAACAAAAAAATTAAAAAAAAAGAAAAATTAGGGGTGCCCCCCATACTGAGAACTGAAACT
Source organism: Ectropis crepuscularia (assembly GCA_963693475.1). Lineage (NCBI taxonomy): Eukaryota > Metazoa > Arthropoda > Insecta > Lepidoptera > Geometridae > Ectropis > Ectropis crepuscularia. The sequence goes on along the minus strand of OY856366.1, from coordinate 13,272,336 downwards.
CAAAAATTTTTTTTTTCATCATACCTACCCGTGTGGGGTGTCTATCGATAGGTCTTCAAAAATGATGTTGAGGTTTCTTAAATCATTTTCGTATACACTGAATAGTTTGCGCGAGACACACTTTCAAAGTGGTAAAATGTGTGTCCCCCCCCCCTCTAACTTCTAAAGTAAGATAATGAAAAATCTAAAAAAAAATACATAATGTACATTACCATGTAAACTACCAACGAAAATTAGTTTGAACTCGATCTGATAAGTAGTTTTTTTTAGTCCGTTATAAATACATTATTATTGAAACTTCGATCAAAGCTACAACAAACTACAATTACTATGTGTACTATGTATATTATGTTACTTGCTGCAACGGAACCCTTCATGGGCGAGTCCAACTCGCACTTGGCCACTTTATTTCTTCTGTTTCACAAACAAAAAATGACGAAGATAGAACGCTTCGAAGTTTCGTGTGACGTCACTAGACGCGACGTCGCGACCCCCCACTCTCGAAGTTTGATGGTCTATATATCTTTGACGATATTTAATATTATGAAAAAACAAAAAATACGTGTCCAATATTTTTCCATGATCTAGCAGACGGACTAATTAGGATGGTTATTTTTGACCCAGTCCGATACGCTATTCAGCAGATCAGCTAGATAAACTTGAGCGCCTCCAAAATTATTGCATAAGATTTATATTTGGCTTACGCAAATATGATCACGTATCTCAGTTTCGTATGCAGCTCAAGTGGCTCCCCATTCGCTTTCGCCGGAATGCTCATATTTTGTCCCTTGCATATAACGTGTTGTTTAACCCATTGTCTCCGCATTATTTAAAAGATCTTTTTACTTTCTGCAGCAATGCCCACGCTCGGCCTCTTCGATCGAAAAACAATTTGTTGCTGCAAATACCATCCGCACGTAGTGAAATGTTCTACGGCAAGTCATTTGCATTTCAGGCAGCTCAGCTGTGGAACGCTTTGCCTGTGACCACTAGACAAGCTCAATCACACGTTGTCTTTAAGAACCAAGTGAAAGAAATATACTTATCGCAATCATCGCCCAATTGAAGCTGATATTCTAGTTCAAATCACAATATTTAATATTTATTTGTATGTCCTAACAAATTGTTTTTATGTATTAGTATATTATTATGTTCGTATTTATGTATTGGGATGTATATTTACTGTGTAAGTGTCTATTTATTAAACAGTATTCTAGTTTTTAATTTTTAGTTTTCGATTTTAATGTTTAATTGTAGTAGTATTAACCACTCCTTTTGTACTTCCCTCCTCCTTATTCTCAAATCTCTCTTTCCATCCTATGGTTGCCTGGAAGAGATCGCTTTTAGTGATAAGGTCGCCAATTGCTACTTTATTTGGTTCTATTATAAGTAACATTTGTTTTATTTTTAAATTAAGTGCAATAAAGAGTTAATCTATCTATCTATCTATCTATTCACTACCCACGGGAAATCTGTACGTGGTGCACCAAAAGAAGTTTTAACTCCAAAAACAGATACTGGTAATGGTAACCCTCGCACGAAGTGACCGATCAGCTGGTGCACAAAGAGTTGGCCGCCGGCCAATCGACGGGAATGTGTTTGTAAACAGAAATCCGATTTCACTAATGTATGGAAATATCTTACCTTGGTCACAGAATAAATATTAGTTCAGAAGCCTCACTTACCGAAAACAATTATATAAATAGCGACTCTGGCTTGGACACAACAAAGTTCAATTCAGCTCGCATTAGCGCTCAATATCTGTCGCGATTTTCAACTCTCTCTTCTAACGCGTAACTCTGTCCCTGTCTAGCGCGTTCCAAAAAAATCCTCTTCAGCTTTATAATGTTAGGATAGACTAGCGACCCGTTCCGGCTTCGCTCGGATACCGTTTGTCCGCGAATTGAACAGGACATAAAAGGTAATAATGGCGCAACCTTCAAAGATAGACACATGCTGTCACGGACTTCAGCGCACGTGAGCGCACGCAACGAAAGCTCTCAATAAAAGTTACTACGTTAAAAAAACTGCTTCAAAAACGACTTGAAAACTACAAATAGGCACTCAAAAGCGAAAAATAACGCTACCCGCTGATCTATTTGAAGTTGGTACGGATTTAAATATTTTTCCGAATCTATACTAATATTATAAAGCTGAAGAGTTTGTTTGTTTGTTTGTATGTTTGTTTGTTTGAACGCAAGGATCTCTGGAACTACTGATCCGAATTGAACGATTCTTTCTTTGTAGGATAGTCCATTTATCGAGGAAGGCTATAGGCTATTTAACATTACGCTACTATCAACAGGAGCCGAGCAGGAATGAAAAATGTAACAAAAACGGGAAAAAAATATTGCTTTTTGAGAGCTTTCGTTGCGTGACAGCATATGTCATATTTCAAAGGTTGCGTCATTAGAACCTAAAGTAACCGAATTTGTTCAAAATTTGAATTGGTACGATCGATTTTCGATAGATGGCGTAGCAACGCGCGCGCGTTCAGCTAGTTTTGTATAATAATACAAATAGTTTTGCTAACCCTATAATAGCAGGCGGTAATAAAACAATGGCGACCTTGCTGATTTGGCGTGGAACAGGTCAATTGGTGGGGATCGGAAAATAACCAGCCGCCCGAGCTGTTGTCAATGGGAAGCTTTGCAAATACCGTTAAATAGAACAATAAAATATAACACTAGCTGAACCTTGCGCGCGTTGCTACGCAACCTATCGAAATTTGGTCGTACCAATTCAATACAACCGTAAAAGTCGTACAACCCGCGATCGAAATGATCGCATCCTGATCCTTGTCGCATGATTTTTATACGGCGTTGGGGAATAATAGATTAGAAGGGGTATTGAAACTATAAATATCCCACATTCAATTTTTTTTATTATTAGTTTGTCGGAAAAATTCTAGATTTTCCGATTCCGAAAATTCAAGATTCACGATTTTCAGGGTAAATTTGGTCATTTGATTATGTACAGCCTTAGAGTATATTTATACTTTAGTTATTTATTCTCTAAGTGTACAGCGTTGGTTCCATACACAGTTTATCTCTGATACCTCTTCTGTTTCATTACTCCGCAATGCCGTACAAAAATCATACGACAAGGAGGAATGATCCAGGGTTGCAACCCTGTAACTTAACCTGCACTCAGTTGGACAGGTTACAAGTGACGGCATAGTGCTGAATCTTATTATTTTATACCCTTCTATCTTCTATCATCCTACATAGGTCTCCTGGTGGTTCATATGACCCATAAATTTTGTTCACGGGCCTGTAGTCTATTAGATTATAATGACGCAACCTTCAAAAAACATGCTGTCATGGACTTCGTCGCCCGTCAGCGCGCGCAACGATAGCTCTCAAAAAGGAACGTTTTTTCGCATTTTTGTTATATTCTTCATTCATGATCCGCTCCTATTCATAGTAGCGTAATGTTATAATAGCCTAAAGTCTTCCGATCACAGAAATCTAAATAATACGGTACTACTTATTTAGAGTTCTGTGCTTCCGATAAATGGTCTATCCAACAGATAAATAATCTTTAAATTCAGATCAGTAGTTCCCGAGATCTTAGCGTTTAAACAAACTCTTCAGTTTTATAATATTAGTATATATAGTCAAAGTCAAAGTTCTTTATTCATAAATGTACAATTTACACGTCAATTTTAAAAACAAAAAAGAGCATACAAAGAGTATACATTTTTAAAGTTTAAATTTAACATTTTATTGTACGATAATGAGTATCGTACAAATAAGTGTCAACCATTAAAGTATATTATGTATTTATTACAATTGTAATGAATAATGTCATCATTTTTACAATTTTATTGTAAGTTTACCATCACTCTTTAAAAAATCGCTGTAACTATAAAAAGTTTGATCGGTAAGCCAGCTTTTTAATCGGTTCTTGAAGCTGCCCAAACTTGGGGCTGATTTAACTATTTTAGGAAGAGTGTTATAAACTTCCGGTCCCATAATGTGAGTCAGCTTTTCCGATCTTGTGAGGGAGTGTGGTATACTATCCAGCTTGTCAGCGTTGCGTATATTGCAAGAATGTCTCTCTCCTCGTGTGTTGTATGAGTCTAAGTTATTTCTGACATACACAGCCACTTGGTAGATCAAGATTGCAGGCAACGTAAGTATGCCAAGCTCTTTGAAATATGGTCTAACGGATGTGCATTGCGACACACCCACGATGGCACGTACGGCACGTTTTTGAGCGCGGAACGCACGTTCCCAGTCGGCAGCGCGCGCGTATAGTTCGGCGCCGTACTGTAACCGAGAATGCACCGTGGCGAAGTAACACGAACGAGACACATCCGCAGACACCACTCGGGACACCCGTCTTAGTGCAAAGCACGCACTGCTTACTTTAGCACACATCTTGTCGATGTGGTGTTCCCAAGTCATGCAGCGGTCAATCTCGAACCCCAGAAATGTTGTATTTTGTACCTGCTCAATCCGGACGCCGTCAAGCAAGACTTTTAGCGGTTTTGTATAGTGGCCCGACAGACAAAAGTGAATAAAATGAGTCTTTTTTGAGTTTACCATAAAACCGTTGGCACAAAACCACGTATTTAATTCATTAATTATAGTATTTAATTTATCTTCCAATTCCTCTATTGAAAGGGCGGTTACTATGGCAGCCACATCATCCGCATACATGAATATGTCTGCCCCCTTTACGGCGTCAGGGAGATCATTCAATAGGAGAGAAAACATGATGTTTGAAACTGACGAACCCTGCGGTACTCCCATAGATGAAGACAATGGGTCTGATTTATTATCGCCATCGCCAGCATCCACCACCTGCGAGCGGCCTCGTAACATGTCAGTCAACACAGCGTATGATTCCCCAGCTATCCCATAGTGTTTCAATTTTAACGCTAAAGTCTCATGGTCCGCGACGTCGAAGGCCTTCGATAAATCACAGCACAAGACAGCCACTTGCTGTTTGCGTTCACGAGCAGCCAACACACCACGAACCACTTCACGCGTTAGAGAAGTCGTAGACCTTCCTTCGCGGTATGCGTATTGTTGTTCACACAGCGCCTCAGTTTCCGATAGGTAGGCCACTAGTCGTGAACTCAAGCCATTTTCGAACACTTTGGCTATTGCTGGTATAATCGATACCGGTCTATATCCATCAATGTCGTCCCTTTTACCTTTGCCTTTAAATATCGGGGACACTTTTGATATTTTCAGAGGTGACGGGTACGAGCCTTCCCTAAGACACTTATTAAACAGTGTGGCGAGAACTGGAGCTAGGGGCAAAATTGCTAGTTTTATTAGCTCCATCGACACACCGTATATGTCTTTTGACTTTTTTGGGGGTATTCTACAGGAGACTATGCGGAATACTTCATCAGCCGAGAATCTGGTCAATCTGAGAGAACGGTCAGTTGGCTGACGTGCTGATGCTAAAATTTTACTGACGGTAGCAGCATCGGCTTTAGGAGCTCCACAGGTGGCAGCTGCATTTAAGAAACGAACGTTCATAGCATTTACTGCATCTTTTGGAGAATTAAACTTTATGCCGTTACAATCTTTGACGATATCGGTGAAATTCAACCTTGGAGTATTATTTTTCCCTCTCTCTGTGTTCACGATGCCCCACATAGCTTTAGACGGATTCGTACTTCCGTGTATTATACTACTATAATAGTTGGTTTTAGACATCTTCAAAGTTAAATTGTATTTCTTGTTGAAATCGTCAAACACAGCTATTAAGTCCTCTTCTTCAGGAAATTTGTTAACTAACTTTGAAATGTCAAATAATAACGACTTCAGATTCAGTATATCAGGTGTAATCCACGACGCGTCACGTTTATTATTTGGTTTTCGTTTAATCGGGAAACAAGTATCATGCTTATTTGCTAAAATATTTATCAAAGCCCACACAAATCCCTGGGTGGTCTTATTTCTCTGACCCACTTCAGACCAATCTACACTGTCAATAGACTTAACAAAGTTTATATATATAAATGAATGTCTGTATGTATATATATATATGTCGGAATCTCGGAATCGAGTCGCAATCGAGTTACAATCGAGTCGTGCCCGGGACGCAAGCGCCACCTGTCGGCGTTCGATGAATCAACACTCCCCCGGCCGAGCGGAGCGCACGACACTTCTTGTGCGGCGGTCGGCGAGAGCGGTTGTGTTTGAACCATCGCGCGTTCTACGATACGTACTTTGCTATGCAACCTACTTTGTTACCTGTACTTAATAAATCCTATTGTGTTTGCGAGTTTTCATCCAACACTACCCATCGACTACGCCCACAGCAGAAGGATGCGACTAATGATGATGATGGCGAGACTCTGTCCGCCGACATATATGTCATTATAGAATCGTAAACTGATGCATTAGATCTTGTGATCCTTAGTAAAGTTGTTGTGCCAAAGGTTTTTAATACAAAAGTTTCATTACTGACCGCCAAAATTCAGAACGGCGGCAACTTCACTCAAACCCCTTTGTATCTCCATAAAATCTATAGTCGTGCGCATTAAAAACCGTAATACATTTTTAAAGAAGATTTCCTTGCAGTGTTATTGAGATACGCGATTCTAGATACGCTTAATGACCCGGGGTCTGAGTCATTGTTGTTTGTGTGAGACTCGGAGCAACAACATTGGTACCTATAGTCTTACCTGCGGAAGCTAAACCTGTATTTAATTTTTTTTTTTCATTCAAATTCATTCAAATCGGTTCAGCCGTTTAGGAGTTCACTAACAACGAAAAGTGGCATTGATTTTTATATATATAGATAATGAATTAGCAGCACCCCTAGGTTTTACCCACGCATTTCTCGTTCCCGTTAGTTTTCTGTGTTAAAAGTAGTCTATGTGCTATGCCAGTCTATATTATTAACAGTGTTCTAAATTTCAGTCCGATTCGTTCAGACGTGATTGAGCAAAAAAACAACAAAAATTTCCCATCCATAATATTAGTAGGATAGTAGTTCTATTGTATTCTATAATTGCGCATAAAACTCTCGATATAACGAGTTAAAATGTACATAGAATAATTACTAAGAGGGCCGTGTCACAGAATAGCTAGCAGCTGCAAGTCATCTGATACTGACCTTTGTAGACTGGATCGAGAATGTTCTATGATTTATGCCACATCCCATGATGCTTAAGGGCGGAGCCACTGTCGTATTCTGCTTTTAAAAAGAGGGGGGGGGGGTTACAAGTATAATTTTGACGTCGATGTCTGTCTCTCTGTGTGCCTGTCTGTGGTGCTGTAACTCTAAAACGGATGCACCGATTCCAATGCGGTTTTTTGAAGTGAAAACTTCTTTTGGCGCGCCTAGACAGATTTTTTGTGGGCTGTGAATTGAATTCTAGCGTCACGCTCGTGTATGAGAAATCTTCGGGTAAACTTGGAACCATAGCCATTGGCCATCTAGAAGTGCGTCAGCCAATGGGAAATGCTAAAAGGGCGTGGCCTGCCCATCATGGCATGGCCATCTAGAAATGCGTCAAAGTTGAGTTTGAGAGTGATTTTCCAAAGTAAGCTATCAAATTCTGAGTTATAAGTTTTCACCTCTATCGGCAGTTTCTATGACTGCCAATTTTTTTATTTGGTACTTAATTTCCTTGCGATGGTTCTTAGCCAATGACTTCAAAGGAAGGACGTGGCATACTGAATATTTTTTGGCATTTTAATGGCCAGCAACGACTCGTTCACTCTCGCGCAGTGACCGCCACAGAACATATCTGACCGCTGTGAACTGAGTCGCACTGGCCCTAAAAATGCAATTTTAGGCCCATCGCGGTTGTTCCATTTTGTTGCACCTTTGGCCAGGTCCTTATTTATACAATATATGTCTATGTTCTTAGCTATGTTTGTTAATCTATAATAGGTATTATATCAGCTATCTGGCGGCCATTGTTCAAGTTTTGCTTAGTTTAGGGCGTTGTGTATGAAATGTCCACCAATTTTTATTAAATTTATGTTTATTCTTGTTCTTTAAAACAACTGGCGTAGTAGCACACTTCAATCACAGTCTATTAAAGTAGTATATTTCTTTATACTGTGCTTCAATGGTGCGAACATAGCGCCACGTGACAAACGATACGTGCACACTGCACAGTAAATAAACAACTAATTTAAATTCTATTCGTGTTTTAACGTCATTCGTTTGCGATAGGTTTACAGAAACAGTTTGTTGTAGGTTGTTTTGTATGGATTTTATTGTATGTGTGTGGTTCGTACCTGGCGTCGTCTGTGTGTGACGTAATCTTATCTTCTTCTTAATATACAACGTGTGGCGGAAAGGTCCAACAATATTTATTCAAGCAATATGTTTTTTGCAAATTGTTTTGCTTCTCCGAAGCCGATATTAGAAGATATTAACCGAAGGTAGGTACTTACTTAGTTCCTACCTGGTGTACACCGCATCCTTTTAGGGTTCCGTACCCAAAAGGTAAAAACGGGACCTTATTACTGGACTTGGCTGTCCGTCCGTCTGTCTGTCACCAGGCTGTACCTCAAGGACGGTGATAGCTAAACAGTTGAAATTTTCACAGATGATGTATTTCTTTTGCCGCTATAACAACAAATGCTAATAATAAAATAAATATTTGAGGGGGCCTCCCATACAATAAACTTGATTTTGTACCGTTTCTTGCTCGATTAGTCAGTCCCAAGCAAACTAGATGGCGCCACTAAGTAGTTAAAATTAAACGCGCTATCGACGTCGAATAACTTAACTTCACTTCAATTCTCATACTCCATTTGGAAATATGTTCGTCCGACAACTATTTTAAAGCTTTTTCCGATAAGTAAGAAATGTTTGTATGTACCTTCATTACCCCATATCTCAAAATTGGCCGTCTGAGCAAGTTAGCGAGTAAGCATGTGTTCTTCGCGTCGGCGTCGTTACAATCATAAGGTAAAATCAAAATTTTAATACATATTTTTGGATGAAAACCCGTCTGAGGAAACTGTAATAGTCTATGTATGAGGAATTCGGAATAAACCCAAAGAGGTTTTCTCCGTTTTTTTGCTAATGGTACGGAACCCTTCCTGCGGGAGTCCCAATCGCACTTGGCCGGTTTTATTTATTATACTTGGTTATTTGGTGTGTCGGGCTGTCGGGCAACCTGCAGGTCTACTACGAAGTCCGATAAACGATATATCGGCCGAAGTTATGGACGTTTCTTACCACGAAACACAATCAGTCGGTTGATCGAATCGGGCGTTTCGTTCATTCCGAATTCCGACCGACATAGATATGACAGTTTTTGTGACGTAAACCTAACTTCGAAAGCATTTAATTACCTTACCGATTATTCAGACAGCTGTCGGTCGGATCCGATTATTCGGAGGTTGTTTTCGTAGTAGACCTGCAGGCCGAAGCAAAACAGCCTCAACTGTCGGCCCCAACAGCGACATGAGATAAAGATGATGGGCGTGTTTCGTTTTATTTATCGCTATCGAATACCTACCGAGATGTTTGCGTGCACGCGCGGCCTTATCGCCATTCGGGGTGCAAAGGTCCTGTAGTAACTGCCTTTTGTTTATTCTTTATACAAATCGCACGTGGCTTTCGCGAAACGCGAATCTTTTAGAACAATATCAATTAGAGATGTGCCGATTACGACTTTTGCCGACTAGCCGATTAGTCGGTTGTGAAACGGCCGACTAATCGGCCAAGCCGATCATGGTTACGGGCATTTTCGTGACGCTGTTTTTTTTTTAATAAAAAGTGACGAGACGAGCATGACATGTGCCTGATGGTAAGCAACATGCCTGCCACATGACAGCACAGTGACACGCAGCTATTGGAACATGAAGAGTCCAAATCATTGCTTAGCACTGCACTGCGCTCGTCACCCAGAGATCTGTTGTTCTATCTCTAAGCCCTGTAATTTCTCTGGAAACATTGCCCTTCAAACCGGAACACAATAATGTTTGCACATTACTGCTTGGCGGTAGAATAACTGGCAAAGGTGTGGTTCTTCCCCAGGCGGACTCTGCCGAGAGTCCTAACAATATAATACCAAATAGCAATAAACAGCAGCGCTCGGAGGTAATTCCGTATAGTTTACATTCTCGTTTTCTTAAATTAATAATTTAATTAAAAAAAAAAAAACGGTCGAATTGAGAAACCTACTTTTTTTTAAAGTCGGTTAAAAAATGAAATGTGTGTATGTGCGGTTTCAAATTGTAATCTTATTGTGTTCTTAGCCGTTTTGTAGCCGTGATTGAGCTACTAACTTCCAAACTTGTACAACATCCTAGTACATAATATTATAAATGCGAAAGTTTGAATGATTTTTGCTCAATAACATCGGAAAGTCTGAATGGATCCGATTGAAAATGATAAGAATACTGTTAGAATTTAGTCTGAAACAGCACATAGTTAGTAGTTAGTTTAGCGGGGCCTTTTCCGCACCTAGCCTCTTTATTGGGCCATTGTGCGTGACTCATACTTCCCTTAACTCCAACCAGCCCAGGCTGTCCCAGAAGGCAAGCATCCTGTTAAGGTTGCGGCAGGCATCCGGAACAGACGATGGAGATTGGAGGAATTCTGCCCGTTGATCTGCCACACTGCTGCACTCGACAAGTACATGCTGTGGCGTTTCTTCTTCTGCATAGAGGACTGTCTGTTACACCTATGGTATATAAGTGCTTGTTTAGGGGACAGTGACCAGTTATTATACCTATAACTTTACGAATTTTGTCCCTGTTTAGTCTGATGAGGTTGCGGGCAAGCTTTTTAGATGCTTCCGGAATAGCAGTTTTTGTTTGCCTGCATCCTTCATTGTTGTTCCATTCAGTTAAATGGGCTTCTTCGGTATTTCTACGCAGCCATGTTTTTATTTGAGCCTGGGGTATAGGCATGAGTGGTTCCGGTCCATGTACCTTTGTCTTTGCTCCCCTTTTGGCCAGCTCATCTGCTGCGTCATTACCTAGTGAGTCGCTGTGTCCTTTAATCCATTGCAGGGTTACTTTGTTCGCACCCGCTATGGATTGGAGTGCATTGTGGCATTCCAGTGTAAGGACAGAGGTTATAGTATTGTTTTTAAGGGCTTGAAGCACTGAGGCGCTGTCGGAGACAATTTTGAAACAGCACATAGCCTACTGTTTATCACTTAAAAATAAAGGGGACGGGAAATGGGAACTAGTTTGTAATATTACTGAGATTTATTATATTTATTTTTTTCCTGAAACATTCCGAGCGATGGAATTTCTAACATGACTAAGTAATTCTTGGTGACTGACCACAATATGATTTTGAGTAAAGTTTATTTTGCCCAACGTCCATTAATTTCAGGATATTGATGATTTTAAACTAATCACAGTTGATTAATTTATTAACACAGTATAAAGAAATACCACCAGTAGTAGTTCATCGCCTTTGATCTTGGGAGAAACGCTGATAAGGTCTAGACACGGCAGTCGCAAACATCAAATTAAAATTAAAACATACGGATGACGTTCAGCCCTGAGCTGCGCTCCTGCAATACTAACATTGTAACGTAGGCAATGCAGGAGCGCGCTTCCCGCGTCTCTCACCCCGCACGATTGCCCCGTCTAGACGGCTTCGTCGAACGAATGTATGATTTAATAGACTGGTCATACTGTCCAAACATTCGTACAGACTAGTTGTTCCAGGACACGGATCGCTGTTTTTTATAATAGATTTAGCAAACACGTAAATGATACGTAACGATAAGATACGGTACATTATCAGACGACTCTCGGGGGTCTTGAGTTTTGTGCTTATCAATTTTTTTCTGTTTAGGTATATATAATTATTATATACTAACAGTTACCCGCGACTTCGTCCGCGCGAAATAAATACTAGGTAACTCAGGCAGTACCTACTTGTATACCCCAGACACATTTACGGTTACTAAAAACAGCTTATAATAAAACAATTTTATACAATTGCATCAAAATCGATTCAGTTGTTTAGGTGTGAAAGCGTAAGAGACATTCGTCCCCCATTTCAACTCCAATTCCATCCCCATACAGTTCGAAATTACAAAATCGATAGAACAAACATTCGCTTTTGCTTCACATTTGCTTCGTGGCAAGTGTCTATATGTATACAGAGTTTCATGGTTTTAACTTCAACGGTTGGGAACTTCTATATTGACATTCATCCCCCATTTCACCCCCGTACAGTTCGAAATTGCAAAATTGATGGAACAAACATTTAATTGCTTCGTGTCTAGATACAAAATTTGATAACTTTGAAAATTACGAATTTTCATACAACCGTTCCCTTGTTTCACCCTCTGACGAACATATTTACAAATGGAGCATGGGAATTTAAGTGAAGTTAAATTATTATTTTGGAGTTGTTAAGCAAAACGACCGACGGAAAGTGTCTGGGAGTATTGGGACCTTGTTTTTAAGGATATTGCCTACAACATAGGTACGTGAAAATCACTTATTAGAGAAAATACGTGGAGTAAGTAATGTTTGTAAGTAATGTACTTTCATTACCCCACATCTCAAAATAGTAACTGCTACTTATTCTGTGTTACATTGACTTGTCGGCTGAAGTAACTGTTATTTATTCTGTGGTTTTTAGACGTGTAGACGTCACTACTAGGTATACCATAGTCTATTATATTTTAACTATACCAACTAGGTCTTAAATTTAGGTAGGACTCTTAGCAGAGTCCGCCTGGGGAAGGACCACACCTTTGCCAGTTTTTCTACCGCCAAGCAGTAATGTGCAAACATTACTGTGTTCCGGTTTGAAGGCCAATGTTTCCAGAGAAATTACAGGGCTTAGAGATATAACAACTTAGATAACTGGGTGACGAGCGCAGTGCAGTGCTAGGTAATGATTTGGACTCATCATGTTCCAATAGCTGCGTGTCACTGTGCTGTTATGTGGCAAGCATGTTGCTTACCATCAGGCAGATATCCTGCTCGTCTCGTAACTTTTTATTTTAAAAAAAATGGAATGATGTGTCTGTCTGTTTATATGCTGTTTGGTCGAATTATGACTTTTTGACCACTAGTTCAATTAATTGTCGTAAAATGCGTCGTACTGACTGTTAATTTATTCTGTGACACAGTTTCACTTTAGGTAGTAGTGCTTATTCTGTGTACACTGAAACCTGCTTAATACTGTTACTTATTCTGCGGCAGTCCCATACAAACTATGAACTGTACTGTGTCACAGAGTCATGTGACTAGAATCTAGTTTTTTTTTTTTTTGGGACAGTGGGTTTTGTGTAACTTTTTTCAAGTCTGATTGACGTAGATCGATCTTCAATACAACGACCTCATTGAAACAGCATTTTTTTTTCTATTTAACTATCTATGTATAGACGAGACGAATTAAACTTGAATCTATGGTATCTTGAATGGTAAACAAACAACACAACTTTTTTTTTTACTTTTATAGGTTTACATTTGACCGCCATCTCGCCTGATGTTAAGTGACGATGCGGTCTACGATGGAGCGTGTTTACCTAGAAAAAACCGATACACACCAAGATTATAACCATAGGGAAAAACCCACTCAGACAACGCATTCCACGGTCTAGACTTTCTTATTACAAAAGTAGAGTCAAACTTCTTCGTTCGTAATGTTGGTACATCACCCATGAAATGATGTCGCTTTTTCGAGCTACAAAAAATCCGATAGAAAAAAGGGCAAGGTCATCAAGGTCAAGGATCATGCAGATCAGTTGCACTTTTTAACGTTGTCTGAAGTGTATCCGATAAAACCCCGATAAGCTACCATTTTTGCGGCGATGTTCATCGGACTCTGCAAAAAATAGTCCTACCACTTTTTAAATTAATACACGGGTAACTCACTTTGATATAGTCAGTCCAGCAGGTCTACTACGAAAACAACCTCCGAATAATCGGATCCGACCGACAGCTGTCCTAATAATCGGTAAGGTAATTAAATGCTTTCAGAGTAAGGTTTACGACACAAAAACTGTCAAATCTATGTCGGTCGGAATTCGAAATGAACGAAACGCCCGATCCGATCAACCGACTGATTGTGTTTCGTGGTAAGAAACGTCCACAAGTTCGGCCGATATATCGTTTATCGGACTTCGTAGTAGACCTGCTGTACGACTCAAGTTTCGATCGCTTCCGGCGATCTTTATTTAAAACTAGCGACCCGCCCCGGCTTCCAAACGAAAATCAGCCAAATGGGCCCAGCCGTTCTCGAGTTTTAAGAGACGAACAGCAATTCATTTTTAGGGTTCCGTAAAACGTAAAAACGGAACCCTTATAGATTCGTCATGTCTGTCTCTCTGTCTGTCCGTCCGTATGTCACATCCACTTTTTGCCGAAACTATGAGAACTACACTGTTGAAACTTGGTAAGTAGATGTACTTATTCTGTGAACCGCATTAAGATTTTTCCAAAAAAAAAGAAAAATTAGGGTTGAAATTTGGGCTGAGAATTGAAAGTAAAAAAATTTTTTTTTCATCAAACCTACATGTGTGGGATGTCTATCGATAGGTCTTCAAAAATGATGTTGAGGTTTCTAATATATTTTTTGTCTAAACTGAATAATTTGCGCGAGAGTTACTTCCAAAGTGGTCAAATGTGTCCCCCCCCCCCTCTAACTTCTAAAGTAAGAGAATGAAAAAACTAAAAAAAATATATGATGTACATTACCATGCAAACTACCAACGAAAATTGGTTTGAACTCGATCTGATGAGTAGTTTTTTTTTAGTACGTCATAAATACACTATTATTAAAACTTCGATCAAAGTTACAACGAACTACAAGAACTATGTATATTATGTTACTTGCTGGAACGGAACCCTTCATGGGCGAGTCCAACTCGCACTTGGCCACTTTATTATATATAAAGAAGATAGATGTGTAATAACCACGTTAATTTTTATACTAAAGTTCTACCACTGTTTCAGTTAGGCGGTTGAAGCACACTCTAAAGAAATACTGCCAGTAGTCCATCGCTTTTGATCATGGGAGAAACGCCGATAATGTCTAGACACGGGTAGGGTTGTCGCAAACAAAAAAACGTGGCACCGAAATAAAATTAAAACATACGGAAGACGTCAGCCCTGCAATACTAACATTGTAATGTAGGCAATGCAGGAGCGCGCGTCTCACCCCGCACGCCCCACATGATTGCCCCGTCTAGACGGCTTCGTCGAACGACTGTATGATTTAATAGACTGTGGTTGAAGGCTCAGTGTGCAGTTAGCTTTTACAGAATGCACCACCAGCCTTCAAATGAGGTTGCTGTTTTCCACCTGTCAGTGTGCACAGCTGAAGCCTTGACATATGGAGGTCGCTTCAACAGTCTGTTGTGTTCTCACATACTAACTAATGTACCTACTTAACTGTATTTATTTTAAACACCGCGTCGCAAAACGAAGGGGCGTTATGTGTATGGGTCATCGATATTAACGAATGGAGGCACAATTTATGTATATATTTTTGACGTGATAACGTCTTATAATTCGATGAAGCCGGCTGCACGCCCGCAAAACTGTAACGTTCCGCCGTTACCGTTAGTTCGTCTTCTGTGCCATGCGGACGAAGCTGAGCGCTGAGGGCGCCACCCGCCGAGTCGAGCGGTATCACTACTCGCGCTATCAGCTTACTGATTTCTTAAGACGTTGTCACGTTCTATCGTCAGTAAACCGACTTTACAGACAACCATTTTTTTTTATTGAATAAAGAGTGACGAGACGAGCAGGACGTGTGCCTGATGGTAAGCAATATGCCTGCCACATGACAGCACAGTGACACGCAGCTATTGGAACACGAAGAGTCCAAATCATTACCTAGCACAGCACAGCACTGCGCTCGTCACCCAGAGATCTAAGATGTCACATCTCTAAGCCCTGTAATTTCACTGGAAACATTGCCCTTCAAACCGGAACACAGTAATGTTTGCACATTATTGCTTGGCGGTAGAATAACTGGCAAAGGTGGTACTTACCCAGGCGGACTCTGCTAAGAGAGTTACCACTACACTACTATTTTATTTCCTTTCCGCCCCCCTATTTTCCTCTTTTTTTCCTAATCCAAGAACTATGTAAATAAAAAAAGATTATTGTAATGACAAAGGTCATGGACCCCAGATACTGTGGAGTGTTTAATTAAAAAATATATATATTAACGAATAGATGTTTCAGGGCACATCTCTCAGTACTACTCTTGACAGAGTGGTCGTGGTTATGTGTGGTGTGTGGGTCCTGTTGAATGACGGCTCTTGCAATGTGTCTCCATTTGGCTCTATTAGAGGCATTGTGGGAACAGTCGGTCATGGTGGATTGAGTGATCGATTTGATGAGGTCTGTCCATCTGGTTGGAGAGCGCCCGCGGGGTCTCTTTCCCTCCATTCTGCCCTGCACTACGAGACGCTCCATTGAGTCTTCATTTCGGGTTATGTGCCCAAAGAACTTCAGTATTCGTATTTGCACAATCGACGATAATCTTTCTTTGACGTGAAGCTCTTTCAGGATCGACGAATTGGTGCGGTGAGCAGTCCACGGAATCCTCAGCATGCGAGAACTACATATTACATAATATATCCTGCAATTTCACAATTATAAAATTAGAAAACAAGTATTATTGGCCCATCTTGTGACATATTGTGTAATAGCTTACTCTTAGGTATACCTACACAAATTCTTGATCAATAAATGACGCTTACAAAGTCACAGTCAAATTGCTGTGATAATTTGGTAATAATGTTTTGTTGACATTTTGACGGCTAAAGAAAAACGTCAGAAATGACATGCCGGGATTTACTGTCACGCGCTTGGATGCTGTCGCTGTTAATGTGACATCATTCTAATACATATTATTTGCAATAAAAATTAGCTTGTGTTCTATTCTACACTGTTATTTAACTGTGTTCAAAATTTCATCCCGATCCATTCCGACGATTAAACGTGATTGAGCAAAAAAAAAAAATATCATCATCATCAGCCTGTGTTCGTCCTCTGCTGAAAAATAGACCTCTCCCATAGAGACGAACTTCTTAGCATTCCATGGATTCACCGTGCGGGTGCCGGGTCCATCGTGTGGTAGAGAGAGAAATCTCGAGTAGACCCCGAGACTTGTGACTCGGGTATAGGTTTAAGGGGCCCCTTTGTGACGTACGTCAACACTCACCTTCACTACTCGTGTTTCTCTCCCTGCCCAGTCAAATCCGATATGATCCTACTAGTGCAGCTTTAGATACTCGTTCTAGTATAGAACTTACTGCACTTCTGGACAAGCCAAGGTCTTTCAGCAGGTTATAGAGGGATTTTGCTAGTATACCTCTCGCTCCTACTTCTACAGCGTATAAATTAACTACATAGCCATTTTTTGTTAATTCGTTTTGAAGGTCGTAATACTTATTTTGTTTCATCGCGTGGTCTTTAGGTATATTATTTTCCCACGTAATAATTTTACGTTTCCGTAACACCATACAACCATCCAAACTTTGATATTTATAATACAGATAATACTTATTACTAGCTGCGCCCTTACTCACATAGTTTCCATTCTCGTTATTTGCTATAAAGAACCGGCCAAGTTCCACGAAGGGTTCCGTACCATTAGCAAATAGACGGCAAAAACATATTTTATTGTATGGCCCCCATAATTATTTATTTTAGTTTAATTATGTGATTAAAGAGAACATAAAACTAAATATTCTGTGAATAGTTAAACCGTCTACCTGTCACCGTTATTAGTATCGATCAAGAAACGGTAAAAAACAAGTACTATATATGGGAGCCCCCTTAAATATTTCATTTTATTTTTAGAATTTTTGAAGTGAAAACTTCTTTAGGCGCGTTATAGACAGAATTTTCGTGGGCTGTGAAATGGACTCATGATCACGTGATCATCACGCTCGGATATGATAAGAAATTTCGGGTAAACTCGGGATGCTAGAGCGAGAAAGATAATGTGGTCAGCAAACGTGCCAGACCGAGAAAGATAATTGTTAGAGGAGGACATGGGACAATACATACTCTTACTCTCTCTCGCTGCTCATTACCAGTGTTGACTGACACCTTAGCGACTTTCTCGCTGAAACTGGCGAATTATTAAACTTTTTTATCACGACATTAACTTCTAAGTACTTACCACATCAATTGAACCTGTCACGAAATGCATTTAAATTTGCATTTCACGTCCATTGCAAAAAAGTTATGGTTGTAATATTTTATCACAGCACTTACACTACGTAAACACACAAAATGATACCCATATTCATAAGAAGGTGCTTACACAAATACACTATAACACAACATATTTATGCATTTTTAGCGAAATACATAAATATGACATAACTTAATAGCAAACACTAAAAACTTGTGAGTCAAACAGCATTTTCGACCCGCGTAATTATTTTTTTTAAATTTATTCTTGGCCATGGATACTAATCATTCTGCCGTAAAAGTTATAAATTAAAATTATTTAGTAGTCTTTATATAGTTAAGTATTTCTTATTTTAGTTTTCACTTCTGCCGTGCGGTTTTAAGCGCACACATTTTTTCCTATAGCGGCAATAGAAATACATCATCTGTGAAAATTTCAACTGTCCAGCTATCACCGTTCTTGAGATACAGCCTGGTGACACGACGGACGGATGGATGGATGGACGGACGGACAGCCAAGTCCAGTAATAGGGTCCCGTTTTTACCCTTTGGGTACGGAACACTAAAAAGTAGCCTGCTAGGGTGCGAAGTGACAATAAGACGTAAATAATAACAGTTTAGTGAAGTCATACATTTTATTAGATCAATGTTACTACAAAGCGTAATAAACAGTAATCTTATCAAAATAGCCTTTGTTTTTGCGAATATCTCGCGAATCTTGTATCGCACGTATAGATAGTAATCTATATGTTATCGCGTATCCATCGCATTTAAAGAAGGATACACTTATTTACCGGATTCCAAAGGTCAATATTATTTATCTAAAAGGTGTTTCTAAACTACTTAATACTACTAATATTGTGAACTAGCGATCCGCCCCGGGTACCCCCGGCTACCCGGCTACCCCCAGCATAGTAGTACCTGGTTGACCGAGCTTTGCCCGTTTTTTTTTTAATTATATTTAGGCAGATTAAAATCTGTTACGTATGTAGTTTTAAAGATCTAAGCATACATAGGTACATAAAAAAGCACAAAAAACGATAATGATAATAATTGTAATCATCCGGATTCGAACCGAGCTCTCCTGAACCCGAGGTCGCCCTTCAACCGTCTGAGCTATTTAGCCATAGCAGACCGTGGCGAAATTTGCTATCGTATTCTAATGATATTGTCTACATTATAGTTTTTTATTGCCTGAAAAAGCACATAAAATGTATTTTTTTAGTAATGCAATCTACCTAGATTGAATTATCGTCCCCGAAATCCCCTACATACACAATTTCATTAAAATCGTTAAACCGCGGGGCGTTGTTAGTATGAAATGAAAATGAAGTGAGGTTCATTTGGGTAAACATGTATATTTTTTTTTTATAAATATTGGTGGACAATTCACACACAACACCATCTGACCCCAAACTAAGCAAAGCTTGTATGATGGCGGCCAATAGCTGATATAATACTTATATAGTTTTAAGTACATACTTATTATACCTAGAAACACCCAGACACAGTGCAAACATTTGAATTCATCACACAAATATTTGCACTGGGTGGGAATCGAACCCACGACCCTCGGCTTCGCAGGCAGAGCTACTACCAACTAAGCCACGAGGGCAGTCAATTATAATACGAGTATATATATAAATTGATGTCATTGGTACAATTTCGTCCATTATGCTTACAAATATTTTGAAGTACATATTTCATTATGATATCGATAAATAGCGTTATAATGATAAGATATCTATGGGAATGGCGTAATTTATTGCCACAGTAAACTTTTACGCACTCGAAAAACAAAGTGCTAAGCTAATCCATTTGTTTGAGCCCGTATAATATCTTTGGAAACCACTTAATACCGTTAAAAGCATCATAATCATTGGTGTATTGCTTTCAGAACATAAACACCTACTCAGTTTATATATCTGAGTGCCAGTGCCATATTTTAGTGCCAAAGTTAACTTTGGGTTTCAGGGGCTCTGAGATATGTAACTTTACGTTTCAGGGGCAATGAGATATTGTAACTTGGGGTTTCAGGGGCACTGCGGCACTGAGATATGTAACTTTAGGTTTCATGTGTAATGTGATAATATGTAACTTGAGGTTTTAAGGGCACTTATAAACTCTGAATGAGTTTGAGTACTATGATTAATCGAAAACGGTCAACGGTTTTGAAAAATCAACATACACATAAACAGCCCACTAAATGTTCCCACTGCTGGGACTCGAGGCCTTCTCTCGCAAGAAGAGAGTCAAGGTCTAAAAAATCTAAATTTGAAAAATCTACAATAATCTAAAATTTACATACAATAAGTACATGTTAATATATGTATTCGTTTATACCGAAACTTCGCTGTCTCATTGGAATAGTGTATGTAGGTACCTATTTTAATTTGGTCAAGTGCCCGAGTTTAATTTTAAACTGAAGTGGTTTTTTTTTTGTAGAAAATTACATTAAATACAAACAAACATTCAAATTATATTATATGTATGTACTTATGCATATCTGGTACACAAATCTCTTATCAGTCTATTACCTTGTGGTGTTCCAAGTTCGTCCGACAATGCGTGCGATAAATCTGAGCGTTGCAGAAGTGCGGCCGTGAATAATTGAGATAAAGCCTCCTAGTAACTGATTACAATTGCTAAGCGTACGTGTGCAATGTTTGAGGGTTCTGTGTATATTTTTTTTGATCAGTTGTCCCACTGCTATGCAAAGGTGCCAATAGGGTACAATCCTCAAAAAAACTAAGTAGCCCGTTAGTTAGATTGCCAAAAAATATTGTACACGTATTTGTTCTTTTGTTTCACAAACAAAAAATAACGAAGATACAGCGCTTCGAAGTTGCGTGTGACGTCACTTGTGAGTACGATTTTTACTCACGAGTGACGTCGCGACCCCCCACTCTCGAAGTTTGATGGTCTATATCTTTGACGATTTTTAATATTATGAAAAAACAAAAAATACGTGTCCAATATTTTTCCGTGATCTAGCTGACGGACTAATTAGGATGGTGTATTTTTGACCCAGTCCGGTACCCTATTCCCTCCACTTTATCAGGTCCTGAGCTTCCATTATTTTTTTTAAACGCTCCGATTTCGTCCTTCCATCGCGTTGGAGGATACCCCTGGGGTCGACTGGCCGATGGCGTCCACTCTGTAGAAACCCTGGCCCACCGATCGGGGTGTATTCTGGTCACATGACCCACTCCCATTTAAGCTTGGTAGACCTAAATCCTACATCTGTTACACCTGTAATTTAACACAGTATGGTGCTGATGGACAAGAGTCGTCTCAGAGTAGAAGCCATCGTACTGACATGCTCTTAAACCCAGACTTTAAAGTTGAAGGGTTTCCCTTCACCTTTAAAGATAGGGATGATGGTAATCGTGAGGAAATTGACGGAAACTGACATTTTGAGGACATTAGTAGTATTATTTATTTGGTATAACCGTTGGGACGTGGACAAACGTAGGCAATATGTAAGGCGAATAGGCAAACGTAGCGTAGGACGCCCTGAAACTAGTTGGAGTGACGATATACGTAAGGCAGCAGGCAGTGGCTGGAGGAAAGCCGAGGGCCGAGATAGGGCTGAGTGGCGTATCATGGGAGAATGCCTAAACACAGGAGTGGACTAGGGCAGGCTGATGATTATAATAAATTGGTATTCTTAGATTAGTATTGTATTGGTGTTAAGGTGTGTGGTGGTGTTAAGTTACGGTTGTTTTAGTCGGGAGAACGGCGACTGCCGATCCGGAGACCCCGGGTTCAAACCCCACACGCACCACTGTCTTTTTGAAGTCACGTGCGTAATGCCACTAACTTAAAACGGTGAAGGAAAACATCGTGAGGAATCCGACATGTACTTAGAATCTTTCGAAGTCATGTGTCATCCACCAACCCGCACTGGGCCAGCGTGGTGGATTATGGCCTTAACTCTCTCCTTGCGAGAGAAGGCTCCGAGTCCCAGCAGTGGGAACGTTTAGTGGGCTGTTGATGATGATGATTGTATTGGTGGTACGGAACTTTCGATGTGACTCGACTCACACTTAACTTTTTTTCCTATTAAAATTACTATGCATGTTTTTTTTAAACACGCCTCTCCTTATCAAACGCTTGCGAATCTAATTAGTATCGCTTTGTTCTTGTACTCTTTTAACCTTCGATATTAAAATATGAGAGATGAAGCTATAGGTTTGAATTGGCATCTGGGGCCTTCTACTGACTACCGATCCTATGGGCTAGTTACAGAAGTCGCATGGCCCCTACTAGCCTAATAGACTCTTCTAATCCATTATTCCGCAACGCCGTACAAAACTGATGCGTCAAGGAGAAAAGATCGAAGGTTGTAACGCCCTCTCTTCACCTGCACTCTGTTGGACAGCTTACAAGTGACGGCATAGTGCTGAATCTTTATATTTCATACCCCGCCTTTCTACATACGTCTCGTGGTGTTTCAAATGACCCGTCAATTTTGTACACGGGCCTGTCTCATCGAGTAGTACATCTCGAACGACGACTAGCGCAAAAGCAAATCAAAATAACTACGTAACCAATTTAATTTATCATAATTTTCGTTATTTTTAAGTCTAAAATTCTCCAGTCATAAAACTATTTTTAAATTATTTACCGAGGAAGTAATAACCGGTTTACGTCAATTTCTGTTTATTCCGTAATAACGGTCTGGCAACGAGCCCGGGTCTGAAGGTATTTTCCTAGATTTCCTCGCTTCCTACGGCTTTTGTGACTACACGGTTTTCGAAAGGTGTTTGTTTATGGCTTCGAAAATACATTATCAGATGATTACTTTTTTTTTTTTTCCTTTTATAGGTTTACACTTGACCGCCATCTCACCTGATGTTAAGCGACGATGCGGTCTACGATGAAGCGTGTTTACCTAGAAAAAACCGATTCACTCTCGATTTGAAGACACAAAGATTGTAACCATCGGGGAAAACCCACTCAGGCTACGTATTCCACAGCCTAGACGTTCTTATCACAAAAGTAGAGTCAAATCTCTTCGTTCGTGTCTTTGGAACATCAACCATGAAACGATGTCGCTTTTTCGTGCTACGAGCATTCCGATAGAAAAAAGGACAAGGTGGTATTAGATCATGTAAATCAGTCGCACACTCTCCGAAGTGTATCCGATAAAAAACCGATAGACTAGCAATTTTATGACTATAGTTTCGAAACAAATGCCACTACTGTAAAACAAATTTGGTATAAAATCCGGTACAAAAATGGAATGTTCCGGAAAGTGACAAGAGGGGTATATGTTTGTGAAAACGCTCAAGTATATCATCATAGTTTTTGTAGTGGTAGGAGTCTTTACAGAGTCGCCTGGGGAAGTACCACACCTTTCCAGTAATGTGCTGTTCCGGTTTGAAGGGCAATGTTTCTAGTAATATTAACCTACAGAACATAGCGATAAAACATCTAACATAAGTTATTTAGGTGATGAGCGCGCGCAGTTCGGTGCTATCTATTTCGACTATTCATGTTCCGATAGCTGAGTGACACTATGCCTTAGTGGGCAGGCGTGTTACTTACCATCAGGCACATTTCCTGCTCTTCCCGTCACTCTATTCTAGAAAAAAAAAAAAACATACTGGATGAAGCAGCAAAGCGCAATTTCGTATAAATAAAGATCAAAGAAGCTCAGAAAGCATCAGAAGTCACAAACGTCTCTCACTCCCGAAATAATGTAGGACTTTGGTCCGTCTATTTATATACGTATCGTCTGCGCGAGTCAAGGGCAATGTTGTTTGTAAACGAGCCGGACGCCGGCCAAAGTTCTCCGCTCGATCATGGCGAAGCGGATGTATTTTTATGCGGTAATGTGACGGATGTGCAAGATGGAAAGGAAGTCTGAACAGTTTACCTTTTTTTTTTAATGAAGAGTGACGAGACGAGCACGTCATGTGCCTGATGGTAAGCAACATGCCTGCCACATAACAGCACAGTGACACGCAGCTATTAGAACATGAAGAATCCAAATCGTTACCTAGCACTGCACTGCGCTCGCCACCCAGAGATCTAAGTTGTTATATCTCTAAGCCCTGTAATTTCTCTGGAAACATTGCCCGTTCAAACCGGAACACAGTAATGTTTGCACATTACTGCTTGGCGGTAGAATAACTGGCAAAGGTGTGGTCCTTCCCCAGGCGGACTCTGCCAAGAGTCTTACCACTACACTACTGCCAAAACAGTCTTCCCAAAGGTACAAAGGTTATTACTTCACGTGTTTTGGTACCTATTACTAATCTGATCGGATCCAGCACGACTACGAAAACAACCTCCAAATAATCGGACCCGACCGACAGCTGTCCGAATAATCGGTAAGGTAATTAAATGCTTTCGGAGTTCTCGGGTTTACGACACAAAAACTGTCAAATCTATGTCGGTCGGAATTCGAAATGAACGAAACGCCCGATCCGATCAACCGACTCGACTGTTGTGTTTCGTGGTAAGAAATGTCCATAAGTTCGGCCGATATATCGTTTATCGGTTTTTCATGGATCCGCGCTTGAGTCTGACGTATCTCTGTGTATTTTTTTTAGCCTATCACACCTACATAGCTATTGTTGGCTTTAGATGGTCCCTACTGCCTATCTAAGCCATTAAATGATGCCGCCATTTTCAAGCTACAAACAGTCCGGCAGAAAAAAAGGCTAGGTAGTTGTAGCGGCTGTATCGTATATTTCATATTTCAAGTACCTACTAACTCCATTGCCTTTGTTCATTGTGTCCCTAGCGGATAAAATATAACATGTAACATAAACACTAATAACGTAAATATTAACCACAACTAACAGTGCTCCATTGTATTTAGAAATAGTTATAAGCGACAGTCACATTGTAAAAGAAAGGAGTCAGCAGGTCTACTACGAAAACAATCTCCGAATGATCGGATCCGACCGACAGCTGAATCGAATCTGTAGCCTACCACGAAAAACATTCGGATCGATAGATCTCGGTCGGAAGTTATAGACTTAGGTCGGATGAGGGTCGGATCGAACGAAACGGCCGATTCGATCAACCGACCGATTGTCTATCGAGGTAGGAAACGTCCATAAGTTCGGCCGATAAATCGTTTATTTGACTTCGTAGTAGACCTGCAGATATTAAACACCATCACATGAACACGCATTTTAATTTGCCTATCACCACACCTTCACGCACCCATCGGCAAATAGTCTGGCCTCGTGGCTTAGTTGGTAGTAGCTCTGCCTGCGAAGCCGAGGGTCGTGGGTTGGATTCCCACCCAGTGCAAATATTTGTGTGATGAATTCAAATGTTTGCACTGTGTCTGGGTGTTTCTATGTATAATAAGTATGTATTTAAAACTATATAAGTATATATCAGCTATTTGGCCGCCATCACACAAGCTTTGCTTAGTTTGGGGTCAGATGGTGTTGTGTGTGAATTGTCCACCAATATTTATATTTAATAGTCCAAATCAATGATCTTCTATATAAACTGAGGTAGATGCGTTGTACCCCGCTCTGCATGGCGAACTAAACTCAAGCTAATTAGCCTGAGTCAACTCAGTCGCACCGTGTCTTGCTCCGATGTTACACGTGGAAGGCAAGGCAAGGTGAACATATGTTTTTCTCTTTCTGACAACGGGGTTTTATATATCTCTGCTATCTTTTATTTTCTTGAATTATATAAACAAAACTGCGCATATTCTACATAAGTAGCTATAGCCAATTTCGCCGCGTGTTAGGGCTTTTTTTAACGTGTAAAACGTCTCTATTAGTAAAACCTCATTGGTCCAAATAGTATGAATTAGATCTTGCAGATCAGTTGCACACTCCAAAATGTATCAGAGAAAAACCCGAATCGGACCGATCTGCGTCATATTGGTCTGCATTCTCCGAAACGATATGTACGATTCTTTCGATGTTTTTATGTGTATTTGGTAGGTACCTAAGTACGAGAATTGATAGGTCGTAAAGTATTCTACATCCTCCTTCCTATTCTTAACCTTTGCTTTACCTGACCTTAACTTAGTAATTAGTGTTGGTGATTTTAGATTTTAGGCGATTACAATTTCCTTTTCATTAAATTTTCAGTTCACAACCTTAACTTTTTAATCACGATTTATATGGTAGAACAACATGTGCCGGATCGGCAAAGGGTGATTGAAAAAAATCCTGGAATTTCATATCGCGAGATGCGGCTTGTTAATGTAATTTTAATCGATCTAATAATAATCAAAATCGATGTTAATCGACTAAATCTGAGTTACGAAATTGATTTTCGACCAATCTTAAATATGAGATTTAACGTATGTAGTATCTGAATCTCATTTAGATCGCTAGTTAAACGGTTGTTTAGTATACACGTATACAGGCTAGGCTGTTAATTGAATGGCTGATTAAACTAGTTGGCTTCGACACTCTATTATTCCGCAACGCCGTACTTACTTACATAAATCATGCGACAAGGAGAACTGATCGAGGGTTGCAACCCTCCCTCTTCAACTACACTCAGTTGGACAGCTCACAAGTGCCGGCATAGTGCTGAATCTTATTACTTTATACCCTTCTATCATCCTACATAGGTCTCCTGGTGGTTCATTTGACCCATACATTTTATTCACGGGCCGGTAGTCTATAATGAATGTGTTTTCAGGCAATAAAATCGACCGAAGCTCGGTCATCCAGAAACTAACAGTGGCGTAGAAAGATGTAAGAAAATATTCTGCAATATTTTTAAAACGTTATCTTTAGGTAGTTAATCGCGGTTCTGCAATCGTTTACACGATGATAATGGGTTACGTCTTTAATTACTTATAATTTTATTACGTAAAGTTGTTAAGGAAAACTGTAAAAACCATTTTGTTACGCAATTTTATCATATTGGAGCAACGATTTAGAGCTACAGATGTGCCCTGAGAAGTGAGAATGCTGAAATAGGTAGTAGTTGGGTATGTAGCGTAGTATAGTTCTCATTGTATTTTAGTTTTGTTAACAAAAGCTCTGTCAATGAAAAAGAAATGGTATCAGATTCTGCAGATCAGCTGCACAACCTTCTGGGCTATCAATTTGGAGTGGTTTTTTGCGTCGTTGAGTTGGAAAAATGTCTCGCAATTTCAATTCACCCCGGACCAGTGGAGCGATTCATTGTCAGAAGCGATTTCCATTTACCGACTTCTTTATTAGTTAATAGGGGGAGGCGTGGGGGTTACACGTGGAAAATGGTGTCAAATCTGATTTGTAAGGTAATGAACTAAACCTTTACCAAATTTAAGAGGTAGAAAGTTCTACTTTTGGAAGTTATACACGCGGAGTCATATCTCTTCGTTCGTGTTTTTGGAACAATGTTTCCAGAGAAATTACAGGGCTTAGAGATATAACAACTTAGATCTCTGCGTGACGAGCGCAGTGCAGTGCTAGGTAATGATTTGGAATCTTCATGTTCCAATAGCTGCGTGTCACTGTGTTGTTATGTGGCAGGCATGTTGCTTACCATCAGGCCCATGACCTGCTCGTCTCGTCACTCTATATTTAAAAAAAAAAAACATCAAAACCATGACACGATGTCGCTTTTTTGAGATACGAGAAGCCTCTCCAACAACCCGGCAACAGGGTCGGACTGGGTTGTAAGGGCCCGAGTGGTTCCATGGCGATCACAAGCCCGGGGCCCGAGACCTTATCCAGTGCATCATCACTCGCTCAAGGTCGCGAGGTTTTAGCCTACAGCTAGACCGTTCCTCCCAGGGAACAAGTGACAGTCGGTTGTCGGACGCACGGCTGAGCGCTCGCGCAACACGTTTCCCGCGCATATTGTTATTAGATATACAGATAGTGCAATCCACGAAGACGCGCCCCACTATTCCTCCTAACCGTTTATGTATATGTGTGCAAGCTTCCGTCAATGTTTGAGTGTTATCGGTACACACTAATTACCTATGAATGCACACGCACACTACAATGACTGGTGAATGGTTCGCGACTGACGCTCGGAGCAAACGCGATTGGTGGAAAACAAAATTGGTGGGGCGCGTCTTCGTGGATTGCACTATCTATATCGACGACCCTCCGTGCTAGACAGGGACAGAGTTACGCGTTAGAAGAGAGCGCAAATGTTAAGTTGAAAATCGCGACAGCTATTGAGCGCTAATGCGAGCTGAATTGAACTTTGTTGTGTCCCAGCAAGAGTCGCTATTTATATAATTGTTTTCGGTAAGTGAGGCTTCTGTACTTGTGCTAATATTTATTCTGTGCCTTATCCTACGGTTGCTGCATGCCCCGCAAACCAGCCCCGTAGGGGGGCCGCGCAGGCTGGGCCACGGCTGGCTAATGCCACCTCTATTATATGGCCAGTCAGATGCTGCTCAGCACTCGGCCAAATACATACAAAATATTTTAAATTACAATATTTGGATGTTTGTTGGTCATTAACGTCTTAACGTATGAACGGACCGGGTTGAAATTTGGAACACAAAAGAACACATAGGCTCCATTTTATCCCGAGAGAAAACAAAGGAAACAGGAACTAAGCGGGTAAAACCGCGGGTCGCTGCTAGTCATCATCATCAACAGCCCACTAAACGTTCCCACTGCTGGGACTCGGGGCCTTCTCTCGCAAGGAGAGAGTTAAGGCCATAATCCACCACGTTGGCCCAGTGCGGGTTGGTGGATGACACGTGACTTCGAAAGATTCTAGTTACATGTCGGTTTCCTCACGATGTTTTCCTTCACCGTTTTAAGTTAGCGGCATTACGCACATAATTGCGAAAAGACAGTGGTGCGTGTGGGGTTTGAACCCGGGGTCTCCGGATCGGCAGGCGCCGTTCTCCCGACTAGACCAGCCGTAACTTCTTAACCGTTGCTAGTACTAATACGTATAATACAAAATTCAGCAAATTAAATGTTCACTTCTGCCTTCTGCCGTGCGGTGTTAAGAACACAGTACATTTTTTTGCCTAAAATTTCAATTAAGAAAATATCGACGCACAAATTACCAAAAACAATGCAACAGAAGTTATAAATAGATCACGAGTCACATGTACTGATTTAAATAACAGTCAATTGTTTGTTTTGTTTCAGGCTTGAACGCTTGCGAAAGAAAATCGTATCTGTTTCTACGGAAAGAGCTACCTGTCAGGTACGTTATTGTTGTATATATGAATAATGCTTTATGTGGGTTTGTTTCTTTTAATATATTATGTATATATTTAGTAGAATTCGTTCACTATGACTCGGCTTACATATGTAGGCCTATAAGCAGTTGATATCGCTTCAGAATAAATCATAATTTGCATGATGACTACAAAAAAACTGATTAGTCCGTATGATAACTTTAAAATATTGTTCACGTATTTTTTCTTTTGTTTCACAAACGAAAAATGACGGCGCTTAGAAGTTTCAAGTGACGTCACGGCATTGTAAATTTTTTACAAAGAAGTGACCTCGCTACCCTCCACTCAGTGTTTGGTGATCAATATCTTTGTGTCGATTTTTATTTTTTTTATTAAACAAAAAATACCTGTCCCGTATAATTTCCGTACATATGTACAAGTTGGTCATCATCACCAGCTTCGACGGTGGAGGAAAACATCGTGAGGAAACCGACACGTTCCGAGAATCTTTCAAGGTCATCATTCGCAAAACCCGCTCTCGGCCATCATATGATGGAAGATTTTGAATCTCACTTTGTGAGAGAAGGCCGAGTCCCAACAGTGTTTAATGCAGCCCACTATAGGAAAGTTCCTGCTCATATCACATATCCTACTTTTGATCCCGCAACAAAATATGTACATCATCAACAACAACATCAACAGCCCACTAAACGTTCCCACTGCTGGGACGCGGGGCCTTCTCTCGCAAGGAGAGAGTTAAGGCCATAACTCCACCACGCTGGCCCAGTGCGGGTTGGTGGATGACACATGACTTCGAAAGATTCTAGGTACATGTCGGTTTCCTCACGATGTTTTCCTTCGCCGTTTTAAGTTAGCGGCATTACGCACATAACTTGGAAAAGACAGTGGTGCGTGTGGGGTTTGAACCCGGGGTCTCCGGATCGGCAGCCGCCGTTCTCCCGACTAGACCAGCCGTAACTTATATGTACATAAATAAACACAAATACGTATTTATTCTAGACTAGCAGTGCCCCGCGGTTTTACCCGCGTACTTCCCGTTCCCGTTGTTCCAGTTATTTTCCCGGGATAAAAAGTACCCTATGTATTCTTCCACACTATAATCTAACTGTGTACAAAATTTCAGCCTGATCCGTTCATACTGTTCAATAATTTATCCAGAAATTACCGTCTCGGGGCCCATCAGCGAGATTTAAACATTATTATTAAGCAGCTATACCGATTTTAAAGTTTCCCCCATAATTGTAGTCAAGTACGTAAAAGTAAGCACTTACGTATGGTTCCCAGCGTCGTCCAAAGCCCAGTTTGGTCTGACAGGAAGAAGGAACGGGGTCAGAAAGGGGAATGTGGAATAACCAAACCAGACAGATTCCGTAGACTTCCAGAATTCCCGTTCCAGCAGTAGCAACGGTCCGGCGTTGGAGAAAAGGGCCAATCCAGTAGCCCACTTTCACACAAATAGTCCAGCACTAATCCAGTAGTCACAATTAATGTTAATAGTCTCTTCCCGAAGCAATATTAACACTTTTATCCCGAAAAACACCAGGTTAGAAAAGAAAACGTGACTCGTCGTTCCCGCGAACAAAGACAACGTATGATGACAGCCGGCTGTCAACCATAGATCCGCTATGATTTCGGCCGATATAATGTTCACCGATTATACGGAACACATACGTTACGGCGTGATTGAGCAACAAACATCCAAATATCCAAACATCCAAACTTTGACATTTATAATGATAGTGGGATTAATTTGTACGAGAGCGAAATAACGAGCAAATGCTAGTTATTTGATAAATATTATTTTTCTTTGCTTTTGTAACGCTCCTGAGGTTAGCGAACGAATTCAAACAATAATAAACCCATCTAGTGTTTATCAACACTTATTATCAAATATTTGGTTTGTACACCACTCTGTTCGTACATAAAGCGATTTTTTTTTTAAGTGAAAATTTCTTTTGGCGTGCCTAGACAGATTTTTCGTGAGGTGTGAATTGAATTCTAGCGTCACGCTCGGGTATGATAAGAAATCTTCGGGTAAACTCGGGACCATGGCAATTGGCCATCTAGAAATGCGTCAGCCAATGGGAAATGCTGAAAGGGCGTGGCCCGGCCATCATAGCATGGCCATCTAGAAATGCGTGAGCCAATGGGAAATGCTTACGCATTTCTAGATGGCGATGCCATGATGGCCAGACCACGCCCTCTGTTTACACCCGTGCAGTTTTCAAAGTAAGCTATCAAATTCTCGAGTTATAAGTTTTCACTTCTATCGGCAGTTCCTATGACAGCAAATTTTTTTGAACTGATTTTTTTGTAGGACATTGTAAGTCACATGGCGGTCCCATCATTTATAACAATTGTTATATTAGTAAGCAAATGATCAGTAAGAAAGAAATAAGTAAGAAAAATAGTAATTTGGGATGGATCGGCTAAGTATCAGCTGGAGGCTTTGGAATCGATCGAAAGACGAGCCAAAAGGCTGACAGGCAACGACAGTCTTGTGCGAAAAAAACTTTAAAGTCTTGAACATCGCCGAAAAATTGCTAGCCTATCGGGTTTTTATCGGATACACTTCGGAGAGTGGGCAACTGATTTGCATGATCTAATACCACCATGCCCTTTTTTCTATCGGAATGCTCGGAACTCGAAAAAGCGACATCGTTTCACGGTTGACGTACCAATGACAACGAAGAGATTTTACTCTACTTTTTTGATAAGAACGTTTAGGCTGTGGAATACGTTGCCTGAGTGGGGTTTCCCCGATAGTTACAATCTTTGTGTCTTCAAATCGAGAGGGAATCGTTTTTGAAGTGAAAACTTCTTTGGGCGCGCTATAGACAGAATTTTCGTGGGCTGTGAAATGGATTCATCAATCGTCACGCTTGGATATGATAATGGATCGGATCGGATCGGTTCGGATATGAAATCTTCGGGTAAACTCGGTAAAAACGGCCAGGTAGGTACTAGGGCAATAGAAACAGTAAAGAGTTGAAATATTCTGTATAATTACGTTGATATAAAACTAGATGGCGCAACCATCGATTTAGCTGGCGGTGTTGAAATTATGCGAATGTACATAGACCTACGATGGTTTAACAAATAATCTATCGGCAGTTCTTATGACTGCCATTTTTTTTTTTTTTCTAGGTAAACACGCTCCATCGTAGACCGCATCGTCGCTTAACATCAGGCGAGATGGCGTTCAAGTGTAAACCTATTAAAGTAAAAAAAAAATGTATGCGGATCAGTTGAAGTGACATACCCGAAAACCGACTTAATTTAAAATTAAACTAGGGCAATAAGCGAAATTTTATAATTTCTATGGCAACGTCATCCAGATAAAGGAAAGCATATTTTTCAAATGGTAAGCAACAAGTAACAAATAATTATCTACGTTTCTGTTAAAATTAAAGTCAAAATTAATAAGATAATCTATTTCTAAAAACAAGAGTAAATACCAATGTTGGTATTATAAAAACCACTACACTTACACTACTTGAGATAATAATAGATAATTATAATGTACTATTATTATTTGCTAGTTCTATGTTATTAACAAACTTATTGCAGTCGGCTTCAGATGGCCTCTGCTGTCTACAGAACTTTGGATTCGCGTAGAAGGCGCAAAAGGCCTTATTATATAACTAGCCTCGTGGCTTAGTATTTATATGTATAAGTATATAAACTATATAAGTATTTACATCAGCTATCTGGCCGCCATATTACAAGTTTTGCTTAGTTTGGGGTCAGATTGTATTGTGTTTGAATTATTCACCAATATTTAGGTAGTTCGGTCAATAGTTTTATACATGCATAGACTACAATTTATATTGTACTGTCGCACCTTCTGATGGCTACTTGTAGTCTTATCAAGAGTGAATCGATATCTTATAGGTAAGCAGTGTAGGTTTAGTAGCGGTAGGACTCTTGGCAGAGTCCGCCTGGGGAAGGACCACACCTTTGCCAAATATTCTACCGCCAAGCAGTAATATGCAAACATTACTGTGTTCCGGTCTGAAGGGCAATGTTTCCAGAGAAATTACAGGGCTTAGAGATATAACAACTTAGATCTCTGGGTGACGAGCGCAGTGCAGTGCTAGGTAATGATTTGGAATCTTCATGTTCCAATAGCTGCGTGTCACTGTGTTGTTATGTGGCAGGCATGTTGCTTACCATCAGGCACATGACCTGCTCGTCTCGTCACTCCATATTTAAAAAAAAAAAAAAAAAAAGCACGTTCCATCGTAGACCGTTATAAAATTAGGTATTTTTAACAGATTGCCTTTAGGGCAATAAAGTTTTTATAATGCTGATAGGTTTGCATCTCGCTTGATGTTCAGCGACGATGCGGCTTACGATGCGGGGTTGCCTAGAAGAAACCGATTTACTGTCGAATTGAAGACGCGAATATTGTATCCATCGGACAAAAACCCCCACACTTAGACGTTCAACGTTCATGTCTACGAAACTGGATCCAAACCTCTCTTAGTTAAGTCTTTGGGACATCAACCATGAAACGATGCCGCTATTTGAACTACGAGTAATTCGATAGAAAAAAGGGCAAGTTAGTCAAAATGGACACCTATCATAAAAAAACAGTTTAAAAAAAAAAGCTTCTCTAGTCGTTATGTGTATGAACTGCAGGTCTACTACGAAGTCCGATAAACGATATATCGGCCGAACTTATGAAGTTTCCGACCACGAAAGACAATCGGTCGGTTGATCAGATCGGCCGTTTCGTTCGATCCGACCTTCATCCGACCTAAGTCTATAACTTCCGACCCGAAATGTATCGATCCGAATGTTTTTCGTGGTAGGCTACAATCCGATTCAGCTGTCGGTCGGATGCGATCATTCGGAGTTTGTTTTCGTAGTAGACCTGCTGAGTACTTTAAATTATCGCGGACTTTATACACGCGCAGGATTTTAATCAAACTGGAGTGCGTAACTGTATTTTTTCTATTTTGAACCACATTTTTATGGTGGTAAAGATAAAAATCGTTTGCTTAATTATCAGACGAAGAAGCTGCCTAGATTCGAGGAAGGTCATCCTTATCTACCTAAAAAAAATAATGATATAATATTTATTCTACATACCGGTTATATGTTGGCAGATGCGTAATCACGTCTAGGTTGTGGAATGCGTTGTCCGAGTGGATTTTTCTTGGTAGTTTATTAGATAGATAGATAACCCATATTGTGACACAAAAAAAAACAAATATTACAGTTAAACACTTATGAACTAGCGCCACAAATGGCGGCCTTAGTGCTGAGAGCAATCTCTTCCAGACAACCAGCTCTTAATCTTGGCATGATCAAGTCCAAACAAAGTTAATACAAAATCACTCTTTACGATCATTCGAATGGCCTCGTGGCTTAGTTGGTAGTACGAGTAAGTCTGTCTGCGAAGCCGTGGGTCGAGAGTTTGACTCTCGCCCAGTGCAAATATTTGTTAGTTATAGATTGTCAAATTTATAAATACAAAAGTATCTTAACAAGTGTACACCGGTATCCGCACTAGGGCAACCTGTGTTGTGGGTACCAGGCATATCCATGATACACAACCAAAGTTGATACACTCATGAAAAATTAATGAGATATGTGATGAATTCAATTATTGGAAGTGAAAACATCTTTTGGCGCACCACACAGGTTTTTTTCGTTAGCAGGGAATGAAGCTCATCGTCGCATGCGGAAATGAAAGAATCGTTCGGGTGAAGTCGCGACCGCCGTATGTGCGAGCGAGAAAAACAGTCAGCTGCTGCTTTCTGTCTGCTGTCACAGACTTTTTTTAAATTTACTATTGGCCATGGATACTACTCCTTCAGCCGCGTCTGTTACTGTCTTGTCGCTGTGCTTACTATATTCTGTTTTTATGTAATAATTTTTATTTTTAATCATTATAAATATTTTTTTCTGGGTTTCTACATTCATACAGTACGCACTCCAGTCTGTATAAATCCTCCTTGGACACGTGTGACTTTAGTGACGCAAGTAACATTTATTCGTTGGTATATTTTTTGTTCTCTATATACCTAAAAGGCATTGTTCTAAATGTGTGACAAACAGATGCCATGTTTAAGCCGACTGACGGTTTTGGTAAATAAATATGTCGTACTAGCTATGCCCCGCGGTGTCGCCCGCGCCCTTGTTTTACGTAGATGAATTTTCGGCAAATTCATAAAAGGGTAAAATAAGTACAAACTTTGAATGTCATATTCATTTATATCTAGTTAAAAGCTTAAATAATTTATTTTTTTGAAGTAACAAAGAAACTAAAATCGACTTCAATTAAAACTAAATTCAGACAGTCTACCAAATTGCATAAGAATCACTATATCGTCTAAAATACATGAAAGAAGTTTTAGTTTTTTGTTCATATTTCAAAAACCGCCGCACCGATTTTGATAAAATTAATATAGGACCATCTCTGAACTATGATCTACCAAACAAAAAAATAATCATCAAAATCAATAAACAATCGGCGGCGATATCGCGTAACATACAAACTTACAAAAAAACATACAGCCGAAATGAGAACCTCCTAATTTTTAGAAGTCGATTTAAAACAACGTGTTTTAGTAGTGTTGGGACTTTTTGCAGAGTCCGCCTGGGGAAGTACCACACTTTACCAGTTATTCTACCGCCAAGCAGTAATGTGAAAACGTCACTGTGTTCCGGTTCGAAGGGCAATGTTTCCAGAGAAATTACAGGTCATACAGATAACACATCTTATATCTCTGGGTGACGAGAGCAATGCTAGGTAATGATTTGGACTCTTCATGTTCCAGTAGATGGGAGTCATTGTGATGTTATGCGCAGGCATGTTGCTTACCATCAGGCACGTGCCCTGCTCGTCTCGTCACTCTATACTAAGTATATTTGTTTTTTTGTAAAAATCCGTTTTTCCAACAAACGAATTACTAAGTTACTATTCGCAGTTAGCGAGGTGTCGATTAGGGTTGTTGAGGAAGTGATTAAGGAGTTGAAGGAGGAAGAGGAGGAGGAAGAGGAATCGTCACGCGCAAATTTAGAGGATGCGGATGAGGAAGAGGATATTTTTTTGAGGAAGAGGATGCGGATGAGGAAGCGGAAGAGGAAGCGGATGAGGAAGAGGATGATAGGAAATTATAAATACTAGTGGACCAAAGTATGAATCGAAACTATTCTCAAAACATACACAATAAAGAATAATCAAAATCGGTCCAGCAGTTAAGAACGAGTTCAGTAACATACACAACACACGCACAAAATATAAAACCGGCCAAATGCGAGTGGGACTCCCGCTCGAAGGGTTCCGTACCATTAGCAAATCAATGGTGAAAACCTCTTTGGCTTTATTCCGAATTCCGTATACATGGACTATCGCAGTTTCCGCAGACAGGCCGACATCCAAAAGCTTTATAAAAATTTTGATTTTACATTAAATAGTTCTAACGACGAATTTGGTAGCGCGTTTTAGTCTTCTAGTGGCGCCATCTAGTATGCTTGGGCCGGACTAATCGAGCAAGAAATGGTAAAAAATCAAGTTTGTTTTCCCTTAAATATTCATATTGTTTATTATTAGTATTTGTTGTGATAGCGGCAATAGAAATACATCATCTGTGAAAATTTCAACTGGCTAGCTATCACCATTCTTGATATACAGCCTGGTGACAGACGGACGGACGGACAGCTAAGTCTAATAAGTAATAGGGTCCCGTTTTTACCCTTTGGGTACGGAACCTTAAAAAAGATGAGTGAATGATACAATTTTATTTAGGAATTTCATGAGAACTTGCCATGGATACGCGACGCGCATGCGCAGTGAAATCCTACCAATATTATAAATGTGAATGTGTGGATGTCTGTTGCTCAATCACGTCCTAACGTATGAACGGATCGGGCTGAAATTTGGAACACAGATAGATTATAGTCTGGAAGAATACATAGGCTACTTTTTATCCCGGAAAAACAACGGGAACAACGGTAAAGGGAATTTCGCGGGTAACGCCGCGGGGCGCTGCTAGTTCCTCATAAATTCCTCTTAAATTTTGAGGAAGCGATAGCGGAAGAGGATTTTTTTATTTTAATTTATGAGGATGCGGTAACGGTTGAGGAACCCAAAATATTGCGGAACTTCCGCATTATGAGGAAGCGGAAGAGGAATCCTCAGCAACCCTAGTGTCGATAAATACTTATAAACGCTTTGTCATTGATGTAAATCATGAAAGTACATAGTTACGTAATAGTTGTTTACATCTATACGAGTGAGTTTATTGTTATATTTAATTAATATATCCTTTGTTGTAACAAGTCTGCCAAAATGGGGGTTTTAACCGACTTCAAAGGAGGAGGTTCTCTATTCGGTTGTACTTATGTTTTTTTTTAATGTTACGCGAAAACTCTGCAAATTTTGTATCAATTTTGATAGTTACTTTTTGTTTGGTACTTATACATACACTAGCTGAACCGTGCGCGCGTTGCTACGCCATCTATCGAAAATTGGTCGTACCAATTAAAATTTTGAACAAATTCGGTTACCTTAGGTTCTCAGGACGAACAAACGAACTTTTTAGCTTTATAATATTAGTAGAGATATATCATAGTTCAGAGGTTATTAGAGGTAAATTTTATCGAAATCGGTATAGCAGTTTTTGAAATATTAAAATAAGGCTAAAATTTGTTGGCATGTATTTAGACGGTATAGTGATTGATTTTTATGAAATTTGGACGAGTGTCTTGTCTGAATATATATTTAAATTAAAGTCGGTATTTGGAGAGAATAAATTATTATGATATCTAAAGTAGAGAGTGTACTTAGCTATGTTTCATCAAAATAGGATAAGCCGTTTCAAAGTTATCAGTACTTTTGTTAGTTGCAGTAGGATTCTTAGACGCTTAATTGGTATTTGTTTTACTTGCAAATATAATACGTGTGACTTCAAGTGTTAAACAATAGCGTTGGATTTTTTAAATTTATTATACCTATACTTTTTATGTAAATGCTTTAGGTCAGAGTTGATCAACCTTTTTGTCAATCAGCCTAAAATAAACATGTGATGACTCGGGAATCTTTAAGACGAGTACGATGTTTGTGATGTCTCGGAAATCTATGACGAGTACGATGTTTGAGATGACCAAGCAGCTAAAAAAAATTGATAATAAATAAATAATAAATTTAAATATTGGTGGACAATTCACAAACAACACCATCTGATCCCAAACTAAGCAAAGCTTGTATGATGGCGGCCAGATAGCTGATATAATACTTATATAGTTTTAAATACATACTAATTATACATATTATAATAGATCGTAGGTTTGAATGTCGTCTCCATTACTTAGTGATTGTTAAGATGTACGAGGTTGTCGTCATCTGTGGCTTACGTGAAAACATTTTGAGTGAACCGACATGTTCTAATAGTCTTTCGAAGGACAACACATACTGGAACAGCGTGGTGGATTACCTTGACTGTATTCATGTGCACAAGCTGAGAATACTCTTGGTCCCAGCAATGGTAAAATCTGGTTGGCCACTTTTTTTTTTAAATAAAGAGTGACGAGACGAGCAGGACAAGTGCCTGATGGTAAGCAACATGCCCGCCACATGACAGCACAGTGACACGCAGCTATTGGAACATGAAAAGTCCAAATCATTACCTAATCATTACGAGCGCAGTGCAGTGCGCTCGTCACCCAGATATCTAAGATGTTATATCTCTAAGCCCTGTAATTTCTCTGGAAAGATTGCCCTTCAAACCGGAACACAGTAATGTTTGCACATTACTGCTTGGCGGTAAAATAACTGGCAAAGGTGTGGTACTTCCCCAGGCGGACTCTGCTAAAGAGTCTTACCACTATAAGCTACTTAGGCTTATGGTAGTAGATAGATAGATATATTAACTCTTTATTGCTCTTCACAAGTAAACAAAGTTATAAAAATATACAAAAACTTTTTAAAAAAGTAGTGGAGTCAGGAAGTAGAGACAGAGAGGGGCACGTCACGCACACTGAGTAAGATTTAATGATCCATTGCTTGCGCAGTTTTGTTGTTCTTGCATATCAGTCACAGATGGATGATATCGATAAATGTCAGTAGGGTGTCCTGTTAAACTGCAATAGCAAGGAAGCCGCCGTCGAATAAGTGGCTCTTCACTCTTTTTTTCAAGGTGTACATTACTGTTTTATTTATGGCTTTCTTATATTTTAAAATCTTTAAAAAGTGATGGGGGAACATTTGCTTTGTTAAACGTCGTTGTTTTATTTACATGACATTATTTTATCTATTTTCTATGAACAGAAAGTTTTAAAAAAATCATCAGTGTTTTTTTCACGAATGCCATTTTAAATTCTTTTACGGTCGACATTGTGGCTTACGGGCCTAGGGTTGAGCATCCATGGCTTCGTAGCTGCCAAGTGCCTACCTATGACGTGTTTTGATAAGTGGATGTAGATGCGTTGTCGTTCATGTAAATTAGAACAGCTAATAGTTACGAAGTGCTAGTTAATTTGCTTAGTTTGGGGTCAGATGGTGTTGTGTGTGAATTGTCCACCAATATTTATATTTATATTTATTTACTATTATAAAATATTATCTTTGTTACCACAATATCTCTTAATTTGTACGGGGTTATTTGAGGAAAAATCTTCATAGTTTCACAATATTTTTTAACCAGAGATACCTACATATTTCTTTTATTGTATGTAAAATACATAATGTATCTAGTTATTTTCGAAAATCGACTTTTTTATGAAGGTTTAAGTTTCGGCTGGTTTGGTCTAATGCGTTGCCTAAATGAGTTTTCCTCGATGGTTACAATGTAAGTGTCTTCAAATCGAGGTGAATCTGTTTCTTCTAGGTAAGCACGCTCCATCGTAGACCGCATCGTCGCTTAACATCAGACAATATTACGGCCAAGTGTAAACCTATAGAACAAAAAAAAAAATTGGCAGTCATAGGAACTACCGACAGAAGTGAAAACTTATAACTCAGAATTTGATGACTTACTTTGGAAACTACACGAGTGTAACCGGAGGGCGTGGCCCGGCCATCATGGCATAGCCATCTAGAAATGCGTCAGCATTTCCCATTGGCTGACTTATTTCTAGATAGCCAATGGCCATGGTCCCGAGTTTACCCGAAGATTTCTTATCATACCCGAGGCGAGCGTGACGCTAGAATTCAATTCACACCCCACGTAAAATCTGTCTAGGCGCGCCTAAAGAAGTTTTCACTTCAAAAAGGCAAATGAGATATGGAAAACCCGTGTAAACAAATAACATGCTTATTTCAAGAATTACGTGACCTATTTCTGCTTTTACTAAGCCTTCTGTGTCTTCATGAGTCAGGATAGTCTCATTCAAAACAGTTGCTACTGCTTAAGCGTAGTACATACATGAAACCTTTTGAAGTGAAAATTTCTTGCTGACTGAACTCACAGATTTTTCGTGGGCTGTGAATTGAATTCAAGCGTCACGTTCGGGAGTGATAAGAAATCTTCGGGTAAACACGGGACCATGGCCATTGGCCAATGCTGACGCATTTCTAGATGGCCATGCTCATGGCCACGCCCTCCGGTTTCATCCGCGTAGTTTCCAAAGTAAGCTATCAAATATAAATTTTCACTTCTATCGGCAGTTCCTATGACTGCCAATTTTTTTTATATAGTATAGAGCAGTGGTTCCCAAACTTACTTTGTCTACTCTGCCCACTTTGTGAATAAATTATTCTTTAGTCCAATTGAGTCCAAATAAATACCTAGCACAGGATTGCGCTGCGAATATACATTATATAAAATATTATTAGGGTTCCGTAAAACGTAAAAACGGAACCCTTATAGAGTTATAGATTCGTCATGTCTGTCTGTCTGTCTGTCTGTCTGTCCGTCCGTATGTCACAGCCACTTTTTACCGAAACTATGAGATCTCCACTATTGAAACTTGGTAAGTAGATGTATTCTGTGAACCGCATTAAGAATTTTACAAAAAAAATATTTAAAAAATAAAAATTAGGGTTGCCCCCCATACTTAGAACTGAAACTCAAAATTTTTTTTTATCAAACCTACACGTGTGGTATGTCTATCGATAGGTCTTCAAAAATGATGTTGAGGTTTCTAATATAGTTTTTGTGTATACTGAATAATTTGCGCGAGAGACACTTCCAAAGTGGTAAAATGTGTGTCTCCCCCCCCCCCCCTCTAACTTTCAAAATAAGAGAATGAAAAAACTAAAAAAAATATATGTTGTACATTACCATGCAAACTACCAACGAAAATTGGTTTGAACTCGATCTGATGAGTAGTTTTTTTTTAGTACTTCATAAATACATTATTATTAAAACTTCGATCAAAGTTACAACGAACTAAAAAAACTATTTATGTGTACTATGTATATTATGTACGGAACCCAACATACAACGGAACCCTTCATGGGCGAGTCCAACTCGCACTTGGCCACTTTATTTATTTCTATGCCTTGTTATTTCTCTGGAAACGTCCTACTCAGGCCAAGCATTCCACAGCCTAGACGTTCTTAGTGGCTGTCCATTAATCACGTGATGTTTTTTTTTACATTTTTTAACCCCTCCCTCCCCCTTGGTGATACGTGGTGAGGTTTAAATCTAACCCCCCCTCCCCCCGCCAAAATCACGTGTATTTTTTAGTACCTACAAAGAATCTTAATTTTTTTTTAAATACCGGTATAAAGTATAATCTAATCCTATTCTAGGCGCGCTAGGACTTCGTTCGTTACCTTAACGGAGAGTCAAGGTTAAACTGCACGTCGATTTTCGATTTAAAAATCACGCGTTTGACGAAAAAATAAATACACGTGATATCTTACTATACCCCCCCCCCCTCCCCCCTTGTGATATTTCGTGATTTTTGCCGAACCCCTCCCCCCCCCCTTTGAACCTCACGTGATTAATGGACAGCCCCTTAACACATAAGTAAAGTCAAAGCTCTTGGTTCGACTTTTTACTGATTTCGCCTGATGAAGCAGTTATTCCACCGCCAAGCATAAAATATAAATTTGACTGTGGTCCGTTGTGAAGGGCAACGTTTCCAGAGAAATAACAGGGCATAGAAATAAATAAAGTGGCCAAGTGCGAGTTGGACTCGCCCATGAAGGGTTCCGTTGCAGCAAGTAACATAATATACATAGTACACATAGTTTTTTTAGTTCGTTGTAACTTTGATCGAAGTTTATTATTTCTTGACGGTTACAGTTTTACAATCTTAGTGTCTTCAAATCGAGATTGAATCGGTTTCTTCTTTGCAAGCTCGTTCGATCGTAGACCGCATCGCCGCTTAACATCAGGCGAGATGGCGGTCAAGTGTAAACCTATAATAGTATTTTTTCGCATTATTTTGTAGTTATTTATAAAACGTTTTCTTTTCTTATAACGCTGCATTAAGCAGCCCATTAAATGTTGCCCACTGCTGGGGCTCGGGACCTTCTCTCGCAAGGAAGGATTCTATCATAATCCACCACGCTGGCCCAGTGCGGATTGGTGGATGACACATCACCTCGAAGGATTCTACGTACATGTTGTTTTCCTTCACCGTTTCAAGTTAGCGGCATTACGCACATGACTCTGAAAAGACGTTGATGCGCGTGGGATTTGAACCCGGGGCCTCCGGCGCTTCTACCGCCTAACGTAACGAAAAACGCTTTGACGCTTTGGCATTGCCGTCTCTTTCATTTCAAGCGAGAAGAAAAGAGACAGCAATATCAAAGCGTCAAAGCGTTTTTCGTTAGGCGGTAGACCCCCGGATCGGCAGTCGCCGTTCTCCCGACTAGACCAGCCGTAACTTATGACGTATGATCATAGA
Source organism: Ectropis crepuscularia (assembly GCA_963693475.1). Classification (NCBI taxonomy): domain Eukaryota; kingdom Metazoa; phylum Arthropoda; class Insecta; order Lepidoptera; family Geometridae; genus Ectropis; species Ectropis crepuscularia. The sequence goes on along the minus strand of OY856366.1, from coordinate 13,229,316 downwards.
ATATATAATACAGAGTATGATGTTAAAATGTACGAATATAGTTTCGCAGTTGTCTGTATGCAGCTTTATTCGGCAAAGCAAACAGAGATAAGTGTCTGTGCAAATGTTTTTATGTGCATTTGATGTTACATAGGTTCAATGTACATTGGACCTTATTGATACTTATAACATACATATGTGATATCATATCACACTAATGTTATGATATCAGTATACCTATAGCAGAGTTTGGATGTGGGGTTTTGTGTGCGTACATAGATATTTAATTTAATCAACCAGGCGACATCAGATAATAATAATTTGTAATCTCAGAAAAAAACAAAACAAGACTTCAATTTAAAATTAAATTCTGACACTCGACCAAATTTCATCTGAAACTATCTAAGTCATTCAGATAAATTAAAGTACTTAAATTTTAGTTTTTTGTTCATATTTCAAAAACCACCGTTTTCGATAAAATGTATATGGGACCACCTCGGAGCCACCAAACCACAAACCTACCAAACAAAAAATAATCATCAAAATTGGTTGACGATTGATGGAGATATCGCGTAACATACATACAAAAAAAACTTACAAACTACAAGAGAGGTCGGTTCGTGCGGCGAGCGTTGGCTGCATCACCGAAGACCATCCGAGAGTTCAACCTACAGATGGCCATCAGGGACCGAAATGCAGCCGTAGTGGAGGCTCTGGGCCGGGAGGAAGCGGCTTAGGCAAAGACTCGATGTGGAGTTAATTACTAGCGGTAGAATCCCAACCGATAGTGATCGGCTCTACAGACGAGCTCTAGAATTAGGTTTGAAATGTGCCCAACTCCCCCCCTATTTTCCTTTTCTTCTCCTAATCCAAGAAATCTGTAAAAAAATATATTGTATTGACAAAGGTCACGGACCCCGGAGTCTGTGGAGTAGATATTTAAATAAAAAAAAAAATACTACATGAGAACCTCCTCTTTTTTGAAGTTGGTTAAAAAGGAGTTTTTTGTTTTTAAATAATAAATAAATATTGGTGGACAACTCTCACACAACACTATCTGACCCCAAACTAAACAAAACTTGTACTATGGCGGCCAGATAACTGATATAAAATACTTATATTGTTTTAAATACATACTTATTATACATAGAAACATCCAGAGACTAAATGGTTTCAACTACGTACCAGTTGGCTATAGTGGGTTTCGATACTAGCTTGCCACGACAAATTTCATTTCACCTATGTAAACGACAAAAAAATCACGTAAACAAAAGATTATTATTACACGACTTTAGCCTATTTAAGTGTGACAAATCGTCATTTAACGCTAGCCATTTTTTTGCATATGAAATGAGATGAGATGGCCGAGATGGATGTGTGGCGTAACATGAATGAACAGGATTTATGAATTACCTTAATTTAATAATTATCAGATATATGAATATAAAATTAATAATCATAATTTATTATAATTACGGTTGTACACACGTAGTTCCCGTTGTTTTCTTTATTTTTTCGGAATAGAAAGTAGCTTATGTGTTCTTCCACTATATTATATGTCTACGTTTCAAATTTCAGCCCGATCCGTTTATACGTTACGACGTGATTGAGCAACGAACATTTAAACTTTCGCATTTAAAATATTAGTAGGACAAAAACAACTGCAAATCGCTGGTAATAGTTTCATAACTCCAACATCCCATTGTATTATGTTTGTTTACCTTTCGTGTATTTTGCCAGAAATAGGTAGAAAACGACGCTGGTATAATTAGATATTTTTGTTTTTATCTTTTATGTAGGTATTTGCGTACATCCTCCACATGTCCTTACAGATATCCTCTAAAAGTCTTTGCAGATAAGTTTTACTTAGGAATAATCATAGTCATTTATTACATACCTACTCTTAGTACAGGACCGTCTTAGTTAGGTCAATAACCTAATATCTAGAAATAAAAATACAACAATATCAGTGAAATAAATTATAAAATAAAAGTGGCCAAGTGCGAGTGGGATTGTATGTATACGGAATTCGGAATAAATCCAAAGAGGTTTTCGCCGTTTATTTGCTAATGGTACGGAACCCTTCGTGCGGTAGTCCCACTCGCACTTGGCCGGTTTTTTAAGTCTATTAATAAATATAGCAGCAGTTGCGATGCCACAGACTCGGATAGTTCGGTTTGCGCCTGGAAGCGTCCATTGGTAATTACTTCCACACATATACATACTACAAACTATATATTATGTTGTTTACAAGGCGATCAAGGCCGACGTACTACTTACTCCCCGGTTAGTAGGCGTATGACTGCGATACGCAGCATCATTAATTACGTATTCAATACGCATTGATCTATTTACAGTATATTTAACTTGCACGAACGAACTTGCAGAAGTCTAGTCGGGAGAACAACAAGTGCCGAGCCCCCTAGCTTCAAATCTCACGCGCACCACTGTCTTTTCGAAGTCACGTACGTAATGCCGCTAACTTAAAACGGTGAAGGAAAGCAACGAGAGGAAACTGACATGTCCCTAGAATCTTTCGAGCAGGCGCGGTCCCAGCCTCGAATTGGGGGGGGGGGGGGGGGGTCACGAGTAGAAATACAATAAATCGAGTAAAAAAGATTTTACTAGTAGCGCCCCACGATTTTACCCGCGTAGTTGACGTTCCAATTGTTTTTCCGCGTTTAAAAATAGTCTATGTACTATTAGACATGTTGATTTTTTTTAGATTTTTAATCTAATGTATATGATTTTCTTCATGTCCCCCGTGACCCCCCCCCCTCCCCCTGGAGCCGCGCATGCTTTCGAGGTCGTGTGTCATCCACCAACCCGCACTGGGCCAGCGTGGTGGATTATGCCCTTGACTCTTATTTCGAGAAAATTGCCCGAGTCCCACCAGTGCAAACATTTAGTGTGTAAGGACCTGGCCAAAGGTGTGACACAACCGCGTTGGGCCTAAAATTGCATTTTTAGGGCCATGCGACATGCGTTCACAGCGGTCAGTGCGCGGGATGGGAGTGAACGAGTTTTTGCTGGCCATTAGAATGTTCAGTAAACCACGTCCTTCCTTTGGAAGTCATTGGCTGTTTATGCTTGTTTACGATGCCATCAAAGCTTTTACACACTTCAGTAGGCGTATGACAGCGTTACGTCGAATCATTACGTATTCAATACGCATTGGTCTATTTACAGTTTGTTTAACTTGCACCTATTATCGGGCGCGCTAATCTGGCGAGAATGAAACGTCTGGTCGTGATGAGTTTATGATTCATTCTAGAATTTCTACACTATTTGTTAGCGTCGAGTAGTGTACATAGTGGTGAGTAGTATACATAGTGGTATATTTCTCCCGTACATGACGCCGAAATATAAGGGACGGTACTTACTTATCATACTTCGTTTTTTTTTAACGGACATAATAGTCAAAGTCTTTATTGATAAATGTACAATTTGCACGTCAATTAATAAAAATTAAAACAAAAGAAAGGACATACAAATTGTATACATTTTTAAAGTTTGAAATTATCATTTCACTGTATTATAATAACAATTACTAATTATCGTACAGAAAACTGTCAAGCATTATACGAGTATAACAAATATGTTTCAAATACAATTGTACTGATAAATGTAATTTTTTTCACTTTGTAGTTCTGTACATATATGTATATATATACACTATCCTATATGTGCCAGTATAGCTGGCTGATCTATTCGTGAATTTTGTGTATAAGCTCTCTTCCCCCACGAACTAAACACCCATAGTAATTTATGATGCAAAAACCCTTCTAGTTTTCGCGTAGTAATTTATTAATATGGTTTTAATAATGTTTTGTAATCAAGAAGTTTGCTCTACACTTCCATTTCGCCTGATGTTAAGAGACGATGCGGTCTATGATGGAACGAGCTTGCAAAGAAGAAACCGATTCAATCTCGATTTGAAGACACTAAGATTGTAAAACTGTAACCGTCAAGAAATAATAAACTTCGATCAAAGTTACAACGAACTAAAAAACTATATGTGTACTATGTATATTATGTACGGAACCCAACATACAACGGAACCCTTCATGGGCGAGTCCAACTCGCACTTGGCCACTTTATTTATTTCTATGCCCTGTTATTTCTCTGGAAACGTTGCCCTTCACAACGGAACACAGTCAGGTTTATATTTTATGCTTGGCGGTGGAATAACTGCTTCATCAGGCGAAATCAGTAAAAAGTCGATAGGTCACGATCTCGCGATAATCTAGAGAAAAAATCAATTCAGTCTAAACCCGAAGACACAAAAAAAATATATATTGGCAGTCATAGGAACTGCCGATAGAAGTGAAAACTTATAACTCAGAATTTGATAGCTTACTTTGGAAACTACACGGGTATAACCGGAGGGTGTGGCCTGGCCATCATGGCGTGACCATCTAGAAATGCACCAGCATTTCCCATTGGCTGACGATTTTCTAGATGGGCAAGCCACGCCCTTTTAGCATTTCCCATTGGATGACGCATTTCTAGATAGCCAATGGCTATGGTCCCGAGTTTACCCGAAGATTCCTTATCATATCCGAGCGTGACGCTAGTATTCATTTCACAGCCCACGAAAAATCTGTCTAGGCGCGCCAAAAGAAGTTTTCACTTCAAAAACAAAGTCAAAGTTTCGAATCTTTGTAACGTCATTCATAAAACGATGTCGCTTTTTCGAGCTACGCTTGCAGTGATCTGGACTCCTCGTGTTCAAGTAGTTACGTGATATGGTGCTGTTATAGACAAGCTTCCTTCATATATTCCGAGAGTTGGCAGCGAATTTTGTGTAGGTATTTTGAGGCAAGTTGAAAATGTGTCACCTAATCATTGTTCATATTATTCCCTTGGCCCCGCGCTTCTACCGCCTAACTAAATCGGCTATCGCTTTGTTAATGCTGTCTCTATCATTTCAAGCGACAAGAAAAGAGAGAGAAACATCAAAGCGGATGACATTTTTTCGTTCGGCGGTAGACCCCCCGATGCTCACCAGCCAGGGCTGCACCTCCGTGTAGAGGGCTATGATAGGAGAGCTGTGTGACCAGTTTTCGGTTTACCCCAAATAACTACTAGACTACAGGCCCGTGAACAAAATGTATGGGTCATATGAACCACCAGGAGACCTATGTAGGATGATAGAAGGGTATAAAGTCATAAGATTCAGCACTATTATTAATAGGGTACAATCCTCAAAAAAACTAAGTAGCCCGTTAGTTAGATTGCCAAAAAATATTGTACACGTATTTTTTCTTTTGTTTCACAAACAAAAAATGACGAAGATACAGCGCTTCGAAGTTTCGTGTAACATCACTTGTGAGTACGATTTTTACTCGCGAGTGACGTCGCGACCCCCCACTCTGGAAGTCTGATGGTCTATATCTTTGACGATTTTTAATATTATGAAAAAACAAAAAATACGTGTCCAATATTTATCCATGATCTAGCTGACGGACTAATTAAGATGGTGTACTTTTTACTCAGTCCGGTACCCTATTACAGGGCTTACAGATATAACCAGGGCCTGATTAACCCTTAGGCTAATTAGGCTGCAGCCTAGGGCGCGAGGATCGGGGGGGCGCGCTGAAATTGTGTCTTAGCATGCACTATTCATCTAGCATCATTGCATCTACTCTACACATTTCAACTGGACTGAGATCAAACACTGTAACTAAATGCGTTGTGAACTAAAAGGCTTCAGAGTCCCTGATTTTGAGTTTTCAGATGACCAGTTACAGGTGAGATTTCATGGCGAATGGCCGCAACAGCTAACTAGATGTGAATAAACCGAATGCCCAGATGACATTTCTGCTAGTATTGAAGGCTTGTGCGAAGGCGTCTGAGTTATCGCCTATACTGATGCGCTTGTTTAGACTCTCTCGCAAATTGAGCAAGAACCAAAGTCGTGGCAGAAAGGTAGTCCTACTGACCCTGCCAATTACACGACCATCTCGGCCACCTCCATACTCCACAACACAATGGAACGTGTCTGAGCCGCAGGTTCCTGACGCCCTGACGTACCCAGAGTCTAACGACCTCCTCTATGATCTTCATCATCATCATCCTTCATACGGGTTTCACCGAAACCAGACCGGCTTCGGTGGGATATTTTAGCGTACATCACTCACATATCTGTAGTGAGGCTATCGAAAAATACTGGTAAGCGCCGGGATATCTCGAAGGCTTTCGACAGGGTTTGGCACGATAGCCTTATAAGAAAAAGCTTTCTGCTTATGTTTTGTATGCTGGTTTTATGGATTCACACCAATGGACTTTTCGAGAGATCAATAGAGTGGTCATTGATTGCTGCGTGTTGGATCACTCAAGTCAATCAATGCCCGAGTCCCTCAAGGGTCGGTGCTCTCTGCAACGTTATTTCTGCTGTATACCAACGATCTGTTGAATCTTTGGGCACGCAGATGACAGCACCGACGTAAAATTACACATATCTTGCGCGAGAGCCAGTGCCCAAAAAGAAGTCCACTTCATGTGACTCCTACTTTCGAAGTGTATCTGTTTCGGTTACTGACTCAGCTTTTGAGCGTTACTTTGAGATCTATGCTCCTCTTTAACTCTTTTATCGAGTACAAGGCTAAATTCATCATCAGCCTTTGTTCGTCCACTGCTGGACATAGACTCCCATAATACGCCACTCAAACCGATCCTCGGTCTTACGTTTCCAACCGCCACCAGCCAACGTTCGAATATCATTACTCCATCTAGTCTCAGGGCGTCCTACAACTAAGTGTAGGTATCGATTCGCGGTCACCACTCCAGGACCCGTCTGCCCCAACGGTTATCGGGTCTACGACAGATGTGACCGGCCCATTGCCACTTCAGTTTGCTAAAACACTGAGCTATGTCGGAGACTTTAGTTCTCTGACGAATTACTTCATTGCGGATGCAATCCCTCAGAGAAACCCTGAGCATAGTCTTTTAAATAGCTCGCTGAACGACTTTGAGCTTTCGGACCATTTTGACTGTCAGTGTCCCTAGGATGTGGCCCTGCCCGGGCATAAAATGTGGCATCGGTCTCCCGTGCTTGTGGTAAGAGCCCACAAATGGGGAACCGACTGATGCCAGTTAAACGGTCACAGTAATGGCATAGCTTAAATCTCGGCCGGTGATGGGCAGCAGCGTCGCCGGTACAAAAAGTTCTGCCCCTGCGGTTGCCAACCCAGTTTGGTGACTATGGGCAACACCGTCTCATGTCACAAGACTAAATTAGCGGCCAAAAAACTAGGTGTCCTCTCAAAGGTGCGAAGGTAGGTACTTTAAGTCTAAACAGTTGCTCATGTTGTACCAAGCAAAGATTCATTTATGTACGGAATACTGTTCGCACCCTTGCAGGGGCTCGGCTAAGTACCAGCTTGAGACCTTGGAATCGATCGAGAGTCGTACCCAAAAGGCTCATAAGCAATAACACCAAAAGCTTGAACATAACAGCAAAATCGCTAGCTTACTGGGTTTTTAAACAGGTACACTTCGAAGAGTGTGCAACTGAACTGCATGATTTAATCAAAACCACCTTGTTTTTTTTCTATCGGACTACTAGTAGCTCAAAATAGCGACATAGTTTCATGATTGACGTTTCAAGGACTCGAACGAAGAGGTTTGATTCTGATTTTGTGATAATAACGTCTAGGCTGTGGATTGCGATGCCTGAGTGGGTTTTTTCCATGGTTACAATCTTAGCCAAACCGATTTATTTTAGGTAAATAGGTACGCTTCATCGTAGACCGCATCTTCATTTAATATCAGGCGAGATGGCGGTCAAGTGCTATTTTAAAAGTAAAAAAAAAGATCGATCGATCTGAAAACTTTTGCGTACTTAGTATGAATAATGTTAAAACTGTAACACCAGTAAGCAAAGTCAAAACTAATATACTACTTATTAGGCCGTCCCGTGCAGGGGCGCGTTCTCATGGTTAGCCTAGGGCGGTAGGAACTCTTAATCAGGCACTGGATATAACATCTTAGATCTCTGGGTGACGATCGCAGTGCAGTGCCAGGTAATGATTTGTACTCTTCATGTTCCAATAGCTGAGTGTCACTGTGCTGTTATGTGGCAGGCATGTTGCTTACCATCAGGCACATGTCCTGCTCGTCTCGTCACTCTTTATTTAAAAAAAACTATGCCGTCACATGTAAGCTATCCAACTGAGTGCTATTCCTTTCTCCTTGTCGCATGATATTTGTACGGCATTGCGAAATAATAGATTAGAAGAGGTATTGATACTGTACGGAACCAATGCCGTACATAATTAAATGAACAAAGGACAATGCCCACGTCCCATACATTGAAAACCCTGTCAAACTTTTTTTGATACTGAAAGTGCATAGAGATGAATAGTGTCTAATTAGGATTGTTCATGCTTCTTAAAACGTCTGCTGTTGGTGTTTTTTATTTTCCAAATACCAAAAATGAGTTACAGTTAAACCAAAAGTAAGGTTATGTTTACTGTCAAAATACATTAGAATTATGTTTTATTTCGGATTAGAAGAGAAAAGAAAAGAAAGAACTATGGTATTATCTTTCAAAACATATTTCTTATCAGAATAAATAGGAATAATAGTACTGCTCAATACCAACTGATTACCATACGTATGAACACTTCATTTGCATATAAATATTGTCACAGAAGGGAATATCTTAATTGTGATATAAATATCTCATTATTTTGATATTCGAGTTAGAGGTTTCCATCAGACAACACAAGCATATATGGTTTTATGTAATTATTACCACAATTATGTACCTAAGTAATAGGGAGCACTGAATCACATAATTCCCAGTTTTCCCAATAACCAATATAAATTCCGTCACAAAAACTGAATTAGTTGTCGTTGACGTCCGATTAGGAATGAATAATATTCTTCTAATTCCTAATATTTCTCTACGCACCGCAATGCATGCATAATTATTACACCGCTTAGAAAACACGAATTCATTTTGCTTGTTTACTTTTTGATTTGACAACTTGTCAATTTGACATTAATCTTTGACCACAAAGATTGTTTTACCTCTTTGTTTGACCAATTTGGTGTGGTGACGTTTCGTTTCACAATTGCATGCCAACTTCTTTCTCGTTTACATTGCTATAAAATGCAATGATAATTTATTTGTCGCCGTAATTACATATATCGTTATTTAAATATGTAAAAGTAGTAAGTAAACGACATTGTGAAAGAAATTGACATACATACATAACATCTATATTCAATCTCAATCTAACGCGGATCAATAAAACGAAACGCAAGTACCGATTCGTTATTGCAATATTTTCCAAGTCAGCTTTGTTGGAAAATGGTAGGTTTAATTTAAAGAAATGCAAATTATTTTATTTTGTAATGTTAGAAAGTTATATAACTTCGCACACGAGTACAACAAAAAAATCGCCGATTTTTTAATATATAACTCATATGTCTACACGACAAATATTTTGGCGAGTCAAAAATGGACATTGTCCTTTACTCTCTGTAAGTCATGAATTTTTCCGACAAACTAATAATAATTAAACATTTTAAATTTTTATAGTTACAATACCTCTTCTAATCTGTTATTCCGTAACGCCGTACAAAAACATGCGACAAGGAGAAATACCCAAAATTTGCTGCCAACTGTCGGAATAACATCAAGCAAATGTAGAGTCAGAGTTGGCACTGTATTTAAACAATATTAACAAGAATATGTCCTAATTACCGATTATATTATTTCGTAAACTTGTATGTTAATTTATACGCTGTAGAAGCAGGAGCGAGAGGTATACCAGCAAAATCTCTCTATAACCTGCTTAAAGACCTTGGCTTGTCCAGAAGTGCAGTAAGTTCTACACTAGAACGAGTATCTAAAGCTGCATTAGTAGGATCACATCGGATTTGGCTGGGCAGGGAGAAAAATACGAGTAGTGAAGGTGAGTGTTGACGTACGTCACCAAAAGGGGCCCCTTTTAAACCTACGCCCGAGTCACAAGTCTTGGGGTCTATTCGAGATTTCTCTCTCTGCCACACGATGGACCCGGCACCCGCACGGTGAATCCATGGAATACTAAGAAGTTCGTATCTCTAATAAAACTGCGTAAAAACATCTGTTATGATCTACTGTATTATTTACTTTTTATCACTCCAAGATGGCAAACATGTCGGGACACGTGTTCCACACAAGTTCCGAAATAGCTATGATAAATAATGTCAATTAATACGCTAACTATTTACGTAAACATGCGTAAATAGCCCACTTTAGGTCCCCACTGCTGGGACTCGGGCCACAGAATAAATATTAGTACAGAAGCCTCACTTACCAAAAACAATTATATAGGTAAATAGCGACTCTTGCTGGGACACAACAAAGTTCAATTCAGCTCGCATTAGCGCTCAATATCTGTCGCGATTTTCAACTCTCTCTTCTAACGCGTAACTCTGTCCCTGTCTAGCGCGGAGGGTTTACGACATATCTAACAACAATATGCGCGGGAAACGTTTTGCGCGAGCGCTCAGCCGTGCGTCCGACAACCGACTGTCACTTGTTTCCTGGAAGGAACGGTCTAGCGTAATACCCCGTTTACATGATTCCAGTCCAGCGACCGAATCCAGCGCTGGATTGCTTACTGGAATAATGGAAACCGGCACTGGAATGCATCAATCCAGTGCCAATGCATTCCAGTGCCGGTTTACATTATTCCAGTAAGCAATCCAGCGCTGGATTCGACCGCTGACTGGACTGGAATAATGTAAACGGGGTATTAGGCTAAAACCGCGCGACCTTGAGCGAGTGACGATGCACTGCTCGGGCCCTCTCTCACAAGCATTGAGTCAAAGCCATAATCCGGATACGTTGTTGATGGGTAGATGATACATTATTTTTTCCAGCTGGATACAATCTTGGTGTCTACAAATCGAGAGTGAATCGCATGTTTTTTTTAACTTGAATAGTTTCACACTTGACCGCCATCTCGCCTGATGTTAAGCGACGATGCGGTCTACGATGGAACGTGCTTACCTAGAAGAAACCGATTCACTCTCGATTTGAAGACACCAAGATTGTAACTAACGGGGAAAATCCACTCAGGTAGCTCATTCCACAGACCAGACGTGATCACAAAAGTAGAGTCAAACCTCTTTGTTCGTGTCTTTGGAACATCAACCATGAAACGATGTCGCTTTCTCGAGCTACGAGCAGTCCGATAGAAAAAGGGGCAAGGTGGTGGTATTATGTAGATCAGCTGCACACTTTCCGAAGTGTATCCGATAAAAAACCGATAAGCTAGCAATTTTGCGGCGATGTTCAAGACTTTAAAAAAAGTCTTTTTCGCACAAATGTATCATTGCCTATGATCCTTTTAGCACGTTTCTCGATCTATTCCGGAGCTTCGATATCCATTCCAAATGTTCCATCGTAGACCGCATTGTCGCTTGACATCAGGCGAGATGACGGTCAAGTGTAACCCTTTATTACTTGAAAAAAAGTGTGTATGTATGTGTACTTATGTACCAACGCCAGAAATTTTTCCTTTTCTTTATTCCTCGTCTACGCTAGGAGAGCCGAGCACGAGCCGAACACAATTCTTCTAGTGTGACCGACTGGTAGCCTCGAACGAGCGCGGTGCGCTAGGCGAATAGGGTACAATCCTCAAAAAAAACTAAGTAGCCCGTTGGTTAGATTGCCAAAAAATATTGTACACGTATTTTTTCTTTTGTTTCACAAACAAAAAATGACGAAGATACAGCGCTTCGAAGTTTCGTGTGACGTCACTCGTGAGTACGATTTTTACTCACGAGTGACGTCGCGACCCCCCACTCTCGAAGTTTGATGGTCTATATCTTTGACGATTTTTAATATTATGAAAAAACAAAAAATACGTGTCCAATATTTTTCCATGACTTAGCTGACGGACTAATTAGGTTGGTGTATTTTTGACCCCGTCCGGTACCCTATTGTGTTTGGATCGTGCTCCGCTTGTGCTCCGCTCGTGCTTGGCTCTCCTAGCGTAGACGCAGCTTTAGAAATCTTACTTCAACCATAGTATAGATAATTAACTTCGACACAAGGAAGGACACCTGAATTGAAGTAACAATGTTTACTAAAAATTTTGATTTGCTAACTTCAAGGTGTCGGGTTTTCGTGACGGTGTGGGTGCGCGCATCGTAAATATTTACTCTCATAATTTTTCCCTAACGCACCGAAAGAAGTATTTAAAATACAAAAACCATCAATGCGTATATAAACGATACAGCACGTCCAACTAATCTGTAGAATCTAGCGATAGCGCCACGATCGAAAGTTATTGCGATCAATTATAAAATGAAAGCGATTCTGTAATCTTTAATATTGTATGGAGGGTTGAGCTAAGGAGTGTCATCTGTGGACATGAAAAAGTGTCCGTCCAAATGCATTAAATTAGGGTGGCACCACGTTAGCATCAGGGTAAATTAAAGGAAATCAATAAACGTACTATTCACAGTACACGAAATAAAATCATTCTAGCTACACGTTTTCTTAAAATAAATATTTAAGGTTGTATTTACAAGTATTATAATATATATTATTTACTTCAAGTAGGTAACTATTTTAGTCGACAATAATATTATTTTTTTGACTCCATACATCAACTCTTTTACTATAGCAACATTTATACCATACCCTTTGCCTGCACCAGCGGCATTGTAGAAGACCTTTTGAAATTGTCTTCTTCCTTATGAGGTGAGACTCCTTAGTTCTACCCTCCATAAATAGTCGTAACTTAGTGGTTCTGCTTTTGGCCGTTCTACATATAAATTGGTGGCTCTGCAGCTAGAATTACAGATGCGCACAAATGTCTATCAACAAGTTTAAGTTGATTGTTGTAACGTGACGTCATATCCGTGTTTCACTGTAAACACAGGATGTTTTTAATTTCTGGAATTGTGGAGGATCTAATTGTTTTGTCCGCTCGCATTAATTGATTAGTGGAATTAATTGCGACGATGTTTACGCGTTTATTAAGCGAAAGTGTATCAAACAATGTAAAGGGCTCATTACACTTGGCTAAATTGTACTGAATTCAGAAGCATATTTCGAAGCAAGATTAGACGACTGAATTCAAAAGCAAGTTTAGAAGTTAGCAACAATCAATCCTCGCTAAGGAATTTAGTGTGCTAGCATCATGGACGTACAAAAAAGTCGGACGCAGCCTCGCTAAAACAAAAACTGTGTCCATTGAGTCGGCCACATAATATGCACGTGTGCGCTGTCACGTACAGGCTGACACGCACACATACACACATAGAATAGGTTTTTTTTATATTATAGAGTGATGAGACGAGCAGGACATGTGCCTGATGGTAAGCAACATGCCTGCCACATAACAGCACAGTGACACGCAGCTATAGGAACACGAAGGGTCCAAATCAGGGTTGGAAAAAATCTTGATTTTTTGAAAAAATCGAATAAAGCACGATCTTTTGAAAAAATCTTAATTAATCACGATTTTTTTAATTTTTTCATTTTATTATTTAATTTAACTATATTTCTGCGCAAAACGGAACGCGCCCTCTGACATGTGAATGTCAAGCAAAAGGGAAATCCCCGCGCAGTGTTTTGTACATTTCGCTTGCAATTACGATCTTACTTCATTAGTTCATTCCTTCAGCTTAGCTTAGTTTACTTTTGTTATGAGGGAGTTTCCGACGAGACAAAAATAGTTCCAACGGACGCACTAGATGGCGATTGTTCGAGATGCAGATAGATCTGTCTCTACCATATACTCTCAACAGTGTAATCCCTACCCGTTTTCAGGGAAAAAGTATAGTGTAAAAAGTGTATTTTTTAATTTTAAAATATTGGGAATAAAAATAGCTAATTAGGTTGTAATGTAATAAAAAACCGTTACTGATCACAATCCCTTTTCAGTAAAAATCTTTAGAACTCCCGAGGCAATAGACACCAACTAAGCCAAAGTAGAAGGAAAATTCAAAGATATAAATAGCAACACTGATACGACAATATTTTATCCACAGACTAAGTAGAGAGATACTCTATCGGCTGAAGGATTAGTATCCATAGCCAAGAATAAATTTAAAAAATAAATATTTTGTTTTTCATCAGGTTTACGAATTTGTTTTGAAATTTTGATGTTTTGATATAGTTTTCATTCGAATAAAATGCGTACATGGATAAAGTAGTTTGTTATTTATTACTAGAAGTCGTGCTTTCGCAAATTGAATGAATTGAGTCCCATTATGCCTACCGCTTTTGACAACAAACCAAAAGACCTACAAGCGCCTCCTATTATCGTTTTATTAAACCATATCTTTTTGTCTCGTCGGAAAACGGCTCATTGCTGTGCTGTGGTGCGTGTGTAACCAATTTATTATAGGTAAATGAAATGTCTCGCCAAAGAGATGGGATTTGGGAACATTGGGATTTAAATAACCCTAGTCTTTAACTTAATTATAATTTCTAAATCTGTTTTTTATGTTGATTTCTGTGAAAGAAAGTGAAATTAAACATTTTTGATTAAATTATTGATTTTTATTGAAAAAACCATTTGATTTAAATCGTGATTTAAATCATGATTTAAATCGAAATGATTTAATCGTGCCAACCCTGGTCCAAATCATTACCTAGCACTGCACTGCGTCTCACTCGTCACCCAGACATCTAAGATATTATATCTCCAAGCGCTGTAATTACTCTGTAAACATTGCCCTTCAAACCGGAACACAGTAATGTTTGCACATTACTGCTTGGCTGTATAATAACTGGCAAAGGTGTGGTACTTCCCCAGGCGTACTCTGCTAAGAGTTCTACCACTTTTATAGTCTGGAACAACATACAAGCTGCTTCTCATCGCAGGAAAATGCGTGAGAGTAAAACTACGGCAGCAAAACCACGCAGCGCTTCTAATATCTTAATAATATCGATCTGTTGTATAACCGTCTCGTTTCCTCTTTCCAGGTTAGCGAATATAATGAAAGAGATAGCGCTACTGCCGGAGAACCTGCTCCGGATGCCGTCGGTGGGGCTCGTGAACCAGTGGTACGAGCGCTCCTTCGAGGAGATCATACAGTTCGAGCAGGAGGACCCGCAGCCGCAGGTGCTGAGCCAGTGAGTACCTCTCTCTCTCGCTCTCACTAGATCGGGCATTCGAAGGAAGGAGACGGCGCTAATTCCAGCGAAACTGCTCTAGTGACTGAAGCCAGGGAGTACCTCTTCTGTCCCTGTCGCTAGATTGGAATATAATGAAAGCGATAGCGCTACTATCGGGACCTTTCCTAGACCAAACCGAGATGAAATAGCAGCAGACGCCACTTCTCTTGGAATCTCTGCGTTCTCAGGTCCATCATTTTGGGTTTGGTTGGGTAAGGGAAGAAAAGACATTTCGCTACTGACAGAGAAACTGCTCCAGTCAGTGAAACCAGTGAATATCTCACTTTCCTTCTTACTAGATTTGGCATTGGAAAGACAGAGATGGCGCTACTGCCAGCTACTTCGAGCTCTCACTACATTGGGCAAAGGAAAGGAAAAGATGTGTAAAAAATCATAAAATTATGGTCATGTAAAGCGCTCTTTTGTCGAGAACGTTTTTGGGGACAGTTTTGGCGTGATTTCGCCACCATTCAAAATTCGATAAAAACATGTAGCAATGCCGCTTTTACGAGCTAAGAGCAGTCTTATAAAAAGGACAGGGCTGTTATCATACAGTTTAGATGAACATGAATATGAAATCTCCGAAATGTATCCGATTAAAAAAATTTATAAACTTTGCGATGATTTACAAATACTAATATCTTAATTCCAGGTTCTGCGACCGCCTGGTCCACATCCGGAACCGTCACGCTGACGTGGTGCAGACGATGGCCCAGGGGGTGCTGGAACTGAAAGAGTCGCACGAGGTGGACGTGGCCATCGAGAACTCCATCCAGTACTTCCTCGACCGGTTCTACATGAGCCGCATCTCCATACGGATGCTGATCAACCAGCATAGTGAGCTATTTTTGTCCCTATATAACTAAAAAGGTATCTTTGGGTAGATAACGCCAGTTTTCCCTGAGAAGACGAGCAGATGGCGTATACTGTCTACCGTAGGTATTTTACCGAAGACGAGCAGATGGCATGTACTGTCCGCCGTAATTAACTTGGGTGGATAACCCCCTTCTTCTTGAGAAAGCGACCCAAGACTAAGCAGATAGCCTTTACTGTATGCTGGAGGTACTGTGGGTGGCTCACACCCTCCGACCCCGAGAAGACGACTCAATACGAGCAGATGGCATATACTGTCTACCTGGGGTATTTTGGATGGATCACGCCTTCTCTCCCTAAGAAAACGAGCTAAGACGAACAATTGGCATATACTATCTACTGTAAATACTTTGGGTAGACCACATCCCTTATTCCCTCAGAAGATGACGACGACGAGAAAAGATAATAGAGACGATTATTATTCATCTTAACTTAATTGTTTGTCTTGCAGCGATTCTATTCAGCGAGCAGCAACTGGGCGGTCGTCAAGCGTCCGTCAACGGCATGGGGTCCGGCGGGCGGCACATCGGCGGCATCGACCCGGCGTGCGACGTCGCGGCGGTCGTGCGAGACGCCTACGAGAACGCCAGGTTCCTCTGCGACCGGTACTACCTCGCGTCGCCTGAACTGCGCGTCTTGCAAAACGGGGGTAAGCTATCGTGAACATGTCAAAATAGGTATGGGGACTAAAAAGAGCTAGTTGTAGTCTTGTTTTTCCTTCACGCCCTATCTTCAATCAACTTATTTTTTGTGTCTTTCCTGCTACTAATGGTTGCCTGGAAGAAATCGCTATTAGCGACGAGGCGGCCGTTTATGATACTAGCTTTAAGTATTTTGTGTTTTGTACATTTTAAATTTTACTGGTGTGCATAATTAAGTGTTCAGTCTGTCGGTTTGGTAGTTAGATTGTTGAAAAATATTTTTTATTGTTCTTCATTTCTTTCATGGCAAACAAAAAACGACGAAGATATTTTGCTTTGGAGAAGTTTCGAGCGACGTCACGTCTATAGACGATCTTTATATATACGTGACACAACCCCACATGGTCTGGGTAACTTGAAATTTCCAATTTAACTTTTTTAAACCACTCGTTTCGTGATTTTTAACCTACTACCTTATTGTCCCCAGTGGAGAGCCTCCGCCCGATGCCGGTGGTATACGTTCCATCGCACCTTTACCACATGCTGTTCGAGCTGTTCAAGAACGCCATGCGAGCCACAATGGAGACGCACGGAGCCGCGCCGCCGCCTGTCACTGTCAACCTTGTCGCGGGGAAGGAAGACGTCTCTGTCAAGGTAATTTCAATGACAACGTCAACATCATCAGCCGTCCAAACGCGTAGCACAGGTAGTTAGACGGTGCCATGTGATCGTCTGGCGTGATCAACCTGGTCGCGGCGAAGGAAGATTTCTCCGTCAAAGTAATTTTAATAGTTACACGGCGTGGCGTGCTCAGCGAGTTAGTTACTTGATAGATAGATATGTACAGTGTTCACTTTATTGACATACCAAAAGTATAAGTATATTAAAAGTTAACATTAAATCTTAAAAACTACCCGTGCCGTACCTTTGCCGTGTGATCGTCTAGTGTGATCTACCATGTCGCGGGGAAGGAAGATATCTGTGTCAAGGTAATGTCAGTGGTATACGTCCCGTCTCATCTCTAACACATGCTATTCCGCCGCGCCCCCACCTGTCACTGTCAACCTTGTTGCGGGGAAGGAAGACGTCTCTGTCAAGGTAATTTCAATGACAACATCAACATCATCACCCGTCCAAACGCGTAGCACAGGTAGTTAAACGGTGCCATGTGATCGTCTGGCGTGATCAACCTGGTCGCGGCGAAGGAAGATTTCTCCGTCAAAGTAATTTTAATAGTTACACGGCGTGGCGTGCTCAGGGAGTTAGTTACTTGATAGATAGATATGTACAGTGTTCACTTTATTGACATACCAAAAGTATAAGTATATTAAAAGTTAACATTAAATCTTAAAAACTACCCGTGCCGTACCTTTGCCGTGTGATCGTCTAGTGTGATCTACCATGTCGCGGGGAAGGAAGATATCTGTGTCAAGGTAATGTCAGTGGTATACGTCCCGTCTCATCTCTAACACATGCTATTCCGCCGCGCCCCCACCTGTCACTGTCAACCTTGTTGCGGGGAAGGAAGACGTCTCAGTCAAGGTAATTTCAATGACAACGTCAACATCATGAGCCGTTCAATCAACAGCCTCGCCTCTTTACTAAACAGCGCCGTTTAATAGCGCCTGGTACTCCCTGTTCCGATAGTTACACGGTGCCATGTGATCGTATAGTGTAATCAGGCTGGTCGCGGATAAGAAAGATGTCTCCGCGAAGGTAATTGTAACAGTTAGTCGGCGTGCCACTCCCTGCTCAGTTGCCGTATGATCGTCTAGTTGCACGGTGTCGTGTGCTCGTCTAGTTTGATCAACCGTGTCGCGGGGAAGGAAGATGTCTCCGTCAAGGTGTGTGTATGTGGTATACGTACCGTCTCAGCTCTACCACATGTTGTAGCTCGAACAAGAACGCGATGCGAGCCACAATGGATACACACGGAGCCGCACCGCCGCCTGTCACAGTGAATCTTGTCGCGGGGAATGAAGAAGTCTCTGTCAAGGTCATTTTAAGGACAAAATCAACATTATCAGCCGTTCAATCAACAGCCTCGCCTCTTTACTAAACAGCGCCGTATAACAGCGCGTGGCAGTCCTTGCTCAGGTAGTTCTACGATGCCATATGATCGTCTAGTGTGCTCAACCTGGCCATCGGGAAGGAAGACGTCTCTGTCAAGGTAATTTTAGTAATTACACGGCGTGACACTCCCTGCTCGGGTAGTTGCACGGTGATCGTCTAGTATCTAGTGTGATCAAGCTGGTCATAGGGAAGGTTATACGGTGCAATATGATCGTCTAGTGTGAATGGGTATAGTGTGTGTTAAGCTGGTCGCGGGAATGGAAGGCGTCTCTGTCAAGGTAATATTAGTAGTTAAGGGCAATGTTTCCTGAGAAATTACAGGGCTTAGAGATATCACATCTTAGATCTCTGGGTGACGTGCGCAGTGCAGTGCTAGGTAATGATTTGGACTCTTCATATTCCATTAGCTGCGTGTCACTGTGCTGTTATGTGGCAGGCATGTTGCTTACCATCAGGCAAATGTCGTGCTCGTCTCGTCACTCTTCATTTAAAAAAAAAGTCTTTCTAATCACGATAATACAGACAAACATCTTCGTTAGAATCTATGGAACGTCAACCATGAAACGATGTCGCATTTTTCGAACTACGAGCAGTCCCATAAAAAATGGGCAAGGTAAATCATCCAGATTAGTTGCGCACTCTCCGAATCTGATAAAAAACCTGAAAAGCTAGCAATTTTGCGATGTTTAATTGGCTGATGTATTTCTAGATGCCCATGCCATGATGGCCAGGCCACGCCCTTTCAGCATTTCCCATTGGCTGGCGCATTTCTAGATGGCCAATGGCCATGGTCCCGAACAATGTTGCTGTAGCCTCTGAGCCTTTTGGCACGTCTCTTGATCGATTCCAGACCTTCCAATGGAGCCGATAATGTCGCAGTTATAGATTTTAACTATGTGTTTTTCGAACAAGGTATTCGTTGCTAAGTTACGGTGGTCTAGTAGGGAGAACGGCGGCTGCCGATCCGGAGACCCCGGGTTCAAACCCCACACGCATCACTCTCTTTTCGAAGTCATGTGCGTAATGCCGCTAACTTAAAACGGTGAAAGAAAACATCGTGAGGAAACCGACATGTACCTAGAATCTTTCGAAGTCATGTGTCATCCGCCAACCCGCACTGGGCCAGCGCGGTGGATTATGGCCTTAACTCTCTCCTTGCGAGAGAAGACCCCGAGTCCCAGCAGTGGGAACGTTTAGTGGGCTGTTGATGATGATGTGATTCGTTGCTTATGAGCCTATTGGTGGTCTCTCGATCGAAAGTCAAAGTTCTTTATTCATAAATGTACGTAAAATTTACACTACAAATATTAATGAAATAAAAAAACAAAGTAGCATACAAATAGTATACATTTTCAAAGTTTAAAATTAACATTTCACCGTACGATAACAATTACCGTACAGATAAGTGTCAAACTATATAAATACCTATATTTATTTGTTACAGTTATTGTAATTAACAATCTATTTTTTGAAGTGAAAACTTCTTTAGGCGCGCCTAGACAGATTTTTCGTGGGCTGTGAATTGAATTCATTCGTCACGCTCGGGTATGATAAGAAAGCTTCGGGTAAACTCGGGACCATGGCTATTGGCCATCTAGAAATACGTCAGCCAATGGGAAATGCTGAAAGGGCGTGGACAGGCCATCATGGCATGGTCATTTAGAGACGCATCAGCCAATGGGAAATGCTGACGCATTTCTAGATGGTCATGCCAAGATGGCGAGGTCACGCCCTCCGGTTACACCCGTGTAGTTTCCAAGGTAAGCTATCAAATTCTGAGTTATAAGTTTTCACTTCTATCGGCAGTTCCAATGACTGCCAATTTTTTTAACCATTTGATCGTAACCTTACCACTCTAAAAACTCGCTGTAACTATAAAATGTTCAATTCGAGAGCTTCAAGCTGGTCATATTGCAGTTATAAATACCTACGTGTCTTTTTTTTGCAGATGTCCGACCGGGGCGGTGGTATACCGCGCAGCGTGTCAGATCTCCTCTTCAAGTATATGTACAGTACGGCGCCGCAGCCGTCCAAATCTGACTCGCACACCGTACCGTTGGCCGGTGAGAGATTTGCACTATTTTTGACGTGAGAACGTCTTATAATTCGATGAAGCCGGCTGCACGCCCGCAAAACATGACGTCATGTAACGTTAACGCCGTTACCTCGCCGCCGGCGTTACCTCGCTCTAAGGCGTAGTTGAAGTTGTCACGTTCAACTAACGTCAGTAACCCGACTTTACAGACAACCATTTTTTACACTTCATTAGGGGTCAAGGGGTCATGCATAAAATACGCCACTCGCTAAAAGGTGGAGGAGGGGGGGGGGTCGACGAAGGTAGCCATTGTTCAAAATCATAATAATTTATTCATAACGGTCGTTATATATCACAAAAAATAAAATAATACATAAAATGAAAACATAAGCTACCGTAGAAACAATTAATTTTCTGATTACATAAAATAGTAATCATTCAGGAATGTCAATTAAACAAAATATAAAAATGAATTAAATTAGCATATATATGTCACAAATTATACAACGAAAAATTGTAATAAATATTAAATAATACGTAGATCCTTATCTAACCTTTGTATTGAATCAATTCAATATAGCTGTAGAACGTCTGTTCAATAAGCCAACGCTTGAGCCTCGACTTGAAACTGCCAATAGATGGCGCTGAAGTTATTTCTTTGGGCAGCTTGTTATATGGAGAGTAGTGCATGCTAATCATACTCCAAAACACAAAACGTTGGCGTAATTAGTTTAATAGTGGTAGGACTCTTAGCAGAGTCCGTCTGGGGAAGTACCACACCTTTGCCAAATATTCTACCGCCAAGCAGTAATGTGCAAACATTACTGTGTTCCGGTTTGAAGGGCAATGATTCCAGAGAAATTACAGGGCTTAGAGACATAATATCTTAGATCTCTGGGTGACGAGCGCAGTGCAGTGCTAGGTAATGATTTGGACTATCATGTTCCAATAGCTGCGTGTCACTGTGCTGTTATGTGGCAGGCATGTTGCTTACCATCAGGCACATGACCTGCTCGTCCCGTCACTCTATGCTATTAACATATCTCAATTATATAGCACAATCGCATATAAGCCAGAAATTTATAGAAGATGAAGAATCAGATCACATATAATACGATGCAACCGATTAAAAGCTTAAAAATTAAAAGAAAAAAACTTTTATCAGCTAACTATTATTTTTATCATTGTATAAATTCCGACCAATAGAAACTTGTTTTGACAGACCTATTGCATGGCTCTCGAAGAGGCATAGAATAGATAATACAGAGAAGAGGCCAGTTTGTATGGGTCAACTTTTTAAATGTTTTGTAATATCTTATCTTAACTGCGAATAGAAATTAAGATTTTTGTAGAGGTATTTGTATTCTGCAACGATCTCAATACTAAGATTAAGATGTGCCCACCCAAACTTCAGGGCGCACGGAATCATGTCATCGTTGGGAAGAGTGAGCCCACTCTTTCCGTTCTAGTCGGTTGCAGGAAGCGGTGGAGGCCGGACGTTTTTACCTATCACTATTCGTTGTCAACAACCAAAATAAGTAGAAGCACAGCATAACTCGCCGTTAGCAATTCTAGGGGTCAAGTAGATTGGTTGTTTGTAAACCACTTACGATACACAAAGAGACGCAGTTTATTACCTATTTCAAGGTGCTCAGGGCACATCCATTGGTTTATATCGATGGCGCACCTAAAGAAGTTTTCACTTCAAAAACAAAGTACGTACAAAGTTGCTGGTTGCCTGGAAGAGATTGCTCTCAGCAATAAGGCCGCCATTTGTGGCGCTAGTTTATATTGTGTTTTTCTGTAATTGTTTCCTTTCTTTGTGTCACAATAAAGAGTTATCTATCTATATATCTATCTATCTACATACAAAGTGTACGGTTCACGCATTTATATATGATACAATATTTCAGGCTACGGCTACGGTCTGCCGATATCGCGGTTGTACGCGCGGTACTTCCACGGAGACCTGCAGCTCATCAGCTGCGAGGGGTACGGCACCGACGCTGTCATCTATCTGAAGGTGAGCTCCGTCTTAGACCGCGTCGTCGCTTAACATCAGGCGAGATGGCGGCCAAGTGTAAACCTACAAAAGTTAAAAAAATATTGGCAGTCATTGGAACTGGAGATAGAAGTGAAAACTTATAACTCAGAATTTGATAGCTTACTTTGGAAACTACGCGAGTGAAACCGGAGGGCGTAGCCTTGAGCATGGCCCGAGTTTACCCGAAAATGTCTTATCATTCCCGAGCGTGACGCTAGAATTCAATTCACAGCCCACGAAAATAAAGTCAAAAATAAACTTTTCACCGTACGGTAACAGTGTAAGGGGGAAGCGCTTAACATCTAGTTTCCCCAAATGTCAACCTCTCCTGCGCGCGGTACACCCTGCTGCCAACTAACGAGGCTCTGACGACCGAACCAATGGCGGTATATCCATTTAACCTTTTGACCGCCTTGACTAAATTGCATTTCCGTGCCTTGGACGCGAAGCGTACGAAATAAGTCAAAATTAAAAAAAAAAAAAAATGTGCTGTCGCCATTTAATATCTAACACACAATGTTTTGGTATAGTCCGTTTTTTTTGTCACCTATAGACGTCGTTGGCGTACAGGGCTCGCTAGCGCTTGTCAAGTATAGGTGACTCTGGCGTTCAAAGGGTTAAAAGCCAGTCCTAAATCCGGCGTCATCGGTGCAAGGGACTGGCTCCGCGGTCACCAACCCGCCTGCCAAGCGTGGTAGTGACTATGGCAAATACACCCCCTATGAAAAACACAAACAGAAAACGACCCCTAGTCCCTGGCGGCTCCGTTAATAGTTTAACGTACGATTCACAATCGTGAGGTCGTAAGTTTGAATCCCGTCTGCTATTCGTGAGTATATTTCATTTGGACCTGACGACCATAAGCTTCTGAGTATGTGGATCCCGGCTCGAAGGACCAATTTGTACACGGAAGTACAAGTTAGTCCTTCGAGCCCGATACACTGGACGTCTACTCTCTACGAAAAACGTAATTTCGAAATAAACTCGCGACTTTCCAACTCCGATTCTGTTTCGATCCGTCGTTTCGTCCGTTTAAATGTACTAAACCTACTCTAATTTTATTAGAGTTAGTAGAGAACATTTAAACGATAAACAATGTTCGATCGGTCGAAACGAAAGTAGAACCGGAGTAGGAAAGTCGCGAGTTTCTTTCGAAATTATGTTTTTCGTAGAAAGGGAATAGACATCCTGACTTGTCCTGGGTGGTAATCGTACCCACGGCTCTGCAGGGAATTCGAGTGACAACTAATACACAAGGCCAGTCGGTATTAGTATTGATTTTTTGAAGTTATATTTTTAACGCGTTAGTGAATAATAATTAGAGTAAGTTTTTACAATGCGTTCGCACACCGTCACGAAAAACCGACACCTTGAAGTTAACTAGTCAACGTTTTAGTAAAGATTATACGAAATTTCATGTAAAT
Source organism: Ectropis crepuscularia (assembly GCA_963693475.1). Taxonomy (NCBI): domain Eukaryota; kingdom Metazoa; phylum Arthropoda; class Insecta; order Lepidoptera; family Geometridae; genus Ectropis; species Ectropis crepuscularia. The sequence continues at coordinate 13,205,105 of OY856366.1, read as the reverse complement.
GTGTCCAAGGAATAAAAAGTTTCGTACAATCGTTCATCCCCTATTTTCCCCATTCCCTGTTCCCTTGGGGGTCGAAATTCGAAAAATCCTTCCTTAGTGGGTGTCTACGTTATAAGAAAAATATGTGTGCGAAATTTTAAGTTTCTAGCTCTTACGGTTTGAGTTGTACGTTGTTGCCTTTTATATGTATAGAAGATTGTAACAAACTTCGGGTTAATACTTCATGAGTTGAAGGTATTATCTATTCTATGGTTAAAATTAGACTGCAACTTCTTGCCTTACATAAGTATACACACACTTTTTTATCCTTGTTGTAATAATGTATTTTGTTCATGTAATATTGTATTTTGTTCATGTAATACCGTATTTTGTTCATGTAATATTGTATTTTGTTCATATAATACTGTATTTTGTTCATGTAATATTGTATTTTGTTCATATAATACTGTATTTTGTTCATGTAATACTGTATTTTGTTAATGTAATATCGTATTTTGTTCATGTAATATTGTACTTTGTTCACAGGCGCTCACCAACGAAGCGAACGAGCTGCTTCCAGTGTTCAACCGAACATCGAGCAAGGTCTACCGCAACGTGTCTCGCCTCGGCGACTGGTCGGCGTCGCTCAACACCGGAGCGAGCCAGTGCAAGAACAGGGAGAAGGTGTCACCCCTGTCGTCACCGCTGTCGCATAGCCTCTAAGATGAGGAGATATAGACCAATTTTGCTTGAGTTTATTCCACTTATTTCTGAATTCGGAGCGAGTAAATGCAAGAACAGGGGAAAAGTGACACCCCTATCATCGCCCCGGTCGCATAGCCTTTAGGACAAGGACGGAAAGACCATTTTAGCTTGAGTTTTATTCCATATTTACTTATATGGACTTGTGGCGTCTCTCAACACCGGAGCCAGTCAGTGCAAGAACAGGGAGAAGGTGTCACCCCTGAAGATATCATGCGTAAAACGGGAAAATCAGAGCAAATCTTTCAAAAACATTCATAGGTAGTTTCACGTTTCTGTGCGTATAAATGTATCTAAAATTAATTATTGTAATGTATCAAGGTCAACAAAAACACAGTTGACCAGTGCTATATTTCAGAATGCGAAATTGCCAAAGTCGTGGAAAAAAAAATACATTTCAAAACTGTCACTTATTCCCGCGCGTTTATTTAAAGATGGCCGACTGTGAATTATGTGGATATAAACCAATGCATTTTGGTTTGATGTATTTAGAAATGTAGTTATTTACGCTTTGTTTTCTTAGCAATTCTGCAAGTACAATATTGCGGCCTATATTTATTAAAAAAACTTGTTGAAACGGTCACAGAAAGGGTCATATTATGTTTGAAAGACAACTAAAGTCAATTTTGTTCTGGGACGAACTTTGACAACGCGAAAAAAATGGCTAATGTTATTTTTCACCGATTAGAGAGAGTGTTTATTCCAGGAATAAATATATTTATTCGATTAGATGTCCCCAAAATATTGTTTTTCATAGAATAGAGATATTTGTATGATGAAATAATGATATGTATTTGTTCGATAAAATATGCCCAAAATTACTAATAAAATAGGTATTTTTCGACATTTTCAAGGTCGTTATAGTGTGTATATTGCAATTATTTTGCGGAATGACACACTGGTATTTCGATGTACCTACTTTCATAGACGATGTTCTCGTGAATACGATTGATATATTATTTATCTTTGATTATATTAACTTTAGTGTCAACTTCTTGAATACATCACTTTACCAGTGAACATCTTGCACGAAGGCATGAACCTATATCGAAATATCGGTTAGTCGTTTCAAATAACCACTATAAATATTACTTAATTAATGATAATAGTGTTAGAAAACCTTTCTGTGCTTTTTCACTTAATATGAGAATAATTTGACTAGTAATTTAAAAAAAAAGTTCTGGAAGCTAAAATAAACAGAGACCTTATTTATAGAAGTTGCGATAGAACATGTTGTCTCGCTCAGACCAAGTCGTTCGCATCGTAGGTGCGAGGGAGATAGCATGCGATCGTGAGTTCTGTGGTAAGGGGCCGGGTGGTGGATATAGCTTGGCAAAATAGTGTAACGAAATAATGGGAGCGCCACTATCGAAAGTGCCATGAAATTGGCCATATTATTACAAGATTTTTTTAAGGACTTTTTTGCCAAGCTGTACGTTATTATTATTTTATGTGATATTTAGTTTAGGATGATATTCGGAATGTAGGTTCAACATGGACTGATATGAGCTTGGTCGGTAACAAAATTTTCTTTGAAAAAAAAAACATATTTTTTATGTCTTATCATCATCTTTTTTTATATCGATTTTTTATACCAGGATTTCCCGTGTAAAAATCTCATATTTGTTTTTTTTTTGCTCTTAACGTTTGAATGTTTAACCAATGTATATAATATCTCGTTTGATTTCGATGTGAAGTTTTAGTTAATATTTTCAGGTAAATTTAAATATTTCAAAGAAAATATTGGAATCGCAGGGATAGTTTTAAAAGATATTAAAATAACTCTATATTGTATCAGATGATATCAATAATTTTTAAGCAATAGAATTAGGCTGTATGAATGTGTATCCATTGAATTTTTATTCATAAAAAAATTGTCTTGATTATATGCTGTAGGCGAAATAAAAATACGAGGATGTCTATTTCATTTTAGGCAGGTTGCAAATGTGAGCACTTTCTTGTCCCGTATCCAATACAAGCTACCGATGAATATTTGTTTTCTATAAAACCAGTACCTATGTAATCATCCACTCCCTGTGGAAACGTAATCATTTTTTGTGTCTGTAAAAATACTCATTGACGATCAAAAAATATTTGGTGACGTAGGTAGTGGGCGCATAAAAAAAGTAGGACGTAGTCTCGCTTAAAACAAAAACTGTGTCCATTGAGTCGGCCACATAATATGCACGTGTGCGCTGTCACATACATCATATACACGCGCAAACTTGTGTATATGTGTGTGTGTCACTTATCAGTGACAACCTGACAACGCCCACGTGCAAATGTGGCCGACTCTGGTGAAACAGTTTTTGTCTTTTTTATACGCCCATGTTGACGATCAAAAAGTATTTGGTGGCGGTAATTGGAAACTAAAAGTGTCTTTGTCAATGACTTCAAAGGAAGGACGTGGCTTATTGAACATTTTTTTGGCATTTTAATGGCCACCAAAAACTCGTTCACTCCCCCCGCGCACTGACCGCTGTGAACTGCAGGTCTACTACGAAGTCCGATAAACGATATATCGGCCGAACTTAAGGACGTTTCCTACCACGAAAGACAATCTCTCGGTTGATCGGATCGGCCGTTTCGTTCGATCCGGCCCTCATCCGACCTAAGTCTATAACTTCCGACCGAGATGTATCGATCCGAATGTTTTTCGTGGTAGGCTACAATCCGATTCAGCTGTCGGTCGGATCCGATCATTCGGAGTTTGTTTTCGTAGTAGACCTGCTGAGTCGCATGTCGCATGGCCCTAAAAATACAATTTTAGGTTGTGTCATTTTATCGCACCTTTGGCCAGGTCCTTATATATAAGTCTATGGTCTTGGTTTGCGCAGTGCCTTTACGTCTCTAGAAAATATTTCAAAAATGTATGCTTGTATCGTTTGTACACTTTTTGCAATCGAAGCAATTTTGGATAACTTACAGTTTATCTACCATTTTTTTTATGAATTATTATTCAAACTCCGATGTAATGTGTGAAAATGTACGATCTCTGATTTGTAAATTATTATGTAGGTATTAGAATTAGTTACGTGGCCAAGCATTAGTTTGTAAATAAATAGTTAGTACACTAAAAAGTACAATAGCTGGGCTGCGCAGTAAGGACTCAGCCGAAAGAGACCCTTCGTTATGTTATTAAAATATTTTTTTTGCCTCTACTTTGAAATATTGTAAAAATAATCAGTAGCTTAAACATGACGCAAGACATCTGAAGCTCACTCTAATTCTGATAAAAAAAAAAACAAAATAACTGAGTAATTTTTTCTTTGTTGTGATCTTGTAAAGTTTCCCGTGAGGAATACGTAGATCATAAATTAGTTACACTATTAATATGTACATTCAAAAAACGCATGATATGATGTGGAACTCTATTCCTCTAAGGTCTACTTCTCAAAGCTAGCTTGTATGCCCTACAACTGTTGTTAAAACTTATACATGCTGATTTGTGTCAAGAAATTTCACTTGCGCGATTCAGAATGTCGCGTCTTGTTGGTATGTTGTCAACAGATGGCGCTAGTTGTAGGTGGGAGTTCGCTATAGTAAAAAAAAAACTATGATCAACAACAAACAAAATCGTTTATAAAAATTAATCAAATTTGATAATAGAAATGTTTGCAAAATCAATCGTAAACTCATTAAAAGTTATGTAAAAAAATGTGTTTAAAGTTAAACTTATTGTTTCCAATATTTGTATGATGTTTCATGTGTGTGTGAAAGAGAGTAAATGCCAATTTGTATGTGCATTATGTAAATATTAATTAATATCATCAAAGATCGTGTAGATATGGAAGTTGATTTAGAAATTCACGTAAATGTAAGTCATCGACCAATCATTTCCATGAAGGGTTATTTAGAACACCTATGCTAAATAATAGTATTCTATAAAATGTTGAGATAATGTGGTATTTTTGTATCAAATCGCAAAATACTATTTGCAACAAAAAATGTATAGGAATTTTGTCTCCCGAAGCGACGCCCCTCTTATATTTGTGGTGAAGCAAGTGTAAAAACACGCTAAGAATGTGTGCGTGGAAACAAACACCTTCGCCCGCGTCTCGGGCGGTACTGAGCAGGGATGTTACGGAGCTTCGACTCCGACTCCGATAAGTCGGAACTTCCGATTATAATTACACCTTCGGGTCCGACTTCGGCTCCGAAACTTTTAAAACGGAGGTTTTAATCGGAGGTAAGGTTTATAAATATTTGGGATAATTCCTTATTGCAGTACATGAAAATACAAAATCTCAACCCTTAAATCACTTGCCCGTCAATGTTTATCGTGACCACGTGTTTGACAAAATAATGTTTTATTTGTCCCCAATAAAAATATCTCTCCTGCCACCACTTCTGATCCTGCCTATGGCTCCGACTTCGGTTCAGACTCCGATAAATCAAATTTAAAAACTCCGACTCCGCCTTCGGTTCCGATAAAATGACCTCCGTTACATCCCTGGTACTGAGACAGTGAGAGCGTACGAAGTCACGCACATATTCACAGCGCGTTTGTGAATAACGTTACAAGTAAAGCTAGCGTCGCTTCGTGACATAAAAGTTATATATTACAAAGTTCCAAAAGGCGACTAAAACATGAATGAACATTGTATCACGAAACAACAAAGAACAAGAACAAAATAATAGGGAATTAATTTTACTTTCAAATGAATTAACAAGACCATTTCTGGATGTAAGTAGGTGTTCTGAGTAATCCTGTGCCAATAATCCTATGCTATAAGGTTATTCAACGATAAAAACACTTTTGTACAAAAAAAAACATTATAACATTTCAATTTATTGTCACGAGTAGATCGACCGTTTTGCGATGACCTCTCTGAAGCAGCAGGTCTACTACGAAAACAACCTCCGAATAATCGGATCCGACCGACAGCTGTCCAAATCATCGGTAAGGTAATTAAATGCTTTCGGAGTAAGGTTTACGCCACAAAAACTGTCAAATCTATGTCGGTCGGAATTCGAAATGAACGAAACTCCCGATCTGATCAACCGCCTGATTGTGTTTCGTGGTACGAAACGTCCATAATTTCGGCCGATATATCGTTTATCGGACTTCGTAGTAGACCTGCTGGTTTTTGCAGCATGTATAGACGGTACTTTTTTACAGAAATCGTCAAATGCGCAATCAAGCGTGCAAAGTAAAGGACATCTATAAACGGTTTTGTAATTTGACTCACACAGATGGACGATGGTCCCTGTGATTTGTGTAATGACTGAAAATTGTGGTACGCACGATTTAAATATACCACTGTTTCGTTGAGTTGGTTCCCGATGGTTCTGACACAGTTTTGACGAGTAAACGAGACATCATTTTCCGAAAGTTCTCTTAAAGGTAACTTTCTATAATCTGTACAATAGTTAGTTGAAATGTTAACTAAAAATATAACTACAGTGCCACGAAGAACACCCTATTTAGGGACTAAATTCAGTCAACTAAATTTAAACAAGTGTGTAAGCCTTTAAGGCTAAAAAGTCATGGAGCGATTTTCAGCCGCGCCCGCTGCGGTTGCGGGCCCGCAGCGTCTGTAGAACGCAGAGGTGTTTAAAAATTGGGATGACGACAGGTTCAAAAATATAGCCATACTAATTAGTTCATCAGGTAGAGTATGGAAAAATAAGGGACACGTATTTTTTGTTTTAGCAAAATAACAAAAAAATATATAGATCATCAAACTTTGGGAGTGGGTTGTCACTATATAGTAAAAATCGTACCATAACGTGACGTCTCTCGAAACTTCTAAGCACTGTATCGTATTTTTTGTTTTTGAAACGTACAAAATACATGTAGGTACATTATTTTTGAATAATCTAACTGAAGGACTAATTAGTTTTTTCTAGTCGTCTCGCCTATTGAATGGACAATTCACGACGCGTTTTACGGCCGAGCGGTCGCCGCCCGCCACATTCGCGGGCGATAATCTCATTCGCGGCGGTTGCGAAACCCCGAGAATCAGCGGTCTCGTGAGTTTTAAAATAGAACCATAGTCCTACAACCGCGGCGGTCGCGGATGGAAATCGTTCCATGAGTTCTGAGCCTAAGTATTCTGTCTGACACTGAGATAAATAAAGTTATCAGTCTTCAACCCTATCGGAATATTTGTACTAAGTATCTAATACCTAGGATACGGTTATATGTAGGTAAATTATTTTACTCAGTTGCATTTTTCTGTTATCGTAAGGTCTATTCCAAAATCGATGTTGTAATTTGTAGCTGTAAGAGTTTATGAAGAAAATTATTTAATTTTACAAATAAAACGTTTTAGAAAGATTTTGTGGTTTTATTTCGATAAAAAGAAATTCATGTTCATATGATTTGTACCCGGATCTCTGGATCGGCAGTCGCCGTTCTCCCGACTAGATCAGCCGTAACTTCAAAAATTTTGTCGCTTCAGAGGTGGAAGAACGTTTCGCCCTGTTTCCCCCGCTACTCATCAGGTCATCAGCCAGGGTAGCGATTCTGAAACCATTCGGTTGCATCCGACACGGAATCTCATCTCTCGGTCTCTGTCATGTTTATCAGATAAGACAAAGACCGAGAGATGAGATTCCGTGTCGGATGCAACCGAATGGTTTCAGAATCGCTACACAGGTCTGCACCTCCGTGTTGGGATATATAGTAGCGATTCTAAATCCATTCGGTTGCATCCGACACGGAATCTCATCTCTCGCTCTTTGTCTTAGGGGGCGTCCATAAATTACGTGAGGTCTTTTTTTTAAATTTCTGTCCCTCCCTCCCCCTCTGGTGAGATGTCGTGAGATTTTAGTCAACCCCCTCCCCCATCCCCCAATCTCACGTGAGATTTTTCAAGATGTGGGTTTCTTACGTAAACACGTTAGATTGTTTTATTCTTTGTGTTCTATTTGAGTATTCATTTTATATTTTTTTGTTTCTCGACCCACAAAATGGTTTTCAAAGTCTGAACATATGAAACAAATAAAAATACTCAATAATTAGTTTATTTTGATGCCTGAGATATATTATAGGAGATATATCAATTAGTACATTGTCATTTACAGACACATAAAATATGGTTTCGTTGTTGAGTAGGTAATGATTTTCTTTTGTGTGACGTCGCGACGCCGACGGCGTCGATTCATCCCGAGGGGCGTTCGTATTACGATTACGTTTAAGGTTAAAAATCTTAAGCATGTAAATTGTACAATCTGGATTAAATGGACCAAAATTTTTTTTTTCTGTTTCAAGGAAAATAAATTGCGTGATATTTGCCGAGACCCCCCCTCTCTCCAACGTAAGATTAGATGAGATTTGACTCGACCCCCTCCCCCCCTTAAACACCTCACGTAATTTATGGACGCCCCCTTATCTGTTTAGCATGACAGAGACAGGGATTGTCCGATTCCGAACCAATGGAAATCGCATTTAGAATCGCTACCCAGAAAACTTGTCACATATTAGCAGAGTTCTCCTATTATATCCCAACACGGAGGTGCAGACCTGGGTAGCGATTCTGAAACCATTCGGTTGCATCCGACACGGAATCTCATCTCTCGGTCTTTGTCTTATCTGTTTACTCAGCTTGCTTCAGATACCTACCCAAAATTCGTTTATTTCCTTTGATACTACCGTTCGGCACTACTGGTAGTACTGGTAGAGTGATGGGTAAGTTTACTTCTACTGGTAGTGCTACGGGTAAAAACGCATTTCCCGTGACACTACACTATAGTACTTGAAGTGGTAGGACTCTTGGGAGAGTCCGCCTGGGGAAGTATCACACCTTTGCCAGTTACTCTACCGCCAAGCAGTAATGTGCAAACATTACTGTGTTCCGGTTTGAAGGGCAATGTTTCCAGAGAAATTACAGGGCTTAGAGATATAACAACTTAGATCTCTGGGTGACAAGCGCAGTGCAGTGCTAGGTAATGATTTGGACTCTTCATGTTCCAATAGCTGCGCGTCACTGTGCTGTTATGTGTTTATGTTTCTTACCATCAGACACATGTCTTGCTCGTCTCGTCACTCTTTATTTAAAAAAAAAACTCGCTAGTAGTGTCAAGGGAAATAATATTTCCCGTGGCACTACTAGCGAAATGATGTTTCTCGAGGCACGTGTGGCTATATTTCACTGACATTTAATGAAAAAGCATAAAACCCTTAGAGTATGGAATACAATATAGAGTTACAAAGTTCCTGACTACTATAGTGCTTCTCGTTCTCTCAATTACAATTCAATTTCAATTCAATTTTCAATTCAATACTCAAAAAGTATTGCCATAAAGAAAATATTCCACTAGGTAAGGGTAGTGCTGCGATAGTTCGATGAATTCAGCCTGTGTTCTATGCATTCTAAAATTACATTTTAAAAAGGGGTTTAATATAATAGATATAACTAAAATAGGAGGTACTTAAATAAATACCTAATCAAAAACAGGGCAATAAAACATTTATTTCAAATTGTACTTTACATTCAACGTTATAAAAATATAGTTTGCCTGTCATATTTATATCATAGTAGCAGCTCGCCCAGGCTTCGCACGGGGCAACTCGGAACTTAGGTATAAAACATTTCAATGTTAGTAGACCTTGTTGTAGTAGACAGGCTACTATTATTTAGATGTTGTGTTAATTCAGAATGATTGATTTATTTGATAATCTGTACTTCATGAAAAATATTGCTTTATTATTCACACAATATTTTATTCTCTTCTTCGGAACGGCACATCTGCGAAATAATAATTAATTTGAATAAATAAAACAACCCAATTTATTACCAGAAATCTAGTGATACATTTAAGTTGCATAATTATTTCTGTAAAAGTTCAAACAAAAGGGTTAAATCAGAGGTGAAAATGTGTATGAATAATCTTTTATTTTGAAAGCTTAGAGCTTCATATCTACTCACACAATAGATAGGTCTCTTGTGTGAGTGGGTATGAAGTAGGTGTAGTGAGTAGGGTTTATACTAAAAGCATGATGTTATCTTGTTAGCGAGATGAGATAGTGTAAGTTAATGGGAGTTTGATGCAATTCCTACTCCAGAAAACAAGAGTTGGAATGGCAGTGGTAGAGTAGAAACATAAGCGTCATGACCATCTAGACTAGATATGTATAATGGTAACCATGGTAACACGCCATGACCATCTAAAAATGTTTACGCATTTGTGGCCATAGCTCCGAGTTCACCCGAAGATTTATTTCATTCCCAAGCGTGATGTTTGAGTTCAATTCACGGCTCACGAGAAATCTGTATGTAGTGCGCCAAAGAAAGTTTTCACTTAAAAAACTAACAAATGCGAATCCGCAGGCAAAATCTAGTACGTATTATTAGTAAACGGTCAGTAAATAAACTGTCAATTATGTACCGACTTGTATATTTCATGGGTAATTTTGTAAGAAATAACTGGTCACACTTTTTTGTTTGTTTTGTTATTTCGGCTTATGGACAAGCATCCAAGCCATGTATATAATAAATTAAATTAATTGTTTTGTTATTTAGGTTATGTTTACATTTTACATATTTTGCAAATTTTGGATTAGATACTGCCGTTATTGTATAAATTTAATTCACGTAGATATCTAGAAGGCATTAATATGAATTTCTATCAAGTCGTCATAACAAATATTGTCTACTTACGTGTAAAATGAGATTCCATTGATTTTTCTTTTGCAGAGGCTATTGCAGCTTATAATACTACAAAACGCACATTGTTTAACACAAATATCACCAATCTTTTAACAGTCTTTCACAAACAAGCTTTGAATCTTCTTTAAATACACACAATATTTAATATAACATAAAAAATCCGAGTCTGAGCTTTGAACAGACTTTTGTGTGGCAACGCCATGTCAGATTTGTAATTTAGCCAGAGAAAAAGCCGGCCACGGTGATAAGGACGGAAAATCAGTATCTCTTTCTCTTTTTTTCACAAGTGATAGATAATAATTAGACTATCTCATTTCCGCAAGTCGTGACGTCACTTATTGTGCCCCCCTGATAAAACCCTATTTCATTTTAGCTACCAGCTCTCGGAATATTAGCGAGTAGATATAAAGTCGTCCTACGACTTCAAAAGAAAGTCGGAACAAATAAAATACAAATAGATTTATTGAAGTTAAAACTTCTTTTGGCGCGCTACAGCCAGATTTATCGTGGGCTGTGAATTGAATTCTAGTGTCACGTTCGGGTATGATAAGAAATCTTCGGGTAAACTCGGAAAACTTCGGGCGTCAGCATTTCTAGATAGCCAATGGTCAAAAACATTGGCAGTCATAGGAAGGCACTGTCGATAGAAGTGAAAATTATAACTCGGAATTTTATAGCTTACTTTGGAAACTACGCGGGTAAAACCGGATAGCGTGGCCATTGGCTATGGTTCCGAATTTAGGCACCCGAAGATTTCTTATCATTCCCGAGCGTGACGCTAGAATTCAATTCACAGCCCACGAAAAATCTGTCTGTAATAAAAGATGTTTTCACTTCAATAAAATAACTAATAAATAAAATAAAACACGATCATCAACTTGTTAACATTTGTATAATTTTATAAAATAACTCACATTTTACATACTTATTTATGTACCCTGATTCTCAACACAATCTGATTGAATCTCGGCGCGGCATCGAACCTCTCTTTTGTCTCCGTTTATAATGACACGAGGCAAGGATTGTCATTCCGAATTGCGTACAGAATCAGTCCCTTGATCTACTTTTTCACGTCGTCAAGATCTTCAATAGTCGATTGGTTTTCACTGAAAGAGAGAGAAGATATTTAAAGTTAAGTATATACATATTTTGACTTAGTCGTATACAAATATGTAATAATTGATTAAATTGAATTCTACGTATTTCTCGTTTTAATCTTAACTTATTCGAACGAAGTACCCTGCGGCAGGCTTGGAGGAATACAATGTGACACTAAACCGTAAGAAAAATATACAACGGTAGTGACGCGTAGGTATACTACCGTGACTAGTGTCACAGTAAAGAATGTTATGTATTTACAGTGCTAGTGTTGTCAACTTTATTTATCAGATGATCGTAACATGTATGTAAATAAAAAAAATTGGCAGTCATAGGAACTGCCGATAGAAGTGAAAACTTGTGACTGAAATGACTCAAATAAATTTATTTATCACCTTATCAGATGACAGCTTATTTGTTAAACCATCGTAGGTCTATGTACATTCGCATAATTTCAACACCGCCAGCTAAATCGATGGTTGCGCCATCTAGTTTTATATCAACGTAATTATACAGAATATTTCAACTCTTTACTGTTTCTATTGCCCTGGTACCTACCTGGCCGTTTTTACCGAGTTTACCCGAAGATTTCATATCCGAACCAATCCGATCCGATCCATTATCATATCCAAGCGTGACGATTGATGAATCCATTTCACAGCCCACGAAAATTCTGTCTATAGCGCGCCCAAAGAAGTTTTCACTTCAAAAAATTTGCAGTCATAGGAACTGCCGATAGAATTGAAAACTTAAAACTCAGAATTTGATAGCTTACCTTGGAAACCTTGCTTCGCCATCTTGGCATGGCCATCTAGAAATGCGTCAGCATTTCCCATTGGCTGATACGTTTAGAGATGGCCATGCCATGATGGCCTGTCTACGCCCTTTCAGCATTTCCCATTGGCTGACGTATTTCTAGATGGCCAATAGCCATGGTACCGAGTTCACCCGAACCTTTCTTATCATACCCGAGCGTGACGAATGAATTCAATTCACAGCCCACGAAAAATCTGTCTAGGCGCGCCCAAAGAAGTTTTCACTTCAATAAAATTAAGCAATATTTCATTTCATAAAATGTGTTGCTTCTTATAACTCAAAACACTTCAAAAAAATTACCTACGATGCCAAACCGACGCGAGAAAGTTCTTAGCTATGTTTAATCGATTGAAGATATGAAGATGGTCTCATTCACATATTTTTTTCACTGCTACCCTCAATATGGGTACCTATCAAACGACAGGGATTGACTAGTAGAACACTAGGTATAACAAATATGTCAAATCCAAGATGGCCGCCACCACAAAATGGCGAATCCCATTTATTTTTTCTAAACTACCCTCAATATGGGTATCAAATGAAAAGACTAGTAGAACACTATAAACTAGATATATTAAATGTCAAATCCAAGATGGCCGCCACGGCAAAACGTCGCATTACATTTTTTTTTCGAAACTACCCTCGATATGGGTATCAAATGGAAGAGAACTAATAATACAATAATTGTATGACATTTTTTTCAGATCAAAGGTGGACAATTTTGATTCAAACATTTTGATATTTACTTTTTTTTAATCTGTTCTAGTTTTGAACTCGATTTTAATCGGCCGTGTCACGCATACGTACGGTGTGACCGATCAGTTCGTTATCTCAGCTCTATGGTCGTAGTTAGGATCTCGCTTAGACCTTTCCAAGTAGACGAGTCCGTGCGGACCGGCGGACGAGTAGCTGGCTAGGTGCGGCCGCGACGCCAGCTCCGGCTTGAAGCTCTTCAGGAAGTATACCCGGAATTCGTGTGTCTCTACTAACTGTCCATACGATTTACAGTTACACCTATAGATAGCGCGCGAGTTGAATGCAGATCTTAAGAATGCAGAGTGCTGTGACCGCGACAGTGACAGCACTATACACTGCAGGCGCGTGAGGTGGGGCGTGCGGATAGCGGGGGGAGATGCTCCCGCTCTTTACCTCAGACCCGACTGCATTCAACTCGCGCGCTATCTATACATAAATATGTACTGAACGGGGCTACAGAATCTTTCACTTCAAAAAAAATACCTACGATGCAGAAAACGACGCGAGTGTTTTTAGCTATGTTTGATGGAAATTTCAAGATGGCCGCTTTCTCAAAATGGCGAATAAAATATTTTTTCACTACTACCGTCAATATGGGTATCAAACGACAGAGACCGACTAGTAGAATACTGTAAACTAGATATAACAAATGTCAAATACAAGATGGCCGCCACCACAAAATGGCGAGTCTCACTTATTTTTCCGAAACTACCCTCAATATGGGTACTAAATGAATCGGCCGTGACGCATATACGTACGGTGTGACCGATCAGTTCGTTATCTCGGCTCTATGGTCGTAGTTAGGATCTCGCTTAGACCTTTCCAAGTAGACGAGTCCGTGCGGACCGGCGGACGAGTAGCTGGCTAGGTGCGGCCGCGACGCCAGCTCCGGTTTGAAGCTCTTCAGGAAGTAAACCCAGCATCGGTGCGTCTCTACTTCAGAAGCCCTGCAAAAACATGTTATCAAGTTTTTTTTTAAATAAAGAGTGACGAGACGAGCAGGACATGTGCTTGATGGTAAGCAACCTGATGCCTGCCACATAACAGAACAGTGACACACAGCTATTGGAACATGAAGAGTCCAAATCATTACCTAGAACTGCACTGCGCTCGGCACTCAGAGATCTAAGATATTATATCTCAAAGCCCTGTAGTTTCACTAGAAGCATTGCCCTTCAAACCGGAACACAGTAATGTATGCACTTTACTGCTTGGCGGTAGAATAACTGCCAAAGGTGTGGTACTTCCCCAGGCGGACTCTGCTGAGAGTCTTACCACTACTAAAATTTGTCGGAAACAAGCGACGCGTACCTACTCCTATCCATAGGTAGTGTTTAGAATAGAATGACGGAACAATATATTTCACCTAACTTCTAGAAAAGGGTAATGATAATTTTTAAGCCAAGGTGTGGCCAATGTTTGCAGACTACCCGCGTTCCGTTTCAATTCGGTATTTGTTACGAACGCTCGAGACGGGAGCATGCATTTTGTCAGTCAGTCAGGGACTGTGCCACACAGTGTGTGTACACTAGTGAGTGTGAGTGAGAGTGCAGACTCCAGTCTGGACTGGAGTGCAGACTCCAGTCTGCACTCTCACTCACACTCACTAGTGTACACACACTGTGTGGCACAGTCCCTGACTGACTGACTGACTGACAAAATGCATGCTCCCGTCTCGAGCGTTCGTAACAAATACCGAATTGAAACGGAACGCGGGTAGTCTGCAAACATTGGCCACACCTTGGCTTAAAAATTATCATTATCATGGACTTTAACGACGCGCGCCGGTGAGGAGCTCGCGTGTGTCGATACTTGTTTTTTGGGGTTCCAACGGGAGGAACACGTATCGTAGACGCCGGGCGTCGGGTTTGAACTTCCACAAGTGTTTTGTACGCGAGGATCGCGTGTTCATTCGGTCGTAAACTTTGGTGCAACGCAGCGTTGAAGACACATATCCGCGCGGACGCGATATAATTGTGATTTTAATTTAAATTGTAGACGCCGGGCGTCGATTTTGGAACTTGTGTTGGTGAAAGAGGATTTAGTGTGCCAGAATCCTGCTGTGATCAAGTGTTGGATTTTCTGCGATCGGAAGGAGGCCGATTGCACGCAGAAAGCGACCGACAAGTATCGTACCTATTTATTTATATATTTATAAAGTTCTATTCACTGGGAACGGGTAGTTCTTTGGGATAAACGTAGGTGTACGTGACCCCGAGGTTCTAGTGCGGCGCGAAGCCCTGGGGCTTCGGACTAGGCGGAGACACGTACTTGCTTGTTGAAGGCTGGGTTGGAGGACAAAGACTATTTGAGATGTTGACGGTTCGATTTATTGCTGGGTACTACATACAAATTTTCCTCCGAGTGTATATTTATAGTAAACCCGGAGAGCAAATAAACCGAGGCTCTGATTGGCGGGCCAATGGCAGCGCGGCTTTAAACTATTGCCATCCCGCTCTGTACGTCCCTTTCGCACTTAGGGAGTTATTTTTCTTTTTGGCCTAAAGAGAGCCTAGGTCTATTTTCTGTTTTAAAAACTTAAATAAACTAGCTTACAAATATTGAACATATATCTAAACACATCTACGTATAACATAAGCTTAAATTTACAGCGCCGTCCTGCACATCCTCCCGCCGTGCGACCCCGTCGCAGCTCACGTCGGTGCTGGCTCGGCGCTCGCTATCGGTAGAACCACCAGCTTGCGTACCGGTCGTCGTAGCACGCCGCCTTTGGTTCGGATGTCGACAGTTCGCACGATGTTGTCAGGCCCGGGGTAGGTAGCGATGACTCTGCCCCGAATCCATGTGTTACGGGGCAGGTTGGCGTCGACTATGAGGACCAAGTCGTTAACGTCGACGGGTAGTCCTCGCCCGTGCGGCTCCCGCCGGTGTTGTAAGTCGGGAAGGCACTCTCGGACCCATCTAGCCCAGAATAGGTCGGCGAGGCGCTGCGCCGCGCGCCAGCTGTGTCTTGATAGCGCATCCTTCTCGTTGAACTCGCCGGGCGTCGGGACGCGCGCCGGACCACCGAGTAGGAAGTGGTTCGGCGTCAGGGCGTCTGGGTCATCTGGACTGACCGACACGTGGGTCAATGGCCGGCTGTTGACTGTGTACTCTGCCTCTAGGAGAAGAGTCGTGAGTACCTCTTCGACCGGGCTTCGCTCATGTAGTGTCGCTGTTAGCGCGGTTTTGACTGACCGCACCATTCTCTCCCAGGCTCCCCCCATGAATGGGGCCCCGGGGGGTAAGTATCGCCACGAGATGGTCCTCTTGGCTGCTTCCTCGGCCGTCGCGTTGTCGATCGCCTTTCTGAGCTCTCTATCTGCTCCTCTCAGGTTCGTTCCGTTGTCCGACCAAATCTCGGTAGGACAGCCGCGGCGCGCGATCATTCTTCGGAGGGCCATGATCGCGGAGTCTGTGCTGAGTGAAGCTGCCATCTCTAGGTGCACCGCCCTCGTAGTTAGACATGTGAATATCGCGACGTAGCGTTTCTGTCGCGCGCGTCCGACGGTCACGTTCAGCGGGCCGAAGTAATCTACGCCGGTGTAGGTGAACGGTCGCCTGTGGTGTGCAAGGCGGCACGGCGGTAAGTCGCCTGTTCTCGGGTAAGGCGGTCGGCGTGTCTTCATACGGCAGGTGAAGCATTGTTTCACGATGGTGCGTATCACGGGGCGTAGGCGCAGAATCCAGTACTGTTGTCGACACTCGTTCACTGTAGCTTCGATACCGGAGTGATGTATCTGTTTATGTATGTTCTTTATCCATAACTTCACTGTGGGATGATCACCGTCCAGTATTAGAGGTCTCTTTACTGCGTCTGTCGCCTCGGCTGCGTTAATGCGGCTTCTTAATCGGAGCGCACCGTCGATATATTCCACGCTTAAGTGACGAAGTCGACTATCTTTCTTGATGTCTTGTTTCCTCGCGATGCTTTCCATCTCGTCTGTGAACGATTCTTGTTGTGAGGAGCGCATAAGTAGCTCCTCAGCTGTTTGTAAAAGCTCGGCTGTCATTTGGTGAAATTTTCTATCTTCTGTCTCTGTCTTTCTTATAGGTATCGACGCTATCTTATTTTTCTTTTGAATTTTCACCCATTCTGGGTCATTTTCTTTATTTTTCTTCGTTTTCTGATAGTTTGTACTGTGCGTTTTGATTTTACACAGCTGTATAAATTGTAGGACTCTGGCTGTCGCGTACCGCAGTCTCTCCCAGTTAGAGGATCGTGAGGCTGTAGGAAGTCCTTCAGATAAACGTAACTTGCGTTTTTCAGTGAGTGTTATGTTGTT
Organism: Ectropis crepuscularia; assembly: GCA_963693475.1. Classification (NCBI taxonomy): domain Eukaryota; kingdom Metazoa; phylum Arthropoda; class Insecta; order Lepidoptera; family Geometridae; genus Ectropis; species Ectropis crepuscularia. The sequence goes on along the minus strand of OY856366.1, from coordinate 13,187,791 downwards.
AGTTCGCTCTTCGCCCGTGGTTGGCGCTGCAGTCGGTTGTGATTTTTCTATCGGCCAGTGTTCTACGGAGTGATATAAGAACTCAGGCCCTCGAAACCATCGGTGATCTTTGTTGAACGACGGCGGTACGTCTCGGGTCGCGTCGTCGGCCACGTTCAGCTTGCTCGGGACCCAGCGCCAGTCGTTTACTGTCGAAGCTTCTTCTATGGCGGCGAGTCGATGCGCGACGTACGGTTTGTACGATCGAGATCCGGTGCGTATCCACGTGAGTACCGTCTTGCTGTCTGTCCAGAAGGTTGTTGAGGCGGGTTTCCGTTCATGCTCTTCTATCACGGCTTCTGTTAAGCGCGTTCCCATCACGGCGGCTTGCAGCTCGAGTCGCGGGATCGACGTGATTTTTAATGGCGCGACTCTGGCCTTGGCGATGACGAGCGACACGTGGACTGTGCCGTCTGGCGCCTCCGCCCTCCAGTATAGGGCTGTCGCGTAGGCCGATTCACTGGCATCGACGAAGACGTGTAGCTGTAGACCTGAGGCGTCACTGTAGTGTAGGTATTGCCTCGGGATGGTCACGTTCTGTAGGTTTCTCAGGTGTACGAGCCAGTGTCGCCACTGTTCTGTTAGGTCGTCGTTGAGCTCGTCATCCCACGCGGTGCCACGGCGCCACGCTTCTTGTAGAAGTTGTTTCGCTCGGATCGTAACGACTGATGCGAAGCCGAGCGGGTCGAAGAGGGACATAACGACCATCAGGGCTTCTCTCTTGGTGGGCGTCTTGCCTTCTATAAGCTGTGGTGGTATCCTGGCCAAGTTGAGGTTGAAGGCCAGGACATCCGACTCTGGTTTCCATATGAGGCCCAGTACTCGTTCTGTTTTTTCTTGTTTACTATACAGCTCTGTGTCTTCTGATATTTTATTTTCGCCGATAGCTTCGAGAAGTCGTTGTGAGTTCGACTTCCACTGCTTGAGTTCGAAGTGAGCTTTCAGGTGCACGTCTCGGACGCCTGTAACGATGCGTATGGCTTCCTCTATGTTGTTGAAGCTGTCTAAGTAGTCGTCGACATAGTGTTTTCTCTGGATGGCGAGCGCGGCTTCCGGGTGAGTATGTTCGTGCTTCTTAGCGTTCAAGTCTTTGACGAAAATCGCTGTAGACGGAGAGCTCGATGCGCCGAAGATGAGTGACGTCATTCGGTACTCGTCGGGCGGCTGGCTATCTCGACGATCGTTGCGCCAGAGATATCGTAGCGCGTCTCTGTCTTCCGTTCTAAGTTTTACTTGCATGAACATTTCCTTGATGTCGGCCGTCACTGCGATACTATGTTGTCTAAATCGCATGACAACTCCCGGTAGCGACTGTAGCAGGTCGGGGCCCTTAAGTAGTAGGTCGTTAAGGGCCACTCCCTTAGTCTTAGCGGCGGCGTCGTGGACGACTCGGAGCTTCTCGGGTTTCATCGGGTTCACCACTGCAAAGTGCGGTAAGTACCATGTTCTATTTTCTGTTCTAGACTGCGGGGCGCGTTCGGCGTAGCCCTTTTCGACGAGAGCTTTCATCTGTTCTGTGTACTTCTGCTTCAAGCCCGGGTCGCGATCGAGCTTCTTTTCTATGCCGTGTAGTCGTTTCAGGGCGTTTTCGTAGTTGTTAGGTAAAACGACGTCTTCTTTCTTCCAGAGTAGCGAGGTTTGGTATCTTCCTTCTTCTGTGTGGACTGTATTTTCTGTTAAGATACGTAGGGCTTGGTCTTCTGGGTCTGTCTTCGGCTTCTTCGGCGCTAAGCAGAGCGCGTCCATGTTGAAGTAGTCTCTCATCATTTTTTCTGTGTTTTCCTCTCGTTGTTTGACATCAGTGTCTTCTGTGAGGTGCGATATGACATGTACCGCGTGACCGAGGGTGCGTGTGTGGCCCCCGTGCAGTACCCAACCCAGTGACGTGAGGGATGCCACTGGTTGGTCTCTGCGGCCTCTTCGTGTCTTCGTGGCCACCAGAATATGCCAGTTATCTTGGCCAATGAGGACACGCGGCTTGGCCTCGTCGTAGGTGACGAGCTTGCTGATGTCTCGTAGGTGCGGGCAGCCTTCTATGATGTTTCTCGAAACCTCTTGAGTGGATACGCGCAAGTTATGGACTGTTCTTGCTTGTATGCGTTCTTCCTTGCGATTCGGCCCTCGCACGATCAAGTCGACTCTTCTCGATGAAGTCTCTGTTGTTTTCATACTGTTAATAGCTTCGATGCGTAGCGGGTCTATGGGGCCCGTCACGCCGATCTTCTCGCATATGCCGTTATCGATGAGCGTCACCGTCGAGCCGTCGTCTAAGAGGGCGTAGGTATCGACGGTCGCTGTCGGCCCTTTAACCTGGATCGGGATGATCTTGAGGAAAGACTGTCTGTTAGTCCCGGTCCAGGCGGAGTTGATGACCTCCGTCTGTTGTTTCTCGCCGACCTCTTCTATTTTCTTTTTTCTACCGACGTGTAGCAATCTGTTATGTGTGTACTTGCAGTCGTCGACGCCGCAGGTTCTCGGTCGGCAGCTGTGAGTTTTGTTTCTGAAGCGTAGACAACGAAAACATAGGAGTTTTTCCTTCGCTATGTCCCATCTCTCGTTCCCGTCGGCTGTCTTGAATTTCTCGCACTCTGTGATGAAGTGACTCGCACTGTCGCAGACGGGACACTTGGCTGATGGTTGTTTCTCGACGACGGAGTGCACATTCTGTGCTCTTCTGTGCTGTTGAGCGGGCTGTGAGTGAGGGCACACTGACTCGGGCTGCGCATACGGGCCGCACAACTCCGCTTCTTTTTTCAAAAACTTTTCGAACTTTATTAAATCGGGTTCTTCTTTGAGTTGTAGCGCCGCGAAGTCGTAGTATCTGTAGCGCAGCGTCGGCGTGAGCTTCTCGACCATGATCTTGGTGACCTCCGGGTTGTAGAGATAGTGAATGCAGTTCAGGGCTCGAAGTGTAGACACGGCGTTCGTCACTTTACTTGAGAATATGCATATTTCGCGCGGCGACTCGGTGAGGCGAGACAGAGACTTCAGATTGTCTATCTCTGTAGTGGCGATGACTTCAGGCCTCCCGAAACTGGACTGCAGCACCTTCAAGACTTCTGTCGACTCGGCGTTACTGATGAGTAGCCCTTCTACTGCTTCTCTAGCTCTTCCCTTTAAATTTCTTCTTAATCTGTTTAAATTTTCTATGTTCGTGAAGGTGTCCATCGTCTCGAAGAAAGCGGCTCGGAATGATAGCCACTCTTGATGGTTGCCGCTGAAGAATGGTAGCTCGACGTACTTCGGTTGACGCGCAGCTTTAACGGCGAGCGTAATGGCCGATGCGAGCTGCGCGATGTCGGGCTGGATGCCGACTCCCGCCGGCGTCGATAGTACTTGCGGTTGGCTAGGTTTCTGATCTTCGATGACGTCTTCCTTCTCTGTCGTCGGCAGTGGCCTCTCGCTCTGGTTTAGCCACGTGTCGACGCGCTCGTCGGCATCCGTCTTCGAGTAGATTGAAATCTCGTCGTCGGTGTCTTCTTCTGCTTCTAGGGCGGCTAAGCGGGCCTCAGCCAGCTTAACCTGTTGGCGCGCGAGCTCTTCCCGCGCTCGCGCTATTTTCGCTGCTCGATGTGACCGCGCCGACTTTGTAGCGGCGACGCGGTTGGCTGACACGGGCATGTCCGGCGGCTGTGCTTGACATGTATTCTTCCCGGCTTCTATGATTTCTATCGGCGTGTCCGCCGCTATGACGCCCTGCGCGGCAGATGGCAAGGCGCCCCGTTGAGGCGTCGATGTAGTACCCGTCGTTGTAACTGCGCGCGCGGTGGTGGCCGTGCGCACGGTGGTATGTGCGTCGCTCGACGATGTTGAGAAAGGGTCCAGGTTCTCAGGAATGATAACCCGGCCCTTCCCCGTAGATCTTGTAATCGGCATGGCGTGCGCTGCGCAGTAACACGGCGTCCTCGTATCCGGCGGCGAAGGACCACAATGTACGTGACCCCGAGGTTCTAGTGCGGCGCGAAGCCCTGGGGCTTCGGACTAGGCGGAGACACGTACTTGATTGTTGAAGGCTGGGTTGGAGGACAAAGACTATTTGAGATGTTGACGGTTCGATTTATTGCTGGGTACTACATACAAATTTTCCTCAGAGTGTATATTTATAGTAAACCCGGAGAGCAAATAAACCGAGGCTCTGATTGGCGGGCCAATGGCAGCGCGGCTTTAAACTATTGCCATCCCGCTCTGTACGTCCCTTTCGCACTTAGGGAGTTATTTTTCTTTTTGGCCTAAAGAGAGCCTAGGTCTATTTTCTGTTTTAAAAACTTAAATAAACTAGCTTACAAATATTGAACATATATCTAAACACATCTACGTATAACATAAGCTTAAATTTACAGCGCCGTCCTGCACAGTAGGTACACCTTTATCTCCGCGGAATCCGGTCACACAAGGTACCGTGCGTTTATTTATTTCATTATTTTAAGACAACGTCCCAGTCGTTTCATACTGGGTGGTAGCAGAGTAAATTTTTTGTTAGTACATAATACGTCGGATAATCATCGCCGATTAGATCGTGGCGGATTCCCTGGCTGATCGTAATTTATCCAAAACAGGTAGGGTGGTGCCTAACGACCCTAAACGTCCCAGACCCTCCAGTGGAAACGTGATGAAAGCCAGTGTGCACCCATGTCCATTTCTGCTTGTGTGGATGAGGGAGAGGCAAGCAAATCTCGCTCTTCTACCTCACAGGACCTCTCACTGTCGAGCTTCTAGCTAAGATGATCGGTACATGCGCGGCTCCAGGGGGGGGTCACGGGGGACATGACCCCCCCCCCAAAATCATGTACCAGGTCACTTAGAAAGCTTTGCAAAAAAAAGTGTCTATGTACTTATAAGACACTTGTAATTATTTTGAAAACTTCGATTATTTAAAAGTAAAAATACAACTGTTCGATTTTCAAATTTCCCTCCGCATTTTTTTGAGAGCCAATGTTTTTTTTTGTTTTATTAAAAAATGGATCTGCGTCGAGAACATTTTCGTGCTATGATTTTTTACGATTTCAAATATGGCTTAAAACCTGACGAGTCATTTGATCGACTTCGAATTGGTTTTATGGACGAAGGACCTTCAAAAGCAACCATCTACCGCTGGTATAGCGAGTTCAAACGCGGTCGTTTTACTTTGGGGGATGAACAAAAGAGTGGTCGTCCTACGACGGCTGTCACCGAAGAAAGTGTGCTGGCAGTAAAAAATTTAATTCAAGAAAACAGACACATTACGTACGAAGAGATTCAGCGTACTCTGCAGATTGGTTCAGGAAGTGTTTACAAGATTTTGCATGAGCACCTTCGCGTAAGGAGGATAGTTTCCCGCTGGGTGCCGCACAACCTCACCTAAGCTCAGAAGCAGGCCCGTCTGGATTGGTGGCGTAATATGATACAAAAATTGGATGCAGGCTCGTCACGGCGCGTTTACGACATTGCGACAGGTGACGAATCCTGGATTTATCAATACGATCCAGAAACAAAGCAGTCGACAGTTTGGCTGTTTCAAAATGAACCAACACCTACGAAAGTGAAGCGATCGACGAGCGCAAGGAAAATTTTGCTAGTTTCGCTAGTTTCTTCACTTTGACGGGGTACCTAATTTGAATTCCACTTCGAGACCAAAGCAGTATCAAGGCCGAATGGTCCAGCATAAAATGCTTGCCAGAAGTTTTTTCTGCAATGAGAACCAAGCGACCGAACACCGGGCTCCGCGGGGTCCTTCTTCACCACGACAACGCGCCCGCGCACTCAGCGATCAAAACGAGGGACTTCCTGGCCTCCACACCGGTCAGAGTCTTGGGGCACCCTCCTTACAGTCCTGATTTGGCTCTGTGTGATTTTTTTTTATTCCCTAAAATAAAAATTAACCTACCTACCTACCTACCTAATTGGAAATCATGGTAATGTTTTTTTTATTACACAATTACTTATTAATATCTATCTACTTAAATTACTAGTACAGACACAGATAAGAAAATAGTAACTGTACAGATACGATTTATTAAACGATTTTAATGCTGATGGACTTGTTCGTAGTTACAATTAGGTAAGTAAGTATGTACTGTTTTCTGTTTTCAAACTTAAGTATCCAAATACTAATCGTATTTATGTAGCATCTCCTAAGTCTGGTGAATTAGTATTAAACGATAGTGGATTAGGAGTTTTCCATTGATAAATGTGTCTTTTGTGTCGTCCTCGACACAACGTATCGTACTATCGTAGGTACCGCAACACGCCGCCACAGACGCCGCGTGCAACTCAAGGTCACACACAAGGTACACCCCCGGGCCGGCCGGCTCTGGGCTCTGTAACGCTCGCCGACAACGAGCCAGTGTTGCTAAGTTAGCTATTCTGTGGCTATATCTAGCAACTTTCTGTATTTGCCAAAATTTCATAACTTAGTGGCTAAATAGTTTAGCAACTTTTATCTATCGACGATAATAAATAAGGCATAAACCACATAAATAAGGCATAAACCACATCGACATAAAAACGAATTAGTTCGGTACGGAATATTTTTCGATTCCATAGCACTTATTGTCCGTAATCTTTTATGAATGAACAATATTGTCTATGGAGTCTTGCGCAAATACTCACCTGCCGGGTGAAACCGGGAACCTCTTTGATTTTTCGTTTATTGCCGTAATACTCACACAATTGCAAAATTACACAAAAATTTCTTGTAAATAATAAGACTTAAAAAACTTCTTTGCGAACTTTAATTTAGATAATTAATCAATTGTTTCAAATACTGCTATCTCTTTATTATTTATTCTTTTTGACCTAATTGTTACCACTTTTGAGACTACAAAATCTTAAACATTCTAGCCGCTTTTGAAAGAGTTTGGTCATTTCTTATATCATTGATTTGGCAACACTGCACCGAGCGCGGCACCGTTAAATAAAAAGGAAAGAGGTGGCGGGAGACGGGACGCTGCGCGGGAGCGGCTAAACGTATGTAGGAAAATTCAAAAATTCGACTATTAGTAATTAGTAGCGATTAGCGAATCGAAACGAGCGCGAGTCCAGTAACTTTCTACCAAGTTAGGAGAAGCGACGTTTTATCTCACTTGATGAACATGACACAACAATGAACAATTCATCTTTCGGTGTGGACTTTGTGTTGGAACTGCTGGTGACAGTTTTTGAAAGTTTTGTGCGTGATTCTCACCGCCACCCGCGGGACTTGCAGCTTCGAGAAGATCTTGCGTAAACGTGTGATAGGTATGTGAAAAAAACATCTTGTTTTTACTATGTTTGTTTTGTTTATGATTACGTGAACAGACGAGAGTTTGATAACACACACACTAAATTACCTACTCTCGCGGGCCAGCCGCCGGAGCAAGGAAAACGAGGCAGGCGAAAGTACCTAGACTGAGTCTTATGTTGAGTTTATCTCTTGTTAAGTAGCTACATAGTTTATCTAAATATCGTCGTCCTCCCTTTTTAAAAATTCCAAGCTAAATCTAAAAAAACATTTCTACGCTAAGTCTGTAAAACTAGCCGATAGTGAGGGTGACTACGATTGTGAGATCGTAGGTTTGAATCCCGCCTGCTCATCTCGGTGTCAATGGTTTCCTAGTGTAGGTAAGTTTGTCATCATCCCTGGCTTTGACGGTGAATGAAAAAATCGAGAGAAAACCAGCATAAATTAAATAAATAATAAATGATTTTGATGGCTATGATATTTTTCAAAATTCAAACTACCTAGGTAATTAAAATTGAGTTATCAGTATTACTGATACTAACTTCATAACGGATTTTATTGCTGACGATCTTGATTTGTAATTTTTTAAACCTAAGTACTTCTCTTACTTTTTGAAACCAAATCTAAGCGTGGTGAAGTATTACAAAGTTAACTAGGTACGCGAGCAACGTTTGCTACGCACTTTGGACTCAGCTGTTTTACTACATGCGCAGATGAATGAAGCGCGGCGCATAGAGCTAAGTAGTGCTAGAGAGGACAACAAAAACTTAAATAATTTTTTTTGATGAATGTATTGACTTTTAACTAAAGTTGTAGAACAAAAGTTGTTTGTTTAAATATACAGAACATGCCCTTAAAAGGATGCAGGCTGATTACCAATAACCCTGTATATTATGTTAGATATTACAGAATGTCAAACATCAGATCTGATTTATTATATAAGTAAAAATTAGATAAAATTAGTCAGAATTGTATATAAAATATAATAAATAGCTTAGTGCTATCACATAATTTCTTTTAGCGTCATGAACTCGTTATCAATGTCATAAAAAGCTTGCTTGATAAGCCAGCGTTTTAGCCTTGTCCTAAAAATTTCAAAATTAGGTGCCTCAACGACGTCGACGGGAAGTCGATTGTACACCATCGTTCCCATGACATGAGTCAACCTCGCGGACTTCTCAAGCGATCGCGGAACGCATTTTAACCTGTGTTTGTAGCGAGTGGGCCGCTGCCGTGCCCTGTGAAGGGTTTCTCCCACTTTTTCGTAAGACTCGAGATTCGAAAACATATAAAGTGCTACTTGCATTATAACGATAGATGGCAGAGTAAGCACCCCAAGCGAAATAAAGTATGGTCTGGCCGATTGATCTTCCGGTATGCGTGCTATAGCGCGGATGGCTCTCTTTTGGCATACAAATGCGCGTCTCCACTCTGCGCCCCTGCCCCACAGCTCCGCACCGTACTGAAGCACCGCGTGTACCGATGCAAAATAACAGGCACGGATCGCTTCCTTCGGCAGGAACCTGGCCAGGCGGCGCAGAGCGAAACACGCGCCCCTGAGTTTGCCACACACCTTATCGATGTGTGCCTCCCTGGACCCTGGACTCAAAGAAGACTGGAGCAAGAGTTGGAGCAAAAACTTCCCTCCCTCACTGGACACAAAGAAGACTGGAGCAAGAGTTGACCGAGTGCGCAAAGGTCGAAACAGGAAAGTCATCCTGAGTTGTAGCACAGAGGAAGACCTTGGCCTAGTCAGAAATCGTGTGCAGCAAGACAAGTCTCTAAAGGTTGAAACTGCGAAAGCAGGTAACCCAATGAATCCGAAAAAAGCCCCCGGCGCAGACGGGCTATCCGCTGATATCTGTGCAGCAGCCATTCGATGCGAATGGGAGGTTTTCTTGGCGATAGCAAACAAATGCTTGTCGCTGAAATACTTCCCCAAGCAATGGAAAGAAGCGCACGTGGTCATATTACGCAAACCCGGTAAGACAGATTACACTTCCAAAATCTTACCACCCGTCTTGTCCGTTCTAGGAAAAATCGTTGAAAAGCTTCTGGTTAACCGACTCCAATGGCATATCCTCCCAACCATCAGTAGGAAACAGTACGGCTTCATGCCCCAAAGAGGCACCGAAGACGCCCTCTATGACCTGGTAGAGCACATCAAAAAAGGAGTAGACAGTAAAGACACCGTACTCCTAATCTCCCTGGACATAGAAGGTGCCTTCGACAATGCTTGGTGGCCCGCCCTCAAACATCAATTAGCGAAGAAGAGGTGCCCAACAAACCTCTACGACATGGTAAACTCCTACCTCAGCGATCGTAAAATCAAGGTCAACTATGCAAGAGCAGTCTATGAGAAGGAAACAACCAAGGGATGCGTCCAAGGGTCTATCTGTGGACCAACCTTTTGGAATGTGATTCTAGACTCATTACTACGAATGCTAGAAGCCGAGGGAGTATACTGTCAAGCATTCACGGACGACGTCGTTCTCGTGTTTACAGGCAGCCCGAACATCATCGAACAGCAAGCGAGCAGAGCGTTGAACATGACAGTGAAATGGGGTAAAACTAATAAACTCAACTTTGCAGCGCATAAAACTAACGCGATGCTTTTCACAAATAAGTTGAAGTACGAAACTCCAAACATAGTCATGTCCGGCGTCCGGCTCGATCTGGTCGAGGAAGTCAAACTGCTAGGCCTAATGATCGACCGCCGGCTCAACTTTAAAGCACATGTGAACGCCCAATGTAAAAAAGTGGCGAACATTTATAGACAGCTCGCATGTGCAGCGAAGGTGACCTGGGGATTAAATGGCGAAATCACGAGAACTATCTACGTCGCGGTAGTGGAACCCATCATCATGTACGCCTCAAGTGTATGGGCACAAGCAGTAGACTTCGAGGAAAACAAGTCTCACTTAAACGCGATCCAAAGAGGCTTTGCCCAGTAAATCTGCAAGTCGTACCGTACTGTTTCTCTGAAATCAGCACTTGCCCTTTCAGGTCTGCTCCCCCTGGATCTCAGGATACAGGAAGCAAGTTTGTACAGAGTAAAAAAGAACCTCTCCCAAGATTACCTCCCACCAGAAGTGGAACTCGAGCGGAACGTAAACTACTTGGACAAACCCCATCCGTCCACGCAGACATCCGTAGAGTACGAACTTGTAGAAGACACCTCCAATCTTCCAGAAGGACCTCAAATTTATACTGATGGTAGTAAGATTGAGGGTAAAGTTGGAGCTGCTCTAACATGGTGGGAGAATGGCAAAGAGGTCAAGAACTCGACATTCAAGCTCCACTCCGAATGCACAGTCTTTCAATCGGAACTCTATGCTCTTTGCCGGGCAACTCAAATGGTGTTAAAGAGCAAGGACCCAGAAGTCAATGTCCTGAGTGACTCCAGATCTTCACTCGAGCTGCTGAGTAATCCAAAAACGAGTCACCCCTTGGCAAAGTGCATAAAGGAAAACATTGGACAGATAAATGCTGAAGGGAGATCTCTTCGTCTTTTCTGGGTAAGAGCGCATGTGGGCACCGTCGGCAACGAAAGAGCTGACGAACTGGCCAAAGGAGCACTCACGGAATCGCCCAGGGACTACGAGGGGATCCCCTTGTCCTACGTCAAACGCAAAATCCGCGAAGAATTGGTCAAGAAGTGGCAGGATCGATATGAGACCTCGGACACCGGAAGAGTCACTCAGACGTTCCTCCCCGATATAGCAAACGCATATCGGTTGATGAGGACTACGGAACTGACTCATTTCCAGGTACAAGCGTTGACGGGACACGGAGGAATAGCAGAATACCTGTACAGATTTAAGCTTAAGAGCAGTCCTGTATGCGAGTGTGACTCTGAAAAATCCGAGAATGTCTGGCACGTGCTGGTAGATTGTCCCCGATTCATGGCTGCAAGACATGATCTCGAATCTATGATTGACAGGAAGCTGGTTGTTTCGGATCTCTACAACGTCTTGGCAGATCCAGATAGTAGACCACGGCTTCTGGCTTTCATGGAGAGTTCATTCCGCATAGCGGCCAAAAGAAACTCCACACCTTCTAATACACACCCCCCTTCACCACCACACCCTACCCCACTGTCCGTGGACGCCACGCCGGGTGCAATCTCCGTCCAAGATAGCTCCTCAAAGAGTATCTCCGTCCAACAACTACTGGAGAACGCAGACCGAGGAGAGGCGGGGATCCGTATCCGCGGGGTGGCTCTCTTCATGGATAGCAACAAAGAGAGATTGGGAATAAGCTTTTGCTTCGCCTGGGAAAGGAAACGCGCCCGTTTGTCGCCGGGATTGTCTTGTCTGCTCAATGGGAGTACCGCAAAAGTCACAATGAAGCGGAAAACCTTCGACGCTATGCCAGTGTGCGAGCTAGACGGCCACCGATTTCGGTTGGTGCGATCGAGAAACAAAACGATTGCACTAATAGAATACTGGGAAGGTCGCACTCCTTTCAAACAGGCAAGTGCGCTGCTTGCACATCTTAGCAGAAATGCGGGTGAAACACCCCGGGTGATAAGCGTGGATGCGATGGCAATCAAATACTCAAGAGCGAAAGTCGCAGACCGGCTGGGTTGCATTGAAGCCTCTAAACATCATGAGGTTGTCGTATACGAAGATAGGGGAGAAAATCTGAGCTTCCTCAGAGCCCCTTCGCACGACCTAACAAATGCAACTGATAGCTGGGGCCACCCCGTTCCTAGTTCGACCAACCAAACCGGTTCCGAAAGAGCACAGCAGAGGGCAGCCGCGGAAAAAGCCGCAGCCAATCAAAGCGGCAGCCGAAGCACCAACACGGCCTTCGTGGCTGCCTTCAACACTGCAGCAGGGAGCGTACTGCGAATCTCATCCCATGCACCACCCCTTTTAACGTCAGGGACCCTCAAAACAGCTTCACAGCAACAAATGAGTCGAACGAGAGCCGACATGGGACAGGTTGAACCGCCCCGCTATGTCACGGCTTCGGAGTCGCGGAGCCATACACGTAACGCCTTCATCGAATTCATAGCCATACTGAGAGCAACAAGACTAGTTAACCTCAAGATCTGCGAAAACATCATGCAGTTCTATAGGCTAGGAAGTGAAAGCCTCCTAAAGGTGAATCTCGAGGAGGCCGAAGCAGCCATTTACAATAATGTCACATCCCGGGTCATCAAGGGAACCATGACAGGACAGTATATGGCAGCTTACAGTGCAGAAAATGGCTTCGTGACACTGAACGAGAGTGAGACAGAGCGCGCGGGAAGACCCGTTTATGCGACACCACTAAACGACCCAATTGTAGTTACCGCCCGATGCACCAAGATTATGCTGGACGACAAAATCCTCGAGATGGCCAGGTCCATTGAAGGGAACTCAAACGTCAAAACGTGTTGGGAAAACTGGGAGGTACCAAGAATACAGTGGGTCAACGGAGTTCCAGGATGTGGAAAGACAACGTGGGTGATCAGACACTTCAACGTGGACAAAGACGCTATCATCACCACAACAACTGAGGCAGCAAAAGATCTAAGGGAGAAGCTATCGCACCGTATCGGAAACCTGGTCAAAACCAGGGTGCGAACTATGGCCTCTGCTCTGGTAAATGGTTTCGGAAAAGAGAAATTCAGCCGCCTCCTGGTGGATGAGGCTCTCATGAACCATTTCGGGGCCATTGTGATGGTCTCACGGCTGCCTGGTGTTGGCGAAATTGTCCTCATCGGAGACGTCAATCAGTTGCCTTACATCGATAGGGAAAATCTCTTCGAAAAGAGGTATCACCGCCCGAACCTGGTAGCAAAGATCAGCCAGGAGTTGCTCTGCACACATCGCAACCCGATGGATGTTGCATATGCGCTGAGGGAAATATACTCAGGTATGTACTCCTCAGTACCCCGTATAAAGTCCCTGGAGCAGAGAAGGTATAAAGGAGCGCAAATACCCGGCACCCTACCCAACACCCTCTTTTTAGTGCATACTCAAGAGGAAAAGGAGACCCTGACAAACCAGGGTTACGGGTCAGGCACCGGGTCACGCATCCTTACCATTCATGAAGCGCAGGGATTGACATACGAGTCGGTAATCGTAATTAAAACTAAGTCAAACATGAAGCTGCACGAGAGCGTGTCCCATGCGGTTGTTGCAATCTCACGGCACACGGGGACCTTCACATACTACGCTGACGACACCGACGACGCCATCGGTCGGTTCGTGCGGCGAGCGTTGGCTGCATCACCAAAGACCATTCAAGATTTCAACCTGCAGATGGCCATTAGAGACAGAAATGCGGCTGTAGTGGAGGCTCTGGGCCAGGAGGAGGCGGCTTAGGCAAAAGACGATGTCGAGTCGATTACTATCGGAATCCCAACCGGTAGTGATCGGCTCAACAGACGAAATCGGACTGACTAGCTTTAGAATTACGTTTAAAATGTTCACCACCCCCCTACTCCCCCCCTTATTTTCCTCTTCTTCTCCTAATCCAAGAACTATGTAAATAAAAAAATATTATTGTAATGACAAAAGTCACGGACCCCGGAGTCTGTGGAGTGTTTAAATTAAATAAAAAAAAAAGATGTGTGCCTCCCATGTGTGGATTATGGCCTTAACTCTCTCCTTGCGAGAGAAGACCCCGAGTCCCAGCAGTGGGAACGTTTAGTGGGCTGTTGATGATGATGATGAGATTTGCTACAACCGGGCGACGACTACCTTTACATTTATACGTCAACTACATGAACGTTTTGCGTTCCGTTGTGTTGTGTTCCGGTTTGAAGGGCAATGTTTCCAGATAAATTACAAAGCTTAGAGATATAACATCTTAGATCTTTGGGTGGCGAGCGCAGTGCAGTGCTAGGTAATGATTTGGACTCTTCATGTTCCAATATCTGCGTGCCACTGTGCTGTTATGTGGCAGGCATGTTGCTTACCATCAGGCACATGTCCCGTTCGTCTCGTCACTCTTTATTAAAAAATAAAGTTGCCAAGTGCGAGTTGGACTCGCCCATGAAGGGTTCCGTTGCAGCAAGTAACATAATATACATAGTTCTTGTAGTTCGTTGTAACTTTGATCGAAGTTTCAATAATAGTGTATTTATGACGTACTAAAAAAAACTACTCTTCAGATCGAGTTCAAACTAATTTTCGTTGGTAGTTTACATGATAATGTGCATCATATCGACGGTTAAAAGGAAGTTGGGCATAAGCGACATTTTGGTCAAAAATCAGTTTTAAATGCCATTTTACTTAAAATTTTCTGCTCTTTCGAATGAGCTGACTCCCATAGCTCTACGATGACTTTTTTGGCGCTTATGCCCGAGCAAAAAACAACATTTCCCTAGTTATACTATTCGTAACCGACGTAAATTCAGGTCATTTTGTCTATAAAGGTGCTTGTACCCCTGCAAAAAATATTTATTCTCGATTTGTTGTCGGTAATGCTTTTTTACTTCATAGGGGTCTCCAGTTTTCGGTTGTTTATGCCTTCTAAGCTATTTCCTCAAAAAATACAAACGTTGTTTATAGCCTATTTTCATTTAATAATTGAACATAGCTTTGACGCTTGTACCCTTTTTCCAAAATTCATTCTTGTTTCACTCTGTCCGTTATACCCTATTACCTAATTTAATGTTAATATCACGCGGTTGGTTATTCCTCACTTCCGTTAAGAATATACACGCATTTTTGTTGCTAATCCCTTATTACTTAAATTGAACGACATACCATGGTGTCGATTACAACCTACTTCCACGATCAACGATCAAAGTAATACGTCATTTATACTGTGATACACAATGAAGATTTCATTCCAATTCCGTGCTTATGACATTTGATATCACTAAAGTACACACGAAAAAGACTGGAGCAAGAGTTAACAAAGTGCGAAAAGGTCGAAACAGGAAAGTCATCCTGAATTGTACCACAGAGGAAGACTATGTCCTGGTCAAAAATCGTGTGCAGCAACACAAGTTTCTAAAGGTGAAAACCGTGAAAGCGGGTAATCCACAGATCATCATTCGATACGTCTTGTCTTATCACAAAGATAACGAAATAGTGGAAAACAATAAACATCTGCTACAGAGGGTTGATTTGCTCGACATCAGACAAGAGAGCGCGATCAGAGTGCTTCACAGGAAAAAAAGGCGTAATTCACATGGGTGTCATCCACTGATCGAGGTCTCACCTCACATTCACAGAGCGTTTTTGGACGCCGAAAAGGTCTACATAGGACTCCAGACTCCAGACCAGTGGCAGACCATTCGCCCTTGGTGCAGTGCTCCAAGTGCCTAGGTTTCGGCCATACAAAGGCGATCTCCCGGGAAAGGGATGAGTCCTGCAGATACTGCGGAAAAAAACCACTCCTGGACACAATGCAAGGCAAGAAAAGAAGACCTGCCACCCAAATGCAAGAACTGCACGGTTGCTCATCCCAACAGCCCCAACAGAGAACTCGCTCACAACGCCTTTAGTAGCGATTGCCCTGAAAGGATAAAATGGGATAGTTTAGCGCGTTCTAGAATATCTTATTGCTAAGGGCACTCATGAGGAAAGTGGCTCAGTCTCCAGTATACGATTCATCCAAGCCAACCTGCAGTGCTCGCAACGGCAGAACTCCTGAAGGTAGTGAGAAAAATAGGAGTTTCAGTTGCCCTTGTTCAAGATCCCTATGTGGGAAATAAAGGCGTAATGAAACAATATCCTGGAACTCGCGTTATCCAGTGCAGTTTAAACAGACAAAACCAATTAAGGCAGCCATAATAGTTTTCGGTGTCAGGCTGGTGGTAATCCATGACCCCCAATTTGTTACCGAAACGGGAGTGGCTGTTCTGTTGGTCGGCACAGGCCTAAAACTGGGAGTAATTTCTGTCTACTTAGAAGGAACCAAAAAGTCGAACCCTTCCTCAGCAGGATTATGGTATTCAGCAAAAAACTAGCGACAAATGACCTTATTGTTGCTGGTGACGTGAATGCGTAGTCCCACTGGTGAGGAAGCACATCCCAAAATGAGAGAGAAGAAGCCGTAAACTCATTGTTCAACGAAATGGACTTATTTATAACTACGGCGATACACCAACCTTCGAGATCGTTAGGGAAGGCAAACTCTGCACAAGCATAGTAGATGTAACAATGTGCAGCGGGTCTCTCTTGGGAAAATCGAGAGATGGAAGGTTGACAAAAGTATTACGACATCAGACCACAACGCAATCACTTTCGTTTTGCGCCTAGTTAAACCTTTCAAACAACAGATACCAATAATAACAACATGCAAATACTAAACCAAGAAGACACAGTGGTCAAACTTTATGTTAAAATCAGTTAAAACACAGTTAAAATCCTCCCTGCAAGAAGGAAAGCACCCGCCGGAGTCAGTGGAGAAATGTGAATTTCCATTGGAACTCGAGTCGATGGTTCCGAACTACACAGCTAGTTTACATGAAGCCTGCGGACAGACCATTCCAATGGTAAGTTCGCCGGATGGAAATCAAACCCTTGAGGTAGACGGCCACCGATTTCGGTTGGTGCGATCGAGAAACAAAACGATTGCAATAATAGAGTACTGAGAAGGTCGGACGCCTTTCATAAAGGCAAGTGCGTTGCTTTTACATCTTAGCAGAATTGCGGGTGAAACACCCCGGGTGATAAGGGTGGATGCGATGACAATCAAATACTCAAGAGCGAAAGTCGCATACCGGCTGGGTTGCATTGAGGCCTCTAAACATCACGAGGTTGTCGTGTACGAAGATAGGGGAGAAAATCTGAGCTTCCTCAGAGCCCCTTCGCACGACCTGACAAATGCAACAGACAGCTGGGGATACCCCGTTCCTAGTTCGACCAACCAAACCGGTTCCGAAAGAGCATAGCAGAGGAAAAAACCGCAGCCAATCATAGCGACAGCCGAAGCACCATCACGGCCTTCGTGATTTCGTGACCACTATCCGGGCTCCATCGCAATAATATACAATGTTTCAGACGGCAACATCCAAAGTATTTTGATTTGGAGAAGTTAACTTTTTGAGATGGGACCTTCTCGCTGACTAATTCCTCGTGGGTAATCATGTTGGCTAGATTAGTAAAATACGAGTAGCTACTTTTAAAATGAACTGCACATCATCAACTGTCAAATACTCGATGGACTCGGAGGCACCCGCGCATAGAATTGAAGTCGTATGTATCAAAAACGAAATATGTTGATTTACCGGACTGTTATCGTACGCCCCGGCAAATTTTTGAGCGTATTTTCTATACTGTTTGTTATTTTTTTAAACGTTTAACATTACGAATACATACCAATCCTCCTAAATTTATTCCTTAGTTATGTGCCTACCTACTAGCTTAAGTATTATTTTTCCGAAAATTAGTAGGTTGATACCTACCAACTCTAGCCTTGATTTTTCGTAATTAAAAATAATAATAGAAATGTTGTTTTGTTTTTATTTAAAACATCGTACTATCTGATTGTTAGTGAAAAGGTGACATGAAAATAATGCAAAAAAAACGAACAATCACCTTTTAAATCTACCTTAATTTAGCGTAAATTAGAATTACTTAAACGAGATCGTGTTGGTTGTGCTACTTCATTATTTAGGAAAAAATGTCTTTTCATCTATATTTCCTTAGACTCACGCAATGCCAGATGTTAGTTATCCTTCTTTTCCTTTACTTTCAAGCTACACTGTGTGTCACTAATGTCTTATGATTCTGTTTTTTGTGAAAGTCGACTGTTACTTGTGTTCTATTATCTGTTATACAACCACTGTGAAAAGTACCTTATCCTTCTTTTCCCATAACACTTATTGAACTGTCTAGTCTCTTATACCCCTTTTCCCTCGCGACGTGAGATATCGGTATGTTGTTTAAGCTTCTTATACATTCATATTTTATTTTGTCATTTGTCGCTTACGCCATTTTACCTCATTGGAAAATTAAAAGCTATTGCAATAAGCGACAAAAACCACCTTAAATAGCAACAAATCATTGAAACTGACAATACCGGTAACTGCCCCATTTTTTTCTCATTTTATAACTGTTTCAATTTTCACAAAATGCTAATAAATAACAGAGATAAGTCAGTTTTTCTAAAATTCAAAACTTTGAACGACTCTCCTGAACATTTCACTTTTTGGCGCTTATACCGTATTTCCTTTTAACCGTCGATATATTTTTTTTAGATTTTTCATTCTCTTACTTTAGAAGTTAGAGGGGGGGGACACACATTTTACCACTTTGGAAGTGTGTCTCGCGCAAACTATTCAGTGTATACGAAAATGATTATAGAAACCTCAACATCATTTTTGAAGACCTATCGGTAGACACCCCACACGTGTAGGTTTGATGAAAAAAAAAATTTTGAGTTTCAGTTCTCAGTATGGGGGGCAACCCTAATTTTTTTTTTTTTTTTTTTTTGTTCAAATCTTAATGCGGTTCACAGAATACATCTACTTACCAAGTTTCAACAGTGTAGTTCTCATAGTTTCGGCAAAAAGTGGCTGTGACATACGGACGGACAGACAGACAGACAGACAGACAGACAGACATGACGAATCTATAAGGGTTCCGTTTTTACGTTTTACGGAACCCTAAAAAGCAGCAATTCCATTGTAGAGATTCAAGAACGAAAGCTACCTTAGTTTTCGTTCGAAAATACAACATTCATATATATCTATGTATATAAAAGCGAAAGGTCATTCATCAAGGAATCTCAGAAACTACAAATGCTAGGAATTTGAAATTTTGCATGGAGGTCCCTTTTAGCACGTAGGCACTCGCTAAGACGGGGTTTTGCGAAATTCAACCCCTAAGAGGGTGAAACAAGGGATGAACGGTTGTATGAACATTCGTGATTTTCAAAGTTTTCAAATTTTGTATCTAGACACTTGACACGAAGGAATTAAATGTTTGTTCTATGAATTTTGTAGTTTCGAACTGTACGGGGGTGAAATTGGGGTTGAAATGGGGGATGAATGTCAATATGAAAGTTCAAAACCGTTCAAGATAAAACCATGAAACTCTGTATATAGACACTTGATACGAAGCAAACGAATGTTGGGTCTAGCAATTTTGTAATTTGGAACTGTACGAGGTTGAAATTGGGGTTGAAATGGGCGGTGAATGTCAATATGGAAGTTCCCAACAAATTTGTAATTTCGAACTGTATAGGGATGAAATTGGGATTGTAATGGGGTATCAAAGTATACATGAAAGCTTCCAATCGTTGAAGATAAAACCATGAAACTCTGTATATAGGCACTTGGCACGAAGCCAATAAATGTTTGTTCTAGCAATTTTGTAATTTCGAACTGTACGGGGATGAATGTCAATATGGAAGTTCCCAATCGTTGAAGATAAAACCATGAAACTCTGTATATAGGCACTTGGCACGAAGCCAATAAATGTTTGTTCTAGCAATTTTGTAATTTCGAACTGTATGGGGATGAAATTGGAGTTAAAATGGGGGACGACTGACTGCCTCTTACGCTTTCACACCTAAACCACTGAACCAAACTAAACTACTGCCATAGAATAGATAATACAGATAGAACGGACACTCCCCACCCCCCGCCAGTTTCAAGCTTCCTTCCCCGCAAGCACCGCGAGAAGCACTCAACGAAGGGTTATATCGGACGATAATTTTCTATGAGAATACGACCATGATGCTGTATTATTTAACAAAATGGTACCAAATTTTTCGTCTATTATACGAAACAATAAGAGATTTTTGATTTCATAAGAATTTCTACAAAGATTGAATCATTTTTATAAACTGTGTTAGCTATTCTGGTTAGAAGTACGCGCCAACACTGAAGTCCTGTGACGAAATTATTAAACTCGTTGTTTTTAAACTGCGGCTTTCGTTAATCGTTGTGAAATACGTCAGTGGCGCCAAAAACGTATGGTAACGAGTGATGGCGCGGAGTATAGTTCGCAATTCACGAAGTCACTAGTCACTAGTGTTGCCAATTTAGTGGATTTTTTTACTAAGATTGCTACTATTCAGATTTATTGATAAGTGATTATTTCTTAGCATTCAACCGACTCAAAAAAAAGAAACAGGTTCAATATTTAGACTATCTGTACTTTTATGTGCGTCCATGTATATATTATGTCGGTCAATAGTGAACAATGAATATAGGATTTCATCTAGTAAGTAGTATGCTTATTTAAGATTTCGCAACAACCGTTCATTAAAACCAGTAAGAGGATACGAGTACATTGACTATTGGAATGGATAGTTCCAAAAAAAAAAAAAATACGATTTTTTTTAAACTAAAACTTATTCAGTAATTAACGGCTTTGACATTGACTTATAAACTTTACCGGTTCTAGTACTACCGGTACTACTACGATTTAGTTTCATTTTTAACCAACTTCAAAAAAGGAGACGGATCTCAATTCGTTTATATGTTTGTTACGTAATAGCTCCATTTATTGTGAAACAAAGGACATAAGCCCAAATCACATTGAAAAAACCCAGGTGCCACACCTGGGTTTTTTGATGTACCTCAGATTTTAAGTTATTAGTAATAATATTCTAAACTATCATCATCATCCGTTTGAGTGGCTAACCTGCATTTTTTTGCCTGTAGAAGTTTTGTAGAAGTTCGTGTCAAAAGCTCGTTTTATGGAACAAAATATATTGTATAATTAGGTGTTAATGATATAAAAATAATATATACCGGCTGAGTCATAAAGATATATTATATCAAACAATGCACGAATATGCTTAGGTATAGAATATGCTTTGTATTCAATTATCAGTTTGCTTAAATCGCGGGTCAAATCTGGACAAGTACTGGCACAAGCACAGCACTAGCATAGGCCTGGGATATGAGGCGTACTTGAAGAGAGGTATATGCTAAGATGTTACGAAGATGATGATGATGATTACATCGGATTGCAAACAGTATTGGTGAACTTTAAAAAAAACGCCTACAAAACTACACTGATAAAAAAACATGTTAGCCACTAATTTGGGTTATGGGAGTGGTGTAATTTTTTTTCCTAAAATATATTTACATACAGTTATTAGATTTTTTTGAGATTAGATACAATTATTTTGTGCCGAGGTCAGGGTACGATTTGGGCCATGTCTCCTTTGATGTTTCTTTTTTTTTTGGTAGATCATAGTTTTGAAACATGAAAACAAAACTAAAAATCACTTTCGTTTATTTTTGTTCAAGTTTTTTATGATCGTCGTTGAAATTTGGTCAATTAAGTTTCTGAATTTAATTTGAAATTAAAACTGATTTTTGTTTATTCGGCGCAAATAAATTATTAAGTAATGACTTCAACCTTAAAATGTGATTTGAGTATAATATACTCACTCACTATTCTCACAATATTTAAAGTTTTATGCGATCCTTACTATAATGCGAATAAATAAATCACTATTTATCAACATACAAAAGTTATATTTTTTAAGCAATTAGTAAAAAAATAAATCCGGAACTAGCAACATTATCCCGCGAGACACGAGATCCACAAGGCGGCCATAGTAACAACAATTCGGAATGTTTGTTTACAAAATTAAATTGTAGTTTTGAGTTGAAAAATTATGTTGTTCTTTACTGTGGTGAGACATGCGATGG
Source organism: Ectropis crepuscularia (assembly GCA_963693475.1). Classification (NCBI taxonomy): domain Eukaryota; kingdom Metazoa; phylum Arthropoda; class Insecta; order Lepidoptera; family Geometridae; genus Ectropis; species Ectropis crepuscularia. The sequence goes on along the minus strand of OY856366.1, from coordinate 13,165,982 downwards.
AAATAATTAATAATTAGTTTGTGCAGTGTATACTCTGATTATAGTGAACTGTGTGTAAATGCAACTTATGGACGTAGTTTTACCATCTAATGTGAAATACACGATATGTGGAGTGATTAATTAATATATTGTCAGATTAAAGTTTTCTCTTTGGGTAAGTGTACTTAACTAAAAATCAATTCGTCCATGGTACCTTTATTATCTCCTATTTTGTTTTAAATCTTCTCCCTTCTGATTGTTGATGAAAGTTATATTTACATTAAAGATCGAACACTAACTAGGTAAGATTATAGGTCACTTAACACAGGCAGGTGAACTCACGAGTCACAGCTATTCCATAAAATAATTTAGTAACCCTAGGTGACACGCACACATGCGTAAATGTGTTCGAACGACATATGCGTAGTTGTGTGAGTGTAGGTATGTCAACTGCACCGTCTGTATGGATTTTAGGCCGAGTGTCCGGGGCCTGCTACTGCCTGAGTTACCTTAGTATTTATTTAGCGCGGACGAAGTCGCGGGTAACAGCTAGTTTTTTAAATAAAGTTTGACGAGACGAGCAGGCCATGTGCCTGATGGTAAGCAACATGCCTGCCACATAACAGCACAGTGACACGCAGCTATTGGAACATGAAGAGTCAAGATTATTGCCTAACACTGCATTGCGCTCGTCACCCAGAGATCTAAGATGTTATATCTCTAAGCCCTTTAATTTATCTGGAAACATTGCCCTTCAAACCGGAACACAGTAATGTTTGCACATTACTGCTTGGCGGTAGAATAACTGGCAAAGGCGTGGTACTTCCCCAGGCTGACTCTGCCAAGAGTCCTACCACTATAAAATCTACAAATTAATTCGTCTAGTAGATTATGGAATAAAGAGGCCAAGTGCGAGTTGGACTCGCCCATGAAGGGTTCCGTTGCAACAAGTAACATAATATACATAGTAGGTACACATAGTTCTTGTAGTTCGTTGTAACTTAGATCGAAGTTTCAATAATAGTGTATTTATGACGTACTAAAAAAAACTACTCGTTAGATCGAGTTCAAACTAATTTTCGTTGGTAGTTTACATGGTAATGTACATCATATTTTTTTTTAGATTTTTCATTTTCGTACTTTAAAAGTTAGAGGGGGGGGACACACATTTTACCACTTTGGAAGTGTCTCTCGCGCAAATTATTCAGTGTAGACGAAAATGATTTTAGAAACCTCAATATCATTTTTGAAGACCTATCGATAGACACCCCAGACGAGTAGGTTTGATGAACAAAAATTTTTTGAGTTTCAGTTCTCAGTATGGGGGGCAACCCTATTTTTTTTTTTTTGTTCAAATCTTAATGCGGTTCACAGAATACATCTACTTACCAAGTTTCAACAGTGTAGTTTCATAGTTTCGGCAAAAAGTGGCTGTGACATACGGTCGGACAGACAGACAGACATGACGAATCTATAAGGGTTCCGTTTTTACGTTTAACGGAACCCAAAAAATAGGGGACACGTATTTTTTGTTTTAACAAATTATCAAAAATTTACAGAGATATAAATCATCAAACTTCCGGAGTGGGGGGTTGTGACGTCACTCTCTATAGTAAAAATCGTACCATAACGTGACGTTACTCGAAACTCCTAAGCACTGAATCTTCGTCATATTTTGTTTGTGAAACGGAGGAAAAAATGGGTGCCATTTAAAACGCATATTTTTTTGTCCAAATTTACTTTGTCATAATGAATGTAGCATAATATTTATATAGTGTCATAATGCAACTTTTGCATAATTTTTTGGCATAATGTGTTTTTAACAATCCATTGTGCTACATTCGATCCGACTATTGATGAGACGCATAATAGTATTTAGGTATATTGATGAGGCGCCTAATAGTCCTTAAGCATTTTTTTAATTTATTGTGTAACTCAATGTAGAACCAGATTACATAGGACCCAGATTCGACTCGGAGCACCCCGACTCCACCTAGTCTTGTTGCTACTACCCCTAGAGTGTATATTTTGCGGGAGCCAGAAGCTCAAGAGAAGTCATGAGTGGAGCGAGCCATCCGTAGTGAAGCGCAGACCAAGTATGGAGAAGCGACACTCAGGGCTGACCCCAGAGCTTCTGGCGGGAGCCACCCGGAGTCTAAAAGTGGATATTTCTTAAGTGTACTGTCTGCTTTTCTCAATGTGTGCCTTTAAATATTATACTAAGTCATATTTATGCTATACATGGTTATGTGTTTAAATATTACAAAAAAATTAAAGTTATCGTTATGCTGTTTATGGTTATGCTAGTAAACATTATGCGAAAACAGTTATGCGTTTAGTTGTTACGGTCAATTATCATTAGTCCTAAAACGTTATCTCATCTTAAATTAGTACAAAAATTGTTATGCTACCACACATAGACTCGGAAAAAAATACGTGTACAATATTTTTTAACAACCTAACTGACGGACTAATCGTTTTTAGGGTTCCGTAAAACGTAAAAACGGAACCCTTATAGATTCGTCATGTCTGTCTGTCTGTCTGTCCGTCCGTATGTCACAGCCACTTTTTGCCGAAACTATGAGAACTACACTGTTGAAACTTGGTAAGTAGATGTATTCTGTGAACCGCATTAAGATTTTTACAAAAAAAAAAATTAGGGTTGCCCCCCATACTAAGAACTCAGAATATTCTTTTTCATCAAACCTACACGTGTGGGGTGTTTATCGATAGGTCTTCAAAAATGATGTTGAGGTTACTAACAAAGTTTTTGTCTACACTGAATAATTTGCGCGAGAGACACTTCCAAAGTGGTAAAATGTGTCCCCCCCCCCCCTCTAACTTCTAAAGTAGGAGAATGAAAAATCTAAACAAAATATATGATGTACATTATCATGAAAACTACCAACGAAAATTAGTTTAAACTCGATCTAATGAGTAGTTTTTTTTTTAGTACGTCATAAATACACTATTTATTAAAACTTCGATCAAAGTTACAACGAACTACAAGAACTATGTGTACTATGTGTACTATGTATATTATGTTACTTGTTGCATCGGAACCCTTCATGGGCGAGTCCAACTCGCACTTGGCCACTTTATTAATAATCTAACTGACGGACCAATTCGTTTTTCAGGGTTCCAAAACAACAAGACAGACAGTAATATGGTTCCCTATTACTGAGACTTGGCTGTCCGTCCGTCCGTCTGTCACCAGGCTGTATCTCAAGAACGGTGATAGCTAGACAGTTGAAATTTTCACAGATGATGTATTTTTATTGCCGCTATAACAACAAATACTAAAAATAAAATAAAAACATTATTTAAGGGGGGCTCCCATACAACAAACTTGATTTTTGCTCGATTAGTCCGTCCCAAATAAACTAGATGGCGCCACTAGTCAAAATAGAACGCGATTTCGAATTCAACGTCAGAATCATGAACTAAAAATCAATATATTACTAAACCTTTTGGCTGTCTGCGGAAATTGCGATGTATAAGAAATTTCGAATAATGCCAAAGAGGTTTTTGCCGTTTATTTGCTAATGGTACGGAACCCTTCGTGCGGGAGCCCCACTCGCACTTGGCCGGTTTTATTTAATATTTCATACAAAATGTATAGAAGTGGCGCGAGACATACTGAAACGGCGCGCCGCTTCCTCGCCCTCGGCGTTCATATTTAACTTACGCATTTTTGACGAGTATGTCATCAATCTCCCTCACGTAGAACTTGGGATGCTCTTCCAATTCGTCCAATCTCCCCAGCATCATTTCATCTATCTCGTATATTTCACCTGGAATATAAATATATATATTCACTGGTTCATTAAATAAATAAATATTGGTGGACAATTCACACCCAACACTATCTGACCCCAAACTAAGCAAAGCTTGTATGATGGCGGCCAGATAGCTGATATAATACTTATATAGTTTTAAATACTTATTATACATAGAAACATCCAGACACAGTGCAAACATTTGAATTCATCACACAAATGATGAATGAATGCATTTGCACTGGGTGGGAATCGAACCCACGACCCTCGGCTTCGCAGGCAGAGCTACTATCAACTAAGCCACGAGGCCAGTCAATAGGCATCATGACTGATAAAAAACTAATCAAACCGTCATTTAGATTTACCTTTCCCAGATATTCTACCGCCAAGCAGTAATGGGCAAACATTACTGTGTTCCGGTTTGAAGGGCAATGTTTCCAGTGAAATGACAAGGCATAGAGATAACACATCTAATATCTCTGGGTGACGAGCGCAGTCCAGTGCTGCAGGTAATGATTTGAAATCTTCATATTCCAATAGCTGCGTGTCACTGTGCTGTTATGTGGCAGGCATGTTGCTTACCATCAGGCACATGTCTTTTCGTCTCGTTACTCTTTATTTAAAACAAAAATGTTTGTCTGTAAAGTCGGTTTACTGACGATAGAACGTGACAACGTCTTAAGAAAATACTGATGGAATGGTAGCATTTTTCAAAAGAAAATTTTAATTTCATTTGTTTAATAGATTTGTATGTAAAAAGTAATCAGTAGAATTTAGTCATTTTCAATCAAAACAATGCAAAAAAGCTTTTAGATGCCGGGGATCGAACCCGGGGCATTTCACATGCAAAGCGAACGCTCTACCACTGAGCTACATCCCCGCTTGAACTACTGGTCGAAATAATTAATACAACTGTAACAAACGTGCGGCGAGGTAACGACCGACGGTAACGCGGTAACGCTACATGACGTCATGTTTTGTGGGCGTGCAGCCGGCTTCATCGAATTATAAGACGTTATCACGTCAAAAATACAGCCACTTGGCATATACCAAGATTGGAGGTAACGTAAGCTTTTTTTTATATAAGGAGAGACGAGCAGGACATGTGCCTGATGTTAAGCAACAGGCCTGCCACATAACAGCACAGTGATACGCAGCTATTGGAACATAAAGAGTCCAAATCATTACCTAACACTGCACTGAGCTGATCACCCAGATATCTAAGATGTTATATCTCTAAGCCCTGTAATTTCTCTGGAAACATTGCTCTGCAAACCGGAACACAGAAATGTTTGCGCATCACTGCTTGGCGGTAGAATAACTGGCAAAGGTGTGGTACTTCCCCAGGCGGACTCTGCCAAGAGTCCTACCAAAGTATGCCAAGCTGTTTGAAATATGACCTGACGAATGTGAATTGCGACACGCCAACGATGGCACGGATGGTATGTAGATAGATAAATAAATATACAGACCTTCAACATTTTTCCCATTTCCCGGACTGTACAATAAAAATGGAATGTTATATTTGGTGGCAATAATCAACGGATATTTGTCCTTGGTGGTCCCTTGAGCTAGGAATGTGGCCGAGCCATTCTCTCGATCAGTGAGCCAGTGGTGATTCGGTTCGTTGCGCTTTAGAGTGCCGTATACAAACACTTTGTGACTCATCTGGAAATAGATGAATACTCTTTATTGTAAACATGGACGTTTAAAAAAAGTCGGACGTAGTCTCGCTAAAACAAAAACTGTGTCTATCGAGTCGGCCACATAATATGCACGTGTCCGCTGTCACATGCAGGCTAACACGCACACATCAGTGGGTCATTACAAGCGCAAACTTGTGTTTTGCGTGTCAGCCCATCAGTGACACCCTGACAACGCACACGTGCAAATGTGGCCGACTCTAGTGACACAGTTTTGTAAAGTAATTATTTATTTGCGTAGCATGGGTACATTCATAGATGGAATGGTTACAAAAAGTACACAAATGTAGCTTGGAGATATAACAACTAAGATCTCTGGGTGACGAGCGCAGTGCAGTGCTAGGTGATGATTTGTGTTCCAATAGCTGAGTGTCACTGTGCTGTCATGTGGCAGGCATGTTGCTTTCCATCAGGCACATGTCCTACTCGTCTCGTTACTCTTTATTTAAAAAAAAATGTACATGTAATGTACACAAAAATACAGAATACAATAAAAACTATTGTTACAAGCGGCGAACTTATTCGTGTACGGATTGTTTCCAGACAACCTTAGAACGTAAATGGATTTTAAGAAATAAGCGAGACGTAAAATATGAATTAGTCTGTTAGTTAGATTATTAAAAAAAAAATGGACACGTATTTTTTCCTTTGTTTCTTCACAACCAACAAATTAAAAAGATACAGTGTTAGAAGTTTCGCGTGACGTCACTTAATTTGTGGTACGATTTTTAAGATAAAGTGACGTCACAACTCCTGCTCTAGAAGTTTGAAGATCTAAGTAAATATTTATCATTTTTTTTAATCTTATCTTTTTTTTTAAAATTTAACCTGTGTTGTCCCACTGCTGGGCAAAGGTCTCCCCCAATTCCCTCCACTTTATCCGGTCCTGAGCTACCATCGTTTTTAAACGCTACGAGCTCGTCCTTCCAACGCGTTGGAGGACGACCCTCGACTGGCCGATGGTGTCCACTCTGTAGAAACCCGGGCCCACCGATCGGGGTGCATTCTGGTCACATGACCCGCCCACTCCCATTTAAGCTTGGCAGACGTAAATCCTACATATGTTACACCTGTAATGGAACGCAGTATGGTTGAATCTTATCTTAATATATATATAAACTAGCTGACCCGGTGAACTTCGTACCACTGTATATTTTTTCGTCTACACTTTCTAAACTTTCTGCTGTACAAATCTTGTCCCGACAATAACAAATACATAAAACAAAGAATCATCCTATTTGGGTGTGCGTTCGCCCAGCAAAAAAGTAGCGCCTTTCAAGAATTGAATGATGCAGATAATTAGTACCCTATATCGTGTAAATGTGCCCGAAATTTTAAATTTGTGCTTCCAAAAGGTTCCGATTTATTTAAGAAATAGTGATTCTGCTGCACGAACGTTCGCCCGGCAAAAAAATATTTAATGATGAGTTTAGCTAGATATAAAATATGTAAAAAGATAGCTTATATACGGCTATAAATGTGCCCTAAAAGCCAAATTTGTGCCTCTCAAGATTTCAGAGTTAAGTCGTTTTTTGCTGGGCGAACGTTTTGGCGATTGCTATATTATATCGAAAACAGTTGGACGCACAGTCATAATTTTTTTTATACAGATACAGTAAATTTGTGCATATTTGTGCCGGAATTTTCATCAACATGACTTACTTACATAGTCCATTACTAGTTAGAGTTACTTACATAGTCCATAAAAACATGGAGACGTGTGAAAATAACCTTCGTCCAACTGATAACAAGATTGGATATCAAACCAGTGTGGTTAGCGTATGTTGATTTATATGTTTATGTAATACTGCTTCCCTGCTAGCCATGATTAAAAAAATAAAATACTTAAATAAATATTGGTGGACAATTCACACACAACACCATCTGACCCCAAAGTAAGCAAGCTTGTATGATGGCAGCCAGATAGCTGATATAATACTTATATAGTTTTAAATACACACTTATTATACATAGAAACACCCAGACACAGTGCAAACTTTTGAATTCATCGCACAAATATTTGCACTGGGTGGGAATCGAACTCACGACCCTCGGCTTCGCAGGCAGAGCTACTACCAACTAAGCCACGATTAGAAATAAGTTGATAGGCCCACCTAAGTATCATTAGATAGATAGACAGTCTATGTCTACAATACAAAATTTAAAAAAACAAAACACATTCTGTGTCTTAAAATCTACCAGTTGAGATGAAGGTCATTTCATTATCAAAAGAGAGAAGATGATGAAAGAAAATTGATTAAATATTCAGTTAAAATCAAAATTCAATTAGCTATGAACACTTTTTGAAAGGCAAATTATAAATGACAAAATTTGGTCGTCTGTTGCTAATTTGTATCAGCATTTCTGAATGGATCAGGTTGACATTTGGCATAGGTATAGAATTAAATAAGAAACCAATGAATAGTTAAATTATAGTCTGGAATAACATGTAGGCTATTTTATAGGCCTTTAGGTTCCCGGGAATACAATGGGAAAGACAACTACATGGATAAAACTGCGAAGCGGTGATAGTAAATATTATTTGCTAAAACTATGTCTCATTTAGTTATGAGATGGGTATGGTCGATCCCCACCGGGTGTTAGACCAAGAGGTAAACAATCCAGAGAATATTATTTAGGTGATATTCTCTAATAATAGATTTGTAATTTAATAATACACCAAAATATTTTAAAAGGAAAAAGACAACAATACAATCAACATAAGCACAATGACTTACCATTTTCTAGACTATATTATGTAGGTACAGCTTACACTGCTCTTATATAGCCATATATACATTCAAACCAATTATAACATTACAGTGATAAGATATAAAATCTAAAATTTACTTTGAAAGAGACTAAGACTAAACTGTAGATATTTAAAATGAAAGTTTGATGACCTATTTTATCAAAGATTCTAAAGCATGTTCTGGCCCACAACTGCTGCACTGACGTATAATTTCAAAGCAAATATAGTTAGAATACTAACCTTGAAAAGCCACAATAGCTGAGATAAATAATAAATGAAACTAACATAAACTATTGCTATTCAGATTGTTTCCAAGATGATGTATACTAACAAATCTGCATTGGAGCGTTGATGCAGCGACGTACAATAACTTATTGAGTGTGTCGATTTTCATTGGACCGATAATTACACCAATTCCATTGCGTAAAATACATAAATGATCATGAAAAACACAGATTACAGAAAAAAATCAAATTATTTTGAATTTCCCGAACTTCCGCCAGGCTGCAGGCCACCCACAGACTAAGTAGAGAACTAGAGAGGCCACCTCGCCACCTGCAGCCTGCAGGCAGTGTTGCCAACAAGATTTTTTAAAATCCGCCAAGACAGTTGTGAATTTCCGTCAAAAATCCGTTAAATATTTTTTATGAGCCAATAATAACCGTTTAATTTCGAAAAGTTTATATTTGCAGGTTCATCAGCTTTTAGTATCCTATTAATATTATAAATGTCTATGATTTGATGTTTGTTGCCCAATCACATCGCAACGTTTGTACAGATCGGCCTGAAATTTAAAACACAGATTATAGTTTGGAAGAACACATAGGCTACTTTTCATCCCGGGACAACCAAGGGAACGGGAACTATGCAGATAAATCTGCGGAGCGGTGCTAGTAATAATATATACCTAAACATTGGTGTCCGATTGCTGATTGCTTAGTAGCAGCATGTAGCAGTGAACTCCTACCACGCGATTTTTTTTGTTCCATCTTATACCCATAAGCCTAACCCCCGTAAGCCCGTAATCTAACCCCCGTAAGCCCGTAATCTAACCCCCGTAAGCCCGTAATCTAACACCCGTAAGCCTAAAGATGGGGGTTAAAAATCGAGTGATCTGGCTAGTCACTGCTACGCAGTGAACTGCGTAGCAGTTACAGTTAGCAAAGGCAAGTGCCGATTATAAACAAAGAAAAGTTTGTGTCTGGATTACAAAAGAAATCTGATCAACCTTGTTGTCATCATAGATATTATTCGTTCATATTAGGTACTTACCTTACCGTTTGAAAAACACAATAGTAGACATTTATGGATGAAAATGTGAAGGTTTTATTTCCGTTAAATTTCCCGTTAGCCGTTAGAAAGTTATTTTCCCGTTTTCAACGTACCCAAATCCGCTAGATATGACGGGAAATCCGTCAAGTTGGCAACACTGCCTGCAGGTGGCCTCTCTAGGCCTGCAGGCTGCAAGCTCACAAAAAAACCAGAAGCAAGAAATGTTTTTTTTTTAATTATTTTTGGCCATGGATACTCTGGATACTAGTTTTTCAGCTATTCGATTCGGGGTATTCCTGAAAATAGATGTTGCTTGTTGCGTGAAATATAAACCTAACCATCAAACAAATTATTTTATACCTGAATTTACTGAATTTTGCTGTACAACTTTTTACCTTTTTAGCAAATTCCATGACTCCATGGGCATGGTCATTATAATTATATAATGTTGATTTATTTAAGGCGGGATGGTGGTCAGGTACAAAAGCTAATATTGTTAAAAAAGTATTAACTTTTTCTTCCAAAAATGGGGCGCTTTCCAGATGAAGATAGACTTGTCAAAAATAGTTCTAAATTTTGCCAAGCGTGGCACCACTGTTTGTTTTTGTCAAATTTCTCTAACAAAATGGAACATTGGCGCCACTTATGGTGAAATTGGGAACTGTCTTTGACAAATCTATCTTCATCTGGGTAGCGATTCTGAAACCATTCGGTTCCATCCGACACGGAATCTCATCTTTCGGTCTTTGTCATGCTAAACAGATAAGACAAAGACCGACAGATGAGATTCCGTGTCGGATGCAACCGAATGGTTTCAGAATCGCTACCCTGGAAAACACCCCATTGAGTCGAGACTTCTAAGATGTCATATCGTATGTCAATGTCTAAGTCTAAAGTGTCTTAACTGTCAAATCCATGTGTGATTCAAGTTTCAAGTGTGATTGTATTTTTGTTGTTATAGGTTATGTACTTCTAATCTCGTAATTCTTTTACCTTTTACCAATGAATTAAATTATAGCTGTTAAGTATTTTAAGTTTAAAAACGTCGCAGTTATACCCGTAATGGATTTTGCGCGTCGGCAACTTGAAAAATATGGTTGGAGCAAAGGTTAGTAGTTAGTAGAATGTTTACGAAAAGAAAAGGTACTTCTTATAACTTGTAAACATTGCAACTTACTGGATCAAAAATAACTATATACTTACTATATGCTTACAGCTAAATGACCTTAGGGCCTTAGACGCTTTAATAGATTTATGGGAAGTTTGTGGTCCTCTAACTCATAAAATAGATCATGACATGATACGGATCTATTTTATAGGTTGATTTTTTTAGCTGACTTCTAAAAAGGAGGAGGGAGGTTCTCAGTTTGGTTGTCTTTTAAATATTATATGTAAGTTACGCGCTAGCTCTATCAAGTGCGGATCGATATTGATGGTTCTTTCTTTGTTTGGTAGATCATAGTTAACTGATTCGTTGCGATGGCTAATTTCGCTAACTTTTAACTGTGGCGTCGAGCAAAAATAACGTGACACTGATCAGTGCCTAGCGCCATACGATTAGATGACACGCATCTGTGTTTTCCGCCATGCGGAAAAGAAAACAGTATTTTGACCATTTTTTACACGTTCAAAGCTTGAATACTGTTAGTTTACATTCGAAATTTGACGTGAACGGACAGGCGCGTTGTTTTAAGTGATTAGAAGTGGCAAAATAAGTGTAATTTTGGAAATGGAAGGTAAGTGACTTTTTAATACAGTTGTGCTAAACCTTTTCAGCTTATTTCGCATTTCCTAATGATATTATTGAATATACAATATTAAATTAGGCCTAAAATATTGTTTTACTTATAAAGTCTCACTAACAGCAATACATATGAATACGCTAGATAAATTACAAAAACATATTAATTCTGATATGTATGTCACTTACAAGTGAGCACAACATTTAATAGGTAGTTTTTATTTAATTATAAATTAAATTTGAATTTATGGCGTTAACAGAAATTAGAATTACTACTCTAAGAAACTATGCTATGAAAACTGTTGGTGATCGATCAACAATCACATTACTTTTTTCCGAATTTTTTGTAACTGTCAGTAAAAAAAGCATTTTGAAAAGTACATACTGCCATATATTTGTTATTAATAGTGGATTTATTGTTTAAGAACTAAGGCGAAAAAGGAAGTACATTCCCGAAACAGAAATCGAGACACAATGTGACAGTGACGAAGAGACAATACCAAATTCACAAGACTGGGACCTACCACCAAGCTGGGAACGGGATTTAATACCGGACAAAAAAACAACTAGGGATACTGCAACAAATAAAGAAGAAAATATGATGGACAGTGCGACTACCACAGAAAAAAAAATGGTTGAAAGTGAACCATGCACAGAAACTTTAGTAATGGACAGTGTAAATAGCGTAGAAACTAAGGAATGTGATGTCCCTACCGTACTGGACATACATAGCTGTAAATATTTTGGCCAGTTGGTTTCCAACGAATTATTGCGATTCAAACCATACGAGCGAATTATGAAGATGCAGCAAATATTAGATTTATTAAAATAATCAAATGAATACCAAGAGTTAAATGAAACCAGAGTTTGAATTTAGATATTAATATTTATTGAAAAACATGACATAAGTGAATCCAATCAACCTAAATATACATTTTTACAGCATTTACATTTTCGCAGCAGTAACATAAAACATAAGACAATGACTCTTCCGAGGGTTTTAATAATTTGTTAATCTCGCTCACTGCGAAGCTAAGGTCTATTCTAATGACATTGATATCAGTATGTAGGTAAATAAGGATGCGTTTTATAATTTTGTATGACTTGTTTTATATTTATGTAAGTTAGGACTGATTTTTTAAATAATGTATAAGCTAGATTTTTATGATTATGTTAAGAGGTTAATTAATCTTGTTGAAATTGGCAATAATAGTCTTTGGTGAATGACGCTTTGATCAAACAATAAATATGTACCTGATTCTAATAAAAATATTTAAATTTACAAACAATTTATTTGTAGACCATTAGCTCGTAACTTACATAAATAAACATAATAAAAGGAAGTATTTTATTAGTAGGTAGGGTTATCCTGTATAATAAAAGTAGTACTTCCTTTTTAACAGTGAACATTTTTATCCCTTACGTAGTACCTACATTTCTCATTATTGACAACATACAAATTAGCTCGATTATGCAAAAAAACCAAACGAGTTAATCAAAAAATGCTGAACCTCAGACATCTCAACTTATTTTTAATATAAAAGAAGTACATGCATATTATACTTAATTATTAAAAATAATTTCGCGGACTATTTCCAAAAGTTTGCCTTTTTTTTCTTGTGTTTGAGTAGGTTCATTAATATTAACAGTTCGACCCCAAGCGGAAGCCCCCTAGACACAATTAAATTCTATTGTTATCTAAAATGGCCGCCGCTGATAGGTTAAAGGCTCTGATAATATGAAATGAACGGACACTGCTTAATTTAAATATGAAACTGAACAAACAAATTTCAGGTTTAGCGCTTTTTCATTAACACGTTGTACCTATACATAGTACAATCAGACGATACAAAAATGAAGGGATATAACTGTGTAGATGATTTAGTGATTTATATGTAAATATTCGTACGGTCGAAGACACAAACGGTGCTAATTTACAACAGACGCATGCATGATCACAAGGTTACAGAGAATTTCAATATTTATGAAATTCTCTGAAACAATCTTTAAGGCATAGGCCTGGGAATCCAGGGCAATCGGGACAGCCAGTTATTACAGCAACCCTTTTTTTAGTTTTGGCGTAACAGACCTTGCATCTTTTTCTTAAGGTATTATTACCTCTCTTTGGCAAGTTGGTCGGTAAATGTATTTTCCCCTCTGATAGAGGCCGAGAAAGTTCAAAGGTGTTGGGCATTGGTAACAATTCCTCCATGACACTTCTTCTAAATTGATATAATGTGGTTTTATTAGTTGCATTGTTAGCATTATAAAGTAAATACCCATTCACCAAACATATTTGTATAATATGTACGATGACTTTTTTATACCAGCGCAGGGTCTTGTGCTCACAGCAATAATAACTTAGCATCTGATCGTGACGGTCTATTGCCCGCATATATTGATTATATTTTATTTGTACTGCCGGTTTATATTTTATTGTGCGTACACGGCGACTAGTAGTCCCTCGATAGAGACTTTTATGTTCAGTACTTATAAATATCACCTCCCTTTTATCTTGCCATTTGGTGATTATAATTTTTTTATTATTATGTACTATATACGATTCGCCAGTTTTTAATTTGGTAGTTTTTAATTCCGATGGATTTCCGATGCGGTTTGCTCTTAAGGTACCAGTCACGTACGTCTTTTTTCCTATTAGCTCCTCAGCTAATCCCACGCTGGTATAAAAATTATCCAAATATAAAGCATGCCCTTTTTCTAAATATTTTTGCATTAGCAAATGTACTACTTTTTTTGTGTGATTTCTACCTCCTACTAGTACGTCTTGTGACCCTGCGTATACATGGATTTTTAAAATTATGCCGTTGGCGTCGGCTAAAATGTACAATTTAATGCCGTATCTATGAGCTTTACTTTTGATGTATTGGCGAAAAAATAGTCTCCCTTTCCACAGTATAAGAGATTCGTCAATTGTCAACTCTTTCACTGGGTAATACACTGCATTAACGGTGTCGTTGAATAAATCAATTAAAGATTTTATTTTATAAATACTCTCTGCCCTTTCGATGGTTTGCACATTCAAAGCTCTTAAAATTAAAAAAAACCTATCCCTGGTCATAAATAGGCGTGGACTTAAGCGGAAAAAATAATGCGTTGACCAATAATCTACCATTCTATTAAGTTTTATAGTACCCATTAGCAATAGTATGCCGAGAAAAGTTTTTGATTCGGGGACACTTAAATCGGTCCAGTTACTAAAGCGAGCACGTGCAGTAGTCGCTTCAGCTTTTAATTTGTTTCCGTACTTATTTGTACATTCCATTATTAATGTTAAAAAATGGGAATTTAAAAATAAAAAAAAATAGTCTAAATAACTATTGATGTCTGCGTTATGTGGCTCCAATATACCACTTGTTCCCGTAAATGATATTTTTGGCATATCACTGGGGTTACCTGGAACCCAACCAGTCGTTTCTTCTACAGAATCTTCCTCTTCATCATTGTTATCGGCGTGATAATCTTCAGCATTTGCTTCCACGTTAGGACTTGCACTGCTTAATTCATTTAATACTTCTTCGTTATTGCCGCTTAAAATCCCATACAATTCTTCGTCTCCATATAAATCTAAGCCTGGTATGTCGTATAACGGATCACTTTCTTGTGGAGACATAATTTGTTCCAATTCCACGCTTATGGGATCTATGGTGGATGATGGTCTAGGTATGGGTGAACTTGGGAGAAGAGCCATATATGGATCTATGCCAGATGATGGTCCAGGAATTGGCCAATCCAAAGGATCTATGTCACACGATGGTCCAGGTTCCGAAGAACTCGAAGAAGGGTATTCCATACCTACAAAAAGAAATATTCGAATGAAACTCCCGTATATAGTTTTATTTCGACAGTAAAAAGGCGAGACGCTTTAAAGGGGCATTTTTATTAGTCTATAAATCCTAATTGGTCTAAAAATATGTACTATGTAGGTAGTGATGTAAATTAGGTGTATTAAAAAAAGAGCTAGTAAGTAAGTAGATATCATATTTGGGATTTAGCTACTCTATTTTGAAGATAATGTATTTTTTTTACATAATATTTAGCAGCGGATACACTCTTGAGTGAGTAAGGTTCTCCCACGAGAGCGCGGATTAAAGAGCAAGCCAGTGAGTATGAAACGAGAGCGCATCTTTCCCGATTCTATTTTTTTTATTTATAGCGACAAGTGAAGTTGACTGCTCTTTGCCTGCACTAAATGGACGCGAACAGGGAAAATTTCCCCAAGTATGAAAATAATCTTACTTACTTGAATTTCACGGCAAACAGAGATTCGCGTGCACAGGCTGAAGTCGTCACGATGGTAGATCACGGAGTCCAGTTCAAAGCCAAAATCGTCGCAAGGCAAAATCACGATCCAGTAACACAAGCCAAAATCGTCACAATTGCAAATTACGGAGTCCTGTTCAAAGCCGAAATCGTCGCAAGGCAAAATCAGTAGAGTCCAGTAACACAAGCCACGGTCGTCACAAAAACACTTAGCGAAAGTCGGTAAGGTAAATAGGAACAAGTAGAGCACGCACGTCTGGTTACTAAGGATAGCAAACCAGAAGTAAAAGTAATTCAAAAAACAAGATGCGCTTACAAGATAAATAGGTTGTATCCTTCCGTGCAAAAATAAAACATACACGCAAGGCATAAGACCGAATATTGTAAATTGTACTTCGTAGGGTCACGCAACTTGCATCCCTCCGGCCGGGGCCGTCCATTGTTTACAACAACTCGTGGTATTTTTCAAACCCTTTTTTTGCAAGAACTTAAAATTTCATGCAAAATGAACCTTATCGCAGAGTGATTACAGTCCTTGCGGGCCAACGGTAAACAATATCAACAAAACAGCTCTTTTCTAAGGAGTGACAGCACTTTTAGCAAATGCAACTCTCTGTCCTAGCGTTATGACTCATATTAACCATGTTGACCCGCGCAGTTTGAAGCAGCGTGGTATTTTTCTATATCAAGTAGGTACATACATATGATGCATAAATGTCTGATTTATTTGTATATCTATAATTTAGCTTTATATAAAGTTTAATTCTAAATCCTTTTTGTGTTTTAAAATAACGAAGAATGTAAATAGATTCTAGACGCCAGAAATATTTAGGTATGATGTCTTACTACATATTTTTTTGATTTAGTATTTGTATTTTCTTATTATTCTTAACATAGACGATTATAAATATGAGGACTATATTTTTGTATACCGCCAAAATTGTATGACAGTGACCTGCAATATTTCGAGACATTTTTACATTTTTATCAACACTTCAGGGACTGTGTTATTTCAACGTTATAGATAAAGTTGTCGTTACAATGGGAAAAGAAAATGTTATCGTGCGTTTTTAAAAATGTAGCATTTCATAGGAGACAAAGAAAACCAACAGAAGCAGTGTGATTTTCCCGCTTTAGGGAGTTGGTCGTTTACGCTGTAATAAATATATTATTTATATTATCAAATTCTGCAAATTTAATAAAAGGTTGGTGACTCCTTTTTTATAAAAATCTTACTAAATCCAGAAACGAAGTCTACGAGCTTAAAATACGTGAAAAATTGAAATAGTTTGGTTCTGGCTAATTTTTTTCTTAAACTGAATTGAAGGAGTTATTGTCGATTTTAAAATGACACATATCCGTGCCTAACGCCACACGCGAAAGAAAATGATGACACTGATACGTGCCATCCGCAACGAATCAGTTAAGAGGTGGTCCAATATACATTTTATTGAAATTGGTGTGGCAGTTTCTGAATTATCAACAAAAACTAAAGTTCCTTTAAAATTTACCTGGACAACTTAGTGATAGCTTATTTGGTAGAGTGTCTAAATAAATTTTATATTGCAGTCAGTATTTGTCTTCTGTTTGAAGCAAACAATTTTAATAAAATCAATAAACAGGTAAAGGGCTTGGAAAAAATGAGAATGGCATCTCGGAAGCATTGAAGCCGAAGTTGAAGAGAAGTGTAACGGGAATAGGACATGATGCTGCAGCAGAGTTCAACGAGCACTGGTGGAGCGCCCTCTATGACAAGGCTGCTAAGAATGTTGAGGTAAAAAGTAGTTTGTTATTAATGGTAACATTACTGTGATCCGGTTTGAAGGGTAATGTTTCCAGAGAAATTACAGGGCTTAGAGATATAACGACATAGATCTCTGGATGACGAGTGCAGTGCAGTGCTAGGTAATGATTTGGACTCTTCATGTTCCAATAGCTGCGTGTCACTGTGCTTTTGTTTCCTCTCTCTAGTCTTAAATCAAGCCGCCTGAATTTAGGGGGGAAGTGGGGGGAGGGGACTATGATTATTAACTAGAAATTCTGTTGTTTAGTTTTACAATAAAACAAATAATTTTGATTCAAGAAATTTTATTTTGGAAACGCTAAAAACTATTATTTTGGAAATCAAATCTTTTTGCATATATAGTGTGTAATCAATTCACGAACTAATAATAAAAAATAAAACCGGCAAAAACAACTTTGGATTTATTCCTAATTCCGTATACTGAGACTATCGCAGTTTCCGCGGACAGGCTTTCATCCAAAAAGCTTTACTACAATTTAGATTTTACGTTGTGGTTCTAACGACGAATTCGATAGCGCGTTTTAGTGTTCTAGTGGCGCCATCTAGTTTGCTGCTGACGGACTGATCCAGTAATCGGTAAATAATCAAGTTTGTTGTATGGGAGCCCACCTTAAATATTCATTTTATTTTTTTATTAGTTTTTTGTTGTTGTAGCGGCAATAGAAATACATTATCTGTGAAAATTTCAACTGTCTAGCTATCACCGTTTTTGAGACACAGCCTGGTGACAGAAGGATGGACGGACAGCCAAGTCTCAGTAATAGGGTCCCGTGGTGGCGCCACACAACACAACACACCAAAATACTATGTAACTACTCCGATCATCTATTTATTATTACACTACACTCACAACAAAACCAACTCCCATATTAACAACACACACTACCGCATACATATTCACCTCTCCCTCGCACACTGATTGTCTCTCACTCATTACAAATCACTAATACCCCTGTATAATGAAATATGATAACTCTTAGCAAATACTCTTTATTAGTTATTTTTTTCATTATCTGGCATGCATTGTTATTATGTCCATATATTATGTACTTTTATTCAAAACTTTGTTTGTTTTTTAAATACCCTTGCATAAGAAGGAGCCTGGATACCCACGTCACAGGTCACCCTAGTGTGGGATCCAGTGTTCACCGACTTATTTTTTACTTTATTTCTTTTGTTGTAATCTACCCTACAAGTTTAAAAGTTGGTGATTGTAAGTAGCTTAAGTTTTTATGTGCTAATAAACATTTTCATTTTCAAATTATAATTTACAGGTTGAAGAAAAAAATGGCAAGACGAAGAAAATCAAAACGGTAGATGGAGAAGACTTCACCATCACTAACAGCACCTGGCGGATTAACAAGAAGAGGAAACAAAACAACGACGAAGAATACTCGGAGTATTTCGTGAAAAAAGCTGTTATGACCAAGGATGGGACCAAAGGTATTTTGGTGGACAATTCACACACAACACTATCTGACCCCAAACTAAGCAAAGCTTGTGTGATGGCGGCCAGATAGCCAATATAATACTTGTATAGTTTGAAATACATACTTATTATACATAGAAACACCCAGACACAGTGCAAACATTTGAATTCATCACACAAACATTTGCACTGGGTGGGAATCGAACCCACAACCCTCTGCTTCGCATGCAGAGCTACTACCAACTAAGCCATGAGGCCAGTCTTATATCTATATATATAAAAGCGAAAGGTCACTCATCAAGGAATCTCAGAAACTACAAATGCTAGGAATCTGAAATTTTGCATGGAGGTACCTTTTAGCACATAGGCGCTCGCTAAGACGGGGTTTTGCGAAATTCAACCCCTAAGAGGGTGAAACAAGGGATGAACGGTTGTATGAAAATTTTGTATGAAACGTGATTTTCAAAGTTTGAAGAATCAAATTTTGTATCTAGACACTTGACACGAAGCAATTAAATGCATGTTCTATCAATTTTGTAATTTCGAACTGTACGGGGGTGAAATTGGGGTTGAAATGAGGGATGAATGTCAATATGGAAATTTCCAACTGTTTGAGATAAAACCATGAAACTCTGTATATAGACACTTGACACGAAGCAAACGAATGTTTGTTCCATCTATTTCGTAATTTCGAATTGTACGGGGGTAAAATTGGGGTTGAAATGAGGGATGAATGTCAATATGGAAATTCCCAACCGTTGAAGATAAAACCATGAAACTCTGTATATTATAGACACTTGACACGAAGCAAACGAATGTTTGTTCCATCAATTTCGTGATTTCGAACTGTACGGGGGTGAAATCGGGGTGGAAATGAGGGATGAATGTCAATATGGAAGTTCCCAACCGTTGAAGACAAAACCATGAAACTCTGTATATAGACACTTGACACGAAGCAAACAAATGTTTGTTCCATCAATTTTGTAATTTTGAACTGTACGGGGGTGAAATTGGGGTTGAAATGAGGGATGAATGTCAATATGGAAATTCCCAACCGTTGAAGATAAAACCATGAAACTCTGTATATAGCCACTTGACACGAAGCAAAATAATGTTTGTTCCACCAATTTCGTAATTTCGAAACGTACGGGGGCGAAATTGGGGTTGAAATGGGGGATGAATGTCAACATGGAAGATCCCAACTGTTGAAGATAAAACCATGAAACTCTGAATAAAATAGACACTTGACACAAAGCAAACGAATATATTTTCTAGAAATTTTGTGATTTCGAACTATATAGGGATGAAATTGGGATTGAAATGGGGGATGAAAGTATACATGGAAGCTTCCATTCGTTGAAGATAAAACTATGAAACTCTTTATATAGGCACTTGGCACGAAGCCAATAAATGTTTGTTCTAGCAATTTTGTAATTTCGAACTGTATGGGGATGAAATTGAAGTTGAAATTGGGGACGAATGTCTCTTTCGCTTTCACACCTAAACAACTAAACCGATTTTGATGAAATTGTTTTATTATGAGCTGGGTAGCGATTCTGAAACCATTCGGTTGCATCCGACACGGAATCTCATCTCTCGGTCTTTGTCTTATCTGATAAGCATGACAGAGACCGAGAGATGAGATTCCGTGTCGGATGCAACCGAATGGTTTCAGAATCGCTACCCTGGTTTTAGTAAATGTGTCTGGGTGTAAAATTAGTTATTGCCTGAGTTACCTCAGTATTTATTTCGCGCGGACGAAGTCGCGGGTAACAGCTAGTCTTACATAAACACATTAACAGCCCACGTTAATTCACAGAAGTTGGCATTTATATGAAAACTAAGTTCTTTTTGTATACAGTGATGAGATGAGCAGAACAGTTGCCTGATGGTAAGCAACATGCCTGCCATATAACAGCACTGTGACATGCAGCTATTGGAACACAAAGTGTCCAAATCATTACCTAGCACTGCACTGCGCTCATCACCCAGAGATCTAAGATGTTATATCTCTAAGCCCTGTTTTTTCTCTGGAAATATTGCCCTTCAAACTGGTACACAGTAATGTTTGCACATTACTGCTTGGCGGTAGAATAACTGGCAAAACTGTGGTACTTCCCCAGGCGGACTCTGCCACGAGTCCTACCACTACTGAAGCGCTGAGCTGTGCTTAAAGGGCGTGTTTCAAGGGTTTTTTGTTTATGACGCGCCACAGACAGATTTTTCGTGGGCTGTGAATTTAATTCTAGCGTCACGCTCGGGAATGATAAGAAATCTTCAGGTAAGAGACCGTTCTGTGTTCCGAATTTGAACCCAATAAATACGATAATGTATGTAGTCTAGAATAATATATAACTCACAACAGCTGCTTTATTTAAGAAAATGATACAGGATAGAGAATTAGGCGAGTGAAACCGAGGCATACTACTAGCACAGTATAAAGAATTACTACCGGTAATTCATCGCCTTTAATCTTGAGAGAAACGCCGATAACGTGCAGACACAGGTAGGGTTGTCGCAATTTTAAAAACGTGGCACCAAAATAAAATTAAAACATACGGAAAATGTCAGCCTTGAGCCGTGCTCCTGCAATACTAACATTGTAATGTGGGCAATGCAGGAGCGCGCTTCCTTCGTCTCACCCCGGACGACCCACTCCATTGCGCCGTCTAGACGGCTTCGCCGCACTATTGTATGATTTACAAGAACAAAATGATTTACCTCCGACTACCTCGGATTTGTAATCTGTTCAACATTCTACTAGTGTTTTTTTCATTTGATACCCATATTGAGGGTACTGTGAAAAAAATGTATTTAGCCATTTTATGCTGGTGGCCATCTTGGATTTGAAATTTGTTATAGTGCATATTATTTTACTAGTCAAGCCCTTTCATTTGAGACCGATATTGAGGTAGGTTGTGAAGAAATATTCTGTCCGCCATTTTGTGGATGCTGCCATCTTGAATCAATATTAACCAAACATAGCTAAGAACATCCGCACGGATTAATTTATAATAAAGATTAACCTTCAAATAAAAAAACCGCATCGAAATCGGCCCATCCGTCTGAGCTCTACAGTGCCACAGACACACACACACACGCACACACACACACCCTCACACACACACACCTCACCTCACACAGACAGACAGACAGACATCGACGTCAAACTTATAACACCCCGTTTTTTGGTTGGAGGTTAAAAAGATACAGTGCTACTAGTAATAAATTGGCATGTGTTTTAAGTTTTTTTTATGTAATTCTGTTTTTTTTTTGTACTTATGTGGCTTTTAATGCAGAGTTTTCTTATCTTATAATCTTTGTGTGTGTTTCAGTTGAAAATGTATCAGACAGCGAGTCAGTAACAGAAGAAGCTGCTGTAAAGAAGGATGTCTTCAAGATGACGGATGAAGAACTCTTCAAAGCTTGCGAAGGCAGGACTGCACACAAGTAAGTATGAGACGAACTTCTTAGCATTCCATGGATTCACCGTGCGGGCGCCGGGTCCATCGTGTGGCAGAGAGAGAAATCCCGAGTACATCCCGAGACTTGTGACTCGGGCGTAGGTTTAAGGGGCCCCTTTCTGACGTATATCAACACTCACCTTCACTACTCGTATTTCTCTCCCTACCCAGCCAAATCCGATATGATCCTACTAGTGCAGCTTTAGATACTCGTTCTAGTATGGAACTTACTGCACTTCTGGACAAGCCAAGCTTAATAAAAAAAATTATTTCTTTTGGAACGAAGTTGCATATGGCAGAGGAGTTACCTACGGATTTTGCAGCTCAACTGAACTGAAAAAAAAAGTGAGACTTAGGCTGCCTTTCCAGCAGAGTAAATAATTATAGATATTAATAATATTATGGATAACGAAAGTGACCCGTAAAAACACTAGAAAAGCGTTGCCATTCTTTTTCAGATGATCGTACCATAAACCATAACTAATTAAATAGAGCCATATTTTTTTAGTAAATCGTGTTGATTCGTGTGGTATCTGAAGGAACTTCGTTCCTAGCTGGTGTCCCATGACCCATGACACCACATATTGTATTGTTTTTTTAAGTCACGGCTGGTCTAGTCCAGAGAACTGCGCCTGACGATCCGGTGCCCCGGGTTCAAATCCCACACGACTGTCTATTCAAAGTCATGTGCATAATGACTTAAAAACGGTGAACATTGTGATTTTGACGTGTTAATTGTACATATTTATGAATAAATAACTTTGACTTGGTGAGGAAGCCAACCTGTTCCAAGTGGTCGGTGGTAATGTACAAACGATGCTGCGTTCTGGTTTGAGGCAGTGTTTCCAGAGAAATTACATGGCAAAGCCATCTTTTTTTTTTAAATAAAGAGTGACGAGGCGAGCATGACATGTGCCTGATGGTATGCAACATGGCTGCCACATAACAGCATAGTGACATTAGTGACACGCAGCTATTGGAATACGAAGAGTCCAAATCATTACCTAGCACTGCACTGCGCTCGCCACCCAGGGATCTAAGTTGTTATATCTCTAAGCCCTATAATTTCTCTGGAAACATTGCCCTTCCAACCAGAACACTGTTAAATAAATGTTGGTGGACAATTCACACACAACACCATCTGACCCCAAACTAAGCTAATGTTTGCACATTACTGCTTGGCGGTAGAATAACTGGCAAAGGTGTGGTCCTTCCCCAGGCGGACTCTGCTAAGAGTCCTACCACTACTATTATTTATGTCCGGGTGACGAGTGTAGTGCCGTGTTTGGAAGTGATTTAAACTCTTCAATATCAAATAACTCCTAGATTTTGTTCAATTATGGGGTTTGCTTACCATGATGCACATGTATTGTTCGTCCTATTACCGTTTATAAAAACATTTTTTTCAAATACATTATTTTTTTAAGGGAACTTTGAAGTTTGGCTTAGGTGGCCTCTTCTGTTTAATGCATTTTGAGCTTGAGCAAACGGCTCAGGGCCTTACTAACCTAAATTTTTAAGGTGTACATATTATGTAGACCGTATACACCTATTTTTTAACTACCTCTTCAAAGTTATTAGAGTGTTGACAAAAAAAAACGAAATATGTTTCTCTTTAACGGTATTGTTGTTTTTTTACAGAGGGGCCCGCCACGGACTAAAAGCGCTAGGAAAACTGGCAAGGATAGAGCAACAAGAACAAATGCTATTAACGCAAACAAAGTACGAAGGATATTCCCACGCAAAACAATTAAAGCAGAAACGTGAAGAAATTGTTGAAGACATTTCAGTAGTTGGCAATCAGGAAGAGGAAAGTAAAATTAAAAAAAAGAAAAAGAGGAAACGTTGCTTGAGTAACGAAAATGAAATCAAACCTATTTACGAAACCGGTGAATCAGAAGTTACACCTTTGCCAAATAACGGTGAGAAATTAAAAAGTAAAAACACTAACGGGGATACCAGTGTCACGGAAAAAGATGGTCATGGTAGAAAATTGAAGACGCTTGATGAATTGGTTGTGCAAACTGAAGGTCTTCCTGATAGTAACGACAGTGCCAAAAAGACGAAGAAAAACAAAAAGCGAAAACTTGATATAGCAGAAGAAAATGTGGTTGAAAATGGGGAAGTTGTAGAAGAACCGGAACGTGATGTGACCAAAAAGAAAAAAAAGACAAAGAAACGAAATCAAATAGAAGGTTAAGTTTATTAAAAAAAAATGTGAGCTATTATTTTACAACATTTAAATTTAACATATAAATTACAATTGTTAATAAACTAAAAGTGTTTCTTAAAATGTGTTATGTCTTTTGTTTTATTGACAGTGGTTAGTATCTAATAGGTTAGTATATTAAACGCCTATTAGAGTACGCGTTATTCAGCACTTGTTATTCAGACTGTCTTGGAGTCTAAAGGCCTGTTTTCATATTGATTAGTACGAGTGCGAGTGAGTAGTGCAGGTGTTGAGTGATTAGTAGCAAACACGTGTGGTCACCCATTGATTATTGCGAGTGCATAGTAATCAGTCACGATTACTCACTCGCAATCGCGCTCTAGGACTTTTAATATTACTCTTTTTTTTCAAGTGAAAACTTTTTTAGGCGCGTCTAGATAGATTTTTCGTGGGCTGTGAATTGAATTCATTCGTCACGCTCGGGTATAATAAGAAAACTTCGGGTAAACTCGGTACCATGGCTATTGGCCATCTAGAAAGACGTCAGCCAATGGGAAATGCTTAAATATATATATATAAATATATATATATATATATATATATATAAAGGGCGTGTAGATAGCAGATATAGCAATCACAATCCTTTATCCGTTTCACAAAAAAAAAAAACTTTATAGAATGAGGGAGTTTCCGACGAGACAAAAATAGTTCCACCGTACGCACTAGATGGCGATAGTGTAGATACGGCAAGATCTGTCTCTACCATACACTCTCAAAAGTGTAATCACAATTAAATTCTCCCCATTTTCAAGGAAAAAGTCTAATTTATATTTGTGATAATTTAACATTTTAGAGGTTTTGTACACATAATATTTATCCACAGACTAAGTAGAGAGATCCTCTCTCGGCAAGAAGGACTAGTATCCATAGCCAAGAATAAATTAAAAAAAATTGATATTTTGTCTTTCATCAGGTTTACGAATTCGTTTTGAAAGGAGACGGCTCATTTCTGCCCCAAGTCGTTTCAAGTTTAGCCCCGGAGACCTACAAAAGTTATTTATTTAAAATAACATATAATTAAATAATGCAAACTGTACATTCAATACTAACGTGCCAAGCGGGGATTGCAAATTGGTGTGAAAAAAAGTACTCTAATGACTGTTATTAAAGTCAGCCATATTTTTCACGTGCTTGTGTCATTTTGTCAAGCATGTCGCCTCATTGTATTATTTTCTTTAACTTGTATATTTTCGAGTAGCAATATGTAATACAATAAATGGTGGATTATTATAAATTATTTGATGTTCGTGCACGTGCTTCTTTGACGATTTTTAGTAAAACTTGAAAATATTTAAATACGTAATATGGGAAAACACAAAATACGTGCGACACCAAAATAAAAACAAAGTGAATAAAATTGATACATCATCGGATTCGTTCGAAACTCGATTTCAAAGAAAATGAAAAATATGCTCGATTCGTTCGAAACTCACACAACACAAGGAATTTCGTTATTTGTTTTCATTATTTTAGTTGATATCTCTTAAAGCCCGCTATGCAGAATAAAAACATTAACCGCTCCTCAATATATATTTAAAATCCTATTTAATGACCCAATTTTGGTCGAGTCTCCTGCACTTTTGCTGTGGGGCGAATGTCCATGGAAAATCGCAAATTGAATGAATTGAGTCCCATTACGCCAAACATTACGCATACCGGTTTTGACAAGACAAGTGAAAGACCTACAAGCGCCGCCTATCATCGTTTTATTGAACCATATCTTTTTGTCTCGTCGGCGTCGGAAAACGCCTCATTGACAAAATTATGGCAGCAACACTAATATCAGCTTAGATATGATTAAGCGACCAAATAAAATCTGGTGATTTTTAATGACTAACGCATCAGTTAAGCAATATCCTACTCAATCATGTAAGTTTTATGTTTTTACTGAATTCTTAGCCAGAACTACAAAGAATGAAGGAATGAACACAACCGCAAGTTTCCACTTCCTTCTACTACTACTATAATAACAGAGTAACCGTCCACTTTTACTACGCCAGATGACAAAAATGATGCAGATGACATACTCGTAATAGATGAGGATTTGTTGCGGGTTGTTAATTTTTTAACAAAAGTGTTTTCAAACGTGACAACATCTAATAAATCGATGAACGCAGGCTGCACGCACGAAGAAGCACGACTCATTGTCCCGTAACGCTCGATGTCCCGTAACGCTTGTTATCCCGTAACGCTCGTTGGTCCGTAATCTGACGTTGTCACGTTAAACTATCGTTCGTAAACCAACTTTACAGACAACCAATTTTTGTACATGGGTAATTAATACTAGTAGTTGTATTTTGTATCGTAATAACCTACTGATTTTGCATACCAATTTACTTGTGATTACCAATCATATTTATATGATGTTGTTTACAAACATCGATCAAGAACTTTTGTGACTTCTAGTAACTTTTTGAATTACCTACGTTTTACTTTAAATCTAGTGACATTATAGGTAGTAAGTCTGGGACGTAATTTTTGAAGTGAAAACGTTTTTAGGCGCGCCTAGACAATTTTTTCGTAGGGTGTAAATTGAATTCTACCGTCACGCTCAGGTATGATAAGAAATCTTCGCCATCATGGCATGATCATCTAGAAATGCGTCAGCCAATGGGAAATGCTCACGCATTTCTAGATGGCCATGCCATGATGGCGAGGCCACGCTTACGCGTGTAATTTCCAAGGTAAGCTATCAAATCCTGAGTTATAAGTTTTCACTTCTATCGGCCAGCTCAGACGGTAAGCTGGAAAGAGTTCTGCACGAATCAGGAGAAAGAAAGCATGTGGGACAAGATCTACAGAGTGATGAGAAAAACTTCGACAAGACAGGAAGAAATACTCCTAAGAGACACAGAAGGTAACACTCTATCCCCCCAGCTATCTGCAGAACTACTTGCTAAAACGTTCTATCCCGAAGACTCTGAGAGCAAAGACCAACCATGTCATACAGAGCTACGGGAGCGAACGACAGAAACGCCTATGGACTTACCGGAAAATTACCCATCATTCACATCAGCGGAACTGGAATCAGTACTGAGAACTCTGAATCCGAAGAAAACCCCCGGTACAGACGGGTATATCTGCGCTGCAGCCATACGATGCGAATGGGAGGTTTTCTTGGCGATAGCAAACAAATGCTTGTCGCTAAAATACTTCCCTAAGCAATGGAAAGAAGCGCACGTGGTCATATTACGCAAACCCGATAAGACAGATTACACATATCCAAAATCTTACCGCCCCATAGGTCTGCAGTCCGTTCTAGGAAAAATCGTTAAAAAGCTTCTGGTAAACCGACTCCAATGGCATCTCCTCCCAACCATCAGTGGGAAACAGTACGGCTTCATGCCCCAAAGAGGCACCGAAGACGCCCTCTATGACCTGGAGCACATCAAAAAAAGGAGTAGACAGTAAAGACATACTCCTCCGTACTCCTAATCTTCCTGGACATAGAAGGCGCCTTCGACAATGCTTAGTGGCCCGCCCTCAAAAATCAATTAACGAAGAAGAGGTGCCCAACAAACCTCTACGACATGGTAAACTCCTACCTCAGCGACCGTAAAATCAAGGTCAACTATGCAAGAGCAGTCTTTGAGAAGGAAACATCCAAGGGATGCGTCGAAGGGTCTATATGTGGACCAACCTTTTGTTGGCATGTGATAAACGATGTTTATGTTATGATATCACCTTTGTTTTGGTTTTCTACACAATGTTATCTTTTGTTTCTCAGCTTAAGACTCTGCTTCAGAGTTTTGCTGTGCTGAAATTGAGATAGCGCGTTTTAAAGCTCGTCTTTTTAATAGGTCATAGGTAAGTACCTCTAAAATTAATGTTATGACATATGGTTTCCAATCTTTGATTACGTTTTTTTTTTATTCAAAATTGCTACTCCACAGACTCCGGGGTCCGTGGCTTTTGTCATTTCAAATATTATTTATTTTTACATATTTCTTGGATAATCAGAAGAAGAGGAAAATAAGGAGTTGGGAACATTTTAAACCTAATACTAGTTAGTGCTCGTCTGTTGAGCCGATCACTACCGGTTGGGATTCCGCTAGTAATCGACTCGACATCGATTCTTTGCCTTATTGCCATTTGCCTAAGCCGCCTCCTCCCGGCCGAGAGCCTCCACTACGGCTGCATTTCTGTCCCTGATGGTCATCTGTAGGTTGAACTCTCGGATGGTCTTCGGTGACGCAGCCAACGCTCGCCGCACGACCCGACCGATGGCGTCGTCGGTGTCGTCAGCGTAGTACGTGAAGGTCCCCGTGTGCCGTGATATTGCAACAACCGCATGGGGCACGCTCTCGTGCAGCTTCATGTTTGCCTTGGTTTTTATTGCGATTACCGACTCATATGTCAGTCCCTGAGCTTCATGGATGATGAGGATACGTGACCCTGTGCCTGACCCATAACCCTGGTTTGCCAGGGTCTCCTTCTCCTCTTGAGTGTGAACTAAGAAGAGGGTGTTTGGTAGGGTGTTGGGTATTTGCGGTCCTTTGTACCTTTTCTGCTCTAGGGACTTTATACGGGGTGCTGAGGAGTACATACCTGAGTATATTTCCCTCAGCGCATATGCGACATCCATCGGATTGCGATGTGTGCAGAGCAACTACTGGCTGATCTTTGTTACCAGGTTTGGGCGGTGATACCTCATTTCGAAGAGATTTTCCCTGTCGATATAAGGCAACTGATTGACGTCTCCGATAAGGACAATTTCACCAACATCAGACAGCCTTGATGCCATCACAATGGCTCCAAAATGGTTCATGAGAGCTTCGTCCACCATGAGACGACTGAAACTTTCTCTTCCTAAACCATTTACCAGAGCAGAAGCCATGGTTCGCACTCTGGTTTTGACCAGGTTTCCGATACGGTGCGATAGCTTTTCTCTTAGATCTTATGCTGCCTCAGTTGTTGTAGTGATAATGGCGTCCTTGTCCACATCAAAGTGTCTAATCACCCATGTTGTCTAACCTCCCAGTTTTCCCAACCCGCTTTGACGTTTGAGTTCCCTTCGATGGTTTTGGCCATCTCAAGGCCTATCGTCCAGCATAATCTTGGTGCATCGGGCGGTAACTACGATTGGGTCGTTTGGTGGTGTCGCATAAACTGGCATTCCCGCGCGCTCTGTCTCTTTCACGTTTCTCTGTCACGAAGCCATTTTCTACACTGTAGGCTGCCATATACTTTAGGGTTGTCGAGGAAGTGATTATGAGGAAGAGGAGGAGGAAGAGGAATTATCACGCGCAAATTTAGAGGATGCGGATGAGGAAGAGGATATTTTTTTGAGGAAGAGGATGCGGATGAGGAAGCGGAAGAGGAAGGGGATGATACAAAATTATAAATACTAGCGGACCCAACCCAAAACCCACTGTCCTGCCTGTACATAACTAGGTACATATGTACACAAACATTAATTGAACAGCCTTTTTCCAGTGGACCAAACTATGAATCTAAACTATTCTCAAAACATACAGAATGAAGAATCATCAAAATCGATCAAGCAGTTAAGAACGAGTTCAGTAACAAACACAACACACGCACACAAAAAAAAGATGAGTGAATGATACAATTTTATTTAGGGATTCCATGAAAACTTGCCATGGATACGCGACGCGCATGCGTAGTGAAATTCCTCATAAATTCCTCTTAAATTTTGAGGAAGCGATAGCGGAAGAGGATTTTTTTATTTTAATTTATGAGGATGCGGTAACGGTTGCGGAACCCAAAATATTGCGGAACTTCCGCATTATGAGGAAGCGGAAGAGGAATCCTCAGCAACCCTAATATACTTTCCTGTCATGGTTCCCTTGATGACCCGGGAAGTGACATTACGTTTGTTTTCTGTTGTTTGTTTGTTGAAACTAAATTTAATAGTAAAATCAGAAGAAACTAACTTACACAGCCCACACTGAATCAAAACTCTATGACAAGATTGACAAGAACGTTTTTAGGGTTCCGTAAAACGTATAAACAGAACCCTTATAGATTCGTCATATCTGTCTGTCTGTCAGTATGTCACAGCCACTTTTTGCCGAAACTATGAGAACTACACTGTTGAAACGTGGTAAGTAGATGTATTCTGTGAACCGCATTAATTTTACAAAAAAAAAAACAAATAAAAAAATTTAGGGATGCCCCCATACTTAGAACTGAAACTCAAAAAATTTTTTTTCATCAAACCTATCCGTGTGAGATGTGTATCGATAGATCTTCAAAAATGATTTTGAGGTTTCGAAAATAATTTTTGCCTACACTGAATAGTTTGCGCATGAGACACTTCCAAAGTGGTAAAATGTGTGTCCCCCCTCCTCTAACTTCTAAAATATATGATGTACATGAAAATTGGTTTGAACTTGATCTGATGAGTAGTTTTTTTTGGTACGTCATAAATACATTACGTTTTTTTTTTTTATAGCATAGAGTGACGAGACGAGCAGATCATGTGCCTGATGGTAAGCAACATGCCTGCCACATAACAGCACAGTAACACGCAGCTATTGGAACATGATAGTCCAAATCATCACCTAGCACTGCACTGCGCTCGTCACCCAGAGATCTAAGATATTATGTCTCTAAGCCCTGTAATTTCTCTGGAATCATTGCCCTTCAAACCGGAACACAGTAATGTTTGCACATTACTGCTTGGCGGCAGAATATTTGGCAAAGGTGTGGTACTTCCCCAGGCGGACTCTGCTAAGAGTCCTACCACTACTAAACTTACTAAAAAAATACTAAAACATCAATCAAAATTACACCGAAGTACAAGAATGTATTTATTATGTTACTAGCTGTTACCCGCGACTTCGTCCGCGCGAAATAAACACTAAGGTAACTCAGGCAGTACCTATTTGTATACCCAGACACATTTACGGTTACTAAAAACAGCTTATAATAAAACAATTTTATACAATTTCATAAAAATCGGTTCAGTTGTTTAGGTGTGAAAGCGTAAGAGACATTCGTCTCCAATTTTAACTCTAAATTTCATCCCCATATATTTCGAAGTTACAAAAATGCTAGAACAAACATTTATTTGCCTGTCAAGTGTCTATATACAGAGTTTCATGGTTTTACCTCCAACGGTTGGGAACTTCCGTAGGTATTTACATTAATCCCCCATTTCAACCCCAATTTCAACCCCGTACTGTTCGAAATTACAAAATTGATGCAACAAACATTCGTTTGCTTCGTGTCAAGTGTCTTATAATACAGAGTTTCATGGTTTTATCTTCAACGGTTGGGAACTTCCATATTGACATTCATCCCCCATTTCACCGCCGTATAGTTTGAAATTACAAAATTGACAGAACAAAGATTTAATTGCTTCGTGTCAAGTGTCTACAATAATATACAAAACATAAAATTTGATAACTTTGAAAATGACGAATTTTCATACAACCGTTCATCCCTTGTTTCACCCTCTTAGGGGTTGAATTTCGCAAAACCCCGTCTTAGCGAGCGCCTACGTGCTAAAAGGGACCTCCATGCAAAGTTTCATATTCCTAGCATTTGTAGTTTTTGAGATTCGGTGATGAGTGACCTTTCGCTTTTATATATATAGATGTGGAAGCTTGCTAACGTCCAACCTGTGCCCAAGAAGGGTAGTCGTGCTGACCCTGTCAACTACAGGCCCATCTCAGTCACGTCCATACTCTGTAAGACTATGGAACGTGTCTTAAACCACAGGCTCCTGACGTACCTAGAATCGAACGATCTCCTCAGTGACCGGCAATATGGATTTCGCCAGAACCGGTCCACCGGGGACATTCTAGCGTATGTCACCCACATCTGGAGTGAAGCTATCGAGAAACACGGGGAAGCGCTTGCAGTCTCCCTAGATATCTCGAAGGCTTTCGACAGGGTTTGGCATGACGGCCTTTTAAGCAAGCTTTCTGGCTATGGTTTATCTACTGGATTTATTGCGTGGATATCGGACTTCTTGAGGGATCGATCTATACGAGTCGTCATTGATGGCTGTTCGTCGAATCAAATGGCCATTAATGCCGGAGTTCCTCAGGGGTCGGTACTCTCTGCGACACTTTTCCTGCTACATATCAACGATCTGTTGAAGCCCGGTATCTTTGGGTACGCGGATGATAGCACCGTCGTAGAGAGTTATATATCTAGCGCAAGGGCTAGTGGGCAACAAACTCAGTTAATGAGAGAAGGCATGATCGAGCGTTTGAACTTGGCCCTTGAGGAAGTCTCAAAATGGGGCGATGCCAATTTGGCCAAGTTTAACGAAGGAAAGACACAGGCGTGTTTGTTCTCTGCTAAAAGGAGTCCATTTCAACTGACTCCTACTTTTCGAGGTGTATCCGTGCCGGTTACTGACCATCTCGAGCTTTTGGGCGTTTCTTTGACCTCTACGCTCAACTTTGGCACGTACATTGAGTCTAAGGCTAAGTTAGCCGCCAAAAAACTAGGTGTCCTCTCAAAGGTGCGAAGATACTTCAATTCTGAACAGTTGCTCACATTGTACCAAGCACAGATTCGCTCCTGTATGGAGTACTGTTCGCACCTTTGGGATGGATCGGCTAAGTATCAGCTGGAGACTCTGGAATCGATTGAGAGACGTGCCAAAAGGCTCATAGGTAATGACACTCTTGTTCGTAAAAGACTTCAAAGTCTTGAACATCGCCGCAAAATTGCCAGCTTATCGGTTTTTTATCGGATACACTTCGGAGAGTGTGCAACTGATCTGCATGATCTAATACCACCTAGCCCTTTCTTCTATCGGACTTCTCGCATCTCAAAAAAACGACATCGTTTCATGGTTGATGTTCCAAAAACACGAACGAAGAGATTTGACTCCACGTTTGTGATAAGAACATCTAGGTTGTGGAATGAGTTGCCTGAGTGGGTTTTCCCTGATAGTTACAATCTTGGTGTCTTCAAATCGAGAGTGAATCGGTTTCTTCTAGGTAAGCACGCTTCATCGTAGATCGCATCATCGCTTAACATCAGGCGAGATGGTGGTCAAGTGCGAACCTATAATAGTTAAAAAAAAAAAAAAAAAACTTGCAGCTAAAATATAATACCCTTCATAAATAAAAATAAAAAATAAAATAAATATTGGTAGACAATTTACACACAACACCATCTGACCCCAAACTAAGCAAAGCTTGTATGATGGCGGCCAGATAGCTGATATAATACTTATATAGTTTGAAATACATACTTATTATACATAGAAACACCCAGACACATTGCAAACATTTAAATTCATCACACAAATATTTGCACTGGGTGGGGATCCAACCCACGGGCATTTTAGCATGGCATGCCATGTCAACTACAAGTTGACACGAGCATAATAGACTGAATCGTGATGTTATAGTGCTCGCAGTATAAGTCTGCGCGCGACTGGCGGCGTACTTAATGTTGCCAGGTCAAGCTAATAGGTTCCCTTCCCGTTCACTGGGAACTTACAACTTCATAAAACAGGTACGGGAAGGGATTTTTCAGGGAAGCAATATAACTAACTATTTATAAATTATAGGACAACTGAGATTAGAACGAATGTCTCGAAATAATGAACGCCGTTACAGTGCTGGTTCAGTGCAGTTTGGTTCAGTATGACCAAGTATCATTGGTACAGGTTAATGACTGTCTGAGGTTAATGACTACCACCAGGAGAACTTTATTTTAGTTAATTACATTATTAAAAATCTGTCATTTTCAACCTACATCAACAACGAAATAATGATAATTTAATTTAAACTTGGAAATCTTTTATTGAGACCATAAATAAAACTATTTGAAAAGGGGTTTGGGTACTTTTGTATGGGCCCGTGGCGTCGTTTTTTTTTTTAGCGGCCAGAGATCTGTTATCATTTTCTTGTAACAATAAAATACCCCGATGCTATCTGTGCAATCGGATTTGCTCTAAGTCATATCGGAGCTGAGTTATAGCCTGTCAAAGTTATTTTTTTTTTTGATTTTTTGTATGGGCAAGTGGCGTCGTTTTTTTATTTTAGCGGCCATCGATCAGTTATCACTTTCTTGTAACAATAAAATACCCTGATGCTATCAGTGCAATCAGATTTGCTGTAAGTAATATCGGAGCTGAGTTATGGCCCCTCAAAGTTTTTTTTTTTGGTTTTCTTTGTATGTACTAGTGGCGCCATTTCCTATAGCGGCCAAACATCCGTTAGCACTTTTGCGAAACATTATTTTTACCCTAAGGTACCTGTGTAATCAGATTTGTTGCAAACTATATCGGAGCTGAGTTATGGCCACTTAAAGTTTTTTTTTTGGTTTTCTTTGTATGGACTAGTGGCGCCATTTCCTACAGCGGCCAAACATCCATTAGCACTTTTATGAAACATTATTTTTACCCTAAGGTACCTGTGTAATCAGATTTGTTGCAAACTATATCGGAGCTGAGTTATGGCCACTTAAAGTTTTTTTTTTGGTTTTCTTTGTATGGACTAGTGGCGCCATTTCCTACAGCGGCCAAACATCCATTAGCACTTTTGTGAAACATTATTTTTACCCTAAGGTACCTGTGTAATCAGATTTGTTGCAAACTATATCGGAGCTGAGTTATGGCCACTTAAAGTTTTTTTTTTGGTTTTCTTTATATGGACTAGTGGCGCCATTTCCTACAGCGGCCAAACATCTATTAGCACTTTTATGAAACATAATTTTTACCTTAAGGTACCTGTGTAATCAGATTTGTTGCAAACTATATCGGAGCTGAGTTATGGCCCCTCAAAGTTTTTCTTTTGGTTTTCTTTGTATGTACTAGTGGCGCCATTCCCTATAGCGGCCAAACATCCGTTAGCACTTTTATGTAACATTATTTTTACCTTAAGGTACCTGTGTAATCAGATTTGTTGCAAACTATATCGGAGCTGAGTTATGGCCACTTAAAGTTTTTTTTTTGTTTTCTTTGTATGGACTAGTGGCGCTATTTCCTACAGCGGCCAAACATCCGTTAGCACTTTTATGAAACATTATTTTTACCTTAAGGTACCTGTGTAATCAGATTTGTTGCAAACTATATCGGAGCTGAGTTATGGGCCCTAAAAGAAAACCAAAAAAAATACTTTGAGGGGCCATTACTCAGCTCCGATATAGTTTGGAGCAAATCTGATTACACAGGTACCCTAAGGTAAAAATAATGTTTCATAAAAGTGCTAACGAATGTTTGGCCGCTGTAGGAAATGGCGCCACTAGTACATACAAAGAAAACCAAAAAAAAAACTTTGAGGGGCCATAACTCAGCTCCGATATAGTTTGCAGCAAATCTGATTACACAGGTACCTTTAAGTAAAAATAATGTTTCATAAAAGTGCTAACGAATGTTTGGCCGCTGTAGGAAATGGCGCCACTAGTACATACAAAGAAAACCAAAAAAAAAACTTTGAGGGGCCATAACTCAGCTCCGATATAGTTTGCAGCAAATCTGATTACACAGGTACCTTTAAGTAAAAATAATGTTTCATAAAAGTGCTAACGAATGTTTGGCCGCTGTAGGAAATGGCGCCACTAGTACATACAAAGAAAACCAAAACAAAAACTTTGAGTGGCCATAACTCAGCTCCGATATAGTTTGCAACAAATCTGATTACACAGGTACCTTAAGGTAAAAATAATGTTTCATAAAAGTGGTAATGGATGTTTGGCCGCTGTAGGAAATGGCGCCACTAGTCCATACAAAGAAAACCAAAAAAAAAAACTTTAAGTGGCCATAACTCAGCTCCGATATAGTTTGCAACAAATCTGATTACATAGGTACCTTAGGGTAAAAATAATGTTTCACAAAAGGGCTAACGGATGTTTGGCCGCTATAGGAAATGGCGCCACTAGTACATACAAAGAAAACCAAAAAAAAAAACTTTGAGGGGCCATAACTCAGCTCCGATATTACTTACAGCAAATCTGATTGCACAGATAGCATCAGGGTATTTTATTGTTACAAGAAAGTGATAACAGATCTCTGGCCGCTAAAATGAAAAAACGACGCCACTTGCCCATACAAAAAATCCAAAAAATAAATAACTTCGACAGGCTATAACTCAGCTCCGATATGACTTAGAGCAAATCCGATTGCACAGATAGCATCAGGGTATTTTATTGTTACAAGAAAGTGATAACAGATCTCTGGCCGCTAAAATGAAAAAACGACGCCACTTGCCCATACAAAAAATCCAAAAAATAAATAACTTCGACAGGCTATAACTCAGCTCCGATATGACTTAGAGCAAATCCGATTGCACAGATAGCATCAGGGTATTTTATTGTTACAAGAACGTGATAACAGATCTCTGGCCGCTAAAAAAAAAAACGACGCCAACTTTACCCAAACCCCTTTGGCGTATGAATGCTCTTTGAAGGATCATCTTATTTTTCAATAGGGTTTAGATCACGATGGATCACAGCGGTAACCGCAAAACTTCTTGTCCATGTCCTTTTAACAGTCATTCTACTTAGTATTGTGGGTCTTCTTTGTGCCTCTTTATTAGATACATTGTATCCTCTTTGGTCTGAGTGCAGTGGTATGATGCGTTGTCCATTACCACGTAATTGTACGTTCTGAAAGGCCTATAATAAAACATACAGTAATTAATACGGAGTATATGATTACAGAGCATCCAAGCTAAAAAAAATAAATGAAAATTCTTTTGGCGCACCGCCCACATATTTTCGCTTCGGTGGTAAATGAAGCTGACGCTGTTAGGTGAAAGGGTCGATCGGATGAACGTAGGACCCCCGAGTGTACACGAGCGAGAAAGATACAATCAGCTGATCTTTACTGCTGTGTCACTGTGTTTCCTATTTTGATTTGTATGTTATGAAAAAAATAATTAAATATAACTTGTTTCTCACATTCGGTCTTAAGCACTCACATTTTTCCCACGGTTATTGATTGACATTGGCGATAAAACAATCAAACCTCAAAAATAAAGCCTCAGCTAAAAAATACGCCGATAATAGGTGGAGATTTGATTGCTATGGTATCCCTACATATTAGTTGTCAAATAGCTCTGCGTTTGGAAAACTGCACTTTTGGCCTGTTATTGTATCGTTCTTCTTCACAACCACGATTGATTTTCAAGAACCAGCCACGGCCAGCACTTTTAATCACTTTCGGCATAATAAAAGCTAATAATTACTTTGGAAATTAATAAATACAACAAACGTAAACAAACTTTTGTCAACTGACGTAAACAAGAAGTTGACGGTATGTCAATTAGTTCCATATTTTGCTACGCGCAGAGTTATATTGCGAGCACTCTAACTACAAGTTGACACGGGCAAGCAAATTACCTGCCTGTGATGTCACACAAATCACATTCTTTTTTCATTCACTCACAAGGTTTTTCTTCAGTATGGGTTAATTTATGACCTTTTAAACAAGTTGCGTATGCTGTTCTATAATTACACAAATTACATTTAAATGGTTTTTCTCCAGTATGTGTTAATTTATGCTTTTTTAAATTACCTGCCTGTGATGCTCTATAATCACACCTATCACATACAAATGGTTTTTCTCCAGTATGAGTTAATTTATGACTTTTTAAACAAGTTGCATATGCTGTTCTATAATTACACAAATTACATTTAAATGTTTTTTCTCCAGTATGGGTTAATTTATGGGTTTTTAAATGACCTGTCTGTGATGCTCTATAATCACACATGTGACATTCAAATGGTTTTTCTCTAGTATGGGTTAATTTATGCCTTTTTAAATGACTTGCCTGTGATGCTCTGTAATCGCACATATCACATGTAAATGGTTTTTCTGCAGTATGGGTTAATTTATGCCTTTTTAAATGAGTTGCCTGTGATGCTCTGTAATCGCACATATCACATACAAATGATTTTTCTCCAGTATGGGTTAATTTATGCCCTTTTAAGGAAGTTGCATATGCTGTTCTGTAATCACACATATTACATACAAATGGTTTTTCTCCAGTATGGGTTAATTTATGCTGTTTTAAACCAGTTGCATCTGATGCTTTATAATCACACATGTGACATTCAAATGGTTTTTCTCCAGTATGGGTTAATTTATGAGTTTTTAAATGACCTGCCTGTGATGCTCTGTAATCACACATATCACATTCAAATGGTTTTTTTCCAGTATGGGTTAAAATATGCGTTTTTAATTGACCTGTCTGTGATGCTCTATAATCACAAATGTCACATTCAAATGGTTTTTCTCCAGTATGGGTTAATTTATGCCTTTTTAAATTACTTGCCTGTGATGCTCTGTAATTGCACATATCACATACAAATGGTTTTTCTCCAGTATGGGTTAATTTATGACCTTTTAAACAAGTTGCATATGCTGTTCTATAATTACACAAAGTACATTTAAATGGTTTTTCTCCAGTATGGGTTAATTTATGGGTTTTTAATTGACCTGTCTGTGATGCTCTATAATCACACATGTGACATTCAAATGGTTTTTCTCCAGTATGGGTTAGTTTATGCCTTTTTAAATGACTTGCCTGTGATGCTCTGTAATCGCACATATCACATGTAAATGGTTTTTCTGAAGTATGGGTTAATTTATGCCTTTTTAAATCAGTTGCGTATGCTGTTCTATAATTACACAAATCACATTTAAATGGTTTTTCTCCACTATGGGTTAATTTATGTATTTTTAATTCTTTTGCATGTAATGCTCTATAATCACAAATATCACATTTAAATGGTTTTCCTCCAGTATGGGTTAATATTCTGCGTCTCAAGCTTGTATGTAATATCCACCTATCCACCATCAACTTATTATGCTCGAAATAACAAGGAAAATACGTTCAAAATGAAATTGCGGAGGAAGAAAAGAGAACTAATAAAACGTCTTCGTGTAGCTAAAACCATGGGCGACAACCATCTAAGTCACCAACTGTCCAGGGCTCTAAGATCAATCCTTAAATTAATACAAGGAATATCGCTACAAATCAGTAAAAATCGTGAGAATCTTTACAGAGCTAAACACGAAGTAGACTTTGATAAAAACCCTTTTCAATACTCGAAAAATATTTTCAGAGAACAAAATGGAAAGCTTATCTTGACTAATGAGCAAATTTACGATCACTTTAAAAGCACATACGAAGTGCCTAAACGCGGGAGCTCGTACGTAGTACCAAACATCCAAAGACCTAATGATCCTCTAACAAACTTTCAAAGCACTCCACCTAGTGAAGAGGAAGTAAACTATCAAATTAAGAAGAAAACTACTAAATCAGCTCCAGGCCCTGATGGCATTCCTTACATAGTGTATAAAAAGTGTCCATCAGTTCGTAAACATATCTTAAATATATTCAGTAAGATCTGGTCAGGAAAGCAAATCCCAAAATCATTTGGAAGAGCAATTTTTGTCCTGATTCCTAAAAGGAAAGAAGTAACTCATCCAAAAGACACCAGACCGATAGCCCTAACCAATACAATTTCTAAAATTTTTTTCAGTATATTGCAAACAAAAATGACCACATTTATGGCAAGCAATAGGTATTTCAGGCCCAACCACCAGAAAGGCTTCTTGCCTGGTATTTCTGGATGCCTGGAACACAATACATTACTAGCGGAAAGTTTGAAAGATGCCAGAACACATGAGAGACAAATAACAGTCTGCTGGATAGACCTAGAGAACGCATTTGGTTCCGTGCAGCATGAACTTATGTTATTTGCCCTAAAATGGTATAACTTTCCTGCTGTAATTATTGACATAATTAATTCATATTATAATCACTTAAAATTTGTTATAGCAGTAAACAAAGAATACTCAAAACCACTTAAATATAATGTGGGACTATTCCAAGGGTGCTGCTTATCACCAATAGTATTTAATATAGTTATAAATATTCTAGTAGATAAATTAATATCCCGTGAGAAGAAATGGGGCTACCGGTTTAAAATCAACAATAAGTACACTGAGTCAATTTTAGCCTTTGCGGACGACCTTGCAATACTTACACGAAATCCCAAACAGTGTCAACAATTGTTGAATGATGTTGATGAGTTCTGTACATGGACGGAGGGAATGAGGGCAAAACCAAGTAAATGTCATTGTTTATGTCTGGGTAGACGAGATACCAAATATACTTCTTACGATCCGGGACTCTCCATAAGTGGCCAAAGAGTTGCCACAATAGCAGAGGCAGTGCCTTTCAAATTTCTTGGTAGAAAGATAGACTACAAAGGACGTACA
Organism: Ectropis crepuscularia; assembly: GCA_963693475.1. Classification (NCBI taxonomy): domain Eukaryota; kingdom Metazoa; phylum Arthropoda; class Insecta; order Lepidoptera; family Geometridae; genus Ectropis; species Ectropis crepuscularia. The sequence continues at coordinate 13,125,377 of OY856366.1, read as the reverse complement.
CCATCATTAGAGGTAGTTGTTGGAAATTTCATGAATGACCTCAGTAAGGTAGACCAACAGCCTATCAGCAATATCAAAAAAGCATGGATATATGACAACTATCTCACATCACGTCTCACTTGGCCTTTCCTAGTATATGACATCGGTAAAACCCTCCTCGCAAAATTAGATGCTAATGTCATAAAGATATTGAAGTCATGGTTTGGATTGGCACATCCGGCTGATCCCTCTACTCTATTTAGGGATCACAATAGTTTTGGCCTGAAACTAAAAAAACCATCCGAACTCTACAAACACCTAAGAGTTACAAAAACGCATGTTTTGGGAAAGTCGAAAGACGAATTAATCGCATCTCTCCCAAAAGACAAAAGCGCTTCGGACCTTGAATCTAGACTTCAATTCCACAAACAATTTATGGCAGGTGCCCAAGTAAATACAGCTGGGTTGGGTGCGAGAAAGAAAAGGGAAGACCGAGACATGGTAAAAACCTTTCTACAACAAGACGAAAATGATAGTTACAAAGTGCACGCTATGAATTTAGAAATGCAAAGTGAGTGGTTAACCATAGGTGAGTTTTGTATCCCATTAGCTCTAAAGTGGCGCACCTTGCTATATGACTGGTCTCCTGCCTTATTAAAATTTTATCTGAACGCTTTCCAAATGACCCTCCCTGACCAGAGTAACTTGGTAAGGTGGGGAAAAGCCTCTGAAAAATGTTGCTATACTTGTGGTGAGGCGATATGTACAGCAAGGCACATATTGGTGGGATGCAAGGTGCTCCTTAATAGGGGTCATTACTCACAGCGCCATGACAGAGTACTTGAAATCATACGTGAAGCCGTAAGCCTTTCGGTAGCTAGAGCCCAAAAGGGATTGACGATGAACAAAAGACAAATTAACTTTGTAAAAGAGGGCTCAACTTCAAACTCCAAGAACAAGCCTTACTCAATCCTGGGTTCAGCACCTGATTGGACAATTTTAATGGACACGTATGAAAAGCACTACAAAATCCCAGAGGATGTGGGTGTTTCGTCATCCAGACCGGACATTTTCCTTTTTTCTAGGGCTACGAAACGCATAGTCTTGGTAGAACTTACCGTACCGTGGGAAACTAATATACCTAAAGACCACGTGATGAAACAAAATAAGTATTACGACCTACAAAATGAATTAACAAAAAATGGCTATGTAGTTAATTTATACGCTGTAGAAGTAGGAGCGAGAGGTATACCAGCAAAATCTCTCTATAACCTGCTTAAAGACCTTGGATTGTCCAGAAGTGTAGTGGGTTCTATACTAGAGCGAGTATCTAGAGCTGCACTAGTGGGATCATATCGGATTTGGCTGGGCAGGGAGAGAAATACGAGTAGTGAAGGTGAGTGTTGACGTACGTCAATGTAAGGGGCCCCTTTTAAACCTACAGCCCGAGTCACAAGTCTTGGGGTCTATTCGAGATTTCTCTCTCTGCCACACGATGGACCCGGCACCCGCACGGTGAATCCATGGAATGCTAAGAAGTACGTCTCTTTTGATGTGGTTTTCTATCACACATTGTAGATACACCTTGCTTTTCTCCAGTAAGTGACATTTTTGTTTCCCATAAAGACCTTGTTTAGTTGCTTTATAATAACATGAATTATCACATTGCAATTTTTTTGTACTAAAGGTTGTATGTATCCCTAGAAACATGTGATTAAATGACTGGGTTTTGGTGTTGCGCTGCCGCAAATATTGTGTCTGTGGTTCTGTTATAAAGGCAGAAGATTAACAGTTACAGGTATGGTCTCGTCTAAGCTGCTGAAGCTATGAAACAACGTTTTATTTGGTGACAACACTTCTTTCTATATGCTGTGTCTATTACCTCAGGGTCATCCAGCTTTCTGTAATAACAGAAGGTGAATATAGTAAATACATAATTAATTAGTTCAGAAGTTCAGTTCACCAGTAACTGCCGTCAACACTACAGCAATGTGTGAACTGGTTAAATTAACTGGGTCTGGGTAGCGATTCTAAATCCATTCGGTTACATCCACGGAATCTCATCTTTCGGTCTTTGTCTTATCTGTTTAGCATGACAGAGACAGAGAGATGAGATTCCGTGTCGGATGCAACCAATTGGATTTAGAACCGCTACCCTGATGTTAACTGGGTATGATGTACCTAGTTAAATAGTTATAAAACAGGTTAGAAAAAGGTTACAACTTGGTGTCTTACGTTTTTTGAGAATTGAGGCACTTTGTGTTTACTGTGGGGACTATTCAACGATTGACATGTTTGGTGTCATCTCTCTTCAATAAGTTAGTTAAGTACCTACGTTTGTTAGGAGGCTCCTTGATTTATGTTCACCGTTGCCACTCAGACGCTCTTATCAAACCTCAGGGTCCCTGTCGTAGCAACAAGTTTACAAATCTTCAATGAGGCGTTTTCCGAAGAGACAAAAAGATATGGTTCAATGAAACGATGATAGGAGCGCTTGTAGGTCTTTCACTTGTCTAGTCAAAAGCGGTAGGCATAATGGGACTCAAATCATTCAATTTGCGAAAGCACGACTTCTTGTAATAAATGAAAAACTACTTTATCCATGTACGAAATACGCATTTTATTCGAATGAATACTGTATGCACCTATGCACATTGCACACTGCACACTGTCACACACTGTATGACGTATGACGCACAGAGTAAGTAACACAGAGTAAGTAATCACTACGTTATAACGAGACGGGACTCCCTACTAAAAAAATGAACCAATCCAAATGTATAAAACACATGGAATGCTTCAATACCAACCTAACTAAAACTTCTATTTATTTTTTGAATTTAATCTTGGCCATGCCATGGACGAAAAAAAAACGCGGACAGAGTCTCGCTAATACAAAGGCTGTGTATATCGAGTCGGCCAGTGCCCTGTCACATACAGGTTGACACTCTTACATACATACATCAGTCGGCCATTACGCGCGCAAACATCAGCCAGTCGACACGTTTCGCGGTAAAGGAAAATCTCATCACACATAATGTCTTGCGTAGTGAAATGCTGTAAAAGCCGTAGTGACCAACGCAAACGACATCCAGGAATCACGTTTCACAGGTAGGTGCATAATTCAATTACTTATTTCCACGTTTTCAATATTAAAACAAATCTTCATTCGCTAAAACAAAAAAGGGGAATTCCAAATGCAGTGTTGCCAAAGTTAGTCTGTGATAATTACCCGAAATATATGGGACTTTGATTATTATTTGTCATTATTCATTAATAATAGTTGATTTATTAATTCTAGTAAAATTAGTGAACTGTTTGAATAAAGACTCGGACATTATATCGATACATTTAATTAATTGATATTAGTTGCCACTAGGTATTTAATTCATTAATTTGTTTGCTAGATTTCCTAAAGAAAATGTAGTTTGGCAAAATGACTGGATCAATATAATTAGAAATTGTAACTGTGAAAGCGATTGGATCCCAAACAAATACAGTGTCATTTGCAGTAAACATTTCGAAGCTGAAAATATATATGTAACAAAAGAAGGGCTCCGGCGTATTGCTACATATGCAATACCTCAAAAGGTAAATTAACTATCTAAGTTAAAACTCGTATTTAAACTGGTATTTTATAACTCGTAGCTTAGTTGGTAGTAAGTCTGCTTGCGAAGCCGAGTCGTGGATTCGATTCCCACCCAGTACAAATATTTGTGATGAAAACAAATATTTGTTATAAAATATGTCTGGGTGTTTCTATGTATAAGAAGTAGGTATGTATTATATAACTATATTGATGAGTAATATATTAGAGCTATCTGGCTCCCGCGGTTTCACCCGCGTAGTTCCGGTTTTCTCGGGATAAAAAGTTGCTTATGCGTTATTACAGACTCGTGTTCCAAATTTAAGCCCAATCCGTTCAGGCGTACCGACGTAATTGAGCAACAAGCATCCAAACTTTAGGTTTTAAAATATTAGTAGGATATGAAAGTTCGGTGCCGTGATGTTTGTTCCCAGTGAACTCTTCGCCAAGTCAACCGATATTCCCGAAACTTGGCCTTTATATGTAATTTGGTCCAATTTGAGAGACAGGATTATTTTTATTTCGATTAATGTTCTTTAAATGCCAATATTCGACCGAAGCCAGAACAGATCGCTAGTGTACTTATATTACGTATCTACGTATAGTACGTGTATTTGATAATAATAAACTTTGTACCTGACAACTGTACCTACTGTGTTTGTGACATTCTCTACCTATATTTTTTTAGAGCGCACCAGACCCCAGACCCCAGAGTAAAATTTATTCGTTTTTTAATTTTAAGTCCCGAAAGGGACCAATGTGCTTTGCCGGTCTTACTTTACTGTCTAAGATTTAAGATAATTAGTTCTTAATTATTCGTGAGTAAATTAATTGTACATTGATTTATTTGTAAATAGGTTTGTGATAAAGCGTAATAATATTACTATTAATAATAATATTAGGTACCTACTATAATTATCAAAGAGAGATTTGTTGCTTTTGTGCGGGTTCCAGTTTAACTTATGTGATTTATACGTTTCTCCCGCGCCACGCAAAAATGTGATAAAGTTTTTAAGGAAGCGAAATATCTTACTTCCAATTTACCTCGAATAGCTAAATGTTCTATCTAAGATTCAGCAGTAAGAAAAATAATATATTACTATTGATTACTCGTACCTATGTGTTTTTTTGTGGTGTAAATTTTGTCATCATGGCAACCCAGAATTCATGCACACATAAGTAGCCGCCGCAAATTTCGTGCCTCAGTGTTGTCGTTGGATGGGCTCTGTCCGACTTTTTTTAAACGTCCTTGGGCCATGCATATTAGTTATTTAACCTAACTAAAACTTCTACAAACCAGTGTCGCCAACATAACAAAAAAAAATAGGGATGGCTAGTGAAATCGATTATCGGATAACCCGAATCGACTACATTACTATTAAATAAATAAATAACAACATCGTTTTTTAATTTTTATTTCATTTATATTACGATATAGTAACTAATAAAAAAAATTTGATGCTAAATTAACTACTGCTGCCGGTGAAGGATCTGGGTGGCAATTCTAAATGCAATCCGAATGGTTCGGAATCGGAATGACAATCCCTGTCTCTGTCATTCTAAACAGATAAGACAAAGACCGAGACATGAGATTCCGTGTCGGTTGCAACCGAATAGATTTAGAATCGTTACCCTGGCCTCCGGATGTGTTATTGTAGAGGTTCTGCAACATATTATGTAAAATGGATTATGTCTTATTCACTATATTTTAACGAGTCAAAACACGATGTCTTTTTAGTAGACAGATTAACGCTTATCTACGACTAGCAGCGCCCTTCGGTGTAACCTGCGTAGTTCTTGTTATTTGCCCGGGATAAAAAGCATCGCTAATTACTGCTGCATTTTCCGCCGCCGCAGAAGGATCTGGACTCCAGGTGTGTTGAATCTTGAGGTTCTGCAACAAATGTAAAATGGGTTATGACTTTAACTAATATTTTAACTAGTCAAAACACGATATCTTTTTGTAGACAGATTAACGCTTATCTAGTGCCGCTTAGTTCCGTTCCCGTTATTTTCACGGGATAACAAGCCTAAGTATGTGTTCTTCCAGACTATGATCTGTGTTCCAAATTTCAGCCGGATCCGTTCATGCGTTACGACGTGTTTGAGCAACAAACATCCATACATTGACATTTATAATATAAGTAGAATATTCCGACGTTTCAAGACTTGGTTGCACAAGTATCCAGGAGAAGGTCAATAGGGCCAAATAACACATTAGGGTTATGTCTTGGGTAAATAATTTGCAAATCATATGAGTACTTATGTAAAAGTATTAAAAAATTGGAACAAGAAAGAAGAGGAAACTTGAGAACATAATGCACAAGAAGAAAACAGAAGAGGGTAAAGGAGAGGGCCCGCCGCATGAGTGATACTGGAAGGCAGAAAACCCTATGTGTGAGCGTAGTACGAATAATAAGTAGGAAGTGAGTATCCGTCAAGGGAGTGCAGCTCGAGAAAGGACCCGGAAAGAGAACAGTATTCCCCAATGGAAATTAAAACTTTTGTGTATTTAATCTAAACCCATACTTCTAGCTCGTAACAAAATAAATAAATATATTTGTGTTAAAATAAAAGTCTTATAACTCTTTAAATGACATCCGATTGAAGCCGGAATGGGTCGCTGAACTAAAATAAATCGGTTTCTTTCTCCGACTCAACCAATGACATTCACGTTAGTGACATTCACTTACCATTGAGTAGTTTGAACAGTAGATATTTGTAGTCTTGAGGGGGATTGTAGCACACCTCATATTCAGGGGATTGTACCACTTTCACCCTTCTTCACTACAGGTCTTATACTTCTCTCTGGAATTATAAAACATTGCTTTTGCTTACTTTAAGATACTTGACAAGAGTAAAACTATTAGTCTTAAAGGGCTCACTTGGCTAAATTTAGTGAATAAATTCAGAAGCAAGGTTAATTGACTAGATTCAGAGGCAAGTTAGAAGCAAGCTTAGTTGATTGATTTCAGAAGCAAGTTAGCAGCAAGCAAGCAGCCTCACTTCTGAAAGAAGTAAGCTAGCTTACTAACCGCTATTAATACACTTCACTGATTTTAGTAGCAACTAACCAGTCAACGAAATATATATATTATGATAACCTGTACTATGCTTTTTGAATCTATGAAGTATGTTGAATGCTTGAGGTATGCTCTATGTACTCTAAGTATGTGTGTTAGTATAGTTATTAATTTCAGTTGTAAAAATATTTTGAGTTACTTACAAAGTATTTGTTCTTGCCCAAAGTTGAAGCAGGCACAGTGTCAGATATAGTGCTCTCTGCCATCTTATATGATACCTCTGAGATGGCATCGCCAGCACCCACCACAGAGGAAGGTTTTGAAGATGCCTGGCATGCTTGTCTGTAATTTAAAAGTATCATGTAATTGTCTGCGATAGAGGAACGTTATATTAGTGTTTTATCTCTTAGCCCAGTTATTTCGCTGGAAACATTTCCCTTCAAACTGGAACACAGTAAATTAAGCACTACTGTTTGGTGGCAGATTAACTGGCAAAGGTATGGTATGTCTACAAATATTATAAATGTGCAATTTTTTACTTTTGTTGATCAATAACGTCAATAAAAGCGGCCAAGTGCGAGTCGGACTCGCCCATGAAGGGTTCCGTAGCAACAAGTAAATAGTTTCTACAACATTGGGGAACTGATACTATAATGTAAAATAATATACTACTAATAATAATATAATATTAATAATATAATAATATACCTTTGATGAAACTAAGTAAACGAAGATAAGGTACGCTCTAATATAAAGACAGCATAATGTGCCGAAAATCTCACACAAGTATACGCAATGTGCACACAGCTTCACCTGCATCGTGAGAGACGTTTGAATGAATGACAAAGACATCATGACAAGTAGGCAGTAGGTGCAAATGAGATAGCTATACATCACATTTGTTTAGATATTTTTTTCGACAAGAATAGAAAGACATACAAATGCACTGGCGTGAAAGAGACAAAATAGCCGTAACTAACATATCGCCGGTCGTGTTGCACTCTTACGCTGTATATATCTCTCTGTAGGTATATCTCTCTTTTTAGAAATGGCCAATTGTAAAATTGTTTACAACAGAAAAATAATTTTAGATGTAATAATCATTGAACTGTTATGGAAATAATTAAAGATTTTGTGTACTTACGCATGAAAAGTGATACCATGGAACTTGTTCTTGGTCTTTAAACTGTTTGTGCACCTCGCAAAAGCAGAATGAGACATTATTACGGCTCATATCGGATTTTTTTGAATTGTTAGCGAACGTCCACTCAACTTGTGGCTCCTGTTGCGACTGAGACTCAATTAGGAGACTTCACCTGATTTTATATTGTGATCGTAGATGAGCGCGTGCCGCTTCTTAGTGTTTTAAGAGTTCAATGACTAGTTCTCTTTATTTTTTGACATTGATTTGGAATTTTAATATTATTTGGAGTATTATTTAATTTTAACACAGATAGATAATATTTTTTTATGTAATTGATTTTTACTGTATGACTTAAATTTGATGCAAGTAATTTGGTTCTTATTGTATGATTTTAGATTGTTGTAATTTGATTTTCACTGTGTAATTTTAATTAAGGGGTTTAAGGGGTGTAAGGGGGAAGCACTAAACATCTAGCTTCCCCAAATGTCAACCTCTCCTGCGTGTGGTACACCCTGCTGCCAACTAACGAGGCTCTGACGACCGAACCAATGGCGGTATAACCATTTAAAAGCCAGTCCTAAATTGACCAGACCGGTGACGGGCAGCGGCGTCATCGGTGCAAAGGGCTGGCTCCGCGGTCACCAACCCGCCTGCCAAGCGTGGTGACTATGGCAAATACCCCCCCTATGAAGAACACAATAAAGAAACGGCCCCTAGTCCCCGGCGGCTCTGCTATTCCAGGCGCTGGTGGCAGCCTTGGTTCCGGTGGAGCATGGGGTGCTAAGAATCCCCGGCAGACGCCCCGCCACCAAACCCAACGACTCGACCTGGCAACGTTTAACGCACGGACTTTGAGGGCTGACGAAAAGATTGTGGAGCTGGAAGAAGAAGTGGACAAGTTGCGCTGGGATATCATAGGGTTATCCGAAGTCCGTAGACAGGGCGAGGACAGGATAACCCTCGAATCCGGCAACTTGTTCTACTACCGGGAGGGAGATCAACAATCCCAAGGGGGTGTCGGGTTTTTTTTAGTCCGCAAGTCTCTCGTCAACAACGTGATAATGATCGAGAGTGTGTCGAGCAGGGTCGTGTACCTTGTACTTAAAATTACCGACCGGTATTCATTGAAGGTCATACAGGTGTACGCACCGACCTCGACACATCCCGACGAAGAGGTTGAGACCATGTATGAGGACATCTCCAAAGCCATACATGTCTCGCCAACACATTTCACGGTTGTGATGGGAGACTTCAACGCGAAACTGGGCAAACGTAGCGGTGATGAGTTGAGAGTGGGACAATTCGGATATGGGCAGCGGAACCCAAGAGGGCAACGTCTAGCTGATTTCTTGGAAAGGGAGAGCCTCTTTATGATGAACTCCTTTTTCAAGAAACAGCCACAACGAAAATGGACATGGATTAGCCCAGATGGTTCCACAAAAAATGAGATCCGACTTCATTATGACGACTAAACGGCAAATATTCAGCGATGTCTCTGTGATCAGTAGGGTTAAGACCGGCAGCGATCACCGTATTGTAAGAGGCACGCTGAATCTAAACATTAAGTTCGAAAGATCACGTCTAATGAAGTCCACGCTCCGACCAAATTATGCTCAAATCGATGATCCCGATAACTTTCAACTCGAACTTCAAAATCGCTTCGAAGCCTTAGATGAATGCGTAACGGCGGACGAAATAAACGACAGGCTGGTGGAAACTGTTCAAGCAGTTGGCAGGAAATTTTATAAGAGCCGACGCCAAAATAGAACCCAAAAGCTCTCCGATCATACTCTAAATCTCATGGCAGTTAGGCGAGATATGCGGTTGCAGTCTTCGGTCGACATGACGGTATACAGACGGCTCAATAGACAGATCTCTACTTGTGTGCGACGCGACATACGTTGCTTCAATACTTCGTATATTGAAGAAGCGATCAAGCGGAACCAAGGCTCGAAAGTGTTCGCAAGAAATCTGTCTCTTGGGCAAAGTCAGCTGGCCAAACTGAAGACCGATAGCGGTAACGTAGTCTCGTCGCCCGAGATTTTGGAGGAGATTGAGAAGTTCTATGAACAGTTATACACCTCTACACAAGCACAACCTGTCGTTAGCATGGCAAAAGACCCCAGAGCCAAGCTGACCCGGCACTTTACCGAAGATATCCCGGAAGTCAGCCTGTATGAGATTAGGATGGCCCTCAAACAACTTAAAAACAACAAAGCACCTGGCGATGACGGAATTACGACTGAGCTTCTGAGAGCGGGTGGAAAACCGGTACTTAAAGTCCTCCAGAAGCTGTTCGACTCCGTCATACTTGACGGTAATACGCCAGAAGCGTGGAGCAGAGGTGTGGTGGTGCTCTTCTTCAAAAAAGTTGACAACACCTTGTTGAAGAATTACAGACCCATCTCACTTCTGAGCCACGTTTATAAGTTGTTTTCGAGGGTAATCACGAATCGTCTCGCACGCATGTTTGACGACTTTCAGCCACCCGAACAAGCCGGTTTCCGAAAAGGCTATAGTACCATAGACCACATACATACGCTCCGGCAGATTATACAGAAAACTGAGGAGTATAATCGGCCACTATGTATAGCGTATGTGGACTATGAGAAAGCCTTCGATTCCATCGAGACCTGGGCAGTGCTTCAGTCTCTCCAGCGATGCCGCATCGACTATCGCTATATCGAAGTGTTGAAGTGTATCTACAGCAAAGCCACAATGTCTGTCCGATTACAGGACCAGTGCACAAAACATATCCAGCTACAGAAAGGCGTGAGACAGGGAGATGTTATATCTCCGAAACTGTTCACTGCTGCGCTGGAAGACGTTTTCAAGCTACTGGACTGGAACGGACATGGCATCAATATCAACGGCGAATGCATCACTCACCTTCGGTTTGCCGACGACATAGTCATTGTGGCGGAGTCGCTGGAGGACCTCGGTGCTATGCTCAGGGACCTCAGTAGAGTATCCCAACAGGTTGGTTTGAGGATGAACATGGACAAGACAAAGGTCATGTCAAATGTGCATGTCTCACCTGTACCGGTTATTGTTGGGAATACCACACTCGAAGTTGTTGACGAATACGTCTACCTGGGTCAAAAGATCCAATTAGGTAGATCCAACTTCGACAAAGAGGTCCAGCGAAGGATCCAACTCGGATGGGCAGCGTTCGGGAAACTTCGACACATCTTTGAGTCCAAAATACCCCAATGCCTAAAGACAAAAGTCTTTAACCAGTGCGTGTTGCCAGTGATGGCTTATGGAACTGAGACGTGGTCCTTAACTGTGGGTCTCATAACAAAGCTCAAAGTCACACAGCGAGCTATGGAGAGAGCTATGCTCGGAGTCTCATTGCGCGACAGAATCCGTAATGAAGATATTCGCAAAAGAACTAAAGTGGCCGACATAGCTCAACGAGTAAGCAAGCTGAAGTGGCAATGGGCAGGCCACATCGCTCGAAGAACTGACAACCGATGGGGAAGAAAGGTTCTCGAGTGGCGACCACGAACCGGAAGACGCAGTGTTGGACGGCCTCCCACTAGATGGACAGATGACCTCACAAAGGTCGCTGGAAACCGCTGGTTGCAAGTTGCGCGGGACCGTTCGTTGTGGAAATCTAGGGGGGAGGCCTTTGTTCAGCAGTGGACGTCTTGCGGCTGATGATGATGATGATGAATTTTAATTTATTTTAATTTGATTTTAAATGTATGATTTCCATGAATGTAATTTGATTTGTATTGTATGAATTTAATTTAATGGAATTTGATTTTTTGTTAAATGATTTTAAGTAATGTTGTGGAATTTAAAATTGAAATCTAACTTATACTTATTTACTATTGACTTGTAGTTGTATAAATTTAAATATCTTTAAAATCCCTTTAAATGTGTTAAAAATCCTGTTGCAAAGTAAAATGGTCTTTGAACTCAATAAAATGTATCATGCAGCTAGTGTTTATGTACCATGTGTAAAGTTTAGTGAACGGAGAACCCAGCAACTAAAACTCTCTTGGATTTAAAGTCAAAGTTCTTTATTGATAAATGTACAATTTACAGGTCAATAAGATATTGCTCTTTAATTGCAAGAGAACATTAAAGAGAGATTTATTTTTTTGCATCAAATTAAAGAAAGTAATTACAAAACTATATTCGAAGTAGACCGTCAAAAAGGAGGTGGAATGGATATCCTGTGGCAACAAAGTTACATAATATATTACATACCAGGTTTTGGCTGTGGTTTTGCAATGAGACCAGCAAGCTGCTCTGCCTCTCCCGCCAATCACAGAACTTGGTAAACCTGAACTCACCTGAAAAACACAACAACATTCATTTTTATTACTCATTCATATTCACCAAGCCTTTTTTTTTTTTTGTAAGTGGATGGAAGTGCATTTACGCTCGAGTTAACAGTGTTGGACTCGGCGCCAGAAGGGCACCCCTACCAACTAAAAACCTCCACACAAGATTTCTCCTACCATGGTGCAGTGTCAGAGTTGCGGAACCGCTTTCACACTCGCCCGCGCAACTCTGACACAACCATCCGCCCTTTCGGGCCCACCTCGCGGGGGGTCGGAACCCCCGCATTGTGGCTCTCGGGACGCGCTGGAAATCTATAAAACAGCGCGTCCCCCCCTCAGGAGGAGAATGGGCCATCAGGCAGTGCCCGATGGCCCAAGCCCTCCAAGCGGAGACGGGGTGCGAGCCCTAGTGGCTCGCCCGCGTGTCCGCTTCCTCCTGCAAGGAGGAGCGAGAGAGTCAAGTTCCCTCTCTCGCTCCTCCGTCTCCCTCCGTGAGACAATAGTCTCACAGAAGGAGACGAAAGCTTCCCATGATCTTGCCCAAGATGCTCGACAATGAGAGATCTGCCCCCAGGACCGCGACCAGGGAACGTCGCGTGTCCTGCTCCCCCGCATGCCTCCAGTGCGTGTTGCGCGGTATCTTCCGCGCAACCGCACCGGTGGCACACCGGGGTCTCTTCCCTTCCGGCAACCCTACACAAATACCTCCCGAAACACCCATGTCCTGAGAGCATTTGTGTAGTCCGGAAGGTGAGTACCCCATGTTTACTTTTGTAGTACAGAGTACCAAGACGAGCAAGACATAATATATGCCTGATAGTAAGCAAAATAACAGTGACACGCAGCTATTGAAAGACAAGAAACGAAATAAAGAGTCCAAATTACCTATTACCTAGTACTGCATCGCGCTCGTCTCCCTATGATATAAGATACTGCATCTCCATACCAAGTAATTTATCTGGAAAAATTCCTCTTCAAATGAGAAATCACGAAATCAGTGATGTTTGCACATTACTGCTAGGTGAGAGAATAATTATCCAAGGTGTAGTACTTTCCCGGCCGGCTAGGCCGGCGTCGGGACTTGACGACCCCACCGCCCACACGGTGGTAGTTTTTCTACGACTACAATAGTCGTAAAAACTACCATCAAGTGCAATCAGTCCTCCGAACAATGGCGGAAAAACCATTGCATAGGTCGAAAGTCTAAATACAAACACAGGACGGGCAGCAGCGTCTCTGTAGAAAACTTTCGACCAACTGCGATCGCCAACCCGCTTGCCAGGCGTGGCGATTACGGCAACCCCCCCTGAAATATGAAACACAAAAATATACTCCGGCCCCCAGTCCCCGGCGGCCCCGCTATTCCTGGTCATGGTAGCGGCCATGGTAACGGCGGGGCAGGGGGAGCTAAGAATCTCCGGCAGACGCCGTGCTACCACAACCGACGACTTTTGGCCCTGGCCACATATAACACGCGCACACTGCGGACCGATGAGAAGTTATTTGAACTCGAGGAAGAATTGAGCAAATTGCGCTGGAGTATAGTAGGTTTATCTGAAGTCCGAAGAGAGGGCGAGGACAAGATAATACTTAAATCCGGAAATCTGCTCTATTACCGGGAGGGCGACCAACAGTCCCAAGGTGGTATCGGATTTATCGTCCATAAGTCCCTTGTGAACAGTGTAACACAGATCGAGAGTGTGTCGACGAGGGTAGCGTACCTGATACTCAGAATCACTAAACGGTATTCGTTGAAGGTCATCCAGGTATACGCACCGACGTCTACACATTCCGATGTCGAGGTGGAAGCTATGTATGAGGATATTTCAAAAGCCATGCATACTTCTAAGACTCATTACACTGTTGTTATGGGGGACTTTAACGCGAAACTGGGCAAGCGAAGCGGCAATGAGAGTAGGATGGGAAATTACGGAATCGGGCATCGGAATCCACGGGGCCAGATGCTAGCCGACTTTTTGGAGAAGGAGGGACTCTATATGATGAACTCCTTCTATAAGAAACCGGTGCATCGCAAATGGACCTGGATTAGCCCCGATGATGTGACAAAAAACGAGATAGACTTCATCATGTCCAGCAGGAGAGATATATTCAATGATGTCTCCGTGATCAATGCTCTGAAAACCGGGAGTGATCACCGAATGGTAAGAGGCACATTGAATCTGAATGTGAAACTCGAACGATCGCGACTGATGAAGTCTACGCTCCGACCAGCACCTATCCAGATCCAAAATTCAGAGATCTTCCAGCTTGAACTCCAAAACCGCTTTGAATGCCTAGGTGACTGTGTAGACGTGGACGATTATAATGACAGAATCGTGGAAGCTGTCCACACGATTGGATCCAAACACTACAATATCCGTCGTGCAAAAAGAACCAACAAGATCTCAGACTCTACCCTTAAGCTAATGGAGGAAAGGCGCGCGATAGTCTTGCAATCCGCAGGTGACGCTTCTCAGTATCGAGCAATCAATAGGCAGATCTCAAGATCATTAACTCGCGACATACGCCGATTCAACACCATGTGTGTAAAAAAGGCTATCGAGAAAAACAAAGGCTCGAAAGTGTTCGCGAGGGATCTGTCTGTTGGTCAAAGTCAACTGATGAAGCTGAAGACCGAGGATGGAAGGATCGTATCGTCTAAATCCGAGCTGATGGGAGAAGTGGAGAAGTTCTACGGACAGTTATACACAACAACACAGCAGCCTGTCATAAGTCTGGCCCATGACCCAAGAGCCAAATTGACCCGTCATTACACCGAAGATATCCCGGACGTTAGCCTGTACGAGATTCGAATGGCCCTGAAACAGCTCAAAAATAACAAGGCGCCGGGTGATGACGGAATTACAGCTGAGCTCCTTAAAGCAGCAGGGTTACCTATGCTAAGGACTCTGCAAAAGCTTTTCAATTCCGTCATACTCGAAGGCAAAACGCCAAAAGCATGGCACAGAGGTATGGTTATACTCTTTTTTAAGAAGGGCGATAAGACCTTGTTAAAGAACTACAGGCCCATCACGCTTCTGTGTCATGTTTATAAGCTGTTTTCGAGGGCTATTTCGAACCGTCTCGCTCGCAGGTTTGACGACTTTCAACCGCCCGAACAAGCCGGATTTCGTAAAGGCTTCAGCACCATAGACCACATACATACGCTGCGGCAAGTTATACAGAAGACCGAAGAGTATAACCAGCCCCTATGTTTGGCGTTTGTGGACTATGAAAAAGCCTTTGATTCGATCGAGACCTGGGCTATGCTACAGTCGCTCCAGCGGTGCCAAATTGACCATCGGTACGTCGAAGTGTTAAGGTGTCTGTATGAAAACGCCACCATGTCAGTCCGTCTCCAGGACCAGAACTCGAAACCGATCCAACTGCAGCGAGGTGTGAGACAGGGGGATGTCATATCCCCGAAACTGTTCACCGCTGCACTGGAAGACGTTTTCAAACTTATGGACTGGAACGGACTCGGCATCAACATCAATGGCGAGTACATCACCAACCTCCGATTTGCCGATGACATTGTAGTCATGGCTGAAACCCTGGACGACTTAAGCAGGATGCTGAATGACATCAGTAGAGCCTCCGAAAAAATGGGTCTAAAAATGAACATGGACAAGACGAAAATCATGTTGAACAACCATGTTATACCCACTCCTTTAAAAGTAGGAGACTCTACGCTCGAAGTTGTTGACGAATACGTCTACCTAGGACAAACGGTCCAGTTGGGTAGATCCAACTTTGAGAAAGAGATCACTCGTCGGATCCAACTTGGTTGGGCAGCGTTCGGGAAGTTACGTAATATCTTCTCATCCAAACTTCCGCAGTGTCTCAAGACGAAAGTCTTTGACCAGTGCGTGTTGCCAGTGATGACATATGGAACAGAGACGTGGTCGCTTACTATGGGTCTCATAAAAAAGCTCAAAGTTACCCAAAGGGCAATGGAAAGAGCCATGCTCGGAGTTTCCCTGCGTGATAGAATCAGAAATGAGGATATCCGCAGGAGAACCAAAGTAACCGACATAGCTCACCGAGTTGCCAAACTTAAGTGGCAATGGGCGGGGCACATAGCTCGCAGAACTGACGGCCGTTGGGGCGGAAAGGTTCTTGAGTGGCGACCACGTACCGGCAAACGCAGCGTTGGCAGGCCTCCCACAAGATGGACCGACGATCTGGTGAAGGTCGCCGGGAATCGTTGGATGCGGGCGGCGCAAGACCGGACTTTGTGGAGATCCTTGGGGGAGGCCTTCGTTCAGCAGTGGACGTCCTTCGGCTGATATGATGATGAGTACTTTCCCAGGTGAACTCAGCAAAGAGTCCCACTACTACATACTACTAAAACTAATGTTTCCCTATAAATTACTGGGCGCGTAAAGATGACTCATATTATACTTGTGGGTGACGAGCGCAGCGTAGTGCAAGGTAATGATTTTGACTCTTTATGTTCCAATAGCTGCATGACACACTAGGTTGTGTATGGGTAGGCGTGTTCCTCACCGTCAGGCATATGTCCTGCTTCTCCCGTCACTCTATACCTACTATAAAAAAACATTTGGCATTAACTCGTTCCCTGTCCCAGTACAAAGTACAAAGTTTCGAAATGTGTTCGTGCACAGCGACTGATTAAGACTTTCAACAAAAAAAAAACCCCGCCAAAAAAAGTAATAGGTATATTAGTTTTGGCTTTATTTCCTGGAGTGAATATAAAGGCAAAGCGCGTCACGCTATAATATACGACCAAAATCTAATGACTGAAGGCTACCAAGTATGACTTGTAATGGCTTTGGCGAGCCTTTGAAACGTCAACCATGAAACGATATTTCGAGTTACGAGTAGTCCGATAGAAAAAAGCATGGTGTTGTTAAATAATTCAGATCAGACCACACTCTTCGAAGTATGATAAGCTAGAAATTTTGCTGCAATGTTTTAAATTTTGGTGTCATCTTATTACACCTTTTGGGTATGTCTCTCGATCGATTCCAACAGTTCCAACAGACTTACTAACAGATCGTTTTGAACCGAAAAACGAAAATTATCCAGCTGATAAGTGATCGACGGGAATTCAGTGGGATCCGGCCGGACTGTAAATTACGCCGGATCGCAATCACTAGTGCGATATTCAACTTCAACTTCAACTTTTCTTTTGGCTTCCATTCGGCAAGGCTACCGTAATTTCGCCAGTATCTAGTGTTCCATCATTGGCTAGTCTTCTGAGGGTTATTCATTGAAGGAGTATGAGTCTTGCTTCAGATGACCAGTGTACTTCAGGCAGTCTTGAGCTTGATGAACGGAGTCTGGTATATAGTCGATGAAGAGGTAGTACTTTTCTTGATTCTGATGATCGGTTGTGACTGGATATTGATGTTAGTAGTTAGTTCCAAATAAATATATAAATATAATATCCATATAAATATAAAAGCTGTAATGGACACACACAAACATGACGTCACAAAATAGATAAAAATAGATTATTGCTTATAATAGAGTTCAAACACATAAATATGTATATGTATGTCGGCGCGAGCAACATTATGTCATCGCTGCCTACGCTCGGAGCGGGAGCGGAGCGGACAGTCGCTTGCCTGCGCTCGGAGAGTGAACACCTAAGCTATTGGAATCTATGCTGATTACAGCATGCATATGGCTGGGCAGGGAGAGAGATGCGAGTAGGCAAGGTGAGCGTCAGCGCGCGCTTTAAAGGGGCCCCTTAAACCTACGCCCGAGTCGCAAGTCTTGGGGTCTACTTGGGGTTTCTCTCTCTGCCACACGACGGACCCGGCACCCGCACGGTGAGTCCAGGTGAAGCCAAGAAGTTCGTCTCTAAACTTTGACTTAAGTGAAGTTGTGTTAATTATCCTTGAAATGGAATAACGTCGGTGCGGCTGACGTCACGCTGCCAAGAAGCAATAATAGGCCAACCTACTTTGTTACCTGAACTTAATAAATCCTATTGTGTTTGTGAGTTCGCGAGTTTTCATCCAACACTACCCACCGGCTACGCCCACAGCAGAAGAATGCGACTACTGATGATGATGGCGAGACTCGGCCTGCCTACATCAGAAGCGGGATTCGTGATGGATGAGAACAAAGAAGAAAATCGACCCAGTGGCAATCGACCACAAGCAAGGCGTTTCGAGGTGAAGCATCATCGTGGTTAACTGAGATTGCCCTACAAAGGAATTACGTGGAAACAAGGTGCTTTTACATTTCGACCGAAGCGAAAGTGGGTGCTGTTATTCAAATGAATCGCGAAAACCCAAGTGATATCGAAAACTACCCGCATTTGCCGATTAATCACTTTGTTACCTAATTCTTGGAAAAACGTAAATGAAGATGAAATTACCGCATCGAAGGTTCACAACCCACAAGTCGATGTATCAATGAAGCTACTATGAGAGGAGAGCAGACGGAATACGGAAGAATTCATCTCAACCGAAGATCAAGCCAAAAGTAGACGTTCCTGCCTGCCGGCTGGTCTGTCTTCGTGATCCGCCTGGCTGCTGGGCTGGCGCGCCCGGGTGCTTGCCTGTTGGCTGGCAAATCCATCGTGCTTGCTGCTGGACAGCGGGTCTGTCGAGGTGCTGCCTGCTGGCCGGCACCGAGATCAAGATGACGAGTCGGAAGTCTACGCTCAGCGAGGAGCCTCAGATGTCAATCAGGTGTGTTCGTTTCTAGTTGTCATTAGTGCCTATTCATTCAGTTTTAATTTAAAGATTGCAATCGCTGTAATCGAGTCCCAGCAGTGGAAACGTTTAGTGGGCTGTTGATGATGATGATGATGATGAATCGCTGTAATATCACACCCTATGCCAAGTTGAGTTCATGAAGCAGTTTCATCAAGTTTATCATCACAGTTACCTACTTACTTTAGAAATCTGATTGGTTTAATTTTGAGAAAATTTCACTATTGAAGAAAATGTGTTCACTCATTGGCATAGTGCGTTAACATTACTGGCTAGTTGGAGCAATCGTAATCTATTTTGACAGCGGGTACCTATACGCACAAAATGACCCGTTTGATAAATGTGAGTCGGTAAATATTTCGAGATTTTTGTAGGTTACTTAAAATGGTATCTGAAGGTAGTTTGAAAAATACGTCAGTTCATACGATCAAATTGTAGATGGCTATGTATTGCAGTGTATGCTCTTTGACCACCTTCACAGTATTCCATATGAGATGGTTATCTAGTCGAGCGACGAGGCCGTCCGGTCCAAGTCATCATATGAGATGATGATGCGGTCGAAGGGACACCTCGGTCGAGTATTCCATATGAGATGGTTATCTAGTCGAGCGACGAGGCCGTCCGGTCCAAGTCATCATATGAGATGATGATGCGGTCGAAGGGACACCTCGGTCGAGTATTATTTGCACGAGGTCAAATAGCACACACAGTGTACGTATGTATCAGGGAAAGCTGCGGGCTCGTCCGGTCCATGTCGTCATAAGAGATGACGAGTCTTGGTCGAAGGGATACCTCTAGCTGGTTTCATTTGCATGAGGTCTAATGAGGGATGTTGTATTCACCTACGCGTACATGCGTGAAATTAGGTCTTTTATGTCAGGATAGGACGAGCATAGTAAATATGGTGATCCTAGTGGTTTTATTTCTTCCTTGACAGATTAACTGAACATGAGCCAAAGGAGAGGCGAGAGGCGCACGAGGACTTGCGCATGTCAGGATAGCCGTGTCGGCGCGAGCAACATTATGTCATCGCTGCCTACGCTCGGAGCGGGAGCGGAGCGGACAGTCGCTTGCCTGCGCTCGGAGAGTGAACACCTAAGCTATTGGAATCTATGCTGATTACAGCATGCATATGGCTGGGCAGGGAGAGAGATGCGAGTAGGCAAGGTGAGCGTCAGCGCGCGCTTTAAAGGGGCCCCTTAAACCTACGCCCGAGTCGCAAGTCTTGGGGTCTACTTGGGGTTTCTCTCTCTGCCACACGACGGACCCGGCACCCGCACGGTGAGTCCAGGTGAAGCCAAGAAGTTCGTCTCTAAACTTTGACTTAAGTGAAGTTGTGTTAATTATCCTTGAAATGGAATAACGTCGGTGCGGCTGACGTCACGCTGCCAAGAAGCAATAATAGGCCAACCTACTTTGTTACCTGAACTTAATAAATCCTATTGTGTTTGTGAGTTCGCGAGTTTTCATCCAACACTACCCACCGGCTACGCCCACAGCAGAAGAATGCGACTACTGATGATGATGGCGAGACTCGGCCTGCCTACATGTAAATATATTTAGTTTAAAGAGAGGCTGTCATAGTTTAATTTTTTATTTTTTATTTTTTTTATTATTATTTGCTAAGGACATACACAAATGGGGAAAATACTAGAGGGAGTAGGCTGGAGAAGTTAGAGGGACGAGGAAGGTCAGGAGGGATCAGATTATAGAGGGAGTATTGAGAACTGACACACTCAAAGAAAATATGGTTAGTGATACCGTCTGCTAGACCGCAGTCACAAATCGAGTTATCGCGGATTCTTAATTTCGAGAGGAACACCGGTGTGCAGACAAAACCCAACCGCAAGCGGCAGATAGTAGAAGTAGTTTGTTTGGGGATATTTTTAAATTTAAAGAACCATGGTTTAGGTGGTATAGATGTCTGTATTTGGCCGTAAAACTTGCCCGTTATGGTTTTTGATTGATTCCAAACAGAGTTCCAACTTTCAAACAATTTTGATTGGCATGTGGCAGATAGATCATGGGAGTATATATGGTAGTGGTCTTTGTTACCGGAGATAGTGGCTTGTTTGGCGTGGAAATCAACAGTTTCGTTTCCTGATATTCCTGTGTGTCCTGGGATCCATGCTAGCACTATTTGTAGACCCAATTCATGGGCCTTCAAGAGATCCTCTTTAATCTTAAGTATGATAGGATATTTATTTTTACATTTAAACTGATTGGCCAAGAGTGCCTGCAGGCAGCTTTTAGTGTCCGTCAGTATTAAAGTCTTGCTGATGGAGTGTGAGGTGACATATCGAGTAGCTTCGAGAATAGCTGTGGCCTCGCCAGTGAAGACTGAAGTCAGTGGAGGGCACTTGTAACTGAGGATGATTTTGTATTTGGGGATCCAAACAGCACTGCCAACATCACCGTCTCGAGTCAGCTTAGAAGCATCTGTAAACACTGTCAACCAATCAGTCCAATTATTGCCCATAATTTCGGAGAAAGTCCTGTTGGGATCTATTGAATCCTTATCTAAACCCAGATTTAGAACGACATGACGCTGGTAGGTTAAAGCATGGTAAGTGGTGGAGAATAAAGGATTAATGGAAAAATTGGCTATAGGATAAGGGAGATTTGAAAATTTTGAATGGCTACGGAGGAGGCATGGTATTTTAATTTGGGATATAACATTGTGGGGTGGGGTAAGTCTCAGAAGTTCTTGCAGTTTAGGCCACAGAGGATGATTTGAATTTTGTAGCAATTTACTGTAAAGCCTATCCGCCAGGAATTGCCTACGCAGTGGGAGTGGAGGGTCTCCACATTCCACTTGGATGACTAGTGGGAGAACATTTCATTGCGCCTAGGATAGTGCGGAGGCATTTGGCTTGGATTCTGGATAGTTTATCTAGGGCAGATTTATTGCCAGGCTCTAATAGAAAAGATGCATAATCAAAGTGGCTTCGGATTATAGAATTGTATAACAACTTTTGGGAAAATGGATGGGAGCCCCACCATACTCCAGAAAGGGAACGGAGGATGTTTATATTTTTCTCACATTTAGTGGCTACATGATCGGAGTGGGGAACACCAGTTAACCTTGTATCTAAATAAAGCCCTAAGAATTTTACTGAAGTCTTCTGAGGGATGGGTTCGTTGTTACATCTCAGATGTATGTTGGGGATAGTTCTTTTTTGAGTAAAAACAACTGTGTTGCTTTTGGCTGCAGAAATTGATGCACCATTGTCAGTTAAATAGTCCTCAAGATACATTAGTGCAGAGTTCAGTAGCATTTCTGCTTCCTCAATGGTCTTGCAAGAAGCATATAGGGCCAAATCGTCAGCATATTGCAAAACCTGACAAAATGGTGAAACTACATTTTCCAGGTCGTGTGTGTAAAGAGCATAGAGGGGGGGGGGCTGAGAACTGAGCCTTGTGGCAGCCCTTTCCATAAGATTCTAGATGTTGTATCTGCATTTTGATTTTTGACTTGTATCGTTCTCTCCATTAAAAAGCTGTTGATGAATAGTACCATCTTCGGCGAAATACTCAGCTGTAACAGCTTGGTTCTGAGCATCGGAAGTTGGACGTTGTCGTATGCCGATGCAACATCTAGAAATACAGCTACCACATAGTTCTTGTTTTTTAGGCCAATACGTATATCAGTGGTGAGGATACTGAGACTGTCTGCAGTGCTCATCCCTTTACGAAAGCCATACTGGGAGCCCGGAAGTAGTCTACTGTTTTCAACAAACCATTCCAATCTATTCTTAATGAGGATTTCAGTAATTTTTGCAGGTACACAGGATAAGGCAATAGGACGATAGGAATTAGGATCGGAGGGGATTTTACCAGGTTTGAGGATAGGATCAATGATTTGTGTTTTCCAAGAATCAGGGATAGTACCTAATTCATAGAAATGATTAATTAGGGAAAGGAAGTATCGCTTAAAGTTTTCACTGGATCTGGTTATAAAAGAGTAAGGGATGCCATCAACTCCAGGGGAGGAGTCATGCAGTCCATCCAGGGCTAGCTGTATTTCTTCCCATGAAAACGGTGGATTGAAATGGGAGGAATTATTGGTTAGGTTGTAGGGAGTTGGGGAAGTAGTTGGATTAGGATTCTCAGGGACAAAGGGGGGAGCCAATTTGTCGGCAAAGTCTTCTAACCAGGAGGTGGGATCATTGGATGTTGGGTTGGGAGCATTTTGTGAACCCCTAAAACGGCGAATCTGGTTCCAAACAATAGAAGAGGGTGTTGATGGGGATAAGCTTTCACAGAATTTTAACCATCCTGACTTCTTTTTATTACATAGAGTTTTTCTGCATTTTGCCGCTGTTCTTATGTATATTAAGAAGTTTTCAGGGGTCATGGAATTGTTGTAATTTTTTTCTGCAGCTTTCCGCTCACGTACAGCTGTAGTACATTCAGGGTCCCACCAGGCAGGGGACAGGAGATTATTTCTAGGTTTTTTGATGGGAATGGATTCCTGGCCTGAGGCTAGAACAGTTTCTATCAATTTAGAGTAGCACACCATTGGGTTTTCTTCAGAAGGATTGGGTAAGGAGGGTATTATATGATCAAGATAAGCAGAATAGGATTCCCAATTGGCACCGGACAATCTGTACTTTAAATGAGGGGTAGGGGGAGGGGATCGGGAAACACGCAGTCCTAAACTAAGAAGTATGGGAAAGTGGTCACTTCCTCTAGTGAGAGGAAGTACCTGCCAGGATAGGGAGGGAAGTAAGACAGGGGAACAGAGTGTTAGGTCTACTGCAGATTTCGGGTTCTGGGAAGGGAGGACCCTTCGTGTAGGGGTGCCATCATTACCTATACACAAATTAGCCTCTTCAATTGCTTCAAACAGTAATCTGCCGAAGGTGTCACAATGATAGGAACCCCAGGCAGTGTGATGGGCATTGAAGTCTCCCATTATCACAATAGGCTGGGGGACGGAAGAGATGATCAGGAGGTTGTCTGGGATAAGGTGAGGAGCAGGATGTGGAATATAAAAGGATATAAAAGAGATATTGAAGACACGGACAGCCACAGAGTTTATTTCTGGACTATGAAAAGGTAGGGAGATTTGAGAGAAGGGCAAGGATAGTTTGATAAATAAAGCACAGCCAGCTGAGCCATCCTGGCGGTCCTCACGGAGACACGAGAAGCCCGGGACCCGATATCGGCGCCCCGGGACAAACCATGTCTCCGAAACAGCAACCAGGACAGGACTGTATTTTCTGATGAGGTAGGATAATTCAGGAACCTTCCTACGAAGGCTCCTGCTGTTCCACTGGATCATGGGGCATGAGTCCATGGTGGGATACGAGTGTTGAGAGGTGGGAGATCGATTGGGCAACGTTGGACGGTAGGGAATTGGGGGCTTGGGAGATCAGGTTAATGATGATGGAGAGGAGTTGGAGGAGAAGTTGATGAGTATCTGATGGTGGGGTAGAGTTCTGGGAAGTTTGGAGAGCATACCCTTTAGGGAGGGATGATGGAACCTGAGCAATAATTGATTGGTGAGCAGCTCTGTCAAATGTTTTTCCAAGAGGGGGGTTGGGTCGGGGCTTCTGTATTACAGTTCTCTTGTGGGATGAGGTAGGTTTAAGATAAGAGGAGGTAGAAGGAATAGATTGAGGATCTAGTTCATTGGGAACAGCAGACTCTCTTGTAATTTGGCTATATGTTTTCACTATTTTAGGCGTTTGACCGCTTGCATCTTGGTAAGATATTCCTTTTTGAGCCATTAGTGATTTGATGTTACGTTGACGGTCTTGTTCTGGGCATATCCTACTAGTGGAGAAGTGATGCGCAAGACAGTACAGGCATGTAGCCTGCGACTCCTGCACTTCACAGATCTCACCACTGTGGGGTTGAGTGCAACGGAAGCAATGAGGTTGGGAACGGCACTGTGATTTTATATGTCCAAACCTCAAACAGTTCATACTCTGGATTGTAGGAAACTGGTAGGCTTCCACATCCAGTGATGAATAAAACGAGAAAACTTTGTCGGGCAGTTGTTGGCCTCTAAAGGTGAGGACCACAGTTTGTGTTGGTACCCAGCTAATTATATTATCAGCTTTATTCTTTCTATTCAGTCTCCTTGCTTTTACAACATAAGAGGTCCCAGGTATTTGGAGAGAGGCTACAAACTCGTCCATAGACCAGTCTACAGGAACTCCCCTAACAATCCCCATGCGTGTTACGTTGAAGGTTGGAATGACTGCATCGTAATTGTTTGATTGTAAGATAGGGTTTTCAACAAATATATTAGCAGCAGAGGCGTTTTTAAACTGTATCGAAACTTTGTTTCGCCCTACTTTTTTAATTCCGTCGCGACATACATTCTGGATGTTATTAGTGCACACAAACTGTCGAAATTTGATAGGGCGCATGACTGTACCTGCGCCTGCGGTTGCGTCTGTATCAATTCGTGAAACATGAACTAGGTATGGACCGGTGTCCGTCTCTTCGTACTGTTTAATGCCCATTACAGTGAGCGAAGGGTGTTGGTATACTGACTGAATTGAAGCCGATGCCGACTCCTGACTAGTAATCAATTTTTGGTAGTATTTCCATTAGGAATTTCTCTGTGCCTTTTTGTGGTGAAGCGGGTGGAATAAGGCATGGTGTCCATGTCATTAGGCGGATCGGGAGGCTCTGGGGGAACCCCAGCAGGGGAAATGGACTCCATTTCCCCTGTCTACTACTCACTACGATAAAATATAGCACTCACCAGGTTAAATATACACAAAAACCACAAAAATATAACAAATAATAACAAACACGTGTAGGGGTAATGGCCTCCACCGGGTTAGTCCTAGTGCGATATTCTGAGTCAGTTGTCATGTTGTCAAAGTCAAATGACTTTGACAACATGACAACTGGCTTTGGCTAGTTGAATTGAGGGGCTGTGATCGCTGCTCCCGATAGCTCCCGATGCTCAGATAGCTCAGGTCGATCACTTTTGGACATTTTCAATGAACTTGATTTGTGTGTGATCAATGACGGCTCCCCTACCCGTAGGGTGCAGCCCTCACAAAACTCTAAAAGTGTCCTAGACCTCACCCTAGCATCTCCTTCTGTAGCCTACTCCATGTCATGGAAAGTCCTCCCCAACTCATTTGGTAGTGACCACTTTCCAATTACTATCACATTTTCCAATAAATCCATCCCATTCTGTAACTCATCCCCATCCCTTAAGTATAGAACATCCTCGGCAGACTGGGCTGCCTACTCTTCCTATTTAGACAGTAAATTAGACTCGTCCCAAATTTACCCCATTGATCCTGATCCCTTAACCTCATACAGTGCCTTCATAGAATCTATCATTACAGCGGCAGATAAACATATTCCCATTAAAAAACCCACTAAAGGGTTCAAAATTTCCACTCCCTGGTGGGACTCTGATTGTACAGAAGCAGCTAAAAAACGTAAGGAGGCAGAGAAGGATTACAACCGAAACATGTCCATGGAAAACTTTGTTAAATATAAAAGAGCAGCAGCTCAATTTAGGAAAATAACCAAAAAAAAGAAAAAGCTTGGCTGGTTTAATTACTGTGAAGGACTCTCTCCTAAAACCCCTGCATCCATGGTTTGGAAACAAATAAAAAGATTTAGATGCTCACTAAAGACCGATGGTAGCAACATAACTTGTAATGACCCCTCATCATGGATAGATTCTTTTGCTAGTAATATTTCCCCCCCTTATGTGCCACATTTAGATTCATTCCCCTCTAGTCCCATATTGCTTCAATCCCAAAATGCCCTGGACAGCCCTTTTACCTTTAATGAACTGACCCTAGTACTTGACGGACTGACAGACTCCGCACCAGGAATAGATGGAATTCCATACTCTTTCATAGTTAAAGCCTCAGATAAATGTAAAGAAATTTTTGTTAATTTAATTAATCATATTTTTGAAACTGGTTTTGTTCCAAGTCAGTGGAAAACTCAGATAATTATTCCAATTTTGAAACCAGGTAAAGAGGCTTCAGATCCTCGCAGCTACAGACCTATTGCTTTATCATCTGTTTTAGCCAAAGTCACAGAACACCTTATCAAGAATAGACTTGAATGGTATGCAGAGAGTAATAACATAATAGCGAAGTCTCAATTTGGTTTTAGAAAAGGGATGAGTACTCTTGACAACCTTAGCATTCTCACAACGGACATACAAACTGCATTTAAAAAAAAACAATATCTAGTATCAGTCTTCCTAGATATAGCCTCTGCTTATGATCACGTCCTTCTTCCGGTACTCAGGAATAAACTTATTCAGCTGAATATCCCTGTGAAGCTGGTTCGGTTCATCTGCAACATGCTTATGGAACGCTCTGTGGTGATTAAAACTGGTGGACAACTCTATACACCAACAACTGTATGGACAGGTTTACCACAAGGAGCAGTTTGGAGCCCTATTCTGTATAGCCTATACACTTACGACCTTGAATGCTGTGAGAGACCATTTTGCAGTGTGCTCCAATATGCAGATGATCTTGCTCTATACCAACGTGGAGTATCTTTGGAAGAAGTAACTGCTAAATTGGAAACTGCTTTAGATTACTTGGGCAACTATCTGTTT
The DNA here is from genome assembly GCA_963693475.1 of Ectropis crepuscularia. Lineage (NCBI taxonomy): Eukaryota > Metazoa > Arthropoda > Insecta > Lepidoptera > Geometridae > Ectropis > Ectropis crepuscularia. The sequence continues at coordinate 13,098,080 of OY856366.1, read as the reverse complement.
GATCAGGGTATGTCGGTGTCTGCCCCTAAAAGCACAGCTATAGTATTTACTAAAAAAAGAGTAATCCCTACTGTCAGTCTACATATAGGTTTGGAAGAAATTCCACAAACTAACTCTACAAAATTTTTGGGTTTATATTTTGATTCTAGGTTATCTGGAAACCAACATTTTGATCATGTGTCACAAAAATGTGAAAAAAACATTAATATATTAAGATCTCTTTCTGGAGCTTGGTGGGGTTCACACCCTTACTGCCAAAAGTTACTCTATAATGCCATAGTTCGGAGCCACATGGATTATGGGTCTTTTCTACTCAATGTCAATAACAAATCAGGTCAAAACAAAATTTCTAAAATTCAATCTAAGTGTATGCGCATTATACTGGGAGCAATGAAATCTTCCCCTATTAATGCCATGCAAGTAGAATGTGGTGAAGCTCCTCTAATTTTTCGTAATCAATACCTTTCGGATAGATTCCTTTTCAAACTATTTCAAAATTCTTCCCATCCTCTCCTTCCGAAGTTAATCCGTCTTTCTCGTCTTTATGGATCACAGACCTCAGATGATATCCCATGCCTGGTATACAGCTACATAAAACTCTCAAGGTTCCCTGATCCTATTACCAGATTTCCTTCCAATCCCTTGTACTTAGCACCTTATGAAGCCCTGATTCTCAAACCCAACGTCCTGCTCCACCTTGGAATTAATAAAAATGACAACAATGCCAGCAAACTATTTAGTGAATTCATCAACACTGAATATCACGGTTGGTACCCTATTTATACAGATGCCTCCAAGTTGTCTCAGGATAGCATTGGGGGTGCAGCGGTTTGGATCCCAGCTACCAAAATTTGTCTAAGCTTTAAAATACCCTCCCTTTCTTCTATCTTCACAGGGGAAGCCCTAGCCATCCTGGAAGCCATCCGCTTCGTTAAATCTCATAATTTAGATAAATCCATTATTTTCTCAGATTCAAAAAGCTGTCTTCAATCCATTAAATCTAGCCCTTTCCGTTCTTCTTCCCGTTTTCCTCTGATCCTTGAAATACGAAAGGAGCTATATGAGTGCCACTGTGCAGGACTTCGGATTCTCCTTGCCTGGATTCCGGGTCACTCCGGTATACCGGGGAATGAGAGTGCGGATTCTTGTGCTAAGGCTGCGGCCCAAATTGGATCACTTGATAATTACACCGTCTTTGCCCATGACCTTATCCTCCTGCCCAAAATGCATCTGGAGACAACTTGGACTAGATATTGGAAAAAAACCCAAAAAGCAAAAGGCAAGTACTATGCTGAAATCCAACCCGATATTCCCAAAACACCATGGTTCTACAAATTTCGCAAAGCCAATAAAGTCACAACATCTACCATTTGTCGGCTACGCCTTGGACATGCTTGTACCCCTGTACATTTAGCTAAATTAAGGATTAGAGATCACTCAATTTGTGAGTGCGGTTTGGAAGAAGGAAACGTGGACCACATCTTTTTCAATTGCCCTAATTTATTAAGTCCCTCGCTCTACCATTTCCTCCCTCCTAGTATCCCTCGTCCTTCATCCATGAAATGCCTCTTGTCCCTTTCCTTAACCCCATTAGTAAATAGGATATTATGTAAATTTATAAATAAAAACAATATTAGATTATAATGTGTATATAATGTAAATATTTATTGTAATATAATATAATATGCATGCTAACTGTTTTAACCAAATATCCCATTTATTACTAACAAAATGTTTGTGTATGTCTAAGCTTTGTGTTGTCTACTTGTTTTAGGATAATCATTCAAAGAAATTGGTACCTACTGATGTAATACCGATCAAATTATTTTATTTTGTTGGCCGTTGCCGTCTACGAAGCTGCCACGAAACGGACATTGGCAGAAATGTGACAGCTAAAAGTCACAACACGCGCCATTCATCAAGAAGTTGAAGTTGAAGTTGAATTGAGGGGCTGTGATCGCTGCTCCCGCCATTGGAAGTGTGCTAAACGGAATCCCTAAATATCGCATTTTTATCTGATTATAGTGAAAGTTTGTTTGATCTACGAATAACATTGTGTAAATATTGTCCAGGTGGTGGTAAGGTTTGTGTTTGTGTGTTTGTGACCTAAGTAGGTAGTTGTTTACGTCCATATCCAAGGATGGATCCCGACCTTCCTGATCCCGATCCACCGCCTGACATTGATATCCTACTGGTGAGTTTAATCTCAGCTACAAAAAGACGCCTAGAGGATGTAACTTTTAATCCAAACCCTCCTAAAAAGCCAATCAGCTTACATCAAAACCCGACAGCCGCTGCCGAAACTATCTATATCGACCCCGCTACGGTTATCGGCGGATACCACTATACCACTGCTGATAAAGGTCCGTTTGTAGTCCACATCTCCCGAATCGATCCAGAAACCTCAACTAAAATGATGGTTAAGTCAATTAAATTCGGACAATTCCTAAACCAAAACAAAATTAAGAACATAAGTCCAGGTGGAATTAAACAGATAGGGCGCAACAAAATCTCTGTGCAACTCACTTCTACCAATGCGGCAAATGACTTTGTCGCCCATTCTATACTCACGACACACAAATATGTTGCTATTATCCCAGTCTACAATATCACACGCATGGAAATAATCCGTCATGTTCCAACAGATCTTTCCATGACTGAATTTGTAGAATCTCTCGAACTCCCACCCGGGTGCGGTAAGGTTCTTAAGGCACGCCGAATCAACAGGAAGAATAGTACGAATAATGAAGGTGTAATAACATGGGTCCCAACACAAACTGTGGTGGTGACATTCCAGGGTCAAACTTTACCAGCACGTGTTATACCTCGCTACCAGTGGAACTATATCACTACCCAACTATCCAGTGCTATTCTTGCTGCAGATTTGGACATACTAAAGCACAGTGCAGATCTAAGAGTTGGTGCTATCGTTGCTCAAATGAACATATGGGTGATAACTGCGAAGTAACTGAGTATGAAGCCACCTGTCTTCACTGTTCTGGACGTCATTTTGCCACCAGCAAATTGTGCCCAGAATTTGAGAGACAGAAGTCCATCAAGGTCGTAATGGCACAAGAAGCTATATCATATATGGAAGCTGCAAACCAATTCCCTAAGTGACAAGATCATATGCTGAAGTCGCTCAACTTCCCCACTCCCTCCCTCCCCCCATATCCCAACAAACGGCAAATAATCAACAAAATAAGCGCTCATATGTTAGGACTGTATACGCTAACCCTAGACCGAAAGCTTCACTAGGGAAAACATACAATAAAACCGCCCACCAACAAATAGTCTCCGATCCAGCTTCTACATTGCCGAACGGCTCTGCTTTATATGCCAACAACCTCCCTTCACCCCATGGTAACATGATAGAAACTCTCCTGTCACTGCTAATCAACATTTTCTTAAACAACCCTCAACCCTTACCGTCCAACGTTGCCTCTCAACTGACACATCTAATCTCTCTTTCCCAACAAAATGGCCAGCTCTCCTCTGAAAGTACTACAATGGAATGCTCAGAGCATGCGTCGTAAGAAGCATGAACTGACCATTCTAATTTCAGAAATCCACCCAACAGTCATTGCCATCTCGGAGTCATGGTTGCAACCTGGTGCCTGCTTCCGGGTGCCGGGGTACTCATGCCTCCGCAGGTCTGATGGATATGCAGGATCTGCTTTACTTGTTAAGCGTCCTGTTCCTTACTCCCCTATTCCTTTCCCTCCCCACTCCTCCAACATTGTTAGTATCATATCCTTAGATACCTCCTTTGTGTCCATATACATCCCCCATCCCACTCTCTCACTCATCTCTGAATTCCAAAACCTATTGTCAACCGTCTCCCTCCCTATGCTGGTGATGAGAGATTTTAATGCACATCATGTCATGTGGTGTTCCAATCACTCAGATCAAGCAGGTCGCTCCCTTGTTGATGTATTCCAAGAACTTGACTTATGTGTTATCAACAATGGCTCGCCCACCCACAGAGTCAGACCCTCTCAGGACCTAAGGAGTGCATTGGATATTACACTAGATTCTCCTGCGATAGCCCCTTCACTCTCCTGGGAAACACTTCCATGCACCCATGGGAGCGACCACTTCCCTATAATTATCACAAAACCAGATAGAGCCACCCCGGAATGTAACTTTTCTCCCTCCCTTAAATATAAACTTTCCTCTGCAGATTGGACTGCCTATTCCTCATTAGTAGATAGTAAACTCAACACCCTAACCATACCTATAGATACTGACCCCCTACTCTCATACAATATCCTCATAGATACCCTAATCACTTCGGCAGAACAACATATCCCTATTAAGAAACCTGATAAAGGGTTTAGAATTTCCACTCCCTGGTGGGATTCTGAATGCACAGTAGCAGTTCAGGAACGCAAGAAAGCTGAAAAGAGGTATAATTCTAATATGACTAGAGAAAACTTTTTAATTTACAAAGAAATGGCAGCTAAATTCCGTAGAATGGTATCAAAAAAGAAAAAAAACAGGATGGGCTATTTTTTGTGAGAGCTTAGCCCCAAAAACACCGGCTTCACTGGTGTGGAAACAAATCAAGAGGTTTAGGTGTTCAGTACAGAATGAAAACCCTGTTGGAAATTACCCCTCAACATGGCTAGAGGATTTTTCTGACAGCATTGCCCCACCATCAGCCCCAACCATAGAGTCCTATCCCTCTCCTCCATGCCCTCTTCCCTCTTCATGTACACTTGACTCCCCTTTCTCTTTCAATGAACTATGCATAGTACTTGACGGACTGACAGACTCTGCCCCAGGTATTGATGGTATCCCATATTCATTTATAATTTTTTTTTTTTTTTTTTTTTTAATTTAAATTTTACAGCTCCACAGACTCCGGGATCCGTGACCTTTGTCAATCGTTTTCTTTTTGTTACTTTAATCTTGGATTGGAGAAGAAAAGGAAATAGGGGAGAGTAGGGAACATTTTCTTGCTAATTCTAGGACTATTTTATTTTCTAAGTCGCCTCCTCCCGGCTCAGCGCCTCCACCACGACTGCATTTCTATCCTTGATGGCAATCTGCAAATTGAACTCTCGGATGGTCTTCGGTGTTGCAGACAACGCTCGCCGCACGAACCGACCGATGGCGTCGTCGGTGTCGTCAGCGTAATATATGAAGGTCCCCGTGTGCCGTGAGATTGCGACGACCGCATGAGGCACGCTCTCGTGCAGCTTCGTGTTTGCCTTAGTTTTTATTGCGATTACCGACTCGTATGTTAGTCCCTGAGCTTCATGGATGGTAAGGATGCGTGACCCGGTGCCTGAACCATAACCCTGGTTTGTCAGGGTCTCCTTCTCCTCTTGAGTGTGAACTAAAAAGAGGGTGTTTGGTTGGGTGTTGGGTATTTGCGCTCCCTTATACCTTCTCTGCTCTAGGGACTTTATGCGAGGCGCCGAGGAATACATACCCGAGTATATTTCCCTCAGCGCATATGCGACGTCCATTGGGTTTCGAAGTGTGCAGAGCAACTCCTGGCTGATCTTTGTTACCAGGTTCGGGCGGTGATACCTCATTTCGAAGAGATTTTCCCTATCGATATAAGGCAGTTGATTGACATCTCCGATGAGGACAATTTCGCCAGCACCAGACAGGCGTGAGACCATTACAATGGCTCCGAAATGGTTCATGAGGGCTTCATCCACCATGAGGCGACTGAAACTCTCTTTTCCGAATCCATTTACGAGAGCAGAAGCCATAGTCCGCACCCTGGTTTTGACCAGGTTTCCAATGCGGTGCGATAGCTTTTCTCTTTATCTATAGCTTAGATCTTTTGCTGCCTCAGTTGTTGTGGTGATGATAGCGTCCTTGTCCACGTCGAAGTGTCTAATAACCCATGTTGTCTTTCCACATCCCGGAACACCATTGACCCACTGTATTCTTGGTACCTCCCAATTTTCCCAAGCCGCTGTGACACTTGAGTTCCCTTCGATAATTTTGGCCATCTCTAGGATCTTGTCGTCCAACATAATTTTGGTGCATCGGGCGGTAACTACAATAGGGTCGTTTGGTGGTGTCGCATATACAGGCATTCCCGCGCGCTCTGTCTCGTTCTCGTTCAGTGTCACGAAGCCATTTTCTGCACTGTAGGCTGCCATATACTGTCCTGTCATGGTTCCCTTGATGACCCGGGAAGTAACATTGTTGTAAATGGCTGCTTCGGCCTCCTCGAGTTTCGCCTTTAATAGGCTTTCACTTCCCAGCCTATAGAACTGCATGATGTTTTCGCAGGTCTTGAGGTTGACTTGTCTTGTCGCTCTCAGTGTGGCTGTGAATTCGATAAAGGCGTTACGTGCATGACTCCGCGGCTCCGAGGCCGTGACATAACGGGGCGGTTCCACCAGTCCCATGTCGGCTCTGGTTCGGCTAATTAGTTGCTGTGAAGCTGCTTTGAGGGTCTTTGACGTCAAGGGGTTTGATGATGATGAAGGGGATGAGATTCGGAGTACGCTCCTTGCTGCTGCGTTAAAGGCCGCCACGAAAGTCGTGTTGGTTCCTCGGCTGCTGCTTTGATTGGCTGCGGCTTTTTCCGCCGCCGCCCTCTGCTGTGCTCTTTCGGAGCCGGTTTGGGCGGTCGAACTTGGAACAGGATGTCCCCAGCTGTCAGTTGCATTAGTTAGGTCGTGCGAAGGGACTCTGAGGAAGCTCAGATTTTCTCCTCTATCTTCGTATACGACAACCTCGTGATGTTTAGAGGCCTCAATGCAACCCAGCCGGTCTGCGACCCTCGCTCTTGAATATTCAATCGCCATCGCATCCACGCTTATCACCCGGGGTGTGTCACCCGCATTTCTGCTCAGATGTGCGAGCAGCGCACTTGCCTGTGTGAAAGGCGTCCGACCTTCCGAGTACTCTATTAGTGCAATCGTTTTGTTTTTCGATCGCACCAACCGAAATCGTGTATTTGAGAGTGTGGAATTCCTATTGCGGAATGAGCTTTCCATGAAGGACAGGAGCCGTGGTCTGTTATCTGGATCTGCTAAGATATTTTGGAGATCCGAAACAACCAGCCTCCCGTCGATCATAGATTCGAGCTCATGTCTTGCGGCCATGAATCTGGGACAATCGACCAGCACATGCCAGACCGTTTCGGGTTGGTCAGGGTCACACTCGCATGCAGGACTGCTCTTGAGCTTAAATCTGTACAGGTATTCAGCTATTCCTCCATGTCCCGTCAACGCTTGTACCTGGAAAGGAGTCAGTTTCGTGGTTCTCGTCAACCGATATGCGTTTGCTACATCGGGCAAGAACATCTGAGTGACTTTTCCGGTTTCCGAGGTCTCATATCGGTCCTGCCATTTCTTGACCGATTCTTCGCGTATTTTTCGTTTGACGTAGGACAAGGGGATCCCCTCGTAGTCTCTGGGTGATTTCATGAGCGCCGCCGACTTCGCTAGTTCATCTGCTCTTTCGTTGCCGACGGTACCCACATGCGCTCTTACCCAGAAAAAACGAAGAGATCTCCCTTCTGCACGTATCTGTCCAATGTTTTCCTTTATACACTTTGCCAAGGGGTGACTCGTTTTAGGGTTACTTAGCAGTTCGAGTGAAGATCGGGAGTCACTCAGGACATTGACTTCTGGGTCCTTGCTTGTTAACACCATTTGAGTTGCCCGACAAAGAGCATAAAGTTCCGATTGAAAGACTGTGCATTCGGAGTGAAGCTTGAAGGTCGAGTTCTTGATTTCTCTTCCTTTTTCCCACCATGTGAGAGCAGCTCCAACTTTACCATCAATCTTACTGCCATCAGTATAAATCTGAGGCCCTTCTGGTAGGTGTCTTCCAGAAGCTCGTACTCTACAGATGCCTGTGTGGACGGATGGGGTTGGTCCAAGTAGTTGACGTTCCGTTCGAGTTCCACTTCTGGTGGGAGGTAATCTTGGGAGAAGTTCTTTTTCACTCTGTACAAATTTGCCGCTTCCTGTATCCTCAGATCCAGGGGAAGCAGTCCAGAAAGGACGAGTGCTGACTTTAAGGAAACAGTACGGTACGACTTACAGATTTTCTGGGCAAAACCTCTTTGGATTGCGTTCAAGTGAGACTTGTTTTCCTCGAGGTCTGCCGCTTGCGCCCATACACTTGAGGCATACATGATGATAGGTTCCGCCACAGCGACGTAGATAGTTCTCGTGATTTCGCCATTTAATCCCCAGGTCACCTTCGCTGCACATGCTAGCTGTCTATAAATGTCATTTATAATTAAATCCCCAGTGTTTTGGATGAACCCCGGTCAGCCTGGAATTCCGTCGCGATCTGACCGGCGGTGGTTACCCTAGATAATTCTAACTTAAATCTAGGTCTCTGCTACCACCCAGTTTACGACTGGGAACGTTTTAACACTAAAAAATATACACTATAACACGGTACCTTTTCTAACCAGCCTCCTCTGATAAGGGTGTATAACCTAAACTTCCCTCAAGAACTACCCCAGGTTCCCCGTGTATCTAATTTTATAATAAACTTAAATATATTTACGATACTTGTCAAGTTGTATCAGGGGGTGCGTTGGCCTCCTTCCGAACGCTCGCTCCGTGGTCGGTTCCTTCCTGAACCACTGCAAATCCAATTGCGGAAACCACGCCCGGCGCAGATCAGTTCACACAACCTTCGTTCTCGCGACCGCGCTGAGAAACGAAGGCACCACAAAAACACGCGATCCTCGCGAAGGGTCCCGGACCTCTAGCAAACACTTGCACCCGGTGCACTTGAGTATGCGACAATTAAAGGGTAATATACGCGCCCTCGCGTTATTCGAGTACCGCTCGACTGTACCAAACCCCGGGTCAATGTACACACCGTCCGTGAGCCGTCCGAACGAAGTACTCAATCAAATATGTCGGTAGATCTAAAACGTTGGCCGCGCCCGGCCATAGACCATAAATACCCTTTTCTACAAGTTAGCAAAATACATTGTTACGTCATTCGTCATTCTATTCGGAACACCCAGATAACCTTAAAAATAATTTACTAAAAATAATTAACAAATTTTTTGACTTAGGTATTGTCCCGAAACAATGGAAGACCCAGGTTATTATACCCATACAAAAACCTGGAAAAGACCCTTCAATTCCTCTCGAAACTCGGTGGCCACCATAACATCGGTGGCCACTAGGTCCGGAAACCTCAAGGGCACGTTCGTGCGCGCTTTGAAGGAGGCAGCAACTGCGGTTGATGCCTCCTTCAAGGAGCTCAACGAGCGTACGGCCACGGAGGAGGTGGCTCTTCTGAGGGAGGCCAATAAAAAGCTCATGTCGGATCTCGCTGAGATCCGACGTGAGCTTGCGGAGCTGAAGGCTGCACGGGAGACTCCGGTCCCGGCAGCTGCAGTTCCGCCCCCTCCCTCTGGACAGTCGCCTCCTCTGGAGGACGTGATGCGGGCGGTCATGGTGCAGGTGGGCACCATAATCTCCGCCCGCTTCGCGGGTTTGGAGGAGCGGTTGCTCCCTCCACAGCGCCTCAGGCCGCCTCTTGCGGCGGATAGGCGCAGGGAGGAGCCGCCGCCGGTGCCAAGCACCTCGACTGCGGTGCCCGGCTCTGCGGCTGCGCCAAAGCGGCGCAGGCGCAAAGCTGGGAGAACTGGGAGAACGCAGGAGCTCCCACCCCCGGCGAATTCTCTTCTTGAGACCGCGACTGCGACTTCGCGACCGGCTCCCTCGTTGGAGACCTGGACCGAAGTCGTCGGACGCGGTTCCAAGAAGAAGGCGAAGAAGAAGAAGAAAAAGGCGGCGCAAGGGCCACGGTAAGCCCCGGCAAAGGCGAAGACCCCTAAACTCCGCCCCCCCGTACTGCAGCGGTGGTCATCACGCTGCAGCCGGGAGCGGAGGAGAGGGGTCTCTCCTACGCCAGGGTGTTGGGGGAGGCCAGGGGTCGAATAGACCTCGCGGCCCTCAACCTCCCGCCCTTGAGAATGCGCACTACAATGACGGGAGCGCGCATTCTCGAGGTGCCGGGAGAAGAACGGGAAGCCAAGGCTGACTGCCTGGCCTCCAAACTAAAGGAGGTGTTCGGCAACTCCCAGGAGTTGACGGTGTCGCGCCCGACCCTCACCGCAGATTTGCGTGTGAGTGGTTTGGACGACTCCGTCGACTCCGACGAGTTGACGAGAGTTCTGGCGCGGGCAGGGGGATGCCCAGCGCCAGAAATTAAGCTGGGAGAAATAAGGCGGGGCCCAGGTGGCATGGGCACCGCCTTTGTCAGGTGTCCCGTCGTTGCCGCCAAGAAATTGGTGGCAAACAGCGGGCGCCTGTTGGTGGGTTGGGTGGCGGCGTCGATCAAGCTCTTGGAAGCGAGACCACGCCGCTGCTTCCGCTGCCTTGCACTGGGCCACGTTCAGGCCCAGTGCAAGTCAGAGGTTGACCGCAGCGAACAATGTTATCGCTGCGGTCAACTTGGCCACAAGGCCAAGGGCTGCTTCGCCGCCCCCCACTGCACCCTTTGTGCAGCAGCGGGAAGGCCTGCGGGGCACCTGTCTGGGAGCAGCGCTTGTGCCGAGCCCCCATCAAAGACAGGTGCTCCCAGGAGGCAGTCTGCTGCGACCAACTCCGGGTCGCAGCTGACCGGCTCCACGGCGGGGCAGCATGGAGGAAAGTTAGTATGGCGCCCATACTAACTTTCCTCCAGGCCAATATCAACCACTCCGCCCGTGCACAGAACCTTTTGCTCCAGTGCATGGGGGAGCGATTGATCACGGTGTGTGTGGTGGCCGAACCATACCGGGTCCCCCCCAGGTCGGACTGGGTCGGGGACCTGGATGGTCTGGTGGCAATCACCACACAGTCGCCGGCCCTCTCGCCCACTCTCGACAAAGTCACTAAGGGAAGTGGCTTTGTCGCGACTGAGGTGGGAGGCACCGTGGTGGTGGGGGTGTACTTTTCTCCCAACAGGGTCCTTGCCGAGTTCGAGAGATTTCTCGGCGAGGTAGGGACCCTGGTGGGACGGAGTCGCCCCCGCCCAGTCATCGTCCTCGGAGACCTCAACGCCAAATCCGTGGCGTGGGGGTCATCGACGACAGATGCAAAGGGGAGGGAGCTGGGGGAGTGGCTCGCGGAAGCGGGGCTCTGTGTCCTCAATAGAGGCACAGAGCACACGTGCGTACGGCAATGGGGAGGGTCGGTGGTCGACGTGACCTTCGCCACCCCGGAGCTCGCACGCCGTGTCCACAATTGGAGGGTGCTGGTTGATGAGGAGACACTGTCGGATCACCGCTACATATCGTTCAGTGTCTCCCCATCGACAGCGGACGGAGGACAGGGAGCCTCCCTGCCGGTGACGGGCCCGCGATGGGGGTTGAAGCGCTTGGACTTGGAGAAGCTGCAGGAGGCAGCGATTGTCCAGGCGTGGATCCCTGCTCCATCACCACCGGTAGACCTAGACGCGGAGGCCGATGCGCTGTGCATGGCGATGTCGCACGTTTGTGATGCCGCCATGCCCCGCGTAAAGGCCCTCCCAATGAAGCGTCAGGTCTACTGGTGGTCGGAGGAGATTGCGGAGCTCCGGCGGTGCTGCGTAGTGAGAAGGCGCCACTACCAGCACTACCGGCGGAGGAGGCTCCAGGAGCCGGCGGAGTTGGACGCCCGCTATGCCGCCTATAGGGCGGCGTCGCGGGCTCTCCGCACTGCCATCACCGAGGCCAAGTCGGCATCGTGGAACCAGCTGCTGGAGACACTGGACCGAGATCCGTGGGGGCGTCCCTACCTGTTGGCGAGGCGAAAGCTTCGCCCATGGACGCCTCCAGTCACCAGCATGCTGGAGCCACGATTCCTGCGGCGGGTGGTAGAGGGACTGTTCCCGGCTAGCCCGGGAACCGACTTTGTCCCTCCCACGGCGATGGTGGCGCGGACCAAGGACTCCGCCGAGGAGGAGGAGGAGGAGAAGGACGAGCTTCTCGACGTCTCCGAGGGAGAGTTGGGAGCCGCCGTCCTGAGAATGAGGGCCAAGGACACGGCGCCGGGGCCTGATGGCATACCCGGCCGTGCTTGGGCCCTCGCTCAGGACGCTCTCGGCCCTCGCCTACGGGATCTCCTGAGTCGCTGCATGCGCGAAGGGAGATTCCCGAGGCGATGGAAGAGGGGGAAGCTCGTCCTCCTCCGGAAGGAGGGGCGGCCCGCGGACGAACCCTCGGGGTATCGTCCGATCGTGCTGCTTGACGAGGCGGGCAAGCTCTTGGAGCGTATTATCGCTGCTCGCCTCGCCAAGCACCTCGAAAGGGTGGGCCCGAACTTGTCTGAGAGGCAGTTCGGGTTTCGTAGAGGTCGTTCGACAATCGACGCTATTCGTCTTGTGAACGACCTCTACGAGGGTGTATCCGGGGACGGGGTGTTGTTGGCGGTGTCGCTAGACATAGCGAACGCCTTCAACTCCCTGCCCTGGATCACCATAAAAGAGGCGCTGGGGTACCACAGAGTGCCCCGGTACCTGCGGCGCCTCCTTGGGGACTATCTCTCCGACAGAGAAAGGATGGGGAAGGTTCCAGCCCCATGTCACGAGGGGTTCCACAGGGGTCTGCTCTCGGGCCACCCCTGTGGAACCTCGGCTACGACTGGGTGCTGAGGTGCGGTAACCTGCCTGGCATCAGCTTAATTTGCTACGCTGATGACACGCTGGTTACCGCAAGGGAGGGAACCTTCCGCCAGGCGGCGATCCTGGCCACTGCGGGTGTAGCGGCCGTGGTGGCCAGGATTAGGAGTTTGGGCCTGGAGCTGGCGCTCCATAAGTCTGAGGCCATCTGTTTTCATGATGGCCCTCGGCGAGCGCCACCTGCAGGCGCCAACATCGTGGTGGGTGGAGTTTCCATCCCTGTCAAGCCGACAGTGAAGTATCTCGGTGTCGTGCTTGACAGCAGATGGAACTGGAGGCCACATCTGCGTCAACTTACCCCCAAGTTGACGCAGACGGCGGCAGCGCTGGGCCGACTTCTGCCCAATGTGGGAGGCTGTGGAGGGCACTGCCGCCACCTTTACATGGCGGTGGTGCGCTCCATGGCCATGTATGGTGCTCCCATATGGGCAAGAAGGTTGGGCCGCGGGGAGGAGGCTCTCCTCCACAGCGCCCAGAGGGTGGGTGATGGCCGTGAGAGTGTGTCGGGGTTACCGCACGCTCTCACACGAAGTGGCGTGCGTCCTCGCGGGATCACTACCCTGGTGCCTGGAGGCCGAGGTTTTATCCTCGGTCTACTGGCGCCGGGCGAGCCCAAGAGGACGAGCTGCGCCCTGCCCCACAGGAGGTGGTGCGGTGGCGCAGCGATGCCAGGGCCATTGCTCTGGAGAGGTGGAGGGAGCGGATTCTCTCTGGATCCACTCGGCGGGGGGCCGGCGCTCGACGGCTCCTCGAGGCGCTACGGCCCATTCTCACTGAGTGGGTCCAGAGAGAACATGGGGTACTCACCTTCCGGACTACACATATGCTCTCGGGACATGGATGTTTCGGGAGGTATCTGTGTAGGGTTGCCGGAAGGGAAGAGACCCCGGTGTGCCACCGGTGCGGTTGCGCGGAAGACACCGCGCAACACGCACTGGAGGCATGCCCGGGGGAAGAGGACGCGCGACGTTCCCTAGTCGCGGTCCTGGGGGCAGATCTCTCATTGTCGACCATCTTGTCCAAGATGCTCGAAGTCCAAGATCATGGGAAGCTTTCGTCTCCTTTTGTGAGACTATTGTCTCACGGAGGGAGACGGAGGAGCGAGAGAGGGAGGTTGACCCTCTCGCTCCTCCTTGCAGGAGGAACCGGACACGCGGGCGAGCCACTAGGGCTCGCACCCCGTCTCCGCTCGGAGGGCCTGGGCCATCGGGCACTGCCTGACGGCCCATTCTCCTCCCGAGGTGGGGGACGCGCTGTTATAAAGTTTACAGCGCGTCCCAGGAGCCACAATGCGGGGGTTCCGACCCCCCGCGAGGCGGGCCCGAAAGGGTGAATGGTGGTGTCAGAGTTGCGCGGGCGAATGCGAAAGCGGTTCTGCAACTCTGACACTGCACCATGGTAGGCGAAACCTTTGTGAAGGGGGTTTAGTTGGTAGGGGTGCCCTTCTGGCACCGAGTCCAGCACAGCGTGCGTAACTGCATTCCCCTACACAATAAAAAAAAAAATTAAAAAAAGGACTATGCGTTTCGTAGCCCTAGAAAAAAGGAAAATGTCCGGTCTGGATGACGAAACACCCACATCCTCTGGGATTTTGTAGTGCTTTTCATACGTGTCCATTAAAATAGTTCAATCAGGTGCTGAACCCAGAATTGAGTAAGGCTTGTTCTTGGAGTTTGAAGTTGAGCCCTCTTTTACAAAGTTAATTTGTCTTTTGTTTATCGTCAATCCCTTTTGGGCTCTAGCCACTAGCTACCGAAAGGCTTACGGCTTCACGTATGTATCTACAGAACAGATGTCAGGCAACTTTGATTGAAACATATAATACAAAAACTAAAACAATTGAAAAAATATATTCACAGTTTCAAAATATAATGCGTGGTGTACCCCAAGGAAGTATCCTTGGTCCATTACTCTTTTTAATTTACATAAACGAGCTACCACTCGTAACTAAACACCTATGTATCATGTTTGCTGATGACTCAACAATCTACATACCCAAAGGAAATATGAGTGACAATGAGTTTGAAAAAGAGATTAAAAATGTGTTACGAAAAGTTATGAGTTTGTTAGAAGACATTAACCTTTCTGTAAATATACAAAAAACTAAATTAATAGAATTCAGAAATAATAAACGAAAAGAAATCAGCTTAAATATAATACATAACGGTGTCAACGTGGACATGGTCAATGTTGCTAATTTTTTAGGTGTGACAATAGATGCTAATCTAAATTGGAAGGCACATATATCTAAAGTAAATAATAAAATAAACAAATACATGTATTATTTATATATTTTAACAAATGTCTCCTCTAAAAAAATAGCCATCAATGCGTATTATGGATACATTTATCCTCTTAGCTACGGAGTTATTTTTTGGGGTAATTCCACTGATGTAGAAACGACATTTATATTGCAAAAGAAATGTATAAGATCTATATTCAACCTAAGTAAGACAGATACCCTCCGTAATATTTTCAAAGAGTACAAGTTTTTGACTCTTACCTGTATTTACGTTTACGAAATTTGCTTGTTCGTCAAACAAAATCGGAGTGACTTCTTTAACTCCTCATTAAGAGCTGACATTACTCGCACTAAATACAAAAATAATGTTTTTGTTCCACAAGCAAATAATTCTATGTATCATAAAAATTCGTACTTCACTGCTATCAAAATATTTAATAGTATTTGGGAGTGCATTCTTGACCACCTCAGAGAGTAGACGTATTCCGGATCATCTCATAATTTTGACAGTTAGTGCAAGTAAATATATCCTTAATTTCAACGTGCAGTAAACCTTATTGCGGCGTGTCTCCGTTTCATCACTTTTATTGCAACAAAGTTCTTCGAGTCACACGCTGAGCGAGCCGTTGCCGAGGTAAGCCCCTCTTCACCTCGAAAAAAGAGACGGCCTCTGTCCTAACTAATAAATCTGTCTCACTTTCGGGCTGACTAACCTACGGAGGACTGGTTTTGAGACTACGATCACTGAGTCTACGTTCCGGCGAAGTGCTACGCTTCCGATCTGTCTGCTACGTTGCGTGCTGTGAGCGAAACTTATATTTAATATCGGGTAGAATCCATTTCATTCGTCGCACAATGCCCATACTACCCGATAAAATTATGGCAAATATCTGCGGTGCTTGCAAAAAACCCGTTAGATCGGTACAACTAGTTAAATGCTCGAAATGTCCCAGCATTTTTCACGGTATCTGTGTGAACTTGTCCGACATTCGCAACATTCCCGAAGAGGCAAAAGCGAGTTGGCTCTGTCCGCTTTGCACTATTAACCTGCCGAAATCCGACAATACGGAGTCGCCTGCGCGACCTGCGTCCGGTGAATTGCGCCTTAATTTGCCGTCTACAAGTGCGGGCGGGCGTAATAAAAACACACCAGCTTGCTCACCCGCGATAACTCCAGACCCCGAACCTATGGAATTATTGTATACTGAGCTGAAGCTCATGAGGGAAGATATAGGTGACCTTAAAAAGCAAATGAACTTCCTGACCGACCACACGATCGCCAAAATCGACGAGTGTAGCTCTAAATGCCGCGTACTCGAGGCGCGCGACACCGCACGCGAACGAGAAATATGCGTTCTGCGCGAGGCGGTCGCCGATCTCCGTCAGCAGCTGGGCGCAAAGGTGCAGATCGATTTAAGAAATGAGCTGGAATTGTCTGGTGTAAATGAGGCAAAGGGCGAGAATCTGACCCACTTGGCCCTCGTGACGGCTACAAAGCTCGGCGTTAATCTAAAGGAAGGAGACATCGATTACGTCACGAGAGTCGGCTCCCGCCCGTCGGCAAGTGTCAGCACTACCACTTCTCTCCCTCGGCCCGTGGTCGTACGCTTTGTTCGACGTCAGACACGCGATGATCTTCTGAAGGCCGCCAAGAGTCGCCCGTCATTGAATACTTTAGACATCGAAGTCGGGGGCACAAACCGAAAACTATATCTCAACGAGCGACTTACGAAAGATAACAGACTGTTGTTTCGCACTGCGAGACAACGCTGTAAGGAAACTGGTTTTAAGTACTGTTGGGTCAAAAATGGTGTCATCTTGGCTCGCAGAAAAGAGGGAATTCCAGCGATTGTCATCAGATCGCCAGCGGACTTGGAACGTGGTCTCGGCCCGGCTACAAACTGTGAGTCAGAACATTCCCCCACCGAACCTGCAATTTCACCTTGAAGTCGTGTCTTTCCGTTCGTCTGATAATAGTGTAGTTTCGGCTGTTTCCGGTTTTATTTTTAATTTTAATAATATGCTCAATTGTTTTCTTTATATGTCTAAAAATTTAATATTATGTTATATTTATCTAAATGATCACACCACTCCGCTATGTAAGTCGATAAATGTAGCTTTCCACTTATCTAATAATATTATGCATTTGGTTTCGAATCTCCTATTTAATTGTTATAGCAATGTATACTGTAGTGATTTGGCTATTAAGTTTTCTCAGTCTATAAACTCCACCGATGGTTTCGGTTAATACCACAGACGATATCGACGCAACGATATCCATTGCATGTCATAATTTTGATTCAGCCGAATCCTGCGGATCGTTTCTAAACCAAAACCTTGATGGTAACTTTAGAGTCATCAGCGTAAATATCAGAAGTTACAATTGTAATTTCGAGGACTTCGTAGTCTCGCTAGATCGCTTTAGCACTTGTTTCGATGTAATTATTCTAACGGAATGTCGGTTAACGAATAACACTTTATTGCAGCCCCTACCAGGTTATAACTGCTACCGTTCTAGTCGTCAAATAAACAAAAATGGCGGAGTAGTCATTTATGTCAAAACTACTTACTACGCTACGTCGTTTGAACCTGATCTGATAGACTCAGACTCTCTAGGGTTACACCTGGACAACAAAATAACCATAATGGGAATCTATCGCTCTCCTTCCATAATAAATATAGATCCATTTTTGTTATCTCTAGATACTGTCCTCGAAAAAGTAAAAATTAAATCCCCCCTTGTGGTTGCAGGTGACATTAACATAAACTTGTGTGATCCTGGAGATAAACATGTCTCCCAGTATCTCTGTGTAATGGCTTCTCACGCCTTACTTCCTGCTATTACCTCCCCGACTCGGAACCGTACCTGCCTTGATCATATATTCATCAGTTCTGAACGTAAAACTGTTGGTGCCGTTTGTCAGTCTTCTGTTACTGACCATTCCATCACAATTGCCTGCTATCCCGCTAGAATAAAAAAACAAAATTCTTTAAACAGACACTATCTAAGGACTAAGTATGATGGCGTGGCTTCAGAGCTGGCTCTTACAGACTGGTCTCCAGTACTGTCTTGTTCAGATGTTAACTGCGCCACAAATATTTTTAATTACCTCTTGTCAAATGCTATAAAAAATCATACAGAATCTATTAGAGTGGGTCGTAGAGACGCGATACTAAAGCCATGGATAACTCCTGGTTTGATCAGGTGTATGCGACATCGCGACAAACTGCACGTTGACAGTAAAAATAACCCTAATGACAGCCAACGTTCTCTGATATATTTAAGATACAGAAACTTTTGTAACAAACTTTTACGTAACGTGAGGACTTGCTACAACAGTCAACTGTTGGAGCAAAGTAAGAATAACCCAAAGCAACTTTGGAAAACCATTAAAAATATTTGCTATACTTCCAGGCAAAGTAGTACTTCCTCCGACTTGATGAAAGGCAATGATGGAAACCCTCTCAACCGGTGCAATCGTCACTTCGCTTCGGTAGGCAAAAACCTCGCAAATGCCATTTTATCTAAGCTCAGTGTAACCGAAGAGACGTTAATAAAATCGCATAAAACAATGCCGTCATGCGCTCAGTCACTGTTTTTGTATCCCACGGACCCGTATGAAATGTCGTGCATTATAGCTGACCTTAAAACTGACTGCACTCCTGGGCCTGACTCTATCCCGTCCAAATTATTAAAAATGTCACTTCAAACTCTAGTCACTCCTTTACATCACATATTTAATTTAAGTCTAGAAACCGGGGTTTTTCCAGATTGTTGGAAAATTGCATCTATATCTCCCATACATAAAAGCGGCTCTACATCGTCTCCAGATAACTACAGGCCTATCGCTCTACTCAGTATAATTTCTAAAATCCTTGAGAAGATTGTTAACACTCGACTCACAAAATTTCTAGAGCAACAAAACATTATTTCGGATAGGCAATTTGGTTTTAGACAAGGTAAGTCAACGGAGGACGCTGCTTCTCTTTTGGTGAATTTGGTATCCTCTTACGTGGACGGAGGAGCGAGATGTGTTGCCGTGTTTCTGGACGTGGCTAAAGCTTTCGACTCCTTATCGCCTGGTTTGCTCCTGAGAAAGCTGGAGGCATCCGGTGTCAGAGGCGTCGCTCAGGATTGGTTCCATAGTTACTTAACTGGTCGTTCGCAATTCGTCAAAGTCGGTAACCACTCCAGTGATCAACTTCCAGTGAACTATGGAATTCCACAAGGAAGCCTGCTCGGTCCGACCTTGTTTTTGCTCTACATAAATGATATAGTAAACAGTGAGCTTCCCAATGCCGATATCATCACCTACGCCGATGACACTGCGATTGTTTTCCATGGCGAGTCATGGAGTCAGGTATTTCGCCTTGCCGAAGATAATCTGGCGGTCCTTGCCGATACTCTAGCTAAAAATTTGCTCACTTTAAACGCGCGTAAGTCTAAATACATCGCTTTTGGCAAAACTTCGGTTTCTCGTCCACCCTCTCACTTACGTTTGAAAATCCATTGTTGCTCCACAGTTTACCAATCTCAATCTTCGCCTTGCTCTTGTAGCATCATTGAGGGAGTCCAGAGTATGAGATACCTAGGAGTAATAATTGACGAGAATCTATCGTTTAAATACCACATAAACGATATATCATCACGCGTGCGTAAATTAATTCATATTATGAAAAACCTGAGGGACTATGCACCTATATCTCTTCTTAAGGACATTTACATCTCGCTATGTCAGTCAGTCATCCAATACTGCATTTCGGTTTGGGGATGCGCTGGAAAGACGTATTTGATAACGGTTGAGAGAGCACAACGGGCTCTAATTAAAGTATTGCTAAGGAAGCCTTTTCGTTTTTCCACCGATCTACTCTACTCCGAATTTAGCGTTCTAAGAGTTCGACAGTTGTTTGTGCTCAACGCTGTTATGAGGACTCACTCTTGCTTAAGATCCCGCGAAGATTACTTAACGTTATTGGCTAAGCGCTCTACCAGGGCATACTTACTGCCTCTACCCCACGCCAGGTCATCCCTTGCTAGGCGTGCGCCGTCGTACTCGCTTGTCTGTATCTACAACAACGTGTCGAGGCGGTTGCGAGACTTCGAACACTTGACGAAATTCGAACTTAAAAATAAATTAAAAGCCTGGTTACAAACTCTTACGTATGATGACACTGAGGAACTCATAGGTTGTTTGTATAGTGAATAGTTCATAAACAGTGGATAGCTTAGTTTGTTAGACACGGTTAGATATTCTTGTCAACTTCTAGAGTTGTAATAATTTTTATTTTGTTTAATTGTTTTCTTTTTCACCTTTTGTTTCATTATTTTGTTTCATTATTTCATTGTAATAACTGTGTAAAATGTTCCATTTAGTTATTAGTAATCTACAATTTAACTGAAACGAATTTATTCTTTGAAATTTCGCACTCGAGCTCCAAGATACAAGTCTTGCACTTAGTTTGGAGCTCACTGCTAATCAACAAATGTTTTGTTTTGTCAATACTAATGTTTAATTTTGTTAAAGTGTTTAACCTTGTGTTGGTAAATAAATTATTCTATTCTATTATTCTATTCTATTCTATTCTAGTTTACCCTCAGACATCAAAAGTCTAGACAATACTCGCTTTAAGAGGAAATTAAAAAACTGACTATTAGCGAAAGGATTTTACAACCTAAAAGAATATTTCAACCATGAAAATGATGAATATTTATTATTTTAGAATTTCATTACTCGTTCAAATTCAAATTCAATTTCAGTATTATATTATTATGTTACTATACAGAGGTTTATTTTATATTTATTTATTTTTTTGAAGGTTTTTTTTTTCATATTATTTGCAACAAAAGTAAAGCTCGATTTTTTTAAATATATTTTGTAGGCAAGCTTAATTTACTTATTTTTATTTGTAAATAAATTATCTATTTGACATGATAATGTTTGTGTTAATAATAAGTCAAGTACTATGTGACACATATTGCACGCCCGTAATTGGGCACACTGTTTGTACCTATACCTAAGCTACTTTAAGATCTTTGTGAACACAGTATGGCAATAAATAAATTCTTATTCTTATTCTTCTTATTCTATGATTTCAAGTACTCTGTCATGGCGCTGTGAGTAATGACCCCTATTACCTTGCATCCCACCAATATGTATATAAAATATATAAAATTCCACAGACAATCCGAGAATGGGATAACGTCGCCAGCTTCAAACATAAGCTCAATGAATATTTGATATCGAAAGCATACTATTCCCTGAATGATTTTCTGACAGAGAAGAATAAAAGTAACTAGTGCAAATTGACTTATTGTAATTATTTGAGACGCACCATGCACTTTGTTTCTGTTATCTATAATGACTTACCTACCAAGAGTGTTTGGATTCTAGGTTTTTATTATTGAGTATGCTTGACAAAATTGTGTACGAGTATTTGTTTTACTTTATTTGATTGACTTGCAAACATTGTAATTTGATTTTTATTTGACATTAGTTTATTTCGCTGACATCGCTTTATTTATTTGATTTAGTGTGGTGCTTTTGAAATTTACTATTATGACTTTTATTGTATACTGACATATGTTTTAATATTATTTTAACTAATCTTATAAAAAAATGTTTTCATGAAATGAACACTGTTTTGCTGCAGTAACTTGAAAGTTTGGTATCAACGAAAACTTTCATTTTCTTTAATTTAGTAACAACTTTTATCCATTGTCTATGAATTTAGTTTTGTTACATTCACTGTTTACCTGCTTGCATGCTAAAAGCGGGACCTGGAGAACTGTTATATATTTAATGTACCACCTTTGTAACCCAGGGCCTCAAGCTCAATAAATTGATTTTGATTTTGATTGTTGGAAAATGTGAAAGAAATATTAACATCCTTAGATCTCTTTCTGGTGCTTGGTGGGGTTCACATCCTTATTGCCAAAAATTACTGTATAACGCCATTTTCAGAAGCTATATAGACTATGGCGTTTTTCTATTCCATGGAAACAAATCTGGTCAAAAAAGACTTTCCAAAATTCAATCCAAGTGCCTGCGGGTAATTATAGGAGCAATGAAGTCCTCCCCCATAAATGCTATGCAAGTGGAAAGTGGGGAGCCTCCTTTGGACCTACGTGCACAATTCCTTTCAGATCGGTTTCTATATAAACTAATTCAAAATTCAAATCACCTCCTTCTTCCACCACTCAATCACCTTTCCCAACTCTATGGTTCCCAATACTCAGAAAATATTCCCTGTTTGGCTTATAGTTACATAAAATACACCCGCATTCCTTTCCCCATTGTCCAATACCCAATGAACCCTCTGTTCATGACACCTTATGAAGCCCTCACATACCAACCTAACATCCTCCTTCATTTCGGAATCAACAAGGATGATACAAGTGCTAGGAAACTGTTCACGGAACAGATTAATTCTAAATACAGCGGTTGGTACTATATTTTCACAGATGCTTCAAAATTATCTTTCAACAGCCTCGTAGGATCAGCAGTCTGGATTCCATTCACAAGAATTTGTCTAAGTTTCAAATCACCCCCTCTCACATCCAACTTCACAGGAGAAGCCCTTGCTCTCCTTGAAGCTATAAAATTTGCTAAATCGCATAATTTACACAACTCCATTATTTTCACAGATTCAAAAAGCTGTCTCCAATCCATCCTATCCAACCCTTTTCGCTCTGCTGCCCGCTAAAGTCCATTTCACGAAAGAAGTCCCGCGGACAATTGTGGAACTAAATTTGACAGATGGGGAGTTCGGCCATGTTGTCGTTTGTCGATGTTATCAAGGTGCGTTTGTTGTGGTAGATATTTTGTGAGTGTATTATTGGATTAGTGCGTTATAAGGTTTATTTACTATGCCAAAAGTTGTAAAAAGTGCAGGTCGAGAAATGATATTAAAGGTGAAGGAGTTCTGTGAAGCGGAACACAAGAATCGCGGCGTTTTAATACCATTAGACAATGTTCGCAAAAGAGTCGCCGCCATGACAGGTAAATTTTGGGGCTGCCATATTATACATATTTTTTCCCGATTGATTTATAGATTGGAGTTAAGTTTTTTTTAATGCACGATTTTTGTTAAGGAAAATTTGAAAAGGAATTAACACAACACAACAAAAATTTGTAAAGTTATATTCAACTATAATGTAATTAGATACGGAAATAGTCATGGTTAGATATTTTTTAAAATTGTTCATTTTATTGCAGGTGTGTCAGAGAAAACTGTAACGAGAGTTACAAAAGAAGGCGCAACAGCAGCGAGTACTTCTAAAGTTATCATCACCCCAGGGAAGAGTCGCCCGCATCCCAAAAAGTTCGACTTGGATGGATTTGATTTGTGCGCTATACGGCAAAAAATTCATAGTTTTTATGTTGTGAAGAAGGAATTACCTACATTGGCTAAATTACGTGCAGCTTTGAGAGAAGACATAAATTATCAAGGAAGTATCACAACATTGCACCGTATATTGCATAGCATCGGTTTCAAGTATAAGCGATGCCAATCGAAACGTAAATTACTAATGGAACGTTATGTATGATATTACTGCATGGCGTTCAAGATATTTGGAGAGAATCCGAAGAAATCGCAATGTGGAGAAAAAACCTGTAGTATATTTAGACGAGACCTATATACACAACACTTATCATGCCAAAAGTTGCTGGCAAAGTGAGGAGGAGCCTGGGGTGTTCGTGTCAGAGTCATCAGGGAGTCGTTGGATAATTGCTCATGCAGGAACTGAAAATGGTTTTGTTAATGGTGCATTGTTAATGTTCAAATCCCAATCCAAATCCTCAGATTACCACGATGACATGAACTCAACAAATTTTTTGAAATGGATGAGTGAGAAAGTCGTTCCTAACCTACCTGAAAGGTCACTTGTGGTAATGGACAACGCTCCGTATCATTGCACTCAAATAAATAAAGCACCTACAATGTCAAGTATTAAACGTGACATGCAGGAATGGCTGCGAGGAAAGGGAGTATATTTTGAAGATAGTTGGACAAAAGCTGTATTATTTGGATTAATTAAGCAAAACAAAGGTCCACCTACATATGCCGTGGATGAATTATTAAAATCTCACAATCATGAATTGCTAAGATTGCCGCCTTACCACTGTGATCTCAATCCGATCGAAAAAATGTGGAGCCTTGTAAAGAGACGGGTAGCGGATAAAAACGTGGGCCAAGATCCAAAAGAAATTGTACGCCTAACAGAAGAGGCTTTCGAGTCTGTTACAGCGGAAGATTGGGCAGTTCAATGTAAACATGTACAGCATTTGGAGGAAGAATATTTAAAAAATGATGGTCTTATGGATGAAGAAATAGATCGATTTATTATATCTACGGCTAGTGATAGTGAAACAGAATCTGATTCTGTTTCTATTCACTCTTCTGACAGTGATCATAGTATGACCGATCATAATTATTCAATAAAACTTTGAATAAAACTTTTTAAATGTTATTTTATTTTTCTAATTTGAAGTTGGTTGAACATCTATATTTCCATTTTATATTTTAGAAATTACAGGAAGATTAATTTTTCACTAATCGGACCTGACTGACTGACCTTAGCAGTATAAACATCAAATAGGTACCTATATAAAAAATATATTCTATTAAAAACATTTTTTTTCTTATCTAACTGTTCGAGTACGAAGTTAATAAAATGAAACTAATGAACTATAAATTATTTCCCCTGATTTCCCCATACCATATAAATTTAACCGTGGCAACATTATGTCGCGCGAATACAGCGCTGCGTCTGCGGGACTTCTTTCGTGAAATGGACTTTACCCCCTTATCCTCCAAATTAAAAACCTACTGTATGATTGTCATAGTGCAGGAGTCAATGTGGTACTAGCTTGGATCCCTAGTCATACCGGAATCCCAGGTAATGAGACAGTAGATGCCTGTGCCAAGGCTGCGATCTCTGGTTGTCTTGACAATTATAAACTCTATGCACATGACTTTTGTCTACTCCCAAAATTCCACCTAGACTCATCTTGGGCCAGACATTGGAAAACTACTCAAAAGACCACAGGCAAATTATATGCTGAGGTACAACCAGATATACCCCCAAAACCCTGGTTTTTTAAATTCCGTGAGGCCAGCAAAACAACTACCTCTGTAATTTGCCGATTGCGTCTTGGTCACGTCTGCACCCCAGTCTTTTTAGCAAAACTTCGGATCAGGGATAATTCTATATGTGAGTGTGGCTTTGATGAAGGAGATGTGGATGTGGACCATATATTCTTTGAATGCCCCAAATTAAACTACTCCCTCTATGATATCCTTCCCCCTAGTATCCCTCGTCCTACCTCTATGAAATGCCTATTATCCCTTACCTTTTCCCCCCTAATCAACTCCATACCTTCATCCATAAATTTGTAAATATAAATAAAATTAAACTATAATAATGTGTGTCTCCCCAAACTAAACATTAAGTATTATTGTAAAAATATGTACCTATTATAATATAACTACTAACTCGGTGTTGGGTATTTTATGTGTTGTGTCTGTCTGTTCTAGATTAAACCAACTTATCCAGATCAAACAAGTAAACCGTGGGATATAAAACACAGTACCGTTTACGAAACTCCCAAGAAACGGACATTGGCAGAATTACGACAAAGTCGTATAGCCCAGAAAACAAAGAACTGAACTGAACTGAATTGAGGGGCTGTTTAATTAATGGTGATTTTTGTTTCAGACCTTATGTCTATTTATATAATACGCCACTATACGTAGTAAACGTAAATTACACACAAATTACATTCTCTTTGGTGTAGTTATGTAGGAGATTGTTTACCTCCGTATTTGTATCCATGAGTATTTGTTCTGTGTTGTTTACATTATGTTTGAGTCGAAGAGTCGAAAGTCGAAGAGTACTGGATTCTGGAAAGGTTTAAAAATTTTAAAATAAACTTCTCAATTGAATATTTGTAAATTTGTGCTAGTGAGTCAGTGACCAGTGACCCTGAGGTTTGATAAGAGCGTCTGAGTGGCAAAGGTGAACATGGAGCCTCTTAACAGACGTAGGTATAGTGGTTAGTGGCCGGCAAACAAGTTGACCCGAAATTGACGTGGAAGGGGAAAGTTCGCGCATGTACACTTCCACTAAAGAGACCTTATTTATAAACGTTACTGCTCAGCTAACTTCATTGAGTCAACTTGTTTGCTGGCACCACTTGTATTATATTCCTTATTCTGAGGCTGGCACCTTTAACTAACATATTGAGATGACACCAAACATGTCAATCATTGAATAGTCTCCACAGTAAACTAAAAAATGTAAGACGCCAAGTCGTAACCTGTTTTATAACTATTTAACTAATTACATCATACCTGGTAAACATCAGACCCAGTTATTATAACCAGTTCACACATCATTGTATTGTTGGCGGCAGCTACTGCTGAACTGAACTTCTGAACTAATTAATTATGTATTTACTACATTGACCTTCTGTTATTACAGAAAGCTGGACGACCCTGAAGTAATGTACACAGCATAAAGAAAGAAGCATTGTCACCAAATATCTTAGGCGAGACCATACTTGTAGGTGTTAATCCTCTGCCTTCACAACAGGATCACTGACACACCATTAGCGGCAACGCATCACTGTAACCCAGTCATTTAATCACATGTTTCTAGACATACACACATAAGATACTATCGTAACAAAAACATTGCAGTGTGATAATTCATATATTATAAAGCAACTAAACAAGGTCTTTATAGGAAACAAAAATGTCACTTACTGGAGAAAAACAAAGTGTGTCTACAATGTGTGATAGAAAACCACATCAAATTAAATGTAATATGTGCGATTACGGAGCATCATGTGCAAGTCATTTAAAAATGCATATATTAACCCATACTGGAGAAAAACCATTTGTATGTGATATGTGCGATTACAGAACATCACAGCCAAGGGATTTAAAAAGGCATAAATTAACCCATACTGGAGAAAAACCATTTGAATGTGACATGTGCGATTACAGAGCATCACAGGCAGGTCATTTAAAAAAGCATAAATTAACCCATACTGGAGAAAAACCATTTGAATGTGATACTTGTGATTATAGAGCATCAGAGGCAACTTGTTTAAAAAGGCATAAATTGTCCCATACTGGAGAAAAACTATTTAAATGTGATTTGTGTGATTATAGAACAGCATATGCAACTTGTTTAAAAAGGCATATATTAACCCATACTGGAGAAAAACCATTTGTATGTGATATGTGCGATTATGGAGCATCATGTGCAAGTAATTTAAAAATACATATATTAACCCATACTGGAGAAAAAACATTTGAATGTGATATGTGTGATTACAGATCATCACAGGCAAGTAATTTAAAAACGCATAAATTAACCCATACCGGAGAAAAACCATTTGTATGTGATATGTGCGATTACAGAGCATCACAGCCAAGGGATTTAAAAAGGCATAAATTAACCCATACTGGAGAAAAACCATTTGAATGTGACATGTGTGATTATAGAGCATCACAGACAAGTCATTTAAAATCGCATAAATTAACCCATACTGGAGAAAAACCATTTGAATGTGACATGTGTGATTATAGAACAGCATATGCAACTTGTTTAAAAAGGCATACATTAACCCATACTGGAGAAAAACCATTTGTATGTGATATGTGCGATTACGGAGCATCACAGACAAGTCATTTAAAAACGCATAAATTAACCCATACTGGAGAAAAAACATTTGAATGTGATATGTGTGATTACAGAGCATCACATGCAAGTAATTTAAAAACGCATAAATTAACCCATACTGGAGAAAAACCATTTGTATGTGATATGTGCGATTACAGAGCATCACAGCCAAGGGATTTAAAAAGGCATAAATTAACCCATACTGGAGAAAAACCATTTGAATGTGACATGTGTGATTATAGAGCATCACAGACAAGTCATTTAAAAAGGCATAAATTAACCCATACTGGAGAAAAACCATTTGAATGTGATATGTGTGATTATAGAGCATCAGAGGCAACTTGTTTAAAAAGGCATAAATTAACCCATAGTGGAGAAAAACCATTTAAATGTGATTTGTGTGATTATAGAACAGCATATGCAATTGATTTAAAAAGGCATAAATTAACCCATACTGGAGAAAAGCTATTTGTATGTGATATGTGCGATTACAGAGCATCACAGGCAAGTTATTTAAAAAGGCATAAATTAACCCATACTGGAGAAAAACCATTTGAATGTGATATGTGCTAATACAGAGCATCACAGCCAAGGTATTTAAAAAGGCATAAATTAACCCATACTGGAGAAAAACTGTATGAATGTGATATGTGTGATTATAGAGCATAGTAGGTAACAAAACGCAAACGCTAAAATGCCTGTGTCAACTGGTAGTTTTAAATAAATATAAATATTGGTGGACAATTCACACACAACACCATCTGACCCCAAACTAAGTAAAGCTTGGCTTGTAAAGGCTGCCACATAGCTGATATAATACTTATATAGTTTTAAATACATACTTAATATACATAGAAACATCCAGACACAGTGCAAACAATTGAATTCATCACACAAATATATACACTCGGTGGGGATCGAACCCACGACTCTCGGCTTTGCAGGCAGAGCTACTACCAACTAAGCCACGAGAGCAGTTAACATCACGATTCAGTCTATTTTGCCCGTGCCAACTAGTTGACGTGGCGCGCCATGCCAAAATGCCCGAGTCAACCTGTGGTTAACATGGCCCCCACGGTCGAAAACGTTAAATATATTTGTGTTTACCGCTCTAAGGCTTAGTTTGTATTATTTATCTCGTTTCTATGTTAAATTTCCTGTCATATTAATCCTAGTAGAGTATCTAAGCCATAGAAAAAAGAAAATAAATTAATAAATAAAGTAGCCAAGTGCG
Source organism: Ectropis crepuscularia (assembly GCA_963693475.1). Lineage (NCBI taxonomy): Eukaryota > Metazoa > Arthropoda > Insecta > Lepidoptera > Geometridae > Ectropis > Ectropis crepuscularia. Next base: position 13,069,304 of record OY856366.1, on the reverse strand, counting down.
AGTTGGACTCGCCCATGAAGGGTTCCGTTGCAGCAAGTAACATAATATACATAGTACACATAGTTCTTGTAGTTCGTTGTAACTTTGATAGAAGTTTTAATAATAGTGTATTTATGACGTACTAAAAAAAAACTACTCATCAGATCGAGTTTAAACTAATTTTCGTTGGTAGTTTTCATGGTAATGTACATCATATATTTTTTTTAGATTTTTCATTTTCTTACTTTAGAAGTTAGAGGGGGGGGACACAAATTTTACCACTTTGGAAGTGTCTCTCGCGCAAACTATTCAGTGTAGACAAAAACTATATTAGAAACCTCAACATCATTTTTGAAGACCTATCGATGTACCGATCGACACGTGTAGGATAGATGAAAAAAAATTTGTTGAGTTTCAGTTCTCAGTATGAGGGGCAACCCTAATTTTTATTTTTTTTAATTTCTTTTGTAAAAATCTTAATGCGGTTCACAGAATACATCTACTCACCAAGTTTCCACACTGTAGTTCTCATAGTTTCGGCAAAAAGTGGCTGTGACATACGGACGGACAGACAGACAGACAGACATGACGAATCTATAAGGGTTCCGTTTTTACGTTTTACGGAACCCTAAAAACGTTAATTTCTTCAGATTTTACTGTTAAATTTAGTTTCAACAAACAAACAACAGATAACATACGTAATCAAAGATTGGAAACCATATTTCATCATTCAGTCTGCGTCCGCAAGCGGTAGCGAGCACACGTATGGTCAGTGACTCATCGCCTGAAGATGACGGCCAATATTGTAAAGTGTGTAAAAGTCATTGCAATATAGTTATACGTGAAGTGCTAGGCCTCAACCACAGTACGGGCCTAAGGCGGGCGCGGGCGCGGGCGCGGAAATTTCAAACATAAAGTCCGCGCCATCACTTAAGTTCTCTGACGAAACAGTTGAACTACTTTTATAAAATCAGTTTTGTATATCGTTATCGTTGTAGAATGCAACAATGGCTCCACTCACGACCGGTCGTGAATGGAGACGCGGATCTACGAAACGCGCCTTTGTGTCCACAGTGCAGGCGGCCTATCCCGGCGGGCTTGAGCGACTAAGCGGGCGGAGATGTCAAACGTTCATTTGTTCGCGCTAGACGTGGGTAAAAATGAGTCTTTGGCGAGATTGAAACATTTGCATCTGGATCAGTCGATCAGTTGTAAAATGATGACATGATCATTTGTGCCATTTGGAACATGAGTCAAAATAATGATTTAGATATAGATAGATAGATCTGATATTTATAGATAGATTTACTATCTAAATCTTTACTATCTCAATCACATTTACAGTTTTTTAAGGCCTTCTAAAAAAAAGGGGTTTAGTAAGGTAGACGCTGGTGTCAGTCTGTCTGTCTGTAGACGCAACAGACAGTCTGGTGCACCAAAGTTCTCAAAAGGATGGTTCAATTTTGATGCGGTTTTTTGATTTGAAATTCAGTGTCTTTGCGGGGGTTCTTAGTAATGTTTGATAAATATGAGCTTAAAAACGTTCGCCTGAATAAAATAGTGGACCAAAGATCTTTTCACAATCTACTTCAATATGGATATCAAATGAAAGGGAAAGTAGTAGAATTCTATAACAAATTCTATCAAATCCACGATATCAGGTGGAAATCTGAATATTTAATTATGTTCTTGTTATATTTTAACATTACTGTACATTGTGTAGATAGGTACATACTATCACATTTTTCATATTCGTAGAAGTTTTATTTATAACGTAAATAAGAACAAACGATTTAAGCAATCTATTCAAACTTCGAAAACTTGGTTCTAAAGCAATGAAAAACTTATTAATTTAGTTTGCAAGTTGAAACCTGTGCGATACGCACGACGTTAATTCCGTTTTGTTTCTCAATCTTATTACTACACAACGCAGTTTTATTTTTTTCACGCTTTGCCGCGACTTGATACTGCATTCGTAAATTATTGAATATTGTTAGCAATCATACAACATACAATTCATTCAAACAGTGACTGCTAACTCGTGATTGTAAAACTGATTTCGTTCCAAATTAAACACTTTTACCAGAGCATCACCACTCGCTCAAGGTCGCGCGTTATTAGCCTACAACTAGACAGTCGGTTGTCGGACACACAGCTGAGCGCTCGCGCAACATGTTTCCCGTGCAAAATGATGTCGCGTGCATATTGTATTGTATATGGAATATATGGATGCATGAGTCAATATTTTTATATTTTTTTGCATTTATAATTAAATTAATCTGTGCTACAATGCTAGTCAGCATGACATAAAATATTGACGCACATAACGGAAGGTTAATTTATTTTTTTATTATACAACGTGGTGGATTTACCCCCAACAATATTTTAACAGTACATTCTAACACTGATGTAGACTTCATCACCCAAGGTCTCTTTCCCCTCAGCACGGTAGATCACGAGATAATTCGAGTCAAAGTTTGACGTAAAATTCCCACCAAATCACCAGCTTCAACCCTAAAGCATGTACATCAGACAAACGACCTTGCCGCCGACGCCGTGACATCGTACAAAAATCCGTGCGGAGATCTGGCCATTAGGGGTATGTCAAATGAAATAACAAACGAAAAAAATTTTTTTTTATGGAAAAAATTTTTGAGCTTTCATGCCTAATTTTCACATACATGATTCAAAACTTAATGTAGATGAACTACCATAAATATTGTTGCACCTTTCTGCAACACCTTGTATATGTCGACAACCCTTGCGCATCATTCCGCGTCAGACAGTGACAGAGTTACGCTTTAGAAGAGAGCGCAAATGTTTAGGTGAATATCGCGATAGGCATTGAGCGCTAATGCGAGCTGAATTGCACTTTGTTGTGTCCCAACAAGAGTCGCTTTTTATAAAAAAAACTTCCGCTAAGTGAGATTACTTCGATTCGGATCACAGTGATATTTCGGTTTCACTGAGTCGTTTCAGTAAATGAGCTACTTACACACGTCTAGTTCAAGCGTTTTGTTCTCACATCTAGTTGGTGAGCGACCTAATGCGCATGTGGCGGGGGTATCAAACCTTTTCAGTCTTGTCGCTTGGCGACAAGATTGACGTTTACGCGGCTGGATATAGTTTTTGGTACAATTATGATAAATACTAAATTGAACTGTTTAAAATCTGTTTCATTTTTCGCAAATTTATAAATAATTCCTTCTTAGAACTAAAACTGTACAAAAGTTTGCATTTTCTTTGATGTTTTAAACTATATTTTTTTCCAAGGATCTATTAAAATGTTGTAATGGACATGCGAGCGTAATAAAAAAACCTTTTTGGGTGTTTTCCTGCAATAATGAAACAATTTACCACATTTTTCCCTGTTATAAATTATTTCATGTACGTCATGCAAATCGTCGCCTATAGTTTGCGACACCTGACGTAGGTCGCTCGCCCGCTGCTCACTGTGGCCACCCACCCGCACCCGCGCCCGCGCCCGCGCCCGCGCCCGCGCCCGCACCCGCGCCCGCGCCCGCCTTAGGCCCGTACTGTGGTTGAGGCCCTAGCGTTCATTCAAAACAAAATAGACGTCATGAGTGAAGATAGTTTGGTGCGTATTTGCACGACATCATTTTCGTCAGAAGAAATTGATTGTGCCAAAAGTTTGTTGTTCGAATCCGTAACGACTTCGAAACGGAAAATAGCTCGGAAGAAGGAAGGACGATTACAGCGAGATTTGTATGACGTGATTAGCCTTTTTAAAGAGACCGATCCAGACTTAACACCGACATTTGTAGCAAGGGATTTGCAGAAACTACCCCCAGTGCACTTTGACCATCTCGAGCCGACTAAGTTGTTAAAAGACATACTTGTAATCCAAAAAGAAATTCAAATTAAAGAATCGTATGTATCTGTTGATCAATTTAATGAAATCAAATACGACCTATATAATCAAAAAAAGTTGAGAGGTGTCAAGGGACACCCGGATGGAACGAAGTTCTTGTCGATTAAGGCGGGTAATCCTCCCTGATCTGAGGCCAACGTTATAAGTGGAGGCAGACACGATATCCGTCGGCGTTACGACATTAATTAAGGAATTGTAATAAAAAAAATAAGTTATAATAATATTTTTTTATTACTTATTAACAAATATAATGTAAGTACTTAACATAAACTTAAGGAGTAGCATTGACGTATAATACAAAACATTATGACAATGATTCATTATTATCATTCCGAATGTTAGCCATTCGGATTGCATTTAGAAACAGTACTCATATTATTTCCAATGTTGCCTACAAATATTAGTTTTACGAATGAAATTTGTCGAAATATGCGTCAATCACACCAATCGATATTACATGAACATTACGATATATAATATACGATAGTATACAGGGTTATTGGTAATCAGCCTGCATCCTTTTAAGGGGATGTTCTGTATATTTAAATAAACAACTTTTGTTCTACAACTTTAGTTAAAAGTCAACACATTCATCAAAAAAAAATATTTAAGTTTTTGTTGTCCTCTCTAGCACTACTTAGCTCTACGCGCCGCGCGGCGCGGCGGTTCATTCATCTGCGCATGTAGTAAAACAGCTGAGTCCAAAGTGCGTAGCAAACGTTACTCGCGTAGTTAACTTGGTTATACTTCACCACGCCTAGATTTGGTTTCAAAAAGTAAGAGAAGTACATGGGTACTTAGGTTTAAAAAATTACAAATCAAGATCGTCAGCAATAAAATCCGTTATGAAATTACTATCTGTAATACTGATAAGTCAATTTTAATTACCTAGGTAGTTCAAATTTAGAAAAATATCATAGCCATCAAAACCATTTGCTTATTTATTTAATTTATGCTGATTTTCTCTCGATTTTTTCATTCACCGTTAAAGCCAGGGATGATGACAAACTTACACTAGGAAACCATTGGCACCGAGATGAGCAGGCGGGATTCAAACCTACGATCTCACAATCGTGAGTCGAATGATTTACCCACTACGCCACTACGGCTTTTTACTAGACCACCACAGCTTTTGGAACGTTAGGTAAGTTTTAGATAAGTTATCAATGAAATTTCGAACTGTAAGTAAATAAGAGTCATAATGCTTTTCTTACCTAAAAAATATTAACATCAATGCACAGTTTTGTTTGTTTAACTACACCAAAGTTTACGAACCAGTATGCATTACACGTGTCGCATAAGTTTCGTTGAACACCGACACCGCTGGCTATTTTCTTCTTTAACTTCATTGTTCTAAAGTAGATAGTTGATAGCGTCGGATCTAATGCAGCATACTATTTAGAATCTTATTATTTGAAAAGTGTGTAATAATACGTGAAGTGAATTAATTGCGCTAGTGGTGCGTACTGCGTATTACCGCCCGCCATTAAAACTTATCTACGTACCTAATTAAGTATTTATGCTATCGGCTAGTTTTACAGAATTAGCGTAGAAATGTTTTTTTAGATTTAGCTTGGATTTTTTAAAAAGGGAGGACGACGATATTTAGATAAACTAGGTATGTACTTGTACAAGAGATAAACTCAGCAGTCTAGGTACTTTCGCCTGCCTCGTTTTCGTTGCTCCGGCGGCTGGCCCGCGAGAGTAGGTATTTTAGTGTGTGTGTTATCAAACTATCGTCTGTTCACGTAATCACAAAGAAAACAACCATAGTAAAAACAAAATGTTTTTTTCACATACCTATCACACGTTTACGCAAGATCTTCTCGAAGCTGCAAGTCCCGCGGGTCCACGGGTGGCGGTGAGAATCACGCACAAAACTTTCAAAATCACTAGCAGTTCCACACACACCGAAAGATGAATTAATTGTTCATTCACTCGAGATAAAACATCGCTTCTCCTAACTTGGTGGAAAGTTACTGGACTCGGACTCGCGCTCGTTTCGATTCGCTACTAATAGTCGAATTTTTGAATTTTCCTACATACTTTTAGCCGCACCCGCGCAGCGTCTCGCCTCCCCTTTCCTTTTTCTTTAACGGTGCCGCGCTCGGTGCAGTGTTGCCAAATCAATGATATAAGAAATGACCAAACTCTTTCAAAAGTGGCTAGAATGTTTAAGATTTTGTAGTATCAAAAGTGGCTAGCTAACATTAGGTCAAAAAGAATAAAGAGATTGAATTGATTAGTTACCTAAATTAAAGTTCGCAAAGTACGAGTAGTTTTTTAAGTCTTATTATTTACAAGGAATTTTGTGTAATTTTGCAATTGTGTGAGTAGGTATTACGGCAATAAACGAAAAATCAAAGACGTTCCCGGCTTCCCGGTTTCACCCGGCGGGTGAGTATTTGCGCAAGACTCCATAGACAATATTGTTCATTCATAAATAGATTACGGACAGTATTGTGCTATGGAATCGAAAAATATTCCGTACCAAACTAATTCGTTATTATTGAGATGTGGTTTATGCCTTATTTATTATCGTCGATAGCTAAAAGTTGCTAAATCTGTGGCCATGAAATGTTTGGCAAATACAGAAAGTTGCTAGATATAGCCACAGAATAGCTAACTTGGCAACACTGGCTCGGTGTCGGCGAGCGCAGAGCCCAGAGCCCCGGCCCGGGGGTGTACCTTGTGTGTGACCTTGAGTTGCACGCTGCACGCGGCGTGTTGTGGTACCTACTTGTGTCGAGGACGACACAAATAAAAAAGACACATTTATCAATGGAAAACTCCTAATCAGTGGATTAAAGTCTGGTGAATTAGTATTAAACGATCACTATCGTTACGTTACTTAGGAGATGCTACAAAAATACGATTAGTAGGTATTTGGATACTTACTTAAGTTTGAAAACAGAAAACAGTACATACTTACCTAATTGTAACTACGAACAAGTCCATCAGCATTAAAATCGTTTAATAAATCGTATCTGTACAGTTAAGTACTATTTTCTTATCTGTGTCTGTACAAGTAATTTAAGTAGATAGTTATTAATAAGTAATTGTGTAATAAAAAAAAACATTACCATGATTTCCAATTAGGTAGGTACTTACAAAACGAAACACAAACGTCAAACACCAGCTGCACTTCAGTAACTTGGCTCACGATCATGTTATGTTTCTTTCTCATTCTGGTATTTATGTACCTGATCACGCAGTGGACGCAGAAACTACAAGCACATACCTGGACGTCTACTCTCTTTCTACGAAAACGTAATTTCGAAATAAACTCGCGACTTTCCAACAGCGATTCTACTTCGATCCATCGTTTTGTACGTTTAAATATTTCAATCCTACTCTAATTAGAGTAAGCTTAGAACATTTAAACGTCAAACAATGTTGTATCGGACGAAACGAAGTAGAACGGGAGTAGGAAAGTAGCGAGTTTTTTTTCGAAATTACGTTTTCGTAGAAAGAGAGTAGACGCCCTGCATCGCTCTGCCCATCTCAGTCGTGCCTGGTTGATACCTACTTAGCGAGCGCAGCTGCTGTAGACTGTTGTTAGTACATACCTAAATAATATTGTTTTTAACCCCCTACCAAAAAAGGGATGTTATAACACCTACCTCAATATGGGTATCAAATGAAAGGGCTTGACTAGTAGAATACTATGCGCTATGACAAATTTCAAATCCAAGATGGCCATCTTGGATAGCTACCACAAATTGGCGAACTTTTCACAAATCCCTCAATATGGGTATCAAATGAAAGGGCTTAACTAGTAGAATTTTGAACAGATTACAAACCCGAGGTAGTTAGGGGTAAATATTTTTTTTAAATTTTGTTCTTCAACTTGATTACTTAGCACAAAAGTAAAATGAATTGTACCTACTTATTATTTCGTCTATCAGCATTAAAACTTACCTACGTATACGTAGGCTATTACGAGTACCTGGGTAAGTAGGTACGTAGGTAAATTATGTTTTTTTTATGTAGGTATTTAGGCTGTTGGCTAGTTGAGCAGATTTTTGAGCGCCGCACGTGACTTTTCGAATAAAGGTTCCTGGTTGCTGGTGCTGGTGTAGACTATTGCGTTAACGTGCCTACAATGCGCAACTAAGCACAGTGATGTCAGACCGGCGACCTGGCAGCTCGGACAACAACACCGCTACCGCGTTTAATCTAGCGGCCCAATTCTTTGTCAAGCTCTTTCACCCGGTACGATGAATGTGCCGGCGGTCCGTCTTGTTAACAGTTCTAATACTAGTACCTACTTTTATGCGAGTTGTGGCAAGGAGCCCTCCTCATTGCAGAGTACGGGTAGTCACTCAGTAAATGTTCATATTAATTATGATCAATATCACCAAAACACTAGATAGGTATTGCGAAACAACCTGACGTATTCACCGCAAGCGACGGCTACATTGAACATTGTCGTTGTGGTGGTGATGGTGGGAGCGAAAACTCACACCATTTCTGTATGTACCTACCCAATTTTAACGTATTAGCACGGCATTGTAACGAACCATTAAAACAAAAACAAGTCGATTCGCGCGCTTTTCGATTTACTACTAACAGCCAAATTTACAAATTTGGTTGTTAGAGGTTTTGATTTGTAGGCACGTGGAGCCGCCCCCGTGCAGGCCCCGCTACCCTTTCATATGCCTTGATGGCACAGTAGTAACTATTATCCTATCTGTAGCATCGTGCCTACTGTCGGCGAGCGTCAAAGAGGCGTACTGTCCTGCTTGTTGCGGGCACGTGTTTATAGAGTTAAATGGTTTTAGACAGGACAAATATATTTTCTTTATTTTGTATGAGAAAAAAATATTTGAATTTTTAAAAACCGTAGAACAAAAGTTGTCATATGTAATGTCCTTAACATGCCCTTAAAAGGATGCAGGCTGATTACCAATAACTGAGCCAATAACCCTGTATAACGTGACAACATCATTACAATACATTGATGAAATATTACAGACAATAGAATCAAGTGGAAAAACAAGTACAAAATCAAAAATTTTGATTTACCCCCAACTACCTCTGATTTGTAATCTGTATAACATTGAACTAATTCAAGCCCTTTCATTTGATACCCATATTGAGGGAGTAGTGAAACGTATTTCGCCATTTTGTGGTGGCAGCTTTCTTGGATTTGAAATTTGTCATAGTGCATAGTATTCTATTAGTCAAGCCCTTTCATTTGATACCCATATTGAGGTAGTAGTGTCCAATCACACTATCAGTTCATTACACGCAACGTGACGTACCTACTACGTCTGAACTACGACGTAAAGTGACACCCTCGTCACTGGCTAAACGGCGCGAGCTATTAACCTACTCGTTCGGGTCCTCCCAGGTGTACCAAAATCACAAGGCCGCCGGCCGTTTGCCCGAGTTGACGTGCGAACGAACGCCGAGTGCGCGCATAATTATAATGTCGCGGCGTTATTGTATTGTGAATGGCTGCAATAGCAAAAAAATGTAGTAGTAATTTATCTTATTTCAAATTGCCGAAACAGGAAGCAAGGGAAGTGTTTTTATTGTTAATATTTATTTTTTAGCAAAATTTTGGTAGGTTTCACTCGCACAGAATATAGAAACAGTAGTGTATAATATGTATATTGTATAATATTTATTTTGAATAGATACAGTAGAGGTTATGCATACACATTATTTTGTCTGAAATACCTTTTACCCCATCTTTATTATGTCTCATTAAGTTTAATAAAAAATTTGACGAGATACTTTTTTTAATATTCATGTACATAATGAATGATACTAATTTGTTTATTTATTCGACGGTATGAAAACAACTTACAACTACCTACATTGTATAACCAAAATAAACTTCAGTATCAATTGTCTATAAAACGTACCTACTTAAAAAAAGCTATAGAATTTTTAACCGAATTCGAAGGAGGCGGTTCTGGGCTTAATTTTTATTGGATGTAGGTATGTTTCGCGATAGCTCAGCTAATTGTGAACCAATTTTTAAACCCCGACCAAAAAAGGGTGTTATAAGTTTGACGTCGATTTTTTTTAACAGGTTTATTTTTGTGCGGTGGTTCTTAGCTATGTTTGGTTAATATCGATTCAAAATGCCCCCCTCCACAAAATCGCGGACAAAATATTTCTTCACAACCTACCTCTATATGGGTATCAAATGAATGGGCTTGTCTAATGGAGTACTGTACAGTAGTGGTACTGTACAGTAGTGGTAGGACTATTAGCAGAGTCCGCCTGAGGAAGTACCACACCTTTGTCAGTTCTTGCGCAGCGCCTGAGGAAGTACCACGCCTTGTCAGTTCAGGCGCAGTGCAGTGCTAGGTAATGATTTGGACTCTTCATGTTCCAATAGCTGCGTGTCACTGTGCTGTTATGTGACAGGCATGTTTCTTACCATCAGGCACATGTCCTGCTCGTCTCGTCACTCTTTATTTAAAAAAAACACAGTAACGTTTGCACATTACTGCTTCGCGGCAGAATAACTGGCAAAGGTGTGGTCCTTCCCCAGGCGGACTCTGCCAAGAGTCCTACCACTACTACCACCTACCACCATTTCGTACAACCCTAGCACGTTTGGTCAATGACGTAAGCAGACGACAAGTCACACGGTGCGCACGGCATTTACAACTCTGCGTGGGTGTGTTAAGGTGTATTTTTGCTTACAAGTAACAGTAGGTAAGTAATATACGACAGTTTAGGTTCTTATCGTGTAGGTATTTGCACTTTTGTATGGAAGTGATGCATCTGTTACGAAGTAACTATTTTCTGATCTGTGGTAAAGTGTAATCCGGGATGAATGGAACAGTTTCGTGACTGATGCCTGCAGCTGAATATAGTAGGATGAAACCCATTGTAAATGGAAGAGAATATGACAAAAGTGAAAGAAAATCGTCAAATAACTGTATTTAGGGTTTAATTTGCGGTTCTGAATGATTACTTTACATAAATTCTCAGGAAAAAAGAACAAAATTATCGTACCGGTAGTGACCTCTCCAGATTTTCTATGACACTAGAGTAGGATACAATCCACAGCTGATTAAATTTTGAGTTCTGCGCCACCTATTGGTAATTATAGGAACTTTGATGTGCAAGTCGATTCGGGCAGTGGTTGTAATCTAGCCTCTAACCAAATACTCATAGGGATTGTGCAACGCCATCTATTTTTAAGCGCAAGAGTCAGTTTGTAGTGATAAATCGCCAATAGAATTATTTTTTTCGTTATTGTTTGTTAGAAAATATTTAGATTTAAATTAAATGCGTTGATAAGAGGGATCCTTTATAAAAACTATTATTGTCAGGAAAAAATAACAAAAAGAATGTTGAGAGAAAAAAGAACAAAAAGAGTATTGCGGTAACTACCGGGACTCGAACCGGGTGCACCTATCTTCATAGGTGACCCCTTACTTACTAATTGCGCCAACCGGTCATTATCAACATTGGTGAAATTTGTTATCGTATTCTAATTCTTCTAATTCTATGACGTCATAGGCACGAAACGTGACAACTTTTTCGTGAGAATTTTTTCCGTCTAGCTCCCTTTCATAACGCGCGATAAGGAACTTCGTTCCAAAAAATCATCCATATTGCTAAAAAGAAATTGCTAAAAAGACTGTTAGTAGCGTGAATATAAAATATGATGTGTCGTGGTCTGATCATTTCGCGGTTGAGTTGGTTTGCGATTTAAATATTTTAGTGCCTAGAATTAAACCGCAAAATAGAGTGTCAGATCAGGCTGTTTGGGGGGAGAGAGATAAGTACCAGATAGATCTGTATTGTAATATATGTACTAGTAAGTTGCGCGATATACATTTTCCTGCCGAATTCAGTAATTGTGCGGATGTAGCTTGTAATAATGAAGAACATGGACTAGCTATTGATAAGATGTATTACACAATTGTATCAATTCTTCGGGACGCTGCTTGTGAGATTTCTAAGTGTGATAATACCTCTAGAATTAAGAAAAAAAGGTATGTTACAGGTTGGAACAAATATTGTAAACAGGCTCATGGGGAGGCTCGTTTTCGGTTTCACGAATGGGTAGCTTATGGGAAGCTGAAAGCTGGTCACGTGTACCAACAAATGCGGGATACGAGAAAAATATTTAAACACAAATTGAAATGGTGCAAAAATAATGAAACTCAAATTAAAATGGATATACTGGCAACCCAGCATTCTGCTAAAGATTTTTCTAAATTTTGGAAAGATACCAACAAACTGAGCCCGAAACCGAGTGTCCCAGTGAGTATTGAGGGTGTTAGTGACTTCGACTAGATTGCTAACCTCTTTAAGGAACATTTTAGAGTGCACTTCCAGTTAAGGCCTGTAAATACTGAGGCAAATAACGTAAACATAGGTGAATCGACTGTCCGAATCACGGTGAAAGAGGTTGAGCAGACGGTGAGGGACATGAAGCGAGGAAAATCCCCAGGTCATGACTCCCTAAGTATTGAACACTTGCAACATGCAGGCGTAAGGTGCGTTGGGGTAAGATCGGAGGTGGGGTAAGACCGTATGAATTAAATATCTATCTCATTTGGCAACATTTTCAAACACTGACAACATTAAACAGAGCGCCATTTCTTTATTCCGCGACTCTCATCTTCGGCATGTCGCTCCGGCAAAACAGAAATGTGCAGTGCGGAATTTACGAAAAAAAAAATATATAATTTAAAAACTCAAAAACCCGACTGCGTAAAAAGTGAACCAAACTACGTTCTCGCATACTAAAAAAAACTGAAAAGAATAAAACAAGCATTTAGATTTATGGTGGTCTAGAATTCTATAATATGTTATTGTATTAATACTATTGAAATATATACAATATTTTCTAATAAAAGAACATTACAACTGAAGAGTCGGGATCCATTATTATTCGATATAGGTACAATGTAATTGTTCAATGGATCCCGACTGTTCAGTTGTAATGTTCTTTTATTAGAAAATATTGTATATATTTCAATAGTATTAATACAATAACATATTATAGAATTCTAGACCACCATAAATCTAAATGCTTGTTTTATTCTTTTCAGTTTTTTTTAGTATGCGAGAACGTAGTTTGGTTCACTTTTTACGCAGTCGGGTTTTTGAGTTTTTAAATTATATATTTTTTTTAATACTTTTTAGTTATGAACAATGTTGTGAATGTTAATATGCTCAACATAATAATATGCATCTTTTGGTTGTTGACCAAATGTCTTCGTTTCTACTGATATAATATGTAGGATTTTCTACTGCATGTAATTCATATTTATAGTTTTGTGTTAGTATAGGTTTTCGATTGACGTTGAGTACCTACTAAATCGTTTGAAGTTGGAGATGGGCGACCGAGGCGGAGCAATTCGAGAGCGGTTCCGTGGTCCCACTATCAGCGGCAGAGTTGAAACCCCATAGAGGTTTATTAGTAGATACACCATATCCATACATGATATAGAGTCTAACATAACCTGGCTGTGTCTCCCGGGCGGGGCAGTAGGGTTTGCGCAAATACATTTCTTGCACGTACGAAAAAAAGGTAGTCCAATATACCTACTAGCATAGATCGTAGAACGCAAGATGGGCCCCATCCCAAACTTCACGGCGCACGCAATCATGTCAACGTTGGGAAGAGTGAGCTCACTCTTTCCGTTCTAGTCGGTTGCAGGACGCGGTGGACGCCAGACGTTTTTACCTATCATTATTCGGTGTCAACAACCAAAATAAGTAGAACCACAGCAAATATCGCCGCTAGCGATTATAGGGGTCAAGTAGATTGGTTGTTTGTAAACCACTTACGATACATACAGAGACGCAGTTTATTACCAATTTCAAGGTGCTCAGGGCACATCTATTGATTTATATCGATGCCTACTAGATACATTAGTATATAATGTCCATCCACATTCACACGTACAGTTAGTTATACGAAGTTTTCTGCTACCTAAAAACCTATAAATGTGAGAATGGTTGTTACTCAACTTTAAATCGATATACATCCTAAACGGTCAGTCAAATCGAAAAACATTGAGAGAAAGCTAAACATTATTTTGAAATACCTATTCAACGATACCCCTCTTGACATATTTTGGTGATTTTCATTTTTTTTATTTGGACAATATGGCGTCCTGAAGCCGCCATATTGGACTTACACTAATGTCATGTCTTTAGTGTCACTCGCCAGATTAAGAGGAATCGATTGACGTGTGAATCATAAAAATCGGCCCAGGCGTTTGGTCTGTATAGTGCCTCAAAGGAACATACAAACATACATACATACATACATACATAGACTGTTAAACACATTACCACTCCTTTGCGTCGCGCAGTCGGGTAAAAAGAGAATTTTCAGATTTTTTGTGATATCCGATCTTTCCCCTTGAACTTTAGTTTGTGTTTTTTATTATACCTGTGCGTATTTAGTTATTGATGTTGTCAGAATACTAAGTATTCCAATATGGCGTCCTGAAGCCGCCATATTGGACTTACACTAATGTCATGTCTTTAGTGTCACTCGCCAGATTAAGAGGAATCGATTGACGTGTGAATCATAAAAATCGGCCCAGGCGTTTGGTCTGTATAGTGCCTCAAAGGAACATACAAACATACATACATACATACATACATAGACTGTTAAACACATTACCACTCCTTTGCGTCGCGCAGTCGGGTAAAAAGAGAATTTTCAGATTTTTTGTGATATCCGATCTTTCCCCTTGAACTTTAGTTTGTGTTTTTTATTATACCTGTGCGTATTTAGTTATTGATGTTGTCAGAATACTAAGTTACATGTTATAATATCTAGATTGATGTGATTCTAACCTGCCTAGAGTAATCGTACGCAAATATCCGGTGTGATCCGTTCTTTGACTGTGAGGGGGACCTCACAGTCAAAGAACGGATGAATGTTGTCCGATCTTGACCCGTGGATAAAATCAAAGTGATTGTCAAACTTTCAAAACCTTTGTTTTTAGCATTTTCTAACTAAATGTATTTAAGCTATGAACTGCGTATTATGTTTTACTAGCTTCGTTCGCTATTTCTCCCGCGTATCTAAAATGACACCTTTCTATCATGATGAAAGGTAGCCTATGCTCATTGCTCATGCCTCTAAGTGTTAGCTGACCTAAAAACAAAATTTAATCAAACGGATTTTTTGTGATGACGAGAACCACACGCTTAGAATTGCGAAGGTTTTATAATATTAGTGTTAATATGAGTATGGCCAGAAAAATAGGGATGTTCATATCTGTAGTTACATAATTTAGATGTCACTATTTATCTCGAAAACCAGAACGATTATGCAGGGCACAGCTAGTTTTTCCTAATGATTAATATTTTTGTATTGTCTTACTACTTTTACATTAATTAATGCACTCTTTGCGTACAGGCATTTAATATGTGTTTAAATTGATATATTTTTTGTTATTGTATTTATATATAGGTATATATACAATTAAGCAAAACAAAGTTTGTAGGGTTTTTTTTATCTGATCAGCTACACACACTTTATAAATGTATACTATACGTGCTCACCATATTTATTTTATAGACAAACATGAAAAAAAATTAAAAACAGTTTTGTCATCAGTATTGATTTGGAATGCCTCCGAAAACAAATTTTCAAAATTTCTTCAATATAAATATAGAGATCGATCCATTGCAGTATTATTGTAGGTTTTGATTTTGTTATGAGCATAAATTAATCCTAAAAAATGGTTAATCATACACAAATAGAACCGGTATAAAACATACCGGTAGCAGGATCATATCGGATTTGGCTAGGCAGGGAGAGAAATACGAGTAGTGAAGGTGAGTGTTGACGTACGTCAATATAAGGGGCCCCTTTTAAACCTACAGCCCGAGTCACAAGTCTTGGGGTCTATTCGAGATTTCTCTCTCTGCCACACGATGGACCCGGCACCCGCACGGTGAATCCATGGAATGCTAAGAAGTTCGTCTCTGTCTCTAACATGAAATAATGAAAAAATAACTGAACATACATACTACACTTTTTTCTAAAAAAACATACCCAAGAAAATTGTTAAAAGCATCCGATCTTTTCTCTTTAGCATTACAAAGTTTGAGAACCACAAAATCATAACTTTTTTGTATCTGGGGTAACATCGGATGTCTAAAGCAGTAAAAATAAAAAAATGCGTAGAATGTTTTGTCTGCTAAGAATTCATAAATTCCACAAATTATTTATTTTAGAAAAGGAAAGTCCGGATGGATTTCTTTCATGGCACCTGCCATCTAAGCAATAGAAGTCACTATGGATTGCAGTCCGAACTTACCCCTTGTTGGTAAATATCATAACTGAATCATAAACAATTAAGTTTGTTTTTGAAAACGTATACAACAAAAACTATTAAGTCTACAGAACAGACAAAATTCACGCCTATACTATGTTTATCCATTAAGACTTGTAGCTATATTTTGACGATCTGACATGAATTGATGTCCAGAAAATAAATAAATCGCAAGACTAGGCTAACTAGTCATAAATCCGTCCGGTCTTACCCCAACGCACCTTACATCTCTCAAGGGTGCTCGCCATGTTCTACACTTTTTGTGTAAGCCACTCATACCTGCCTGATGCAATGATGAAAACAATAGTTGTTCCCATTATCAAAAATAAAACTGGAGATGCATCCTGCA
The DNA here is from genome assembly GCA_963693475.1 of Ectropis crepuscularia. Classification (NCBI taxonomy): domain Eukaryota; kingdom Metazoa; phylum Arthropoda; class Insecta; order Lepidoptera; family Geometridae; genus Ectropis; species Ectropis crepuscularia. Next base: position 13,052,791 of record OY856366.1, on the reverse strand, counting down.
TCGGGAACTATAGGCCTATATCGCTCGCAACTATAATTGCCAAGGTGTTGGATGGTGTGATTGACAAGCATTTACGTTTCCATCTAACGTAAGCTCAGTTTGGGTTTAGACCTGTTGCAGGTCTACTACGAAGTCCGATAAACGATATTATCGGCCGAACATTTGACGTTTCCTACCACGAAAGACAACCGGTCGGTTGATCGGATCGGTCGTTTCGTTCTTTCCGACCGACGCTGATTTGACAGCTTTCGTGTCATAAATGTTACTCCGAAAACACTTTGTCCGACCCGTCCGACCGAATATTTGAGTTTGACAAGAGTTACGTCGTTAAAATCCACGATAACAAATTTTTAGTCGTGCGACTATCGTGTAGAGCTTGTATCTTTAAAAATTGACTAATTTTGCATGAGCAACCCTCTAAATGTTCCTAAAAACTGCTTAAAACTGTCGGGACTCGGGGTCTTCTCTCGCAGGGAGATAATCAAGGTCATAATCTACCACGCTGGCCCAGTGCGGGTTGGTGGATGACAAATAACTTAAAAAGATTCTAGGTACATGTACGTCTCCTCACGATGTTTTCCATCACCGTTTCAAGTTAATGGCATTACGCACATGACTTCGAAAACACAGTGGTGCGGATCCGGATACCCCGCGTTTTGAACCCTGGGTCTCCGGAGCGGCAATCGCCGTTTTCCTGATTAGATCTTTTTGACTTTTTGATTAACTTGACTAAAATGAATCCATGTAAAATGGTGATGACGTAAGTAATGTTACAACAAAGTATTATTACTCAAATATATTATGTACCTACTGTAAATGTTATTATCAGTTTTTACCATTCATGGTAAAAATGGTCGAAATATATTTAAGATAATATACCATTACATATCCATACATCCAGAGAAATTACAGGACTTAGATATATGATATCTTAGATCTCTGGGTGACAAGCGTAGTGCAGTGCTAGGTAATGATTTGGACTTTTCAAGTTCCAATAGCTGCGTGTCACTGTGCTGTTACATGACAGGTATGTTGCTTACCATCAGGCACATGTCCTGCTCGTCTCGTCACTCTATGCTACAATAAAAAAACATAAATATACTTTTCATATTAATGTTATGATTGTCAATAGAGTTTTTTTAATTTGAATTTTCTGCCATAAATAAATATTGGTGGACATTGTGGCGTGACTGGCCTCGTGGCTTAATGGGTAGTAGTAGCTCTGCCTGCGAAGCCGAGGGTTGTGGGTTCGATTCCCACCCAATGCAAATATTTGTGTGATGAATTCAAATGTTTGCACTGCGTCTGGTTGTTTCTACGTATAATAAGTACGTATTTAAAAACTATACAAGTATTTTATCAGCTATGTGGCCGCTATCGTACAAGCTTTGCTTAGTTTGGGGTCAGATGGAGTTGTGTGTGAATTGTCCACCACCAATAGATAGATAACTCTTTATTGTAACACAAAAACAGAAACATTACAGTAAAACACTTACAAACTAGCACCATAAATGGCGGCCTTATAGCTTAGAGCAATATTTAATATTTAAAAATTATATTGTCCACACAACACCATCTAGCCTCAAACTAAGTAAAACTTGTATTATATGAGCTAGATACCTGATATAGTACTAACATAGTTGTAAATATTGTACATAACGGCTCCCAGACACCAAATAAATATTTGTATTCATCACACAAATATACGCTCTGGGTGGGAATCGAACCCATGACCTATGGCCTCACAGGCAGTCGTACTGCCAACTAAAACACTAGGACAGTCATAAATAAATGAATTAATTAAAATAAACAAATTGATTACTGAATAAAACTTTTGGAACTTTAATTTCGATTTTTTTATTTGGAATGATATAATATGTATCTATATAAAGTAAAACAAATCATTTTAATCTTAGTATAACACAATTTTAGACAAAACAAGAAATGGCTCATATTTTTCTGGTTTAATATTTTTAAAGATTGCTGAAAAAGCCTACATCATTCATGAAAATCGGATTTGATGCCTACCAGCTCCTCAATTCTTTGCCGGTGCATTTCTGACAAGCTTGTTCTGAGACCAGATGGAGTGACGACTGGTGGCAGGTGAAAACGTAAGGCCGAGGATCGGGCCTATGATAGGAGAGCCCTATGTCCAGCAGTAGACGAACACAGGCTGATGATGATGATGATGATGAATAGAACAGCCTTTCCGGTATTGAGCCATCAGATAGGCGTGAAGGCTGTCGCCGATGTTCTTTGGACTGGCGGGACCTATAACCTATAACAAGACAAAACTATAATTAAATTAGTAGTGCTTTTACCCGACTGAAAGAAGGGTTATGTTTTTCGCGCCTTCCAGTATCTTCGAAAAGCCTGGATATATTTTGATAATAAAGGTACCGTTAGGTTTGTTTTAATCACCCAAAAGTCCTTAGATAGCATGTAATGTTTTTACCAGTTGCTTTTTTGCAGTCGGTTTTTTAAGTTAAAGTTATTAGTGGTTGGACTCTTTGCAGAGTCCGCCTGGGGCAGTACCACACCTTTGCCAGTTATTCTACAGCCAAGCAGTAATGTGCAAACATTTATTTATTTATTACTGTGTTCCGGTTTCAAAAGCAATGTTTCCAGTTAAATTACAGGGCATAGAGATAAAACATCTTATATCTCTGGGTGACAAGTTCAGTGCAGTGCTGCAGGTAATGATTTGGACTTTTCATGTTCCAATAGCTGCGTGTCATTGTGGATGTGTTATGTGGCAGGCATGTGGCTTACCATCAGGCACATATCCTGCTCGTCTCCTCACTCTATACATGCTCTCTGGACTGGCGGGACCTATGACAAAACAAATCTATGATGAAAGTTGCAAGGAATATTTAGTGAACCTATAGTTGTACCTGTACTTATAGTTGATCTATTATTACTTTTAATTTTAATATAGGTATAAAAGTCTATGCTGCTCAGCATAGTGAGACCACTTTTTTGTAGCCACAGTTGGGGTTCGGCCTTCTCTCTCTGTTGCATGTATAAGAAACTAGTAACATTATATAAAACTTGACAGCTTAAAGGTTTAAGTGTGATTTTCAGAAACAATGTTTAGGATTTCAGACATTAGTTTTGCAATAGATATTATAAATGACAAGGATGGCAACCAACTATTCAACACTGACAAGTAAACATAAAAAAGGATAGGTACTCCCTTTTATACATTATTAAACATCTGGGCTTAGGGTTTATAAAAATAGAAAAAATATATAAATACCTCTGGAAATACCAGCATTCTTGCTGATGTCTGCGGTTCGCCAAATCAATCTCCCATTATAAATGTCATTGTTTATTCCCCATGGAAGAATTAGGTTTATTGTTGAAGATAGTTATGATATAGATAGTTCAGCGTGGTCGCTGTGGTTTTCTGAGTGATATACCTTTTCACCTGTGCATACCTAGAATAATAAAACAAATTGAGATATGCAAAATGTAGATAAATTACATAAGAATTTATGTATTAGTACAAAGACAGTTTTTTTCGCCTGGCTACCCTGGCGATGTAAACAAGTCAATGTTAATCTCCACGCGAATTAATTAATAATTTACAGTTTAAAGAGTGTATTAAATAATTACAATAACAAAACACAGTGTGTACATAACCTAAAACGGATTGCAAGATACAAATTTCCTCTGGTGAGCCACTTTTTTGGATAACAGACATGTAAATTTCACTGTTTCACTTCACAAAAAACCGTTAACCATTTAATATGGATGATTAGTCATACGATTTCGTAGTTTGGCAACTATTTCACAAGAACATTCGTTTGATTCGTTTACACGACAGATAATTTCGACAATACAGATTCACTAATCAGCTGATTATATGACTTATATGACAGTATTGACAAATCAACTGAATGACTGAAGAACTAATCATGACATTCACATTAATACACTAGGAGAAAGCATTTACAACTGATTAATTTTGACGTTTTGTTTTTTCTGCATATTTGGCAATAGTGCAGACAGTGCATTCCGCCACAGTCAATAATTACACACTACATCATGCACTAGCATATTACTACATAAAGGTACCGAGAAATCTTAATTGCACTATAAATTTACTACGTGATTAATATTGCTACATAAATATATGAAATGAATAAATGTCTATGAAAAATAATTTATATGTTATAAAATTTGTTTTAAAAAAATAAAATAAACAAGTAGCACAATGTCCACATTGCAAACCCGACCTCGCCGTATAAAAGCAAAGGCAGTTTCTGCTGAAAATGAAGACTACGAGAAGGATACCACATTGAAAAATATGGAGAAAACAATTAATAATCTTAGAAAACAGTTAGACGATAGTAATAAATTGAGAGAGACTCTTTTAGAAGAGCAAGAAAGTAATGGAAAAGAATTCGAGATGATGTGCAAACAGATAAATTTTCTGAAGAAGAAGATATCAGAAGAAGAGGAAAAAAACGATGACCTGCAGGAATATATTAACAAAATACTTGAAGATAACAAAACACTGCTAGAAGAACAAAGTATGTGCGAAATTACGTACAGAAGAAATAATTACCAAAAAGAACTAAAGTATAAAGAAAAGGAATGCATGGAACTACGGCGAAAACTCAGTGAATTGCTCCTGCAGGCATCACAACCAATTAGCATAAAAAGGGGGTTGACTTACTTAAAAAAAAACGTGCGTGATAAAAGAAACCTACAATTAAAAATAAAGAAATACTCCAAAAAAATAAGAATACTTAGTAAAACAGTTAAAATAATGGAGAAAGAATTATCGAGAAGAGATGAAACTGTAACGGTTTTTAAAGAGGAAAATGGAAAGCTTTTGGAAATTATTAGTGAATATAATCAGGACACCCTAAATAAGGTACGAGCTCAAGAAGGAGTTCAATTTGTAGAAAAGCAACTAGAAAAGCTGCAGAAAATCATAGACGAACTAGATACCGACTCAGTCAAAAAGCAAACTGCAAATGTGGAGCCGGTTGGACTGAAAATGGGCGGAGACGTTTCGGAACTAAATATGAACATTAACTATCAGGGTATGGAAAACTCCAAGAAAACGCAAACCGCCGCCTCAAATTGTGAAGAAAACCCGCATCTTGCTACTAAACATCACATACTTCCTAAGCAATATAGGACAATCGACATGCTCTCTGATAGTTATGGCAGAGACATGTCAATGAGAATAATAAAGCAGCTGAGGGAAAACTATGTAGTATCAAATATTTGTAAGACAAATTGTAGTTGGGAGTCAATAGTAGACTCTAAGTATACAAGTCAAGAGAACAGTACTGTCTCTGATATTCTTTTAATTATGATAGGAATGTGGGATACTGTAGTCTCATCGGCTAGTAAATATTTACGTGTTATTGAAACACTTGCTAAAGATCTCCAGTCGCGGGGTAAAAGATTGGTGGTATCAACAATAGCGTATACAAGAGGACACACTATAAATCAAAAGAATACAATTTCAAAATTCAATTCTAAGCTATATATAATGGCATCTCTTATAGACAGTCTAAATATCATTGACCTCAATGACCCTCGCATTGGCCTAAGCCGCGATGACGTTGCTTTTTGTGTCGCCATGGCGTGTGAACAGGGAATAAATAGGAGTAATTTGATCTTGCTGGTTGATGACATGACTTTGAATCCATCTCAAAATTTTTTTCCAACATTAGGCACACAAAGTGTGAAATGAAATTATGTCATCAAAACGTGCAGGGCGTGTACAAGAAGGCTAACATGTTGAGCCTTTTCTTGAAACAAGATTCAGTTGACGTAATGTGTATGACAGAAACCTTTCTAAAGGAAAGCAAACTGAATACTTTCACGGTCGAAGGGTTTACAGTGGCCTCCTCTTTCTGCAGGGTCAAATTTGTTCATGGTGGATGCATGATATTAGTAAAAAATAATATTAAGTTTAAATGTAGGCAGGATATTAATAAAATTTCAATTGAAAAACACTTCGAAGCTAGTTGCGTCGAAATGAAAGATTGTATTATTTTGGTCACATATAGATCTCCATCTGGAGACAAAAATGTCTTCTCAGATAAACTAGAACAATGTCTCGATAAAATTACGCAAAATAATAGCAAGACTGTTATCCTATGTGGAGACTTTAATGTTGATTTTTCTCTAGATAAAGAACGAAATAGTCTTATAACGGACGTACTGAATAGTTTTTGTTTAAGACAGCTTATAAACGAGTCAACTAGAATTGCGGGTAAATCCCGAAGTTGTATTGATAATATATTCACCGACTCTCAGTGTACTGTTGGCACAACTGTGTCTCCGGGAATTAAGTCAGACCACACGGCACAAACTGCTGTCTTTGGTCTCGCTCTAGATTTTGGCCCAAATACCACAAAAGTATTCAGAAAGATCACAAAGTTAAGAATCGATGCTCTCAAAATTGGTTTGCATCAGTCACTACAGCAGCCTGACTCCTGTCGAGACTTTACCACATTCTTCGAGGTTTTCCTTGATAAATTGGATACATTTTTGCCAATCACTGAGTCATCGGGAAGAGCATCAAAGTTCTGTGAGTGGGCAACCAAAGGCATTTATATCTCTAGGCAGAAATTATATGATTTGTATGCATTGTATTATGAGGGTGGTAATATATCTAAAACATTTCTTAATAAGTACAGTAAGATATTTAGGAGAGTATGTGTTGCTGCTAAAAAACTATTCCTAAAACAAAAAATCGACACGGCTGGTAATAAGATGAAATGTGCTTGGCAAATTATTAAAGATGAGACTGGAAAAAACGGTAACAGTAATGTGGTTTGTGATAAATTTTTTGACGAAAGTGGGAACTTGATAAATGACAAAAACGACATTTGTAAATTATTTAATAATTATTTTGTTAATATTGCAAATAATCTCACTCAAAATTTAAATAGTTCTACTAAAGATTCATTGACATTTTTAAGGGACTTTATTCCAAGGCATGATAGATGTTTTGTACTGCGACCGATCACAATAAACCGTATTATAAAAATAATGAGGCAGATGAAACCAAAAAAATCTAGTGATTTCTGGCATATTTCACCACATCTATTGAAAAAACTTGAAAGTGTAATTGTATTGCCTTTGCTGACCATCATCAATGATTGTATTTGTAGAGGAGTTTTTCCAGATGAAATGAAGATGGCCAAAGTTGTCCCGATATTTAAAAAAGGCGAAGCTACAGAGTGTAATAACTATCGTCCCGTATCTGTTCTACCTAGTATAAGTAAGGTTTTCGAGAGGTATATTACAGAGGAACTCATGGCATTCATGGTTGATGAGAAGCTTTTGAATGTACGGCAGTTTGGGTTCCAAAAAGCAAAATCATGTAAACATGCAATTACCAAACTCATCACGGAGGTTTTGACTGGTCTGGAGAATAGAAAAAAAACGTTTGGCATATTCTGTGATCTCTCCAAGGCCTTTGATTGCGTCTCCCATGATATACTAATTGCAAAATTAGAGCACTATGGCATCAGGTCCAAAGAATTAGACTTACTAAAATCGTATTTAAAAAATAGGCAACAGGTGACTGAATTAAATGGGTGTAGGTCTGACATTAATACTGTGAAAATGGGTGTACCACAGGGTTCAATTTTGGGACCACTGCTATTCATTTTATATCTAAATGATATATCTGTCGTAACAGAGGGTGTGGATACGGTGCTATTTGCTGATGACACCAGCCTTATTGTAAAAGAAAGTACGGACTGCGATGCTAGTCTTAAAGTCAAACGGGCCTTAAATAATTTAGAATATTGGTTCTCAGTAAATAGCATGCTAATGAATGTGGACAAAACACATATTATACACTTTAGTCTCAGTACAAAAAATGAAATGTTATCAAATCCAAGGACAATTGAAACATTACATGGTTTTAAGCTGTCTTTAGTAAGTAGTGTGAAATTTTTAGGTGTATGGCTAGATAATAAATTAACATGGTCTACTCAAATAGAAAATTTAGCCAAAAAGCTTAGCTCGGCCACGTATGCTGTTAAAAAAATAAAAGAACTTGCGGGACCAATTGCAGCACGATCGGTGTACTTTGCTTACTTCCATTCCATCATGACGTATGGAATTTTATTCTGGGGTTCAGCTGGAAGTTGCCATACAAATAGAATATTTAAATTACAAAAACGAGCCGTACGGTACATATTAGGTCTAAAATATCATACGGACTCATGCAGAAATGCATTTAAAGAACTAGGAATAATGACAATGTCTGGAGAATTCATTTATCACAATATAATGTACATCCTTGAAAATTTGCCAAATATGGACGATGATTGTTTCTGCAAGACAAGCAGGAACAGAAACAAAATACTTGTGCCACAGAGAAGACTTGCTAAGACATCAAATAGTTTTTACTGCTTAGCTATTGATTTTTTTAACAAAATACCCTCCTGTATTAAAGCTTCTGCGAATAGTGATATATTGGCTCATGTAAAAAAGTGCCTCATTCAAAAAAGCTACTACTGTTTAGCGGATGCTAGCACAGACAAAACAATTTTTGACATTGTTAACTGATTTTATTGTATGTGCCTATTTGTTTGTCAATATTGATTTTATATTATTTCTTTTGACGATGCTATTGCAGATTCTATTATTGATTATACTGGAAATTATTTAATATATATTATTTTTTAATGACGTAACTATGTTTGATTGATTATACTGTTTTTTTTTTTTTTAACATATATATTATTGTTTAATGACTTAATTATGACTGATTGATTATACTGGAAATTATTTTAATATGTACTATTGTTACCTAAATGACTTTAACAAAAGCGTGAAACTGAAATAAGCCTTAACCAATTTTATTGAATTGTAACTTTTTTTTGACGATTCAAAGTGCATGTAACATGTTAACTGAATAAATGATTTTTGATTTTGATTTTGATTTTGACACCACTAGATCTACTAGATGTAAGAAATATATATATTTTTAAACAAAATAATTGCAATAGTGTGGCTCACTTGTAATCTTTTTGGGTCGGGTCTTGAATCGAGTCGCCTGAATTTGAGGATACTGCTAATGTGGAATGGTCAAGGGGCTTTGTCTTGACCCTCCCAATTCGATTTTAGCTGCCGGAGTTACGCGAAAATATTTTTAATTAATATTTAAAGTTTCTGTAAATTCACACGAAAAACACGCGGATGCGTGAAATGGAACGCAATATCAGGAAATATTGCATAAATTTGAATGTCTGCTATGTCTAAGTTCGTGAAACGAAACGTTTTGATCGCGATTTTTGAGGTTCATTAAAGTAAAAAAAAAATGATTTTTTTTGATGTTGATCATGATCAGTGTAATCAACTATGTTTATAAATTAAAACAAATACTCGTACATAGTTTTGCTAAAATCGTTTTCCTCCCTTCAATACTTAACAAATTACCCACCCACCCAGAGACCAACTCAGACCGGTTAGGTTGAAATTAGTCACAAAACCGACACAGAGCACCCCGACTCCACCTAGTCTTGTGGCTACTACCCCTAGAGTGTTTATAAAAAATGCGGGAGCCAGAAGCTCAAGGGAGGTCCTGAATGTTGCTTCGCCGCATGAAGTCGAGTTGAGCGAAGGGGGAAGGTGGCGAGCGAAGCGAGCCGGCGACCTCCGTAGCGAAACGAAGGCTGAGTGTGGCGAAGCAACATTCAGGGGCGACCGCAAGAGCTTCTGGCGGGAGCCCACCCAGAGTCCAAGTTAGACCGGTTAGGTCGAAATTAGTGACAAATCCAACTCTGACCTGTTAGGTCCAGATGACAGATACAACTAGCCCCACCCTACTCTACCCCTCTCCCCCGCCCTAAATGTAGGTGTAAAAGTGTTTTAGTAGAGTAGACAAAATGATCTTTGATATTAAATTTAAATAAAACTATGCAGTTCCAGGCGGGGAAAATTTCAGGGGGGGGTTCCCTGCCCCTAACCCCCCCTCCTACCCACTCCCTCTCCCCCAAGGTTAGGTGTAAAAGTGTTTAAATAGAGTAGATAAAATGATCTTTGATATTAAATTTAAAAAAAACTACGCGATTCCGGCAGGCGAAAATGGTGGGGGGGTGTTCCCCTCCCCTCCCCCCCACCCCCCTCCACCCCTCCCCCCCTAAATTCAGGCGACTCGATTCAAGACCTTACCCTTACTTACTTACTTTTTGTCGTCATTTTGTGGATTTGGTACACTGTCCCAAGTTATTGAGTGTGGTACACGATAGCTGATGGAAACGCACATGCCCTTCCACGTGTCTCAGTATTCTTTCAATATAATAGAGCTTCAATTTGCGCTGGTGGTCGGTGTAGATATCATTCTAGAAGTTGTAATCTACTCTCGAGAAACTCTCAAAACACTATAATTGTGCTCTCGTGAACCCAAAAGAGACTAGGCACTTTTATAATCGTAATATTGAATAATCGTACAATTTGTACTAGGTACGCATTTCACTTTTGTTGATATTAATTAATCGCGTAGATTATTTTCAACAACTGGAAAATACACAGACTAGTATCACAGCAACAGCATAAAGTAAAAGTGTGCTTGTATAGTTCTAACACTTCAATTTTGCAATCGCTTTTACCTCTATTTGAGAAAGTAACATAAAAACTAAAAACAAACAGATTTTTGTTTATTTTGGATTTTGATTAACCATAAGGTAGGCACGTCTTTTTTTTTCCTTATTGGCACTTAGTGTTTTTTGTATTTGCCACGGTACAGTTGAAATATCGAAATAATGCTGTGACTTTTCAGAAATAAAATATATAAACTAAAGTAAACATACGGTTTTCTTTATTTATATTGTCCTTAAAATTGATAATTTGATAGATATATTACAATTAAAAGAAAAAATCAAAAACCGATAAAACCGTTTTGGTTAGGACATCACTAAGGTTTCAAATCATTCGATCCGACCCTCAGCCGACCTAAGTCTATGACTTCCGACCGAGGTGTATCGATCCGATTGTTTTTCGTGGTAAGCTACAATTCGATTAATCGGACAGCTGTCGATCGGACCCGATCAATCGGAGCTTGTTTTCGTAGTTGACCAGCGTAGCGATTCTGAAACCATTCGGTTGCATCCGATCCGACTCATTTTGTAGCGGTCCCGCTACCGAATGGTGAGGAATCTGCGATTCTCAACGCCAATCACACGCCAATCGGATTGGCGTAGTTGGCGTAGGAATGTCTTTTGGCCAGACCAAAGACAAGCTATCCCATCTACTTTTCGAATACAGATACAAATTTGGTAGAAAAGTTAACTCATGGTAGGAATATACAAATCGTCAAATAACTCTATTTCGGGTTTATTTTGTGGTTTTGAATGACTTTTTTACATAGAATTTGCATAATAAACGAGTAAATCGAACAATAACCTCTGGAAATTAGCATCTGCAACACAATAAATCATAGTTTACATTCTTCGTTTTACCTTCAATTGTCAATCTGTTGATGTTGTCAAAGTCAACGGAACCATTGTTTGTTTTGTTTGGAACATGAATCTGTATACTAGTGTTCATGGTTTGGAAATAACAACAAAAAGTAATGGTTTCATAGTTGTGTTTGTCCATTACAGTTATATATAACATATCTAAAAGTAACCACGAACAAAAGTATCTACACTCCACCGATCATCAATAATCCTGCATCTTCACTGAACATATGCCAGAAGTTGTCATCAAACTGAAGACTACCTGAAGTGGACCGATCATCTGAAGCAAGATTCCTACCTCTAAGTGAATAAAAGTTCAGAAGACGAGATCTTAACGGAGAAACGCTAGACACTGGCGAAATTCCGATGAAATTACCGAATGGAAGCCATATGAAAAAGTTGAAGTTGGACAAGCAAATCATATATAGAAGACTCATAAAATTGTCAAGAAGATAAGTTATAGTTTAATACAAGAAGCCAGCAAATGTGATGCATTGTTTAAAACGACTTATTATATGTCGTGCCAACCTCAACTCGCAAAGCACATGGATCTCATAAAATGGTCAAGAAGAGAAGTTATACTTACTCCATACAAGAAGCCAGAGAGTTTTCGTTTTTTCGTTGACTCACCTTGAAAATTAAAGCAGATTTTCAGTAAAAATATTCGCTTTAGTACTGATTTACCTATAATCCAATTTCATTTTGTTAGAAAAAGATAATATAAGTATAATAGGTACAATACACACACATCAATTGTGATATAAGTTAAATTAGTTTTCTCTCTATTTAGGTATTTTAATATATCCCTTCAATAAATGTTAATTTTGTGACAAACCATGGTAACTTTTTAGACTGTATATTAATGTATATAATTACATAAATAATTAATAACTTACATTAAAAACGGCTATGTAGTTAATTTATATGTTGTAGAAGTAGGAGCGAAAGGTATACCAGCAAAATATCTGTATGACCTGCTGAAAGAACTTAGTAGTAGGTTCATATCAGAATTGGCTGGGCAGATAGAGAAATATGAGTAGTGAAGGTGAGTGTTGATGTACATCAGAAAAGGGCCCCTTAAACCTACACCGGTGTCACAAGTCTCGGGATCTACTTGGGATTTCGCTCTCTGCCACACGATGGACCCCCGGCACCCACACGGTGAATCCACGGAATGCTAAGAAGTTTGTCTTTCTCTTTGTAATTAAAAATCCATGGACATCACTCACTTCGCATCACAGTTTTGTGTTAGCAGGTAGCCCTTAGTCACTAAAGAGTTGCGATCATTATAATTTTAATATGTTTAGAAGTTTAAAAGTAAACTGAATTAGCTATGATTGTATTATGTATTAATTAATTAGGAAAATAAAACATTGTGGTATGTACAAAAAAAATAATGTTTTATTGACTGACTTTTGTACGGAGAGCTATTATGTTTAATTCATTTTTACAATATTCTGTTTGGTCTCTTATTAAATGTTGTTCTCAATGGTCTAAATAAGTAAATAAATATTGGTGGACAATTCACAGTCACCACCATCTGACCCCAAACTAAGCAAAGCTTGTACGATGGTGGCCAGAAAGCTGATATAATACTTATATAGTTTTAAATACATACTTATTATACACAGGAACACCCAGACACAGTGCAAACATTTGAATTCATCACACAAAATATTTGCACTGGGTGGGAATCGTTCAGAATAACTATAGACTTAGTGATGTCGCGCGTACCGCTTACCTCAACTCGGCATTTGAAGCTACACAGGATGCTATACTCGAAACTACTAAACAAAGCTTATGGAAAATTCATAAAATTGTCAAGAAGAGATGAACAAAAGAAATTATAATACCATAAGTGTAAGTAGTAAATAGTATAATTTTGTAGTGGTAGGACTCTTAGCAGAGTCCGCCTGGAGAAGTACCACACCTTTGCCAATTATTCTACCGCCAAGCAGTAATGTGCAAACATTACTGTGTTCCGGTTTGAAGGGCAATGTTTCCAGAGAAATTACAGGGCTTAGAGATATAACAACTTAGATCTCTGGGTGACGAGCGCAGTGCAGTGCTAGGTAATGATTTGGGCTCTCCATGTTCCAATAGCTGCATGTCACTGTGCTGTTATGTGGCAGGCATGTTGCTTACCATCAGGCACATGTCTTGCTCGTCTCGTCACTCTTTATTTAAAAAAAAAAAAGCCAGATACAAGAAATCAGCCTATTTTCGTTTTGTTGTTGAACTCATCTTATAGTGTAAAAACATTAGCTTAAGTACTATAAGGTAGTAACACATTTAATCAGTAAGCTAATCTTAAGTCCAATTTCATTTCGTAAGAAAATAATACGTACGTACATATTAACATCAATTGTGATATAAGTTAAATCAGTTTTTGCTCTATTTAGGTATTTAAATATCCTATCAATTATGTAGAAGAAACACTGCAGCTTTTAGTAATGTATATAAATGCATATTATGTAAATAGTAAATTCATCTGAAATATTAGTATCTCCTTGTAAATAAATGACATGTATGTTTCACTGAACTCATGACGACATTTTTTATTTTATTTATATTGCTTTGACACTCATTAAATTACCTAATTTGATGTATGTTTGTATTTGAATTTATATTTATTTGTTAATGCATTTTGATATTGTTAGAATGACTTAATTTTTCTTTGAAAACATTCTTATAGTTGTAACAATGTATCTATGATGTACCTGGTAATTGTAACTTTGAATTATGACTTGTACGCTAACCAAGCAGGACCTGGAGAATGTTACTAACCCTAATTAAAATCTGTATAACCTAGGCCCACAAGGAAATAAATGATTTGATTTGAAAAATCCTTGTAGTTAGTAAAAACTTGGGATTGTTGTAATTTTAATAGCTTTAGAAATTACAAAATACCAATTAGGTATTATTATGCAGTTAGTTAGGATTGTATTATGTCTATAATTAGAAAAATTAAATGTGGTATGAATAAAAAGTCTAAATGTTTTATTGCCTCTGAATTATGTTTTTGTGTGGTTTTCCACACAAAAACATAATTCAGAGGCTTTTATTATTAAATAATTTTTTACAAATTTTTGTTTGGTCTCTTACTAACAGTTGTCCTCAATGGTAAAAAAGCACTGCTTATTTTAGTCTAGTACACTATCTCTTTTTTCCACTTTATTGCTAAATGATGCAGAATTTAAAGCATCAATAAATTCTTCAATTATTATTAAAATACTTACTGAAATAAATGATCTTTTAGTTATAACAATCACCTTGTATGGTAATAATGAAGAAATCACTATCTCTTTGTTTCAACTTTATTGCTAAATGATGTAGAATATAAAGCATTAATAAATTCTTCAATGATTATTAAAATACTTACGGAAATAAATGTTTTTTCATTTGATCTTTTAGTTATAATACTCACCTTGTATGATAATAATGAAGAAATTACTAGTCCTTTTGTTAATAGCCAGGAAACTTTAGTCAAATTACAGCAGCAAAGTTTTAAACTTGCAGAAATAGATAATCCGGTACAACAGGCGGTATTAGAATCTATGATAACACAATTGTGTCTGACATTCTCTCACTATGCCACCACGGCTTTATAAATAAGTATATAATAATATTTAATGTAGGAAATATGTAATGTTCTTACATTACATATTGAGTAGGACAAAATAATGGATAATTTGTGGTCTACATGTTATTTTATTTCCAAAATATATCTGTAAAACAACACAGTAATATATTGCTATAGTTAGTTAGACGGGTCTTTTCCACGCTTAGCTTCTTAATTAGGCCATTGGACGTTGCTCATACATCTGAATTGTTGTTGAAGGCCTCCGGAACTGCTGCTGGAGAGTGGAAGAATTCTGTCCGCCACACTCCTGCACTCCACAACCACATTCTGTGGCATTACTTCTTCCTCCATGCATCCTGTACCCTGCATAGAGGGCTTTCTGTCACACCTATATTGAATAAGTGCTTGTTTAGAGGACAATTGTCATAGTACCTACCTATAACTTTGGGGATTTTGTCCCACATATCTAGCTATGTCTAAGAAAATTTTATGTTTGTTAAATCACATGCCGTACACCAGCAAGGTGCTACTTTTATATACACCTACGGGGTCTGCGTTGTCATTATAGGGATTGGGGACCAATAAGTTCTGGCAGAAGTACGTTTAAGTAACCTTTCCTTCATCTATAGATAGAACTAAAGTCGAATAGATAGGTACGAAAATACTGTTTGTTATACAAGGACCAGAGGGGTTCGTGGGTCACCCCTTTTGGGCTGGCACTAAGTAATATTATAGACGCACGCACTTATCACACGGTCTTCTTACTTAGTTAGCTCCGACTATGTTTGTGACCACTACTGACCACTGGGGCCAAAGTTGTTTCCGCTCTTGCTGTTATATCGTTGTTTGACGTGATGTCTCGTATCTCCAATGTTTCTTTGTGGTTTCTTGGCTTTTTGCTCAAACAACAAACATGTTTCATATTTTCATCTCAAAAAATAAACAATATCAACAAATCAAATGTGGCAATAATCTATTTCTAGCAATTCTTTTGAGCACAAAATGCCAACTTTGAAAATTTCAAAACCCAAAATTCCAAAAACTAAACACATATTACACACTAAAGTTAATAAAAAGTCGTTTACTGTCCATAATCTTACAGAAATATTGAGAAAAACAGAGAAAAATCAAGTAAATAAAATAATCTGAAAATCGTATTTAGCTATCCACGACAAAAAAGCTGTCCGAATCCCATCCGATTAGAAAACAGCTGGTAGGCGGTTGCAAACGTCAAAAGTAATCGGAATTGGCGTTGAGAATCTCAAATTGCCCGAACCAGTCGGTAGAGGCCAGTTTCCGTGGATCAGCCCGATCCGAATGGTTTCAGAATCGCTACGCTGATATCTGGCGACATTTTACTCTCGATCTAGCGCCTTACAAAAATTCAAGGTGGCATCACTGAACATTAAATACGCCACCAGCACCAGGCACCAGTCGCAGTCGCGCGCAGACTTAATATACTTATATTATAACGTAGTGATTACTTACTCTGTGACTTATATCAGCGAGCACTATAGACAAGGTCTTTTTAAGAAACAAAAATGTCACTTACTGAAGAAAAACAATGTGTATCTACAATTTGTGATGAAAAACCACATCAAAACATATTACATACTAGCTTGAGATGCAGCATATTAACCCATACTCGAGAAAAACCATTTGAATGTGACTCGTGTGATTATAGAGCATCATGGGCAAACAGTTTAAAAAAGCATAAATTTACCCATACTGGAGAAAAACCACTTCAATGTGATATGTGTGATTATAGAGCATCACATACAAGTAATTTAAAAACCCATAAATTCACCCATACTGGAGAAAAACCATTTGAATGTGATATCTGTGATTATAGAGCATCAGAGGCAAGTAGTTTAAAAAAGCATAAATTAACCCATACTGGAGAAAAACCATTTGAATGTGATATGTGTGATTATAGAGCATCACAGACAAGTACTTTAAAAAGGCATAAATTAACCCATACTGGAGAAAAACCATTTAAATGTGACATGTGTGATTATAGATCAGCAACAGCCAGTCATTTAAAATGGCATAAATTAAGCCATACTGGAGAAAACACATTTAAATGTGATATGTGTGATTATAGAACAGCATATGCAACTTGTTTAAAAAGGCATAAATTAACCCATACTGGAGAAAAACGATTTGAATGTGATATCTGTGATTATAGAGCATCAGAGGCATGTAGTTTAAAAAAGCATAAATTTACCCATACTGGAGAAAAACCATTTGAATGTGATATGTGTGATTATAGAGCATCACAGACAAGTAGTTTAAAAACGCATAAATTAACCCATACTGGAGAAAAACCATTTAAATGTGATATGTGTGGTTATAGAGCATCACAGACAAGTAATTTAAAAAGGCATAAATTAACCCATACTGGAGAAAAGCCATTTAAATGTGACATGTGTGATTATAGATCAGCAATAGCCACTAGTTTAAAAAGGCATAAATTAACCCATACTGTAGAAAAACCATTTAAATGTGACATGTGTGATTATAGATCAGCAACAGCCAGTCATTTAAAAAGGCATAAATTAAGCCATACTGGAGAAAACACATTTAAATGTGATTTGTGTGATTATAGAACAGCATATGCAACTTGTTTAAAAAGGCATAAATTAACCCATACTGGAGAAAAACCATTTGAATGTGATATCTGTGATTATAGAGCATCAGATATAACTTATTTAAAAAAGCATAAATTAAAACATACTGGAGAAAAACCATTTGAATGTGATATGTGTGATTATAGAGCATCACGGGCAAACAGTTTAAAATTGCATAAATTAAGTCATGCTGGAGAAAAACCATTTGAATGTGATATGTGTGATTATAGAGCATCACAGACAAGTAGTTTAAAAAGGCATAAATTAACCCATACTGGAGAAAAACCATTTAAATGTGACATGTGTGATTATAGATCAGCAACAGCCAGTCATTTAAAAAGCCATAAATTAAGCCATACTGGAGAAAACACATTTAAATGTGATATGTGTGATTATAGAACAGCATATGCAACTTGTTTAAAAAGGCATAAATTAACCCATACTGGAGAAAAACCATTTGAATGTGATATGTGTGATTATAGAGCATCACAGACAAGTAGTTTAAAAACGCATAAATTAACCCATACTGGAGAAAAACCATTTGAATGTGATATGTGTGATTATAGAGCATCACAGACAAGTAGTTTAAAAATGCATAAATTAACCCATACTGGAGAAAAACCATTTAAATGTGATGTGTGTGATTTTAGAACAACATATGCAAGTAGTTTAAAAAAGCATAAATTAACCCATACTGGAGAAAAACCATTTGAATGTGATGTGTGTGATTTTAGAACAACATATGCAACTAGTTTAAAAAAGCATAAATTAACCCATACTGGAGAAAAACCATTTGAATGTGATGTGTGTGATTTTAGAACAACATATGCAACTAGTTTAAAAAAGCATAAATTAACCCATACTGGAGTAAAACCATTTGAATGAGATATGTGTGATTATAGAGCATCACAGGCAGGTAATTTAAATCCCATAAATTTAGAGGCCAAGCGCAGCGAAGGGGGGAGATGGCGAGTGAAGCGAGTCGGCGACCTCCGTTGTGAAGCACAGGTCGAGAATGAAGGAGCGATACTCAGGGCTGACCGCAGAGCTTCTGGCGGGAGCCCATCCGGAGTGAAATCTCAGTGATAGACCCTAATCAGAGCGGTAGTCAAAAGCCAATGACAGAACCAAATCAGAATTTATAGTTTACATAACACAAAAAACAAAATGTCATTCGATTTATAATCATAATCTTTATTCGCGTTTATGGGTACATAAAATAGATGTAAACAGAACATTAAGAGCGCCAGTAGGTTAAAATTGGGGCATCTGGATCAAAAGAGATCCAGCTACCCCAATTTTCATCTATTCTACTATTCATTTATTCATCTATTCTATTATTATAATTCATCTATTCATATATATTTATACATACAATTGTTTATATCTATTAAAAAATATTGAAAATTCTAGCTTCATTTTTAAAGTTTTAATTATTTCATTTATTCACTTTTCTCTTAGTTTATTGACAAGTCGTAATGATGGCAATGAAACAAAGTATAATGGACTAAGAGCCCATGAACCCCAGACCTTCGTTATTTTATAAAAGCTGAAAGTTTGTCAGCGCATGCTCCTAACACAGGTAAGAACGAAGGCACATTATGAAGTTTGGGTCATCCTGGCTTTGGCAGATAAACGGTACTAAAGGTGTACCGATCAAAATTTGTCAAATTATAAAGTCTGATATTTTGGTAATACCTTTAGAATATTATAAAAAATCACACCAATAATTGCTAGACACTTAACATCGTGGTAAACACTTGCCAGACACCCATGTTGTGACAATGTTCATTCAATTATAATTCTACTTGCGTTACAATATGCGCTCTGATTTTTATACCTAATACTGGGGTAACAATTAGCAGCCTAATTATCATAAGCAGCCCAATAAAAATTCCCACTGCTGGGATTTCGGGGCCTTAGTACCATTTATCTGCCAAAGCCAGGATGACCCAAACTTCATAATGGTCCATCGTTCTTACCTGTGTTAGGTGCATGCGCTGACAAGTTTTCAGCTTTTATAAAATAACGAAGGCCTGGGGTTCACGGGCTCTTGCTCTATAAATTATTAACGCAGTAATTTAACCCAGTTGTTACGGATATCCCTTTTTTCGGGGGATCTTTCTGATTTTTTGTATTCGATCTAATTATAGGTTTACAATAAGAGGAAAAATAAGTAAAAAAATATAGGTGTTACGGAAAACCTGGAAAATGGTGTTTGATATACGGAACGCTAGTAATATGTACTGCTATACATCAGATGTACCGTAAATATATATCTAATACATTTTAGCAGTGTAGGTAGGTAATAAAATACACATTACTCTATAAATAGTAAATAAGTTGTTTTATCTTTTAATTAATACCACATTACGTAAGTAGGTAAGTAGTAAAAACCTCAAAATAATTTACTCAGTACGTGGAGCTCATCAATTAGAGGTATTATAGAAGAAAACAAATTATCGAAAAACAGATGAAAAGGTTCCTTGTTGTCTATTTTGCGAAGAACATCAGAGTATTACAAAACTACACTTGTACCCAATCTAAACTTCTTGTCTTGTAGTCACTGACATCCACTCCAGAATGCTCTTGGTATGACAGAAACCAAACGACGTATCCAAGACGAGTTGCTCTCACCCAAACCTCATATCCCCATCTTATGGGTTTGCCTCGCATGTACTGCTTACATACAGCGGTGGGCACCCACCCACACAACATTTCCACTGTACGGAAGCATACCAAAGAAACATTTAATTTCCCTAACAGTCACGTTTCCTTCTTCGTTTTTCTGCGTAGCATTAAGATTTCTGTAGTCAACCATCATTTTTATTATTTCATCATCAAAATGGATCATCCAGTTTAGGGCACTTAGCCAGCTGAGCTAACAAGAGGTAATAGTTTGTTTCGTCATCATCATTTGATGATTCTTAACCAGCTATTTCGGCTCCTGTCCTCAGTTGTGAACCAGGCTGAAAATTTTGCAAAATTCACAAAATTTTCATCCCCCGAGTCATTCAACCGTTGACGTCACCAGTACAATTTTCCGGGAGGTAAGTAATTATAATCGTGTTAGGCACCGGTAGATCATCGTCCCACTCGAACGCTTGGACAATTTCATACAGACTCAAAATTTTGGTCTTTGTCCTAAACCAACAAAACACAGTTACTTATGTTACTATCGTTTGATATACGGAACATCAACTTCATAGTCAAATAAGTGACATGAATTGTAAGAAAATCAATGAAAATATATACTTATACTAAAGATAATACTGTAGGTAATTATTCACATATTTACAAGAATTATCCAATATTAATTCAATTAATAACATCTACTCACCTCATAACACTCATGATAAAAATTCACGATTTATTAACGTTTATAAATTTTACATGTCCAACACAGATTAGAACAAACCACGTCTATTCGACAAAGGGATCATACAGCTATCACAAACAATAAACAAATAAATTTGAAACTATCCATATTTTGTTTAAGAGAGACGAACTTCTTAGCATTCCATGGATTCACCGTGCGGGTGCCGGGTCCATCGTGTGGCAGAGAGAGAAATATCGAATAGACCCCAAGACTTGTGACTCGGGTCGTAGGTTTAAAAAGGGCCCCTTATATTGACGTACGTCAACACTCACCTTCACTACTCGTATTTCTCTCCCTGCCCATCCAAATCCGATATGATCCTACTAGTGCAGCTTTAGATACTCGTTCTAGTACCTATAGAACTTACTGCACTTCTGGACAATCCAAGGTCTTTAAGCAGGTTATAGAGAGATTTTGCTGGTATACCTCTCGCTCCTACTTCTACAGCGTATAAATAAACTACATAGCCATTTTTTGTTAATTCGTTTTGAAGGTCGTAATACTTATTTTGTTTCATCGCGTGGTCTTTAGGTACCTATATTAGTTTCCCACGGTACGGTAAGTTCTACCAGGACTATGCGTTTCGTAGCCCTAGAAAAAAGGAAAATGTCCGGTCTGGATGACGAAACACCCACATCCTCTGGGATTTTATAGTGCTTTTCATACGTGTCCATTAAAATAGTCCAATCAGGTGCTAAACCCAGGATTGAGTAAGGCTTGCTCTTGGAGTTTGAAGTTGAACCCTCTTTTACAAAGTTAATTTGTCTTTTGTTTGTCGTCAATCCCTTTTGGGCTCTAGCTACCGAAAGGCTTACGGCTTCACGTATGATTTCAAGTACTCTGTCATGGCGCTGTGAGTAATGACCCCTATTAAGGAGCACCTTGCATCCCACCAATATGTGCCTTGCTGTACATATCGCCTCACCACAAGTATAGCAACATTTTTCAGAGGCTTTTCCCCACCTTACCAAGTTACTCTGGTCAGGAAGGGTCATTTGAAAAGCATTTAGATAAAATTTTAATAAGGCAGGAGACCAGTCATATAGCAAGGTGCGCCACTTTAGAGCTAATGGGATACAAAACTCACCTATGGTTAACCACTCACTTTGCATTTCTAAATTCATAGCGTGCACTTTATAACTGTCATTTTCGTCTTGTTGTAGAAAGGTTTTTACCATGTCTCGGTCTTCCCTTTTCTTTCTCGCACCCAACCCAGCTGTATTTACTTGTGCACCTGCCATAAATTGTTTATGGAATTGAAGTCTAGATTCAAGGTCCGAAGCGCTTTTGTCTTTTGGGATTTCGACTTTCCCAAAACATGCGTTTTTGTAACTCTTAGGTGTTTGTAGAGTTCGGATGGTTTTTTTAGTTTCAGGCCAAAACTATTGTGATCCCTAAAGAGAGTAGAGGGATCAGCCGGATGTGCCAATCCAAACCATGACTTCAATATCTTTAATATTTTGTATTGTCCATTGATCCGTATATCAAACGCTAGTAACAAGTGGGTTAATACAATGTAAGTAAGTACTTCAGAACTAACTACATTTTAAAAACATCACATAAACCTATTATATTTTATATGGTAAATGTATTCCTTTCGTGACATTATAATTTTACATTCTTCGTATTCAATCATTTCAACATCGTTAAGGTGTGATAGACCAGAGTCTGACATCACTGAAAAAAGTAAAGGTGACATAAGTATTTCAGGTATTGTTACGTTTTAGTTCATGATGCTACTACTAGGAGTAAAATAGATACAGTTCATTTGAAATGAGATATAAATAAAATAACTGTTTAACAATTAATTGATTATAATTAACGAATACAACACAAAGGTTACAAAACTACATACAATGAATTATACATTGATTTAAGGATATCCCTGACTTTTCCATATAGGTATATGATCCGAATAGAGATTCGCGACTACATGTTGAGCACACAACTCCGCATTACCCTTGCATATCGATTGTTCGGCGCTTTTAAATTGTTCAGCATCGTAAATTTCAATGCGAATGACTTTCACGCCTTCCGAGGTAGTTTTCAAAGATGAAGTTAACATTTTCATTCCAACGATTCGAGGGCTTACCGCTTGTATTACGGTTTGCTCATTGTTTCCTAGTATTCTTGAGCATTCATCTATACTCAGGGCTGGTGGTGATAGAATCCAGTCAGAACACTGAAAAAAATGAAAATATAATAAACGTCAGCAGATAAACGATCATAAAGTTATTCTTAATGTTAGATTTGTTACTGTATTTTCATTATTAAAACAAATTTCAAAATTTACTTACCGACATATCTGGTTCTTCGTCTTGCTCAATGAAGAGCTACTAGTTATTTAACTTTTTTGTAAATATCTCCTTCGTTTTATAACCGAAACCTATGATAAAAAAACGCAACGATTATGAACTCTATACCCAAGAGATTGTTAATAGAGTCCATTATCGCTGCTTTTACTTTGATACTGCTGACGGCTGACGATGCTGTCATTTGAAAACACGTGCCCTAGTAGGATATGGAGTCCCCCTTATTTGGCTACTTCATAGCTGGTACATCTAAATCCGCTGTGGCCCGCTATTCACTTTTTACAAGTATAAATTTAATTCAATGTAATTGATTGTTAATAAAATTAATAACTTAATAGATATAATTATTATACTTCTTACTAGACATCTGAAACCTTCAAATTATACTGTAAATTAATAAAATAATGATCCTGCAACCCACGTTTCAAATAAGTTTGGGCGTCAAGGAAATAGATCTAAATAATATACTAAATAATGTTTTCTGTCCGTCCCTTAATATATTTTATTACAGGTGTTGCAATCTTGTAATATTTTTTTTATTTAATAATTATTCACCAACCAACTTGGTGACTAATATATTTATTACAATCTAGCCTAATTCGGAAAGTCTAGGCTAATGAGTAATTTTATTATGACTTAGTTTGCTAAATAATAATAATTGTAAGATTGTGTCCATAAGCACTTTTCTTATTGTCTCTATTAAGGCGAAGTCACATCGTTCATGTGTACTTTGTATTTAATATTTATAAATCTAAATTGCACTAACACTGCACTTTGAACACAGGTATTCATTTAATTTGCACTAAGTCAACTCAAATGGTTTTGTCCGTTTAAGCCTCCGCACTAACTCAGTGTTGTCAAGGAGCTGGATTGCCTCGACATTAACATGGTAATGAAGTCTTCGTTCGTGAGCTTCTGCATATTTACGTATCACTTCACTAACAGAATCCATCTTTAGGTCTCGATGAATGTCAGCATTTCTTATATACCAGGGAGCGTTGACAATGTCCCTTAGCACTTTATTCTGAAATCTTTGTACACTTACAATATTCCTTGGTTTGGTACAGCCCCACAACTGTATACCATATGTCCATACTGGCATTAGGACTTGTTTATACAATAAGATCTTGTTATGTACTGACAACACAGATTTTCTTCCAAGTAGCCAATACATATTTTTGTAGCGTATCGCTAATTCCTCTCTTTTCTTCTTGACGTGAACCTTCCAGCGTAGCTTCGCGTCAAGAGTCATACCTAGGTATTTAGCTTTGTTTTCATAAGGTATGGGTTGATCGTTTATGAAAACTTGATGATACTTTACTTTTTTATTTGTGAAATCTATATGAACGCTTTTAGATTCATTCAGTTTGATGCGCCATTTTTTCGTCCAGTCATAGACTTTATTAATTGCGGATTGCACCATCTCTGTAGCTTCTGCATGATTGTCACCTAGTGCCAAAATCGCAGTGTCATCTGCGAATGTCGCAATAGTAGTATTTTCTAGTGTTGGTATATCACAAGTATATAATAGGTATAAGATGGGACCTAATACACTTCCTTGTGGTACTCCAGCTTTGATTTCCTTGAGTTCGGAGTAGGCTTCATCTTGTTTTATTCGAAATACTCTATTTGATATGTACGATTGTAATATATCTAATTGCATAATAATTATTACGTTATATATAATTTTTTTTTAATTCGCAAATGTATATGTTAACACCACCTGCAACGCAAGACTTCCTAACATTTTTGCTCCATCCAAAGGTTGTCTGGAAGAAATTGCTTTAAGCAATAAGGCCGCCCTTACACTACATCATACTGTGACCAAAGTAAACGAGATTTAAAGAAAATTTCCATCTGTACTTTCATATGTATATTTTTCTTTCTTATTTTTGTTAGTCTTAGTTTAAGTTTAAACTGTACTATATTTTTTTGTAGGCGTAATAAAGAGTTATTATTATTATATCTGAGAATTGCTTGGGTAACATTAATTTTAGTTTGTGTGTTAGCCCTTCATGCCACACTATCAAAAGCCTGTGCCACGTCTAAAAATATTGTGGTACATACTTTCTTTTCTTCTAGGGCTCGTTCTATTATGTTAGTGATTCTATGAACCTGATCTATAGTAGAGTGCTTCTCTCTAAATCCAAACTGGTAGCTCGGTATGAGATTTTTACTTTCAATTATAGGTTTTAATCTTTTTAGTAATCATTTTTCAAACAATTTAGACATCACAGGGAGCAGAGAGATTGGCCTATAAGACGTGGCTTCATTCGGAGGTTTCCCTGGCTTTTTTATCATTATGACTTCGGCCACTTTCCACAGATCAGGAACATACTTTAATCTAAAAGCAGCATTGATGAGTGTGGTAAGTTTAACAACTGCTTTACGTGGGAGATATCGCAGGACCATTCCTGTAATAAGGTCATATCCTGGAGACTTTTTTAAACTAATTTTCAGTTTTATTTCTTTGTAAACTTCCTTTGGTGTAACTAACTTTATATCTATATTATCTTGTAATACATTGTCCGTATTATCTAAGTTACTCATAATGTTTTCTTCGTTAGGTTTGAAGATGTTTTCAAGATGACGCGCAAATATTTTGCCTTTTTGTTCGTTACTAATAGCCCATTTCCCGTTTTCTTCTTTAATGGGAGGAATACGGGTTATTGGCCGTTTCATACTTTCAAAGCACTCCACCTAGTGAAGAGGAAGTAAACTATCAAATTAAGAAGAAAACTACTAAATCAGCTCCAGGCCCTGATGGCATTCCTTACATAGTGTATAAAAAGTGTCCATCAGTTCGTAAACATATCTTAAATATATTCAGTAAGATCTGGTCAGGAAAGCAAATCCCAAAATCATTTGGAAGAGCAATTTTTGTCCTGATTCCTAAAATGAAAGAAGTAACTCATCCAAAAGACACCAGACCGATAGCCCTAACCAATACAATTTCTAAAATTTTTTTCAGTATATTGCAAACAAAAATGACCACATTTATGGCTAGCAATAGGTATTTCAGGCCCAACCACCAGAAAGGCTTCTTGCCTGGTATTTCTGGATGCCTGGAACACAATACATTACTAGCGGAAAGTTTGAAAGATGCCAGAACACATGAGAGACAAATAACAGTCTGCTGGATAAACCTAGAGAACGCATTTGGTTCCGTGCAGCATGAACTTATGTTATTTGCCCTAAAATGGTATAACTTTCCTGCTGTAATTATTGACATAATTAATTCATATTATAATCACTTAAAATTTGTTATAGCAGTAAACAAAGAATACTCAAAACCACTTAAATATAATGTGGGACTATTCCAAGGGTGCTGCTTATCACCAATAGTATTTAATATAGTTATAAATATTCTAGTAGATAAATTAATATCCCGTGAGAAGAAATGGGGCTACCGGTTTAAAATCAACAATAAGTACACTGAGTCAATTTTAGCCTTTGCGGACGACCTTGCAATACTTACACGAAATCCCAAACAGTGTCAACAATTGTTGAATGATGTTGATGAGTTCTGTACATGGACGGAGGGAATGAGGGCAAAACCAAGTAAATGTCATTGTTTATGTCTGGGTAGACGAGATACCAAATATACTTCTTACGATCCGGGACTCTCCATAAGTGGCCAAAGAGTTGCCACAATAGCAGAGGCAGTGCCTTTCAAATTTCTTGGTAGAAAGATAGACTACAAAGGACGTACACCATCATTAGAGGTAGTTGTTGGAAATTTCATGAATGACCTCAGTAAGGTAGACCAACAGCCTATCAGCAATATCAAAAAAGCATGGATATATGACAACTATCTCACATCACGTCTCACTTGGCCTTTCCTAGTATATGACATCGGTAAAACCCTCCTCGCAAAATTAGATGCTAATGTCATAAAGATATTGAAGTCATGGTTTGGATTGGCACATCCGGCTGATCCCTCTACTCTATTTAGGGATCACAATAGTTTTGGCCTGAAACTAAAAAAACCATCCGAACTCTACAAACACCTAAGAGTTACAAAAACGCATGTTTTGGGAAAGTCGAAAGACGAATTAATCGCATCTCTCCCAAAAGACAAAAGCGCTTCGGACCTTGAATCTAGACTTCAATTCCACAAACAATTTATGGCAGGTGCGCAAGTAAATACAGCTGGGTTGGGTGCGAGAAAGAAAAGAGAAGACCGAGACATGGTAAAAACCTTTCTACAACAAGACGAAAATGATAGTTACAAAGTGCACGCTATGAATTTAGAAATGCAAAGTGAGTGGTTAACCATAGGTGAGTTTTGTATCCCATTAGCTCTAAAGTGGCGCACCTTGCTATATGACTGGTCTCCTGCCTTATTAAAATTTTATCTGAACGCTTTCCAAATGACCCTCCCTGACCAGAGTAACTTGGTAAGGTGGGGAAAAGCCTCTGAAAAATGTTGCTATACTTGTGGTGAGGCGATATGTACAGCAAGGCACATATTGGTGGGATGCAAGGTGCTCCTTAATAGGGGTCATTACTCACAGCGCCATGACAGAGTTCTTGAAATCATACGTGAAGCCGTAAGCCTTTCGGTAGCTAGAGCCCAAAAGGGATTGACGATGAACAAAAGACAAATTAACTTTGTAAAAGAGGGCTCAACTTCAAACTCCAAGAACAAGCCTTACTCAATCCTGGGTTCAGCACCTGATTGGACAATTTTAATGGACACGTATGAAAAGCACTACAAAATCCCAGAGGATGTGGGTGTTTCGTCATCCAGACCGGACATTTTCCTTTTTTCTAGGGCTACGAAACGCATAGTCCTGGTAGAACTTACCGTACCGTGGGAAACTAATATACCTAAAGACCACGTGTTGAAACAAAATAAGTATTACGACCTACAAAATGAATTAACAAAAAATGGCTATGTAGTTAATTTATACGCTGTAGAAGTAGGAGCGAGAGGTATACCAGCAAAATCTCTCTATAACCTGCTTAAAGACCTTGGATTGTCCAGAAGTGCAGTAAGTTCTAAACTAGAACGAGTATCTAAAGCTGCACTAGTAGGATCATATCGGATTTGGCTGGGCAGGGAGAGAAATACGAGTAGTGAAGGTGAGTGTTGACGTACGTCAATGTAAGGGGCCCCTTTTAAACCTACAGCCCGAGTCACAAGTCTTGGGGTCTATTCGAGATTTCTCTCTCTGCCACACGATGGACCCGGCACCCGCACGGTGAATCCATGGAATGCTAAGAAGTACGTCTCTCTTTGTGGCTTTCCAAAGAGAATAGTCCGAGTTGTGTTTGCTGGATAGTTGTCGAAGGTAAGTATTCATGTACCTATTCATCCTTGTAAGTTTTAATCCTCGCTTGAAGTTCTTTTGTTAGTTTGTTTAATAAGGTTTTATCACCTGGGAAACGTGTCATTTGCCATTGTTTTCTTTGTTTCCTTTTTTAGCTATTAACTGCTTAATTCCCATAGGATAACTAGTACCATTTACTCTCTTTTTGAGAGTTGGTGTATTTTTCCAGGCTATTTGTTGGATGTTTTCCACAAACTTTTCGACTTCTGTATCTAATTGTTCCGGTGTTTTGAGTGGAACATTTAAGTTTATTACTTCATCTAAATTTTTTTGGAAGCTTTCCCAGTCTGTATTCTTATTAACTAGACTCAGACTATTTTCTCTATATACGAATTTATCGCTAACAGTTAAAATTACAGGAGAATGATCTGAGCTCAAATCAAAGCAATGTTCCGTATTGATGTAGTTTCTTGATATATTATTGTATATGAAAAAATCTATTAAATCAGGTTTTTTCTTTGGGTCAGTAGGCCAGTAAGATGGATGGCCACTGGAAATTGTGTCACCATTAACTAGCTGTATTGCAGGCAAAAGTTCTTTTCCTTTAGTATTCGTAAGTCGAGAGCCCCAATATAGATTTTTAGCATTGAAATCTCCTCCAATGATATATCGGTTATTAAAATGGTTTAAGTAATTTATATATTGCTCCTTTTTTAATGCATGCTTTGGTGGACAGTAGATTGACGCTACTGTGAGGGTGTATAGCTTGGTTTTCACACAGACAGCTGCGGATTGTATTTCTCTTTCTTCATGCCTGTATTCTTCATAATGAAATAAATTTTCTTTGATAATGACTGCACTTCCACCTTTTGCAGTATTATCAGGATGCAGCGCATGGTAAACTTTGTAACCTCTGAATGTTACATAGCACTGTTTAGTGAAATGTGTCTCTGATATCAAGCATATGTCAATGTTTTTGTGTCTAGGACTAATTGTAACTCGTTTTGATGTTGCAATAGCCCGTTGGAATTCCAAGTCATGATCTTTAAATTAGCCAATACTTATTCCTGGATATGGCACAATTCTTGCTATTTTCTAATTTCTTTAATCGTTCATCAAACGAGTTCATTAGTTTGAGGATCTGGTCTAATTTTTTGTCACTATCATTTGCTGTTACATGGTGGGTATTGGTAGTAACTACTTGGGCAAATGAAGTTTTATTATTAGTACCTTGGATCTTTGCGCTCCTTGGATTAGTGTTGTTATCAACTTTATTAGTTTGTTGTTGCGAACGTGGAGCCGTGGCAGTTACTTTTTTGATGTTTTGAAATTCTTTGCTACTATACAACCTCTATAGCTAGCAGGATGTGGAGCGCCGCAATGTACATGTCGGAGATTCGCCAGGGTTTCCATGTTCAGACTCCATCAGAATAAAAACTCAAAGTAAATGAGATAGTTTTATTTCTCGCCGTTGGTATCGAAGTGACCCTCTTTTACAAAATCACCCGCTTTTATATCATTCTTACAATACACGACATAACTATAGCAAATACAAATTGTTTTACAACAAAATATGAAATACTTTCATAACAAGTACAGAAATACAGTCTAATATTCCAAACAAATAGTTTAATGAATTTTACAACAACTATTAATGATTTAATTTACCTAAAATGCATTATTAATTAATATTATCAAATGTTACCACTAAATAGATGGCGCCACTAACAAGCATGAAACAACAACAAGTTTATTTATGCTTAAACATATTAAATACTATTCAGAATATCAGTAATTACAATAGAAAACATGTTTAAACATTTACAGAGTATATTAGATATCTAATCTAATAATGACATGCAACAAAAATATCAAAATAGTCGATACTAGTAAATAATCAATACAACATCTATTAAATTCTAAAGAAGGCTTTGTATTTACTAATACCCATTTGGACATCAATATAACGAGTTTTAGATATTTTTGTTACAGTATAATGAAATAAAAACAATATTAGATAATTACTGGCAATACATAACAATTTGCGCCCATACGGCCATTCTGATTCCAGCGCGTCTCTTGCGCTGTTCTAAATTATCATACAATTTCAAATTATCAATACAGAAGGCATCACCCATATAGGGATCTAGCCAAATCACAAGGCGTCACCCATACTGGGATCTAGCCACATCGTAAGGCATCACCCACACTGGGATCTAGCCACATCGTAAGGCATCACCCATACTGGGATCTAGCCACATCGTAAGGCATCACCCATACTGGGATCTAGCCACATCACAAGGCATCACCACTCGGATCTAGCCACAACATAAGGCATCACCCATCCTGGGATCTAGCCAACAAGACCAGGTGTCATGATACGCATGGTGGCCAGCCAGCGTTTGAGGAAGGAATGTTTGGATAGGAAAAATAAATTTCTCAACACAATCACGCATATCACATCGTGAAAAAAAATAAAAAGGTCATTTTAAATTCAAAACATCACAATTTCACAATACAATCATTTATAGAATAAATGTTATTTGCCGAGGAAGTAGAAGCATAGACATCTAAATCGGTCTCCACCATTCCTCTGCCCATACGGTCAAATCGTCCGAGTTGTCTGAATGAAGAAAAGGGTCTGTCGGAACATATAGTAATGCACCGTGACTTGATTTTTTTTTCTGAACAATCACGCAATATAACATGCTTAAGTATGTATGGAACATTTGACAACATTTTTAAATTTTCCACCAGACCAAAAAATTTAGACCTTAACTTTGGTGTCGCTCATGGCGTCGCATAAACATGAAATTACCTATCTTAAAAAGGTGTATTTCAACCCTACCTTTATTAAAACGTACTTTTTAAATGACCGCTCGTCCATCCGTTATTTAGCAGTCGATCTAAAATCTGTTAGTAGGTCAACACAACAACAACAACAAGATAATTTTTTGTAATCTTTTCATCAATATAAACCAATAGATGTGCCCTGAGCACCTTGAAATAAGTAATTAACTGCGTCTCTATGTGTATCCTAAGTAGTTTACACACAACCAATCTACTTGACTTCTAAAATCGCTAGCGGGGCGATATACTGTGGTTCTACTTATTTTGGTTGTCAAAAACGAATAGTGATAGGTAAAAACGTCCGGCGTTCACCGCTTCCTGCAACCGATTAGAACGGAAAAGTGAGATCACTCTTCCCTTGAAAACTTAAACCATTGTGTAATTAAATTAAATATAGTGAGTAAAAAGTGAGAAATCTGATGCAACAGCATACAGCATACTAAAACAGTAATTACGATGAGGGCCAGTAATTGATTAAAACTTCAAGACGGAAATTTCTTCTGGTGAGCTGTGTTTACAATTAGAAGCTCAGTATTATTCTAACGGACTTGTAATACAATTTGTGTACTCACGGGCTATCACACAAATAATAAGTTTATTGCCTGCAATACATTCACATGAAACGAAACTTTTCGTCCAGTTACATATGAGGTGAAAACTAGGATGTTATGCTGTTTAAACATTGGGCACTTGAAGTCATAACTGATATTTGATAACACTGTCACTGTTTGTTTACTGATAGTAATTATTCTGCGAAATACCCACTTGCAATCACTCATCTCTTAAATCGACTGACTTCAAAATAAAGCACTTGAAAATTTAAAATAAACTGCATCAATGACTGACACTGACAGCACAAATTGACACTGACACGCTGCCCCGATTTGCTGTCATTTTGTCATAATGCAAAATCAGACCACACAGATAACAATGACTTAGCAGTTAAATAACCATCGCTGTTTAATATTAACGCAACGCAGTTATGTTTTGATAATTTAGATAGTAACTAATAAGAGCATTAACTGACGATCACTGACGACTCTACTGCCTATTTACATATATGCTCGCTTTGAGTTGCATATTTTATTTAATTTTTAATGCAGTTAACTAGTATTTGATTAATTGGTATTTTCGGTAAAACTACGCCAAGAAAAGGCAAGGCTGTGCCTTATTGGAGAACCAGGACAAGGTACTGATACTGCTTCTGGAGATCGTGGATCTTAAATATTGTTTTCGTGGCAAAAACATTTTTAATTTACTTTGAAGCTATAAAAAAAATTTTTGAATCAAGTTACTGAATAATCACTCTCATCATATCATTTTTTTTTAATCATTGTCATCGAGTTTAACATGGCTTCAAATACGACGCGTCCCCGACGCCTTAGGGTTAAAGCGCCTATTGAGGTTGAAAATTATGAGAAAGATGCAGCCATCAAAAATTATGAAAAAATAATCAAAAATCTAAATGAACAAATTGATAATAAACTTAAAGATGGCCTGTTAGCAGAACAGGACAGCAATGAAAATGAATTCGAAAAAAGGTGTTAACAAATTAATTTCCTAAAGAAAAGAATATCCGAAGAAGAAGAGAGAAATGATAATTTACAAGAGTATATTACTAAGTTACTTGTAGATAACAACAAATTACTAGAAGAGCAGAGTGAATGTGAAATGATCTATAGGCGCAATACATTTGAACAAGAGCTCAAAGAAAGAGAATGTTTCCGACACTCTCGAACCTTGTGATAAAACTGTTTAGTTGCAATTTAGTTTAGAATATAAATGTCTTCATGTGCATTTGTAATACCTACACATGATTTTGACTTTGATTATGATTAATATAAAGTGACTACAGGTTAAATTTAAAGAACTGTATAAAATGACGTTTCTAAGTGCACTGTATGTGTTGACAGAACAAAATGAATTTGATTTGATTCCTAACGATGGCATGATTCCGTGCGCCCTGAAGTTTGGGACATATTTGTGTTTCGAGATCGTTGAATCTTTTGAAATTTGGAACATAGATAGATTATAGTTTGGAAGAAGATATCTTTTGATAGTAGGAAATATCTTTTTCCTAATGATAAGTTTCTTAATTTTTAGGGACTTTTAGCTGTATTTAGATAATACGCAGTTTACGGCTAGTTTTAATTCTAGCAAAGCTGCGTGCCAAGGCTATCAATTTCTATAACAGTCATTATCATTCATCAACCGTTCAAATTATGTCCTCTGTTGGGGTTACAGTAATACCGGGTAGTTTTAAAAGATTGAAACATTAAGATTCAACTTGAGGCTTATTATCCTATAAAACATACAACTCGAGTTCATAACAAATGTTGTCAATGTAAACCATGGTTCTAAGACTCTTTGTTGAGATAAATGTTCGAGCGCCAATACCAAGACTAATTTATTTGTTATCAAAAAATTGGGTTATTCGCGTTTACGTGGAATAATGAAACGACAATTGACTGCTCATTTGGTGCGTTATTTTTTTTCATTTTGACCACTGTACCAATTTTTCTTCGAACTACCCTCATGATGATAATAAACACATTAAATAACCTACTAAAATTGTTCCGGGAATTAATATCACTGTTGAGCATGTGTGCTGCTTATGCTTAAGCAGCCCACTAAATATTCCCACAGCTGGGACTCGATTCATAATATAGGTAATAGATAAAACTAGACTCAAGGTCTTCTCTCACAAAAAGAG
Organism: Ectropis crepuscularia; assembly: GCA_963693475.1. Classification (NCBI taxonomy): domain Eukaryota; kingdom Metazoa; phylum Arthropoda; class Insecta; order Lepidoptera; family Geometridae; genus Ectropis; species Ectropis crepuscularia. The sequence goes on along the minus strand of OY856366.1, from coordinate 13,018,595 downwards.
ATTAAGCCTTAATTCACCACGTTGGGTAAGTTCGGGCTGACGGACGACCTCAAAAGATTTCAGAAACAAGTCGATTTTCTCACGATGTTTTCCTTCGCATTCTTTTTTAACATTTACACAAACATCACTTTAAAAGAAAGTTGATGCGCCTGGAATTCGAACCCGAGCTCCGGGTCGGCTATTGCCGTTCTTCCGATTAGACCAGCCGTATTTATTTGATATTTTTATTGCGGTAAAAATGGATTAGGTTGAAAAGCGTTGTAATTTATGTCCGTGCAATCCTGTGATAATATGACTTTAGTTAATGTAATAAAAACAGACCACACGGTTATTAAAGTTCCAAAAACGTGATTTTTAGTTTGCATTCGATTTAACGTTTCCGAAATTTGTATAGCACAATTTAGGAAGTAAATTAACACGGGCAATAAACGGAATCAGGGGTATTTCTAAACAACTCAGATCGAATAAATTCAGGACAAATACCTGTGATTAGCGCATCTACCATCTCGGCTTCAGTAGCTTCTGGTCGTCCTCTCTCAAAGAGCGTCCAGGTCGGTGTAACGTCCTGGGCGAGGCCGCTCGCTTGGTCCTCGGACCAAGCGATGTTGCTGCGCCGCTTCTGCACGTCGGTCGTCCCGGAACTCCTTGCCGTGTGGATCAGCTCATCTACTTGATTCTACGTGGTCAAACGTCAGGACTTCAGGGCTCATTTGCAGTAAACTCCGAGTTGAGACGCTATTTCCGCAATGGCGCCGCTTCTTCAGATAACGTTGTCCTTGCAGTTCTTGTTGTCTTCTTTCCTTGCAGTCTTCGTAATGGGTGTTAGGAGACCCATTACTCGGTCCAGAGCGACGGTTGTCGCAATCGGAGGTCCTGTAGATTTATTGGGGCTGTGATCCCACCGCTGCTGTCGGAGATTCGCCAGGGTTTCCATGTTCAGACTCCATCAGAATAAAAACTCAAAGTAAATGAGATAGTTTTATTTCTCGCCGTTGGTATCGAAGTGACCCTCTTTTACAAAATCACCCGCTTTTATATCATTCTTACAATACACGACATAACTATAGCAAATACAAATTGTTTTACAACAAAATATGAAATACTTTCATAACAAGTACAGAAATACAGTCTAATATTCCAAACAAATAGTTTAATGAATTTTACAACAACTATTAATGATTTAATTTACCTAAAATGCATTATTAATTAATATTATCAAATGTTACCACTAAATAGATGGCGCCACTAACAAGCATGAAACAACAACAAGTTTATTTATGCTTAAACATATTAAATACTATTCAGAATATCAGTAATTACAATAGAAAACATGTTTAAACATTTACAGAGTATATTAGATATCTAATCTAATAATGACATGCAACAAAAATATCAAAATAGTCGATACTAGTAAATAATCAACACAACATCTATTAAATTCTAAAGAAGGCTTTGTATTTACTAATACCCATTTGGACATCAATATAACGAGTTTTAGATATTTTTGTTACAGTATAATGAAATAAAAACAATATTAGATAATTACTGGCAATACATAACAATTTGCGCCCATATACACATTTTGGTTTTTCTTCTGCTTGTTTCTTGCAGTCTATAGTTAGATGTCTGCCAGTACATTTGACACATCTTGGTTCCTTTGCACAGTACTTCTGTGTATGTCCGTATGCTTGACATCTCTTACACTGTGGAACAAGTTTTGTTGTTCTCAAAGCCTGAATTTCAACTTTGCACCCCAGTATAGACTTAATTTCATAAATTTTCTTGATGTCTTGATCTTTAGAGAATGTAAGCACAAACATGTTGAGCGGTTCTTTATTTTTCCACCTCAGTTTGTTCACTACATTCTCAATCTTAAAGCCCTTTTCTTTCAAGTCTTCAGTAATTCTGTTTGGCTTGCAAGTTGAATGCAACTGTTTAGCCATAACTCTAATGGGTCTCTCTTGCTTGTTTTCATAAGAATGCCATAGCAATTTTTTTTCGTCTAAGAAGTTAATAATAGCTCTATAGGCATCTTCGTTAAAAGCGTTAACCTTGACGCTATCTCCATGTAACATTTTAACCTGGAAGGAGTCTCCTGGTTGTGTATGTGAGAGGTTATCAAAGAAAGTTTGATAGTCCTTAACACCGTCTATTATTATAGGTGGTGGTTGTGGTACTTTTTTAGGAGCAACTGTACTGCTGCTATCTTTTTTTTTGCGGTGACGGAGTAATAGGAATTGGTGAGGTGTTCAATTTTCTTTTTTTTTCCTAGATAATGCTCTTACCCACTCAGTTTCTTTGGCTAGTTCTTCTTCATCCGTACAGTAATCTGCTTGCTGAGAAGAACATTCTTACGTACGATCGTTACTATTGTCGACTTTTTCTATCGTTAAAGTTTTAACTTGCTCTTGGAGCTTTTCAATTTCCTTCTGTAAGGTTCTTAGCACATTTTAAAATTTTTCTCGCTCTGCCATTTCTTCGCGGTAACGAGAATACAGCATGCGCTCAGTTTCTGTTTTTAATGTAATATGACTGGTACTTGAGCCAGCCATGATTAATTATTGAAGTCAAGTATGACTTCGCCTTAACAATAAAAATGCAAAGTTAGCTACAGGGCATCGCGGTACGGAATCTAGGTCATAGTCGACACTTTACGTACAGCGCTCGGCGACGCGACGCGATGTTTAGATGAGTCGACTCTTTTTCACCCGCGGATTTCGCGACGTGACTGTTCTTAGAATGATCAATGAACACTGTTGAAACTAAACTACTGGACGATTATCACACACGATCTACCGTAAGCCGACACACACAGACAGATATTTAAATGCTGATTCACACCACCATCCAGCACACCTAGCTTCGGTACCACGCACGCTGATCAACAGGGCGTTGAGACTATGTGATCAACAACATCTAAACACTGAATTAGACCATCTAAAAGGTGTGCTCAAACGCAACGGGTTTAAGACGCTGACAACCGCCAAATGGCACTTTTTTCAATACCAATTTAGCAAAATGTGTATGGTTTGAGATAATGAGTAAAATATATGTTATTCTTGAACATATTTATGAGTGACCCGAGGTCATAAATACAAGATTTGGTAAAAAAATCACGATAGAAAAAAATCGTAAACAAACCTCTAAAAATTAGTTTTAGACTTAGATATCAGTGTAATTAGGAGACGGACACTAGTAATTTTTTAAATTATGACGTATTATATTTTGACAAAGGACATTGCTGGTTTATATTTTGGGTTAATTAAAAAAAAAACTCACACTTATTTAATTGTTTTTAAAAAGTCGAAACGTATCGCATCTTCCTTCTCTTTCACTCTTATAAGATCTGACAGTGTCGGAAGAGACGTCTTGCTACACGGACGCACGTCGCTCTTTGCTCCGTTCGCCGTTCAATATTCAATAAATAAAAATGATCAATTTTTACAAACGTTAATACAGTTCATATGATCTAAAAATTGGGCACTCTTGTAAACAGGATGTTTGGCTCAACGGTTAGCGAGCAACGTACGTCAGCGGTGGATCGATGTAACACTGAGATCGAACTTCACCACTGTGAAATCTTTTTGCATGTTTTTTTTTCATAACGTTGTTGTTAGATTCTTTCTCCGATGTTTTCAAGCTTTTATAAATATATTAAAATTTAGTTTCACCTGTCCCGAAGCCACAGATTAGAAAATAGTTACTATGAAACCGGATGCTTATTATCAAATCTTCCAAAAAGTTGAAATCTCGCATTATAGGTACGTGTGTAAATTTTATTGCAAACAATGGTATGAAAATTGAATGATGCTGATCTGATGATGGAGCCGGAAAGTTGCCATAGGAACTCAGGAATTAATAGACATAGCCCCACCGAGTTTGGACTTATTTTCTTTGTCTTGACGAGTACTTTGGTGATAGATGGTAACCACGGTCTGATGATGGAGCAGGAAGGTGGTCATAGGAACTCAGTAATTAAACGACATAGCTCCACCAAGTTTGGACTCGTTTTCTTTGTCTTGACGAGTACTTTAGTGCTAGATGGTAACCAAGGTCTGATGATGGAGCTGGAAGGTGTTCATAGGAACTCAACAATTAAACGACATAGCTCCACCGAGTTTGGACTCGTTTTCTTTGTCTTGACGAGTACTTTAGTGCTAGATGGTAACTAAGGTCTGATGATGGAGCTGGAAGGTGGTCATAGGAACTCAACAATTAAACGACATAGCTCCACCGAGTTTGGACTCGTTTTCTTTGTCATGACGAGTACTTTAGTGCTAGATGGTAACCAAGGTCTGATGATGGAGCTGCAAGGTGGTCATAGGAACTTAGTAATTAAACGACATATCCCCACCGAGCTTGGGCTCTTTTGATTTGTCTTGAGAAGTACTTTGGTGCTAGACGGCAACCAGGGTCTGATGATGGAGCTGGAAGGTGGTCATAGGAACTCAACAATTAAATGACATAGCCCCATCGAGTTTGGGCTCTTTTGATTTGTCTTGACGATTACATTGGTGCTAGACGGTAACCAGGGTCTGATGATGGAGCTGGAAGGTGGTCATAGGAACCCAGCAATTAAACGACGTAACCCCAATAACCCCATTGAGCTTGGGATCATTTGATTTGTCTTGACGAGCACTTTGGTGCTAGATGGTAACCAGGGTCTGATGAAGGTGCTGGAAGGTGGTTAAGGGATGACTGTAATTAAACGAGTACATTGGTGTTAAATTCTAAGTCGCTGTTAAAGTCTACGTTATGGCTCATCTTTTCGGGAGAACGGTGACTGGCTGACTGCCGATTCGGAGCCCCACGCGCACCACTCGATGTCAGCGTGTAATGCTGCTAACTTATAAACAATGAAGGAAAACATCGTGAGGAAACCGACATGTAAGTACCTAGAGTGTACACCTCATGTGACATTTACCAACCCATACTTGGCCAGCGTGGTGGATTTATAACCTAGCCCTAGCTTAGATCTCTCCTTGCGAGTGAAGGCCCCGAGTCCCAGCAGTGAGAACAAATAGTGGGTTGCTTACGCAGATTGTAACCAGGTCTGATGATTAAGCTGAAAGATGGCCCTACGTAGTTTAATTTTGCAAGAGACGTCATTTCTTTAATACTACATTTTTAGATTTGGCGATTTAGATTTTGTATTGAAAATAAATCGCTGCTTTGAGACAAAAAAGCCACAACTCAAAATTCAGTTATTTTATTTTTCAACTTTCCTACTCCTGACGATTTTCTACCATTCTCTATGTATTTTAATTGGCTATTACTTGATTATTCTACATTGTGTTAAAATTAATAATCATAAGAGAATAATCATAATCATCAGTCTGCGCGGGAACGAGAGATCGTTTGGACGCGTTCAGCGGGCAATTTGAAAAAAGACTCGGTTACCAAAATGCCGACGAGTGTTGTTAAGTGCAGTTCGTGTAATATTGTAATAAATGAAGTTCTGGCTTTCGTCCAGAATAAAATAGAGGTAATGGATAATGAAAGCCTCATAAGAATTTGTAGTACATCGTTCACAGCGGAGGATATAGATGACGCCAAAGTTCTCCTGTTTGAATCGGTTCCTACGTCAAAACGAAGAATAGTGAGAAAAAAAGTCGACGGAAAAATACAGAAGGATCTAGGAGACATGATCAATCTGTTCAAAGATTCTGAGCCAGAAATAATACCGACCTTTGTAGCGAGAGATCTCCAAAAATTACCGCCGCTTACCTTTGACCATTTAGATCCCACTCGTTTACTTAAGGATATAATTAAATTACAAAATGATGTGAAGGAAATAAAGAGCTCGTACATGTCCAGGGCGGAATTTGACAAAAATAAGGTAGAATCTGCAGCATGCCATACATCACCCAAAAACATAAGTTGTATTAATTCTAAAAACTCTGTTCTAAATTCAAATTATTCAAAAAGTGATGCGGATGTTGATAGCAACGCGTGGAAAACGCCTCAAGCGCCAAAACGACAGAAAGGTTCAAAAAAACAATCTATGAAACGACTAATTTATGCGGATATGCAGCCTATCTCGCCTCTCCCTCCAATGCAACGGATTAATAATTCTATCTCACAGGCTACGAACGAATTGACACAGAGTGATACGTTGCTTCCTCTCGCTCAAGCGCAGCACAAAAGTACTTTCATCTCTCTCTCGCGAGACGTTCCAAAACACACAGAGTCAGATTGTACGCCAGAAAGCGGAAACAATTTGAAGTCGATGGATTATGCGTCAAAAACGGACAGCAGTATGGACGTCGGTCAAGACAGTAGTTGCAGTAAGGATCAAGGGAAAAGGTTAACGATGGCCGAAGTAGTTAAAAGTAATGCAGAATGGAGTTTGCCAAAATGCTCGGAAGAGTGGATGGAGGTAAATCGCAAGCGTTTTAGAAATAAGTTTGTAGGTGATGTGGGTGTTGCCAACAATAATATTAAATACAGATTTAGAGCCGCCGAATTGAAGACCCAATTATATATATCCAATGTACATAAGGACACATCGGAGAACGATATAGCGGATTACATTTTCCAAAAAACCAAAGAGAAAGTGTCATTAGTCAGAATACAGAGTAGAATGGACAAAGGGCATAACTCGTTTAAGCTTTGGGTGTCAAATACGAATTTAAATTTATTTTTGGATAAGAATTTATGGCCAGAAGGAGTCTCGTTTAGAAAATTTGTTAATTTTCAGTACAAAGGAGAATCCTGGAAAAAAGAGACAGATATTAATAAAATTAATTATGGATAATGTAGCACACACCAACATATCCTGCAAATTTATTAGTTTTAATTGTAAATCTTTGAAGAATTCTATGGAGTACGTGCAAAAACTGTGCAAATCTGCTGATGTATTAGCATTACAAGAAACGTGGTTGATGCCACACGACATACCGTTACTTGGTGGAATTGATCAAGATTTTGCATACTGTGGAGCTTCAATGGTGGATACTAGTGCTGGAGTTATTCGAGGAAGACCTTACGGTGGTGTAGCTATTTTGTGGCGAAAAAGTGTATTCCGTAACGTGTCTATAATAAAGTGTGATAATAATCGAGTGGTAGCAATTAGAGTAAATGAAAACGATCGTTCTTTCATAGTATGCTGTGTATATATGCCTATAGATTCTTTTGAAAATCTTACCGAGTTTACAAATTGTTTATGTGATATGAGGACAATAATTGAAAACACATATACAGAAACTGTGTATATGCTAGGTGACTACAATGCACACCCGGGTGAACTATTCTCTAAAGAACTAAATGAATTCTGTTTTGAAAATAAGTGGGTAGCTGCAGATTTAGTAGCTTTAGAAGCGAATACCTTTTCATACATTAGTGATGCACACGGATGTAAGCGATGGCTTGACCACTGTGTTGTTACTGAATCAGCTATGAATACAATTACTAACATAAAAATTATATATGATGTGAATACCTCAGACCATTTTCCATTAGAAATAACAAGTAACTTGAATTTAATTAAATCAAAGATAGTTACCAAGGCAACAATAATCAATAGAGTACATTGGGGAAACAGAAATCTGGACCAAACCGATACATATTTTAAATATTGCAACGAAAAGCTAAAAGAAGTAGATTTCCCAATACAATTCCGTACTTGTTGTGAACAACGATGTAATTTATCAGAACACAAACTTATAATAGATGAAATGTATTTTAAAATTGTAGATATATTAAGTAGCGCAGCTAAATTAAGTAACAACCGTAGAATTAATAAGCAAAAGCATAATGTCCCGGGCTGGAATGAAAATGTTAAAGATGCACATGAGCAGGCTAGGATTAGTTTTCAGACTTGGGTAGAAAATGGAAAACCAACTAGTGGGAGCGTTTTTGATAAAATGACCACAGATCGGAAAATCTTTAAAGGTAAACTTCAATGGTGTAAAAAAAATAAAGAACAAAATCAAATGGACAAACTAGCTTCTCTTCATAAAAATAATGATTTCAAAAATTTCTGGAAATATACAGCAAGTCTGAATACTAAACCAAGTATGTCAGAGAGTGTGGACGGTATTTCTGGAGACAAAAATATCGCACAATTGTTTATGAACCATTTTAAAGTATCAGCATTACCTGTGTCCCATGCGAGAGCCGAAAAAGATTGTACGGGAAATCTGTTCAAAGCGGAATCTGATCTTGAGTGGAATCTGGTGCGGTTTACCTCTAGAGATGTAATAAACACTTTAAATAATATGAAGAGAGGAAAATCGCCTGGACATGACGGACTTAGCATTGAACATTTTTTGCATGCAGGGAAACACTTACCTAGAGTTCTAGCTATGTTTTATACATTTTGTATTGGACATTCATATCTTCCACAAGAGTTGATGAGGACATTGGTTGTACCTATACTTAAGAATAAGACGGGAGATATATCGGATAGGAACAACTATAGACCAGTATCATTAGCAACAATAACCGCTAAAGTATTGGACAGTTTAATCGACGCTCATCTTGATCGCACGTTACAGCTACATGACGCTCAATTCGGATTTCGAGCGGGTTTGTCAACTGAGAGTGCTATTTTAAGCTTAAAGCATACTGTCCGGTACTATACCGACAGAAAAACTCCCGTGTATGCCTGTTTTTTAGATCTTTCTAAAGCTTTTGACCGTGTATCCTATGAACTCTTGTGGAGGAAACTGGAAGGTGTTTTACCTCGTGAATTGCTTGATATTTTTAAATTCTGGTATGCTAATCAACTGAACATGGTAAAATGGTCCACTGAAGAGTCGGAAGCGTACAAACTCGAATGTGGAGTGAGGCAAGGAGGGATCACTTCTCCAAAATTATTTAATTTATACATGAACCGGCTGATTGTTGAACTCAGTAGTATGCATGCAGGATGCTCCATCGACGGCTTACAGGTAAATAATTTGAGTTATGCTGATGACATGGTGCTTCTGAGTCCATCAATTAGCGGGCTAAGAAAGCTGGTGAAGACATGTGAGTTATATGCTGTTGAGCATGGCCTTCAATACAACTCCAGTAAAAGCGAAATATTAGTTTTTACAGCTGGAAATAAGGAACCACAATATTTACCACCTGTCTTCATGCACGGAACTCCTCTGAAGACTGTAAATAAATTTAAATATCTCGGGCACATTGTTACACAAGACCTTAGAGATGACAGCGATATAGAGCGGGAACGTAGAGCGTTGGCTGTAAGGGGCAACATGATAGCTCGTAGGTTTGCTCGATGTTCTATTCCTATTAAAATAACGTTATTTAAAGCATTTTGTCAATCCGCATACACGAGCAGCCTATGGGTTTCATACAAGCAAAAATCCTTAAACGCTATACGGGTCCAGTATAACAACATCTTTCGAATATTGTTGAGACTGCCGAGATTTTGCAGTGCATCTGGAATGTTTGCAGAAGCGCGAATAGATGGATTTCCAGCTATCATTCGGAAGAGAATAACGTCTTTGCTATATAGAGTGAGAGGCAGTTCCAACAATATTCTGTCTGTTATTCGTGATAAGTTCAACTGTCCTATTCTGAAACATTGGGTAAAGACCATTATACCTCAGAGTAATCCCCGATTATATCTAAAATAACAATAAGTCCCTACCATTATTCTTTTTCTGTAATAGGTAGCATAAATTCATCGTGTTTAATTTTAGATCTGTATTTTGTGCCATACTGCTTGTATTTTAACTGTAATTTTAAATTTAATGTGACTTTTGTTTATTTTTGTATGGATCATAGGTATCCGAAATAAAGTTTATTATTATTATTATTATAAGAATAAAATTAATATAAATGTGTGGAAGTGGGGTTTGTATAAAATAGACATGATTTTTGCCGTTTTCGTAGATATTGGTACGGAATACTTCATTCGTTCATTTAACTTGCATTTGGCTAATTTTATATACATTTGATATGTCTTATTATGTGTCATGTAAAAATACCGTGTAATTAGTCTCTTAGCCCTCTAAAACGCATTAACCTTATTTCGCATCGTCGATGCGAATGTGAAAAAATTTATCTAAATTTTAAGTGCGCTGTCGCACCCATTGCTGCTTCCATATAATCTTAGGTGGGCTGTTCCCCTCATAACACACGGTAATATTTCTATATGGGAGGCCTGTGAGAGCCAGACCAGCAACCATGACTCGTCGAATCGACGAAGTTTTGTATTAATGACACTTTTTTACAATAAGGAAGCTTCCAATTGCATAAAATCAAAAAATAATTACATAGATTTAAAGATAACAGAAATAAATTATACAAACTGCAAAAAATACTTGGATATCTCAATAAATGACGAATCTGTGAACATTTTTTCCGAGGTGTCAACTTGGGTCTTAAGAATGTTTTTTCATCAACCAAAACCACATATCACAATTTAATAAATAAGAAACACGTGACACAACAAAATATTTTTTTTTATAGCATAGAGTGACGAGACGAGCAGATCATGTGCCTGATGGTAAGCAACATGCCTGCCACATAACAGCACAGTAACACGCAGCTATTGGAACATGATAGTCCAAATCATTACCTAGCACTGCACTGCGCTCGTCACCCAGAGGTCTAAGATATTATGTCTCTAAGCCCTGTAATTTCTCTGGTATCATTGCCCTTTAAACCGGAACACAGTAATGTTTGCACATTACTGCTTGGCGGTAGAATATTTGGCAAAGGTGTGGTACTTCCCCAGGCGGACTCTGCTCCTACCTATACCTCATTCCAATTCTATGTGAATAAAAGGTAAACAAACCAATGTCACTCTCAATATGACAGACCAGCATTTCTCAACCATTGTTTTACATGATAGTTTGTAGTACCTTTCATTGCTTGCCCTTTTAAATTTTCGTCGCATAACAAGGCTAAATATATATGTATGCATATCATTAACACCCAAATAAACGTTCCCACTGCTGGGACTTGGAACAATCAACACATTGCCGCTGTAAAAAATCGTCAGACACAAGTTTCTGCAATTGCTGAACATTTGATTGATGCTAAAACTGGTCAGTGGATCGAGATCCACGACCCGAAGGTTCTATCTACCGAATGCCATCACTACGCAAGAATGGTTCGGGAAGCATTGGAAAATAAAAAACATAGGTATATATGTATTTCAACTACGACGCGATGACCACGATGCCAATAACCGAAAACTACCCGGTTAACGGTTATCGGCGTCGCGGAATCCTCTAATAAATAAATGTGTGCATAGCGCACTGAGTTTGGAGAAACCTGATATGGTTAGTGTTGTGTGTAATGTTTTAGTTACCCTGCGATTTTTGAAGCCCAAGTGAGGGTAGATGGAGATCTCCTCTCATTTCATAAAGAGAGTATAGCGGGCATACGTACCTACATTTATTACCCTCACGTAAAAAAAAGGAAAGGCAAAGCATTTGAGTTCGGAGAAGAATGTAACACTAGAACCAGTGACTTAGAAAAGTAATTTAGATGTTTCCTTATATGAAAACGTTCCTTTTATTTTTAACAATAATTTAATCTCGTTCGAATTGTCCTCGTACTACCCAAAACTGATCATAACACTATGATGTAATATTCTGGAAACACAAACAAAAGTTTCGATCAAAATAACACAAAATGTATGGCATTTTAGAGTGAAAATTATACAAGGTTTTGATAGTAAACAGCGTAATTTGGAACACGTATTTAGAGGTATGCGATTTTCTCTCAACTCGTTACGACACAAGAAACCTTTTTCTCGGAGTTATTTAGTCATACTCATACTCTTTTATTGATAAGGAGTAGTTACATGTCATAATATTCAAGATATTCAAAATTACCAATACAAGTCGATAATTTAAAAAAAACAGACGTCAATTTAAAATCCCATTACAATACAAATCAAATAATACATTACATTAAAATCAAATTACATTACAATTAAAAATTCCAAATTAATGACAAAAATAAATAGAGTAAAATTAATCCATACTTGAATGTGGAAATGGGCATTTTCACTATATGGGCATGAGAGGGGTATGTTAGAAAAATAGGCGCGTCCTTAATAAGAATAATTTGATGAAAAGAAGTATTAAATGTCTTGAATGCAACATTGAGAGTTTGAGAACCACAGATCAAATTGCTAGTACTTAAAATCATATTTCTATCATCCTACTATTGCTTTCTATAACTTTTAAAATAAGATAGTATAGAATTATTTGATCAATACAAATCTAAGTATATGGTATTTAAGATCGCAATAAAGTCGAATCCTATTTGTGAAAAATATTTTAAGGCAATTTCATAAAAATACTAAGATTAAACAATGTTTATGTTATGGTATCACCTTTTTTTTGGTTTGTTTTGGTTTTCTACACACCTTACTGGAACGCACTATAGTTCTAGTCCTACCACTACTAAACAAACAAACATAAACTACATAAACAAACAGCTGATAATGAGAGCTGATAACAACGCATTTTGTATTGACGTATTCAGTGCTGCCATTGTAAATAATATCTTAATATCGATCTAAAAGATTGATATAATCGATCGTGACCGTGTGGATAAAATCGATGCTATTCTATTATGGCCGCTGTTTAAAATAATAACTAAAATAGGTATTCACAAGTTATTGGTTAGATGATTATTAATACTGCTGTACGGAATTATTGTTTACTATTATTTATTCAGTATTAAGCAGTTGTCTCACCGGCAACAACGAACGAATAAAGCTAGAATTAGGAACGAGTTGGTGAGTCGCGGGGAGATTTTGCGTAGTTCCGATAGATCTGTAGCTCGGCTTTATGCGAATGTTCGAGTGAGACGAGCGATTACTCGCATCACTCATTCGCGGCGTAAAAAACGTGTACTTTCAGATCCGCACTGTAGAGAAATGAACCGCTGGTTGCTCTCTTGGCGTGTTCTAATCGCTTAGCGAGTATCGCTGAGCGAGTATTAACTTTAATAGCTCATGTCGCTCAGCGACAAACTAGTGAAGTGAGTACTCGCCGGGAGTGTGAACAGTCAGCGATCAACTACTGTTTGTATATGAGTATTAGCATCTCTTTTATTTAGGTACACGGAATGTATAATATCTATTGTACGTTTCTTGAGCGAGAAAATAGCCGATAGTTACTTGTTTTCTAGCCGGCAGTGGACAAACTGCCCAAGTAGATGATTTTGTTTTTCGCGGCGTTGTGAAGTGAAAGCGGGTGCGATGAAAAACCATTACACAAAAAAGGTCGCTACAGAATTGCTTGAAAACAACTTAAATACGTTATCAATTGTTTATTTCACGCATAATTTTTAACATATGACATTTTCTATCGATTTGCAGAAATTGATATTATTCGAGAAAAAAATCGACATCATTCAAAGCTTAAAGTCTGGCAACATAATTGGTTTAGAAGTCGGAAATAAAGATTAAAATACTTTTATAATTCACTTTTATCTTATTAATCTGGGTACTAAAATAATGCATTAATTACTCATTAAAAAAAATGTTTTTTAATTATCTAGAATATTTTGTCCACGGATAGCCCATTTTGAACAATGCCTTTTCATAATTATTTTTTTCAAATTAAGAAATAATCAGTGAAATTGGGCTTGTTGCCCAGGCGTTTGGGTACTTTTGTATGGACTTGTGGCGTCGTTTTTTTTTAGCGGCCAAAGATCTGTTATCACTTTCTTGTATCATAGAGTTACCTTGATGCTATTTGTGCAATCATATTTGCTCTAAGTAATATCAGAGCGGAGTTATGTCCTATCAAAGTTATTTATTTTTTGGATTTTTGTACGGGCTTAGTGACATCGTGTTTTTAGCGGCTAAAGATTTGTTATCGCTATTTTGAAATATTACTTTACTTTCAAAGTCTTTTTGTTGGTATTTAAAAAAAAAATCATTGAAGTGACAACGGATCTTTGACCGCTATAGAATATGGCGCCACTATCTATCCATAGTCCATGTAAAAACCCAAAAAAAAAAAACTTTGGAAGGCAATAACTCAGCTCCGACATAACTTACAGCAAATCTGATTGCACAAATGCCCTTGAGTAAGGTATGTTTAAAAAAAGTGACAACAGAACTTTGGCCGGTAAAGGAAATGGCTCCACTAATCCATATAAAAATACCCAAAAAAAAACTTTGAAAAGCCATAACTCCGCTCCGATATGACTTACAACAAATCTGATTGCAAAAAGAAGCCACACCAACTTAACCCAACCCCCTCTATATAATACGAATTTGTACTCATTTAGGATATGTATGTATACTGAATGTAATAATTATTTGTTACTTTGACTTTCACAAAGCCTATTTACAAATGCTGTTGTAATTGACGAAACTCCTTTACAGCTGCAATAACCATTTCTACATTGTTATTTGACATTTTAAAACCAACTTTTTGCATGATATAAATTCCAAAACCTTTTCCATTGCAATTTATAAATATTTCATTTTACAAACGTCCCGCATGGTTTAAATTTTAAAAAAATATTTACTTTTGAAATAAAAATAATTTTGTAAAATTTTGTTTGTGGACCTTTTGTTACAAAGCAGCGAAATGGTGTTGTTTCTAAAACTTGTTCTTCGTGTTGTAACGAGCAATGGATTATTAACTTGCGGGCTCGTCTATCGATGATGATGGTGATAACTATTATGTTTGTATTTACACGTATTTAATATAATTGACAACGTGCATAGCGCTGCGCGTTGAAAACACTAGTTCTTGTCCGATCACCGAAGTTAAGCAATGCCAGGCGTGGTCAGTACTTGGATGGGTGACCGCCTGGGAACACCACGTAATGTTGGCTTTTTGCTGTAGCTACTTTTATGCAATTAATGTTTTGTGTCGAATGAATCTATTTGACTTCAAATAGATGAGTGAGTAGCGCTTATAATAATTAAATAAACTTATTTTTCGCTTTCGAGTGCCTATTTGTGATTTTGAAGTCGGTTTAATTTTCTGTGTAAAAAGAATTTACTGTAATTGTAGACCGTACATTCACTAAAATCACTAGGCAAAATAGGCGAAAAATCTCATTATGTCTGTAACCGGTCATAATGTTCTTCACAATTTGAAAACGTGCAAAAAGATATGTTAAATTATATTACAAAAAAATTTAAAAGCGCCATCTATGAGCTTCGCGCGGTAGCTTTTTATTTCCATCAATTCTCATGATGTCGCCGGCTGGACGCGGTTTCGTGTGGCGGCGCTGTCTTATCGAACTTGTAAAGAGGCGTGGCTTAATTTCGAATTCGTGAATTTCAGTTAGCTATTGCCAGCGCCTTAACTGGAAACAAGGGTGGCGTGCGGCGAATACATCGTCGAGGACGCGTCCAGCTTCGGTGGAGAGGTCACCCACGTACCTGCCATATATTAAAGGAGTGACGGATAATATTGGAAATTTGTTACGCCGTAGATATTGCATCAAGACAATTTTTCGTCCGCTCACGCAGCTAAGGCAAATGGTACGTTCTCCAAAAGGCAGAGACCCTTTGGGTGTACCGGGAGTGTACATGATTCCTTGCGACTGTGGCATAAGTTACGTAGGAGAAACACGGAGAAATGTGTCCACAAGACTCGCCGAGCACATACGTGCAATGAAAAATGTAGATGTTAACGGGTCTGCGGTGGCGGAACATGCTCTCAGGTCGGACGCCCAACATTTTATTCGTTTCGATAAGGCGGAGGTCCTGGCACGGGAGAAGTTTTTTGTACCCCGTAAGGTCAGGGAGGCCATCGAAATTGATAAGCGTCCTACCTTTAATAGAGATGGAGGATGGCATGTCCCGCCCGCTTGGAAGCCGTGCCTACATAGTACTCGGCATTGTGTTCGTAATACGAGTGAAGACACGGTGAGCTCAGTGTGCTGCAATGTTCCCGACTCGCAGCTCACTAGTGATGAAGAGTTCGAGTGTATTCCTGCGCAACCCTCTCGCACCCCCTCACCTGCACCCCCGCAACAGCCGATGACCTTGCGTGCGCGCCGCGCGGCGATCCGCAGTGCCGAACGGGACGCCATCGGGCGCGTACACTCTCCTTGAAAAGGGCCGCCGGACGCGGCCGAAACTCGAGTCGGATTTTCCGACCTCATTACACGTGAGTTACCCGTTTACGTAATCAATATGTTCAATCTCAATTCCTGCTTACAATGCGTTTTCGACTACGTTGCATCTGCCAAATATAGAAAAAGTACATCTGAAATGTGTGTATAAAAGCCGGGGCCAAAATCACAAATGTCAGTCTACTCCTGAGAAGTCTCCAAAGTGATATTCAAACGACAACCATCGAGAGCCATAGAGACAAGTCTGAAAAAACTTTCTAAATGTAAGTATTACTTTATTTGCTTATTCAGACATCAATCTAGTATTTTTTTTCAATTAATTCATGTTTTCATTTGTAATATCTGATATGACTGAATATTCATTCTTAACTTCAGGTTCAATAGAAGTCTATTTGAAGAATCGTTTTGTTTAAAAAGTGTTTTTAATTTACAGATCTAAACATACGACTTCTCACGGAATCGGGCTGTCTGAAGCCGAGTTGAGTGAAGAGCACCATATTACCCCCGTACCTATTGAAGCCAAGAAAGCCTCGAGCATCTACTTCCCACGCCTTACCCGCTTACGACACTACCGTGAGCGCTACCGTCGGCGCTGCCAAGAAGCGGAAACATGCCCGCATCGCCCCGGCTGCGCAGTCCAAGCACTCGACGCACGAACTGTTCGGGACGGACAGTGAAGATGATGATGAACACGACAATGGTATGAGCCCTACACCTACTTGAATTATGTATTCATACTTTGTAGTAAACTACCCCAAAGCTTATTCTCATCTTTATTTTGTTCTCAACCTGGACGATGTGAATGAAGCTACACAGACATTCACCAAATATTTGTCGGACGTTGTGGACACCCATACTCGTGAGATTCGTCTTAGCAGGACCAAGTATAATCTTAAGCCGTGGATTACCCCGGGTCTTATGCGTTGCATGAGACACAGGGACCGTCTTCACCAAAAAGCTAAACTTGAGCCAAACAACATGATTCTTCGGGTTTCATACAAAAGGTATCACAATTTCTTCGTGAGTATTCTACGTAGATTACGAAATGAGTACGAGAGAAAAGAAATAGAAAATAACAAAAACAACCCTCGAAAACTCTGGAAATCTATTAAATCTGTTTGTGGCCTTGCATCCACTAAACAGCTGCCCACTGATTTGCTAACAAAACACTCTAGCTCCGGTGATTCTAGAAATCCACTTGACATGTGCAATGACCATTTTTCCACGGTTGGTGAAAGGCTTGCAAACAAGATACTCGCTGACTTAAATGAAACACAAACAGGGTTGGCCAAATTAACAAGTTCAGGTTTCGCTCCTGTTGAATCCTTTTTCTTGGTCCCAACAGACTACGAGGAAGTAAATGGATTAATTACAGGTCTACAAAATGGCAAATCGCCCGGCGTGGATGGGTTAACAAATCAGCTAATTAAATACATTAAGGGTATAATTATTGCGCCTCTGGTACACATTTATAACCTAAGCCTTCAAAGCGGAATTTTCCCGGAAATGTGGAAGCTTGCCCTAATTAGTCCTATTTTTAAAAGTGGTGCTAAGAACTGTGTCGAAAACTATAGACCTATCGCACTTTTGAGTACCTTTTCTAAAATATTGGAAAAGATCGTTAATAAAAGATTGGCGCATTTCTTAGATTCACGTAACATCATTTCCTCAAGGCAGTTTGGCTTTAGGAAGGGAAAAAGCACGGAAGATGCAGTCAGTTTGCTAACCGATGTTATTTCTTCTAAGCTAGATAAAAAGGAAAAATGCGTTACGGTATTTTTAGACTTAGCGAAAGCATTCGACACAGTTTCTGTTCCTATTCTGGTAAGGAAGCTGGAGGGTATAGGAGTCAGAGGAGTGGCTTCCAGATGGTTTACATCTTATCTATCGGAACGGAAACAGTGCGTGAAAATAGGAAATAATGTTAGCAATGCACAGAAAATTAGTTTCGGCGTACCACAGGGTAGTATTCTGGGCCCCACACTTTTCATAATTTATATTAATAGCATTCACGAAGTTCCAATAGAAAATGCTGAAATTGTTTGCTACGCCGATGACACTGCAGTAGCGTTTTATGGTTCTTCCTGGTCAAAGGCTGTGAATAATGCGGAAAAGGGTATGGCTGTTATCTCTGGATGGCTTCGAAGTAACCTTCTGACACTGAACGCCAAGAAAACTGTTTATGTATGTTTTCATATTACAACTGCATCAGCTCCAGATTTTAACATAAACTTAAAATTGCATACCCCTGACTGTGATTTTGAAGGATGTAACTGTGAACTTCTCCAAAGGAGTCAAACGGTTAGATATTTGGGTATTCTTTTGGATGAAAATTTAAATTTCAAAAATCATATTCTCGCACTCTCGGGCCGAATTCGGAAAATTATTACTATCATGAAAAACCTACGTGATATTGCATCAGTTGATATTCTGAAATCCGTATACTATGCTCTGTGTCAATCAGTTATGACTTATTGCATTACATGCTGGGGTAGTGCAGCCGCATCAAATATGATTTACGCAGAGAGAGCCCAGCGATCGGTGTTGAAGGTTATGCTGAGAAAACCGTTAAGATATCCTACCGTTGACCTCTTTGGAGAGAGTGGTGTGTTGAGCGTTAGGCAGTTGTTCATACGGAATACAACTCTTTCCGTTCATAGGTCAGTTCTCGCTTCTGATGACTACGATGCAATGGCCAAAAAGAGAATCTTTACGATTCCATACCCACGGGTTTACACGAGTTTTGCACGACGTTTTGGTAATTCCATTAGAACACATGTATACAATGTAGTTGATAAACACTGTCAGCTGAAGGATAAAACTAACTCTGAGGCCAAAAAGGCTACTTTTAGATATCTGACCTCACTAAATTATGGAGAAACAGAAGGCTTAATTAGATTTTTCTCATAAGTTGCTTCATTATTTGTTTGTATTTTGTGTGTGTATTAAAAAAAAATGTATTAATGCAAAATTTTAAAACAAATTTTGTTTACTGGATGTGCATTGTACATAAATATGTGATATGTGTGAATGTATATACCTATGTTTATAATAAACAAATAAATAAATACTGGTGGACAATTCACACATAACGCCATCTGACCCCAAACTAAACTAAGCAAAGCTTCTAATATGTGCGTATTTATACATGAACATTAGACTAATATCAGATGATTGGGGTAGGACACGCAATTATTTAATTTTTAGAGGCATTCAATCCATATAGGACAATCGTATCGGCTTCCGCGATACAGGCCAAGCCTAGTGCGGAAGCCATAATTAACCATTTTAATGTATGTGTTTTTTGGTAAATAAATATTATTTTTCTTCTTTTCTTTTTCTTTCTTTCATCAAATCGATAAAACAAAACTGGGGGAGCATTATATTGTACTCAAAACGTATATATAGCAAATGAAATGGAACCATTGAAAATAGATATGATGGTGAAAAATAGAACGAATTTGGATACAGTAGCGTCGTATTATCTAACAAATTTTCTAGGTGCAATTAGAAGACAAAGAAAGTACTGCACAATATTTAATTTCTTTAGAAAGGTTTCACCGCTCATTAAATCTTCTTTTTTTCAAGATCAAGCACGGGAGCAAGTAAGAAAAACTCCTCCGATTCAATCAAGTCTCGAAGTAAGGTCGAAAAAAGCTAAGAAGCAGGCAAGCAGCCCTCCTCCACTAGCAAGCAATCTTTAGAAGGCACCACTGCTGGCTCCGCCCATGACGCCATCAGGAAGATCTCTGCGAGAGATCTGTTCGGGACTGACAGTGACGACGACAATGCTCAACAGATGAATCAGGGTAAAAAAGCAACCGCACTTATATCACATTTTACCAAAAGAACGCCGAACGGTTTCTCACGACAAACAGACAGCAATAAACAAGGGTCGCATTTCATTGAGTTAAAAATCTATAATTGTAACGAAGTTAGAAATATACAGCCAATGAATAGGTGGCGCCATGCCATCATAACAGTGAAAAATATATCTATCGATAACTCAGAGACATGGTCGCATTGGCGAAATTTATTGAGGCCACTCGACAAGAATTTAAAGACTGTCCTTTAAATATTAATAGCGGATGTTAAAACTAGCTACATTATTTTATATTATTATTATTATACCAGTGTAATACATTGTAATATATGAATTAGAAATGAATTAGGTGTTTGTTATTTCTTTCGCAGTTTTACAATATCCGCGCTCGCTACCTGCTAATGAAGCAAAAATGAAAGCAAAGCAAATAATTGAATGTCTAAAATGTTGAAAAGAAATATCGATGAACAAATCGAAGATCAAATTTACATAAATCAAACTGTTTATCGCAGACTGAATTAGAAAATATTGATATTGTTGCTACTGCATTCAAAAATCGAATTGTCACGTACCGCTACTCTGGTCAGGGTGCAATACACCGCACCTCTGAGGAGTTTCTAAGTGGTAATCGACAAGAACTTATAGAATTAATACCCCGTTTACATGATTCCAGTCCAGCGACCGAATCCAGCGCTGGATTGCTTACTGGAATAATACCCCGTTTATATTATGATTCCAGTCCAGCGACCGAATCCAGCGCTGGATTGCTTACTGGCATAATGTAAACCGGCACTGGAATGCATTGGCACTCGATTGATGCTTTCCAGTGCCGGTTTCCATTATTCCAGTAACCAATCCAGCGCTGGATTCGGTCGCTGGACTGGAATAATGTAAACGGGGTATAATAGAAACCGGCACTGGAATGCATTGGCACTGGATTGATGCTTTCCAGTGCCGGTTTCCATTATTCCAGTAAGCAATCCAGCGCTGGATTCGGTCGCTGGACTGGAATAATGTAAACGGGGTATAATAGACTGAATTTGAAAATATTGATGTTGTTGCTACTGCATTCAAAAATCGAATTGTCACATACCGCTTAAACTCTGGCCAGGGTGCAATACACCGCACCTCTGAGGAGTTTCTAAGTGGTAATCGGCAAGAACTCATAACTGAACTTTGAGCTGTTTGCTTACTTTAATTTACCAAAGTGTAATGAACGTCAACTGAAATCCTTTAATACTAAATATGAAGTTATATTTCAGAGCACAGACTTGAATGAAACATTTTAAAAAATAATTGACAAGTTTAAATCAAAACTTTCGGAATTTGAATCTGGTTGAACATGTTTATCTATAAGTCATTTAGAAATTAAAATAAATAAATACTGTCCCATGAGAGGGGGTACAGTCCGCGAGGTATAAGCTGAGCTTTGCATTAGTGTGAGTGATCACCAAAAGTACAGTCAGACAACAAAATAACTACACATCTTCTACACCAGACATTGCACCATAGTCACTTTCTTTATCACTCTCGTTATCATTTTCACTCTCGTCTGATGTGTCGTTTGTTTTAATAATGAATCTTTCCGTTATATTGTCAATAACGGCGTCGTATCCATGAAACTTTTTTCTTCTTTTATTGCATGGTCACAAACATTTTTCCATTCCTGTACAGTGATACTTTCAATTTTTTCATTTGCTAACCTCATTATTGTATCCATATTCATTGACACGTTTTTTTTCGCGACGTATCCTTTTATCATTGCCCATATATTTTCAATCGGATTGAAATCTGGGTGATAGTGTGGTAGACGAAGGACGCTGTGACCATGTTCTCTTAATAAGGTGTCAATTTTATATTTAATAAATCGTTGTTTATTATGCAGTATCAATTGATAAAGTTGTGGTTTAAGCATGGATATTGAGTGATCGATATTGCGTAACTTGAGCCAGTCAATCATATCTTGTTTGCGACTATTTGAGTTGGGAGCGGGATTTTTTAACGAATTGTGGTAAGATGCGTTGTCAACTACAATAACGCTATTGGGCTTCAAATTGGGAATTAATTGCGTTTGTAACCATTTTGTATAGTTTTCTGTATTCATATTGTTATGATAATCACCACTTTTTTGATTAGCTTTAAACATCAGCAGCGCATTTGGTATGAAACCGTCCTCGCCGCCGGCATGAACGATTATCAATCGATTTCCTTTAGAAATAGGTTTCTTCAAACCAGAAGTGCTGCCATCTGAATATGATTTTGATGAAGTGTGAGTGGTGTCAATATATGTTTCATCGGTATAAACGATAGGCCTGCCCTGAATACGGTATTCGGAAATTTTAAGTAAATAAGTTATACGTAGGTGACGGATCTCATGCTTTTCCATTAAAATTTTTCTGTTATTCTCTGTCCTTGACCATTTGAATCCTAAAAGAGATACTTCTTTTCGCAATGACCATATTGATCCTGGATAGTTAATGTCAGCCTTTAATTTTTCATGAATTCTTTTCATTGTTGGCACCTCTTTGTCAGTAATGTGAAAATTATGAATTGTTCTACGGATTACTGCTTTATCAAAATCATCAATGATTATTATATTTTTCCTGCATCTGGTCTTTTTCGGAGATTTGAATTTGGTTCCATCTTTCAAAACACGTTTACCTTCCAATAAGACTCTTTTAACAGTTGACAGTGGAATTCCTGTCGATGTCGATACCAATTGGGCTGATGTAGTCACACTTGACATGTCTTTATCGTTCATGTCTTTAAAATAGCTATTTAAATTACACAAAATTTCTTTTACTTGGCTATTTAATGGTTTCCGTATTTTGCGCTTATTTGTGTTGGCATCCATTTTACTAACACTTATATCAAACAAAAACAAAATAATATTAAACACGTCACGCTGCAGTCTGTACAAGAGGTGAAGTGCGTGTACGTGAATGTACACTCACACAAATGCAAAGCTCAGCTTATACCTCGCGGATTGTACATGTGCTATTGATCTCAGTATCACATTCAGCATTCTTTGTAGAATTGCAATGTTCGAGTTACTTGCAGTCCCCCAAAGCTGAATGCCATACATCCAGGTTGGTTTCAAAATCGATTTATAGATTAAAAGCTTGTTGTCTATGGATAGCTTGCTGTTTCGACCCAACTTCCATGAGAGGTTTCTATGTCGTATATTCATCTCATCCCTTTTGCTCTTGATGTGATGCTTCCAAGTCAGTCGTCGATCCAAGTGTAGACCCAGATATCTTACACTATCTTGATGTGGTAATATTACGTTTTCAAGGTGAACTGGGGGGCAGTTATCTCTCCGGAGTGTAAATGTAACTTGCACTGACTTTGTTGCACTAGCTTTGATTCGCCAATTTTGAAGCCAATGTGTGATAGCGTCAAGTCCGTGTTGGAGTCGCTCTGTGGCTATATTGGGATGCTTATTGCTTGCCAGTATTGCTGTGTCGTCGGCATATGTTGCAATCGTAACTCCATCTGTCTGTGGTAGATCTGAGGTATACATGATATAGAGTATAGGTCCTAAGACTGATCCCTGAGGAACGCCTGCTCTTATTTCATGAAACTTGGATGTTGCTTCAGATACCTTTACTTGAAAGATTCGATTTTTGAGGTACGATTTCAATAGAAGGTAATAACTATGTGGCAAGCTTGTCTTTATTTTGCAGAGGAGACCCTCATGCCAGACTCTGTCAAAAGCCTGTTGAATATCTAAGAAAGCAGACGAACAATATTCTTTTTCCTCTAATGTTTTTCTTATTTTATCAACTACTCTATGTACTTGTTCAATAGTAGAGTGTCGCTTTCTAAAGCCAAACTGGTGGTCAGGCAGGTATTTTATTGTGCATTTCCAATAGAGGCACAATTCGACATGATATCAATTTTTCACAAACTTTGGACAGAATAGGCAGAAGACTGATAGGTCTATATGAGGTAGACAAGTTTGCTGGTTTCCCTGCCTTGTGTACCACGAGGATTTGCGAGACCTTCCAGTGCTCTGGAAAGTATTGCACTCTCAGTATTCCATTATACAGCATTGTCAGGAAGATTATCACTTTTCTAGGAAGATGCTTCAATATCTCCTTTGTAATTAGGTCATATCCTGGAGCCTTTTTATTTTTCAGATTATTGATGGTCCTCCAAACCTCTTGTACTGTGACAGGCTTGGGTGGGAGTGCCATCTGTAATGGTTGGTTGATGGTAGCCTCTACTTCCTTTTCGAAATTTGTATTGTAGACAGAATTTGGCTTGAAGACATTCGCTAGATGTTCGGCGAACAAATCCGCTTTCTCCTGGTAAGTGCGGGCCCAACCATCAGTAGTTTTGAGAGGAGCTTTTCCCATTTGAGGTCTATCATATGTCTTGCTGAATTTCCACAATGAGTAGTCAGTGGCCGCACTGGGTGTAAGGGACTCCAATTGGGCCTCGATGGTATTATTTTGCCATTGTATTATCATTTTCCTTAATTGTCTTGCCTGTTTGTTGAAGCTTGTTTTATCAGATCGGAGTCTACTGAGCTGCCACACGCGACGTAGTCTACGTCTTTCTAGGACTGCTTTCTTTATTTCTAGAGGATAATTTTGTATTTGGTCATTGTACTCTAAGAAAGGTGTACTTCTCCAGCAGGCCTCCTGGATGAGATTCGTAATATATTTAGTTGCATGTTCAATATCGTCCGGTGTCTAAGGGCAACTTCAAGCCTAATATTAATAAAATAAAATAATAAATAAAAAGCCTTGATTGTTTCCTTTTCTTTTACATTTAACATATTATTTGTGCTTATACTAGTTCCTTAGTTTAAGTTAAGGACCCCTTTCGGGTATAGGCCTCCTCCCATTCTTGCCAATTTTTTCTGTCTTTGGCTCGGTTGAGCCAGTTTGATCCTGCTGTATCCCGGATATCATCAACCCATCTCGTTTTAGGTCTCCCGACTTTTCTTTTTCCTCGTGGGCCTAACCATTTGGTAACCCTGTTGGTCCATCTATTGTCAGTCATTCGTGCTATGTGGCCAGCCCATCTCCATTTTTGTTTAAGACTGAAGTCAAGTGCATCTGCAAGATTAGTTATGGACCTAATTGTGGTACTGTTAATTTTGTCTATTTTCTTTATTTTCCAAATACTTCTTTCCATCGCCCTTTGGCAAGCTCTGATGCTTCATTAGGTTTTGTTGGTGTGAACCCATGTTTGGCAACCATATGTTAGGCTTGGTAAAATGCAGGTATCCATTACTGTTTTCTTCAGACTAGAGTGAAAGTTTCCCTTAAGAATTTCTTTAAGGCTCCAGTACTTTTTCCAGCTTACGTTTATTCTGCGGTCTATTTCCTCAATATTATTGTTAGCACTGAAAGTTACAAGTTTACCGAGATATATGTAATGATCTACATATTCTATTTCTTCGTTATCAATTGAAACTTTATATTGAGTACTGTTAGTCATTATTTTTGTTTTACTGTAGTTCATCCTTAGGCCGACTTTCTGGCTTTCTTTATTTAGGGCATTTAACATTTCTTTCAAGTCTTCTACATGTTCAGAGAAAACAGCTATGTCATCAGCAAATCGCAGGTGACTTAAATATCTGTCATATACTTTGATGCCTTTGCTGTGCCAGTCCAGCTTAGAGAATACGTTCTGGAGTACCGCAATAAAAAGTTTTGGGGATATCGGATCCCCTTGTCTCACTCCTCTGCATATAGGAAATTATTTTCCTCTCTTTTCCAGTTTAACTTGGCTAGTGCTGTGGTTATAGATATTTTTTAGGATTTCGATATACTTAATGTTTATGTTGCATTCACTGAGAGCGTTCCAGATGGCATCATGTGTAATGCTGTCGAATGCCTTTGTGTAGTCGATGAACGCTATAAAGAGAGGTCTGTTGAATTCTTTGTATTGTTCTATAACCTGTTCCATCGTGTGAATATGGTCTATTGTAGAGAATCCAGTACGAAAACCAGCTTGTTCTGATGGTTGGTAGGCATCTATTTGTTTTGTGATTCTACTCAGAAGCAATGAAGTAAAGAGCTTGTATACACTAGACAGTAAGCTTATTGGTCTATAATTAGCAATGTTTTTAGAGTCTCCTTTTTTGTATATAAGGATAATGTCTGATGAGTACCAATTTTTTGGTACTGTTCCATTATCTATAATCATGTTAAATAGTTTTGCTAGAGGTGTACAGAGTAGCTTAGCACCTACTACTAGTAGCTCGTTACTAATGCCATCGGGCCCTGGGCTTTTCTCAGCTTTGAGCTTCTTTATATGTCTCAGTATGTCTGTTTCTTCTATTACATCAGTAGCATTATTTATGAGCTCGTTACTTAACTGACTATTACTCTGTGAGTCGTCTTTCTCTTTGTCAGTAGGTGGTGTTGCATACAAGTGTTTGTAATAATTAGTAGCAGTGTCCAGGGTAGCGATTCTGAAACCATTCGGTTGCATCCGACTCGGAATCTCATCTCTCGGTCTCTGTCATGCTTATCAGATATTAAGACAAAGACCGAGAGATGAGATTCCGTGTCGGATGCAACCGAATGGTTTCAGAATCGCTACCCAGAATGTAATTTCTTGTTCTAGCTTCCTTATTGTTGTTTTTGAGTTCTTGTATCCAATTATTTTTTTAATCAAGTTTTTTAAAGCCTTTTTATAGACAGTTTGATAGAAACCATTTTAACTAATTTAGATGCTAAATTACCAGTATGCGCGCATTATATGGATCTTACTAAAGCGTTTGATTTTGTCGATCACAGTATATCATTAGACAAACTAGAGGCGTACGGTATTAGAGGCAATGTGCACGACCTTATGAGATCTTATTTATCAAACCGTCAACAGAGCACACAAATATGCAAAATTTGCTCCGATTCAAAACGGGAGATCACATTTACGTCGAAATACGAAAAAGTTAAATATGGTGTACCACAGGGCAGCGTGTTAGGCCCGCTACTTTTCTTAATTTACATTAATGATCTGCC
This sequence comes from Ectropis crepuscularia, assembly GCA_963693475.1. NCBI lineage: Eukaryota > Metazoa > Arthropoda > Insecta > Lepidoptera > Geometridae > Ectropis > Ectropis crepuscularia. Next base: position 12,991,757 of record OY856366.1, on the reverse strand, counting down.
AAAGGTAACGAAACACCCGACTGTATTATTTGCGGATGATAGTACGGTATTATTCATTGGTACGAATATTTCATGCGTTGAAAATGAAATTAGGAAGGCTCTAGACAGTATCCTGAATTGGTTAGAAATTAATAATTTAAAAATAAATCATAACAAAACAAAACTAATGACATTCAGGAATAGAATTAACAAATTAGATAAACTTGATGTTATTTATTCCGGAAATAAAATCGAAACAATAGACGCAACGAAATTCCTAGGTTTACATTTTGATTGTAACTTAAACTGGAAAAATCAGGTTGAAAGCGTATGTTCAAGGCTAAATCAATATTCATACGCACTCCATATGTTATCAAAGAGAGCAAGTAAACCTACTTTATTATCAGCCTATAATGGAAATGTCTCGTCGCTGCTTCGATATGGTATTATATTTTGGGGCAATAGCTCAGGAAGGCATATGGTTTTCAGATCACAAAAGAAATGTGTCCGGGCTATCAGCAAACTGCGTCAAAGGCAATCGTGTAGACCTCATTTCCGCAAATTACAAATTTTAACGTTGCCTTCCTTATATATATATGAATGTGTAATGTTTGTGCGGAACAATTTGTGATTATTTGAAAATCTAAAGAGTGAGCGTCATAAACATAAAATTAGAATTCCTGTGCATAGCACAACATTATTAGGAAACAGTGCACTTTGCATGGCTCCTATGATTTACAACCACTTGCCAGAAAGTTTGTTGAGTATAAAAGAAATATATTTATTTAAAAATAAATTAAAATACCTTCTGACAGAGAAGGCATATTATACAGTTAATGAGTTTCTGACTGATAAATTAGATTCAGATTTGTTATGATTTGTAAGCTTTTATTTATTTGTGGACATTGGAATCATAGCTAAATTAATTACTATAATGCTTTTATTGTTATTACTTTGTTATAAATAAATAAACAATTTTATGATTATGTGAATAGTTCATAATAAGGAATTTGCAGCCCTTGAATGGTGCAAATCCACAGTATCTAGTAACACGATTTTTTGAGCTTTTAATTTGGTCATTGGTATTTGGTATAATTGTTTTTTATTAATGTAAACAATAATAATGAAATTGGTAGTCCTTGAATAGGCCGTTTAGAATGGTAAATTAAGAAAAAATTTAATGTTTTTTAGCAAATTGTCATAGACAACCTGATATTTGCATGCCGTAAGGTTGATTATGGAGTTCTCAATGTAAACATATTATAAGATCTTATTGTAATTACCCATTTTCGCAAATAAAGAAATTTATATTTTTATATATTTAATTAAAAACCCTGAGATTTGCCCTGCCATACCCTCTAGCTCAGGATTTACCTTGAGGGCACTAAAAACCGGAGAAGCGTGCAACCTCTTGACCACTTCCTTATATCTTATACGGTTCCACGATTCCGAGCCAGTTTGATTCGTTCGAGTATTTCATTTTCTTCTGCTGATTCGCCAGTCTCTTCCAATAGCTCACTCAGAGAGACGAATGCTGCCTCCTGGGCCATCTAGAACAACAGAATTCTTGATCAGACAAGAATCTTTACGATATCAACTTTTTGTTGGTAAATGTTCATGCCTTTGGCGAGCCGTCGGCTGCGTTTGGCGAGCCGTCGGCTGCGTTTGGCGAGCCGTCGGCTGAGTTTATCGAGCCGTCGGCTCCGTTTATCGAGCCGTGGGCTCCGTTTATCGAGCCGTCGGCTCCGTTTATCGAGCCGTCGGCTCCGTTTATCGAGCCGTCAGCTGTATTCAGCGAGACGTCGGCTGCGTTTGGCGAGCCGACGTCGTCGGCTACGTTCGGCGAGCCGTCAGCTGAATTTGTTGTGAGGATCAATCAAGTACTAACATATAACCTGAAGTAACTCACTGGGAGAAAACATATATTAGCAATATTGAGCAACATTAAATAAGATCATTCACATTATTCCAAGCAGAACATTAAAGATAACACTAATCCTATTATACATTTTGATTCATGAAAATCAGAGCTTAGCTTGTAAGCTTGTGTAGAGTTACACCAAAATCACTCTCAATAACTAATGGAGAAACTTTCAAAGATATAAAGGTTGAAAAGCTTGCCTCGTCCAGCGTACTGTTGACTCAGATAAGTCACATTTCACCTTTATAATCAATATAAACGTTACAACAACGTTAAATTTTGTAGGCGTAAGAACGCGTGCACCGTCTAGGTAAAATCACAGCGTACTGAGGAACGTCACGACGCGACGCGGAAACTTCAATTACCGCGCTCCGCCGACTCCCCGCGCGGACCTCCGTCCCGCATCCTTCGCTCGACTATGGATGAAACTATGTAGGTGCTAGGAACGTAAGTACCAGGTAGGTAGGCAGCTAATCTCCGAAAGGTCAAGCCGAAGGCACAGACCTAAAATATATGTTATTTTAATTAAATAACTTGTTAAATCTCCGGGGCTAATTAAGTACCTAAACTTGAAACGACTTGGGGCAGAAATGAGCCGTCTCCTTTAGATACTTCTCTTCTTAGCTCAGCTGATTATTTTGGTATGTCTACCTTCTATAAAAACCCCTAAATACATGAAGGAATTTTTGCAACGTCTAGCTGATTTCTTGGAAAGGGAGAGCCTCTTTATGATGAACTCCTTTTTCAAGAAACAGCCACAACGAAAATGGACCTGGATTAGCCCAGATGGTTCCACAAAAAATGAGATCGACTTCATTATGACGACTAAACGGCAAATATTCAGCGATGTCTCTGTGATCAGTAGGGTTAAAACCGGCAGCGATCACCGTATTGTAAGAGGCACGCTGAATCTAAACATTAAGTTCGAAAGATCACGTCCAATGAAGTCCACGCTCCGACCAAATTATGCTCAAATTTACCGGTTGCGGTATGCGACCGGTTTTCTCCAATATGGCGTAATATGTGTTTTCTGAAGTTCTTTCGATATAGTGTTCTAAAGTCACATATTTGACATGCAATAAGTTTTTCTCCAGTATGGGTTAATTTATGGGTTTTTAAACAATCTGCTCCAGCTGTTCTATAATCACACATATCACATTCAAACGGTTTTTCTCCAGTATGGGTTAATTTATGCGTTTTTAAATGACTTGTCTGTGATGCTCTATAATCACACATATCACATTCAAATGGTTTTTCTCTGGTATGGGTTTTTAAACAACCCGCCTGTGATGCTCCATAATCACACATATCACAACGGTTTTTCTCCAGTATGGGTTAATTTATGCCTTTTTAAATGCCTTGCCTGTGATGCTCTGTAATCCCACATATCACATACAAATGGTTTTTCTCCAGTATGGGTTAAATTATGCCTTTTTAAATAACTAGCATTTGATGCTCTGTAATCGCACATATCACATACAAATGGTTTTACTCCAGTATGGGTTAATTGATGCTGTTTTAAACTAGGTGCCTCTGATGCTCTGTAATCACACATGTCACATTCAAATGGTTTTTCTCCAGTATGGGTTAATTTATGGGTTTTTAAATTACCTGCCTGTGATGCTCTGTAATCGCACATATCACATTTAAATGGTTTTTCTCCAGTATGGGTTAATTTATGCCTTTTTAAATGCCTTGCCTGTGATGCTCTGTAATTGCACATATCACATACAAATGGATTTTCACCAGTATGGGTTAATTTATGCCTTTTTAAATAACTAGCATGTGATGCTCTGTAATCGCACATATCACATACAAATGGTTTTACTCCAGTATGGGTTAATTGATGCTGTTTTAAACGAGGTGCCTCTGATGCTCTGTAATCACACATGTCACATTCAAATGGTTTTTCTCCAGTATGGGTTAATTTATGGGTTTTTAAATTACCTGCCTGTGATGCTCTGTAATCGCACATATCACATTTAAATGGTTTTTCTCCAGTATGGGTTAATTTATGCCTTATTAAATGACCTGCATGTGATGCTCTGTAATCGCACATATCACATACAAATGATTTTTCTCCAGTATGGGTTAATTTATGTCTTTTTAAATAACTTGCCTGTGATGCTCTGTAATCACACATGTCACATTCAAATGGTTTTTCTCCAGTATGGGTTAATTTATGGGTTTTTAAATTACCTGCCTGTGATGCTCTATAATCGCACATATCACATTTAAATGGTTTTTCTCCAGTATGGTTTAATTTATGCCTTTTTAAATGACCTACATGTGATGCTCTGTAATCGCACATATCACATACAAATGGTTTTTCTCCAGTATGGGTTAATTTATGCCTTTTTAAATCAATTGCATATGCTGTTCTATAATCACACAAATCACATTTAAATGGTTTTTCTCCACTATGGGTTAATTTATGCTTTTTTAAACAAGTTGCATCTGATGCTCTATAATCACACATGTCACATTCAAATGGTTTTTCTCCAGTATGGCGTACTCCAGTATGGCGTAATATGTGTTTTCTCAAGCTCTTTCGATATAGTGTTCTAAAGTCACATATTTGACATTCAAATGGTTTTTCTCCAGTATGGGTTAATTTATGGGTTTTTAAATGGGGCGCTTTCCAGATGAAGATAGACTTGTCAAAAATAGTTCTAAATTTTGCCAAGTGTGGCACCACTGTTTGTTTTGGTGAAATTTCTCTAACAAAATGAAACATTGGCGCCACTTATGGTGAAATTGGGAACTGTCTTTGACAAGTCTATCTTCATCTGGAAAACGCCCCATTACCTGCATGTGATGCTCTATAATCACACATATGACATTTAAATGGTTTTTCTCCAGTATGGGTTAATTTATGCATTTTTAAAGTAATTGCCTGTGATGCTCTGTAATCGCACATATCACCCGTTCTACATTTGTTGCAGAATCTCCAGAATCAACACACCCGGAGTCCAGATCCTTCAGTGGCGGCGAAAAATGCAGCAGTAGCAAGGGGCGCTTTTTATCCCGGGAAAATAACGAGAACAATGCAGGTAACACCGGGGGCGCTGCTAGTAGTAGATAAGCGTTAATCTGTCTGACTATAAAGATATCGTGTTTTGATGAGTTAAAATATAGTGAATATGTGAATAACCCATTCTACTTTTGTTGCAGAACGTCCAGAATTAACACATCCGGAGGCCAGGGTAGCGATTCTGAACCCATTCGGTTGCATCCGATTACGGAATCTCATCCCTCGGTCTTTGTCATGCTAAACAGATAAGACAAAGACCGAGAGATGAGATTCCGTGTCGGATGCAACCGAATGGTTTCAGAATCGCTACCCAGATCCTTCAGCGGCGGCGGAAAATGCGGCAGTAGTTAATTTAGCAACCATTTTTTTATTACGTACTTAATTTAAAAGAAATAAAAATAAAAATAAAAAACTTTTTTATTTTTGAGAAAATAAAGTAGTACCTAACTAATTTAATCGGTCTAATCGATTTCACTAGCCATCCCAATTTTTTTTTTTTTTGTGATGTTGGCGGCACTGGTTTGTTGGAAGTTTTAGTTCGGCTGAAGAACTAGTATCCATGGCCATGATTAAATTCAAAAAATAAATAGAAGTTTTAGTTAGGTTGGTATTGAGGCATTCCATGTGTTTCATACATTTGGATTGGTTCGTTTTTTTAGTAGGGAGTCCCGTCTCTTATAACGTAGGTAGTGATTACTTTATGATTGCGAGCACTATACCACCTTTGACTATCATCATCATCATCATCATCATTAGCCGCAAGACGTCCACTGCTGAACATAGGCCTCCCCCCTAGACTTCCACAACGAACTTCCCGCGCAACCTGCAACCAGCGGTTTCCAGCGACCTTTGTTAGGTCATCTGTCCATCTAGTGGGAGGCCGTCCAACACTGCGTCTTCCGGTTCGTGGTCGCCACTCGAGAACCTTCCTTCCCCATCGGTTGTCAGTTCTGCGAGCGATGTGGCCTGCCCATTGCCACTTCAGCTTGCTTACTCTTTGAGCTATGTCGGCCACTTTCGTTCTTTTGCGAAAATCCTCATTACGGATTCTGTCGCGCAAAGAGACTCCGAGCATAGCTCTCTCCATAGCTCGCTGTGTGACTTTGAGCTTTGTTATGAGGCCCACAGTTAAGGACCACGTCTCAGTTCCATAAGCCATCACTGGCAACACGCATTGGTTAAAGACTTTTGTCTTTAGACATTGGGGTATTTTGGACTCAAAGATGTGCCGAAGTTTCCCGAACGCTGCCCATCCGAGTTGGATTCTTCGCTGGACCTCTTTGTCGAAGTTGGATCTACCTAATCGGATCTTTTGACCCAGGTAGACGTATTCGTCAACAACTTCGAGTGTGGTATTCCCAACATTAACCAGTACAGGTGAGACATGAACATTTGACATGACCTTCGTCTTGTCCATATTCATCCTCAAACCTACCTGCTGGGATACTCTACTGAGGTCCCTGAGCATAGCACCAAGGTCCTCCAGCGACTCCGCCACAATGACTATGTCGTCGGCAAATCGAAGGTGAGTGATGCATTCGCCGTTGATATTGATGCCGTATCCGTTCCAGTCCAGTAGCTTGAAAACATCTTCCAGCGCGGCAGTGAACAGTTTCGGAGATATAACATCTCCCTGTCTCACGCCTTTCTGTAGCTGGATGTGTTTTGTGCACTGGTCCTGTAATCGGACAGACATTGTGGCTTTGCTGTAGATACACTTCAACACTTCGATATAGCGATAGTCGATGCGGCATCGCTGAAGAGACTGAAGCACTGCCCAGGTCTCGATGGAATCGAAGGCTTTCTCATAGTCCACATACGCTATACATAGTGGCCGATTATACTCCTCGGTTTTCTGTATAATCTGCCGAAGCGTATGGATGTGGTCTATGGTACTATAGCCTTTTCGGAAACCGGCTTGTTCGGGTGGCTGGAAGTCGTCAAACCTGCGTGCGAGACGATTCGTGATTACCCTCGAAAACAACTTATAAACGTGGCTCAGAAGTGAGATGGGTCTGTAGTTCTTCAACAAGGTGTTGTCACCTTTTTTGAAGAAGAGCACCACCACACTTCTGCTCCACGCTTCTGGCGTATTACCGTCAAGTATGACGGAGTCGAATAGCCTCTGGAGGACTTTAAGTACCGGTTTTCCACCCGCTCTCAGAAGCTCAGTCGTAATTCCGTCATCGCCAGGTGCCTTGTTGTTCTTAAGTTGTTTGAGGGCCATCCTAATCTCATACAGGCTGACTTCCGGGATGTCTTCGGTAAAGTGTCGGGTCAGCTTGGCTCTGGGGTCTTTTGCCATGCTAACGACAGGTTGTGCTTGTGTAGAGGTGTATAACTGTTCATAGAACCTCTCAATCTCCTCCAAAATCTCGGGCTTCGACGAGACGACGTTACCACTATCGGTCTTCAGTTTGGTCAATTGACTTTGCCCAAGAGACAGATTTCTTGCGAACACTTTCGAGCCTTTGTTCCGCTTAATCGCTTCTTCAATACACGAAGTATTGAAGCAGCGTATGTCGCGTCGCACACAAGTAGATATCCGTCTATTGAGCTGTCTGTATGCCGTCATGTCGACCGAAGACTGCAATCGCATATCTCGCCTAACCGCCATGAGATTCAGAGTATGATCGGAGAGCTTTTGGGTTCTATTCTGGCGTCGGCTCTTATAAAATTTCCTGCCAACTGCTTGAACAGTTTCCACCAGCCTGTCGTTTATTTCGTCCGCCGTTACGCATTCATCTAAGGCTTCGAAGCGATTTTGAAGTTCGAGTTGAAAGTTATCGGGATCTTCGATTTGTGCATAATTTGGTCGGAGCGTGGACTTCATTAGACGTGATCTTTCGAACTTAATGTTTAGATTCAGCGTGCCTCTTACAATACGGTGATCGCTGCCGGTCTTAACCCTACTGATCACAGAGACATCGCTGAATATTTGCCGTTTAGTCGTCATAATGAAGTCGATCTCATTTTTTGTGGAACCATCTGGGCTAATCCAAGTCCATTTTCGTTGTGGCTGTTTCTTGAAAAAGGAGTTCATCATAAAGAGGCTCTCCCTTTCCAAGAAATCAGCCAGACGTTGCCCTCTTGGGTTCCGCTGCCCATATCCGAATTGTCCCACTCTCAACTCATCACCTCTACGTTTGCCTAGATTCGCGTTGAAGTCTCCCATCACAACTGTGAAATGTGTTGGCGAGACATGTATGGCTTTGGAGATGTCCTCATACATGGTCTCAGCCTCTTCGTCGGGATGTGTCGAGGTCGGTGCGTATACCTGTATGACCTTCAATGAATACCGGTCGGTTATTTTAAGTACAAGGTATACAACCCTGCTCGACACACTCTCGATCATTAACACGTTGTTGACAAGAGACTTGCGGACGATAAACCCGACACCCCCTTGGGATTGTTGATCTCCCTCCCGGTAGTAGAACAAGTTGCCGGATTCGAGGGTTATTCTGTCCTCGCCCTGTCTACGGACTTCGGATAACCCTATGATATCCCAGCGCAACTTGTCCACTTCTTCTTCCAGCTCCACTATCTTCTCGTCAGCCCTCAGAGTCCGTGCGTTGTATGTTGCCAGGTCGAGTCGTTGGGTTTGGTGGCGGGGCGTCTGCCGGGGATTCTTAGCACCCCATGCTCCGCCGGAACCAAGGCTGCCACCAACGCCTGGAATAACGGAGCCGCCGGGAACTAGGGGCCGTTTCTTTTTTGTGACCATCATATGGGGGGGTGTTTGCCATAGTCACCACGCTTGGCAAGCGGGTTGGTGACCGCGGAGCCAGTCCTTTGCACCGATGACGCCGCTGCCCGTCACCGGCCAGGTCAATTTAGGACTGGCTTTTAAATGGATATACCGCCATTGGTTCGGTCGTCAGAGCCTCGTTAGTTGGCAGCAGGGTGCACCGCGCGCAGGAGAGGTTGACATTTGGGGAAACTAGATGTTTAGCGCTTCCCCCTTACACCCCCTTCCCCCTTACACCCCACCCCTTTGACTATACTATCTACTATATAAGTGCTTCTCGTTATTTCAATTACAAGTCAATTTTCAATTCGATATTTTTTTAATGGCAATACTTTTTGAGTATTGATTCAATTCAAGGAATTTGTATACTACGTAACTGGAAGGTTCACTTCGACGTATCTCCATCTATATCTATATCTATACTAATATTATAAAGAGGAAAGATTTGTATTTTTGTATGTTAGCAATAAACTCAAAAACTACTGAACCGATTTCAAAAATTCTTTTACCAAAAGAGAGTTACATTATCACTGAGTAACATAGGCTATTTTTATTACGAGAAAAAATTAGAATTACTTTGATTTCTTTACTAAAACCAACGCAAGGTATAAAAAAAACAGCCATAAAATGGCTTTCATCGCATACGCTGCGGAAAGTACCAATGATAGAACAAAACAATGTTCTACAATATTATAGAACGTACTAAAATCTACAAAAAACCTCGCGAGACCATATGTCTAACTACTGTAATTACGTCGCTACAACTGCTTTTTTACATTTTAAAAGAAGATAAAAATGCCGATCAAATTCAGACCATGTTATCTAAACATTTGTATTAACTCTTATCCAAATAAACTATTTCGTATTCAAGATTGCTTTAATACCTATTGATTCCTTTTCGAATTATTAAAATCGGACATTGCATTCAGAAGATATTCCGAAGTTAAAAAATTCCATCCTGTCGAAATATTAAACGACGCGACGGGCCGGCCTTTGGTTTACAACAACCAATCTACTTGACCCCTATAATCGCTAGCGGCGATATTTGCTGTGGTTCTATTTATTTTGGTTGTTGACAACGAATAGTGATAGGTAAAAACGTCCAGCGTCCACCGCGTCCTGCAACTGACTAGAACGGAAAGAGTGAGCTCACTCTTCCCAACTTTGACATGATTGCGTGCGCTCTGAAGTTTGGGAATGCCAATCTTGGGTTCTACGAACTATGGTAGATGCATTATTAGGAAGAGTGTACAGCGTTCATCCTTCCCAGTCAGACTGTTTTGTCTCAGAATTTTTTTTTATCATGTACCACGTTGGTACATGGTTCCAAGACTTTGAAATCGTGTAAAAGAAACTTACCAAGCCGCATGCCGAGAAGGGGGTTTGTTACAACATTATAGCCAATGGGAAATCCCTTTGAGAGAAGCTTCAATTTCCTGGTGTCCGTTGAGGCTGAGAGTTGTTTGTGGTAATATTAATCGATATAAATCAATGCATGTGCCCAGAGCACCTTGAAATCGGTAATAAACTGCGTCTCTGTGTGTATCGTATCTGGTTTACATAAAACCAATCTACTTGACCCGTACAATCGCTAGCGGCGAGATTTGCTGTGGTTCTACTTATTTTGGTTGTTCACAACGAATAATGGTAGGTAAAAACGTCCGACGTCCACCGCGTCCTGCAACCGACTAGAACGGAAAGAGTGAGCTCACTCTTCCCAACGTCGACGTGATTGCGTGCGCCCTGAAGTTTGGGAGGGCCCATCTTAGGTTCTACGATCTATGGTAATATTATTATTCTGTTTCCGCCGTATTACATTACAGCTAGCCGTTTTGAAAAACAGGGCCTTTTTGTAATGCGGCGGTTTAACGATTAGCCGCATTGTCATTGCGATACGTTCTTCAATAAGGCGGCCCACGTTCAGCCGTATTGTATTACTGCTTATATTATAGGGTGACCATATTAAAAAAAAATTAAATAAACAAAATCAAAATTAATTTCATTCATCCGAAAAAACTGACCGATTACTTACGATATTCCTTAATATTTTTTACAACATTTTACCTCTCACATAATGTTTGAAAGCCCATAAATTGATATCGGTGACGGTACACCTAAGAAACATGGTGCACTTCCATAGGCAAGGGTCTATCATCGAGATTTGACTCCGGGTGGGCTCCCGCCAGAAGCTCTGCGGTCAGCCCTGAGTGTCGCTTCTCCATGCTCGGCCTGCGATACACTACGGCTACTTGCATGGCTTGCTCCACTCAGGACCTCCCTTCACTTTTGTCTGTCGGGCCACTATACAAAACCGCTAAAAGTTTTGCTTGACGGTGTCCGGGTTGAGCAGGTACAAAATACAACATTTCTGGGGTTCGAGATTGACCGCTGCATGACTTGGGAACACCACATCGACAAGATGTGTGCTAAAGTAAGCAGTGCGTGCTTTGCACTAAGACGGGTGTCCCGAGTGGTGTCTGCGGATGTGTCTCGTTCGTGTTACTTCGCCACGGTGCATTCCCGGTTACAGTACGGCGCCGAACTATACGCGCGCGCTGCCGACTGGGAACGTGCATTCCGCGCCCAAAAACGTGCCGTACGTGCCATCGTGGGCGTGTCGCAATGCACATCCGTTAGACCATATTTCAAAGAGCTTGTCATACTTACGTTGCCTGCAATCTTGATCTACCAAGTGGCTGTGTATGTCAGAAATAACTTAGACTCATACAACACGCGAGGAGAGAGACATTCTTGCAATATACGCAACGCTGACAAGCTGGATAGTATACCACACTCCCTCACAAGATCGGAAAAGCTGACTCACATTATGGGACCGGAAGTTTATAACACTCTTCCTAAAATAGTTAGATCAGCCCCAAGTTTGGGCAGCTTCAAGAACCGATTAAAAAGCTGGCTTATCGATCAAACTTTTTATAGTTACAGCGATTTTTTAAAGAGTGATGGTAAACTCACAATAAAATTTAAAAAAAATGACATTGTTCATTACATTTTTTTGTAATAAATACATATTATATTTTAATGGTTGACACTTATTTGTACGATACTCATTATCATACAATAAAATGTTAAATTTAAACTTTAAAAATGTATACTCTTTGTATGCTCTTTTTTTGTTTTTAAAATTGACGTGTAAATTGTACATTTATGAATAAATAACTTTGACTTTGACTTTGACTTTGAGCTTCTGGCTCCCGCATTTTTTTAAATACACTCCAGAGGTAGTAGCGCCAAGACTAGATGGAGTCGGTGTGCCTCATGTAACCAACCCGGTCCGATTTAGTCTTAACAAGGTGGACGGTGGAAATGAAATAGTTTCCAAGTAACACCCAGGGTGACAAGTGACACTCCAATAATATTGTGTACAATCCCTCCGAACTCCAGAATCCACTGTCACTTTAGCAATTTAGCAACACACTTACAGTATTCAATGCCATAGTTGTTGTTATGTCAGGCAGTGCCATGAGTGTTAAGAATCGGAACTAAAAATTGTGAAAGAGGCGGCTAATCTCTCACTTTTTTACATAACGGCTAGCCGTGTTGAATGACGTATGGCGTCGAATACATTCTGGCAGTTTTTTAATCAGCCGTATTCAATCCGGCTGATCGTTAAACCGCCGCTTTACAAAACGGCCCTCAACCAACTAAGCCACCAGGCCAGCCAGTTTAATGTTTTTACACTTTAAAGTTTTGGTTTCTAATTTTGATCATTTGGAAAAATTTGGTCATGTACCTACGTTTCATTTAGCATACCTACTTAACAAAAAATATTGACCCCGTGCGAAGCCGGGACGGGCCGCTAGTGTTTTATATTTAAAGAAACTAGAACCTTATAGAACAACATTAAGTACGCCACCAGTCGCGCGCAGACTTATACTGCGAGCACTATACCAACGCAATAACGTTATTTTTAACGTTCAATGTAGTAAAAAGGAAAAACGGTCGAGTAAAGGACTTATTTTTACGTCGCTTTGTCCCTTTCACATAGTTACTAGTACATAATAAAAGTTGGTATGGTAGAAACGACAGGAACATTGGGAGTAACGTAATTTCAATGTAAAGTAACAAGTATCATTTTGTATATAAAAAAGACGTGTGGCACTCGGGGACTGCCGCGGTAAAGCTATTGCATGCATTTTTTATCAACTTATGCAATTATATTTTTTTTAATTTGATTTCTACAGTATTTTTGGGATAATGTTGAGTCTGAGTCACATTTGTTTTTATCATAATGCTGGAAAGGTTGAGTACAAAATAATAAATATAAACTCATTAAGGTAAAATTTCTACAAAAGATTTAATACAAAATGCTACTTATTTACATTAAGGTTAAAGTTATACAAAGAGATTAAGTACAAAATATCACTTATTTACAGCAATTATTCAAAACAATCTCAAAATCAAATGAGTCAAACAAACTCTCTTACATCATCATACTGTCATATACTTCTCTTAAAATTAATCACACTAACTAAATAAATATTGGTGGACTATTCACACACATGAAAATCTGACCCCAAACTAAGCAAAGCTTGTACTATGGCGGCCAGATAGCTGATATAATACTTATACAGTTTTAAATACATACTTGCTACTAGCTCTACCCGCAACTTCGTCTGTGCAAAATAAATATTAAGGTAATAATACAATTTCATCAAAATCGGTTCTGTTGTTTAGATGTGAAAGCGTAAGATACATTCGTCCTCCATTTCAACTCCAATTTCATCCCCATACAGGTCGAAATTACAAAATTGCTAGAACAAACATTTATTTGCTTCGTGTCAAGTGTCTATATATTATACAGAGTTTCATGGTTTTATCTTCAACGGTTGGAAATTTTCATATTGACATTCATCCCCCATTTCAACCCCAATTTCACCCCATACAGTTCGAAATCACAAAATGGATAAAACAAACATTTAAGGTTTATCTGACAAAATTTGATAACTTTGAAAAGCACGAATTTTCATACAACAGTTCATCCTTGTTTCACTCTCTTAGGGGTTGAATTTCGCAAAACCCCGTCTTAGTGAGCGCCTACGTGCTAAAAGGGACCTCCATACAAAATTTCAGATTCCTAGCATTTGTAGTTTCTGAGATTCCTTGATGAGTGACCTTTCGCTTTTATATTTATAGAAGACTAGCGGCCCGCTCCGGCTTCGCTCGAATAATAACCTAGATATCAACTGCAGCGCCATCTGCCGAGCTGATTTGTGAATCTAAACCTTCCAGGGTCCTACCCAAATATATACAAAAAAAAACATTCAAATCGGTCCAGCCATTTAGGAGGAGTTTACTAACAATGAAAAGTGGCATTGATTTATATTTATATAGATAGATAAAATATGAAGAAACACCCAGCCACAGTGCAAACATATTTTTTTTATAATGTGTCTCATCACTCTATATTATAAACGAGCAGGACATGTGCCTGATGGTAAGCAACATGCCTGCCACATAACAGCACAGTGACACGCTGCTTTTGGAACATGAAGAGTCCAAATTATTACCTGCAGCACTGCACTGCGCTCGTCACCCAGAGATATAAGATGTATTATCTGTATGCCCTGTAATTTCACTGGAAACATTGCTCTTCAAACCGGAACACAGTAATGTTTGCACATTACTGCACTGGGTAGGAATCGAACCCACAACCCTCGGCTTCGCAGGCAGAGCTACTATACCCACTAAGCTCATGGCTTCTAATTCGCTCGCCAGTCTAATTCACTAACATAAGATTATTTTTATTAGTTTATTATTACATCATTATACAACTGTTAATGTTTAATTTTTTTTTGTTTTCCTGTTCAATTCAATTCATTTATTCGAACCATAAATCCATAAGAACATATTGTGGTAACCAGTGGCGTAGCGTGCCTTGTCGGGGCCCCGTATAAAAATATTTTTGGAGGCCTTTATATGGAGGTAAAGATTTTTCACAAAAGAAAAAAAATATTGTGAAAAGAAATATTTATTTATCACATAATTTACCCATTTTACAAATAAAAATCGAATTTTAAATATTCACTCTCCTTGCCTTTTTTTCGGCAAACTGATTTATTAAATCATTTATGGCTGATGATGATTTTAGTTTTTCTAAAGTTTCTGCCTCTATGGACAATAGTGAGATGTCTGACAGCCGTTCTTGTCCCATCGAAGTTCTGAAGTAATTTTTTATTAGTTTTAATTTTGAAAAACTTCTTTCTGCCGTTGCGGTTGTAACTGGAAGGGTCAAGAATAAAAAGCATGCTGTGATTACCTCGGGAAAACTGGATGCAAGACTATTGAATTTTACTAGCAATAATTCAATGAGTTCTTTAATGGAATATTTTTTTTAAATGTCAGAATTTAAGCATGTTTTTAGAGCCTTTAATTGGTCACAAAGATTAAGGTTCTTTACCGTATTTAGCAGACAGTTTTCCGGAAGCGTTTAATATCTCTTCGCTTGAAGAAGATAAAAGTTTCTCCGGTTGTAATATTTCGAATATACTACTCAGGTTGCAAAGGCTCTGAAATCTTTCTTTAGTTTGTGAAATTAATATATCTAAACAGCAATAGTATACATTGACTTTGAAATAGGATTCCGGGTCGGAAATTCTCTCATCTTGTGATAACTCATCAAAAAAACGCTTCGTTATCTTTCGCCTACTATTTTTAAAAACAGTTGTTACCCCCCACTCTTTTTAAGCTAAATCATTGGATTCATTTAGCAAACTATTAAATTAAAAAAAATTGTTATGGTGAAATACGAAAATAAATAGTTTTGATACCGTTATTTGGATATGCGTAACAGTTGCGTTCCGTTATCTGAAAAACCCGTAACGACACATGGCTAACGTACACGTACATCGCGATATCGATGAAGGATTCCCGGGGATTCACCGCTGAGTTGAAGATGAAGTAAGTAAAACGGGGTAGTCCCGCAGCCCGCCATAACGATGTAGAGTGTTGCCAACTTTTGAACGCACGCTTAAGGCGGGAAAAAAAGGAATTGCTTCTAGAAAGTTTTTTTATATTTCCTTACACACTTTGGGGGCCCCCGTGGCCCGGGGGCCCCGTATAATTGATACGGCAAATACGGCGGTAGCTACGCCCCTGGTGGTAACGTCATTCACAAAAAATCAAAGTACCTATCTGTGTACATAATAAGATAAAATAACTAAGGTAAAAATTAATATAAGCAGCTGTAAAGGAGCCTCAGCAATTTAAAGCAGTGAATTGTGTGTGAATTGTCCACCAATATTTATACAGTATAC
This sequence comes from Ectropis crepuscularia, assembly GCA_963693475.1. Lineage (NCBI taxonomy): Eukaryota > Metazoa > Arthropoda > Insecta > Lepidoptera > Geometridae > Ectropis > Ectropis crepuscularia. Next base: position 12,975,801 of record OY856366.1, on the reverse strand, counting down.
AGATACCTACTAAGTACATGATTGAGTACAAACAATGTTACACCAAATTTTTTTATAAATCAAACTAAACTTGATTGATTAAACTTGATTTCATTGAGAGCTTGTGCAGGGATTGCAATAATATAGAAGCGTAGGAAATACAATTTTGTGTTTATGGTGTGCTTTAGGATTCAGATTCAATTTCTGCCATTGACTTTGATTTTTTCTTACATACATTATACATTGATAAATATATGTACAATGATCCCTTCATTGCTATCATACTAAAGTAGTTATGTGGTGAAAATCTCCCGTACTGATTCTCTAGCTGATAAATTATATAAACCATGGATTGCTCTCTTTTGCAATATGAAAACATAGTTCCTGTCCGCAGCCTTTGGCTGTAGCTTCTTCCACAGATTTATCATAGGCACAGGTATTTTCAGATGAAGCTGCTCCTTATCCCATATCCAAGGCTGTTTCATATTTTATTGTGTTCAGGACATACGCGACACTTGACAGTACACACATTTAGATCTCTTTTTATTTGGACATATCCAACAACAGCATCATCGCATAAGATTCTCTTGAAGATCTGAAACAAGCAAACAAACGCTTATTATATTTTACGCACATAACCTAACTTTGTAAACAGTGTTAAAGATGCAGTTCTAAGCCGAAAATCATCTATTACATATTTATGTACTAGGCTGCTTTTAAATAGTATTAAACGTAAAACTGTGGAGTTAATACTAGCGGCCATACGACTATTAAGTGGCATTAACATTACGGTAAAATCCATAACTTGTGATGGAACTGTTACCAATTTGAAAACTTTCGAACTTTTGGGATGTAATTTCTCGTACCCAGATATGAAAACTTCCTTTCCACATCCAAAAACAAACTGTGAAGTTCATTGCATAATGGATCCGCCACACGTGCTAAAACTTTGCAGAAATGTGTTCGCGGAAACCAAATTAACATCAGAAAAGGGAGATATAGATTTTAATTACATAAAACAACTTCATAGATTACAGGACGAAGAAGGTTTAAAATTAGCTAACAAACTATCAAACTATCAAGCACTCACGTCACCTTCTATAACAAAAAAATGAATGTCAGATTAGCAGCACAATTACCGAGTTCATGTTGCTGATGCAATAGATGTTTTGATTAAGTGGCAATAGTGCGTTTAAAGGAAGTGAAGCCACTGTAGAATTTATTAGAATAATAGACCGTGTTTTTGACTTGTTTAACTGCAAAAATCCTTACGGAAAAGGGTTTAAATCTCCAATGAGATTAGAAAATCACGATACATGGTCCAATATTTTAAAAGAAACGAGAGTTTATCTCGGCCAATTGAAAATAAATGGTGAAGGTATCTTGACACACAGGCGACGAACACCTGCTCTAGGCTTCATAATTGATACAATTAGTTTTACAAATTTAGCCTTGGATTTACTGCAAAATGGTGTAGTTAAATATTTTTTAACATATAAAACTTCACAAGATCATTTAGAGATGTTTTTCTCTTGTTTACGGGCAGCTGGTGGACACAACGATAATCCAAGTGCATTGCAAGTAAGATATGCCTTGCGGAAATTGTTATTTCGCAATAGCGTCACTCCAAGCATCAATGCGAATTGTACTAGCGATGATTACGAAACTACTCCAGTATTGGAATTTAGAAATGCTGAAAGATCAATAATAGATAGCCCTATATCGACACCCGTTCAAAATGATAATGAAGAACATGAAATTGAATGCTTACTTCAGCTTGTGGAAGCAACTTCATTAACAGAATACAAGAATAATGTACTGTACTATATAGGAGGATATATAGTTATATAGTCAATAAACTTCTAGAAAAAATGTCATGTAGATATTGTATATCCGCTCTGTTAAGTAACAAATTAATTAATAAAGAACATGACTATGCCGTTGATATTAATAAACATTAATCTTTTACTTCCTTCATTGACAGGGGAGGGCTAAAACATGTCTCCAAATTTGTCTTTGATGTTATATGTTACAATGAAAAAGTGTTCACTAGCATGGTCTCAAATTCAATGCTCAATACAACGAAAAGTAAAATTTCAATGTTGGTTGTTCAACATTTTTATAGTAAATTGGATGAGTTAATTCGTTTCAGACCCACGGTACCCCTGGCCATACCCCCGGTGGTACCGTGGGTTTTTAAAAGTTAAACGGTACTATCGACTACTAGTGTTGTGATGCAACAGCCATGGCTGATAAAACACGGTGTTAACAGTAAATAGGCAATTACTATAATATGTTTATTATTCTAAAATAACTAAAAAGACATTTTGTATAACAAATCATAGCTTTTTTGAAGCTTTTCACTAAATCAACATGTCACACACTAAAAAAAAAATGTATAGGTACAACGTAATTAACGCAATTTCTCTAGTCCGTAGCCTACAGATATGTCTCTATTTACAATTTGGAGCTGTATGTTCATTATGTAATCATCGTTGACGATTTGATCTTTGCGTCTTTTTTTTGGAATCATCTCCAAAGTGTGAACTTGCTCTAGTACGTGAAGCAATCGCATCAACGTAACCGTGTTTTTATTAATCAGTTTGTTTATTTTTTAGTGGAAGGCATCTAAAATGTTTGTTGTTCGGTGGCGTTCACCAAACACACTAATTATTTTCGGACTATGGACCTTGAACCAAAACGATTCAAGATATTTTATAAATGCTTCTGGTATGTTATCGGCTTTAGCTTTTATGTAGTCCATACTTTGTTGAATATTGTCTTCAGGAAGAAGCGGCAAGGCACTGGCCAATGCAACGATTCTACGCCCAGATTTCGTTTTTGTGCATCGTAACGACTTGCCTTTCTTCCAAATGTTGCGAGTCCAATGATAATAGCACCCTCGTAATGTAATATCTGGACATACATTCAAAATTGCAATCATCGCACCTTTTTCGTATTCAGTGTGAACTTTATGTGGACTCCACTCTGGAAGTTGCGATTTTATCATATTGAACAAAATCGTATAACTTTTTTCAGTTCGATCCGACATTAGTGCGAAGATTAAGGGTCTTAATTTAATTGTTTCCACACCACTCCCTATGTCACCGTGAATGTTATAGAATTGTGCAAAGGGTTTTGGGCAACAGTAAAAAGTACCATCAAAAAAGTATTCTTTTATATTCGGAATTATTAACCGAGACTCCTTTGAGCAAAAAGCAATGATCCGGGTTTGTTTGTTTTCTTCCTCGCAATAATAATCGGCTAAAATTAAATTATGATATTTAATGGGCACTTCAATTTCTTTCAAATTCCGAAATACAGTTTTGGAAACTTGTGCTGACTTGTTTCGCGCATCTTGAAGAAAGTGCTTTACGCTTTCATATCGAGGATATTCCCCATTCACAAAATTCAGTCCAGAATTTTTAAATGCTTTTTTTTTCTCGTCGTATAGTTGTTCGATGGGTTTATCCGAATTAAGCACTCCTTCACGCAGCTTTATCTTTTCTTTTAATATTTCATTACTCAATCCATTAAACTCACAACTATGATCTTTGCTTTTGATAAATATGCAATCCTAAAATGAAACATAGACGTAAGTTACTTAGTACGAAACTCTGAAAACTGGAATAATTATTAAAAAATTCATTACAGCATTACCTTTGAAATTTTGACAGTACCACAACATTTACTTTTATTGTATGTAGAACACCGCCATAATGTTGACCCATCTGTGTAAATCTTGTGTCGATGGTAACGGTAATTACCCCGAAGAAGGGCGGTTCCGCCATTTATTTTAATGTAATCTATTTCCATTGACTTTTCTTTATCTTCCTCTTTCATGGTATTTTCTCACAAGTACAGAAAGAACTCGCAAAATATTAATATTACAATTCCCTTGTTTTTAAAGTCTAAATTTTAGACATTTGAAAGAAGAAAAATAAGAACACACTTTTAAAAACCAAAGAGGTTGTAAACACAGAAGACGGTACGGTACTTACTTGCATTCATTATTGGAATATGCATTTTCTATTATTTACCTAATTAACTAGTTATCATGCGAGAGATATATAGGTCAACACATCACTAGAGTCATATACTTGATGGTACCGTTTAACTTTTAAAAACCCACGGTACCACCGGGGGTATGGCCAGGGGTACCGTGGGTCTGAAATGAGTTAATTGACCCTCCGCACCCTGTCAATTCAATTACATGAAGATAGGCATGACGTAGCGCTTGTAAAGTGTTTGATAAATAAATATTTAAATCTCAGATTGACAACTTATGGAAAACACAAGACCTTAAAATTATTGGAGCTCGTGCAACATTACGCCAGAAATTGCACAAGACTATATTATTTAGTAACATATGATTATGTAAGTGAATATGTTTGGTTCAGAAATAAATTATTTTTGTACTTAACTGATTTGTTCTAATTGACATTTTACCAAGGTTGACCACATGAATTTAGCAGTGTCCTATTAAGGTGATGGTGATAGGGTATTACAGTATTTTTAAATCTTATTAATCAATTATTTATGAATTTTGAATTGAGTCCCATTATGCCTACCGCTTTTGACAACAAACCAAAAGCCATAATGAGGCGTTTTCCGACGAGACAAAAAGATATGGTTTAATAAAACGATAATAGGAGGCGCTTGTAGGTCTTTCGGTTTGTTGTCAAAAAGCATAATGGGACTCAATTCATTCAATTTGCGAAACCACGACTTCTAGTAATAAATAATAAACTACTTTATCCATGTACGCATTTTATTCGATTGAAAACTATATTATCAAAACATCCAAAGGACATTGTTCAAAATGGGCTATCCGTGGACAAAATGTTCTTGATAATTTGATTTTGTCAAAAAATCGATTTATTTTTGTAATGAATTATGATGAATTATTTTAGTATCCAGATTAATAGACAAAAAGTTCATTATATAAGTAATTTAATCTTTATTTCCGACTTCTCAACCAATTATATTGCCAGCCATCATTCAAAGCTTATAGAGCTTATAGAGCTTTGAATGATGTCGATTTTTTTCTCGAATAAAATCGATTTCTGTTCATCGATAGAAAAAGTCATCTTAATAATTATGCGTGAAATAAACAATTGATATCGTATTTAAGTTGTTTTCAAGCAACACTGTAGCTAGCTTTTTTGTGCAATGGTTTTTCGTCGCACCCGCTTTTACTTTACAACGCCACGAAAAACAAAATCATCTACTTAGGCAGTTTTCCTACCGCCGGCGAGAAAACGAGTAACTATCGACTATTTTCTCGCTCAAGAAACGTACAATAGATATACATTCCGTGTACCTAAATAAAAGAGATGCATATACATTACACAACCAGTTGATCGCTGACTGTTCACACTCCCGGCGAGCACTCGCTTCACTAGTTAGTCGCTGAGCGACAAGAGCTATGAAAGATAACACTCGCTCAGCGATACTCGCTAAGCGATTAGAATTGGAACACGCCGAGATTAGAATTAGAGCAACCAGCGGTTCATTTCTGTCTATTCAGTGTGGATCTGAACGTACACGTTATTTTACGCCGCGAGCGAGTGATGCGAGTAATTGCTCGCCTCACTCGCATAGAGCCGAGGTACACAACTATGGGAACTACGCACTCGCTCCCCGCGGCTCGCCAACTCGTTTCTAATTCTAGCTTTACTCGTTCATCGTTGCCGGTGAGACAACTGCCTAATGCTGAATAAACAGTAAACAATAATTCCGTAGAGCAGTATTAATAATCATCTACTCATTTTAACCACTAACTTGTGAATATTTTAGTTATTATTTTAATCAGCAGCCACCATAATAGAATTGCATCGATTTTATTCACACGATCACTATCGATTTTTTTAGATCGATATTAATATATTTTTTACAATGGCAGCACTGAATACGTCGATGCAAAATGCGTAGTTATCAGCTGTTTGTTTATGTTTATTGTGTCATGTGTTTAGTATTTGGAAATTGTGTTATGATGTGTTTTTGGTTGATGAAAATGCATTCTTGGGACCCTACCTGACCCTCGGAAATCGATGGCATCGTCCAATAACGACTCTGGCCCTCCGATGGTACAAAATGTTGTCGTTTTGTTTAAAAATAACCTCGTCAACGTTCGCATTACTTATGGGAAATATGCGTAAGTAATTTTTCTGCTACTACCAAAAGATAATATTCTGATATCAACTGCTAGAAGCCATCAAGTTTAATATATGATATCAGTGACAGTCAATGGCCACGTTTAGCCCAAAGTCCCTTATAAATGAACAATGTCCTTTCAAAACAAATTCGTAAGCCGTAACCTGGTGAAAGACAAAATATATATTTTATAAATTTATTCTTGGCTATGGATACTTATCCTTCAGCCGAGAGAGTATCTCTCTACTTAGTCTGTGGATAAAATATTGTCGTATCAGTGTTGCTATTTATATCTTTGAATTTTCCTTCTACTTTGGCTTAGTTGGTGTCTATTGGATCGGGAGTTCTAGAGATTTTTACTGAAAATTGATTGTGATCAGTAACGGTTTTTGAAGTGAAACTTCTTTAGAATCGATATGATTTCAAACCGGATGCAACGGAAAAAACGACAGGTAAGAGACACAAATACAAAAATGTGCAGGAAAGAATGAGACAGAAATATACATACAATTTTGTCCCCTACTACAAGTAAGCGTCATTTTCGACGCATCTCTCAAACGGCGTTTGGCGCAATTGGTCTCGGCTTAAGAGTGCGCCTAAAACCAGGAAAAAATCAGATTTCACCCGCGCGACGCGTTTCTTAATGTGATGTACATAAAGTCGAGAATAGCATGACACAGTTTGGAGGCAAAATCAATATTTAATCAGGAGTCCATTTTTGACCAATTTTTATTTAATTACTCAATAACTAAACATAAATTTAAAAAAGTGTTCGGTTACTTTACTAGAACGTACAAATAGGAATTTTATTACCAAAAAATAATGTGGGGTCATCGCTGATAATTTCGAGTACTCGAATTAAAACGGGTTTTTTCGGTGTCATTTTTATTTTTTTATTGTAAAAAACTCTGATCTATTTTTAAAATTCTATTCGGTTATTGTACTTCTTCTTGATTGTACCCACACGTCAATGTTTTTTTTGTCATAGTTTTTAGTTTCAGTGAGCGGCGTCGAAAATGTCCTTTTTTCGTTTTCTGACTTTAGGCGCCCCCTTAATGATTGTTGAGTGCTGGGTTCGAGGCCTGTATTAAGATTTTTGTTTTGCACGCTTTTTGAAGTGAAAACTTCTTTAGGCGGTAGTTTCCAAGGTAAACTATCAAATTCTGAGTTTAACAATTTTATTAAGAAAAATATTGTGTCACTGGAAAGCCAATCTTCATCTTGCGCGTCGCGCAAGTGATTAAAAAGTGTTTGTGTAAAGTGAAGAAGTGTTTATCCTACCCTTTTCCTTTCTTCAAAAATTCCTTCATGTATTTAGGGGTTTTTATAGAAGGTAGACATACCAAAATAATCAGCTGAGCTAAGAAGAGAAGTATCTAAAGGAGACGGCTCATTTCTGCCCCAAGTCGTTTCAAGTTTAGGTACTTAATTAGCCCCGGAGACCTAAACAAGTTATTTAATTAAAATAACATATATTTTAGGTCTGTGCCTTCGGCTTGACCTTTCGGAGATTAGCTGCCTACCTACCTGGTACTTACGTTCCTAGCACCTATATAGTTTCATCCATAGTCGAGCGAAGGATGCGGGACAGAAGGTCCGCGCGGGGAGTCGGCGCAGCGCGGTAATTGAAGTTTCCGCGTCGCGTCGTGACGTTCCTCAGTACGCTGTGATTTTACCTAGACGGTGCACGCGTTCTTACGCCTACAAAATTTAACGTTGTTGTAACGTTTATATTGATTATAAAGGTGAAATGTGACTTATCTGAGTCAACAGTACGCTGGACGAGGCAAGCTTTTCAACCTTTATATCTTAGAAAGTTTCTCCATTAGTTATTGAGAGTGATTTTGGTGTAACTCTACACAAGCTTACAAGCTAAGCTCTGATTTTCATGAATCAAAATGTATAATAGGATTAGTGTTATCTTTAATGTTCTGCTTGGAATAATGTGAATGATCTTATTTAATGTTGCTCAATATTGCTAATATATGTTTTCTCCCAGTGAGTTACTTCAGGTTATATGTTAGTACTTGATTGATCCTCACAACAAATTCAGCTGACGGCTCGCCGAACGTAGCCGACGACGTCGGCTCGCCAAACGCAGCCGACGTCTCGCTGAATACAGCTGACGGCTCGATAAACGGAGCCGACGGCTCGATAAACGGAGCCGACGGCTCGATAAACTCAGCCGACGGCTCGCCAAACGCAGCCGACGGCTCGCCAAACGCAGCCGACGGCTCGCCAAAGGCATGAACATTTACCAACAAAAAGTTGATATCGTAAAGATTCTTGTCTGATCAAGAATTATGTTGTTCTAGATGGCCCAGGAGCAGGGCCTGATTAACCCTTAGGCTAATTAGGCTGCAGCCTAGGGCGCGAGGATCAGGGGGGGCGCGCTGAAATTGTCTTCGCATGCACTATTAATCTAGCATCATTGCATCAACTCTACGCATTTCAACTAGACCGCCACGAAATACTGTAACTAAATGTGCTGTAAACTGAAAAAGCTTTGGAGTCCCTGATTTTGAGTTTTCAGATGGCCACATGGCCCATGGCAAATGGCCGTAACAGCTAACTAGATGTGAATTAAGCCAATGGCCCAGATGGTATTGCTGTCAGTATCGAAGGTTTGTGCGTCTAATTTGTCGCTTGTACTGATGCGTTTGTTGAGAATCTCTTCCTAAACTGGGCAAGAATCAAAGTCGTGCAAGCTTGCTAACGTGCAACCAGTGCCCAAAAATGAATGGAATTCATTCGGGTTTCGCCGAAACCGGTCTACTAGGGATATTTTAGCTTACGTCACTCACATCTGCACTAACGCTATCGACAAACACGCGGAAACCCTAGAAATCTCGAAGGCTTTCCTTTCGACAGGGTTCAGCATGAAAACCGTAAAAGCAAGATTTCTGCTTATGGTTTGTCTCCTGGTTTATGGATCCGCGCCAACGGACTTTTTGAGGGATCAATCCATACGAGAGCTCATTGTTGGCTGCTTGTCGTAAAAATTCACATGTCTAGCGCGAGAACTGGTGGACAACAAACTCAGGCACTGAGAGAGAGAGTATGACCGAGCATCTGAACTTGGGGCTCTTTCGGCAGTCTTTGAATGAGGTAATGCCAGACTGGCCAAGTTTAACGAGGGAAAAAAGCAGCAGCAATTCTCCGCAAAAAGAAGTCCACTTCATTTCACGCTTATTTCTCGAGGTGTAGGTATCTGTTTCGGTGACTGGCCATCTGTTTTAATATTACTTTGACATCTTTCATCTAATCATAAATCGTTTATTGGCCATAAGTAACTATACATTACAGGCAAGTCATCATAATACTCATCATATCTATGCTTAACTTTGAGTTTTTCATCGAGTCCGAGGCTAAATTAGCTGCCAAAGGTGCAAAGGTAGTACTCCTACTTCAAGTCTGAACGTCTGAAGAATTATTCAGATGTTGTACCATGCAGAGATCTAGCATGGAATACTGTTTGAACCTTTGCGATGGCCCGATGTTTCGGCTAAGTACCAGCTTGAGGCCTTGGAATCGATCGCGAAATGTACTCCAAAAAGCTCATGGCTCAGGCCTGAACATCATAACAAAAATGCTAGCTTATCGGATTTTTGAAATGAAAACTTTTTTTGGGGCACCACTGACAGATTTTTCGTGGGTTGGGTGTTGAATTCTAGCGTCGCGCTCGGGAATGATAAGACGTCTTCGGGTAAACTCGGGACCATGACCATTGCCCATCCAGAAATGCGTCAGCATCTAGCATTCTAGATGGCCATGCCCTCTAGTTTCGCGTAGTTTCCAAAGTAAGCTATCAAATTCTGAGACATAAGTGTTCACTTCTATCGGCAGTTCCTATGACTGCCAATTTTTTTAAATCGGATGCAATTTGGAGAGTTCGCAACTGATCTGCATGATAGATCATGATACTATCTTTGATTTTTTTTCTATTGGACTACTCGTAGCTTGAAAAAGCGACATCGTTTCATGGTTGACGTTTCAAGGACTCTAACGACGAGGTTTGACTATATTTTTGTGATAATAACGTCTAGGCTGTGGATTGCGTTGCCCGAGTGGGTTTTTTTCGATAGTTACAATCTTCGTGTCTTAAAATTGACAGTAAATCGGTTTCTTTTAGTAAGAACAATGTTAAAACTTTCCCACTAGTAAACAAAGTCAAAATTAATATAGTACTACTTTTTAGGCTGACCTGGCCGATCTGGGGGCGCGTCCTTACAGTAAGCCTAGGGCGGTCGGAGCTCTTAATCAGTCGCTGCCCAGGAGGCAGCATTCGTCTCTCTGAGTGAGCTATTGGAAGAGACTGGCGAATCAGCAGAAGAAAATGAAATACTCGAACGAATCAAACTGGCTCGGAATCGTGGAACCGTATAAGATATAAGGAAGTGGTCAAGAGGTTGCACGCTTCTCCGGTTTTTAGTGCCCTCAAGGTAAATCCTGAGCTAGAGGGTATGGCAGGGCAAATCTCAGGGTTTTTAATTAAATATATAAAAATATAAATTTCTTTATTTGCGAAAATGGGTAATTACAATAAGATCTTATAATATGTTTACATTGAGAACTCCATAATCAACCTTACGGCATGCAAATATCAGGTTGTCTATGACAATTTGCTAAAAAACATTAAATTTTTTCTTAATTTACCATTCTAAACGGCCTATTCAAGGACTACCAATTTCATTATTATTGTTTACATTAATAAAAAACAATTATACCAAATACCAATGACCAAATTAAAAGCTCAAAAAATCGTGTTACTAGATACTGTGGATTTGCACCATTCAAGGGCTGCAAATTCCTTATTATGAACTATTCACATAATCATAAAATTGTTTATTTATTTATAACAAAGTAATAACAATAAAAGCATTATAGTAATTAATTTAGCTATGATTCCAATGTCCACAAATAAATAAAAGCTTACAAATCATAACAAATCTGAATCTAATTTATCAGTCAGAAACTCATTAACTGTATAATATGCCTTCTCTGTCAGAAGGTATTTTAATTTATTTTTAAATAAATATATTTCTTTTATACTCAACAAACTTTCTGGCAAGTGGTTGTAAATCATAGGAGCCATGCAAAGTGCACTGTTTCCTAATAATGTTGTGCTATGCACAGGAATTCTAATTTTATGTTTATGACGCTCACTCTTTAGATTTTCAAATAATGACAAATTGTTCCGCACAAACATTACACATTCATATATATATAAGGAAGGCAACGTTAAAATTTGTAATTTGCGGAAATGAGGTCTACACGATTGCCTTTGACGCAGTTTGCTGATAGCCCGGACACATTTCTTTTGTGATCTGAAAACCATATGCCTTCCTGAGCTATTGCCCCAAAATATAATACCATATCGAAGCAGCGACGAGACATTTCCATTATAGGCTGATAATAAAGTAGGTTTACTTGCTCTCTTTGATAACATATGGAGTGCGTATGAATATTGATTTAACCTTGAACATACGCTTTCAACCTGATTTTTCCAGTTTAAGTTACAATCAAGATGTAAACCTAGGAATTTCGTTGCGTCTATTGTTTCGATTTTATTTCCGGAATAAATAACATCAAGTTTATCTAATTTGTTAATTCTATTCCTGAATGTCATTAGTTTTGTTTTGTTAAGATTTATTTTTAAATTATTAATTTCTAACCAATTCAGGATACTGTCTAGAGCCTTCCTAATTTCATTTTCAACGCATGAAATATTCGTACCAATGAATAATACCGTACTATCATCCGCAAATAATACAGTCGGGTGTTTCGTTACCTTTGGCAGATCATTAATGTAAATTAAGAAAAGTAGCGGGCCTAACACGCTGCCCTGTGGTACACCATATTTAACTTTTTCGTATTTCGACGTATATGTGATCTCCCGTTTTGAATCGGAGCAAATTTTGCATATTTGTGTGCTCTGTTGACGGTTTGATAAATAAGATCTCATAAGGTCGTGCACATTGCCTCTAATACCGTACGCCTCTAGTTTGTCTAATAATATACTGTGATCGACAAAATCAAACGCTTTAGTAAGATCCATATAAAGCGCGCATACTGGTAATTTAGCATCTAAATTAGTTAAAATGGTTTCTATAAAACTGTAAATTGCTAAATTAATACCTTTCTTCTTTCTGAAGCCTAATTGCTCGGAGGCGAATAACTTGTTCTGTCCAAAATAACTGTAAATATTTTCATACATCGCTCATTAAATTCAAAAGGGCCACATTCCAAAAACTTCATCATTTACAGGAGAGCGTTTTGAAATTTTGGTCATCGTTTTTTCGCATTATTTTTTAAATCATATTTTATATATACGTGTGAGATATATCATTCGATGCGTATTTTAAACCGTTAATTACCTGTAATATAACTTTTACTGTAACTTTCACCCAGAACCGTACAAAGTCAAATAAGTCCCTATTGTATATAAAAATGGTCAAAATATCATAGGAATTTATTAAATGAAAGGCCACAAATCATACAAAAAATTAGTTTGAACATAAATGTTACGTCGCAGTTTTGTTAAATATTTTATAAAACAAGAAATAAATAATCAGACACTTGTGTTACAACAAAAAAAAACATACAAACATGCAAAATCAATCTCAAACAATGGCATAGAATAGATAATACAGATAGAACGGACACTCCCCACCCCCCGCCAGTTTCAAGCTTTCTACCCCGCAAGGACGCGAGAATCACTCAACGAAGGGTTATATCGGACGATAATTTTCTATGAGAATACGACATGATGCTGTATTATTTAACAAAATGGTACCAAATTTTTCGTCTATTATACGAAACAAGAATAAGAGATTTTTGATTTCATAAGAATTTCTACAAAGATTGAATCATTTTTATAAACTATTCTGGTTAGAAGTACGCGCCAACACTGAAGTCCTGTGACGAAACTATTAAACTCGTTGTTTTTAAGCTGCGGCTTTCGTTAATCGTTGTGAAATACGTCAGTGGCGCCAATAACGTATGGTAACGAGCAGGGATGTAACGGAGGTGATCTTATCGGAACCGAAGTCGGAGTCGGAGTTTTTAAATTTGATTTATCGGAGTCGGAGTCGGAGTCGGAACCGGAGTCGGAGGTAGGGTCAGAAGTAGTGGTAAGAGAGAGATTTTTATTTTAGGACAAATAAAACATTCATTCAAACTTTTCATTGTTTTGTTTCATGAAATATCACAAAAAATGAAAAAAAAAAATTGGTTGCCTGTAAAGTCGGTATACGGGCGAAAGTTTTACGTGACAACGACTTTGAGTGGTAAAAGCGAATCGGCGACTCGGGCATGGTTAGCCCGCCTAAGAGCGAGAGAGACAGACATAAAAAGTGAAAGGCACGCGTCCCTCTCACTCGCTCTCATTGTGAGCGCATAACGTGAGCGGAGCGTAACGCAGTTTCTTGAAGTGTCACCCGGCAAACCAATTTATAAGACGTTGTCACGTCAAAAGTGGAATATTCAAAAATAAACAAAAAATTCAATTAATTGAATTCCAAAGTGTCATATAAAGTATGTTAAATGAACAAAAGCTTTCAAACAAATTAAATTAAATACATTGACACCAAAAGTGTGTATATGTACTTCTTGAACATAAGCTTTGAAGCTGTCTCAGTCTAAGATATTTCTTAAGACTGCGCCTTATGCCAGGAAAAAATCTAATTTCACCCGCGCGAGGCCCTTCTTAATATGATATGAGTAATATCTTCATAAAGTCGAGAATAGCATGACACAGTTTGGAGGGGAAATCAATATTAAATCAGGAGTCAATTTTTGACCAAGTTTTATTTAATAACTCAATAATTAAACAAACATTTAAAAAGTGTTCGTTCTAATATTTATTCTCTGGTTCTGTTACTTTAATAGAATGTAAAATTAGAATTTTTATTATCAAAAAATAATGTGGGGTCATCGCTGATAATTTCGAGTAGGTACATGTATTTAAAATAGTTTTTTCAGGTGCCATTTAAATTTTTAGCTGTAAAAAAATCTGTTCTATTTTTAAAATTCTATTCGGTTATTGTGCTTTTTCTTGATTGTACCCACACGTCAATATTTTTTTTGTTATAGTTTTTAACATCAGTGAGCGGCGTCGAAAATGTCCTTTTTTCGTTTTCTGGCACTAGGCGCCCCCTTGTAGATTAAATCGACGCCACCAAAAAGGTATTCGCTCGCTACCGAGCCTGGTGGACACGATAATATTGGCGGAAATTTAATATAAGGTGCTGGAATTTTGCGTTTTTCTATGTTGTGCTCATTTAGTATACTTTTCATTACACTCGTGCGCGGGAGATTCCCTGCGCGACATGTTCCTGCGAAACTGTTCGTTACTGTCGGCGCAAGGCGCCGTCGCTAAGTTATGCTTCGACCTCCGATTAACCTCCGATTCAAAAGTTTCGGAACCGGAGTCGGAACCGGAGGTGTAAAACTAATCGGAACTTCCGACATAACGGAGTCGGAGTCGAAGCTCCGTAACATCCCTGGTAACGAGTGATGGCGCGGAGTAGGTATAGTTCGCAATTCACAAAGTCACTAGTCACTAGTGTTGCCAATTTAGTGGATTTTTTTACTAAGATTGCTACTATTCAGATTTATTGATAAGTGATTATTTCTTAGCATTCAACCGACTCAAAAAAAAGAAACAGGTTCTATATTAGACTATCTGTACTTTTATGTGCGTCCATGTATATATTATGTCGGTCAATAGTGAACAATGAATATAGGATTTCATCTAGTAAGTAGTATGCTTATTTAAGATTTCGCAACAACCGTTCATTAAAACCAGTAAGAGAATACGAGTACATTGACTATTGGAATGGATAGTTCCAAAAAAAATAACGATATTTTTAAACTAAAACTTATTCAGTAATTAACGGCTTTGACATTGACTTATAAACTTTACCGGTTCTTATTCAGTAATTAACGCCTTTGACATTGACTTATAAACTTTACCGGTTCTAGTACTACCGGTACTACTACGATTTAGTTTCATTTTTAACCAACTTCAAAAAAGGAGACGGATCTCAATTCGTTTATATGTTTGTTACGTGATAGCTCCATTTATTGTGAAACAAAGGACATAAGCCCAAATCACATTGAAAAAACCCAGGTGCCACACCTGGGTTTTTTGATGTACCTCGGATTTTAAGTTATTAGTAATAATATTCTAAACTATCATCATCATCCGTTTGAGTGGTTAACCTGCGTTTCTTTGCCTGTAGAAGTTTTGTAGAAGTTCGTGTCAAAAGCTCGTTTTATGGAACAAAATATATTGTATAATTTGGTGTTAATGATATAAAAATAATATATACCGGCTGAGTCATAAAGATATATATCAAACAATGCACGAATATGCTTAGGTTCTTTTCGCGATGGGTGGCCTTGGAATTGAATTCAAATTTAACGAGTGTAAGTAAAATAATTCATGATAATACGCTTATTTTTGGTAATGTACTTTGGACTTTGTATTCAATTATCAGTATGCTTACATCGCGGGTCAAATCTGGACAAGTACTAGCACAAGCACAGCACTAGCATAGGCCTGGGATATGAGGCGTACTTGAAGAGAGGTATATGCTAAGATGTTATGATGATGATGATTACATCGGATTGCAAACAGTATTGGTGAACTTTTAAAAAAAACGCCTACAAAACTACACTGATAAAAAACATGTTAGCCACTAATTTGGGTTATGGGAGTGGTGTAATTTTTTTTCCTAAAATATATTTGCATACAATTATTAGATTTTTTTGAGATTAGATACAATTATTTTGTGCCGAGGTCAGGGTACGATTTGGGCTATGTCTTCTATGATGTTTCTTTTTTTTTTGGTAGATCATAGTTTTGAAATATGAAAACAAAACTAAAAATTACTTTCGTTTATTTTTGTTCAAGTTTTTTATGATCGTCGTTGAAATTTGGTCAAGTAAGTTTCTGAATTTAATTTAAAATTGAAACCGATTTTTGTTTATTCGGCGCAAATTCACAATATTTAAAGTTTTATGCGATCCTTACTATAATGCGAATAAATAAATCACTATTTATCAACGTACAAAAGTAATATTCTTTTAAGCATTAGTAATAAATTAAATCCGGAACTAGCAACATTATCGGCCATAGTTGATAACAATTCGAAATGTTTGTTTACAACATTTAATTTGGAGTTTTGAGTTGAAAAATCATGTGCTTTCTCTTTACTGGTCGCTGACATGATGTGTTAATAATTAATAAGTAGTTTGTGCAGTGTATAATACTCTGATATAGTAAACTGTGATAACGCCTTTTAATGCATCTTATGAACGTAGTTATAGCTAATCTAATGTTCTGTGACTAGTCTATAATGAAATACGCGAAATATGTGGAGTGATTAATTAATATATTGTCAGAATAAAGTTTTCTCTTTGGGTAAGTGTACTTAACTTACTAAAATAATTTAGTAACCCTAGATGACACGCACACATGCGTAAATGTGTTCGAACGACATATGCGTAGTTGTGTGAGTGTAGGTATGTCAACTGCACCGTCTGTATAGATTTTAGGCCGAGTGTCCGGGGTGTGACAATGGTTAAATTAAAAAAAAACTAAAAAGTACCTAATTGTTTTCATAGGTACTAGAGATAAAGATGAGATCTACGATTTTTTTATCGAGTCGTTCCAATAAACTCTTCGTCCAATATGATGTTTATTGTAGATAACATGTAGATCCCATTTGGTTTGCATTCCTAAGTTTTCTGGACTTTGACATAGATGTGTAAGCTTTTCCACTGTTTCAGTAGTTTGCTCACTTTCGTCTTCCACAAGTCTGGATTCGCTTTTCTTTTGCGGGTTCTGTTTTGGGGATTTGTAAACGGAGGCTCTACACTAGGAAGGTCTGAACCAACTGATTGGTAATCAACGCCAGGTGGCTGTGTTTCAATGTTAGATGACTGGTGATCTACGCTAGGTGCCTGAAATTCATGTCTGGGTGAACGGTAATCAACACTTAGTTGCTCAGCATCAACGTTTAGTGGCTCGCTTTCGACGCTTGGTTGAGCTGAGTGGATAGGATTTAATGTATATTGGCTGATCTTCAACGCTTTTTGGTCGTATATCGTTGATTGGTGTATACATTTGTCTCTTCTTGACTGCTTTAACCTTTTTCCTTCCAAGATTCATAGATTGTACAAGCGTTGCTTAGTTTGAAGTCAGATGGTGTTGCGTGTGAATTGTCCACCATTATTTATTTATATTGTTCTATGAAGCTAAAAAGGTTCACGGAACATCCAGCTTTAGGTGATAAATCTTCATCAAAGTCTAAAATAGCTTCTGCGTCAGGTCAAAGATTGGAATTTGGATCTTTTATCACCTGACCAGAAATCTTTACTACTGCAGCTTGAATTCGTAGATGAAGATCCACTGGAGCTGTCATCTGATTCACATGCTGTACTTTCCTCAACAACGAAATGAACCCTTTTTCTGAACTTCCAACATCAGGTACAATAAATAACTTTATCAACTATTTACAGATTAAAATAAAATTATTAAGACTTTTTGCTATAAATTTGTACATCAAAAACTATCAGACAAAAACGACGGAGACGGAAAGCTTTGATCGGTTGAATGAAGTTGGAAGTTGAGACAAACTATGTGCTATGGTGTGTTGAAGTTTAAAGATCTTCATTTTTGTTGTGACCATGTTCAAAATCCGATGTGCGCGACTATTCATTCTATAAGCAAAGAAAAAAAATGTGAATCGCTGTAGGTACTTAAAGCACAAAAGTAATAATAAGTTACCAAATACCAACCTAATACCCTTTAATAGACTGATACTTTATTCGTATTTTCATCATTACATTTTGAAGTACATACATAAAATGTCATACGATTATGTAGGTTCGTAGCTGACAGGTACAACAAAATAAAAAACTTGCTCAACCAATTTAAATTTATACAGAACATTTTCTTTATGGTAATCTAGCAATAACGAAACCGTTTCATAAAAATACAGCACTTTGTTATAAACATATTATCAGACTTTATAGCTCACGCACATCAAAATACCTATTAAATAAATAAGTGCATTATTGTTCAAACAATTATTACCAAAATTAAGTTAATTTTATATGCAAAATAGACATATTTATTCCAAATACTGTAATTTTCTCTCAATAAAATAAAATTATTGTTAAAATCAAGTAGTATTTAAAATCAAAAGTGAAGCATTCCAAAATATGTCACGTTTCCTTATTAAATAATATTGTACTCACGTGTTTTTTTATTAAAGACGGCCACATTTCAAAATACGACACTTTTCACTATAATATATCACTTCAACTGTAGTTACTTTCCGGAATATGGCCTTTTTAAATAAAGATCACGCAGATTTCCAGGTCGCAACTGACAATATGGCCGTTTTGCTCTGAAGTTAGTCGTCAATGTGTCAAAATGGCCCATGGGCAGTTGTTTGATTGAACCATTTTAAACGCTAAAGCAGTGGGTGTCTTTTTTAAATATAAAAATTTGACCAATTTTAATACGTTTTATGCAATAAAAACGATTTTGATTTTTTTTGAGTTGTGGCCCTTTTGAATTTAACGAGCGACATGGTCTTTTCAAAAATTTTAGAGAAAATAGGGATTAAAGCTATCGGCCTGTAACAATTCAAATCAAGCTCGTCACCTTTTTTGAAAATAGGTTTAATTATTGTTTTTTTAAGTCTTTCCGGAAAAACACCTTGTGATATGCTCGCATTGACTATGTAGCTAAGTACGTGGGAAATGGTACCTGAAACGTGCTTAATTACTTGTGTAGTTATACCGTCATATCCAGAACTTTTTGTATTTTTAAGATTCATTATGATTCTATGAATATCTTGCGGTACCGTTGGCGTCATAAACAGAGATTTAGTAAATGTTTTTGGTTTTACAGTTCGTTCCGGTACATGGTTTGCAAAAAACCTATTGAAAGTACTGGCTACTCCAAGGGGTTCTTTTATGTAATTACCATTGACTTTCAGTGTTATAGCTTCCCTTGGTAGAATATTCTTTGTACCATTAATTATTTGCCATGTTGCCTTGTTCTTATTTGGAGCATTTCTGATAAAATTGTCATTCAGAGATCTTTGTGTCAGATGAA
Source organism: Ectropis crepuscularia (assembly GCA_963693475.1). Lineage (NCBI taxonomy): Eukaryota > Metazoa > Arthropoda > Insecta > Lepidoptera > Geometridae > Ectropis > Ectropis crepuscularia. Next base: position 12,956,528 of record OY856366.1, on the reverse strand, counting down.
TGATTTTGTTAAGTCTCAGCGACAGTTCTTTGAAGTTACGTTTGTTTTCTCGGCTACGATTTTTTCGGTAAGCCCAGAGTAAAGATCTCTTTCGCTTGCAACATAGTCGGATACCAGTGGTTAGCCACCTTGGTCGTTTCCTGGTTGTCATTTTCACTTTACTAATTGGAAAGCACAAATTATAAAATAATAAAAATATATCATGAAATTTATTAAAAGCCTCATTTGGGTCATTTTCCTGATAAATGTCATCAAATATCAATGATTTTAAACAATCATTAAATTTATCCATATTATCCTGTGAGTAATCTCGTTTTTCAACGTACCAATATTTGAGACAAGAGGTTGGCTTAATAGGGCAGGAGAGTAATTGTGATGTATGGTCAGACAAAGTAAGCTCAATCACCTTGCTCTGACATCCCCGTATATTGCACAACATGTGGTCAAGGCACGTACCACTTACTAGTCGAGTGGGCTCGTTAATCATACACTTAAGGTTATATGTTGTCGTTAATTCTTTGAACAAACTGACAGTTTTACTCCCCATTAATAAGTCTATATTAAAGTCCCCACATAAGATGACCTTTTTGTTACCCAAACTTGTTTCCTGTAGAAGGGAGTTCAAATTATTAAAAAATATATCTAGATGTTTTACTAGCGACCTTGGTGGTCTATAGATACATAAAATTACGAGTTTGTGATCAACGAGTTCAATACCAGAACACTCGATAATGCCTTCCACGCTGTGTTTTTGCAAACCACTGATTTGTTTGAAATTATGCTTATTACGAACCAATATGCATGCACCACCACGACGGTGTTTTCTGCAGTAGGATGAGCCAATAGAAAAGTTAGGAACATTTAACAGTTTTCTGTCTTCATTTTTCATGTTATACTCGGTAATGCAAAGAACATCTACTAAAATATTATTATCCTTTTCCAAGGTATCTAAATTCACAGTAACCAAATTCTCTTTACTCAATAGACCCGCCATATTTTGATGCATTATTTGTAGTTTATTGTAAACGAAAATTCTCAGATTCGCTTTCTCGAGGCAACGGTCTTCCGGAATGGAGCCTCGACAACAAGACTACGTCTATGTTTTTTCAAAAGATGGGCAGACCCGTGATCGACCTGTTTGCTTCAAACCGCTCCAGAGTAGTCTTACAATATGCAACATTAGATGCCAGAGATCGTCAAGCGACATTTGTGAACGCCTTCAGCAGGGAATGGCACTTCCAGTTGGCTTGGATTTTTCCTCCTCCACCTCTAATTCCCAAGGTTCTACAGCACTTAAACAAAGCCTCCGGTTGCTTTCTGCTAATTGTCCCGAGGTGGGAGGGTGCGTTTTGGAGGGTGAATCTGAGAAAGCTAGCGAGCTCTGCTCCTCTTCGAATTCGAAACCTAGATCAACACTTGACAGACCTGACCACAGGCATACCTCCTCCGAACGTGAAAGATTTCTCTTTGGAGGTTTGGAGAATACACGTTGGAGCCAATTAGTTTCAGGCCTTAAAACGGAAGATATTGGACTTCTTCAAAAAGCGTGGAGGGAATCAACTTGGAAAACCTATAGTTCTTCATGGAGACAGTGGACGATGTGATGTAGACAAAATGGGATAATCCCGAGCGATCCTCGTCCACACGATATTGTCTCCTATTTAGGGTATTTGCACAGAGTAAGGAAATTAGCGTACGCTACAATTCTAGTTCATAAATCTGTTATAGTAACTTTGTGTGACCCAGAACAAAACAAAAAATTTGCATCACATCCACTGGTTACATCTATTCTAAAAGCAATAAATTTACAGAAATCCAAAACCTCCAATATGGAACATTCAAGACCTTCTTCACTGGATACAGAATCATCCACCAGATAGAAATAGCATTTACCAGGTGTCACGTCATGTAGCTCTTCTTTTGCTATTAGCATCAGGGCGCCGAATTCATGATTTAACTCTCTTAAATATTGATTCAGATCATTTTGAATCGACCTGTGATTCTATTGACTATGTGGCCCATATTTGGGTCATAGACGGATAATACAAAAAATCGTCAGTCAGGGTGGTTATTGTCCAGTTCCGATGATTCCGTTTTTGATTTGGTGATGTGGGTTAACCACCTTATTGATACATCATCGCAGAGGCGAAAAGCATGTAAAGGATTGACTAACCTTTTTATAACGACACGAGGGAAGGTGAAGGCGGCTTCTAGAGCCACGCTTGCTGGCTGGTTAAAGTCCCCCTTTGCAGAAATTGGTATAAAAGCATCCCCAGGCTCAATAAGGTCTGCCGTGGCTTCTTTTGATTATGAAAATGATGTTGGTTTATATTTTATTTTAAAACGAGGAAACTGGAGAGGTTCCACAATTTTTTTTAAGTTCTATTGTAAGGCAGTGGACAAGCCAAGAATTAATCTTCAAAATATTTTAATAATACTTTCGACGCTGTGTGATTTTACCATATATACTGTATGGTGTTCTTTGATCTCTTAGAATAGTAAGCCTGGGAATTGTTGGTATTAAATTTTATTTTTTTCTTCGAAAACTGTGTATTTTTTCAAATACTGATAATTCTTCTAAGATTTTACTCAAGAACAATCCTGTCACAGTACGCTGTTGTTGGAGCCGGCAGAAGATAAACACCTCTCCGAAAGGTCAAGCCGAAGGCACAGACCTAAAATATAACCGTTTTCTACCCCGAAGGGAGGAAAACGAGTATTTCAGGTCTTGCCGAGGCTTGACCTGAGTAAGGCCTTGCCGACTCTTTCGGAAGTAGGTACTGAGGAACGTCACGACGCGACGCGGAAACTTCAATTACCGCGCCCCGCGCGCCCCGCAGACTCCACGCGCGGACCTCCGTCCCGCATCCTTCGCTCGACTATGGATGAAACTATGCAGGTGCTAGGAACGTAAGTACCAGGTAGGTAGGCAGCTAATCTCCGAAAGGTCAAGCCTCGGCAAGACCTGAAATACTCGTTTTCCTCCCTTCGGGGTAGAAAACGGTTATAATTAAATAATTCAAACTGTACATTCAATACTAACCTGACAAGCGGGGATTGCAAATTGGTGATTAAAAAGTACCTTAATGACTATGTATAAGTAATTTTGTAATAAGGTACTGTAGTTCCATAGAACCAAACTAGATGGCGTTGTACGGCGTTAAAATACGCTAGCGAAGTTTTTGTGAATATAAATAAGCCTGTTAAGGTTTAGATCGTGTTTTGACTTCGGGTCAGTACCCGATAAATAAGTACTACGTTGAACACTCCTTTCATTTGTACCTATGTGTACAGACTATAGTCAAAGTCAGCCATGTTTTTCTCTTTTTTTGTTCAGTTGAAAGGAGACGGCTCATTTCTGCCCCAAGTCGTTTCAAGTTTAGGTACTTAATTAGCCCCGGAGCCCTAAACAAGTTATTTAATTAAAATAACATATAATTAAATAATTCAAACTGTACATTCAATACTAACCTGCCAAGCGGGGATTGCAAATTAGTGATTAAAAAGTACCTTAATGACTATGTATAAGTAATTTTGTATTAAGGTACTGTAGTTCCATAAAACCAAACTAGATGGCGTTGTACGGCGTTAAAACACGCTATCGAAGTTTATGTGAATTTAAATAAGCCTGTTAAGGTTTAGTTCGTGGTTTGTCTTCGGGTCAGTACCCAATAAATAAGTACTACGGTGAACATTCTTTTCATTTGTACCTATGTGTACAGACTATAGTCAAAATCAGCCATGTTTTTCTCATATTAGTTCAGTTGAAGTTTACGTACAATAAAAATTCGTTCGAAACTCACACAACAGCACAACAACACATGGAATTTCTTTATTTTTCGAAAGGTTTTGTAATTTTTTTGTGGTTTGGCCGAATCTTCGGTCCTTCTCTGTGTTGAGTCGACATTATTCTGAGCACAGTACGTCGCAAAGTAATGAATTTAGTAAGTACATAATCACGTTCTTGATTACCTACTTGCGGCGTTATTTTTTTGACGTGATAACGTCTTATAATTCGGTGAAGCCTGCTGCACGCCCGCAAAACATGACGTCATGTAACGTTACCGTTAGTTAGTCAGTGTCATGCGGACGAAGCTGAGCGCTGAGGGCGCCACCCGCCGAGTCGAGCGGTATCACTACTCGCGCTATCAGCGTACTGATTTCTTAAGACGTTGTCACGTTTAACTATCGTCAGTAAACCGACTTTACAGACAACCATTTTTTTTTTCAATGTTTTAGTTGATATCTTTTAAACCCCGCTATGCAGGATAAAAACATCAACGGTTCCTCAATATATATTAAAAATCCTATACAATGATCCAATTTTGGTCAAGTCTCTTGCACTTTTTCTGTGGGGCAAATGCCCATGGAAAATGGGCCGTCTCCTTTACGTACAGTAAAAATTCGTTCGAAAATCGATTCGTATCGATTCGAAACTCACACAACACATGGAATTTCTTTATTTTTCCAAAGGTTTCGTTATTTTTTTGTGGTTTGGCTGAATTTCCGGTCCTTCTCTGTGTTGATTCGACATTATTTTGAGCACAGTAATTCGCAAAGTAATGAATTTACTACCTTCTTTTAGTAGTAAGTACATAATCACGTTCTTGATTACCTACTTGCGTATTGATTACTAATGATGTATGAACTGGTTATATTAACTGGGTATGATGAACCTAGTTAAATAGTTATAAAACAGGTTACGTCTTGGTGTCTTACGTTTCTTGAGAATTGAGCCACTCTGTGTTTACTGAGAGACGCTGATTACTGAATATTCAGGGAATATTCAGTAATCAGCGATTGACATTTTTGATTTCATCTTTCTTCAATAAGTTAGTTACCTACGTCTGTTAGGCCAACTGTCCACGTTGCTGCGCGATATCCGCACGATTTCGACAATTGTCGGATGCATGCATCCACCAAAGAGAATGTAATAATATATTAGTATTATAATGTAATGTAATATACTATAATGAATTAATGTAATATACTATAGGCATCCACCACAGTGTAAGTCTGTAAGTAATCACTACGTTATAAGAGACGGGAGGACGGAGGACGGGACTCCCTAGCACCCTACTAAAAAAACGAACCAATCCAAATGTATGAAACACATGGAATGCCTCAATACCAACCTAACTAAAACTTCTATTTATTTTTTGAATTTAATCTTGGCCATGCGTACTAGTTCTTTAGCCAAACTAAAACTTCAACAAACCAGTGTCACCAACATAACCAAAAAAAAATAGGGATGGCTAGTGAAATCGATCCTCGGTTAACCCGAATCGCTTACATTACTCTTAATTAAAAAAAAAATAACAACATCCTTTTTAAATATGAACTTATACAATCTTACCAATAGCAGAAGAAAGGAGTTTCTATTATTTGACATCAACAATTTTATTCAAAATATTAAATTAAATGCAGTAAAAGAATTATTACCAAGACATACAAAAATTACAATAACCAAGCTTATATACCACGCTATGCTAAATGACCAAAATATGGAATCACAGAATCTGACTAACTGTAATATTATCAAAATTGATACAATGACCAATAATTGTTTAAACTAATGGATCAGACAATAGAGAGGTATCACTATGTTTCAACAAAGAGAAAAAATATTCAAGGCCTCCCTAGCAACACTAAAACTAAGAATAATATGGAATCAAATAGTTTAAAACTTGTGTTATGCAGCATAAACAACTGTGGAAGTTCTTCCACAACTTGCAATTATACCAATAATGAGATTATATTTCACTGATAGGTATTTTATTTTATTTTAATTGTATTTTTTACTAAAATAAACTGGGCCCAATGATTCACTATGATAGTTATTCATTTTTGGTGTTATCGTCGTTTTGCATACCATTGCTGCGTACACTAATTAACATCTAGAGTGGTACAAGCATAAACAGCAATGTAATGTAAAATTAAAGAAATCGTCATAACCACTAATCTTCCATGGTACAACCGCAGGTAGCGGTCGTGAGCTAGTGCTGTGACGGCTCAATTTTACTTGGCCAAAAATAAACGATGAAAATTGTATTTTATATTTTACCTTTTTTATCGATAAATTAACATAAAATATCGATAAAAAATTGTACAAAGTTAACACCCATACGTAAAATATTTTAATTCGCGGTAAACATTACTTCATAATTCATAAATTATTAACAAAAGTATATACATACTAGCTATAACGCGCGATTGTTCATCCGTGCAAAATAAATATTAAGGTAACAGGGGCAGTATTAAGCTATTGTAAGCATTTATTTTTAAGACTTTATTCGTTTTCATACAAAATCAGCGAACAACACGGAAGGGAGTAGGCATACACAGCGTCAACCTCTGTCAAAGTGCAAGTCCGCGGAGTTTGATAATATACCGTGGCGTGGAATACACTGAGGGCGGGGCTAGATTTGTCAATGGTGCTTTATTTTTTATGTGTTATAGTGATTTGGCTGCGTGAGTATGGTCGGCAATGGATCGGTACAGGTATGTTTTGTATGTAATATTGCGGCTTTGCGCTAGTGTGCAACTTTCCCCTCCCGCAAGAAATGACAAAGATTTGCACAATATTTTTTAGCTAAGGCTACTTCCCTTCCGTGCTTGCGCGGAAGATCGAGTTGCTCGATGTACAAAATATACAACAACCTTTGTTCTTCAACTATACCTAAACCCATATGGTGTCAGAATTACATAGTTCAGTTTTCGAAACAATAGTATACCCCGTGTGACTCACTTATTTTATAAGCATATTGACTTTGTTGTAGTGTAATACACCTAATTAATGAAATCAATAATAACCTTTATCGAATGTTAAAATTGGACCGTACTTTGAAATATCGATATGTTTTAATTTTTGTCAAGCACTAGCGTAAATGTGAAAAATTGTTTATTTTTCAATGTATTAGTAGGTTCACTGATAAGCGTTTATGGATGAGTGTGGTGCAATCACAGACCTAGGTTGATAATGTGCAGCTGTTCGTGTGCGAGTGAATTTGTATTGGAATAGTACGCGCATGTAGTAGTGACCGCGGGGGTAGGGGAAATGTGGCGACAAGCGTTTTGCAAGTAATTTGAGAGTTATGCCATTTCAATTACCTTATTATTTAGATTTCTGTGGTGTGAACCCATGTTTGACAACCATATGTTAGGCTTTGGTAAAATGCAGGTATCCATTACAGTACTGTTTGCTTTATACCCCGTTTACATGATTCCAGTCCAGCGACCGAATCCAGCTCTGGATTGCTTACTGGAATAATGTAAACCGGCACTGGAATGCATTGGCACTGGATTGATCCATTCCAGTGCCGGTTTCCATTATTCCAGTAAGCAATCCAGCGCTGGATTCGGTCGCTGGACTGGAATCATGTAAACGGGGTATTAGACTAGAGTGAAAGTTTCCCTTAGGTATTTCTTTAAGGCTCCAGTACTTTTTCTAGCTTAAGTTTATTATGCGCTCTATTTCCTCAATATTATTGTAAGTTATAAGTTTACCCAGATATATATAATGATCTACATATTCTATTTCTTCATTATCAATTGACATTAATTAAAATAAGCTAGTAAGTATATAATTATTTGATCAATACAAATCCAAGTATATTGTATTCAAGATCGCAATAGAGTCAAATCCTATTTGTGAAAATTATTTTAAAGACAATTTCATAAAAATACTATATTAAACGATGTTTATGTTATGGTATCACCTTTGTTTTGGTTTTCTACACGTCTTCTTGGAACACACATAGCTATACAATGTTATATTTTGTTTCTCAGCTCTGACTCTGGTGCAGAGTTATGCTGTGCGGATATTGAGATAGCGCGTTTAAAAGCTTCTTTTTAAAAGGTCATAAGTACCTCTAAAATTAAAGTCATGACATATGGTTTCCAATCTTTGATTACGTATGTTATCTGTTGTTTGTTTGTTGAAACTATGTTTAACAGTAAAATCTGAAGAAATTAACTTAACAGCCCACACTGAATCAACACTCAATGATAAGATTGACAAGGAACGTTTTTTATTAATTTCTTTTCTTTTTTCTATGGCTTAGATACTCTACTAGGATTAATATGACGGGAAATTTAACATAGAAACGAGATAAATAATACAAACTAAGCCCTAGAGCGGTAAACACAAATATATTTAACGTTTTCGACCGTGGGGGCCATGTTAACCACAGGTTGTCAGTAAATCCGAAAAAAACAGAGCTCATTCTTTTCACCAACAAAAGAAAGCTACCAGAACTACAACTCCCAAAACTATTTAATACCAAACTCACCCTATCATCGCAAGTGAAGTATCTGGGCATCATCCTTGATAATAAACTGAACTGGGCGAGTCATATTGATGCAAAAATTAAGAGGGCCTGTCTTACTTTTTGGCAATGCCGGAGACTCATTGGGAGAAAATGGGGTCTCAATCCAAAAATTACACTGTGGTTGTACACTTCAGTGATTAGACCCTCTCTGACCTACGGATCGGCTGTGTGGTGGCCCAGAACACAACTGACCACAGTAAAAGCTAAACTCCAAAGTCTGCAACGCCTGGCAAGCCTAGCAGCCACTGGATGCATGAAAACCACTCCATCAGCCGCACTGGAGTATCTCTTAAATTTGAGACCTCTACACTTAGTCATACAAGAGGAGGCCACTGCAGCCGCCCTGCGACTAAGATCTCACGGACTGTGGAAACAAAATACAGAAACAGAACACACAAAAGTTCTGAAACAGGTGCTGAAAGAAATACCACTTCTTGAGGCACCCATGGACAGAACAATATGCCAACATGTCTTTGATCGAAGATACAATATCCAACTTAATGCAGAATTAAAAGATAGCTCTGGTAGCAGAGAAGTAAGGATATACACAGACGGCTCCAAAACCTCACAAGGTACAGGAGCCGGTGTCTTCTCAAATGATTTAAACATAAAAATATCAACATCACTAAGTAAATTAAACACAATCTTTCAAGCCGAATGTATCGGTATCACCAGGGCGGCACAGGCGATCGCAGCCAGAGATGTCGGGGACTTAAACATCAAAATTGTCTCCGACAGCGCGTCAGTGCCTCAAGCCCTAAAAAACAACACTATAACCTCTGTCCTTATACTGGAATGCCAAAATGCACTCCAATCCATAACAGAGACGAACAGAGTAACCCTGCAATGGATTAAAGGACACAGCGATTCACTAGGTAACGATGCAGCAGACGAACTGGCCAAGAGAGGAGCAAAGGCAGTAACATATGGACCGGAACCTTTAATGCCTATACCTCAGGCCCAAATAAAATTATGGCTGCAGGAAAATACCGAAAAAGCACATTCAATGGAATGGAGAACATTTTTCGTTTGCCTGCAACATTGAAGGTTGCAGGCAAACGAAAAATGCTGTTCCGGTAGCAACAAAAAAACTTGCCCGCAACCTTATCAGATTGAGCAGGGATAGGATCCGTAAAGTCATAGGTACTATGACTGGCCACTGTCCCTTTAACTAACACTTATTCAATTTAGGTGTGACAGATAGCCCTCTGTGCAGAGGATGCATGGAGGAGGAAGAAACGCCACAGCATGTGATTGTGGAATGCAGGAGCGTGGCGGATCAACGGGCAGAATTCCTCCACTCCCCAGCAGCAGTCCCGGAGGCCTTCAACAACCTGAATAGGTTGCTTGCCTTCTGGGATAGCCTGGGATGGTTGGAGTGAAAGGGAAGTATGAGCCACGCACAATGGCCCAATTTGAGAGGCTAAGTGCGGAAACGGCCCCGTCAAACTAAACTAAACCACAGGTTGACACGGGCATTTTGGCATGGCGCGCCACGTCAACTAGTCGGCAAGGGCAAAATAGACTGAATTGTGATGTTAACTGGTCTCGTGGCTTAGTTGGTAGTAGCTCTGCCTGCAAAGCCGAGGGTCGTGGGTTCGATCCCCACCGAGTGATATTTGTGTGATGAATTCAAATGTTTGCACTGTGTCTGGGTGTTTCTATGTATATTAAGTATGTATTTGAAACTATATAAGAATTATATCAGCTATGTGGCAGCCGTCTTACAAGCTTTACTTAGTTTGGGGTCTACTACTAGTACTACTACTACTAGTTGACACGGGCAAGCAAGCGGTTAATATTTGCATTTTTAAATTACCTGCCTGTGATGCTCTATGGGGTGTAAGAGGGAAGCGTTTAACATCTAGTTTCCCCAAATGTCAACCTCTCCTGCGCGCGGTACACCCTGCAAGTCCCTGCTGCCGACTAACGAGGCTCTGACGACCGAACCAATGGCGGTATATCCATTTAAAAAGCCAGTCCTAAATTGACCTGGCCGGTGACGGGCAGCGGCGTCATCGGTGCAAAGGACTGGCTCCGCGGTCACCAACCCGCCAGCCAAGCGTGGTGACTATGGCAAACACCCCCCCATATGATGGTCACAACAAAGAAACGGCCCCTAGTCCCCGGCGGCCGCGTTATTCCAAGCGTTGGTGGCAGCCTTGGTTCCGGCGGAGCATGGGGTGCTAAGAATCCCCGGCAGACGCCCCGCCACCAAACCCAACGACTCGACCTGGCAACGTACAACGCACGGACGCTGAGGGCGGACGAAAAGATTGTGGAGCTGGAAGAAGAAGTGGACAAGTTGCGCTGGGATATCGTAGGGTTATCCGAAGTCCGTAGACAGGGCGAGGACAGAATAACCCTCGATTCCGGCAACTTGTTCTACTACCGGGAGGCAGATCAACAATCCCAAGGGGGTGTCGGGTTTATCATCCGCAAGTCTCTCGTCAACAACGTGTTAATGATCGAGAGTGTGTCGAGCAGGGTTGTATACCTTGTACTTAAGATAACCGACCGGTATTCATTGAAGGTCATACAGGTATACGCACCGACCTCGACACATCCCGACGAAGAGGTTGAGACCATGTATGAGGACATCTCCAAAGCCATACATGTCTCGCCAACACATTTCACAGTTGTGATGGGAGACTTCAACGCGAAACTAGGCAAACGTAGCGGTAATGAGTTGAGAGTGGGACAATTCGGATATGGGCAGCGGAACCCAAGAGGGCAACGTCTAGCTGATTTCTTGGAAAGGGAGAGCCTCTTTATGATGAACTCCTTTTCCAAGAAACAGCCACAACGAAAATGGACCTGGATTAGCCCAGATGGTTCCACAAAAAATGAGATCGACTTCATTATGACGACTAAACGGCAAATATTCAGCGATGTCTCTGTGATCAGTAGGGTTAAAACCGGCAGCGATCACCGTATTGTAAGAGGCACGCTGAATCTAAACATTAAGTTCGAAAGATCACGTCTAATTAAGTCCACGCTCCGACCAAATTATGCTCAAATCGAAGATCCCGATAACTTTCAACTCGAACTTCAAAATCGCTTCGAAGCCTTAGATGAATGGGTAACGGCGGATGAAATAAACGACAGGCTGGTGGAAACTGTTCAAGCAGTTGGCAGGAAATTTTATAAGAGCCGACGCCAGAATAGAACCCAAAAGCTCTCCGATCATACTCTGATTCTCATGGCGGTTAGGCGAGATATGCGATTGCAGTCTTCGGTCGACATGACGGTATACAGACGGCTCAATAGACAGATTTCTACTTGTGCGACGCGACATACGCTGCTCCAATACTTCGTGTATTGAAGAAGCGATCAAGCGGAATAAAGGCTCGAAAGTGTTCGCAAGAAATCTGTCTCTTGGGCAAAGTCAATTGACCAAACTGAAGACCGACAGTGGTAACGTCGTCTCGTCGAGGGCCGAGATTTGGGAGGAGATTGAGAGGTTCTATGAACAGTTATACACCTCTACGCAAAAACGCTCTTGGGTCTTTTGCCATGCTAACGACTAACCTGTCGTTAGCATGGCAAAAGACCCAAGAGCCAATCTGACCCGACACTTTACCGAAGACATCCCGGAAGTCAGCCTGTATGAGATTAGGATGGCCCTCAAACAACTTAAGAACAACAAGGCACCTGGCGACGACGGAATTACGACTGAGCTTCTGAGAGCGGGTGGAAAACCGGTACTTAAAGTCCTCCAGAAGCTGTTCGACTCCGTCATACTTGATGGTAATACGCCAGAAGCGTGGAGCAGAAGTGTGGTGGTGCTCTTCTTCAAAAAAGGTGACAACACCTTGTTGAAGAACTACAGACCCATCTCACTTCTGAGCCACGTTTATAAGTTGTTTTCGACGGTAATTACGAATCGTCTCGCACGCAGGTTTGACGACTTCCAGCCACCCAAACAAGCCGGTTTCCGAAAAGGCTATAGTACCGTAGACCACATACATACGCTTCGGCAGATTGTACAGAAAACCGAGGAGTATAATCGGCCACTATGTATAGCGTATGTGGACTATGAGAAAGCCTTCGATTCCATCGAGACCTGGGCAGTGCTTCAGTCTCTCCAGCGATGCCGCATGGACTATCGCTATATCGAAGTGTTGAGGTGTATTTACAGCAAAGCCACAATGTCTGTCCGATTACAGGACCAGTGCACAAAACATATCCGGCTACAGAAAGGCGTGAGACAAGGAGATGTTATATCTCCGAAACTGTTCACTGCCGCGCTGGAAGATGTTTTCAAGCTACTGGACTGGAACGGACATGGCATCAATATCAACGGCGAATGCATCACTCACCTTCGGTTTGCCGATGATATAGTCATTGTGGCGGAGTCGATGGAGGACCTCGGTGCTATGCTCAGGGACCTCAGTAGAGTATCCCAACAGGTAGGTTTGAGGATGAATATGGACAAGACGAAGGTCATGTCAAATGTTCATGTCTCACCTGTACCGGTTATTGTTGGGAATACCACACTCGAAGTTGTTGACGAATACGTCTACCTGGGTCAAAAGATCCAATTGGGTAGATCCAATTTCGACAAAGAGGTCCAGCGAAGGATCCAACTCGGATGGGCAGCGTTCGGGAAACTACGGCACATCTTGGAGTCCAAAATACCCCAATGCTTGAAGACAAAAGTCTTCAATCAGTGCGTGTTGCCAGTGATGACTTATGGAACTGAGACGTGGTCCTTAACTGTAGGCCTCATAACAAAGCTCAAAGTCACACAGCGAGCTATGGAGCGAGCTATGCTCGGAGTCTCTTTGCGCGACAGAATCCGTAATGAGGATATTCGCAAAAGAACGAAAGTAGCCGACGTAGCTCGAAGAGTAGCTAAGCTGAAGTGGCAATGGGCAGGCCACATCGCTCGCAGAACTGACAACCGATGGGGAAGAAAGGTTCTCGAGTGGCAACCACGAACCGGAAGACGCAGTGTTCGACGGCCTCCCACTAGATGGACAGATGACCTCACGAAGGTCGCTGGAAACCGCTGGTTGCAGGTTGCGCAGGACCGTTCGTTGTGGAAATCTAGGGGGGAGGCCTATGTCCAGCAGTGGACGTCTTACGGATGATGATGATGATGCTCTATAATCACACATTTCAAATTCAAATGGTTTTTCTCCAGTATGGGTTAATTTATGCCCTTTTCAACAAGTTGCATATGCTGTTCTATAATCATACAAACTATGACTATGTGTTTTCTCAAGTTAATTTATGGGTTTTTAATTGACCTACATGCGATGCTCTATAATCGCACATATCACATTCAATGGGTTAATATAATATATTTTATGCAGTTTTAAATGATCTGCCTGTGACGCTCTATAATCACACATATCACATTCAAATGGTTTTTCTCCAGTATGGGTTAATTTATGCCCTTTTAAACAAGTTGCATATTATGCTGTTCTATAATCACACAAATGTCATTTAAATGGGTTTTCTCCAATATGGTGTAATATGTGTTTTCTGAAGTTCTTTCGATATAGTGTTCTAAAGTCACATATTTGACATGCAATAAGTTTTTCTCCAGTATGGGTTAATTTATGGGTTTTTAAACAATCTGCTCCAGCTGTTCTATAATCACACATATCACATTCAAACGGTTTTTCTCCAGTATGGGTTAATTTATGCGTTTTTAAATGACTTGTCTGTGATGCTCTATAATCACACATATCACATTCAAATGGTTTTTCTCTGGTATGGGTTTTTAAACAACCCGCCTGTGATGCTCTATAATCACACATATCACAACGGTTTTTCTCCAGTATGGGTTAATTTATGCCTTTTTAAATGCCTTGCCTGTGATGCTCTGTAATCGCACATATCACATACAAATGGTTTTTCTCCAGTATGGGTTAAATTATGCCTTTTTAAATAACTAGCATGTGATGCTCTGTAATCGCACATATCACATACAAATGGTTTTACTCCAGTATGGGTTAATTGATGCTGTTTTAAACGAGGTGCCTCTGATGCTCTGTAATCACACATGTCACATTCAAATGGTTTTTCTCCAGTATGGGTTAATTTATGGGTTTTTAAATTACCTGCCTGTGATGCTCTGTAATCGCACATATCACATTTAAATGGTTTTTCTCCAGTATGGGTTAATTTATGCCTTTTTAAATGCCTTGCCTGTGATGCTCTGTAATTGCACATATCACATACAAATGGTTTTTCACCAGTATGGGTTAATTTATGCCTTTTTAAATAACTAGCATGTGATGCTCTGTAATCGCACATATCACATACAAATGGTTTTACTCCAGTATGGGTTAATTGATGCTGTTTTAAACGAGGTGCCTCTGATGCTCTGTAATCACACATGTCACATTCAAATGGTTTTTCTCCAGTATGGGTTAATTTATGGGTTTTTAAATTACCTGCCTGTGATGCTCTGTAATCGCACATATCACATTTAAATGGTTTTTCTCCAGTATGGGTTAATTTATGCCTTATTAAATGACCTGCATGTGATGCTCTGTAATCGCACATATCACATACAAATGGTTTTTCTCCAGTATGGGTTAATTTATGCCTTTTTAAATAACTTGCCTGTGATGCTCTGTAATCACACATGTCACATTCAAATGGTTTTTCTCCAGTATGGGTTAATTTATGGGTTTTTAAATTACCTGCCTGTGATGCTCTATAATCGCACATATCACATTTAAATGGTTTTTCTCCAGTATGGTTTAATTTATGCCTTTTTAAATGACCTACATGTGATGCTCTGTAATCGCACATATCACATACAAATGGTTTTTCTCCAGTATGGGTTAATTTATGCCTTTTTAAATCAATTGTATATGCTGTTCTATAATCACACAAATCACATTTAAATGGTTTTTCTCCACTATGGGTTAATTTATGCTTTTTTAAACAAGTTGCATCTGATGCTCTATAATCACACATGTCACATTCAAATGGTTTTTCTCCAGTATGGCGTACTCCAGTATGGCGTAATATGTGTTTTCTCAAGCTCTTTCGATATAGTGTTCTAAAGTCACATATTTGACATTCAAATGGTTTTTCTCCAGTATGGGTTAATTTATGGGTTTTTAAATTACCTGCATGTGATGCTCTATAATCACACATATGACATTTAAATGGTTTTTCTCCAGTATGGGTTAATTTATGCATTTTTAAAGTAATTGCCTGTGATGCTCTGTAATCGCACATATCACATACAAATGGTTTTTCTCCAGTATGGGTTAATGTATGCCCTTTTAAACAAGTTGCATATGCTGTTCTATAATCACACAAATCACATTGAAATGGTTTTTCTCCAGTATGGGTTAGTTTATGCCTTTTTAAACAAGTTGCCTCTGATGCTCTATAATCACACATGTCACATTCAAATGGTTTTTCTCCAGTATGGGTTAATTTATGCCTTTTTAAATGCCTTGCCTTTGATGCTCTATAATCACACATATGACATTCAAATGGTTTTTCTCCACTATGGGTTAATTTATGTATTTTTAAATTTTTTGCATGTAATGCTCTATAATCACAAATATCACATTTAAATGGTTTTCCTCCAGTATCGGTTAATATTCTGCTTACGTCTCAAGCTTGTATGTAGGTAATATGTTTTGATGTGGTTTTTTATCACACATTGTAGATACACCTTGCTTTTCTCCAGTAAGTGACATTTTTGTTTCCCATAAAGACTTCAACTTCAACTTTTGCTTTTTGGCTTTTATTGTGGTTTAGCCTCACAATTTCGCCAATGTCACGTAGAAACCCATAAAGACCTTGT
This sequence comes from Ectropis crepuscularia, assembly GCA_963693475.1. Classification (NCBI taxonomy): domain Eukaryota; kingdom Metazoa; phylum Arthropoda; class Insecta; order Lepidoptera; family Geometridae; genus Ectropis; species Ectropis crepuscularia. Next base: position 12,940,409 of record OY856366.1, on the reverse strand, counting down.
TTAGTTGCTTTATAACATTGACGTTTTAATATCATTGCTTTATAATAACATGAATTATCTACATATTTCCGACGAGACAAAAATAGTTCCACCGGACTCACTAGACCACAGAACAATATTACTCTTTAAACGGAGGCGTAGTCGCGTAGTTTAGATTTGGCAACATCTGTCTCTGTCATAGACTCTCAAAAGTGTAATCACAACGAAACCCCTCCCCATTTTCAAGGAAAAAATCGAATTTAAATTATTTGTGATACTTTAAAATTTTCGAGTTTTCGTTAATAATACATCAATTATTTATATAAGGTCAACCGGGGTGATGTCGTCTACGGGGCTAAAGCATCTATTTCAATTGTCTTACGAAACGCGTAACTTAGAACTACTCACACCATCTTTTTTTAGTCTTTGGCACTAAAAGTACAAAAAGTCATCAAATGATGTCACAACAGAGCTCTTTTTTTGAATTTTTCCGCCATTTTACATTTTTCGTTATTTCTCGACCCTTCTTGTGTGACGACACGTGAATTTAAATATTTTGTAACCTAAGTTCTTTTTGAGTGAATCGATGTGTTTATACCGTAAGTACTTTTATTGTTTTATTGCTAACATGTTGTTTTTATTATTTAACATAATTAGCTTAAGATCTTCACACAACATGCAATTTAAAATTTGTAGATTATGTTTTTGTTTTGAGGCTATTGCGTCTGTCCTGTTGGGGTGATTGCGTCTATTGTAACGCAATAACCCCATTCTCAGTGCTCCTAAACCTTTTAATTTTAGGATAATAATAGTAAATCTATCATATAATAAAGGAATAATGAAAAATCTGTACCTACTTACATTGTACCTAAACTTACTTACTTTTTTTAAAGTTTGATTGCTATACTACTGAACTTAAAACTATAGATTTCAAAATATGTGTCTGTTTGTCGGTTTGCTTGTATCAGTATAAATCTATGAATGGGTGTCGATGAAACTTAGTACGATCTTAATTATCCGGATCCTGACTTAGTCCCTCCCCTCCCAAGTAGATCCCTCTTCTGTTTTCTTCTTGAGCATTATGTTCTCAAGTTTCCTCTTCTTTCTTGTTCCAATTTTTTTATACTTTTACATACTCATAAGATTTGCAAATTATTTACCCATGACATAACCCTAATGTGTTATTTGGCCCTATTGACCTTCTTCTGGATATTTGTGCAACAAAGTCCTGAAACGTCGGAATATTCTACTTATATTATAAATGTCAATGTATGAATGTTTGTTGCTCAAACTCGTCGTAACGCATGAACGGATCCGGCTGAAATTTGGAACACAGATCATAGTCTGGAAGAACACATACTTAGGCTTGTTATCCCGCGAAAATAACGGGAACGCTACTAAGCGGCAGTAGATAAGCGTTAATCTGTCTACAAAAAAATATCGTATTTTGACTAGTTAAAATATTAGTTAATACGTCATAACCCATTTTACATTTGTTGCAGAACCTCAAGATTCAACACACCTGGAGTCCAGATCCTCCTGCGGCGGCGGAAAATGCAGCAGTAATTAGCGATGCTTTTTATCCCGGGCAAATAACAAGAACTACGCAGGTTACACCGAAGGGCGCTGCTAGTAGTAGATAAGCGTTAATCTGTCTACTAAAAAGACATCGTGTTTTGACTCGTTAAAATATAGTGAATAAGATATAATCCATTTTACATAATATGTTGCAAAACCTCCACAATAACACATCCGGAGGCCAGGGTAACGATTCTAAATCCATCCGGGTGCAACCGACACGGAATCTCATCTCGGTCTTTGTCTTATCTGTTTAGAATGACAGAGACAGGGATTGTCATTCCGATTCAGAACCATTCGGATTGCATTTAGAATCGCTACCCAGATCCTTCACCGGCGGCGGAAAATGCGGCAGTAGTTAATTTAGCATCAAATATTTTTTATTAGTTACTATATCGTAATATAACTGAAATAAATTTTTTTTTTTTTTCAATTCAATTCATTTATTTCAGACCATAGGATATGGTATCACTTGGTAGAGTCACAGTATACAATTAAATTTTTCTTTTAGTGATTACAATTTAAAAATAATATTCAAAACAATAATTAATTATTTGCGGCTGTAAAGATGCCTTGTCAAATATTTCAGCTGTATAGGGGCATCGTCAGGTAAAGTCTTAGCTTAAATTAAATTACATAAAGTACTCAATACAACAATTAATTATTTAATATGTCAATCCATTATTTAAATTAATTACATCTCGTTTCCATTGTCTCTCGTCACGAATGAAGTCCTCCGAACAGTAATAAGCTTTACTTAACAGACGACTCTTTATAGCATTTTTAAATTTTTTTCCTTTGAGACCTGCCAACTGTTTCGGAATAACGTTGTAAAATCGTACACAATTTCCAATAAAGGAAGCATTGGTTTTTTGCAATCTGCATTTAGGAAAAGTCAATTTATGTGTATGGCGAGTATTTGGGTTTAGGTCCGACAATTTCTCATAGGTATTTTCGTTTTTCTTGGCAAACATGATACATTCGTAAATGTATAAGCAAGGCACAGTTAAGATATTTATATTTTTAAATATCTCTCTGAGTGACTCCCTAGTGGGTAGATTGTAGATTGCACGTACTGCCCTTTTTTGTAAAATAAACACAGAGCTCATATCAGCGCCCGATCCCCACAACAATATACCATACGACATAATACTGTGGAAATATCCGTAGTACACCAATCTAGCCGTTGCAACATCTGCTATTTTCCTAATTTGACGAACCGCATGTGCCGCTGAGCTAAGTCTATTAGTTAGATTTTTTATATGCATACCCCATTGCAGTTTAGAATCAATTGTGATCCCTAAAAAAGTTGTGGTATTAATGGGTTCTATCATCTTTCCCTTTATTTCTATTTTAATATCCGATATTTGTACGTTAGGTAGAGAAAATTTTATGCATTTTGTTTTTATTGGGTTTAAGACTAAATTGTTCGCATCAAACCATTGACATATTATATTTAAAATATTATTAATTTCCGAAAAGTTTGCTATACCCCGCTTGGTCTTAAAGAGTAAAGACGTGTCGTCGGCAAACATAACAATTTCGGAGTCAGTTTGTTTTTTTACTAGGTAAGGCAAATCGTTAACGTAAACTAGGAACAAAAATGGTCCTAGAATGGATCCCTGGGGAACTCCCATCTTAAGAGTAGATCCTTTTGACTTTGTTCCGTCAATGTCCACTATCTGAAGTCGATCCTTAAGGTAGGATGATATGAGATCCAAGGCAGATTTCGATACCCCATAGAAAGCCAATTTAGCCAACAAAGTCTTGTGCTGCACACAGTCAAATGCCCTTGACAGATCGCAAAACACACCTATTACATCACAGTGATCTACTTCCCACGCATTAAAAATGTATCTACTAAGTTGTAATCCGGCATCTGTTGTGGATCGTCCTTTCGTAAACCCAAATTGGTGATCGTGTAATAAATTGTTCGAATTAAAATAAGATACAAGTTGACTTAAAATTAGTTTTTCAAATATTTTGCTGATACATGGTAGTATTGAGACTGGTCTAAAGTTACCGGGATCATCTCTTTCACCGGATTTAAACAATGGCAACACTCTACTGTGCTTCATTAAGTCCGGGAAAGTTCCATTGTTTACACACGAGTTAAATAAACTAGCCAAGTAAGGAGCTAGTTTTATTAAAACTGTTTCAATACTTTTTGTAGAAAGACCCCACAAGTCTTCAGTTCGTTTAACTTTTATATCTTTAAATGTTTTTAGAATTGCTACTGCAGTAATTTCATGAAAAACAAATGTAGACAATGGAGAATCTACATTTTCTTGTAGTAAAGTTTCTGCTTGTGATGTGGAGGATGTTAAATGTTTGGTAGTTTCCAACGGTACGCTTGTAAAATACGATTCAAATGCATTAGCTATGTCCGTAGTGTTTGTTATAATTTTGTTGTCGTATTTTATTTTACTCAGTTTGTCACGTGTTTTAGATTTACCAGTTTCTTGATTGATTACTTTCCAAGCCGTTTTTATCACATTGTCAGATTTTTTTATTTTATCACGTATATAAAGTGCTTTTGCCTGTACACAAGCTTTTTTAAAGATAATAGAATATTGTTTTACATAATTTTTTGTGGAAATGTCAGTACAGTATGTCCTTAATTTGTATAAATTGTATAAATTATTTCTACTTATGAATAGCCCCGTAGTAGACCATTCGGCGAATTTGGGTTTTTTATTTATATTTAATTGTTTGGATTGAAAAATGTCACTAAAATTCTTACTAAATGTATAAAAAAATGCGTTATAACTATTATTAGGATTGTCAATTAATGTCATGTCTAAACTATGAAAATATTTGTCAATCGCATTAGCTAGGTTTTCAACGCGATCTTTTGTAATGGGCCTAATTTGTATGTTTTCTTCTTTGCGTATTATATTTGTGCGGATACTGATTCTCAGGCCTTTGTGATCTGATCGCAATGAATTAACAATCTCCGAGTTAAAATACTCGCAGTCAACAAAAAAATTATCAATGCAAGTAGCTGATATGCCCTTTTTAGTTACCGCAACCCTAGTTGGCGCAACGAATACTTCCGACAAGTTAAAAGATTGGCACAACGAAATCATTTTACCTTTCACAGAAGAATCTATGAGAGTATTGGTGTTGAAGTCACCACACATAACCATTTGCTTGCCTCTTTTAGACATCTTGCACAAAGCTTCTTCCAATACTGCTAAGAAGGTCTCAAAATTAGCCTTTGGAGGTTTGTACACACACAAAATAATAGACGACTCAAACTCTATACACGCTAGTTCACAATGATTTTCAACACTGAGTTTTTCAATGTCTTTGCGTGATTTGAATTTTAAAGGAGACGGCCCATTTTCCATGGGCATTTGCCCCACAGAAAAAGTGCAAGAGACTTGACCAAAATTTGATCATTGTATAGGATTTTTAATATATATTGAGGAACCGTTTATGTTTTTATCCTGCATAGCGGGGTTTAAAAGATATCAACTAAAACATTGAAAAAAAAATAACGCCGCAAGTAGGTAATCAAGAACGTGATTATGTACTTACTACTATAAGAAGGTAGTAAATTCAATATTTTGAGACTTACTGTGCTCAAAATAATGTCGATTCAACACAGAAAAGGACCAGAGATTCGGGCTTCGGGCAAACCACAAAAAAATTAGGAAACCTTTGGATTTGGAAAAATAAAGAAATTCCATGGAGTTTCGAACAAATCGATTATCGAACGAATTTATACTGTACGTTAACTTCAACTGAACAATAAAAGCGAAATACATGACTGACTTTGACTATAGTCTGTACACATAGGTACAAATGAAAGAACAGTGTTCAGCGTAGTACTTATCTATATTCTATTGGGTGCTGTCCCGTAGACAGAACACTAACTAAACCTTAACAGGCTTATTTAAATTCACAAAAACTTCGATAGCGTGTTTTAACGCCGTACAACGCCATCTAGTTTGGTTTTATGGAACTACAGTACCTTAATACAAAATTAATTATACATAGTCATTAAGGTACTTTTTAATCACCAATTTGCAATCCCCGCTTGGCAGGTTAGTATTGAATGTACAGTTTGAATTATTTAATTACATGTTATTTTAATTAAATAACTTGTTTAGGTCTCCGGGGCTAATTAAGTACCTAAACTTGAAACGACGTGGGGCAGAAATGAGCCGTCTCCTTTCTTTTCACAAAAATTATACACCCTCCTCCAAGACCTTTTTTCCTGTGGAAAATGCTACCTATCTCATAATTATTGAGAGAAAAGTTCATATCGAGTATAGACAACCAGGTTTCAGTGAAACATATAACATCAAGTGTACTTGTACATTGTAAATACATTTCAATTTCTTCTATTTTGCCCAAAAATCGGTTTATATTTTGATACAAAATATTTAAAGATGATTCACGCCAGCCGGTTCGAAGAAGACTAAACTACAACTCGAGCACTGGTGGCCTACAAGTCACCTGTGCGGCGACAATGTCACGCGGTCATGCGACTTCTAGTACCTTATTATTTAGATTTCTGTTGTTCACACCATCAAAACCAAATCAAGCATCAGAGCTTGCCAAAGGGCGCGATGGAGAGAAGTATTTTGAAAATAAATAAAATAGACAAAATTAACAGTACAACAATTAGGTCCATAACGAATCTTGCAGATGCACCTGACTTCAGTCGTAAACAAAAATGGAGATGGGCTGGCCACATAGCACGAACGACCGACAATAGATGGACAAACAGGGTTACCAATGGTTAGGCCCACGAGGAAAAAGAAAAGTCGGGAGACCTAAAACGCGATGGCCTGATGATAATGTTTCCAGAGAAATTACAGAGCTTAGAGATATATCATCTTAGATCTCTGGGTGACGAGCGCAGTGCAGTGCTAGGTAATGATTTGGACTCTTCATGTTTCAATAGCTGCGTGTCACTGTGCTATTATGTGGCATGCATGTTGCTTACCATCATTTTTTTAATTTTTTTATTTGAATTGTCTACTCCACAGACTCCGGGGTTCGTGATCTTTGTCATTACATTTGTTTTTTTACATATTTCTTGGATTAGGAGAAGAAAAGGAAAATAGGGGGGAGTTGGGCACATTTCAAACCTAATTCTAGTGCTCGTCGGTAGAGCCGATCACTAGCGGTTGGGATTCTACCGCTAGTAATCGGCTCGACATCGAGTCTTTGCCTCATTTGCCTAAGCCGCCTCCTACCGGCCCAGAGCCTCCACTATGGCTGCATTTCTGTCCCTGATGGCCATCTGTAGGTTGAACTCTCGGATGTTCTTCGGTGATGCAGCCAACGCTCGCCGCACGAACCGACCGATGGCGTCGTCGGTGTCGTCAGCGTAGTATATGAAGGTCCCCGTGTGCCGTGAGATTGCAACAACTGCATGGGGCACGCTCTCTTGCAGCTTCATGTTTGCCTTGGTTTTGATTGCGATTACCGACTCGTATGTTAGTCCCTGAGCTTCATGGATGGTAAGGATGCGTGACCCGGTGCCTGACCCATAACCCTGGTTTGTCAGGGTCTCTTTCTCCTCTTGAGTATGAACTAAAAAGAGGGTGTTGGGTATTTGCGCCCCTTATACCTTCTCTGCTCTAGGGACTTTATACGGGGCGCTGAGGAGTACATACCGGAGTATATCTCCCTCAGCGCATATGCGACGTCCATTGGATTTCGATGTGTGCAGAGCAACTTCTGGCTGATCTTTGTTACCAGGTTCGGGCGGTGATACCTCATTTCGAAGAGATTTTCCCTGTCGATGTAAGGCAACTGATTGACGTCTCCGATGAGGACAATTTCACCAACACCAGACAGCCTTCAAGCCATCACAATGGCTCCAAAATGGTTCATGAGAGCTTCGTTCACCATGAGGCGACATGAAACTTTCTCTTCCGAAACCATTTACCAGAGCAGATGCCATGGTTCGCACTCTGGTTTTAACCAGGTTTCCGATACGGTGCGATAGCTTTTCTCTTAGATCTTTTGCTGCCTTAGTTGTTGTGGTGATGATGGCGTCCTTGTCCACATCAAAGTGTCTAATCACCCATGTTGTCTTTCCACATCCTGGAACTCCGTTGACCCACTGTATTCTCGGTACCTCCCAGTTTTCCCGACCAGCTTTGACGTTTGAGTTCCTTTCGATGGTCTTGGCTATCTCTAGGATCTTGTCGTCCAGCATAATCTTGGTGCACCGGGCAGTAACTACAATTGGGTTGTTTTGTGGAGTCGCATAAACAGACACTCTAATTCTAATTCAGGGTGGGGGTGATCGACCTGCACTGACGTCCCGCTAGGGGTGTATTGTGCACTTCCCCCCGGCCAGCCTACCCAAACCAGCCCAGCTCTTTAAAATATCGGAGCACGGCCTTGGGGCGCTGGCAAACTAGTTCCACTCCCATTTCGTCAGATGTTGTTTCTCTACATGGAGTTCCTTCAAAGAGTCCTGATTCTAGTCTTATACTTTTCGTGGCCTCACAGCGTAGCAGCACATGCTCCACAGTTTCGTTCTCTCGCAACCAGCCTCTGCATAGGGGACTGTCAGTAGATCCTATTTTGTGAAGATGGTAGTTTAACTCACAGTGACCTGTGATCAAGCCTATCATCAGACGAAGATCTGATCTTGATAGACTTAGGAGTTTATTAGTGACTTTTCTATCTATCGGTGGGAACACCGCTCTTGTGTGTTTACACTTTACGGAGTTATCCCAAAGTTTTTGTTGTTCTTTTTCTATGTGTAGACATAGCAGGTATATAAACAGACACTCCCGCGCGCTCTGTCTCTATCTCGTTCAGTGTAACGAAGCCATTTTCTGCACTGTAAGCCGCTGTTGCTTACCATCATGCACATGTCCTGCTCGTCTCGTCATTTTGCTCCGATTCAAAACGGGAGATCGACGTATTTGTATACGTCGAAATACGAAAAAGTTAAATATGGTGTACCACAGGGCAGCGTGTTAGGCGCGCTACTTTTCTTAATTTATATTAATGATCTGCCAAAGGTAACGAAACACCCGACTGTATTATTGAAGTGAAAACTTCCTTAGGCGCGCCTAGACAGATTTTTCGTGGGCTGTGAATTGAATTCATTCGTCACGTTCGGGTATGATAAGAAAGCTTCGGGTAAACTCAGGATCGGGACCATGGCTATTGGCCATCTAGAAATACGTCAGCCGATGGGAAATGCAGACGCATTTCTAGATGGCCATGCCAAGATGGCGAAGCCACGCCCTCCTGTTACACCCGTGTAGTTTCTAAGGTAAGCTAACAAATTCTGAGTTTTAAGTTTTCAATTCTATCGGCAGTTCCTATAAAATAAATAAAATAAAATGATTTTATTTCAAGTCACAGGACTCATTTGTTGTTAGTAAAAAACTTAAGGCTATGTTAGGACGAATTTCTAAATAATGATAAAATAAATAAATTCCCACACGATCTGTTCGTAAGGTTCAGCTATTTGGTTCGACACTAACCCAAAACAATGTATCGTGGAATAGTCCCCTACACAGAATGTGCCGCACCTATGATAATCTGGCTGATCCAATTGATATGTTTGCTTATAGTGTGAGAAGTTTTAAATCTGCTGTCAACAATTGCTTCAAATAAGATTTTTATTTTGTTTATTTTTTTTCTTAATTTGTAATTAGTGTATAGAGGAAAAGAAAAACATTGTGCATGTCACATTCATAAAAGTTAAATTAACGTTCAACTTACATTTACAAGTAGAGTATGGCTGTTATTGGGCATGAAGTTAAAAAAACTGTTTTAAATAATTACTTTTGGTTTAAGATTTGACTTTGTGCCTGTTGTCATTCCTAAATAAATAAATAAATAAATAAAATGTCAACGATGTAATAAATGAATGAAAAACACATTAAACATTAAATAAATACATTTGAAATTGAATTTTGAAATTAATTAAGAAAATAAAATTATATTGATCTCACTAAATACTCAAATTAAAACATACACAAGACAGACACTATTGTTTTAGTTCAAAAATCTTTTTATAGGGACATTTGGAATGCGACAATGACATTGAACCCAGTGTCTCCTAATATGACAATCAGGTTTGTCACTGAGAACTTTCAGGATGATGTTGGAACTCCCCCTCACTCTATGCATCAACGAGGCAATACGACGCCTCACCACTGTATGGAAACCATCGGTGCGTGCGTGTGCAAACATTGCCGACGCACTGCAGTAGCGCGGCAGTCCCAACAACACCCTAAAAGCATTGTTGTACTGTACTCGCAGGGCATTGAAAGCCCGCTGGGTATAGTTAACCCACAGACTGCATGTGTACATATTTTGGCAATAGGCTTTAAACAACATGATTTTTACCTCATTGCTACACTTTGCAAATCTACGTGCCAACATACTACAGCGGACCGCCAACGCCCTCCGTTCCCTTTCAATGTCCCTGTCGTCATTCAAGTCTTCTGTAATGATATGTCCCAAATATTTAAACCCTATGACTGCCAATGTTTTTTTTGCGGATGATAGTACGGTATTATTCATTGGTACGAATATTTCATGCGTTAAAAATGAAATTAGGAAGGCTCTAGAGAGTCTAGAGAGTATCATAAATTGGTTGAAACTTAATAATTTAAAAATAAATCTCAGCAAAACAAAACTAATGACATTTAGGAATAGAATTAACAAATTAAATAAACTTGATGTTACTTATTCCGGAAATAAAATCAGGACCTCCCATAAGCATCTGGCTCCCGCATTTTTATAAACACTGTAGCGACAAGAATCGGTGAAGTCGGGGTGCTCCAAGTAGAATCTGGGTCCTAAGTAACCTAAAGCCGTTAAGCTTCAATACATCACAAAAATGCAGTTAAAAACACTTAACTGCTTTTTAGACTAGTATACATAAATAAATACGTACCTAAATGATTTAGTAAACTTAAAATAGAAAAAATCGGTTGTCTGTAATCTGTAAAGTTACTGACGATAGTTGAACGTGACAACTTCAACTACGCCTCAGAGCGAGGTAACGGCGGTAACGGCGCATGACGTCATGCGGCGAGGTAACGGCGCATGACGTCATGTTTTTTCGTGCGTGCAGCCTGCTTCATCGAATTATAAGACGTTGTCACGTCAAAAAACCCAAAAGCTACTTAACTATTTGATATAAACATTACATATTTTTTACAATGACTAGACTAAAACGCAGTTATGCCACATTACTTAACTAAAACGCCGTTACAAGTTCTTGCGTAGGTAGTTATGTAGTACGATAGTATGTGAAGAAAGTCAAGTGCAGATGAAAAGACGTTTTCGTTCCCTCCAATTTGTTACGATGGCTTAAAAAACATCTAGGTGAGTCAAATTGGATCTTGTATAGAAAAAATGGGAACCATCCTTATGTTAGACCTTGTTCCGACTCTTCCAGTGTCATTTTGTTACGTGTAAATATCCTAGAGTACTAGTTTTTCTTTAGATTTTAATGAAATCACAAATCTGTCAATTAAATTTTATCAGGTTTTTATCAGACTCACAAGGAAAGTAGAGTAATTATCTACAAAATCACCAAAACAAACATTCATTTTGAAGATTTAACATGAAGATTAGTTCAGGGTAGCGATTCTGAAACCATTCGGTTGCATCCGACACGGAATCTCATCTCTCGGTCTTTGTCTTATCTGTTTAGCAAGACAAAGACCGAGAGACGAGATTCCGTGTCGGATGCAACCGAATGGTTTCAGAATCGCTACGCAGATGCTTCAGCCAGACGTTGATAACACCATACCGTATCTGTCGATTTTAAACTCCACAATCTTTACAGTATGATTCATTTCAGATGGTCTGTTCGTCATAAGGATTTTAAACCAGCTGATTCAAGTGAAGATTTTAGTTACTATTTGCAAGAAGTCAAACCCATTAAGCATAAGTCTAGACCTCTAGACTAACTAGTCTGTCTTTAAAAACCACAACATCATAAATAAAAGCCTACAGAAAACTAACTTAAAAACAGTACCATTTAACGTTGTAAAAAACATTGTCAATGCCGTTGTTCATAATACAGAAAAACAAACCGATAGCTGGTTGTAAAGTCCATTTCACGAAAGAAGTCCCGCGGACAATTGTGGAACTAAATTTGACAGATGGGGAGTTCGGCCATGTTATCGTTTGTCGATGTTATCAAGGTGCGTTTGTTGTGGCAGATATTTTGTGAGTGTATTATTGGATTAGTGCGTTATAAGGTTTATTTACTATGCCAAAAGTTGTAAAAAGTGCAGGTCGAGAAATGATATTAAAGGTGAAGGAGTTCTGTGAAGCGGAACACAAGAATCGTGGCGTTTTAATATCATTAGACAATGTTCGCAAAAGAGTCGCCGACATGACAGGTAAATTTTGGGGCTGCCATATTATACATATTTTTTCCCGATTGATTAATAGATTGGAGTTAAGTTTTTTTTAATGCACGATTTTTATTAAGGAAAATTTGAAAAGTAATTAACACAACACAACAAAAATTTGTAAAGTTATATTCAACTATAATGTAATTAGATACGGAAATAGTCATGGTTAGATTTTTTTTAAATTGTTCATTTTATTGCAGGTGTGTCAGAGAAAACTGTAACGAGAGTTAGAAAAGAAGGCGCAACAGCGGCGAGTACTTCTAAAGTTATCATCACCCCAGGGAAGAGTCGCCCGCATCCCAATAAGTTCGACTTGGATGGATTTGATTTGTGCGCTATACGGCAAAAAATTCATAGTTTTTATGTTGTGAAGAAGGAATTACCTACATTGGCTAAATTACGTGCAGCTTTGAGAGAAGACATAAATTATCAAGGAAGTATCACAACATTGCACCGTATATTGCATAGCATCGGTTTCATGTATAAGCGATGCCAATCGAAACGTAAATTACTAATGGAACGTTATGATATTACTGCATGGCGTTCAAGATATTTGGAGAGAATCCGAAGAAATCGCAATGTGGAAAAAAAACCTGTAGTATATTTAGACGAGACCTATATACACAACACTTATCATGCCAAAAGTTGCTGGCAAAGTGAGGAGGAGCCTGGGGTGTTCGTGTCAGAGTCATCAGGGAGTCGTTGGATAATTGCTCATGCAGGAACTGAAAATGGTTTTGTTAATGGTGCATTGTTAATGTTCAAATCCCAATCCAAATCCTCAGATTACCACGATGACATGAACTCAACAAATTTTTTGAAATGGATGAGTGAGAAAGTCGTTCCTAACCTACCTGAAAGGTCACTTGTGGTAATGGACAACGCTCCGTATCATTGCACTCAAATAAATAAAGCACCTACAATGTCAAGTATTAAACGTGACATGCAGGAATGGCTGCGAGGAAAGGGAGTATATTTTGAAGATACTTGGACAAAAGCTGTATTATTTGGATTAATTAAGCAAAACAAAGGTCCACCTACATATGCCGTGGATGAATTATTAAAATCTCACAATCATGAATTGCTAAGATAGCCGCCTTACCACTGTGATCTCAATCCGATCGAAAAAATGTGGAGCCTTGTAAAGAGACGGGTAGCGGATAAAAACGTGGGCCAAGATCCAAAAGAAATTGTACGCCTAACAGAAGAGGCTTTCGAGTCTGTTACAGCGGAAGATTGGGCAGTTCAATGTAAACATGTACAGCATTTGGAGGAAGAATATTTAAAAAATAAAGTAGCCAAGTGCGAGTTGGACTCGCCCATGAAGGGTTCCGTTGCAGCAAGTAACATAATATACATAGTACACATAGTTCTTGTAGTTCGTTGTAACTTTGATCGAAGTTTTAATAATAGTGTATTTATGACGTACTAAAAAAAAACTACTCATCAGATCGAGTTCAAACTAATTTTCGTTGGTAGTTTTCATGGTAATGTACATCATATATTTTTTTTAGTTTTTTCATTCTCTTACTTTAGAAGTTAGAGGGGGGGGGACACACATTTTACCACTTTGGAAGCGTCTCTCGCGCAAGTTATTCAGTGTAGACAAAAATTATATTAGAAACCTCAACATCATTTTTGAAGACCTATCGATAGACACCCCACACGTGCAGGTTTGATGAAAAAAAAATTTTTGAGCTTTAGTTCTCAGTATAGGAGGCACCCCTAATTTTTGTTTTTTTAAAAAACTTTTGTAAAAATCTTAATGCGGTTCACAGAATACATCTACTTACCAAGTTTCAACAGTGTAGTTCTCATAGTTTCGGCAAAAATTGGCTGTGACATACGGACGGACAGACAGACAGACAGACAGACAGACAGACATGACGAATCTATAAGGGTTCCGTTTTTACGTTTTACGGAACCCTAAAAATGATGGTCTTATGGATGAAGAAATGGATCGATTTATTATATCTACGGCTAGTGATAGTGAAACAGAATCTGATTCTGTTTCTATTCACTCTTCTGACAGTGATCATAGTATGACCGATCATAATTATTCAATAAAACTTTTTAAATGTTATTTTATTTTTCTAATTTGAAGTTGGTTGAACATCTATATTTCCACCCAATTATACCCAATTTAAGAGCTTATTTGCCACGGCGGCCATCTTGAAAAACTTCAATTCAAGATAACTTGGAAACGGTTGGCCCTACCAGAAATTTGCATAGAATATTTTGTAACTTAAACGTCAATTTCTATAAGATTACCTACTTTTCATCCTCCAATTCCCCCCACCTCCCCGGAAAAATCAAAATTTAGTTTCAACATCAGTCGACCATATCTCCCGAAGAAACCGGCACAGATAAAATTAACAAAGAAATTCGACCTTTCGAAGCCCGTATTAATCGAAATCATTGGTTTTTACTTTGAAATTGTAACATTTTCAAAAATTGCATAGTACTACACCCGTCATCACGGGCATTATTTCAAATTATTTCAAATTGCTGTATCTCGGGAACGGAGCATCGGATTCGAAATCTAAAAACGGTTTCGGAGTCTACGCCACCGTCCGCTTCATTTGCGTTGGATTAAATCCCTCCCTTCCTCCTCGCTGCACCCCCTCCCCTCTCAACAACTATATTTTATATGTAATCTTATAACACTGTTAAAATATTTACACAAATATACACACACTCTTACAGGCCATCATTACTACCGCAGTCACTCGAGTCTCCTTACGATAATTATCATCATCAACAACACTACAAAATTATATCTCAGGAACGATACGTCGGATCAAAAATCGGTAAACTGTTTTGAGCTCGGCGTCACCACCCGCACCCCCTGCACTACAGCTCCAGCCTCCTAAGTTTTAAATTTTATTTTGTTATTGTTAGTTTTTTCTCCAATTCCTACCCTCTATTATTCCGCGTCTGCACCGACCGCCGCCGGCCGCTCGCCGCCCGCACCCCGCACCCCCCCACCATTTATTCATACGATAATGTAAATTTCTATTCTGGTTTCTTTGAATGGAGTGTTAGATCTCAAGCGTGGGAAACCCCATTGAATCAATTAATTTTATCTTTCCTTTTTGGATAAATATTATTATAGATCATTATCATCATAATAAGCCACATCAGCCCATAGAGTAACTCCGGAACGGGACGTCGTATTCGGAAACCGAAAACGGTGTTAGAACCTGTAGGTCTATCCGAAGCGAACAAGCACCACTAGTTTCATTAAAATCACCCCCCCCCCTCCTTATTTTCTTGGAAGAAAATAAATATAATAAATTAAATCATATAATTTAAACTCAGGATATTGCCCATTACTGACAGTCACACAAGTTGAACAACTCACTTACATTGCACATTTTCCTCACACACATTAACTTCACCATTAATCTATAACTCGTACTTTAGCCCATTCACACATACAATCGTCGAATTATTCAGTTTATTATCTATATTCAAATACCCATAATATCATATATTATTATAATAAGTCGAAGTGATTTTATGGGCCGCGCAGGGATGTCTTCTACATGCAATGCTTGCGGTAAGAAAATACTGTCTCTTCATTATATGGAATGTTCAAAATGCAATCAGACTTTTGACCTGCAATGTATTAATCTGTCGACCGGGATCTTCGAGAAGTTAAGTGAAGAGGAACGACAAACCTGGACCTGCCCAACCTGCATCTGTGCAAAGCCGAAATTGGGTGATGTCAGTACTCCCATTCGTACACTCAATAACACTTTCACTAATAATGTCAACACGACACGCGGAATTCGTGGTACCAAATTCACTCCGCCTCCTGCAGGTTCGCAAATTGTCCACGAACCTACTCCATCTGACATGCTAAGTGAGATTCGTCTTATGAGGCAAGATATCTTGGATGTCAAAGCACAACTTCTTTGTGTTACCACCACTTTGTCGCAGAAGATGGAAGAATTTGACCGGAGGTTGGAACAGAAAGATATTGAAATTAACACTCTTAAAGCATCATTAACCGAGATGAAACTTACTGCCAACATACAAGATCAATACTTTTTGAGAAACGAAGTGGAAATAATTGGAATCCCTGAGACGAGTAATGAAAGTCTTACCCATATTGTTATGACTACGTCTCAAAAATTGGGAATCGATTTACAGATGGCCGATATTGATGACGTGCACAGAGCTGGGTCGAAACAATCGAAATCCCCTTTAACCGACGAATCAAGACCGAGACCTATTGTGGTCAAGCTTGTACGTAAGACCAAAAGGGACGATATTCTGGCTGCTGCCAAAGTTAGGCGGAACTTAACATCAGAAGACATCGTACCCGGTTTAAGGTCAAACGTCTATTTTAACGAAAGACTGTCCAATCGTAATCGTCAGTTATTTCGGGAAGCTAAAAAACGCTGCAAGATGTACGGTTTCTCATTCTGCTGGGTTCGGAACGGGTGCACATACATTCGCAAAGAAGCCTGCACCAAGGATAAAAAGTTTCCCGCCCACGCAATCCGCGCTGAAGAGGACATCGTTAAATTCATCGGGCCTAGTCTTGAAATTATCTAAAACTAGTCAGACTCCGTCACGGCGTATGTACTCTTGTCGCCTCTTATTTATCATCATCCTTCATGGTTTAATGAATAGCTCTATTCCTATTCTGAATTTCATAAGTTTTGTGCATGTATTATTAATATTCCTATTTTTATTATTATTTTGTCATACATTTAGCAGGGTTCCATCCCTTATTCTTTATTGCGTATACAGTATCATTACATATCCTTGTTACATAACATATTACTCTCAACACATTTACACTCTTGAAGAGATCTATTTTCTTCTTAAAATAAACATCACAAGTCTTAGGGCACTCAGCTTTGCACTTACTTATAGAAACATTAAACATTCTTCATGTGGCGCTTTTGAAGTAGTTATTACCGTCTCCTATAAATCTGGATATTTTGGACCACCATGGCCATCATAGATACTTTTACTGAAATTGATAACTCTCTCAATATTACGTGCCACATAAAGAATTCAGCGGAGGAGTGTAAAAATATTTTAGGCAATCACAACTTAAAAGTCCTCACATTTAATGTTAGAAGTTTGTCAAAAAATTTTGATGGTTTTGAAGTAATTCTGAAACGAACAGGTCTGGATTTTGATATTATAATTTTGACAGAATGCTGGCTTAATGATAGTACTGTAATAGGCCAATTGGACGGCTATATTAGTTACTCTTCAACGAAATTTATTAATCACGCCGGTGGTGTGGTTGCATATGTCAGGAACTGCTGGACGCCAACTTTTTCCGAACCAGATTTGCAGGACGCCAATTGTGTTCTTGTCTGTGTCCCTAATGTAACTACTGTTTTGGGCATATATCGATCGCCATCTTTTAAAAATACCGATACTTTTGTCAAATCCCTCGAGCAAATAGTTGCTGATATGCCAGCCAGTCCTTGCTGTGTCGTGACTGGTGACATAAACATAGATTTACTTAATCCAGACATCAGTTCCGATTACCTGTGTTTGATGTCTCAGCTGGGATTTCTACAAGCTGTTGACAAACCGACTAGGAAGAAGGCTTGTTTGGATCACATCTTTTGCAAAGCATCGATCGAGGCGGAATCCATAGTCTGCTCTTCAAGTGTGACGGATCATTATATGGCTATGATTGGTTTTCGAAACGTCTGTCGTAAATCGAACCCACCTAAAACTCGCTTGCTGTTTGACTACCGCGGCCTTGAGATTAAACTAAGCAGCGTGGACTGGTCTCCAGTCTTGCAGGAGTCTTGCCCAAACAAGGCTTCGGAATTATTCGTAACTGTCTTAAGGGCCGCAATAGACCATAATACTAAGTCAGTAAAAGTAAGCCGATCTAGGAACATCCTTAAACCGTGGATGACAGCAGGTTTGATAAGATGCTCTAGGCACCGGGACAGACTGCATTTGGATGTCCGGGAAAATCCAGAAGACAAAGTTAAGCTACATATCTTTAGACGGTATAGAAATTATTACAACGAATTACTGCGAAAGCTGAAGAATCAGTACAATAGTGATGATCTAGAATCAAATAAGAACAACCCTGGAAAACTGTGGAAAACAATTAACCGAATAACCTATTCTAAGCGGGTAAAGTCAAACGCTGAAGACCTTTGCAGGTCGACGGATAATGAGAGGGATCCATTAAATTTTTGTAACGATTTCTTTGCTTCCGTTGGCCAGCGCCTGGCTAACCAACTTTTAGAAAACTCTCCTGACTCCCAGGCGTCACTTGCCTCTAAAGTGAGCATTCCATCTTTATCTGCTAATTCATTTTTCTTGGCCCCTATCATCGAGAGCGACGTGGAATGCTTGATTGGGGAGTTAAAGTGCAACAGCGCACCGGGGCTGGATGGCATTTCAAACAATTTGATCAAACGTGTAAAGAAATTTGTTGTAGAACCGCTCACTCATGTTTACAACTTGAGTCTGTCCACCGGTATTTTCCCAAGCATCTGGAAAACTGCGCTTGTAACACCCATTCACAAAGGTGGTGATACCAATAGTCCGAACAATTACCGCCCTATTTCTCTTTTGAGTTCCTTCTCTAAGATGCTGGAGAAAATTGTCAATAAACAATTAGTGAAATTCATACACTCTCATAATTTATTAACAGATCGGCAGTTCGGCTTCAGACATGGGAAATCTACAGAACACGCAGTGTCACTTTTGACAGAGATAGTGGCCTCTCATTTAGACAAAGGCTTGCCTTGCCTGGGTATCTTCTTGGACTTGGCAAAGGCCTTCGACACCGTATCAATCCCAATCCTTTTGAGGAAGTTGGAGTGCTTCGGAGTTAGGGGTATTTGCCATGACTGGTTTCGAAGCTACTTGACGGATAGAATCCAGCACACGCGCGTGGGGAGCCGTGTGAGCGATGCCAAGCCAGTTTCGTTTGGAGTGCCACAGGGCAGTATTCTTGGGCCAACACTTTTCTTGTTGTACATAAATGACATTGCCTCGATTCTCTCTAGCAGCGCGGACACCATACTTTATGCCGATGATACTGTCATTTTGTTTCATGACAAATCCTGGGACTCTCTGTTTGCTACTGCACAGCTGGGCATCACCCGCGTCGCGGCATGGTTAAAACAAAATCTACTGACACTCAATGTTTCGAAAACTCACTTGATTTGTTTTCATAACACCGCGGCTTCAGGCCCCCGTTCTGTCCCCGACATTCTTGTTCATTTATGTCAACCCCCATACGATTCGTGTGCTTCAAATGAGTCTCGGCGTTGTAGCAGGGTAAAAAAAGTAAAAAGCACTCGGTACTTGGGAATAGAAATAGACGAGAAACTGACATTCAAGGAGCACCTTGAAATGACGGCTAAAAGGACTAGAAAACTCATTTACATAATGAAACTCCTTCGTGATGTAGCAAATCCTCAACTTCTCAAGACTATATATTGGGCCCTTTGTCAGTCCGTCCTAACCTACTGTATTACAGTATGGGGGGGTGCAGCTTCGTCGAACATTATTCGTCTTGAACGAGCCCAACGGGCTGTTCTGAAAACAATGCTTGGGAAACATTTTAGATTCCCGACAAGCCTTTTACTGGCGGAAGCTCAGGTTCTGAGTGTTCGGAGGCTTTATATACTTAAAACAGCTCTATCCGCTCATAAAGAAATTTTAAATTCAGATAGCTACAGGTCATTATCAGGTAAAAGAATTTTTAGATTGCCCTTACCTGCTTTTAAAACGCGACTCGCACGCCGCTTTAGTCTATACATGAAGCCATGGTTATATAATAAACTGGATAAATTGTATGGTATCCATGGTCTCACTTATTATGAGCTGAAATCAAAAGTTACAAAGCAACTTCTCCAATGGTCTTTTGAGGATACGGAAAGCTTCCTGAAGAGAATTTGGTGAGCAACGGGATTAGACACCACTCACACCCACACATACACCCTCACACACACACACACACCCTCTTATACACTTACACACTCACTCATACGCCCATTCTCATATCGTATTATGATTGTAATCGATGTCAGTCCCGGGCTATGTATTTTTATATTTTTATTTTTAAGTTTATAATTGTATCTCGATTGTAAGTTAAATCACTCGTGTGCCGTCAGTGACGAACCTCATGTGAATCTTAAAATTAAAACTACCCACAGGACAAGCCTAGCTTAGTGTGGGTGTTTTTGAAATTATGGGCATCTTGTATTGAACTGATAGATAAGATGTTTCTGTACTTCCTATAATTGTTTGTTATTTTGGTTGAAATAAATTTGATTTGATTTGATTTGATTTGATTTTATATTTTAGAAATTACAGGAAGATTAATTTTTCACTAATCTGACCTTAGCAGTATAAACATCAAATAGGTACCTATATAAAAAATATATTCTATTAAAAACATTTTTTTTCTTATCTAACTGTTCGAGTACGAAGTTAATAAAATGAAACTAATGAACTATAAATTATTTCCCCTGATTTCCCCATACCATATAAATTTAACCGTGGCAACATTATATCGCGCGAATACAGCGCTGCCGTCTGCGGGACTTCTTTCGTGAAATGGACTTTAATAGCTCAATTGATAAACCTCAAAAAACTGTCTGTATTTCCATCTCTCTGTCAATCGCGGAGACACATGATAGAAAGGACAATGTCCATTTTTGACTCGCCAAAATATTTGTCGTGTAGACATATGAGTTATATATTAAAAAATCGGTGATTTTTTTGTTGTACTCGTGTGCGAAGTTATATAACTTTCTAACATTACAAAATAAAATAATTTGCATTTCTTTAAATTAAACCTACCATTTTCCAACAAAGCTGACTTGGAAAATATTGCAATAACGAAACGGTACTTGCGTTTCGTTTTATTGATCCGCATTAGATTGAGATTGAATATAGATGTTATGTATGTCAATTTCTTTCACAATGTCGTTTACTTACTACTTTTACATATTTAAATAACAATATATGTAATTACGGCGACAAAGAAATTATCATTGCATTTTATAGCAATGTAAACGAGAAAGAAGTTGGCATGCAATTGTGAAACGAAACGTTTTCACCAAACCAAATTGGTCAAACAAAGAGGTAAAGTCCATTTCACGAAAGAAGTCCCGCAGACGCAGCGCTGTATTCGCGCGACATAATGTTGCCACGGTTAAATTTATATGGTATGGGGAAATCAGGGGAAATAATTTATAGTTCATTAGTTTCATTTTATTAACTTCGTACTCGAACAGTTAGATAAGAAAAAAAATGTTTTTAATAGAATATATTTTTTATATAGGTACCTATTTGATGTTTATACTGCTAAGGTCAGATTAGTGAAAAATTAATCTTCCTGTAATTTCTAAAATATAAAATGGAAATATAGATGTTCAACCAACTTCAAATTAGAAAAATAAAATAACATTTAAAAAGTTTTATTCAAAGTTTTATTGAATAATTATGATCAGTCATACTATGATCACTGTCAGAAGAGTGAATAGAAACAGAATCAGTTCTGTTTCACTATCACTAGCCGTAGATATAATAAATCGATCCATTTCTTCATCCATAAGACCATCATTTTTTAAATATTCTTCCTCCAAATGCTGTACATGTTTACATTGAACTGCCCAATCTTCCGCTGTAACAGACTCGAAAGCCTCTTCTGTTAGGCGTACAATTTCTTTTGGATCTTGGCCCACGTTTTTATCCGCTACCCGTCTCTTTACAAGGCTCCACATTTTTTCGATCGGATTGAGATCACAGTGGTAAGGCGGCTATCTTAGCAATTCATGATTGTGAGATTTTAATAATTCATCCACGGCATATGTAGGTGGACCTTTGTTTTGCTTAATTAATCCAAATAATACAGCTTTTGTCCAAGTATCTTCAAAATATACTCCCTTTCCTCGCAGCCATTCCTGCATGTCACGTTTAATACTTGACATTGTAGGTGCTTTATTTATTTGAGTGCAATGATACGGAGCGTTGTCCATTACCACAAGTGACCTTTCAGGTAGGTTAGGAACGACTTTCTCACTCATCCATTTCAAAAAATTTGTTGAGTTCATGTCATCGTGGTAATCTGAGGATTTGGATTGGGATTTGAACATTAACAATGCACCATTAATAAAACCATTTTCAGTTCCTGCATGAGCAATTATCCAACGACTCCCTGATGACTCTGACACGAACACCCCAGGCTCCTCCTCACTTTGCCAGCAACTTTTGGCATGATAAGTGTTGTGTATATAGGTCTCGTCTAAATATACTACAGGTTTTTTTCCACATTGCGATTTCTTCGGATTCTCTCCAAATATCTTGAACGCCATGCAGTAATATCATAACGTTCCATTAGTAATTTACGTTTCGATTGGCATCGCTTATACTTGAAACCGATGCTATGCAATATACGGTGCAATGTTGTGATACTTCCTTGATAATTTATGTCATCTCTCAAAGCTGCACGTAATTTAGCCAATGTAGGTAATTCCTTCTTCACAACATAAAAACTATGAATTTTTTGCCGTATAGCGCACAAATCAAATCCATCCAAGTCGAACCTTTTGGGATGCGGGCGACTCTTCCCTGGGGTGATGATAACTTTAGAAGTACTCGCCGCTGTTGCGCCTTCTTTTGTAACTCTCGTTACAGTTTTCTCTGACACACCTGCAATAAAATGAACAATTTAAAAAAAAATCTAACCATGACTATTTCCGATCTAATTACATTATAGTTGAATATAACTTTACAAATTTTTGTTGTGTTGTGTTAATTCCTTTTCAAATTTTCCTTAATAAAAATCGTGCATTAAAAAAAACTTAACTCCAATCTATAAATCAATCGGGAAAAAATATGTATAATATGGCAGCCCCAAAATTTACCTGTCATGGCGGCGACTCTTTTGCGAACATTGTCTAATGGTATTAAAACGCCGCGATTCTTGTGTTCCGCTTCACAGAACTCCTTCACCTTTAATATCATTTCTCGACCTGCACTTTTTACAACTTTTGGCATAGTAAATAAACCTTATAACGCACTAATCCAATAATACACTCACAAAATATCTACCACAACAAATGCACCTTGATAACATCGACAAACGACAACATGGCCGAACTCCCCATCTGTCAAATTTAGTTCCACAATTGTCCGCGCGACTTCTTTCATGAAATGGACTCTAAAACAATCTTTGTGATCAAAGATTAATGTCAAATTGACAAGTTGTCAATGTCAAATCAAAAAAGTAAACAAGCAAAATGAATTGTTTTCTTCCTATATTATAGTTTACTTCTTGTTTTCTAAGCAGTGTAATATTTATGCATTATTCACCACAACAAACTCCGATTACCAATTCCAATGTTTCAATGTCGGATTTTAGACACAGTAAAATTATTCCGATTGTTCAAACGAGATTGCTCCAGGAAGAATGTTTGAGCTTTTTTGCGGTGCGTAGAGAAAAATTAGGAATTAGAATAATATTATTAATTCCTAATCGGACGTCAACGACAACTCATCCAGTTTTTGTGACGGAATTTATATTGGTTTTAACAAAGCTAGGAATTATGTGATTCAGTGCTCCTTATTACTTAGGTACATAATTGTGGTAATAATTACATAAAACCATATTTATATGCTTGTGTTGTCTGATGGAAACCTCTAACTCGAATATCAAAATAATGAGATATTTATATCACAATTAAGATATTCCCTTCTGTGACAATATTTATATGCAAATGAAGTGTTCATACGTATGGTAATCAGTTGGTATTGAGCAGTACTATTATTCCTATTTATTCTGATAAGAAATATGTTTTGAAAGATAATACCATAGTTCTTTCTTTTCTTTTCTCTTCTAATCCGAAAGAAAACATAATTCTAATGTATTTTGACAGTAAACATAACCTTACTTTTGGTTTAACTGTAACTCATTTTTGGTATTTGGGAAATAAAAAACACCAACAGCAGACGTTTTAAGAAGCATGAACAATCCTAATTAGACACTATTCATCTCTATGCACTTTCAGTATCAAAAAAAGTTTGACAGGGTTTTCAATGTATGGGACGTGGGCATTGTCCTTTGTGAGTATCAAAACCTGTCTACTGTTGTTCATGCTAGTTTAATACTTTGTGGATGGCATAGATAAATAAAAAAATGGCAGTCATAGGAACTGCCGATAGAAGTGAAAACTTATAACTCAGAATTTGAAGCCTACTTTGGAAACTACACGGGTGTACCGGATGGCGTGGCCTGACCATCATGTCATGGCCATCTAGAAATACGTTAGCATTTTCCATTGGCTCACGCATTTCTAGATGGTCATGCCGTGATGGTTAGGCCACGCCCTTTCAGCATTTCCCATTGGCTGACGCATTTCTAGATGGCCAATGGGCGTGGCCCCAAGTTTATCCGAAGATTTCTTATCATACCCGAGCGTGACGCCAGTGACGCTAGAATTCAATTCAAACCCCACGAAAAATCTGTCTAAAAGCGCGCCAAAAGAAGTTTTCACTTCAAAATACTTGGGAGGTGTCAAGGGACATTCTGATGGAACGAAGTTGTACAAAATATTGCAACTCTTTACTGTTTCTGTTGCCCTGGTACTGGTACCTAGGGGCAAACGCAACGCTTTTATATTTCTGTTGTCCAGCGGGGCTAGCACGGGCAGTGGACAATTACTCCACCGGGAAAGGAAATAATCTCTTTCCCCCTTGTCAATTTTGTCCACTTTCAGGGTAGCGATTCTGAAACCATTCGGTTGCATCCGACACGGAATCTCATTTCTCGGTCTTTGTCTTATCTGTTTAGCATGACAAAGACCGAGAGATGAGATTCCGTGTCGGATGCAACCGAATGATTTCAGAATCGCTACCCAGAGCACGGACTCGCTGGTGGATAGTTATTCCACGGTGGATATACGGCGGGAGTAGCGTTATCACTTCAGTATTGCCGTTATAAGAAAATTAAATAATAAAGTGAGCAAGTGCAAGTTGGACTCGCCCATGAAGGGTTCCGTTGCAGCAAGTAACATAATATACATAGTACACATAGTTCTTGTACTTCGTTGTAACTTTGATCGAAGTTTTAATGATAGTGTATTTATGACGTACTAAAAAAAACTACTTATCAGATCGAGTTCAAACCAATTTTCGTTGGTAATTTGCATGGTAATGTAGGTACATCATATGTTTTTTTCATTCCCCTACTTTAGAAGTTAGAGGGGGGGGCACACATTTTACCACTTTGGAAGTGTCTCTCGCGCAAATTATTCAATGTAGACAAAAAATATATTAGAAACCTCAATATCATTTTTGAAGACCTATCGATAGACCCCACACGTGTAAGTATGATGAAAAAAAAATTTGAGTTTAATTTCTCAGTATGTATAACCCTTATTTTTTTATTTTTTTTATAAAAACTTAATGCGGTTCACAGAATGCATCTACTTACCAAGTTTCAACAGTGTAGTTTTCATAGTTTCGGCAAAAAGTGGCTGTGACATACGGACGGACAGACAGACAGACATGACGAATCTATAAGGGATCCGTTTTTACGTTTTACGGAACCCTAAAAATTACGTATTAATCATCAGTTTTTCTGTCAACGTTCGCTCTTTTTACTTTTATTTTTTTCTGTGCTGCGTTTTGAGGTTTTATATGTAGGTTTATTTTTGTAAACAACTATAAAACATTTTCTCATCTAAATCACATTCAGTGCTCATTGATAGTTCGCTAAGAACAGTCACGTCGCGAAATCCGCGGGTGAAAAAGAGTCGACTCATCTAAACAAACGCCGCCGCGTCGCGTCGCCGAGCGCTGTACGTAAAGTGTCGACTATGACCTAGATTCCGTACCGCGATGCCCTGTGGCTAACTTTGCATTTTTATTGTTAAGGCGAAGTCATACTTGACTTCAATAATTAATCATGGCTAGCTCAAGTACCAGTCATATCACATTAAAAACAGAAACTGAGCGCATGCTGTATTCTCGTTACCGCGAAGAAATGGCAGAGCGAGAAAAATTTGAAAATGTGGTAAGAACCTTACAGAAGGAAATTGAAAAGCTCCAAGAGCAAGTTAAAACTTTAACGATAGAAAAAGTCGACAAAAGTAACGATCGTACGGAAGAATGGTTCTTCTCAGCAAGCAGATTACTGTACGGATGAAGAAGAACTAGCCAAAGAAACTGAGTGGGTAAGAGCATTATCTAGGAAAAAAAAAAGAAAAGACTTAATATTGAAAAAGTACCCTAATTTTCATTCGAAAAATCTCCCGTCAAAATATCAGATTTTTCAATAAAGTTGGTAAGCTTTTTGTTCTCTAAAATCTTTTTTTTCTGATAATGTAAAAAAAGTTATACATTACCATGGCAAATGTTCTCAGAAAACGCTTTGAAAAAAAATACCACCATAAGTTCGATTTTTTTTATTTTGGTATAAAACGCATTTAGATTGAAGTTTTTTTTCATATATATTATACTGAGCTTCCAATATAAACTCACAAGTTTGATACTTGAGCATAAGTGTTATAGGATTTTTAAGTGGTTTAGGAGCTTCTATATCGTAAATTTAGGAGAAGACGGGCATTTTTGTTGTAAATTATTTGTATTCAGTACCTATATAGCAATCAAGAAAAACAAAAAACTGAATTCCATAGCGTACATTTTTTTTTTAATGTTTAGTTTCTAAACATTTTTTTTTTGTTATTTTACGATATTTCTATATTATTACACTGTTTACAATTAATTTATAACAGACAATCTCTATGTTTTTCTAAAATTTTTGATATAGAATCTCATAAACCGCTTAGCATCCGAATGACACTTATGCTCAAGTATTAAACTTGTTAGTTTATATTGGAAGTTCAGTATTATATGAAAAAAAAACTTCAATCTAAATGCGTTTTATACCAAAATAAAAAAAATCGAACTTATGTGGTATTTTTTTCAAAGCGTTTTCTGAGAACATTTGCCATGGTAATGTATAACTTTTTTTACATTATCAGAAAAAAGAGATTTTAGAGAACAAAAAGCTTACCAACTTTATTGAAAAAACTGATATTTTGACGGGAGATTTTTCGAATTAAAATTAGGGTACTTTTTCAATATTAAGTTAATTTAAGGTAGAAAAAAAAAATATTTTCAATAAAAAAAAATACAGCGTATTTAAGATATAAAAAGGCATTTTTGACCAAATTTTTAGAGTAATTTTTGTGTGTTTACATGAGATAAAAATTAAAAACCATAAACACACTTATTTGAATTTTTCTCATACATTTTGAGGTTATGTGAAAAAAGTGTCAATATAAAAGCTGTAGATCTTTTTAAACCCTTCAACTTTGCCAGACAACTTATTTCCATAGGATTTGTAGTTTTGCCGGAAATCGAGATAAACCGTTTTACGCTTACAACGGTCCCCTTCCCCTTCCCGACCTCAGATCGCCCGTAAATTATTTTTCCTTTCATTCTTATAATATTCCCCTCCTTTTCCAATGGGTTTCATCCTACTACTATTTTTTTTCACTTGTTAATATTTTTAAAGGCTTCTACCCTGGTCTATTACAAGATAATATAGATATAAAGTTAGTTACACCAAAGGAAGTTTACAAAGAAATAAAACTGAAAATTAGTTTAAAAAAGTCTCCAGTATATGATCTTATTACAGGAATGGTCCTGCGATATCTCCCACGTAAAGCAGTTGTTAAACTTACCACACTCATCAATGTTGCTTTTAGATTAAAGTATGTTCCTGATCTGTGGAAAGTGGCCGAAGTCATAATGATAAAAAAGCCAGGGAAACCTCCGAATGAAGCCACGTCTTATAGGCCAATCTCTCTGCTCCCTGTGATGTCTAAATTGTATGAAAAATTATTACTAAAAAGATTAAAACCTATAATTGAAAGTAAAAATCTCATACCGAGCTACCAGTTTGGATTTAGAGAGAAGCACTCTACTATAGATCAGGTTCATAGAATCACTAACATAATAGAACGAGCCCTAGAAGAAAAGAAAGTATGTACCACAATATTTTTAGACGTGGCACAGGCTTTTGATAAAGTGTGGCATGAAGGGCTAACACACAAACTAAAATTAATGTTACCCAAGCAATTCTCAGATATATTACAATCGTATATATCAAATAGAGTATTTCGAATAAAACAAGATGAAGTCTATTCCGAACTCAAGGAAATCAAAGCTGGAGTACCACAAGGAAGTGTATTAGGTCCCATCTTATACCTGTTATATACTTGTGATATACCAACACTAGAAAATACTACTATTGCGACATTCGCAGATGACACTGCGATTTTGGCACTAGGTGACAATCATGCAGAAGCTACAGAGATGGTGCAATCCGCAATTAATAAAGTCTATGACTGGACGAAAAAATGGCGCATCAAACTGAATGAATCTAAAAGCGTTCATATAGATTTCACAAATAAAAAAGTAAAGTATCATCAAGTTTTCATAAACGATCAACCCATACCTTATGAAAACAAAGCTAAATACCTAGGTATGACTCTTGACGCGAAGCTACGCTGGAAGGTTCACGTCAAGAAGAAAAGAGAGGAATTAGCGATACGCTACAAAAATATGTATTGGCTACTTGGAAGAAAATCTGTGTTGTCAGTACATAACAAGGTCTTATTGTATAAACAAGTCCTAATGCCAGTATGGACATATGGTATACAGTTGTGGGGCTGTACCAAACCAAGCAATATTGAAATTGTACAAAGATTTCAGAACAAAGTGCTAAGGGACATTGTCAACGCTCCCTGGTATATAAGAAATGCTGACATTCATCGAGACCTAAAGATGGATTCTGTTAGTGAAGTGATACGTAAATATGCAGAAGCTCACGAACAAAGACTTCATTACCATGTTAATGTCGAGGCAATCCAGCTCCTTGACAACACTGAGTTAGTGCGGAGGCTTAAACGGACAAAACCATTTGAGTTGACTTAGTGCAAATTAAATGAATACCTGTGTTCAAAGTGCAGTGTTAGTGCAATTTAGATTTATAAATATTAAATACAAAGTACACATGAACGATGTGACTTCGCCTTAATAGAGACAATAAGAAAAGTGCTTATGGACACAATCTTACAATTATTATTATTTAGCAAACTAAGTCATAATAAAATTACTCATTAGCCTAGACTTTCCGAATTAGGCTAGATTGTAATAAATATATTAGTCACCAAGTTGGTTGGTGAATAATTATTAAATAAAAAAAATATTACAAGATTGCAACACCTGTAACAAAATATATTAAGGGACAGACAGAAAACATTTAGTATATTATTTAGATCTATTTCCTTGACGCCCAAACTTATTTGAAACGTGGGTTGCAGGATCATTATTTTATTAATTTACAGTATAATTTGAAGGTTTCAGATGTCTAGTAAGAAGTATAATAATTATATCTATTAAGTTATTAATTTTATTAACAATCAATTACATTGAATTAAATTTATACTTGTAAAAAGTGAATAGCGGGCCACAGCGGATTTAGATGTACCAGCTATGAAGTAGCCAAATAAGGGGGACTCCATATCCTACTAGGGCACGTGTTTTCAAATGACATCATCGTCAGCAGTATCAAAGTAAAAGCAGCGATAATGGACTCTATTAACAATCTCTTGGGTATAGAGTTCATAATCGTTGCGTTTTTTTATCATAAGTTTCGGTTATAAAACGAAGGAGATATTTACAAAAAAGTTAAATAACTAGTAGCTCTTCATTGAGCAAGACGAAGAACCAGATATGTCGGTAAGTAAATTTTGAAATTTGTTTTAATAATGAAAATACAGTAACAAATCTAACATTAAGAATAACTTTATGATCGTTTATCTGCTGACGTTTATTATATTTTCATTTTTTTCAGTGTTCTGACTGGATTCTATCACCACCAGCCCTGAGTATAGATGAATGCTCAAGAATACTAGGAAACAATGAGCAAACCGTAATACAAGCGGTAAGCCCTCGAATCGTTGGAATGAAAATGTTAACTTCATCTTTGAATGAACTGTATCTATTTTACTCCTAGTAGTAGCATCATGAACTAAAACGTAACAATACCTGAAATACTTATGTCACCTTTACTTTTTTCAGTGATGTCAGACTCTGGTCTATCACACCTTAACGATGTTGAAATGATTGAATACGAAGAATGTAAAATTATAATGTCACGAAAGGAATACATTTACCATATAAAATATAATAGGTTTATGTGATGTTTTTAAAATGTAGTTAGTTCTGAAGTACTTACTTACATTGTATTAAATTACTGCGTTAATAATTTATAGAGCAAGAGCCCGTGAACCCCAGACCTTCGTTATTTTTTAAAAGCTGAAAACTTGTCAGCGCATGCACCTAACACAGGTAAGAACGATGGACCATTATGAAGTTTGGATCATCCTGGCTTTGGCAGATAAATGGTACTAAGGCCCCGAATCCCAGCAGTGGGAATTTTTATTGGGCTGCTTATGATAATTAGGCTGCTAATTGTTACCCCAGTATTAGGTATAAAAATCAGAGCGCATATTGCAACGCAAGTAGAATTATAATTGAATGGACATTGTCACAACATGGGTGTCTGGCAAGTGTTTACCACGATGTTAAGGGTCTAGCAATTATTGGTGTGATTTTTTATAATATTCTAAAGGTATTACCAAAATATCAGACTTTATAATTTGACAAATTTTGATCGGTACACCTTTAGTACCGTTTATCTGCCAAAGCCAGGATGAGCCAAACTTCATAATGTGCCTTCGTTCTTACCTGTGTTAGGAGCATGCGCTGACAAACTTTCAGCTTTTATAAAATAACGAAGGTCTGGGGTTCATGGGCTCTTAGTCCATTATACTTTGTTTCATTGCCATCATTACGACTTGTCAATAAACTAAGAGAAAAGTGAATAAATTAAATAATTAAAACTTTAAAAATGAAGCTAGAATTTTCAATATTTTTTAATAGATATAAACAATTGCATGTATAAATATATATGAATAGATGAATTATAATAATAGAATAGATTAATAGTTGAATAAATGAATAGTAGAATAGATGAAAATTGGGGTAGCTGGATCTCTTTTGATCCAGATGCCCCAATTTTAACCTACTGGCACTCTTAATGTTCTGTTTACATCTATTTTATGTACCCATAAACGCGAATAAAGATTATGATTATAAATCTAATGACATTTTGTTTTTTGTGTTATGTAAACTATAAATTCTGATTTGGTTCTGTCATTGGCTTTTGACTACCGCTCCAATTAGGGTCTATCACTGAGATTTGACTCCGGATGGGCTCCCGCCAGAAGCTCTGCGGTCAGCCCTGAGTATCGCTCCTTCATTCTCGACCTGCGCTTCACAACGGAGGTCGCCGACTCGCTTCACTCGCCATCTCCCCCCTTCGCTGCGCTTGGCCTCTAAATTTATGGGATTTAAATTACCTGCCTGTGATGCTCTATAATCACACATATCTCATTCAAATGGTTTTACTCCAGTATGGGTTAATTTATGCTTTTTTAAACTAGTTGCATATGTTGTTCTAAAATCACACACATCACATTCAAATGGTTTTTCTCCAGTATGGGTTAATTTATGCTTTTTTAAACTAGTTGCATATGTTGTTCTAAAATCACACACATCACATTCAAATGGTTTTTCTCCAGTATGGGTTAATTTATGCTTTTTTAAACTACTTGCATTTGTTGTTCTAAAATCACACACATCACATTTAAATGGTTTTTCTCCAGTATGGGTTAATTTATGCGTTTTTAAACTACTTGTCTGTGATGCTCTATAATCACACATATCACATTCAAATGGTTTTTCTCCAGTATGGGTTAATTTATGCGTTTTTAAACTACTTGTCTGTGATGCTCTATAATCACACATATCACATTCAAATGGTTTTTCTCCAGTATGGGTTAATTTATGCCTTTTTAAACAAGTTGCATATGCTGTTCTATAATCACACATATCACATTTAAATGTGTTTTCTCCAGTATGGCTTAATTTATGGCTTTTTAAATGACTGGCTGTTGCTGATCTATAATCACACATGTCACATTTAAATGGTTTTTCTCCAGTATGGGTTAATTTATGCCTTTTTAAACAAGTTGCATATGCTGTTCTATAATCACACAAATCACATTTAAATGTGTTTTCTCCAGTATGGCTTAATTTATGCCTTTTTAAACTACTTGTCTGTGATGCTCTATAACCACACATATCACATTTAAATGGTTTTGCTCCAGTATGGGTTAATTTATGCGTTTTTAAACTACTTGTCTGTGATGCTCTATAATCACACATATCACATTCAAATGGTTTTTCTCCAGTATGGGTAAATTTATGCTTTTTTAAACTACATGCCTCTGATGCTCTATAATCACAGATATCACATTCAAATCGTTTTTCTCCAGTATGGGTTAATTTATGCCTTTTTAAACAAGTTGCATATGCTGTTCTATAATCACACATATCACATTTAAATGTGTTTTCTCCAGTATGGCTTAATTTATGCCTTTTTAAATGACTGGCTGTTGCTGATCTATAATCACACATGTCACATTTAAATGGTTTTTCTCCAGTATGGGTTAATTTATGCCTTTTTAAAGTACTTGTCTGTGATGCTCTATAATCACACATATCACATTCAAATGGTTTTTCTCCAGTATGGGTTAATTTATGCTTTTTTAAACTACTTGCCTCTGATGCTCTATAATCACAGATATCACATTCAAATGGTTTTTCTCCAGTATGGGTGAATTTATGGGTTTTTAAATTACTTGTATGTGATGCTCTATAATCACACATATCACATTCAAATGGTTTTTCTCCAGTATGGGTTAATTTATGCTTTTTTAAACTACTTGTCTGTGATGCTCTATAATCACACATATCACATTCAAATGGTTTTTCTCCAGTATGGGTGAATTTATGGGTTTTTAAATTACTTGTATGTGATGCTCTATAATCACACATATCACATTGAAGTGGTTTTTCTCCAGTATGGGTAAATTTATGCTTTTTTAAACTGTTTGCCCATGATGCTCTATAATCACACGAGTCACATTCAAATGGGTTTTCTCGAGTATGGGTTAATATGCTGCATCTCAAGCTAGTATGTAATATGTTTTGATGTGGTTTTTCATCACAAATTGTAGATACACATTGTTTTTCTTCAGTAAGTGACATTTTTGTTTCTTAAAAAGACCTTGTCTATAGTGCTCGCTGATATAAGTCACAGAGTAAGTAATCACTACGTTATCTTATATATAAAATTCTCGTAATATATAAGTCTATTAAGTCTGCGCGCGCCTGCGACTGGTGCCAAAGAGAATGTACTGGTGCCTGGTGCTGGTGGCGTATTTAAGGTTCAGTGATGCCACCTTGAATTTTTGTAAGGCGCTAGATCGAGAGTAAAATGTCGCCAGATATCAGGTCAACTACGAAAACAAGCTCCGATTGATCGGGTCCGATCGACAGCTGTCCGATTAATCGAATTGTAGCTTACCACGAAAAACAATCGGATCGATACATCTCGGTCGGAAGTCATAGACTTAGGTCGGCTGAGGGTCGGATCGAATGATTTGAAACCTTAGTGATGTCCTAACCAAAACGGTTTTATCGGTTTTTGATTTTTTCTTTTAATTGTAATATTTTTAGAAATTTGGATTTTAAAAGTCTACCAAATTCCGCTAAATGGATTGCGATTATAGAAACCCTAATTTAAATTAAAAACGAACGAATATGTATGAGATACCAAAAAATAGTTGTATCCATTTTTAAACTTTCGTGTATTTTTACCAGAGTGCAATAAAAAGTTTTTACAAACTTATAATTACAGAACAGAAACATTATATTTGTTATAACTTAATAAAATGTTTTGTATTCTATAGGCATTGAAATAAACCACATAAATATGTTCATTTGCTATTAATTTGTAGTTAAATTTCAAGAAGTCAACGTTGAAATTCAAGATTATCAAAATTAAATGTTATTTCTTCTATAATTTCATCTTCATTCACATACGCCGACGTTACTGTCGCTGACGCTGACGCTGACAATGCTGTAGATGTTGTTGGTTGTGGTTGATTTTTATAATCGTACTTTGCCAATAGCTGCAATGACATCTCTTGGTAATTCATAATTGGAACATTTTGCACCAGTAACTTTTAGTCTATTTCTGATAAAAATTATGGCATTTAGAAGTGGACCAGCCATCCTATTCCGGAGTTTGTTTTTCACAATGTTCATGATACTGAAAATTCTTTCGATACCCGCATTAGAATGGGGTAAAGTTAACGCAGATACGGAAAGATCAACTAGTTCTTTAAAGACATTTATTCCTGCTGCGTTTCTGTACTCATCTACCTCAAGCCAAAATTTTACAACATCATTTGTATTTTTCCACTGGACAAAACAGATGTTGTGCCACTGGTTTAATATAAAAATTTTCATCATCATCATCAGCCGCAAGACGTCCACTGCTGAACATAGGCCTCCCTCCTAGATTTCCACAACGAACGGTCCCGCGCAACCTGCAACCAGCGGTTTCCAGCGACCTTTGTTAGGTCATCTGTCCATCTAGTGGGAGGCCGTCCAACACTGCGTCTTCCGGTTCGTGGTCGCCACTCGAGAACCTTTCTTCCCCATCGGTTGTCAGTTCTGCGAGCGATGTGGCCTGCCCATTGCCACTTCAGCTTGCTTACTCTTTGAGCTATGTCGACCACTTTCGTTCTATTGCGAATATCCTCATTACGGATTCTGTCGCGCAAAGAGACTCCGAGCATAGCTCTCTCCATAGCTCGCTGTGTGACTTTGAGCTTTGTTATGAGCCATTCCATAAGCCATCACTGGCAACACGCATTGGTTAAAGACTTTTGTCTTTAGGCATTGGGGTATATTGGACTCAAAGATGTGCCGAAGTTTCCCGAACGCTGCCCATCCGAGTTGGATTCTTCGCTGGACCTCTTTGTCGAAGTTGGATCTACCTAATCGGATCTTTTGACCCAGGTAGACGTATTCGTCAACAACTTCGAGTGTGGTATTCCCAACATTAACCGGTACAGGTGAGACATGAACATTTGACATGACCTTCGTCTTGTCCATATTCATCTTCAAACCTACCTGCTGGGATACTCTACTGAGGTCCCTGAGCATAGCACCGAGGTCCTCCAGCGACTCCGCCACAATGACTATGTCGTCGGCAAATCGAAGGTGAGTGATGCATTCGCCGTTGATATTGATGCCGTATCCGTTCCAGTCCAGTAGCTTGAAAACATCTTCTAGCGCGGCAGTGAACAGTTTCGGAGATATAACATCTCCCTGTCTCACGCCTTTCTGTAGCTGTATGTGTTTTGTGCACTGGTCCTGTAATCGGACAGACATTGTGGCTTTGCTGTAGATACACTTCAACACTTCGATATAGCGATAGTCGATGCGGCATCGCTGAAGAGACTGAAGCACTGCCCAGGTCTCGATGGAATCGAAGGCTTTCTCATAGTCCACATACGCTATACATAGTGGCCGATTATACTCCTCGGTTTTCTGTATAATCTGCCGAAGCGTATGGATGTGGTCTATGGTACTATAGCCTTTTCGGAAACCGGCTTGTTCGGGTGGCTGGAAGTCGTCAAACCTGCGTGCGAGACGATTCGTGATTACCCTCGAAAACAACTTATAAACGTGGCTCAGAAGTGAGATGGGTCTGTAGTTCTTCAACAAGGTGTTGTCACCTTTTTTGAAGAAGAGCACCACCACACTTCTGCTCCACGCTTCTGGCGTATTACCGTCAAGTATGACGGAGTCGAACAGCCTCTGGAGGACTTTAAGTACCGGTTTTCCACCCGCTCTCAGAAGCTCAGTCGTAATTCCGTCATCGCCAGGTGCCTTGTTGTTCTTAAGTTGTTTGAGGGCCATCCTAATCTCATACAGGCTGACTTCCGGGATATCTTCGGTAAAGTGTCGGGTTAGCTTGGCTCTGGGGTCTTTTGCCATGCTAACGACAGGTTGTGCTTGTGTAGAGGTGTATAACTGTTCATAGAACCTCTCAATCTCCTCCAAGATCTCGGGCTTCGACGAGACGACGTTACCACTATCGGTCTTCAGTTTGGTCAATTGACTTTGCCCAAGAGACAGATTTCTTGCGAACACTTTCGAGCCTTTGTTCCGCTTAATCGCTTCTTCAATACACGAAGTATTGAAGCAGCGTATGTCGCGTCGCACACAAGTAGATATCTGTCTATTGAGCTGTCTGTATGCCGTCATGTCGACCGAAGACTGCAATCGTATATCTCGCCTAACCGCCATGAGATTCAGAGTATGATCGGAGAGCTTTTGGGTTCTATTCTGGCGTCGGCTCTTATAAAATTTCCTGCCAACTGCTTGAACAGTTTCCACCAGCCTGTCGTTCATTTCGTCCGCCGTTACGCATTCATCTAAGGCTTCGAAGCGATTTTGAAGTTCGAGTTGAAAGTTATCGGGATCTTCGATTTGAGCATAATTTGGTCGGAGCGTGGACTTCATTAGACGTGATCTTTCGAACTTAATGTTTAGATTCAGCGTGCCTCTTACAATACGGTGATCGCTGCCGGTCTTAACCCTACTGATCACAGAGACATCGCTGAATATTTGCCGTTTAGTCGTCATAATGAAGTCGATCTCATTTTTTGTGGAACCGTCTGGGCTAATCCAGGTCCATTTTCGTTGTGGCTGTTTCTTGAAAAAGGAGTTCATCATAAAGAGGCTCTCCCTTTCCAAGAAATCAGCTAGACGTTGCCCTCTTGGGTTCCGCTGCCCATATCCGAATTTTCCCACTCTCAACTCATCACCGCTACGTTTGCCTAGTTTCGCGTTGAAGTCTCCCATCACAACTGTGAAATGTGTTGGCGAGACATGTATGGCTTTGGAGATGTCCTCATACATGGTCTCAACCTCTTCGTCGGGATGTGTCGAGGTCGGTGCGTATACCTGTATGACCTTCAATGAATACCGGTCGGTTATTTTAAGTACAAGGTATACAACCCTGCTCGACACACTCTCGATCATTAACACGTTGTTGACAAGAGACTTGCGGACGATAAACCCGACACCCCCTTGGGATTGTTGATCTCCCTCCCGGTAGTAGAACAAGTTGCCGGATTCGAGGGTTATTCTGTCCTCGCCCTGTCTACGGACTTCGGATAACCCTATGATATCCCAGCGCAACTTGTCCACTTCTTCTTCCAGCTCCACAATCTTCTCGTCAGCCCTCAGAGTCCGTGCGTTGTACGTTGCCAGGTCGAGTCGTTGGGTTTGGTGGCGGGGCGTCTGCCGGGGATTCTTAGCACCCCATGCTCCGCCGGAACCAAGGCTGCCACCAACGCCTGGAATAACGGAGCCGCCGGGGACTAGGGGCCGTTTCTTTTTTGTGACCATCATATGGGGGGGTGTTTGCCATAGTCACCACGCTTGGCAGGCGGGTTGGTGACCGCGGAGCCAGTCCTTTGCACCGATGACGCCGCTGCCCGTCACCGGCCAGCTCAATTTAGGACTGGCTTTTAAATGGATATACCGCCATTGGTTCGGTCGTCAGAAAATAAAAATTTTACCTTCCAATAAAATTTGTATTATGCTTCCAATGACGTCCGAAGTCCATTATGAGAGTACGTCGCTTTCTTTACCTTACCTGGTCGTCAAATGTCGCTACTTCCGCTACCTAGACGCGCCTCAAGCGCCATCTATCCTTACAGTATGCAACTAAACCATCTTCCAAAGACAAGCCACCATTTTGGTCATTGTTCGGCTCATAGTGGTATCATAGCACCAGGAAGACATTACTGGGACTTCGGACGTCATTGGAAGCATAATACAAATTTTATTGGAAGGTAAAATTTTTATATTATGCGTTCCGTTTGACGTCCGAAGTCCATTATGAGAGATTTGTTTGTTATCTCCTGGTGGCTTGTAGGGATTTTGATAGAATCAATTTAAAACGCAACAATGTGATAGAATCTAAA
Organism: Ectropis crepuscularia; assembly: GCA_963693475.1. NCBI lineage: Eukaryota > Metazoa > Arthropoda > Insecta > Lepidoptera > Geometridae > Ectropis > Ectropis crepuscularia. The sequence continues at coordinate 12,902,458 of OY856366.1, read as the reverse complement.
ATGTTGTAAACTTAGATATTCGTAAGGTAAGGTGCGAGACACCTGTGTATAAAACAATATAATTTTCTTTGTGTTATGAATCAGTCAAATGAATCATGTCTGTTATACTATTATTTATTTCTTTTAGAAAGATATTCTAATCGGTACTATTACATTCTAGTTGTCAATTAACCTAATTAAGCAAGTAGTAGGCACATCACAAATATGCTAATTTTCTAAGCAGTTCAAAGCGTTCTCGACGCTGATCTGCAAGTTTCATCTCGTGCGTGAATACCAGCATTAGCTAAAAGTTTCTTTATCAAATCACCAATCATCGTTGCTGTAGCTGACCTTATAGGGCTATTGTATATATATTGTATATATAGGCTATATGTAGTTGCTACGAACAATTTAGTCATATAGCCCCCGAGTCGCTTGTGTCTTGTTTACTGAAGATGAAAACTTCCAACTAGATACAACTTAAGATAGAACTTGTCGATACGAGGATATGTATGTCCGTCTGCGAATCGAAAACGGGTTACAATCGACCAATAAGGTTGTGTTTTTTATAAAATTTTAACTTACGGTATGTAAGTAAATAAGATCATGAACTCTAAGAGCTAAAGATAGTAATAAAATAGGTGCAGTATGTCTGGATACCTGATAATTATTTAATCAAAATTCTTGCATACCGATTTGGTAATTTACGAGGACCCGTTTGCCAAAGAAATAATCTTTTAATATAAGTCTTACTCGTGTTAAGAATCCCTAACGAGGGGTCGTACTGTTCTATTTTGTAGAACAGTACTAGATTCTATATGGAATAAGTATTCGTACTTCTGGCAATATCTGTGGTAACTTTGGGTCGAATACGACTGGCAACACGGCATTTGTCTATGGTACGAGAAAAAGAAGGGAGATTCGGGATTCTCTATTGTAACGTCGGTTTGTAATGTAGTTGAAAACAGTTGAATAAATGAGTAATATAAAACCACCGTTGTTTGTATTATGATAATTAAAAGTTCAGAAGACGGGATATCGAGATAGCCCATTTGCGCTATCGGCCGTAAGGTAAAAATGGTGATATTTTGGGTGAGTTGCACAACTTTTCGATAACCAAGAATAAGAGTTAAAAAAAAAAAAGCTGAAAGTTATTTTCGATGAGGTTTAATTGGTACTGTGTACCTACCTATTTGTGTTAGTACCTATTTGAATATAATGAGCCTCTAGGGACTGGACACTAAGACAAAATATTGATTTTGACAATGAATTGATTTTACATTTGCTATTTTAACGCTTTCAACATGTTTATTGAACCTTCTAATGTGTTTGTTAGTTACGTGTTCAGTGTTCAGATATAAATATGGTTCTAGCTTACTGTTTGAAGAGAAGGTATTACGATGAAGATCGGTAGCTTCGTGTCTTTTGTACTAGGTACTAGGTACCTCTCTATTACGCGGGTAGCAACTGAGTTCTATGACGAAGATTTATAATAACGACTAAGTAACTACATCCATCTATCTATCTGCTTAGCTAATTATGTCTATCTACCGACAACTGGCGCATAAAATTCATCGGGCATTTTCCAGTGTGTTATTTGATTTGATATTTTTAACGTGTTTTTAGTACCTATATATTTGGAGACTGACCCTACAATGAAGGTTGATTATTAACAGCCAATTACCTTATTTTATGTTTTCTCCTTTTCATGTATTTTTATTGTAGGTACTCTTTGCATGATCTGCTTACTGTGTACTTATTTACTATGTGGGAATGTTACAGCAATCAGTTCAATCCATATTTTTCCGATCCCTTTTGGTACCTACTTGAACCTTTAGCGTATCAGAACAAAAGGTTTGTTTTCGTGTTGCCCGTGGGTTATTAGTTTGGATGTTGAATACGATCTAGCTATCGGTAAATCCATCGTCGCAATGTTAGTGATTGGGAGATGTAAATGAATCACTGACGAGGTGCAGTGGGAGTCGCGGTCACTCACTTGTCTATCTTAGTTCAACTGATACCTAGTACGATGTCGTCATCACGCGAAAGATGTGATGATAGTCCGATATTCGTGGATGATCGCCGCTATGCTAAAAAAACGCTAACACGGCTAAAAATGCAGCTAACACGGATTTAGAAAAATAAGTGTAGACAAGGTTAATGAATTAGATTTGGTGGCATCTACTAAAAATTACTGTTTTGAAATTAGATTATTTCCAGTATCATCAAGCAATTTCTTTATTTTAAATTTTCATAAGGTCTGGTTGATAATAAAAAAAAAAAATGTGCTAGGAAGGAATTCAAAATAATGTTACTAATCGACATTTCACTACTGTGAATTAAAGTGATTTGTTACGCAAACCACACCAATGTTTATATTATAAATGAATCCATTTATCATCGCATCATGGGTGAACAGCTGGACCGATTTCGCTAATTCTTTCGTAGTTGTGTTTGTTATTGTTGGGAGAAGGATTTTATGAAAGGAAACGTATAAAAAAAATTTAATAATTGTAAAACTTTTAAAATTTGACAGATGAACACTGGTAATATTAGAGGTGATGTTGTAAATAAATACATTTGTGCGCTTACGTTACAAACGCTGATTGAACCCTACGAGATAGATCAAAATAGGAATAACCCAAGATAAATGTATCCTTTACTTTTTAGTAGAAATAATGGCTTGTGAACGAAGTAATTTTGAGCAAAATGGCATTAATACTTATCCAATTAAACCGTGCGAAGCCGGGGTGTGTCACGAGTAGGTAAATAAATGCTCGTAAGGGATCGTGTTTTACTTTGAGAATATTAGCAACATTTTTCTTCAACTGAAATTGAAGTTTTGGTTTGCAGCGTAATAGCTCATGGTATGTTGCTTAAATTCAAATCATAAATAAATAAAAACATATTTAATTTGAGCCCGAAGATTGTAGGTCTGCTAAGAAGCAAATATTTAATTTGTTACATGTTAATTAAGTACAAGTTCTAATTTCTCATACACTTATTGTAAAAATAAATATGTTGGATTAAAATTTTTGAAACATGAAATTAAGGTTTTGATTAAACTTCAAATAGGTATGTAGTTTGAACACAAGAGAACACTTGTTGTTATTGTCTCCGTATACGAGGTAGGTATTCTTCCAATCATGTACTAATCTATACTAATATTATAAAGCTAAGGAGTTTGTTTGTCTGAACGCAAGGATCTCTGGAACTACTGGTCCAAATTGCAAGATTATTTCTTTGTAGGATAGTCCATTTATCGAGGAAGGCTATAGGCTATTTAACATTACGCTACTATCAACAGGAGCCGAGCATGAATGAAGAATGTGACAAAAACGGGAACAAATATTGCTTTTTAAGAGCTTTCGTTGCGTGACAGCATATGTCATATTTTAAAGATTGCGTCATTAGAACCTAAACTAACCGAATTTGTTCAAAATTTGAATTGGTAGGTACGACCAATTTTCGATAGAAGGCGTAGCAACGCGCGCGCGTTCAGCTAGTATGTCTAATAAAAATGTAAAGATAACTTTGACTGCACTCGTGGTTTAGTTGGTAGTGAGTCTGCCTGCGAAGCCAAAGGTCATAAATTCGATTCACATCCAATATAAATATTTGTGTGATGAATACAAACATTTGTTGCCTACGGTGAAATTTCGTTAGTATTCCGATTTGTTGAATAACTGAAGTTATATAGCGGATCTTATTTGCGGAGATTTTCATGGTACTACGTAGTTTAAAACTCTGGAATAGTTACAAAAATAAAATGCTAATATTTGTACTTACTATTAAACATTCTTAGAATATTTGGGTTATAACCAAGGCTTTTAAATTAACATCATTCAAATACCTATATTTATTTGTTTGTAAAATAAAGAACTATTGGTGAAACTTCGACAAGTCGTTAGTCGAATAAACAGTACCTACATATTTAATAAGTTGAAGGTAACGATAAATCGTCACAAAAATACATTAGGTAAGATAAAGAATTGGATTACTTGATGATTATAGTTCAAGCTCTAGAAATATTAAAAAAAAAAAAAAATGAGTGACAAAAACATTTATAACAAAAAAAAACATATTTGGATACATTGCTTTCGTTGTAAATAGGTACTTTGTTATGCTATTTACTATGTTTGGCTACATGTGCGTAAGCGCAAGCGAGCTATTATTGTAATAGAAAAATAAAATAACATGAATAACAGCATTAGTCGTGACATACAATTTCAAACATTCCGATGTTTAATAGTTTCAATCCTTAACGCTCTTATCATCCCACGGGATGCATAAGGAATGTGCGTCATTAATGTTAAATTACAATGAAATCTGTTTATACCTGGAAGCGAGTACTCTCACTGTACTACCCGCTATCAAGAAAATCATCAAACACAAAAGTCCCAGATTGAACATTTTGTTTTCCTTTCTAAAATTCAGAAATTACTATTTAGATCTGCAATCAGTATGAAATGTAAATGAAATGTTGACATTAAGTATAATGTGCAAGGCAGACATATTAAAAAAAAAAAATTTAGACTACTGAAATGGACATTAGCAAGACAATTACTAAAGTTTAAAATTATCTACTTGATAACGAAGCGTACTTTCTTCACTCTCTGATGGCTGTTAGCCTAGCCTAAATAAGCAGAAGGTAAACTAAAAAAAAAAAAAAGGAATTAATGGCTCTAAGAACATTCAGTGCCCGAAATTAAGTAATGGAAGTTTAATTTAAATGCATACCTAGTGCAAGTGTAGTTTATACCTCTTAGTTGAATTACTGTAAATGAGATACATTATTATTTACACTCTTAGATGTATGGTTAACTAAAGTAATTGGTCTGTACGCCCGTGTTAGTTAATATTAAGAATAAAGAAATAAATATTATGATTGAATTCATGCATGAAAAGCATTTCAAGATTTATAAGCTGTGATGCAATGCGTGACGTAATACAGGTCGTGCCGAACACAAAGTTATTTACTGTACGTGGTATATTTTTTTTGGGTCCACATTAGAAATTGATTAATATATCTCCTTTTCCATTTATAAAAAAAAAAAAGAACGGACCGCTAAATCTGGCGAATATGATTGTAATAATACGTACTACAGTTAGTAAGTTGATAATTTTGTATAAAGCGCTTCATAATATTGAAGCGCAGTGGTCACAAAATATAATTTTCAAACAGAGTACGACAAATATATGTATTGATAAAAGATACCTAGAAACAGGTACTAAACAGTTCCTATGTCATAAATATTTGTTCACATTAAAACCGTGGTAGTGGCGCCGTCATCACACATGATGTGTATGTTGGTCGCAACGATTTAAAATCTGGCTTCTGTTTGTTGACTGTCACGGATATCAAACTGGTATTCTGTCGCATCTAACTCAGATGTTCTATATTTTAAAGCACATGGTAAGATGCGGCAACGACAAAACATAAATTGGCGAGAGAACGGAGCAAGAGCATTAGGTACCTGGTATAGAGGGTTCCAATCCTCAAGATTTTTATTTACAAACAATCAAGGATTGGCTATGCAAAGCTTTTGAGCCGACAGCACATGTTTTGAGTTGGTTGAAAAGTCAAACGATTCTCTGGCCATTTTTAAAAGTAAAAGCTAGCTAGTTGGTTGATCGACCAATAAGAGTCAACCAAAGAGTAAAATTATTAACTTCTTTTCCAAAAGCTGTAAGATGTTTAAAATAATAATAAATCTCTACATTGTGCTCCAAATAAATTAAAAAAAAAAAGAATAGTGAAACAGTGACTACGTTTTGTCAAAATTTAAGCTTGACTAATAAGACTAGTAATTTTCCTAAAAAGTCTGAGAAATAGGGTAGTTTGATAAGTCTGCCTGCGGTCAGAAACTTTTGCATAATTGACACAAAATTTCTAATTTGTTATCCATGAACATGGCGTAAAATACTGAATCGAAATATCGGGGAGTCGCTCCACTATTATAATTTTAATTACAAAAAATAGACATACAGTTAAGAGTTACGATAGGCGAGTGCCTAAAAGAAAAAAAATCGAACAATGCCAAGACAATGTCAGTCGTTCCCCTTATGAAGAAACGTAGTCTACTACTGAACTACTGGTTTGCTAAGTTAGTACGATTTGTACGCAAATCTATTTGAACCTATCGATAAAAGTAGAGTTGGAGACAATAGATACCCTAAGGCATTATCCTATAGGCCTTATCGATAGTTAAATTAAATGTATAATATCAAAGACTTAAGTTTAAAATATCAAAGAGAACGAAAGCGGACACGAAGACTAAAACTTCTAGAGCTGCAATTCGAGATGTTTTCGCATTGAACAAAATTCGCTGAAGCAAATTTAAATTTCGCTGAAGATTTATAATCCATTTATATGTCTGTATACCAAACATTGATGGAAACTAGCGAACGTTTTTCTGGTCTCTGACACAACACAATTTTGTTAATCCTAGTTTCACAGACGAATAAAAGTATCATTGTAGTATTGAAGTAGCATTGAACAATTTATAGGTTCTAAAGTATAGATAGCACAAGAATAGCGCGAGAAAGATAAACGTAAACATTTTTCAAATGGATAAAATGTAACCTTCGATGAGATCTGACGGCTCAGAAGGAAAGTAGTGATGGAAATTAAAACAAAAATATATAAAGCACTAAAATTACTATGAAATGTATTATGATTCAGTTTGCGTAAGCTTACGAACTGTGTTCTTGATTGATGAAAATGTATTTTATACAAAGTATGTTAGTCGACGTTACTCTGCACTGGTCCATTAACAACCTTGATTATATTCTTGTTTTCTTTCTAAAACCGCTGAGATGTTTTAAATTTGCCCTTGGTTCTGATACGCTTAAGCTACCCTTCCTTCAACCAATTCCTAAATGAACCGCGCAAAGAGACAGCTGAGCACGTCTTGGAGTGACGATGGAGTCGGCAATGTGGCGCCTTGTGAGCGCTAGTGCTGCATAGTGCTGCAACACCAGAACGAGGCTGAATCAAGTTCTTCCCGAAGATGTCCTGATAAACTTGTCTACTGGAGAAGGCCGAAGCACCTTATGGGTGCAAGCGGTATCTACAATATTTATGTTATTTGTTTCCTGGAGGAGGCCGAAGCACCTTGCGTGTGCAAGCGGTACCCAGGCGATTTAATCATTAACTGGAGGAGGCCGAAGCACCTTATGGGTGCAAGCGGTATCCAGAATATTTATGTTATTTACTTCCTGGAGGAGGCCGAAGCACCTTGCGTGTGCAAGCGGTACCCAGGCGATTTAGTCATTAACTGGAGGAGGCCGAAGCACCTTATGGGTGCAAGCGGTATCCAGAATATTTATGTTATTTACTTCCTGGAGGAGGCCGAAGCACCTTGCGTGTGCAAGCGGTACCCAGGCGATTTCATCACTAACTGGAGGAGGCCGAAGCACCTTATGGGTGCAAGCGGTATCCAGAATATTTATGTTATTTACTTCCTGGAGGAGGCCGAAGCACCTTGCGTGTGCAAGCGGTACCCAGGCGATTTAGTCATTAGCTGGAGGAGGCCGAAGCACCTTATGGGTGCAAGCGGTATCCAGAATATTTATGTTATTTACTTCCTGGAGGAGGCCGAAGCACCTTGCGTGTGCAAGCGGTACCCAGGCGATTTCATCACTAACTGGAGGAGGCCGAAGCACTTTATGGGTGCAAGCGGTATCCAGATTATTTATGTTATTTACTTACAGGAGAAGGCCGAAGCACCTTGCGTGTGCAAGCGGTACCCAGAAGAGTTAATCATTGGCTGGAAGAGACCGAAGCATTTTATGGGTGCAAGCGGTGCCCAGATACTTTAGTAACTTACCTTTAAAACGAGATTGAAGCACCTTGTGCGTGCAAGTAGTACCCAGATACTTTAGTAACTTACCTTTAAAACGAGATTGAAGCACCTTGTGCGTGCAAGTAGTACCCAGATACTTTAGTAACTTACCTTTAAAACGAGATTGAAGCACCTTGTGCGTGCAAGTAGTACCCAGATACTTTAGTAACTTACCTTTAAAACGAGATTGAAGCACCTTGTGCGTGCAAGTAGTACCCAGATACTTTAGTAACTTACCTTTAAAACGAGATTGAAGCACCTTGTGCGTGCAAGTAGTACCCAGATACTTTAGTAACTTACCTTTAAAACGAGATTGAAACACCTTGTGCGTGCAAGTGGCACCCATATACTTTAGTAAATCACCTTTAAAACGAGATTGATGAACTACATATCTTTAACACGAGACCGAAGCACCTTGTGAGTGCAAGCGGTGCCCAGATACTTTAGTCACTTGCCTTTAAAACGAGATTCAAGCACCTTGTGCGTGCAATTGGTACCCAGATACTTTAGTAACTTACCTTTAAAACGAGATTGAAGTACCTTATGCGTGCAAGTGGCACCCATATACTTTAGTAAATTAACTGTAAAACGAGATTGAAGCACCTTGTGTGTGCAAGCTGTATCCAGATACTCTACTTAATTACGTTTAAAACGAGATCGAAGCACCTTGTGTGTGCAAGCTGTACCCAGATACCCCAGTTACTTGTTTTTAAAACCAGATCGAAGAAGCTTGCGTGTGCAAGTTACAAATGCTCTGTTCATTTACCTTTCACAGGAGACCGAAAGCTCCTTGGCCGTGCAAATAGTACCCCGACCTCATAAGCTATGTACAGCACCGAGGCCGGAGCATATTGTTAGATGCACCGAGTTCCCTTCTATGTGGAGGGCGTAGTACAATGTACAATGAAATATGTAGTTGGCATCAGAATTATGTTCAAAATTTAGCAACTTAAATCTGTTCAGCAATATTCTGCACAATGTTATCAGTCGTTTTTAGAATGGGGACATTCTAGTGATCAGGATGGTCGCAGCATTGTGATATTTTTTATTACTGTTTGACAAGATGTAAATTTACTACAAGTGTTAACTTACCCATTAGGCTAATAATTTGATATCATAATTTTGTTTTTGAAGAAGGAACATAATTATTAATAATTGTATAGTATTATTATCTAATTCAACCCGAATCAGAGTCTGCTACTTGAGTTACCTGTTATCTCATACATTGCCAACTATATCTGTGTCTGGGACAGACACTGGTTCAGGATGGCCGACTGTTAAGAATCCCTAACGAGGGGTCGTACTGTTCTATTTTGTAGAACAGTACTAGATTCTATATGGAATAAGTATTCGTACTTCTGGCAATATCTGTGGTAACTTTGGGTCGAATACGACTGGCAACACGGCATTTGTCTATGGTACGAGAAAAAGAAGGGAGATTCGGGATTCTCTATTGTAACGTCGGTTTGTAATGTAGTTGAAAACAGTTGAATAAATGAGTAATATAAAACCACCGTTGTTTGTATTATGATAATTAAAACTCGTACTAATGGCTTATTTGTTATTTTGATGCAGATATCGTTTCTCAAGTGGTGCAATAACCGATTTATGAACACGAATCTTTCGGTAGGAGAAATCCTCAGAGATGAAGAACCGAGATAGTCACATTTATAGGTTCCGGTAAACAAAATTAATATAATTTACTTGGTAAAAACTTTACTCATCTACTCCGAATGGAGGCATACGTTTTAATGGTGACTGTCTCGAATTTCTCGTGATATTTCATTGAAACGCCTTCTCTTGCGGGTAGGCCCTTCTTCATTTTTGTTGTCATTTACTTGAGGCGCTGGTGAAGTTGTAACTTCACCATCATCAAAATTATCAGTTCCATTACTAGAGAATTGATAAATAATGCCAACTGTGTCGTGCATAGTGTCCTTTCCAGAAGTTGTGTCAACGAAGCGGTCGAAATTATCGAACGCTACGTGGGTGCTGTGTCCATTTGCTGCAGTGATGCCTTTTGGTATAACTTTGTTATCTTGGATCGATGTATACGTCATTTCGGTTTCAAATTCTTCTGCCAAATTATATCCAATTGTATGGCCATACCTATTAAGTATCGTAATTACTTGCTGTTTTGAATAAAAAATATAACGAAGAATTTCTTAAACTTATCGCTGAATATACAGTAAGTACATAATAATTGAATCTTTAAAATTATCTAAGCTAATACATCTTCTATATTTTTGTCATGTTGAAGTAACTGCTAGTAAAATTCACTTATGGTTTTGTTAATTTTCGACACACATATTTTTTTGTAATCTACTTAAAAACGGTAGTTAAAAATTGAATAAAGTAGCCAAGTGCGAGTTGGACTCGCCCATGAAGGGTTCCGTTCCAGCAAGTAACATAATATACATAGTACACATAGTTCTTGTAGTTCGTTGTAACTTTGATCGAAGTTTTAGTAATAGTGTATTTATGACGTACTAAAAAAAAACTACTCATCAGATCGAGTTCAAACTAATTTTCGTTGGTAGTTTTCATGGTAATGTACATCATATATTTTTTTTAGTTTTTTCATTCTCTTACTTTAGAAGTTAGAGGACAAAAGTTGGGACACACATTTTACCACTTTGGAAGCGTCTCTCGCGCAAGTTATTCAGTGTAGACAAAAATTTTATTAGAAACTTCAACATCATTTTTGTAGACCTATCGATAGACACCCCACACGTGTAGGTTTGATGAAAAAAAAATTTTTGAGCTTCAGTTCTCAGTATGGGGGGCACCCCTAATTTTTGTTTTTTTTAAAAACTTTTGTAAAAATCTTAATGCGGTTCACAGAATACATCTACTTACCAAGTTTCAACAGTGTAGTTCTCATAGTTTCGGCAAAAAGTGGCTGTGACATACGGACGGACAGACAGACAGACAGACAGACAGACATGACGAATCTATAAGGGTTCCGTTTTTACGTTTTACGGAACCCTAACAAGAAAATGTTCTGATTTCTTATTAATTTTTTTTGAATAATTAAATGAGGATGTTTTCAATCAACTATTCTTATAAAAAATAAGGTAACTCAGGCAGTACCTATTTTTATACCCAGACACATTTACGGTTACTAAAAACAGCTTGTAATAAAACAATTTCATCAAGATCGGTTCTGTTGTTTGGGTGTGAAAGCTTAATTCGTCCCCCATTTCAACTCTAATTTAATTCCCTTACAGTTCGAAATTATAAAATTGCTAGAACAAACATTAGATTGCTTCGTGTCAAGTGTCTATATGCAGAGTTTCATGGTTTTATCTTCAACGGTTGGGAACTTCCATGTTGACATTTATCCCCCATTTCAACCCAAATTTCACCCCCGTACAGCTCGAAATTCCAAAATTGATAGAACAAACATTTAATTGCTTTGTGTCAAGTGTCTAAACACAAAATTTGATAACTTTGAAAATCACGAATTTTTATACAATCGTTCATCCCTTGTTTCACCCTCTCAGGGGTTGAATTTCGCAAAACCCCGTGTTAGCGAACGTCCACGTGCTAAAAGGGACCTCCATGCAAAATTTCAGATTCCTAGTATTTGTAGTTTCTGAGATTCCTTGATGAGTGACCTTTCGCTTTTATATATATAGATATATAGAATAGATACCAGGTGAACCGTGCGCGCGTCGCTACGCATCAAAAATTGGTCGTACCAATTCAAATTTTGAACAAATTCGGTTACCTTAGGTTCCAATGACGCAACCTTTCAAAGATAGACACATGCTGTCACGCAACGAAAGCTCTCCAAAAACATTTTTTTTCCCCGTTTTTGTTACATTTTTCATTCATGCTCCGCTCCTGTTGATAGTAGCGTAATGCTAAATATTAATATAGCCTTCCGCGATAATTGGACTATCCAACAGAGATAATCTTTCAATTCGGACCAGTAAGTAGTTCCCGAGATCGGTGCGTTCAAACAAACAAACAAACTCTTCAGCTTTATAATATTAGTATAGATTAGTAGGATTGTACGTGGAGATTATAAAAACAAAATAAATGTATCGTGTCGAATGATACCACGGACCACGGGTGACGCTGCGGTACGTAGCTACTACAGTATAACAATGTGCTATTAGATTGAAGTAGTTTGTCTGTGTCACGTTTTTAGACTAAAATGAGTTTTACAATGTTTTTAGTTAACCGGAAACCGTATTATGGTTTTAATCTTAAAAATCTCATTCTGACTAACTAGGTAACTGTTTAAGTCGAGAGTGAATCGGTTTTTTTAGGTTAACGCGGTTCATCAAAATAAATATAGTCGTTTAATTTCAGGTGAGGTGAGGTTGACCGCCGTCAAGCGTAAATTTATTAAAGATTACATGACAAAAATCCGATTAATATTATAAATTAAAATGTTTATCCTCTTTTTGACAGCACCAATAGAACGTAACTGCGTCATGTTACGCAAAAGTTCACTTTTAAATGCGAGGTTTTAAAAATATGACAACTGCTTAAATTAGCTCCTTGATCCCGTATAATAATCATCTTTCACAAAATGAGTCCATAAGTGCAGTAGTTTTTTTATAAATTCCATAAAATAACAAACGTTTTTAAAAATTACGTTCTATGGCTATCAACATAGTGATGTTACGAAGTTACGATTGAGATATCGATATTGTTTATGAACTATTTTTACACGGGGTTTTCCGTTCTCGGCACATAATATCGGATTTATTTTTATGCAAAACCGTTATATTGATGCGCCTCAGGAAAACATTATTTGAAGACGTGTTTATCTCCTGGTGTACTTATATCCAAAAAAAACAAGGTTATGATGACTGAAACATTTGAATACTTATTAAAATAAAGTGTTAAATAACATTTTGTAGTTAGGTAAATGAACAAAGTTTATTTATGTCTGATGTAAACTTTGAAGAACATGATGTACCATTTTCGTTAATTTCTAAATAAATTAACCTGATATGCTTAATGTGTTAAAAATATTTCCATATTTGGCTTAATAATGTCTCATCAGTCGGTTGGGTATTATTTCATCACCCAAAGGTTACTGCTGTACCTGATCTACGTCTACTAGTTGTGCGTCTATAGCACTGTTTCAATAGACTGGACATATCAATTTTTTCAATAACAGGATGTTAAGCAACTGCTATAAGTAAAATTTATTTAATATGACTCGAAATTTATTCGGGTTTTCTTAGATAGGGACTAGTAATATGTGATAGCACACAAATTATCTTCGTTTTCTATGATTATACTACCACCGCAACAATACTTATGTGTATTCGGTCTGTAACATTTAAAAAAGGTAACAAATCTACCCTTATTCTCGGAAATGTCTAGGGTATTATCAATACTCGTGAAGATGTTAATGTGATGGCATCTTTCAGCGACATGTACAGTGGACCAGCACGGCGGGCCACGGCCTTTCCCCGAGTTCTAGTGGTGGGAATGAGCCAGAAGGCTGGGTATGGGCATCTTTCGCCATTTATGGCATATCCTGGGGTTTGTGCTAGACATAACATAGTATTTACTCATGGTATTTCGGTTGCCTGGAAGAGATCGCTATTAGCGATAATGTCGCCACTTGGTTCACTAGTTCTAGGATAAGTCCCTGTTGTTTAAGTATTATATTGTGGATAATAAAGAGTTTCTATCTTTTTAAAGTCTTTTATAATATTAGTTGGCTAGTAGAGAGCCACCACTTTAAACGTCATTGTTGTATAGTTCAAATGTATAGTATGTATTTGTATAGTTTGAAATGGATATTTTGAATCCGTTAATTATTTATCTTCTAGTTTGCTTTCTATTCTCTCTCGCTTCGTCTAATGCTGACTTTCATTAGACTCAGTATCTGTTTTTTCTTACAAGTACAGAGTTTTTGTCGTCTAACATAACCACAAATAAAACAATTGTTCATTTTAATACAATTCATTAATTTATAATGTTTTTGGCAGAATAACTGAATTTAAGCTTTTTCTAACTCAAAACGTATGAACATAAGAAAAGAAAATTAAACGAAAGTTGTAGGAAATAAACTAGTCTTTAAAAAAGGTCTGATGCGTTTTATTGATTAATCTAATATTTCAAGAGTTATCGGCTGCAATAGAAAAACTGGTTAATTAAATGGGCCATAAATCGTAAACGCTACATGTCACAGAAAAGTTTTCCGGCCACAAAAGATGCAAAATATTATTTTCTACAATAACGACCTCAACAATTTTTGCCCTAAAGTTTATAGTTTCCGAGATATTAGCCAAGCTCGCAGCAATGTTTTACTTTTAAAAATTCGGCAACCGGACTTTGGGACTGATTTTTCGCAGGCAACCCGACAAAATGTCATGTTCTTATTTGCCAAAATAATCTTTTATTTTATTTGATTTCAATTTAATAACCAGACCGTTGCAAAATGCTAGTATCGATGTACCTGTTTATACTTGGTCACAACACTATAACTGACAAATTAGATCTGCCAAAAAGAAAATAAATGGTTGGATTCACTATAATCAAGCCTTTTCATTTGATTCCCATTGAGGAAGTAGTGAAAAAAGAAATGTATTCCGCCATTTTGTGGTGACGGCCATCTTGGATTTGAAATTTGTTACAGTGTATAGTATTCTACTAGACAAGATCTTTCATTTGATACCCATATTGGTGTAAGTTGTAAAGAAATGTTTTGTCCGCCATTTTGTGGAGGTGGCCATTTTGAATCGATATTAACTAAACATAATTAACTGAAATCGGTTCATCCGTTTGAGCTTTACAGTGCCACAGACATACAGACATAAAGACAGAGAGACATTGACGTCAAACTTATCACACCTCATTTTTGGTTGGGGGCTAAAAATAACTCAAGAAAAAGAAACAATATAAAGGAATGAACACAAATTCTTGTTCATTCATACTTCATACTAAAAATACTTTACTTAAAAATACTTTTAATATCATACAACCGAAAGTCACTCCATAGTAAAAATTGTTCATAAAATTATTAAAACACGTTTGGTTATTCGCAATGAACTGACTTTATTTCTGAAAGATCAATTGACATTCCAATGTCTACTAGAAACTTACACACTAGATAGCGCTAGTAGTCACAAAACTCAGAGACAATATTTTTATTTTTTTTTATTTAAAATTGCTACTCCACAGACTCCGGGGTTCGTGACTTTTGTCATTTAAAATCTTATTTATTTTTACATGTTTCTTGGATAATCAGAAGAAGAGGAAAATAAGGGGGGAGTTGGGAACATTTTAAACCTAATACTAGTTAGTGCTCGTCTGTTGAGCCGATCACTACCGGTTGGGATTCCGCTAGTAATCGACTCGACATCGATTCTTTGCCTTATTGCCATTTGCCTAAGCCGCCTCCTCCCGGCCGAGAGCCTCCACTACGGCTGCATTTCTGTCCCTGATGGCCATCTGTAGGTTGAACTCTCGGATGGTCTTCGGTGATACAGCCAACGCTCGCCGCACGAACCGACCGATGGCGTCGTCGGTGTCGTCAGCGTAGTACGTGAAGGTCCCCGTGTGCCGTGAGATTGCAACAACCGCATGGGGCACGCTCTCGTGCAGCTTCATGTTTGTCTTTGTTTTTATTGCGATTACCGACTCATATGTCAGTCCCTGAGCTTCATGGATGGTGAGGATACGTGACCCTGTGCCTGACCCATAACCCTGGTTTGTCAGGGTCTCTTTCTCCTCTTGAGTGTGAACTAAGAAGAGGGTGTTGGGTATTTGCGCTCCCTTGTACCTTTTCTGCTCTAGGAACTTTATACGGGATGCTGAGGAGTACATACCTGAGTATATTTCCCTCAGCGCATATGCGACATCCATCGGATTGCGATGTGTGCAGAGCAACTCCTGGCTGATCTTTGTTACCAGGTTTGGGCGGTGATACCTCATTTCGAAGAGATTTTCCCTGTCGATATAAGGCAACTGATTGACGTCTCCGATGAGGACAATTTCACCAACATCAGACAGCCTTGAAGCCATCACAATGGCTTCAAAATGGTTCATGAGAGCTTCGTCCACCATGAGGCGACTGAAACTTTCTCTTCCGAAACCATTTACCAGAGCAGAAGCCATGGTTCGCACTCTGGTTTTGACCAGGTTTCCGATACGGTGCGATAGCTTTTCTCTTAGATCTTTTGCTGCCTCAGTTGTTGTAGTGATGATGGCGTCCTTGTCCACATCAAAGTGTCTAATTACCCATGTTGTCTTTCCACATCCTGGAACTCCGTTGACCCACTGTATTCGCGGTACCTCCCAGTTTTCCCAACCCGCTTTGACGTTTGAGTTCCCTTCGATGGTTTTGGCCATCTCAAGGATCCTATCGTCCAGCATAATCTTGGTGCATCGGGCGGTAACTACGATTTGGTCGTTTGGTGGTGTCGCATAAACTGGCATTCCCGCGCGCTCTGTCTCTTTCTCGTTCAGTGTCACGAAGCCATTTTCTACACTGTAAGCTGCCATATACTTTCCTGTCATGGTTCCCTTGATGACCCGGGAAGTGACATTATTGTAAATGGCTGCTTCGGCCTCTTCGAGTTTCGCCTTTAAGAGGCTTTCACTTCCTAGCCTATAGGACTGCATGATGTTTTCGCAGGTCTTGAGGTTGACTTGTCTTGTCGCTCTCAGTGTGGCTAGGAATTCGATGAAGGCGTTACGTGCATGACTCCGCGGCTCCGAAGCCATGACATAGCGGGGCGGTTCAACCTGTCCCATGTCGGCTCTCGTTCGGCTCGTTTGTTGCTGTGAAGCTACGTTGGGGGCCCTTGACGTCAAGGGGGGTGATGAGTGGGATGAGATTCGGAGTATGCTCCTTGCTGCTGCATTGAAGGCAGTCACGAAGGTCGTGTTGGTGCCTCGGCTGCCGCTTTGATTGGCTGCGGCTTTTTCCGTGGCTGCCCTCTGCTGTGCTCTTTCGGAGCCGGTTTGGATGGTCGAACTAGGAACAGGATGTCCCCAGCTGTCAGTTGCATGTGTTTGGTCGTGTGAAGGGGCTCTGAGGAAGCTCAGATTTTCTCCCCTGTCTTCATATACGACTACCTCATGATGTTTCGAGGCCTCAATGCAACCCAGCCGGTCTGCGACTCGCGCTCTTGAGTATTCGATTGCCATCGCATCCACGCTTATCACCCGGGGTGTTTCACCTGCATTTCTGCTCAGATGTTCGAGCAGCGCACTTGCCTGTGTGAAAGGGGTCCGATCTTCCGAGTACTCTATTAGTGCAATCGTTTTGTTTTTCGATCGCACCAACCGAAATCGGTGGCCGTCCACCTCGCACACTGGCATGGCGTCATATGTTTTCCGCTTCATTGTGACTTTTGCGGTACTCCCATTGAGCAGGCTAGACAATCCAGGTGACAAACGGGCTCGTTTCCGTTCCCAGGCAAAGCAAAAGCTTATTCCGAATCTTTCTTTGTTGCTGTCCATGAAGAGAGCCACTCCGCGGATACGGATCCCTGCCTCTCCTCGGTCTGCGTTCTCCAGTAGTTGTTGGATGGAGGTACTTTTCGAGGAACTATTGAGAGGTTGGGCGGGAACCACATTCCGCGTGGCGTCCACGGGCAGGTGTGGTGGCGAGGGGAGGCGTGTATTTGATATTGTGGAGTTTCTCTTGGCCGCTATGCGGAATGAGCTCTCCATGAAGGACAGGAGCCGTGTTCTGTTGTCTGGATCTGCTAAGATGTTATGGAGATCCGAGACAACCAGCTTCCTGTCGATTATAGATTCGAGTTCATTTCTTGCGACCATGAATCGGGGACAATCGATTAGCACGTGCCAGACCGTTTCGGGTTGGTCGGGGTCACACTCGCATGCAGGACCGCTCTTGAGCTTAAATCTGTACAGGTATTCTGCTATTCCTCCGTGTCCCGTCAACGCTTGTACTTGGAAAGGAGTCAATTTTATGGTTCTCAACATTCGATATGCGTTTGCTATATCGGGGAGGAACGTCTGGGTGACTTTTCCAGTGTCCGAGGTCTCATATCGATCTTGCTATTTCTTGACCGATTCTTCGCGGATTTTGCGTTTGACGTAGGACAAAGGGATCCCCTCGTAATCCCTGGGCGATTCCGTGAGAGCTGCCAATTTGGCTAGTTCGTCAGCTCTTTCATTGCCAACGGTGCCCACATGCGCTCTCACCCAGAAAAGACGAAGAGATCTCCCTTCAGCATTTATCTGTCCAATGTTTTCCTTTATGCACTTTGCCAGGGGGTGACTCGTTTTCGGGTTACTTAGCAGTTCGAGTGAAGATCTGGAGTCACTCAGGACATTGACTTCTGGGTCCTTGCTTTCTAACGCCATTTGAGTTGCCCGGCAAAGAGCATAGAGTTCCGATTGAAAGACTGTGCATTCGGAGTGGAGCTTGAAGGTCGAGTTCTTGACCTCTTTGCCGTTCTCCCACCATGTTAGAGCAGCTCCAACTTTACCTTCAACCTTACTGCCATCAGTATAAATTTGAGGTCCTTCTGGAAGATTGGAGGTGTCTTCTAGGAGCTCGTATTCTACGGGTGCCAGCGTGGACGGATGGGATTGGTCCAAGTAGTTAACGTTCCGTTCGAGTTCCACTTCTGGTGGGAGGTAGTCTTGGGAGAGGTTCTTTTTTACTCTGTACAAATTAGCTGCTTCCTGTATCCTCAGATCCAGGGGGAGCAAACCGGAGAGTGCAAGTGCTGATTTCAGGGTGACAGTACGGTATGACTTACAGATTTTCTGGGCAAAACCTCTTTGCATTGCGTTCAAGTGAGACTTGTTTTCCTCGAGGTCTGCCGCTTGTGCCCATACACTTGAGGCATACATGATTATAGGTTCCGCCACAGCGACGTATATAGTTCTCGTGATTTCGCCATTCAATCCCCAGGTCACCTTCGCTGCACATGCTAGCTATCTATAAATGTTCGCCACTTTTTTACATTGGGCGGTCACATGTGCTTTAAATATTTATATTTTGATACATTAGGTATTTAGATATACTACTACTTTACACTCCCACTTATCAAAATAAACAAAACACTATGAATTTTCAATTCCCAACATATTCATGAACCTCATGAACCTGTAAAAGCTTTACATCACACAAATCTATACTTAGTATGTCAGCAGCCATCTCCTCTGTAGGGATATATTTAATTTCGATTATCTTATTATTAATAAAAAATAAATATAATAATAAATATTGGTGGACAATGCACACACAACACCATCTGACCCCAAACTAAGCAAAGCTTGTATGATGGCGGCCAGATAGCTGATATAATTACTTATATAGTTTTAAATACATACTTATTATACATAGAAACACCCAGACACAGTGCAAACATTTGAATTCATCACACAAATATTTGCACTGGGTGGGGATCGAACCCACGACCCTCGGCTTCGCAGGCAGAGCTACTACCCACTAGGCCACGAGGCCAGTCATTAATAACATTTCTGATATAATGGTATCACACATCAATGTGTTTCGTGCTGCTATACTACTATATGATACTATTGACTAGAGGTCAATTTCATGGCACTCTGATTATCACAATGTAAATTGATAACAAACAATTTCCTAGTCATTTCATGGATTAAATCTCTTAAATATCATAAAACAGAATCCAGTGTAAGCTTTCCTATCTGAGACATCTGATACCCAATCACTATCAAAAAAACCTGGCAAGTCCATATCATTACTACTTAGTATATTTAAAACATTTTTTTTAGTACATTGTATCATTTGTATCTTAATATACATTTAACATAATTATAACAATTTTCGTCATAACATCTATTAAATTGACTTACAGCATAAGCAATGTCTGACCTTCACTGCCAGATACATTAAATAAATAAATAAATATTGGTGGACAATTCACACACAACACCATTTGACCCCAAACTAAGCAAAGCTTGTGCGATGGCGGCCAGATAGCTGATATAATACTTATATAGTTTTAAATACATACTTATTATAGATAGAAACACCCAGACACAGTGCAAACATTTGAATTCATCACACAAATTTTTGAACTGGGTGGGAATCGAACCCACAACCCTCGGCTTCGCAGGCAGAGCTACTACCAACTAAGCCACGAGGCCAGTCAAGACATTAGACTGCCAATGAGTTTTTGACAAGGAAGATTACATAGTTCAACAATTTTTTTTTTCTAAATTCAATCTTGGTTCAATAAGAGTACTTTCAGGATTACAATCCGACATCTGAAATTTTTCAATTCATTATTCAGTATACCATCACATACAAGTACATAATAGTTACTTTGTAAACCATATTGGATCAATACTAATAACATGTTTTTATCTTTGTTTACATTGATTCTCATTGGCATTCTTTAATTTTTCTTAACAACTCCAAAATAATAATTTAACATCACATTAATTCTCATGCTCCATTTGTAAATATGTTCGTCAGACAACTATTTTAAAGCTTTTTCCAATAAGACAGACCAATCTAAGGGGCCAATCATCCCCTAAACTCAATTTTAAGTCAATATTTCCTAATAAATGTCTCACTCAGTCTCCCGCTCTTACCCATAAGACATAGTTGAGTTTAGGGGATGATTGTCCCCTTAGATTGGTATATCTTATTGGAAAAAGCAATATAATAGTTGTCTGACAAACATATTTACAAATGAAGCATGAGAATTTAAGTGAAGTTAAATTAATATTTTGGAGTTGTTAAGCAAAACGGCCGACGGAAAGTGTCTGGGAGTATTGGGACCTTGTTTTTAAGGACATTGCCTACAACATAAGTGAAAATCATTTATTAGAAAATATGTGAAGTAAGTAATGTTTTGTGTGTACCTTCATTACCCCATATCTCAAAATTGTCCGTCTAAGCAAGTTAGCGAGTAAGCATGTGTTCTTAGTACTAACTAACTCTACTCAATCGTCCACATTTCATTCATCAGAAAATAGGTGACGTCTAGGAGTTCTGGGATCTTGGTTAATATTGTTTCTTTTAGAAATTAATTTAGAAACACAGTAGTAACATCTAAACTCCTTATACTCATTCCTATTTTAACACTAAGAGCAAATAATAATCTGAGATTAATAATGAATAATAATCATTTTTACTGACAATCAACAACACTTCACTATAGACACATCACCATGGTTCTCGACGAGTTCCCATGCATCATTGTCTTCGAAAGACATCACATGTTTTCAGTGCTCCTTCTCACGCCTATCAAGAGCCTCTGAGATTGAAATCTCCTCATGTTGAAACAGTACTGGATACGCACATGCTTTCTCTGACTTTTTAGTCGAACACAAAGCTCTGGCTCTGGAATTAATATAGTCTGGACTTGCTGCACCTGCACGTCCTTTGGTGAATATTCATGCAGTGTCTTCACTGTCAGTGTGTACTGAAGAATCTGAAGAGCTACTATGATTCAGTAATTCTGGAACACAGTAAGCCCCCACTGAATCACTGCACTTCTTCCCCATTCTGATCTCGGGTGTCTCGTCACTGTACTGTGCTGTCTCATTTTTTTAATTATAATAGCCTCTTCGCTAAATGTTCCCACCAGTCTTTTCTTCAGACAATGACATCTCCGCTGGTGATGATAGTGTTTTTGGTTGGACTATACCTACAATCTTTATATCAATGACCGAGCGTCCCCGCTCGGTCATTGGTCAGAGGCGTACAGGCAGACGTTACGGTCGTCCAGACTTCCATCCATCCCTCTTTCTTGTGAACACAAGAAAGAGATGCACGATGCTCTACGATGTCTAAAAATTCGGTTTCCAGGCCCGCGATAAAAGCTATGCAATAGCTTAAAAATATATTTTTATTACTTACCTCAAAGTAATGCCTAGCATTTCTATTGGTTCCACTGGATTCCTCATGTTAGTATACTGTTTCCGTATATGTGGTTCTAAAGATTTTAATAAAAATTCGAAACCAGGACACACTCATTCGAAAGAAATTGTAAAACCTCGTTTCATCTAAAAGTAATTCTTTATATTCTTGGAGAAAAAACTGTCCATCACCGTTTCTTAACGCAATAAAGGGAGAGACCCAGTATTGTCGTACTCTTCTACGTCGATTTCGGCGGTGGCGTAATAGTAGAGCCAGCAACCGACGTCTTTTCCGATCCATTTTTATTAACCGACTGCCCAACCTCACAGATCACAATATACTACTAGCACAGATAAGTAATTTTACGTTCACTCATTCTTCTATGCTGCCATATAAAAAGTTTAACAAAACTGGCCAAGTGGGCTTTGACATTTTGTGACCTTCGAAACGGAACACAGTGATTGTTGCAAATTACTGCTTGGCCGTAGAATAACTAGCAAAGATGGTAGTTCCCCAGGGGGACTCTGCAAAGAGTCCTACCACTACTAAACTATCTATGGGTGTTGAGCGCTTTGCAGTGTTAGGTAATGATTTAGACTTAAAAAGAGTCCAAATCATGTTCAAACGCTGCGTGACGCTAGGTTGTTATGGCTTACCATTCATGTTCTGCTCCATGTCCTGTCGCATTATACATATGCCTCACTTTATATAGGATGAAACATTATGGCATTAAGATATAGTTATATCAAACTTTTTCAGATTAGAAAACTGTTAGGTTTATTCCGAAACTTGATCAAAAACAACTTCAACTGGTTGCATAGCCAAATTGACAAGATAATACCACAATTTAACTATATATCGACTGCGTTAACATTAAAACTGTATATATTTACTAGCTGACCCCGCAAACGTTGTTTTGCCTTAGTGAACAACCCTTGTCACTTAGGGGTATGAAAAATAGCTAGTAGCCGATTCTCATACCTACAGAATATGCATATAAAATTTGGTTTAAATCAGTAAAGCCGTTTCGGAGGAGTAAGGAAACAAACACTGTGACACGAGAGTTTTATATATAAGATAAAGGAACTACGTAGAGATATTCCGGTATGCATTCATAAAGCAACCTACATTTAAGAAGTTCAGTTCGATTAACTCTTTTGTTGTTCGACCATCTTGTTTTACTTTTCACACTGAAAAAAAATGGCAGTCATAGGAACTGCCGATAGAAGTGAAAGCTTATAACTCAGAATTTGATAGCTTACCTTGGAAACTACACGGATGTAACTGGAGGGCGTTGCCTCGCCATCTTGGCATTGCGTCTAGAAATGCGTCAGCATTTCCCATTGGCTGACGCATTTTTAGATGCCCAATCGCCAAGGTCACGCGAGTTTACCCGAAGATTTCTTATCATACCCGAGTGTAACGTTAGAAACCAATTTACCCCCCCCCCCCTACGAAAAACTTGTCGAGGCGCGCCTAAAGAAAATTAATTTATGGTGACTGTTAATTTCGTAAGATTCCATTCAAAAGATCGTATATTTTGCGTACGATTTCGACTTTGCAATCGTAGATGAGCCAAAAAGATCTTATAAATACGCTTTAAATCGTATTAACTCGTATCGTTTGGCAACACAGTTCGTAACGGTAATGTTTGTCACTGATTCACTGACACTGACATTTAATAATATCTCGAAAATGACGGCAGCTTCAAGATTTACTTATCTGTGCTAGTAGTAGACTCCGTGCCATCACTGAAGTACTTTGGCGAAATTATTGAACTAAGCTACTATAATATCATAGGTTTCATCTGTCATTGTGGAATACGACAGTGACTTCTTTCGCCAACGGTCACGAGTGGTGGCGCGGAGTCTATATTGTGATCTGTGACTATTTGGCCGCGGCGCGTCGCGTCGCGTCGCGTCGCCCAGTGCGGGCTCATGTCCATGTTGCTGCACGATTTCGACAATTGTCGGATGCATGCATCTTGCGTACAAATAATGAAATCTGTGTCCACGAAACGACAACGACACGACAGCCGCACGCACGCCGCACGTCATGCTTTCGACAATAGTAATCACCAGTGTGACCTGTGTGACCATCTCTAAATCACGGATCCTGCCATACTGCGGGTGAAATCCTGCCAAATCCTACCAACGCTTGGGGGAAAAAATGCCAAAATATTGCCAACCGCAATTATCGCTGTATTTATCAAAGAAACACCATAAAAACACAAGATTATGTCGTAATACAGCACCCCGGGGTTTTATCCGCACAGTTCCCGTTCCTGTTATTTTGCCGGGATAAAAAGTAGCCCATATTTTCTTCGAGATTGTAATATAACCATTTTACAAATTTCAACAAGATCTGTTTATACTTTACGACGTGATTGAGCAACAAACATCCAAATATTGACATCCTAGTAATATCATAAACTAGCAGTCCCCGCGGTTTTACTCAAGTATTTCGCGTTTCCGTTATTTTTTCGGGATAAAACGTAGCCTATGTGTTTTTCCAGACTATAATCTATTCGTCTTCCAAATATCCGAAGTTAAGCTAAGTTCCGATGCGTTCAGACGTACCAACGTCATTCTGACATTAAAATCTCCAAACAATTCCATTTATAATATCAGTGGGATGTTAAGCATTGCAATTTTCATTGTATACCTCCATTTTTACATGTTTATACATTGATTTATTCATTATATTTAACTTTTCTTTGGTTGGTTAAAATGGAATACAACCGTCATAGAGCTGAATGTTACGACTTACGAAAGTTACAGTACATACCTACAAAGGAACGAAGAAGTATAGTAGAATTTACTGACTGCGTACAACGCAGTCAGTAGACATTTGGATATTGCTGGGTCTCCGCTCGTTGAATCTTGCACTAAAATTCGCAAATGGCTAAGTACGCTATCGTATAAGCAGACGGAAAGATTGGTATCTTATAATGAGGTAACACTTAGGGAAGAATTCTCCCGAATGGAGACCTCTACTTAATTTCTATTGGAGCTTGCACCGGCCATCGTAATATCAAACTCGCAGGCGCCTACTCTCACATACCTACACATGTATACCTTACCATACTCTGCCACATATCTAAACACCTGCATCTCTATAAATTGGTCTCTATAATATTACCTTACTCACACACGCACTAACAGCCTCTCACACCAACACTCACTCTCTTTTCAACACATCCGCATTCATGACACATCAATCCATGCATGATTTAATGGAGCTATTCGGAATTTCTACATTATTTCTGCTAAAAAAGAAAGGTTTGCATCTTGGCAATGAAGTTTTGAGGTGGAATATTTGTTTTGTATGATTGCACAACAGCTGACAAAAAGTTGGAACAGATATAGCGTAATAATAGAGCCACTATTTTCTACTCGTTGCCCAGCTGTAGTCGAACCGAAAACCGAATATCAATTTGTACCTATGCCTGGATCTATTAATAGGAAATTACATCTCAATTGAAATATTGTTTGATTATTAATTTTGAATATTATTATTTTTTTATAGAATTGTTCTAACAACAATTGTTCTAACAACACGTTGTATTTTTGTGTACTTGGAACTGCGTACAACGAAATTGTAAACCGATGTAGGGTGCCCAAAATACAGGCCTTGCCTAGTTTGGGGCCCGCTGTACTTCAAATTATCTGTATAACTTGTCATGATATGCAATTTGTAAATGTAACTGTGAACTTTATTTGGGAACAATAAATTATATTATTATTATCTTCATTTTGTTTTTAATCTCAAAGTATTTAGGATACTTCGGGTGGAATATGAAATCACGGGCCTAAGCCAAGTGAGTTTCATGTTCTGTTACGACAGAGTTATTCGTTTCATCTTTTAAAAATTTCCGGACAATGCGGCACTTATTAAGAATGGCTGCTTTCTGCATAGTCATATATGTATTTTCTGAGATATCTAGTATTTTGAGAGATTGTAGTAGGTGTTTGGGTATTATTCCTGTGCTGGAAAGCACCAGTGGCACTATATAAACTTTATTCATTTTCCATATTCTATTTATTTCGTCCTTTAATTCTGTATATTTATTTATTTTTTCTGTTATAGTTTTATGGAGATTGTGTGTATTGGGCACTGCAATGTCAATGAGGAAGACTATTTTATTTTGTTTATCTATTAAAGTGATGTCAGGTCTATTGTAGTGGATGGTTTTGTCAGTTAATATTGCTCTGTCAAAGTAAAGTTTGTGGCTGGTGCTTTCCAATACAGGTTTTGGTGAATATTGGTAATAAGGTGTGGGTTTGTTTGACATGAGTTTATGGTTGATAGCCAACTTTTGGTGTATAATATGTGCTACTTGATTATGTCTGTGCGTATAATCTGTCTGAGTGAGGGTAGGACAAGCGCTGGTAATGTGCTGTATGGTTTCCGAGTGACGGTGACATTTCCTGCATTTATCGTTGAGCATGTTCGGGTCTTTGATAATGAATTTTTTGTAGTTTCTCGTGTTTATCACCTGATCTTGGATAGCAACCATAAATCCTTCAGTTTCGGGGAACAAAGATCCTAATTTCAACCATTTGTTAGAGGCTTGAAGGTCTATATGTGACTGTTCTAAATCATGTATATGTCGGCCATGCAATTCTTTACTACGCCATTTTGTCATTTTATCATTTTCAGTGACTTGGATGGAAGTGAATTCTTTATCTCTATCTGTTAAGTCTAAAGGTGTGTAGTTTGTATCAATTTCTACTATAGCAGCATGAATTTTGCTTGAGTTAGCCTTTTCATAAAAGAAATTTCTCAATTTTTGTACCTGTCCTTCCCAAAGAAGTTTTATGTCTATTAAGCCTCTACCACCTTTGTGTCTTTTTATAGTAGTTCTCTCGATAGCAGATTTAGGATGTAAGTAGTTATATTTCGTCAATGTAGTTCTGGTTTTTATTTCTAAATTGTTAATATCTGTTTTTGTCCACTTTAGAATCCCAAAAGAGTATGTAAGTATAGGTATAGCGTATGTATTGATGGCTTTGTATAAGTTTTTTGAGTTCAAAGGTCTTTTACATATTTGGTGGAGTCTGCGCGTGTATTCCTGTATTAAATCTTGTTTTAATGTTGTATGATTAATCGATCTACCCTGATGTAATCCTAAATATTTAAAGGTTTCGTTGTGTTCCATTACTGTAAATGTTATGGGTTCGTCAGATAAGTTTACAGCGCTTTGGTTGGAACTGACTTTTCCTCTGTGTAGGTGCAAACTTTTACATTTATCTGAACCAAATGACATGTTAATATCTGAACTAAACTGAGCTGTGTATTGGATGAGTTTCTTCATTTCGTTTTCAGTTTTAGCGAAGATCTTTATATCATCCATGTACATGAGATGATTTACAGTTGTGTGTGATGTCAGTTTGTAACCTAGTTTTGATTCGTTTAGTATTTTAGATAGTGGATTAAGGGAGAGGCAAAACCATTTTGAGCTAAATGAATCTCCCTGAAAGATGCCATTTTCGATTGGGATTTCGTCTGTTGTGACCGATGTTGAGTTTGAATTAAGAGGCAATGTAGTTCGCCAGTCAGCCATGGTTTCCTTTAGGAAGTTGATTATACCCGGGTCGATTTTGTAAATGTCCAGAATGTCAATAAGCCAAGAGTGTGGAACACTATCAAATGCTTTTTTATAGTCTATGTATGTGAGATGTAAATTTCTATTGTGAGTGGTAGCGTGTTTGAGCATAGTCGAATCAATAATTAGTTGTTCTTTACAACCCGTATGTCTTTGCCTGCATCCTTTTTGTTCTTCGGCCATTATATTGTTTAGTTCAATGTGATTATTTACTTTATGCGTTATACACGATGTAATTAATTTATATAGTGTTGGTAAACAGGTAATTGGACGATATTGTGATGGGGCAGATGTGTTATTGCTTTTTGGCAGCATATAAGTGATACCTTTTGTGAGAAATTTGGGTAACTGCTCTCTTCCGTGTAAAATATCAGTATTGGTTGTGCTAAGAATATCATGTAAAATTGTGAATTTTTTAAGCCAAAAGTTATGCACGTGATCTGTCCCTGCCGCTTTCCAGTTTTTCATCTTTTTTGTTAATTCTGAGATATCTGTGCAAGTAATACCCTCAAATTTCATCGGTTCTATAGATTTAGATATCTCTACCTCTTCTTTGATCCAATGTGCATGTTTGTTGTGTGAATTTTGCTTTTTCCAAATATTAGCCCAGTAGTTTTTGAGTACCTCTTCAGTGGGCACATCTGATGGGTTGCTATTAGATTTGTCATTAAGTGATCTATAGAAAGATTTTTCGTTAGTTGTAAATAGTTCATTATCTAGTTTACGTTGTAATGATTTCTTATATCGTGCTAGTCTCTGAGATTTTAAAGAAAGTTTTTGTTTTAAGGTATCCAGGAATTCTTCGGGTCTAATGTTGTCGTTTTCATGTTTAGAGTGTATTTTAGTTTTTTCGAATATAAAATTGACTTTCTTAATTAATTTTTTACTTTTGTTGTTTTTTATATATTGCGTAAGTCTACCTATATCAACTCTTAATTTTTTGATGTCATTCTCTAGTCTTGTTTGCCACGCTGGAACATTGGCGGGCCTCTTCTTTTGGTGTGTGCTATCATTTGTTATTTTATAACCTAACCTTGAACATATTACAAACGCAGTGCAATATATCAAAGTATGGATGTGTGATATGTCAGAATCCATTGAATAGAAATTGCCCAAAATTTGTGTGTTGAAAATATAAACTAGTTCGTATAATTTCTTATTTTCCCTTAAACGAGGTATTTTAGGCCTGGTAGTTGGGTCAGTTCCCGAATACATCGTGAGTGTTGTTTGTAAGTGGTCTGTTAGTTCTTGTGTGTAAATAGTGTTCATGGGAGTTGGGATTTGACTGTGTTGTGGATTCAAAATGGTAGAGGAAGAGGATGATGTTATTGTTTGGGTTGATGCGTGAGCTGAAGATGGTATTGTGGTTGATGATTGATAATTATATGAAAGTGGGAGCGTTGTTTGACTGAATGGGTCTGTAGAATGATGTGAAATAGTGTGGTTTAATTCCTCTAGTTCATTTTGGTTGTCGATCGGTTCTACTTATGTATCAGATATGGCGTTTTCTATTCTCAACTGTTGTGCAACTTCTAATTTAATTTTTTCAATAGCCGTATCAGTTAAGAGTTTATTTCGTAGTATAACACGTCTTTGGTCTGCAACTCTTTGAGCTGAGAAATTTAAATGTGGATACTGTAATTTGAATTTGTTAAACAGTTTTGTGCAGTACATTGTCCGGTCTGAATCTAAGTTAGTTACGTAGAAATATGTGCGCATGATAAATGTATTTATGTCATCGTCCCATTTCATACGCACTCTGGGTTTCCCAGCTTTGGTGGTCGCAGGTTGGTTGGCAGAAGCCTCCTGCGAAGCATCCTCAGCTGGGGTTATTGGTCTATTGTCACTTCTACTGCTACTCCTGCTGCTCCTACTCGCGGCTGTAGTCCTTGAGGACATTCCCCTATCCCCGCGTCCCCGACTCCCGCCCAGCCGACCGGCCGAGAATCACTGGCTAGCATGCTGTCGCGCCCGTGGCCAGCTACAGACGCGCCCCGGCGATCGCCCCCGGGCAGCGGCCCTATACGAAATTTATTTTGACGTGTCTCCATATTGATGGGTTACCCTTACCTTGTTAGCCGCATAAGTTTTGTTAGTATGTGTGTACCCTACATCGGTTTACAATTTCGTTGTACGCAGTTCCAAGTACACAAAAATACAACGTGTTGTTAGAACAATTGTTGTTAGAACAATTCTATAAAAAAATAATAATATTCAAAATTAATAATCAAACAATATTTCAATTGAGATGTAATTTCCTATTAATAGATCCAGGCATAGGTACAAATTGATATTCGGTTTTCGGTTCGACTACAGCTGGGCAACGAGTAGAAAATAGTGGCTCTATTATTACGCTATATCTGTTCCAACTTTTTGTCAGCTGTTGTGCAATCATACAAAACAAATATTCCACCTCAAAACTTCATTGCCAAGATGCAAACCTTTCTTTTTTAGCAGAAATAATGTAGAAATTCCGAATAGCTCCATTAAATCATGCATGGATTGATGTGTCATGAATGCGGATGTGTTGAAAAGAGAGTGAGTGTTGGTGTGAGAGGCTGTTAGTGCGTGTGTGAGTAAGGTAATATTATAGAGACCAATTTATAGAGATGCAGGTGTTTAGATATGTGGCAGAGTATGGTAAGGTATACATGTGTAGGTATGTGAGAGTAGGCGCCTGCGAGTTTGATATTACGATGGCCGGTGCAAGCTCCAATAGAAATTAAGTAGAGGTCTCCATTCGGGAGAATTCTTCCCTAAGTGTTACCTCATTATAAGATACCAATCTTTCCGTCTGCTTATACGATAGCGTACTTAGCCATTTGCGAATTTTAGTGCAAGATTCAACGAGCGGAGAATAAGAAGAATAAGAAGAATAAGAATATATTTATTGCTCTCACTGTGTAAAAATAGGTCTTAAAAATAAAAAAATGTACAACAGTGTACCCTTGACGGGCGTGCAACATTAACAAGTATACAAAGTTCTGTTTTCGATGTAAAAACATTATTTTGAACAGTTACATACTATTTTGTAGACAGTCATCTTTAATAGTAATCTAAGTTATACATAGACATAGTCATCTTTCTCATCGTTAAAATACTCTTTTAAATCATAAAATGCCTTGGTTAGGAGCCATTTTTTTAATTCTCTTTTAAATGTAGACCCATTTAGAAGTTTTATTTTAGAGGGAAGATTATTAAAAATTTTGATAGCTGTGAAAAATGAGTTTTTGTGATAGAGTGCGTTATTTGCCTGCGGAACAAAAATATTATTTTTATATTTAGTTCGTAACAGGTCGGATCTGCTTGATGAGGTAAAAAAATGGTTTCTATACTGGGTTACAAAAATACAGATATGATATATAAATAAACAAGTGATGGTTAAGAAGTTATGTTCTTTGAATACATTTCGCACGGTATCAAGGCTACTCATATTGAAAATGGCTCTAAGACATCTTTTTTGCAATAAAAATGTTGACTTGGCTTCGGCTGAATTTCCCCAAAAAATGATGCCATAACATAAGAGAGGATAAATATGACCATAATATGCATTTATTGCTATTTTTTTCGATGACACATTTGCTAATATATACAATGAATGTATATATTTGTTTATTTTGTTGTTCGTTTTGGTAATGTGCGCTCTCCAATTTAAATTTGTGTCAATAGTGACTCCTAAAAAATTAGCCTCTTTTGCCATGGTTAATTTAATACCTTTATTTACTACGTTAAGGTCCAATGGGTGTCGTTTACAGTTTTTGAATTCTATTATTTTTGTTTTTTTTATGTTTACTTGTAGATTTAGGTTTTCTAAATAATTTACAACCTTTTCCAGTATTTCAGTAATAATCTTTTCAAATTCATCACGAGTCATATTGTCATTTTTGGGTACGTAAATCGTGGCATCATCAGCAAACATAATGCATAAATATTTGGTTAAAAGTGGTAGTTCGTTAATATATATTAAGAATAATAGTGGGCCAAGGATACTTCCTTGCGGTATGCCACATATAATATTTTTAAAATTTGAATATACTTTCTCGACTGTTTTAGTATTCTTGTTGTAAGTTTCGATCAAAGTTGTTTGAGACCGATTTTTTAAATAAGACTCTAATAATTTCAGTGGTTGCCCTCGTATTCCGACGTGTTCTAGTTTAGATAATAGCTGTGAAAATGTCACGCAGTCGAATGCTTTAGACATATCAAGTAGCAAAGCAACTCCGGTTCTATTTCGATTTATTTGATCCCATACTTGACTTAACAATTTGAAAACAGCTATTGTGGTATTTTTGCCTTTTTGGAAGCCATATTGACAATTACTTATGATGTTATTAGAGTCAAAAAATGAGATAAGTTTGTTGAATATTACTTTTTCAAATATCTTCGAAAAGCTTGGGAGAATTGCAATGGGTCGGTAATTATTTATATCATCCTTACGATCTTTTTTATGTAGGGGTTTAATGATGGCCTTCTTAAGTTCATCAGGAAAACAACCAGTTGTTAAAGTTAAATTTATAATATGAACTAGGGGATCGACTATAACATGTATGCATTCCTTAATTATCTGGATAGGGATGCCATCATGTCCTGACGATTTTTTATTTTTAAATGTGTTTACTACATTTATAATTTCATTTTTATCAACCGGAGAAAAAAATATTGATTTATTGTTAGAGTTTGTTAATTTTTTTGTTGACTTGTTTTTGTTATTATTAACTGACAATTGTCCCTGACTCACATTAATGAAAAAGTCATTAAATTTTTCTGCAATTATTGTAGGGTTCAATATATCCTCGTTATTTATTTTTAATTTTTGTATGGTAGGACGTATGCTATTTGTGCAGGATGTATGCTTTTTTATTAAACCCCATATGGCTTTGTTTTTGTTACTGCTTCTGTTCACGTATCGTACATTAGAAAGTTTTTTAGAACATTTTATAACTTGTTTAAATACTTTGCAGTATTTATTATATATGTCTAAATTGTTAACAGATTGATTTACCTTATTTTTCCGATATAGGTGTCTTTTATTAGTACTAGATTTTTTTATACCAGGAGTTTTCCAATTTGTTTTTTTGCGATAAGTTATTTTTATTGTTCGTCGTGGAATACATAGGTTGAAGATCAGTGAAAATAATTCTATAAATTTTTTATATGCTTCATTAGGTTCATTTGCAGTAAATACATCAATAAAATTGACTTGCGAGATGTACTTTACAAATACATCCTTAAATTCATCCATGTAAAGTTTTTCGGTATACCAATATTTTTCATGGAAGCTTAAGTTAGTTGGAATTTCTATCGATTGAGCTGTGTGATCAGAACCAACTATCAGCCCTAAATCTAACACCTCCGTTTTATATTTATTTGTATTGGTTAGAATGTTATCTATACAAGTATTTGAGGTATTAGTCGATCGTGTAGCTTTGGTGATAGTAGGATGTAAGTTATATGAAGCTAATGTTTCAGTAAATGATTCACTACGTTTGTCTTTTGCGAGTATGTTAATGTTGAAATCGCCAAGTAAAAATATATTTTTTGAATTATTTCTACTTTTGTTATAAATTTTGTGCAATAAAGTTTCTAGACATTGAATAAAAAGTTGAAAGTTTCCTTGAGGCGCTCTGTACATGCATATAACGATTGAATTTAATTCTGGTATGTTTATTCCACAACATTCAAAATGAGTTTCTAATGACATATTTTTTATCCAATCGATTTTCGTGAATCTAATTGAATTCTTAACGTAAATGATTACACCACCGTGCACCTTTTTATTTCTACAAAAATAGGAGGCATTTGTGTAGCCTTCTAATTGACGAACCTGAACATCGTTTTCTTTGAAAAAAGTTTCCGTGAAGCAACATACGTCGAACTTATCTTCGTTTACTATTAATTCTAACTCGTCTAACTTTTTCCTTAGGCTCCGTGCATTTAAATGCATGATTTTAAAACTGTTTATGGGACGTTTGGGCTCGAAAAAACTTTTGAGAGATTATCTTTGGGCTACTGGTTTCAAGGGCTGTTTTTTTGTTAAAATAAAAAGGTATTGTTCCTGGTTTCAGGACGTCGTCCGTTTTACGGTTAATTTCTGAATTTTCCCTGGAAGTAGAGTCGATTTTCTTGAAGTAATAGGGAATAGTACCTGAAATTACTTGAGACTGGTTTATCGGTTTTGTCTTAGTATTGGAATTATTATACATTTTTGTCAAATTGCTCCCTAAATAACATGTGTCATAATCATGCTCATTAATTATTCTATTAATGCGTTTTACAAGTAAATATTTGTTTATTTGTACATTTGTTTCGTTACAGGCGTTTAGATATTGACAGTTTCGTCGGTTATAAGCAAAGATTTTTAAGTTATGGTTAAGTTTGTCCTCATTTAAGTATGGATTATAGGCAATACCTGTTACTATAACTCTTGGTTTTGTTGCAGTTTGCAAGATACTAGAAATCCCCATTAAAAATGATGTCGGGTTTGAGTCGTTTGAACCTAGACTTAAAATAATCCAATCATTCTCGTTCAAGGATTGTACGTTGTATCGAATCGAGTTAAATATGTACTCCACAGGTGCATCTGGAAACGTGTAATTTATTACTTCATAGTTTTTGGCATTTTTATATTTATCACGAATAGTAATCAGTATCGAGGACAAATCTTTACAGCTCTGATCTCCACAGATTAAAATTTTTGGTATTTTATCTCGTTGCTGACTTTTATATTTTCCATTTTCCGTCATTGTTTTTCCAGATATCTTGATACATTTATTTATATTAATCACTGGGAGTGATTCGGAACTGGCTACAGTTTTCACTAAACTTGGCTGTTGTTTGGTAATCTTATTACTTTTTTCAGATTTTTCTTTTTGTTCTGTAAGCGGGGATATCAACATGTCACGATAACTTGAGGCATAAGGAGATTTGATAGTTTCCTGAGTAATACATTGAGATTTAGGTTTTTCTATGGTATGGGGAATTATTACAGGGGAAGGTGGTGAAGACGACAACATAAGAGTTTGTGGTGGTGGAGTTTGAGTAGTTCCTGCATGTAGAGTCTCGCTTAAAGTTTGGCTTAATGAATGGGTTCTCAGATAATTTTCTTTTGTATGGTATACTTTTTTATTTAAAGATTTACTGCATATTTTGCCCTCTTTCTTCTCATTTTCGTGTTTTTCTACTATCTGTTTCAGTTTGCTATTTTGTTTTAATTATATATTAATTTCTTGCTTAGCTTTGATGAGCTGGCTTGTTAATTCTTCGATTTCATTCTTCAAGTGAGTTTTAGACGGACTTAGCGTGTTCTCCTGAACTGTGGCATCTTCGAAAATATCACTCACGCTGTCGTTATTTATTGATACATTTTCAAGGGAGAGGCAACGTTGAATTCTTGGTTTTCTATATGTAATGTTTGAGGAGTCTTCTTTTAAGTTATGGACACCTACTGGCGTGTTCATGTTATGTCCTTTGCGTGACTTGCTTCTACACATTAAGCAAATCCAAGATTGTTTTCTTTCAAGGTCCATCATATAGAACCGGGTATTTGAAACGTTAGCACACATGATATCATAGTTACTTTTACATAAAGAACATGTCAAAAATAATCTGTCTCTGATCTTATTCGGACATGCTACACAATCCAAAGAAATCATTTCTTTTTTTGACGAGTTTGTGTTTTCTTGAAGTAAGTTAGGAGACAGCGCCATCTTCAGAGTTATGTAGGTACTACTTGGAGACCCAGCAATATCCAAATGTCTACTGACTGCGTTGTACGCAGTCAGTAAATTCTACTATACTTCTTCGTTCCTTTGTAGGTATGTACTGTAACTTTCGTAAGTCGTAACATTCAGCTCTATGACGGTTGTATTCCATTTTAACCAACCAAAGAAAAGTTAAATATAATGAATAAATCAATGTATAAACATGTAAAAATGGAGGTATACAATGAAAATTGCAATGCTTAACATCCCACTGATATTATAAATGGAATTGTTTGGAGATTTTAATGTCAGAATGACGTTGGTACGTCTGAACGCATCGGAACTTAGCTTAACTTCGGATATTTGGAAGACGAATAGATTATAGTCTGGAAAAACACATAGGCTACGTTTTATCCCGAAAAAATAACGGAAACGCGAAATACTTGAGTAAAACCGCGGGGACTGCTAGTTTATGATATTACTAGGATGTCAATATTTGGATGTTTGTTGCTCAATCACGTCGTAAAGTATAAACAGATCTTGTTGAAATTTGTAAAATGGTTATATTACAATCTCGAAGAAAATATGGGCTACTTTTTATCCCGGCAAAATAACAGGAACGGGAACTGTGCGGATAAAACCCCGGGGTGCTGTATTACGACATAATCTTGTGTTTTTATGGTGTTTCTTTGATAAATACAGCGATAATTGCGGTTGGCAATATTTTGGCATTTTTTC
Source organism: Ectropis crepuscularia (assembly GCA_963693475.1). Taxonomy (NCBI): domain Eukaryota; kingdom Metazoa; phylum Arthropoda; class Insecta; order Lepidoptera; family Geometridae; genus Ectropis; species Ectropis crepuscularia. The sequence continues at coordinate 12,866,764 of OY856366.1, read as the reverse complement.
CCCCAAGCGTTGGTAGGATTTGGCAGGATTTCACCCGCAGTATGGCAGGATCCGTGATTTAGAGATGGTCACACAGGTCACACTGGTGATTACTATTGTCGAAAGCATGACGTGCGGCGTGCGTGCGGCTGTCGTGTCGTTGTCGTTTCGTGGACACAGATATCATTATTTGTACGCATGATGCATGCATCCGACAATTGTCGAAATCGTGCAGCAACATGGACATGAGCCCGCACTGGGCGACGCGACGCGACGCGACGCGCCGCGGCCAAATAGTCACAGATCACAATATAGACTCCGCGCCACCACTCGTGACCGTTGGCGAAAGAAGTCACTGTCGTATTCCACAATGACAGATGAAACCTATGATATTATAGTAGCTTAGTTAAATAATTTCGCCAAAGTACTTCAGTGATGGCACGGAGTCTACTACTAGCACAGATAAGTAAATCTTGAAGCTGCCGTCATTTTCGAGATATTATTAAATGTCAGTGTCAGTGAATCAGTGACAAACATTACCGTTACGATCTGTGCTGCCAAACGATACGAGTTAATACGATTTATAGCGTATTTATAAGATCTTTTTGGCTCATCTACGATTGCAAAGTCGAAATCGTACGCAAAATATACGATCTTTTGAATGGAATCTTACGAAATTAACAGTCACCATAAATTAATTTTCTTTAGGCGCGCCTCGACAAGTTTTTCGTGGGGGGGGGAGGGTAAATTGGTTTCTAACGTTACACTCGGGTATGATAAGAAATCTTCGGGTAAACTCGCGTGACCTTGGCGATTGGGCATCTAAAAATGCGTCAGCCAATGGGAAATGCTGACGCATTTCTAGACGCAATGCCAAGATGGCGAGGCAACGCCCTCCAGTTACATCCGTGTAGTTTCCAAGGTAAGCTATCAAATTCTGAGTTATAAGCTTTCACTTCTATCGGCAGTTCCTATGACTGCCATTTTTTTTCAGTGTGAAAAGTAAAACAAGATGGTCGAACAACAAAAGAGTTAATCGAACTGAACTTCTTAAATGTAGGTTGCTTTATGAATGCATACCGGAATATCTCTACGTAGTTCCTTTATCTTATATATAAAACTCTCGTGTCACAGTGTTTGTTTCCTTACTCCTCCGAAACGGCTTTACTGATTTAAACCAAATTTTATATGCATATTCTGTAGGTATGAGAATCGGCTACTAGCTATTTTTCATACCCCTAAGTGACAAGGGTTGTTCACTAAGGCAAAACAACGTTTGCGGGGTCAGCTAGTAAATATATACAGTTTTAATGTTAACGCAGTCGATATATAGTTAAATTGTGGTATTATCTTGTCAATTTGGCTATGCAACCAGTTGAAGTTGTTTTTGATCAAGTTTCGGAATAAACCTAACAGTTTTCTAATCTGAAAAAGTTTGATATAACTATATCTTAATGCCATAATGTTTCATCCTATATAAAGTGAGGCATATGTATAATGCGACAGGACATGGAGCAGAACATGAATGGTAAGCCATAACAACCTAGCGTCACGCAGCGTTTGAACATGATTTGGACTCTTTTTAAGTCTAAATCATTACCTAACACTGCAAAGCGCTCAACACCCATAGATAGTTTAGTAGTGGTAGGACTCTTTGCAGAGTCCCCCTGGGGAACTACCATCTTTGCTAGTTATTCTACGGCCAAGCAGTAATTTGCAACAATCACTGTGTTCCGTTTCGAAGGTCACAAAATGTCAAAGCCCACTTGGCCAGTTTTGTTAAACTTTTTATATGGCAGCATAGAAGAATGAGTGAACGTAAAATTACTTATCTGTGCTAGTAGTATATTATATTGTGATCTGTGACTGTTTGGCCGCGGCCGCGGCGCGTCGCGTCGCGTCGCGTCGCGTCCTCGCGTCGCCCAGTGCGGGCCCACCTTAACAGACGTAGGTAACTAACTTATTGAAGAAAGATGAAATCAAACATGTCAATCGCTGATTACTGAATATTCCCTAAATAGGTACGTCCCTCAGTAAACACAGAGTGGCTCAATTCTCAAGAAACGTAAGACACCAAGACGTAATCTGTTTTATAACTATTTAGCTAGGTTCATCATATCCAGTTAACATCAGACCCAGTTAATATAACCAGTTCACACATCATTGTATTGTTGACGGCAGCTACTGGTGAACTGAACTAATTAATTATTTTTGTTACCATATTGACCTTCTATTATTACAGAAAGCTGGATGACCCTGAGGTAATGGACACAGCGGTTAGAAAGAAGCATTGTCAACAAATATCTATTAGCTCCAGCACCTTAGACGAGACCATACCTGTAGCTGTAAACCTCTGCCTTCACAACAGGACCCCTGACACACCATTAGCAGCAACGCAACACTGTAACCCAGTCATTTAATCACATGTTTCTAGACATACACATATAAGATACTACCGTAACAAAGAAATTGCAATGTGATAATTCATGTTATTATAAAGCAACTAAACAAGGTCTTTATAGGCAACAAAAATGTCACTTACTGGAGAAAAACAATGTGTAGGTATCTACAATTTGTGTTGGAAAACCACATCAAAACATATTACATACAAGCTTGAGAGGCAGCATATTAACCCATACTCGAGAAAAACCATTTGAATGTGATATAATACGTGATTATAGAGCATCAGAGGCAATTAGTTTAAAAAAGCATAAATTAACCCATACTGGAGAAAAACCATTTGAATGTGATATGTGTGATTATAGAGCAACACTGACAAGTAGTTTAAAAAGGCACAAATTAACCCATACTGGAGAAAAACCATTTAAATGTGACATGTGTGATTATAGATCAGCAACAGCCACTAGTTTAAAAAAGCATAAATTAACCCATACTGGAGAAAAACCATTTAAATGTGACATGTGTGATTATAGATCAGCAACAACAACTGATTTAAAAAGGCATAAATTCACCCATACTGGAGAAAAACCATTTGAATGTGATGTGTGTGATTATAGAGCATCACATACAAGTAGTTTAAACAGGCATAAACTAACCCATACTGGAGAAAAACCATTTGAATGTGATATGTGTGATTATAGAGCATCACATACAAGTAGTTTAAACAGGCATAAACTAACCCATACTGGAGAAAAACCATTTGAATGTGATATGTGTGATTATAGAGCATCACAGACAAGTATTTTAAAAACGCATAAATTAACCCATACTGGAGAAAAACCATTTAAATGTGACATGTGTGATTATAGAGCATCACAGACAAGTAGTTTAAAAAAGCATAAATTTACCCATACTGGAGAAAAACCATTTGAATGTGATATGTGTGATTATAGAACAACATATGCAACTTGTTTAAAAAAGCATAAATTTACCCATACTGGAGAAAAACCATTTGAATGTGATATTTGTGATTATAGAGCATCACAGACAAGTAGTTTAAAAAAGCATAAATTTACCCATACTGGAGAAAAACCATTGAAATGTGAAGTGTGTGATTATAGAACAGTAGAAGCAAGTTGTTTAAAAAGGCATAAATTAACCCATACTGGAGAAAAACGATTTGAATGTTATATCTGTGATTATAGAGCATCAGAGGCAACTAGTTTAAAAAAACATAAATTAACCCATACTGGAGAAAAACCATTTGAATGTGATATGTGTGATTATAGAGCATCACATACAAGTAGTTTAAAAAAACATAAATTAACCCATACTGGAGAAAAACCATTTAAATGTGACATGTGTGATTATAGATCAGCAACAACCACTGATTTAAAAAGGCATAAATTAACCCATACTGGAGAAAAACCATTTAAATGTGATATGTGTGATTATAGAACAACATATGCAACTAGTTTAAAAAAGCATAAATTAACCCATACTGGAGAAAAACCATTTGAATGTGATATGTGTGATTATAGAACAACATATGCAACTAGTTTAAAAAAGCATAAATTAACCCATACTGGAGAAAAACCATTTGAATGTGATGTGTGATTATAGAGCATCACAGGCAGGTAATTTAAATCCCATAAATTTAGAGGCCAAGCGCAGCGAAGGGGGAGGTGACGAACGAAGCAAGTCGACAACCTCCGTTGTGAAGCGCAAGTCGAGTATGAAGGAGCGACACTCTGGGCTGACCGCAGAGCTTCTGGTGGGAGCCCATCCGGAGTCAAATCTCAGTGATAGACCCTAATCAGAGCATAGTCAAAAGCCAATGACAGAACCAAATCAGAATTTATAGTTTACATAAACAATTTATCAGGTACTTTTGAAATTATTGTTGCAAATTTTATTTTGTTAAATGCTCAATTTGTAAAAAGAATAAATTATGAAATTGAAAATATACAAAAACAAAATGTCATTAGATTTATAATCATAATCTTTATTCGCATTTATGGGTACATAAAATAGATGTAAACAGAACATTAAGAGCGCCATAATCTGCCTTTCGGCATGCAAAATAACATTACATTTTAAATATTGCAAACAAAAAAATAGTTAAAATTCGGAAACCATGAAGTAAACACATAAATTGCACACAAAATAATAATCAAAGCATGGAAATCATTAAGTCAACACATAGTTAGTTAGTTTAGCGGGGCCTTTTCCTCACCTAGCCTCTTTATTGGGCCATTGTGCGTTACTCATTATTCCCTTCACTCCAACCATCCCAGGCCATCCCAGAAGGCAAGCATCCTGTTCAGGTTGCAACAGGCATCCGGAACAGACTGAGATTGGAGGAATGCTGCCCGTTTATCTGCCACACTGCTGCACTCCACAAGTACATGATTTGGCGTTTCTTCTTCCTACATGCATCCTCTGCATAGGGGACTGTCTGTTACACCTATGGTATATAAGTGCTTATTTAGGGGACAGTGACCAGTTATTATACCTATAACTTTACGAATTTTGTCCCTGTTTAGTTTGATGGGGTTGCGGGCAAGTTTTTTAGATGCTTCTGGAATAGCATTTTTTGGTTGCCTGCGTCCTTCATTGTTATTCCATTCAGTTAAATGGGCTTCTACATTATTTCTACTCAGGCATGTTTTTATTTGAGCCTGGGTTATAGGCATAAGTGGTTCCGGTCTATGTACCTTTGTCTTTGCTCCCTGTTGTGTACAATGTAGGTAATAAGTTAGAAATAGTTAGTTAGTGGGTAGATATGATTTAATTATAAATATAGGAGGGTAAGTTAAGAGAACACATTAGATTGTCATGCTACAGAGCTCTGTGCCTAATTACATGTGGTTTACTTAAAAGCAGTGGCGTAGCTACCCAGGGGCTAGGTGGGGCAGTGCCCCGGGGCCCTCAAGCTCAGGGGGCCCTCAAACCCTTACCAGAAATCTCGATCTAACTGATTTTTTGGAAATTTCTCCCATTTTTAAAATAAATATGGCATGTTGCAACCCCACTTTAATCATGACATCTCAATTGAGATTTATAAATTCAAAAGTTATACCTAGGGAATTCCCCTAAATTATTTCCGTAGGTTGGCAGTGTGGTCAATTTGACGGATAGTGAAATGTGCATTTTATTATTCATCGATGTGCGTTTTATTGTGAATTCGTAAGAGGTAAGATTTTATTTTCGAGAACGGTAAAAAATTAATTTGGAAATAAATTAAATTCCGTGAAGCAGGAAAATGTGAAAGGACGTAAATATTTACTTGAAGCGTTCCAAACTTACATAAATTGGAACGGATAGGATGGGAAAGATAAGGGAGGGTAAAGGTACATCTCAACGTGAGTTTATATACAAAGAGAGAAAACTTCGGGTTCAAACCCCACACGCATTCACTCTCTTTTCAAAGTCATGTGCTTAATGCCGCTTTGCTCAACACGGTGAAGGAAAACATCGTGAGGAAACCGACATGTACCTAGATTCTTTCGAAATCAGGTCTATCCACCAACCCGCACTGGGCCAGCGTGGTGGATTATGGCCTTAACTCTCCCCTTGCGAGAGAAGAGCCCGAGTCCCAGCAGTGGGAACATTTAGTGGGCTGTTGATGATGAGTACCTACATACTCGAGCACAATATAAAATTGTATTGTTTAAATAAATTAGAAAACTAAAATTGGATTATGGACAAAAAGAAGAAACCCAGTGGTGTATTTAAACACAAACCACGTGAAGAAAAAGAAAATAGTAGGTAAACAAAAATTGCCCAAAATTGTCAAGTCTTTAGTCAGCCATCTGCAAGTACATCTGGCCAAAATATTTCTATTGATAGTGACTCAAATAATGTGGTGTTGGTTGAGAAGCCTACTGAAGAAGATTCGACAATTATTGCAGTTGGAGATAAGTCCGCCGCAAAATAGTACTACGTTTCGTGGTCCAGTTAATCGTGTTACGTACTAGTACCTACACATGTCCGCACAACGTGAGCTGCACTCCAGCACGATGTTCAAGTCAGCAAATTCAACAGAACTCGGCGGTAGCAATGACCTCCCGCGTACCAACTACTATTCGCTGACGCTCCTCATTAAGTTGTGACCCAGATAACCCTTCATCAAAGCTGGTTTCTATAAAGAAGGCAGTGTCACTCGATCGTCGAAGGCATTCCCACCTAAGTTAGGCTTAAGATCATATGATGCGAGTGTCGTTCTCACATCGAACGCATTCGCGTCTAGGTTAGATAGTTTTAAGATATTATAATGTGAGTTTAAGTACAGTAAAGTTCATTCTAAGCAATTCTAGTTTCTTTTCCGAACCCTCCGTCTGCAGCTTTCGTAATTATCGTTTTTGGTTGTGTTATTCCAAAATACTAGACGCTGCCTATTGTCAACCTGCCTATCTGCATGTAATTTGCTTCACAAAGGAATACTGTTTGGTATACGGAAATTCGAGATTGGAGGCATTTATCAGAAATAACTGACACAGTTGTCCGAGTGACCATTCGGAAGCATGTGCTGTGTATGAATTTTGAAAAAAAAAACTATACTAATACTATCGACAAGGAACTTGAAAATGAAATTCGCAAAGAAGCATCATTTTCATACGGTTCTTCAAGGGATATTCGAAATCATATTTTTATTACCTACCCTGCCCTGCAGTGCACAAAAAAGAGCTTAGATTAGCATTTTTAAAGTAAGTATTTGTAAATTTCATATTTTTATTTGATAAAACCTTATCAGTTTACATAGCAGTGGGGCCCTATTTTTTACTTTGCCCCAGGGCCCTTGGTTACCTAGCTACGCCACTGCTTAAAAGGTGTTTTATTTAAACATAATAGTGGCGACGAGTATACATTGGAATAATGCAAAACCCCAAGATCGAAATGGACAGAAAATCCGTGAAGTTTAGTGAATTTGATGTGAAATGTGATAATTGGGACAATTACATAGACAGATTAAGATATTGTTTTGAAGCTAATGGAATCACATCTGATGCTGTACAGAGGGCTAATTTTTTCACTGTTTGTGGTGCGCAAGTTTTTGAGACCTTACTTGCATTGATAACACCTAGAAAGTCTAGTGAAGTGTCTTTCCAGGAGATAGTAACAATTCTAACCAAACATTTTAGCCCGAAGCCAAATGAAATATCATCATCATATAAATTTTATAAACGAGATCAGAGACAAGGCGAAACTGCTTCAGAATATATTGCTCAACTGAGAAAACTTTGCTCCCAGTGCAATTTTGTAGACATGGAGAGGATGCTCCGGGACAGAATTGTGTGTGGGATGACGGATCACAGACTACAGTTTGAAATGTTGAAGAAGGATAGTTTGCGTTACGGAGACGTCGTGGATGCGTTACTGTCAGCAGAGAGCGCGGGAAGAGACGCTCTCATGATACAGGCAAGCGCCACGGTGACGTCACCAATGCTACACTCAGCCGCCGAACCGATGGAAATCAACGCTGTACAAGCCAAGGCCAACGTTCGCTTATGTTATAGATGTGGCGACCGGCATGGAGGTGAATGTCGATTCATCAACGCTGTGTGTAGATTTTGTCAGAAAAAAGGTCACATCGAAAGAATATGCACCGCTAAGAAGAAGAGTCGTTCAAGGAAAATCTATTACGCCGATGACACGAAGACGGAAGACAACCTGAACGGGATCTACAACTTAGGCGGGCGGGCGTCCCGGGTCCCCGCCGTCGCGGTGCAGCTCTCTGTGAGCGGCGCGCTCGTCTCCATGGAGGTGGACTCCGGCGCGGCGTTCTCCCTCGTGAACGAAGCGACGTGGGCGCGGCTCCGAGAGGGCGGTGGCGCCAGACCGCGCTGTCCTACACTACGGCCCCTCCACAACCGGCTGTGCACGTGGAACAACTCTCCGGTCCAGGTCATCGGACAGGCTACAGTACAAGTACAATACAAAGACATTAAGTGCGACCTAAATATTATTGTAGCTAAAGGTTCGGGGCCAAATTTATTAGGGCGAAACTGGTTTGAACCGTTGGGCATTACAGTAAATATAAATACAATTAGTGTGTCAGATCAATCGGAAGTAGATAGAGTAATATCTAGGCATGGGGAAGTATTCAGGGACGGGCTCGGTACCTACAGAGGAGAACCTGTCACAATACATTTAAAACCTACTTCCACACCTAAATTTCTGAAAGCTCGCTCTGTTGCTTACGCTTCCAAAGATAAAGTTGAAAAGGAAATAAACCGTTTAGTAGGCGAGGGTGTGCTACGTCCAGTTGCATTCTCAGAATGGGCGACTCCAGTGGTAGCCATATCTAAGCCGAACGGGGACATACGTCTTTGTGGAGACTACCGCAGTACGGTGAATCAGGCTACTGAGTCTGACACATATCCTATGCCGACAGCTAATGAAGTATTTGCTTGTGTAGCGGGAGGCAAGTTTTACACAAAACTTGATTTAGAACGTGCTTATACACAGGTGCCTGTAACAGAGGACACGGCGCGTTTGTTAACTTTGAATACTTGCAAAGGGTTATTTACTGTTCATAGATTGGCTTTTGGTGTGAAGGCCTGTCCTGGAATTTTCCAGCGATTGATGACTGCATTGTTAGCTGGCGTTCCCGGGGTGGCGGTGCTGATCGATGACATCATCATCAGCGGCCGGAATATGACGGAAATGGCACAGCGATTAGACGTGGTATTAGGACGCATTGGTAAAGCTGGATTTAGACTTAACAAAAATAAATGTAAGTTTGCCAAAGAGCGTATAGAGTTTTTGGGTTTCGTTATTGATGCTGAGGGTATTCATCCTGCACCGAGCAAAGTAGAGTCCATTATGAACACGCCTGAACCGAAAAATGTAAAAGAACTACAAGCATTTCTCGGTTTATATAATTTTTATGAAAGATTTGTACCAGATAAAGCAAGTTTACTTGAGCCTCTACATAGATTGCTCGATAAGGAACAAGATTGGAAATGGACAATTAAAGAGCAGACAAGCTTTTTTTTTTTTTTTTTTTTTTTTATTTAATTTAAACACTCCACAGACTCCGGGGTCCGTGACTTTTGTCATTACATTACATCTTTTTTTATTTACATAGTTCTTGGATTAGGAGAAGAAGAGGAAAATAAGGGGGGGAGTAGGGGGGTGGTGAACATTTTAAGCGTAATTCTAAAGCTAGTCAGTCCGATTTCGTCTGTTGAGCCGATCACTAACGGTTGGGATTCCGATAGTAATCGACTCGACATCGTCTTTTGCCTAAGCCGCCTCCTCCTGGCCCAGAGCCTCCACTACAGCCGCATTTCTGTCTCTAATGGCCATCTGCAGGTTGAAATCTTGAATGGTCTTTGGTGATGCAGCCAACGCTCGCCGCACGAACCGACCGATGGCGTCGTCGGTGTCGTCAGCGTAGTATGTGAAGGTCCCCGTGTGCCGTGAGATTGCAACAACCGCATGGGACACGCTCTCGTGCAGCTTCATGTTTGCCTTAGTTTTAATTACAATTACCGACTCGTATGTCAATCCCTGCGCTTCATGAATGGTAAGGATGCGTGACCCGGTGCCTGACCCGTAACCCTGGTTTGTCAGGGTCTCCTTTTCCTCTTGAGTATGCACTAAAAAGAGGGTGTTGGGTTGGGTGCCGGGTATTTGCGCTCCTTTATACCTTCTCTGCTCCAGGGACTTTATACGGGGTACTGAGGAGTACATACCTGAGTATATTTCCCTCAGCGCATATGCAACATCCATCGGGTTGCGATGTGTGCAGAGCAACTCCTGGCTGATCTTTGCTACCAGGTTCGGGCGGTGATACCTCATTTCGAAGAGATTTTCCCTGTCGATGTAAGGCAACTGATTGACGTCTCCGATGAGGACAATTTCGCCAACACCAGACAGCCGTGAGACCATCACAATGGCCCCGAAATGGTTCATGAGAGCCTCATCCACCAGAAGGCGACTGAATTTCTCTTTTCCGAAACCATTTACCAGAGCAGAAGCCATAGTTCGCACCCTGGTTTTGACCAGGTTTCCGATACGGTGCGATAGCTTCTCCCTTAGATCTTTTGCTGCCTCAGTTGTTGTGGTGATGATAGCGTCTTTGTCCACGTCGAAGTGTCTAATCACCCACGTTGTCTTTCCACATCCTGGAACTCCGTTGACCCACTGTATGCTTGGTACCTCCCAGTTTTCCCAACACGCTTTGACGTTTGAGGTCCCTTCAATGGACTTGGCCGTCTCGAGGATCCTGTCGTCCAGCATAATCTTGGTGCATCGGGCGGTAACTACAATTGGGTCGTTTAGTGGTGTCGCATAAACGGGTCTTCCCGCGCGCTCTGTCTCACTCTCGTTCAGTGTCACGAAGCCATTTTCTGCACTGTAAGCTGCCATATACTGTCCTGTCATGGTTCCCTTGATGACCCGGGATGTGACATTATTATAAATGGCTGCTTCGGCCTCCTCGAGATTCACCTTTAGAAGGCTTTCACTACCTAGCCTATAGAACTGCATGATGTTTTCGCAGGTCTTGAGGTTAACTAGTCTTGTTGCTCTCAGTATGGCTATGAATTCGATGAAGGCGTTACGTGCATGGCTCCGCGGCTCCGAAGCCGTGACATAGCGGGGCGGTTCAACCTGTCCCATGTCGGCTCTCGTTCGGCTCATTTGTTGCTGTGAAGCTGTTTTGAGGGTCCCTGACGTTAAAAGGGGTGGTGCATGGGATGAGATTCGGAGTACGCTCCCTGCTGCAGTGTTGAAGGCAGCCACGAAGGCCGTGTTGGTGCTTCGGCTGCCGCTTTGATTGGCTGCGGCTTTTTCCGCGGCTGCCCTCTGCTGTGCTCTTTCGGAACCGGTTTGATTGGTCGAACTAGGAACGGGGTGTCCCCAGCTGTCAGTTGCATTTGTTAGGTCGTGCGAAGGGGCTCTGAGGAAGCTCAGATTTTCTCCCCTATCTTCGTATACGACAACCTCATGATGTTTAGAAGCTTCAATGCAACCCAGCCGGTCTGCGACTTTCGCTCTTGAGTATTCGATTGCCATCGCATCCACGCTTATCACCCGGGGTGTTTCACCCGCATTTCTGCTAAGATGTGTAAGCAGCGCACTTGCCTGTGTGAAAGGTGTCCGACCTTCCGAGTACTCTATTAGTGCAATCGTTTTGTTTCTCGATCGCACCAACCGAAATCGGTGGCCGTCTACCTCGCACACTGGCATAGCGTCGAAGGTTTTTCGCTTCATTGTGACTTTTGCGGTACTCCCATTGAGCAGACAAGACAATCCCGGCGACAAACGGGCGCGTTTCCTTTCCCAGGCGAAGCAAAAGCTTATTCCGAATCTCTCTTTGTTGCTATCCATGAAGAGAGCCACCCCGCGGATACGGATCCCCGCCTCTCCTCGGTCTGCGTTCTCCAGTAGTTGTTGGACGGAGATGCTCTTTGAGGAGCTATCTTGGACGGAGATTGCACCCGGCGTGGCGTCCACGGACAGTGGGGTAGGGTGTGGTGGTGAAGGGGGGTGTGTATTAGGCTTAAGTGTGGAGTTTCTTTTGGCCGCTATTCGGAATGAACTCTCCATGAAAGCCAGAAGCCGTGGTCTACTATCTGGATCTGCCAAGACGTTGTGGAGATCCGAAACAACCAGCTTCCTGTCAATCATAGATTCGAGATCATGTCTTGCAGCCATGAATCGGGGACAATCTACCAGCACGTGCCAGACATTCTCGGATTTTTCAGAGTCACACTCGCATACAGGACTGCTCTTAAGCTTAAATCTGTACAGGTATTCTGCTATTCCTCCGTGTCCCGTCAACGCTTGTACCTGGAAATGAGTCAGTTTCGTAGTCCTTATCAACCGATATGCGTTTGCTATATCGGGGAGGAACGTCTGAGTGACTCTTCCGGTGTCCGAGGTCTCATATCGATCCTGCCACTTCTTGACCGATTCTTCGCGGATTTTGCGTTTGACGTAGGACAAGGGGATCCCCTCGTAGTCCCTGGGCGATTCCGTGAGTGCTGCCGATTTGGCCAGTTCGTCAGCTCTTTCGTTGCCGACGGTGCCCACATGCGCTCTTACCCAGAAAAGACGAAGAGATCTCCCTTCAGCATTTATCTGTCCAATGTTTTCCTTTATGCACTTTGCCAAGGGGTGACTCGTTTTTGGATTACTCAGCAGCTCGAGTGAAGATCTGGAGTCACTCAGGACATTGACTTCTGGGTCCTTGCTCTTTAACACCATTTGAGTTGCCCGGCAAAGAGCATAGAGTTCCGATTGAAAGACTGTGCATTCGGAGTGGAGCTTGAATGTCGAGTTCTTGACCTCTTTGCCATTCTCCCACCATGTTAGAGCAGCTCCAACCTTACCCTCAATCTTACTGCCATCAGTATAAATTTGAGGTCCTTCTGGAAGATTGGAGGTGTCTTCTATAAGTTCGTACTCTACGGATGTCTGCGTGGACGGATGGGGTTTGTCCAAGTGGTTTACGTTCCGCTCGAGTTCCACTTCTGGTGGGAGGTAATCTTGGGAGAGGTTCTTTTTTACTCTGTACAAACTTGCTGCTTCCTGTATCCTGAGATCCAGGGGGAGCAGACCTGAAAGGGCAAGTGCTGATTTCAGAGAAACAGTACGGTACGACTTGCAGATTTTCTGGGCAAAGCCTCTTTGGATCGCGTTTAAGTGAGACTTGTTTTCCTCGAAGTCTACTGCTTGTGCCCATACACTTGAGGCGTACATGATGATGGGTTCCACTACCGCGACGTAGATAGTTCTCGTGATTTCGCCATTTAATCCCCAGGTCACCTTCGCTGCACATGCGAGCTGTCTATAAATGTTCGCCACTTTTTTACATTGGGCGTTCACATGTGCTTTAAAGTTGAGCCGGCGGTCGATCATTAGGCCTAGCAGTTTGACTTCCTCGACCAGCTCGAGCCGGACGCCGGACATGACTATGTTTGGAGTTTCGTACTTCAACTTATTTGTGAAAAGCATCGCGTTAGTTTTATGCGCTGCAAAGTTGAGTTTATTAGTTTTACCCCATTTCACTGTCATGTTCAACGCCCTGCTCGCTTGCTGTTCGATGATGTTCGGGCTGCCTGTAAACACGAGAACGACGTCGTCCGCGAATGCTTGACAGTATACTCCCTCGGCTTCTAGCATTCGTAGTAATGAGTCTAGAATCACATTCCAAAAGGTTGGTCCACAGATAGACCCTTGGACGCATCCCTTGGTTGTTTCCTTCTCATAGACTGCTCTTGCATAGTTGACCTTGATTTTACGATCGCTGAGGTAGGAGTTTACCATGTCGTAGAGGTTTGTTGGGCACCTCTTCTTCGCTAATTGATGTTTGAGGGCGGGCCACCAAGCATTGTCGAAGGCACCTTCTATGTCCAGGGAGATTAGGAGTACGGTGTCTTTACTGTCTACTCCTTTTTTGATGTGCTCTACCAGGTCATAGAGGGCGTCCTCGGTGCCTCTTTGAGGCATGAAGCCGTACTGTTTTCTACTGATGGTTGGGAGGAGGTGCCATTGGAGTCGGTTTACCAGAAGCTTTTCAACGATTTTTCCTAGAACGGACAGAAGACCTATGGGGCGGTAAGATTTTGGATGTGTGTAATCTGTCTTACCGGGTTTGCGTAATATGACCACGTGCGCTTCTTTCCATTGCTTGGGGAAGTATTTCAGCGACAAGCATTTGTTTGCTATCGCCAAGAAAACCTCCCATTCGCATCGAATGGCTGCTGCACAGATATCAGCGGATAGCCCGTCTGCGCCGGGGGCTTTTTTCGGATTCAGAGTTCTCAGTACTGATTCCAGTTCCGCTGATGTGAATAATGGGTCATTTTCCGGTAAGTCCATAGGCGTTTCTGTCGTTCGCTCCCGTAGCTCTGTATGACACGGTTGGTCTGTGCTCTCAGAGTCGTCGGGATAGAACGTTTTAGCAAGTAGTTCTGCAGATAGCTGGGGGGATAGAGTGTTACCTTCGGTGTCTCTTAGGAGTATTTCTTCCTGTCTTGTCGAGGTTTTTTTCATCACTCTGTAGATCTTGTCCCACATGCTTTCTTTCTCCTGATTCGTGCAGAACTCTTTCCAGCTTATCGTCTGAGCTTCTTTGACTTTATCCTTGTAGTCTTGCCGAGCAATTTGGTACTGTTCGACTACAAGTTCCACTCTGTCGGGGGCGGCATTCCTGATCCGTCTCTTTCTTCTGAGAACTTCTTTTTTTAGATTATCGAGCGTTTTCGTATACCATGGGGGGGTTGGATTTCCCTTCGGCGAGCTTACAAGTGGAATGGTTTGTTTGCAAGCTTCATGTATACTAGCTGTGTAGCCCGTAATCATCGATTCAAGTTCCAATGGACTTTCACATTTCTCCACTGACTCCGGCGAGAGGTTTCCTTCTGCAAGGGAGGATTTGAACTGTGACATAAAGTTTGACCACTGTGCCTTCTTGGTGTAGTATTTACGAGTTGTTATTGGTCTCTGTTTTTCGAGACCTTTAGTTAGACGCAAAGTGAAGGTGATTGCGTTGTGGTCTGATGTTGTAATACTTTTGTCAACCTTCCATCCCTCGATTTTCCCCAGGAGAGACCCACTGCACGTTGTTACATCTACTATGCTTGTGCAGAGTTTGCCTTCCCTAACGATCTCGAAGGTTGGTGTATCGCCGGAGTTGAGAATAAATAAGTCCATTTCGTTGAAGAAAGAGTTTACGGCTTCTCCTCTCTCATTTTGCGATGTGCTTCCCCACCAGTGGGACCACGCATTCACGTCACCAGCAACAATAAGGTCTTTAGTCGCTAGTTTTTCGCTGAATACTTTAATCCTGCTGAGATAGGGGTCGACTTTTTGGTCTCCTTCTAAGTAGACAGAAATCACTCCCAGTTTTAGGCCTGTGCCGACCAAAAGGACCGCCGCTTCCGTTTCGGTAACAAGTTGGGGGTCATGGATGACCTCCAGCCTGTCATCGAAGACTATTATGGCTGCCTTAACTGGTTTTTGCCTATTTAAACTGCACTGAATAACGCGAATTCCAGGATACTGTTTCATTACGCCTTTGTTTCCCACATAGGGTTCTTGAACAAGGGCAACTGAAACTCCCCTTTCTCTCGCGACCTTCAGGAGTTCTGTCGTTGCATGCTGGGAGCGCTGCAGGTTTGCTTGGATGAAACGCATACCTGGTTCGCCTACTCTTTGGGAGACTGAGCCACTTTCCTCATGAGTGCCCTTAGCAATACGATATACGAGACCGCGCTATACCATCCCATTTTATCCTTTCAGGGCACTCGCTACTAAAGGCGTTGTGAGCGAGTTCTCTGTTGGGGCTGTTGGGATGAGCAATCGCACAGTTCTTGCATTTGGGTGGCAGGTCTTCTTTTCTTGCCTTGCATTGTGTCCAGGAGTGGGTTTTTCCGCAGTGACTGCAGGACTCATCCCTTTCCCGGCAGATCGCTTTTGTATGGCCGAAACCTAGGCACTTGGAGCACTGCACCAAGGGCGAATGGTCTGCCACAGGTCTCCTCTGGAGTCCTATGTAGACCTTTTCAGCGTTCAAAAAAACTCTGTGAATGCGAGGGGAGACCTCGATCACCGGATGACACTCGTGCGGATTTCGCGCCTTTTTCCTGTATCGCACCCTGATCGCACTCTCTTGCAAATTAACCCCCTGTAGCAGGTGTTTATTCTGCGCCAGAAGATTTTCCACTATTTCGTTATCCTTATGAATCGACAAGACGTCTCGAATGATGATCAGTGGGTTACCTGCTTTCGCAGTTTCAACCTTTAGAGACTTGTCTTGCTGCACACGATTTCTGACTAGGCCAAGGTCTTCCTCTGTGCTACAACTCAGGATGACTTTCCTGTTTCGACCTTTGCGCACTCGGTCAACTCTTGCTCCAGTCTTCTTTGTGTCCAGTGCTAACGCTATCTTGTCTATCAAATTTTCAGATGTCGTGGATGATGTGGGATTTGCCGTTGTCACGATCAGTGTATGATTAGGTTTTGGCACAATGGGCTTAGCCGCGATTTTGGCGTAGGCGGGCTTCGGTGGCTTGCCGGTTTCCGCTTGGGAGATTTCGGCCTCGATGCTCAGAACTGGTGCAGGAAGAGTTAATTTATCTTGTCGCATAGTCCGGAGTTCCGAAGATACAGCCTCGAGCCGTTCGGTGATTGGTAGCACGTGCTCGTCGATGTTAATTTTAATTGGGGCGGGGGGTGGAGGGAGTGATTGTTCAGTCAACATTTTTTCGATTTTGCAAAACCTGTCCGAATAATTTAAGGGGATTGGAGGTGGAGGAATCAAGGCGAGCTCTTTTAGCATTTCAGCGTTTTGGCGAAGGGCCTCAACAGTTTTCTCTCTTTCTACGTTTGAGTCTCTCCGCATCTCGTCTACCTGTCTTTGAAGAATTTCTATCCCAGTTTTAAGGCTGTGACAGTCATTCCGCAGCGGTGTCAGATCGACGGTGGGGTTTTGGCTCGGCGCTGGTGATTTGAGGTAACTGTTGATGCTCTTCACCGCCTCCGCTGTTGCTTTGATCTGTTGGTGGGGCTCTATCGACTCGAAGCTCTGCCAGTCTCTAATAGCTTTAGTTTCTATTTGGAGTTCGCTTTAGGAGGAGCAGACAAGCTTTACAGCAGCAAAAAGGGTGTTATCGTCTGATGCGACACTAGTGCATTATGATTTGAGTAAACCACTGGTGCTGACCTGTGACAGTTCCGATTACGGCGTGGGGGCGGTTTTGTCGCATATCAT
The DNA here is from genome assembly GCA_963693475.1 of Ectropis crepuscularia. Lineage (NCBI taxonomy): Eukaryota > Metazoa > Arthropoda > Insecta > Lepidoptera > Geometridae > Ectropis > Ectropis crepuscularia. The sequence goes on along the minus strand of OY856366.1, from coordinate 12,849,654 downwards.
GGAAGATGGGCAAGAACAACCAATCGCTATGGGTTCTAGGACTCTACATTCTCACGAGCGACGGTATTCACAACTCGATAAAGAGGCCGCCGCTATATCGTTTGGAGTAGCCAAATTCCACAATTATTTAATGGGTAGACAGACCATTTACAGTTGTCACAGATCATAAGCCGCTGTTAGGTATTTTTGGTCCAAATCGACCTATGCCAGCAGTGTTATCGCCCAGGCTAACGAGAATCGCACTTGTTCTTACATCACATGATTACAACATTGTATATACTTAAGCCTGGACAACAGATTGGCCATGCAGATGGGTTGAGTCGTTGGCCTGAGCCAGTCCCGGATCAACCGGAACACCAGTTGTGTGACGTACTGTTAATGGCAGAGTCACCTTCAGATTTTCCTGTGGATGCTGAACAAATAGCACAAGCTACCAAGCAGGATAAAATTTTGTCTCGAGTCTGTCACTATGTCTTGAGCGGTTGGCCTCCTAAAACCTCAGACAATGAAATGCGACCTTACTGGATGAATCGCACAGAACTTTCTTTGCATGAGGACTGCCTCTTGTTAGGATGTAGAGTTGTGGTACCGACCATACTACGAAAAACAGTTCTAGGTGCATTACACAAAACTCATAACGGGATTGTACAAACAAAAGCATTGGCTAGAAGTTATGTATGGTGGCCAAAATTAAATGAAGATATTGAGAGTTTAGTGAGTGGGTGTAACAAATGTTTGGAAAATAGACATATGCCTCCAAAAACAAAAAGTGAGTGGATCACCCCTACTAGACCATGGTCTAGAATAAATGTAGATTTTGCAGGACCTTTCCAAGGCAAAATTTTTTTGATTATGGTTGTTGCATATTCCAGATGGCCTGAAGTAATAATGGTCAACAATATGACTTCAACTACGGTAATTCGACATTTAAGAAATGTATTTGCCACTCATGGTTTGTGTGAGACTTTAGTTTCAGATAATGGAACACCTTTTGTGTCAGCAGAGATGCGTCAATTTTTGGACGCTAATAAGACCAAACAGATCAGAATACCCCCCTTCCACGCTGCTAGTAATGGTTTAGCTGAAAGAATGGTGCAAACTGTAAAAGATAAATTGCGAAAATTAGCCGCTTGATACACCGGTGTGTAATATAGTACCCAAAACTTGGTTGATGACGAAAATATACAAACTTAATTCTGCGGTCGGGTTTTTGGCGGGAAAAAAAAAATTTTCGTGTTTTTATTTGGGAAGCTATACCGATAAATTTGTGTTTAATGGCGTCTACTTGAACTGGTCTTTATTTTGATATAATCCACATTAAAATTGGAGTTCATTTACATAGAAAAATCGTAAAATTAAAAAAAAACAAAAATTAAATTTTTTGGCGGGAAAATGGTCCCGAAGTATTGAAAAAAATTTAAATAATATATTTGTGCTATTGAATGCAGTTTTTTTTGGTTTTTCGAGTTTGTTATTTCGTATACAACACATTTAAGCCATAAAACCACTGTCTCCTTTATAAATTATTAATGTAATAGCTGATCGACTACTTGAGAAATCGCAAAAAAAAATCTCAAGTGTCAAAAATGTTAGTTTACATTTTAAGTACATTAATTATAAACAAACGATACCGCTAGAAGCGTCTTGAAACGCTCTTGAGAATGAATGGGCTCAAACGGATACAAGTAAGGCGGCACTTCATATGCCGAAGCACAAACACCGCACTTATGTAACCTGACACCCATTTTCCCGCCAAAATTGTAAACGCGAAGAGCAGGCGGTGTAGCAAGCGGTTAGAAGGCATTTCATGGGAGGTTAAAATTCCTAACTTGCTACTAGGATTACGGACAACGCCTTGTACAGTTACAAATAAGGCGCCAGCAGAGCTCTTGATGAATAGACGCTTACGTACATTATTAGACACTATCCATCCAGATAACAGGACACAACACAAAATAGCCGAACAAATAACCAGGAATGCTAATAAGCCACAGAAACTACAGCAGTGTTGGGCCACGATGGTTACCGGGCACTGTTGTAAATAGACAAGGTCCATCAAATTATGAAGTCTCTACCGAAAATGGTAATTTAGTACATAGACACATTGACCAATTAATTGCGACTAAAAGTACAAGCATTTCAGAGGAAAAGAATGAGGAAACAGAGAGTTTGGAAGTGCCAGCAACAGTGGAATCTCCATCAATATGTGGTGAGCAACAGCAGGTAGTCGGGGAACAGGAACAAGAAATACTAGAGGTACCGAGTTCTGATAAGTGGGCACAAATGCTGGGTATTCCTTCAGATTATGAGACTAGTTATTCAGGGGGGAAGATAAAGAAGCACAAATGTCAACTCATAATAAACGCCCCTATGATAAATCCAAGGAATTGTTGTATATGATTTAAAGATTTATAATATGTAATAAGTAGTTAAGTTTTGTATACTATCATTTTCATATTTCTGTTTTATTGTCATTCTTGGGGGGAAGGTATGTTGTGTACAATGTAGGTAATAAGTTAGAAATAGTTAGTTAGTGGGTAGATATGATTTAATTATAAATATAGGAGGGTAAGTTAAGAGAACACATTAGATTGTCATGCTACAGAGCTCTGTGCCTAATTACATGTGGTTTACTTAAAAGGTGTTTTATTTAAACATAATACTCCCCTTATGTCCAGCTCATCTGCTGCATCATTACCTCGTGAGTCGCTGTGTCCTTTAATCCATTGGATTTTATACTTTGTTCACACCTGCTATGGATTGGAGTGCATTGTGGCATTCCAGTATAAGGTCAGGACAGGTTATAGTATTATTTTTAAGGGCTTGAAGCACGGAGGCGCTTCGGAGACAATTTTGATGATTAGGTCTCCAACATCTCTGGCTACGACTGGCTGTGCCGCCCTGGTGATATGCCTATACATTCATCAGCTTGAAATATTATGTTTAAGTTGCTTAAGGTGTTTGTCCTTACTTCTTATGTTTAAGTCATTTGAGAAGACACCAGCTCCTGTCTCGCATGCTGTTTTGGAGCCATCAGTGTATATCCTAACTTCTCTGCTGCCAGAGCTATCTTTTGATTCTGCATTAAGTTGGATATTGTATCTACGATCAAATACATGTTGGCATATTGTTCTATCCATGGGTGCCTCAAGAAGCGGTATGTCTTTCATAACCGTTGCAGAACTTTTGAGTGTCGTGTTTCTATGTTTTGTTTCCACAGTCCATTTGCTTTTAATCTTAGGGCGGCTGCCGTGGCCTCCTCCTGTATAACTAAACGTAGAGGTCTCAGGTTTAAGAGATACTCTAATGCGGCTGATGGTGTAGTTTTCATACATCCAGTAGCTGTTACACTTGCTAAGCGTTGTAGACTCTGGAGTTTATCTTTCGCTGTGGTCAGTTGTGTTCAGGGCCACCACACGACTGATCCATAGGTCAGAGAGGGCCTGATATAATGATATGATGTGTATAACCAAAGCGTGATTTTTGGATTGAGACCCCATTTTTTTGCCCAAAAAGTCATGCAGGCCCTCTTTGTTTTTGTATCAATATGGCTCGCCCAATTTAGTTTGTTGTCAAGTGTGACGCCCAGATATTTCACTTCAGATGATAGGGTGAGTTTGGTGTTAAATAGTTTTGGTAGTTGTAGTTATTGGTGAAAAGAAAAAGTTCTGTTTTTCTTGGATTTACTGACAGTTGATGTTCGTCACACCATTTTTCTACAATCTGAAGCGCTGAATGCATAACTTTACATAGCCTGGTTTCCGCGTTCCCGCTTATCAGTATAAGGTCATCCAATAGTAGTGTTGTACCCTTTCTCGTTAAGCGTTAAGTGCCTTTAGAAGGCTGTCCACTACTATGTTCCATAATAGTGGTGATAGGACACGCCCCTGGGGTATCCCTTGACTACTTTTGCTCTAGTAGTAGTAGGCATACTCAAGAGGAAAAGGAGACCCTGACAAACCAGGGTTACGGGTCAGGCACCGGGTCACGCATCCTTACCATTCATGAAGCGCAGGGATTGACATACGAGTCGGTAATCGTAATTAAAACTAAGGCAAACATGAAGCTGCACGAGAGCGTGTCCCATGCGGTTGTTGCAATCTCACGGCACACGGGGACCTTCACATACTACGCTGACGACACCGACGACGCCATCGGTCGGTTCGTGCGGCGAGCGTTGGCTGCATCACCAAAGACCATTCAAGATTTCAACCTGCAGATGGCCATTAGAGACAGAAATGCGGCTGTAGTGGAGGCTCTGGGCCAGGAGGAGGCGGCTTAGGCAAAAGACGATGTCGAGTCGATTACTATCGGAATCCCAACCGGTAGTGATCGGCTTAACAGACGAAATCGGACTGACTAGCTTTAGAATTACGTTAAAAATGTTCACCACCCCCCTACTCCCCCCCTTATTTTCCTCTGCTTCTCCTTATCCAAGAACTATGTAAATAAAAAAAGATTATTGTAATGACAAAAGTCACGGACCCCGGAGTCTGTGGAGTGTTTAAATTAAATTTAAAAAAAAAGTAGTGGGTATTCATCACTATTTGGACCGCCCTCTTGCTGACCAGTTCGGTAATCCAGAAATTACCTAGAAACTATAACTATAATTGCTATAACTGTGTACAAAAGATGTCAACTTCAACTTTTATCTTTGGCTTCTGTATGCGGCATGACCGCAACTTCGCCAGCGTCTTGTGGGTAGTTGCTGGTATACTTACCTACTCCTTTTCGAAAGCGCAGCGTTATGTTGCCACTTGCCAGGGCAGTTGGTCGGTAGGCTTCTTGAAGTATTACTGGTTGTTAGTCTATAACTACTGAAAGGGACAAACACAAACACGACGTCACAACACATATGTAATATATGATAAATATGATATATGAATATTTTTTTTTTTTTTTATATAATTTTATCATGCAATCAGTCCTTCCGACTATGAGCAGATGTGTTGTTGAGACTTTCGTCGTGAGGCGATGTTCCCCTATAGGAGCATCTACCATATTAATATATTGGCTCAGTCAGCGCCGCCGAGATCTAACGTTCTGTGCCGTTTCAGGCGATTTAGACAGTCTGGCAATGTGAGCTGGACAGCAAGTTGGTTCGGGTGACTTTCCAGCCTTGTTTTATATTTACTTGAGCATGCCTTTATTTCTTCCTTCACTGTTGTAATACTCAGGTATTCGTGTACTTCGCTGTTTCTAATGAACCAGGGAGCGTTACTGATTTGCTTTAAGATGTAGTTTTGGGCTCTTTGGATTTTATTTTTGTTGGAGTCGCTGCAAGCTCCCCATAACTGGATCCCATAGGTCCATACTGGTTTAATGACAGCCTTGTATATTAGTAGCTTATTATTGAGTGACAATTTTGAATTTCTACCCAGGAGCCAGTAGAGGTTCTTGTATTTGAGGTTGATCTCTTTGCGTTTTGTATCAATGTGTTTTTGCCATGTCAATCTACGGTCTAAGTGTAATCCGAGATATTTAACAGTATCACTCTGGGGCAACTCCCTACCACCAAGGTTGACAACAGGACAAGTTTCTCGTCTCAGTGTGAAGGTGACCTGCACTGATTTATTGGTACTCACTTTTATACGCCATTTGTCAAACCAGTAGCTCATTTCGTCAAGGCCCCGTTGAAGTTTCGCAGTGGCATCTGCAGGGTCTTTACTAGAGGCTAAAATTGCCGTGTCATCTGCATAAGTAGCGATGGTGACGCCTGGTGTTAGTGGGAGGTCTGCTGTATATATGGTGTACAAGACTGGGCCAAGAACGGAGCCCTGTGGCACTCCAGCAAGTATCTCATGAAAACCTGACAAGTAGTTGTCCTCTCTGACTTGGAAAATTCTATCACTCAGATATGACTCTATTATTTGATAGAAGCTGTGAGGAAGAAGTAATTTGATCTTACAGAGCAAACCCTTATGCCACACCCGGTCGAAGGCCTGTTGAACGTCAAGGAACACCGAAGAGCAATATTCTTTCTTCTCGAGACTTTCACTAATGTGTCTGCACACTCTATGTACCTGTTCAGTGGTGCCGTGCTCAGGTCTGAACCCAAATTGGTGGTCTGGGGTTACGGAGTTTTCATGCATAGCACATGATAGTCGATGGAGTAATATCTTCTCTAAAACCTTGGATATTATGGGTAGTAGGCTAATTGGTCTGTAGGATGATAGTTCATGTGGTGGCTTCCCAGGTTTATGGACCATGATCACCTGTGACACTTTCCACAGAGCAGGATAGTAAGATGTTCTGATTATACAATTGAATAAGGTAGTCAGATATACTATTGCTTTACGCGGCAATTCAGATAGAACCTTTTCATCTATGAGGTCGAATCCTGGAGATTTTTTATTGTCTAGTTGGCGGATGGTTCTTGTTACTTCTCCTGGCGTCACTACTTTCAGGGGCAAATCAAGTTGGAAATCTTGCTGGAGTACATTGTCTATGTCAGCTTCGTTAGATCCAGGGGTGGCTTCATTAGGAACAAATACTTTGGCAAGATGATCAGCAAAAGCATTCGCCTTTTCTTGTTTAGTTCTAGCCCACTTGTTTACCTCTACTCGTATTGGTGGCTTTGGGTTGATAGGCTGGTTTATGCTTTTACATGTCTTCCACAGAGAGTAGTCAGTGTGAGCAGTAGCAGTCAGCGACAATAGGTTAGCTTCCATTTTAGCATTTTCTTTTTCTTTTATGGTTTGTTTCAGGATTTTACTGTAATTATTGAACGCCGTTTTATCCTGCGGGTGCCGGCTAGAGTGCCACACTCTGCGTAGTCTCCTTTTCTCGAGGATCATTTCCCTAATTTCATGAGGTACATAAGTATGTCTTACATTCTTACGATTAATCTCTTCTGTGCTGTTCCAGCAGGCCTTCTGGATTGCAACTGTGAACGCCAGGACAGCATCATCAATTTCATCCTCGTTCTTTAGGGACACCCGTAACTGCAAGGAATCCTCGACTAAGGATCGGAAAACTTTCCAGTTTGTTTGATTTTTGTACAGCCAAGGTTTACTCTGGTTCTTTAGGATGTCTGCACTAATTGTTAGTATAACGGGGATATGGTTCGAGTCTCCATCCAGACAAGATTCAATTTGGTAAAAAAGTCTCGATAGCCCCTTCATCAAGAAAAAGTCTAAGAGATCAGGCAATTTGTTTGGGTCAGTCGGCCAGTGGGTCGGCTCAGGTGTGGCTATTGTTGTAAGATGATTTTTATCAACACATTTTTTGAGTTCCCTGCCTCGAGTGGTGACTAGTCTCGAGCCCCAGAGTAGATGCTTAGCGTTCCAATCTCCACCTGCTATAAACCGTGGTCCTAGACTTTTGATGTATGCAGTGAACTGTTCCTCTGTTATTTTGTGCTTTGGGGGGCAGTACGCTGACGAGACATTGAAATGGCCATTTCTATCTCGGATATTAATTGTGGTTGCTTGGATATGGTCTGTTTTGAACTGAGTAAGCTCGTAATGATCAATCGAAGATTTGATTAAGATGGCTGTTCCTCCATGTGCAGTACCATCTGGATGGTTTGTTGCGTAAATGTTAAAATTTCTTATCTTTATTTGACTATTGTTAGTGAAATGGGTCTCAGATATTAGTAAGACATCTAGGTTATGCATCATTAGAAGTATCTCAACCTGAGCAGTGTTGGGACATAGACCATTTGCGTTCCACGTGGCTATTTTTAGTTTATCTAGCTCGAGGATAGTTTACTGACCAGTGTTGTCAAGAGCCCCAGCATGTTGCTCATTTGTTGTAAGATAATATCTATTTTTTGAGATTGCTTGATGAAAATTTCTTCTATTCTTGTATTTATTAGCTGTTGATAGGTAACTTGATCAGTTTGTATGTTGGAGGATTGATCTGATTGTTTGTTTTTAATGGCTTCAGAGTATGTTTTTTCTATTTGACAGTTGTGTTGAATATGATTTGCGTTATGTTCTGGAACTTTGTTGTTTAGTATTATGGGGCTTTTACGTGATCTTAAGTAGGCTTGTTTTATTGTTTTTCTGGCCAGTATTTCTTTGTAAACCTCACAGCCTTTGTAGTTTGAGGGATGAGGACCATGGCATAGAGCACATGTTGCTGGTGTGGAGCGGTCAGCTTTTGGGAAATTTTTTGTCAGATGTGATTCTGCACATTTAAGGCAACGAGCTGGCCTCATGCAATAATTTTTGGTGTGTCCGTACTGTTGACACCTCTGACATTGTACTATAATATTTCTTTTTTTCGGGTCTTCTATAGTAACAACTTGGTGATAGATATATTTTATTTGCTTAGCGGATTTGTTGTTAGGTCCTGATTTCAAATTTACAAAGAATGTTGTGGTAGGCTTTTTATCCGGCCCGTATCTTGCATTGATAATTTCCCCAATAACACTGTTTCCGGTTTCTTCAAATGCAAGTTTTATAGAGTCATGTGGGGTTGTATGATGTAGATTCTTGATGACAAGCCTACAGTTCCTTTCTTCTTTTCTATTGAAAGTGTGGCCAATAAGTCTTTGCTCTCTAATAGCTGATATGAGCTTTTTATATGCCTCTGTATCTTTGCTTGTAACTCTTATTTCATTTTTGTTTACAATCTTGTATTTAAATAGTTCTTTGGCTACCACTTTTTCTAAGAATTCCGTAAGCTTGTTCACATCCTCAATCCCATACAAGACAATTGAGGGAGGTTTGTAGGTTTTTGTTTCCCTAGAGTTGAGCGGTTCTTGTACATCATCATTAATAGGTAGACCATCAAATCTATTTGTCACCTGCACATGTTCCGGAGACTGTGCATTTGAGAACTTTCGTTTTTTGTTAGGGTTTCTACTGACTGGTATCCTCTGCCAATCAGGGTAGCGATTCTGAAACCATTCGGTTGCATCCGACACGGAATCTCATCTCTCGGTCTTTGTCATGCTAAACAGATAAGACAAAGACCGAGAGATGAGATTCCGTGTCGGATGCAACCGAATGGTTTCAGAATCGCTACCCAGGTATGTTAATGGATGTAGGATTATTTTGTTGTTGTTGTTGGGGATCTTTATAGATAATTATATGAATATGATAAATAATAATAAATATAACAATCAATAGTAATATTTACAAATGTAGAATATAATATTATATAATCACTAGCTATTACCCGCGACTTCGTCCGCGCGAAATAAAGTCCCTATATACAGAGTTTCATGGTTTTATCTTCAACGGTTGGGAACTTCCATATTGACATTCATCCCCCATTTCAACCACAATTACATCCCCGTCCAGCTCGAAATTACGAAATTGATAGAACAGACATTCCTTTGCTTCGTGGCAAATATCTATATAAGTACAGAGTTTCATGGTTTTATCTTCAACGGTTGAGAACTTCCATATTCACATTCATCCCCCATTTCAACCCCAATTTCACCCCCGTACAGTTATAATTACAAAATGGATGGAACAAACATTTAATTGCTTTGTGTCAAGTGTCTAGATACAAAATTTGATAACTTTGAAAATGACGAATTTTCATACAATCGTTCATCCCTTATTTCACCCTCTTAGGGGTTGAATTTCGCAAAACCCCGTCTTAGCGAGCGCCTACGTGCTAAAAGGGACCTCCATGCAAGATTTCAGATTCCTAGCATTTGTAGTTTCTGAGATTCCTTGATGAGTGACCTTTCGCTTTTATATACATAGATAACTTAATGTTATTGATATTCATAAATTTATTAAGTATATAAACAAAGGAAGAATATACTAGCGGGAGTAGGTTGGAAAAGGAAGCAGGACGGGGAAGGTCATCTGGGATCAAGTCATATAGAGAACCACGGTTTTTGGAGCACTCGAAAAAAATGTGATCTGTTGTGCCTTCAGCCAATCCGCACTCGCAAAGGGAATGGTCACGTACTCTTATTTTGGCGAGGAACACTGGAGTACAAACAAAGCCCAACCTTAGGCGACAGATGGTAGAGGTAGTCCGCTTATTGATCTTTTTGAATTTGAAGAACCAAGGTTTTGGGGGAATAGTGGGTTGAATTTGGCCATAGAATTTCCCTTTAATATTTTTAGATTTCTGCCACTCA